>OY730194.1:41793452-43135893 GCA_963422505.1 Pseudognaphalium luteoalbum
GGTAGAGAAACAACATTCAAAGAATAAATGGGAGTGAGAATCAGGTTGCAAATTACAAAGCGAGCATCGAAGCAGGTTTAAGTCAGTCGAAGGACCGACATCCCATTGCCTCAATCTATCTTGGGTCTTCAAGTTTTCACCAATAACCAACCATAAAAGAATAGCATGCCTGGGAATACACATAGAAAACCAAACAACCGAATACCAATCAACCAATGTAGATCGAGGCCGAATAGTATCCCAGACAAGGCTAGACTTAAAATCAACCAAACTACCATCTAAAGCTTTCCAACACAATCTATCTGGGCGATTACACAAAGGAGGAGCTAAAATCTGATTTAGAAACGGAAATCTACTTAACCATCCCGAAGGCCAATTCCAGCTAGACCCGATAACTAAATCAGCAATCTTATGATTTATATTGGACTCTCTATTAATGACTTTATAGCTTATAAAGCTAGAAAGAGGACAGGCAGTATCCCACGTATCAAACCAAACCGAAATAGAAGTCCCATTACCCACTCTAAACCATAAATGGTTACGAAGGGCATCACGAATCTGAATTATCTTCCTCCAGGTCCAACTCATTACTCCTTTAGCTGAAACATTCCAGAAGTTACGACCTCTAAGATTATGCAAATAAATCCAATTAACCCACATAGAATCCTTATGAACTAACAAGTTCCAAATATGTTTAGTCATAAGAGATATATTCCAATCACGAAGCCGTTTAACTCCCAAACCACCTTCATTATTTGGAAGACACACAACATCCCAAGAAACTTTGGCTTAGCCCTTTTTCATTTCCCCTTGGCACCAAAGGAAACCTCTAATTAGACTTTCAATCTCATTAATCACTTTTAAGTCCTCTACGATCATAGTTCTGGTAATACTTTATGTAGCGCGAATGTTAGTGTATAGTACCATATAGGACTGACCATCCTCATCCGGGTTAGCAAGCACTGACTGGTTAAACGGACGCATTAACTTTTGTTCATACGAGTGTGGATTAGACACTCACCCGGAGGCACCCACGATCACGCACTTTATTGTGATCCTGACACCCACGTTAAGCGCAGACTATGACCTCATGGTAGACGTATACATTATTTGATTCATTTCAAACAATCATTACTAAATCTTGTGGTTCACACTTACTTTATTACTACGCAAACCTGTGAGCTCACCAACTTATAGCTGACTTTTTAGTATGTATTCTCAGGTACACAACAGTAGTAGGACTGCTCAGGATTAGCTAGCTCGAGTCGCATGCAGATCTCAGGAGATTCATATGCATTTCTACATTTTGTAAAATAGATATGCCTTAGAATCTCTTACATTTTGGCTCACGGGCTTTTGTAACTATTATAACATTGTAAAGCTTTTGAATTATCAATGTAATGTTTAAAACGACGCATATAGAGTCGTTCCTTATACCTTGTGTGTTTTGATTATTGCTTAGTAGCACTCCAAGGCTTGCTTCCGCTAAACAGTAAATTTGGGGGTGTTACAGATTGGTATCAAGGTTATAGTGAACTAGGTTGCATTTAGTGGGCCTAGACTATGACCGTTAGGCAGTATTCCTTACTAAGTATGATTAGGTTCAGCGACTACATGGTATTGGTTTAATTTAACATAGCCTGATCAACTATGTATAATTAAAAGAATATGATGTGGGATCTGAAAGGAGTCATGACCGAACAGGATACACTAGTTGACTCTGACCACGAGAGAAACCGAAACTCAAACATGTCTGTGTTACACACCCTAGGCTATTATGTGATATGTATATATACATAGATAGGCCTCGCTCTCGCTTAATAACTTAGGCTATATTATATATATTAAATGAGTATAGGCCTCATTCTTTCTAACGCGCTGTCTGAGAATGGCAAACACACCACCCAATTCGTCACACACTCAATCCGGATCGCAGAACCCGAGGGTAGCTAGGAGGAACACCCGGTTGCCCCGAGCTAGCCCGTATCCAACCCACTTCACTCTACCGGCCTTGGCCGCTAGGCTGGACCGCCAAGAGCAACGACTTCACACCATGGATGTCACTTTGCAAGAAACCAACGAAAACTGGAGACTCATAGTGCTTGAGCGCATCGACCAAGTCTCCGAGGATCATGAAAACACCATTAGCAACATGAACATACTCCACGACCGGGTAGTGGAATCAGGAATAGAAGTCAAGATCTTGCAACTCAGGTTGGAGCAATGTGAGCAACGCCTGCAGGAGGCTAAAGAATACTCAAGGATGCTGGTGCAACGATTAGTCTTGGCTGAAGACAACGCCCGACAGGCCAGCAGCCTTGCAAACACCGTGGATCGTCTTGTTGCATTGATGGAATGAATTAACCTACGTCAAGATTAATGTAACCATATCTTGTAATTTTCCTAGTGCTTAGGTGAAATCGTTGTATTCGACCGGATGTAACAATTCCAGGCATCTTCTGTAATCCTTATGTTCTATATCTTTTGGAACTCGCACCTTGTACCCAACTTAATTATCTAAATGGATTATGATTATGATTATCATATTGTGTTATCATTGTATATTTCACCACATATACAACTGTGATACATCATGATGTCCTACAAACATCTCACTAGTTCTTTTTCCTGATTCAGCAATATGCCTCCGAGACGATACACATTCAGCGATACTGAAATCGCCCAGCTCATCGCCCAGAGTGTGGCTCAAGCCATGGGTACCCGAACAACAAATTCCGGTAGTGAAGACATGGCTGCCAACGGGCCACAACCTAGGCCTTGTTCATACAAAGATTTCCAGAACTACAAGCCGTTGAACTTCAAAGGCACCGAGGGTGCCATCAGATTATTACGCTGGTTGGAGAAAGTAGAGTCAGTCTTTCGAATATGCAAATGCTCGGAGGACTACAAGGTCAAGTATTCCACCTGCACCTTTCTGGATGGTGCTCTAACTTGGTGGAATACCTATGCTCAGACTGTGGGCATCGATACTGCTTATCTGACTCCGTGGGAAGAGTTGAAACAAATGATGAAGGACGAGTACTGTCCCAGAGATGAGATTCAGCAGCTAGAGCACGAGTTCTGGCACCTCACCACCCAAGGCAATGACATTGCCGGATACACTACCAGGTTTAACCAACTGGCACTGCTGTGCCCATCTCTTGTTGATCCAAAGTACAAGCGGATCGAGCGTTATATCTGGGGACTTCCCCCACGCATTTAGGGTTTGGTCACTGCTTCCAACCCCGCCACTATCCAAGCTGCCGTCCGAATGGCACATAACCTCATGGCACAGGTGGTCCGTCGAGGAACATCTGCCGCCAACAATCCGAACCAGTCTGGGGATAACAAACGCAAATGGTCGGGAAACAACAACGACAACACCTCACCATCCAAGAAACCTGAAACCATCAAGGCCTACTCTTCTGGGTCTGAACCAAAAAGGGGCTACTCTGGAAACAAGCCCTTCTGCTCTAAGTGTCGTCGTCACCATGATGGCCCTTGTAGTACCCAATGCTCAAACTGTCAGAGATTTGGGCACATGGCCAAGGACTGCAAATCTACCACCAACTCCGATACTAGTCAACCCAGAGCCTGCTTCGAGTGCGGTAATCCAGGACATTTCAGGAACGAATGTCCCAAACTGAAAAACAAAGGCAACAACACTGCAAAAGGTAGAGCTTTTGTCCTGAACTCAAAGGATGCCCGTCAAGACCCGAATGTGGTCTTGGGTATGTTCCTCATCAACAACTTATCTGCTTCTATTCTATTTGATACTGGTGCTGATAGAAGTTTTATATCTGATGAATTCTGTCCACTACTTGACATCACTCCTGTTGCATTAGATTCTAAATACTTCATAGAGTTAGCTAACGGCAAACTCATTGAGACCAATAGTGTGATACCCAATTGCACTTTAAACCTCACCGACGAATTGTTTTCAATCGATCTTATACCCGTCGAGATCGGAAGTTTCGATATCATCATCGGCATGGACTGGCTGTCCAAGCATCGCGCCGAGATCGTGTGCTATGATAAAATTGTCCGCATACCCCTCGCCTCCGGTGGTACTCTAGCCATACAAGGGGAGACCGGTGGAACGAGGTTGAATGTCATTTCATGTATGAAAATCCGTAAATATCTGAGAAAGGGTTATCCGGCAATCCTCGCTAACATTATGGAGAAAAAGTCAGAGGAGAAGAGGCTTGAGGATGTGCCAATCGTTAGGGACTTCCCAGAAGTTTTTCCTGAGGAATTACCTGGCCTTCCACCGTTTAGGCAGGTAGAGTTCTCCATCGATCTTGTGCCCGGAGCAGCACCCGTAGCACAAGCACCGTACCATTTAGCCTCATCCGAACTTCAAGAGTTATCCTCTCAGTTACAGGAACTCCTAGACAAAGGATTCATCGGACCAACCTTGGGGAGCTCCGGTCTTGTTTGTTAGAAAGAAAGACGGTTCTTTCCGCATGTGCATCGACTACAGGGAACTGAACAAGTTAACCATCAAGAACTGTTATCCA
The DNA here is from genome assembly GCA_963422505.1 of Pseudognaphalium luteoalbum. NCBI lineage: Eukaryota > Viridiplantae > Streptophyta > Magnoliopsida > Asterales > Asteraceae > Pseudognaphalium > Pseudognaphalium luteoalbum. Next base: position 41,797,973 of record OY730194.1, read on the forward strand.
CTACCACGCATCGATGATCTATTCGACCAACTTCAAGGGTCAAGTTTCTATTCCAAAACTAATTTACGATCCGGCTACCACCAGCTATGAGTTCGCGATATTGACATTCCAAAAACCGCCTTCCGAACTCGTTATGGGCATTATGAATTTCAAGTCATGCCCTTCGGTTTGACAAACGCACCGGCTGTATTCATGGATCTCATGAACCGAGTGTGTAAACCATATCTCGACAAGTTTGTCATAGTATTCATTGATGACATTCTAATCTATTCGCACAACGAAGAAGAACACGCGCAACATCTTAAGATCATTCTAGAACTCCTCAAACACGAAGAGTTATACGCCAAATTCTCTAAGTGTGAATTCTGGATACGAACCGTTCAATTCCTTGGACACATTGTAGATAGTCAAGGAATTCATGTTGATCCGTCAAAGATCGAGGCTATCAAAGGTTGGTAAGCGCTGACAACGCCGACCGACGTACGCCAATTCTTGGGTCTCGCTGGTTATTATCGACGTTTCATCGAAAACTTTTCAAAAATAGCCCAGCCTCTCACGATCCTCACTCAAAAAGAAAAGAAGTTCGATTGGACTGACAGACAAGAGTCAGCTTTCCAACTCCTGAAACAAAAGTTATGCAGCGCACCTATTCTGTCTCTACCCGAAGGCACCGATGACTTCGTGGTATATTGCGATGCTTCGCATCAAGGTCTCGGTTGCGTGCTTATGCAACGAGACAAAGTCATCGCCTACGCCTCCCGACAACTCAAAATCCATGAAAAGAATTACACCACTCATGACCTTGAACTAGGAGCCGTTTGCACTCAAAATCTGGAAACACTATCTCTATGGCACTAAGTGCACGATCTTCACCGACCACAAAAGTCTCCAACATATTCTCAATCAGAAAGATCTCAATATGAGGCAACGTCGCTAGGTCGAGTTGCTTACCGATTACGACTGTGAGATCAAATATCACCCTAGCAAGGCAAATGTTGTTGCCGATGCCCTCAGCCGACAGGAACGACCAAAACCACTTCGAGTTCGAGCCCTCAGCATTACAATCCACAATGATCTTATCACCCAAATCCTCATCGCTCAACTCGAAGCCTTGAAACCTGAAAATATCAAAAACGAAGCTTTGCGAAACATGGAGAAACAATTCGAAACCAAACCCAACGGGGTTAAATATTTCAAAAACCGAATCTGGTTACCGTATCAGGGCATCAAGGAATTATACTGGTGGCCAAACATGAAAGCTGAAATCGCCACCTACGTCAGTAAGTGTCTCACATGCTCAAAAGTCAAAATCAAGCACCAGAAACCTTCTGGCTTACTTCAACAACCAGACATACCCCAATGGAAATGGGAACAAATTACCATGGACTTCATCAACAAGCTCCCAAAGACGTCAAGCGGTTGCGATACCATTTGGGTAATCGTTGATCGTCTCACCAAATCCGCCCATTTTCTCGCCATCAAAGAAACCGATAAAATGGAATGCCTCACCCGAATCTACTTGAAAGAAATTGTATCCCGACACGGCGTTCCTATCTCGATTATCTCCGACAGGGATAGTCGTTTCACCTCACACTTTTGGCAATCATTACAGAAATCTTTGGGTACTCGCCTCGATATGAGTACCGCTTATCATCCACAAACTGACGGCCAAAGTGAACGAACCATCCAAACACTGAAAGACATACTACGAGCCTGCATAGTTGATTTCGGTGCAAATTGGGAACATCACTTACCCTTGTGTGAATTCTCATACAACAACAGTTACCACGCCAGTATTGGAACTGCACCATTCGAGGCACTGTATGGTCATAAGTTCCGATCACCCATCTGTTGGACCGAAATGGGAGACAGTCAACTCACTGGTCCAGAAATCATTCATGAAACCACCGAGAAAATCGTTGGCATCCAACAACGGCTGAAAGCCGCACATGATCGTCAGAAAAGTTATGCTGACGTGAGACGCAAACAACTCGAGTTCCAGATTGGAGACCGAGTACTACTCAAAGTATCACCTTGGAAAGGCGTCATCCGTTTTGGTAAGCATGGGAAACTGAACCCCAGATACATCGGACCTTTTGAAATCCTTGAAAGGGTTGGTCTGGTGGCGTATCGATTACAGCTACCAGCTGAACTCAGTAGCGTACACCCTACCTTCCACATTTCTAACTTAAAGAAATGCCTATCCGACGAAACACTCATCATTCTCCTCGTGGAAATCCAGATCGACGATAAACTTCATTTCGTTGAAACACCAGTGGAGATCATGGATCGCAAAATCAAACAGCTCAAACAAAGTCGTATTCCTATCGTCAAAGTCCAGTGGAATTCGCGGCGTGGTCCGGAATTCACTTGGGAACGAGAGGATCAGATGCGACTCAAATATCCACAACTTTTCTCCAACTCCACTCACACGACTACTCAGACTTAAATTTCGGGACGAAATTCTCCTAACAAGGGGAGAATGTAACACCTACCAAATTAGGGCTAGTCATTAGGTCCTAATCGTTTTTGTAATACATGTAATTAGTACTGTGTTAGGCTAATTTGTGTATCAAATAATATATTGTCGAATATATATAATTGCGCGATTTGGTTAAATCGAGCACGTTTCATATCGAAGGTAATTCGGTTCAAGTAAATACGGACGTTAGTGATCAATTTTATTAAATAATATAAAATTATATAATAACGCGATTATATCTCAAATATTATTTTGATAATATTTCATATTCATTTCGTATAATTAACAACTTACGCGATTAAAACGTAAACGCATAAACAAAACCAAATAAATTAAAGTTATGATTTATAATCTAAGTATTAAGTATTTTGATAAAATACTTCAACATAAATATCGAGTAATTAATTGCTTATTAAAAATATACAATTAAATGTTTTAAATAATTATTAAACGTTTAAACGATCGAGAAAACGAACACCGCACGGAATGTAACTGCACGGGAATGAAAATGGGTGAAGTCCACCTCCGTGGACCCCACCTAGCCGGCCCCTCCCTCCCCCCCTCTTTTCCCCTCTTTTTCCCTCCTCTTCCCTCTTCTTTCTCATTTTCTTAACTCACTTTCTCTCTCTTCCTTCTTTTTCTCTCTAAATCATCATCCACCACCATCACCTTAATCTCACTAAAAACACCACCAAACGACCTCGATCTTCACCACCCGTTTGGAGAAAAAGAACCGCCTCGCAACGATCTACGTTTCTATCCTTCTGAATCCTCCGCGCAACGATTTGTAAGTTTCCGACAAAACCCGAAACCTTTCGATTTCGAGTATTTTTAGGTTCTAGTTATTCCTTTAAGCTTAGAATGTCCCTATAAGGGTTGGGTAAAAGAATCAAACCAAACGAAAACCCGAAAACTCATTTTTGGCTTAAAAATCCGTCAACAGCCTTAAGTGTCGCAACGAAGGTGCAGTATAGCGTCACTTCATGCGTCACTTAAGTGACGCATTGAGTGTCGCTAAAAGCCCTAATCATGCGTCACTTGCATAAGTACCGCATAAAACCACTTTTTCCCGACACTTACCTCCGTCACTTGTTTAGTGACGCCTAGAAGCCTTAACCAACACTTATACCCGACACTAATGGAGTGTCGCCACCTTATGCGTCACTTACCTAAGTGACGCCCTAAACTCAAAATTTCCAATTTTATGCGACACTTCCTAAGTGTCGCCCAAGCCACTAAGTGACGCCTCACTATGCGTCACTTCCATAAGTGACGACATAAGTGACGCCCTTACCCAGACTCTGCTATTTCATGCGTCACTTCCTAAGTGACGCCTAAGACCCTAAGTGTCGCTATAAGTGTCGCATGAAACAGAACCCCAATTTTTTTACTAAGTGTCGAGACCTAAAATTTTATCACTTAAGTTTACCCAAATTCAAATCTTAGATGCGTTTTTCTCTATAACAATATGGTGGGAATAAATATTTTTCGAGCTGACCTGGCATCTCGACCCCAGCCAGGGGCCAGCCCCTTGGACCCCGCCGGGGGTTGCCACCCCTGGGACCCCGCTAACCAGGGGCGCTGCCCCCGGACCCCCGTCACCTAAAGTTTATAAATACTTTTTAAGTATAACACTTCGACATAATAATAATATTATTGCAAATAATCACCAACGGGCCGTACACGTTTTCAAAACTCGAACTTACCAATCAAATTAAATCATTGGACATTACTAGTTGGATGAACAACTAGCATAGGTTATCTTTTAAGATAGCTACTTATTTTATTCAACCTTGCGCGTTATAAACGCCCGGCAGGTTACAGTCTTCGGACACCCCATTTTACTTCACTACATTTGCTTCATTGCAACTCTCCAGGATCAGGTGAGTCTCATAGCCCCGACTTTTTACTGTTTTTACTCCCGGGGTGGGAAAACATACTCTAACTGGTCTTACACGTGAACACGAGTACAAAACTCGCTATATTCTGCATGAGCTGTTTTCTAATCACTTTTAAGTCCTCTACGATCATAGTTCTGGTAATACTTTATGTAGCGTGAATGTTAGTGTATGGTACCATATAGGACTGACCATCCTCGTCCGGGTCAGCAAGCACTGACTGGTTAAATGGACGCATTAACTTTTGTTCATACGAGTGTGGATTAGACACTCGCCCGGAGGCACCCACGATCACGCACTTTATTGTGATCCTGACACCCACGTTAAGCGCAGACTATGACCTCATGGCAGACGTATACATTATTTGATTCATTTCAAACAATCATTACTAAATCTTGTGGTTCACACTTACTTTATTACTACGCAAACCTGTGAGCTCACCAACTTTTAGCTGACTTTTTAGTATGTATTCTCAGGTACACAACAGTAGTAGGACTGCTCAGGATTAGCTAGCTCGAGTCACATGCAGATCTCAGGAGATTCATATGCATTTCTACATTTTGTAAAATAGATATGCCTTAGAATCTCTTACATTTTGGCTCACGAGCTTTTGTAACTATTATAACATTGTAAAGCTTTTGAATTATCAATGTAATGTTTAAAACGACGCATATAGAGTCGTTCCTTATACCTTGTGTGTTTTGATTATTGATTAGTAGCACCCCAAGGCTTGCTTCCGCTAAATAGTAAATTTGGGGGTTGTTTTACGGTATTTTCGTTGCTTCAATTGAAAGGTCCTTGTTGTCTATCCTAGACGGATTATACTTCCTAATGAGCCATAGCTCCTAGCCTATTATCTATCTAACGTAGAGTTGTCCGCAATCAGATAAATAACATGTCACGAAGATAACAGCTATGGAATGTAAACTACACTGGAAGTTGTCCCAAATGTAGAAACCAATTTAACCAGCAACCATCCTCGAGTCTTGTTCCCCAATCTCGGACATTTGAGATATCCGAATCATGGCATGAATTGTTGAGTAAACAAAAACATGAACAGGGGTTTCCCACCGGAACAAGTTGGGATGGCCGGGTCTAACGGCTAATTAAATTGTTCATTATTATTTCATATAATTCATCATAACTATTCTATGCATGTTAAACTGGTGTATGCAATCAACATATATCTGAAAACCTAATCATATATCCAATAGCACAAGTGATACTAGCATGCAAACCCTAAAGCAACAATCAAACAAGAACATGCAGCAGAGTAGCATACAGGGATCAACTTATTTCATGCAGAGTATCCGGATAAACGTTTAAGTCACAAATGTTCCGAAAGTTCTCTCAAAAACATTTTTTATATGAAATGGATCTAATCTATCTCTAATCCTACGCTCCGTGTCTCCCTCCGGTCTTATTTCAACCAGGAGAACACTGGCCATGTCGAGTTCAACGATCATCAGACACAAAATAATTAGCGGCGTACCATTAGAAGTTGGCCAAGTTCTTAGTAGTAAGTTACTAACCACAGCATAAGTTGGATAGATAAACATTGGAGATTCATTTCATAGATTCAAATATATTTCAACAGCATACAGACAGAGTAACGGCATGATTAAAGCATAACTACCCTAGCATAACGACTACTATAGAAAACACAGATATGTTCAGCTCAGCATGGCAATAATTCTAGTAAGCATTTCTAAATAAGCATAGCAACAGCACAACATATTTAAAAATAACAAGATAGAGATTTAAAATAAAACCTGACAGAGCGTTATTACAAATCTGGCGTAACCGCAGTCTCGGAGCACCTCCGTTACAAGTAAGCTACTAATCTACTAGCTTAACTAACCTAATTAACTAACTAATTATTTCTAGAGAGAGAGTAGAGAGAGAAAGAGAGAAAACAAGTTGAGAGATTTTTAGATTGTTTCAAATGGTGAGGAGGTGGTTGTATTTATAGGCATCGCACAGCCGTATTCTTCAACCGTATTCCAACCCCCAAATGCACAACCTTATCACACAGCCGTATAAAAATCTGATTTTTATTGCCTGAACACGGAACTCGGTTGGTTTTGGCCGTATACGAATGGACTGGAGAAAATACGGGTGGGCACCAACCGTATACGGCTGGACTGGGTCATATACAGCTGGGCATAGGCCGTATATGGTCTACACAGGCCATATACGGTCTGTGTCCAGCCGTATATGGTCTGATCCAGCCGTATACGGTCTGGGACAGCCGTATTCGGTCCTCTCGGTTCTTCGTTTCTTCGATTTGGCGTAACTTCTTTGTCGTTTATCCATTTTGAGCGATCTTTATATCCACGCGTTCGTATTTTCCTAACGAAGAAAATGACATAAGTTAGAGGTCATAATTCTTTATGTAGTTCAAAAAGTGCTAGAACGAGTGAACGAGAATGCTCATGATCGTATTCGTTAGATTTATCGTGTTTTTCGACCATTTTAGTTGATTTTTGAAACGTTGTCTATATTTTGGCCCATGTTATGAGTTTTAACAATATAGTGCTCATTTTGGATAATTTCATCATAATTTGGGCCAAAAAGGTGAGATAATGACACTTAAAAACTTGACTTTTTTATTGGTAATAACAGGTTAATAACAGGTTCGCTAACACTCTATATGGATACTTTATTGGTAAGCGAATTGCTTTTCCGGTTGTTGAGAATTATGTGCGGAATGTATGGTCAAAATATGGTCTTCAAAAGGTAATGATGAATGCTAGGGGATTCTTTTTCTTCAAGTTTTCATCAAATACAGGTATGAATGATGTTCTTGAGAACGGACCATGGATGGTTAGAACAGCTCCAATTATCCTTAACCAATGGGCACCAAATGTTAGTTTAACTAAAGAAGATCTTACTAAGGTGCCTGTTTGGGTTAAGTTCCATGATGTTCCTATGGCTGCTTTTACAGGTGATGGATTGAGTATGATTGCATCTATGCTTGGTAATCCTTTGAGATTGGATTCATTTACTGCCACTCTGTGTATGGAATCTTGGGGTAGAAATAGCTATGCTAGAGCCTTAATTGAACTTGGTTCGGATCAGATTTTGAGAGATAATATTGTTGTTGCTATTCCGAATCTGGATGGGTCGGGTTATGTAAAGGAAAATGTTCGGGTCGAATATGAGTGGAAGCCGCCTAGATGTGATGCATGTAAACTCTTTGGGCACTCTAATGATCAATGTCCATCCCAACCGGCAATGCAACATTCTAATGATGGGTTTGTGGAGGTTGGATCAAAGAGTGCCAACGTTAGTAAAGAAGGTCAGAATGCAAAGAAGGTTCAAGGTGTTTATTTAGGTAAACAAAAATCTAACTTTGTATATCGTCCAAAGGCTGTTAATAAAGAAAAACCAAAGAAAAAGGAGGATACACATGTTAGTACTTCTAATCCATTTTCAGTTTTAAGTGGATCTGATTCCAAAATGGATGATGTGATTCGGGAAGTTGAGATGTCCAAGAGTGATGGAAAGGCTGTGTTTGAAGGTAAGGAAGCGCTTCCTAAGGATAATATTAATAAAGTGGACAATCTTGAGGATGATGAAAGTGATGTTGAAGAGATTTATAATGAGACTTCCACTTTTATGGCTTCTGGATTTGGTTCGGGTAGTGGTGGCGGAGGTACCAGTAATCTAGAGTATTTTGATGAAGATGATTTTTATGACGATTACAGGGATCAAGTCTATGACTTAACTGAAGAACAAGAGATTTTCTGCAAGGCTTTTGATATTAATCTCCGCGGGCAGATCAAAAAGAAGAAGTAGTTTATGTTTGATGTTTTTAGTCAAATGTAATGGTTGTTTAGTTTCTGGTCTTTGGTTGATTTTGTTTTGAGTCAATTATTGGTTAGTAGTGGTGTCCTTGTTATGTAGTCTTTATCGCCTATGTAACGGGCTGAGGTGTGAGATTCACTCACATCCACTGTACTTAATGGTTTTTTGGAGTAATATACTTACCGGGTGAAAACCCTTTACCCAAAAAAAAAAAAACTTGACTTTTTGCGTGTCATCAATATTCTGCGATGATCATATGCTCTGATATGTATGAATGTCCAATGTTTACGTCGGCGCCCCTGACTACACTAATGCTTCCGCTAACCACGATTAACGAAATTGGGGGTGCGATAATAATATAAATAAACAGTCATTTAGTAAGTAATATATCTAGAATCGAACCAAAGAAATTGAATTATTCTTTGTTAGGGTTGAAGATCTTCAATCCCTAGCCTCCAAATTCGACCTAAAGTTATTCCTTAACCCTTACAGTCGACTTTTGCTCTCCAAATTCGTATATGGTATCATCTGTCCGAGCCCTCTATTTATAATAGCTGAAGTCGGCTCCCAACCGGCGGTTAGAAGGTCCAACCGGTGGTTGGATTACTTTGTGTCCAAGTCTAACTCCATGTTTCCACCGACTTCCAGTTTTTTCAATCTAACAGCCGGTTGAAAGACCCAACCGACGACTGAGTTCTTCTCCAAAAAATCTGATTTTTTTACATGTTGTAGCTCTATTTGTTAGCTAAATTTGAGGGCTTGAATCAACTCATTTGGACTCTCTATGAGGAAGTTATGGCCAAAATACTAACGCATAGCAGAAAACTCAGAATTTACACTTTTCTTCAGTTTTTGCTCCAAATTTTGCTCCTTTTCATCCAAGCTTAATTTAAAACATCTTTTTGCAAATATGAATTAAATAAGTATCTTTTATTTAATAATTATAATAAAATTATATAAAAACTATGGAATATTAGTACATAAATATAGTACTTATTTAATGTTATCAACCACCAACTCACTCAAAAACACTTTCTAAACTCAAATCTTTCAAAGAATCTTCAATTAATCACTCTCTAAACATACCTAGACTATCTAAGGTACCATTAACATCTTTAAATTGGTTGATCTTTTGATTTTTAGGTATGAACACATGAATTTGGGTTTTGTTCAATTCAAGTGTGGGGATGATTTCTCTTATGAAATTGATGATTTTTATGCTACATTCATGTTATTTAACTTGTGTTTACCATGAATACATGTTTTGATTGCTTGATTTGATGATTCATGAAATTAGGGTTCATACAAGTTAGGGTTTGCTAGCTAATCTGAGTTTTTAGATTGTTGTTCTAATGTCATGTTCTGCTAATTGTAATGCTTATATGTGTTATAATGATGAATCCTCACAAACTTTTTGTTGAATTATGGACTTGCTTGAGTATGCTAGTTGTGCATTTTTGAACATGATGATGGCTCAAAGATTTTGACATTTGCTTGAGTTAATAGCCTTGAATTGTGATTGTAATGCTTTACTTGAGTTACATTGTGTGATTAATTGCATGATGTGGGTAATTGCTTGATATTGCAGTTCACGGAAATTGATGAAAGTAACATGCTTAAGTGTTTGAAGCTGCTAATTGTCAAGTATGTCAGCATGTAACTTTGATTGTAAGGCTAGCTTGATTTAATATTGTGAGAAATTGCATAATTCAAGCAGGTTTGATATTAGGTTATGTGTTTAACAAAGTCTAAGTTGTCATTATAAGTTTGTTAGGGTAGTGGAGGTGAAGTAACATGAATGATATTGTGTGAATGGTTCATGATTTTCTCTTTGTGCAGTTTTGTTGTTTAGGGGGGTGTTGTTGCTTTGGGCATAAATAGCTCATTTTGTCCTATTTTTGAAAGCACTAACACCAATATTGGAACCTTTGTCTCTTTGTTGTGTTGTGTTGTGCAGAAAAACAAGCAAAGCCGGGGACAATCATCAGGGGCCCAACAGAATCTAAGTGTTTTTCCAGATCTGCTCCCTAGAAACCGCCATCCAAATCTGGTCTTTGAGCCTCATCACTACCGATATCACAAAACCAATGATCAGTTTTACAAAATACATAAGAAAGAGTGCGAGTACCCGAGAGTGATTGATTTGGCCCCATTGAATGAAGTCGGTTATTCTTGTGAAATTACCCGAGCTCTCACTCAGAGTATTCACCATGATGGTGAAGATTTTGATGTGGAGGATTTTCGGAAGTTGATTGAGATCCAGGAGCCCATTTATGAGGAGCTTACTAAGGAATTTCTTGCCACTCTAGAATTGTTCTTTATTGATTCCATTGATTGTAACTTTCTAACCTTCAAACTGGGGGGAAATCCTCATTCTGTGTCACTTCGGTAACTGGCCGTTTACCTGCAAATCTACACCCAAGATGAGTTGGATGCCGTTTGGTTTGCCAAATATATTCTAACAGGTGCTCATCTAGATGAGGGCGAGGTCACTTGTGAGGATTGGGCAAAGTTTAGTGACAAAGCATACCTGTTTGGCAAAAACCCTCTAGTGCCCTCAAGGACCAAAAATACAAGATTTTGCAAAACATTTTGGCTCACACCATCACAGTTCGTGGGCAGAATATGGAGAAGGTGTCAAAAGCAGATTTGTGGCATTTACTCAAACTAAAAGACCGGGAAACAATAAACCTTCCATATTGTGTGGGCAATTCTCCATTTGTATGCAAGCGGGCCAAAGCCTGAATCTAAGTTGTGTGGTGGTCAGTTTATCACCAGGATTGCCAAGGGCCTGGGAGTTTGCCTTAGACCTAGGTCCCACCCCTTTACTCTTATTCCAAACCCGGGACTCGTTGTTGGAATTGACATGTATAGTCCTACTGGGGTAGTCCGGATGAAAGCAGGAAAGTACCTTCCTTATACTTCCACCAGTTCATCCTCACGCACCGTTGAACCTAAGGAAGGAGCACGAGGTAAACGGCTAGCATTACAACAAGACTTCAAGGAATCAGAGGATGGTGATAATGAAGAAGAGGAGGAAGCAGAGGATATTCAAATGCAAGATAATCAGGGGCAGAGTTCACAGATTCAGGAGCCTCCATATTGGCAAGGGTTTATGACTGATTTTGGCGACATACGCATGGAGCAAGAGAGGAGATGGAAGATTGAGGATGATTTCAAGGATGAGTCTCGATATGAGTGGGGAGCTAATCGATTCCAAAATGATTGGCTCATCCATAACCATGAGCGGTTGGGTCAACGTGTGCCAGATTATGTGCCCACCCATTATTCTCACCCACCCCGTTGGGGCGCACCAGGAGGTGTGCTCCTGGCCCCTGTCTATGATCGTGATGTTGCCTTGATTGAGATCCAACAACAGCACCAGGAGCATCTGCGCACTGCAGAATACCATCAGCAGCAATAGACATGGGGCACTACTTGGTCCACACCTCAGCCAACCAAATGGCAACAAGAAGCCTTGCAGGATTGGCTCTTTCAGCCACCACAGCTACAGAATCCACAGGATCCCACCCAAGACCCTCCTCAGGGCGGGATTTGGTTGTAGTGTTTTATTTTCCTCATTTACATTGTAACTTGTTGAACAATTTTACATTCTTTGTTATTTTTTTTCATTTCTTTTGGTATTTGGATGATTAGCATTCATTCACCTTTTATTATTATTATTATTATTATTATTATTATTATTATTATTATTATTATTATTATTATTATTATTATTATTATTATTATTATTATTATTAAATTTATTATTATTATCTTGTTGCCCTTTTTGTTTGTATGTTTGCTTTTCCCATGTTTAGCATTCCGAGCTGGAGTGCGCTTTAAAGTTTATCTGGGAGCTAGCTCGCTTTATCATGCTTGTACGCAAACCCCCCGGAGAAGTTCTCGTTTCTTTATGCCTTTCATATTCATGCTTATATATTTAATTATTTTTGCATTAGGGGCAATGCAAATCTTAAGTGTGGGGAGGTAATTCACTTGAATTTCATTTTTTTGGTAAATTGTTGTTTCTCGCCTTTTATTGGGTTCGTTAAAGTCTATTGGGTTCCCAATTGAACTTTACGAATCCTATTAATGGACCATTGGCCACTTATTATGTCTTCTATTGATCTTGGGTCTAATAGATCTTTGCGAATTCTGATAAGGGGTTGGGAAGTGATAGCTTGTTAGAAATGTGCTTGTCTTTATGAGATTGATTGCTTTGAAAATGTAATTTTAAAATATATTGAAAGTAATTTAATCTTCCCTCTTGCAACATAATTTTAAGAGATGTGTCATAGAAAGCAACCTAATAGGGTGAATTGCATGACTAGCACACTTGTAGCCTTCACTATCAAATTGTGAGAAATCTTGAGCCTTATTGAGAAAAATACTTATCTTTAGTGTTTATAATGTTTATTTCTATGAGTGTGTTGGTGTTTGTAGTGTGTTTTAGAACTTGCCTTAGTGATGTATTTCGAGACCGATGTGGGATCACAAAAATATGATATAGGTGGGGTCGTTGATGAAGAGGTATTCTTAGGATTTAGAGCTTAATCCCAATAGTTTTGACTTTCTAACCAATTATTGAGTTTGTATTTGATCTTTTATGGATTGTAAGAACTTACTAATCGATCAAGGAATCTTAATTATTTAGGGTCTTATTTTCTTTTAAAACCATTTACATCCGGTCCACCCAAGTCGTTAGCACTCATTTATGGTGCTAAGAAACCCTTAGAAACTTCCACATTTATTCCACTAAAGTATTAGCCTTATTTTTGTGTAGTCAATTCCCGAACCATTTACTTTTCTTAAATGTTGCCTAGTTGGAATTTTTAATGAGATTTATCTAAAATGTGACTTAAATCGTTTTAAATTGGGATTCTAGTGTTAAATTCTATGATTGATGTTGTAGGAAATGGAAATCCTTACCCTGTAGTTTTATAAGTTGAGAGTGAGTGATTATACACTTATCCTTATGTGAGGTGCTAGGTCGTGCATTCGGGCTTGACAAATTTATCATCTCAAGTTTCTATTAATTGTACACATGTTGCTAACATAATCACTTTGATGGTTAGTGTTAGTGTTATTTTGATATACTTAATCTTCACTTCTGAAAATGCAAGAGGGGGTTGTGAAATGGTAATTAATAGTTTTGCTTGAGGACATGCAACGTTCAAGTGTGGGGATATTTGATATCGTTCATTTTGTATATATAAATCTTTCACGATATCATTGTTCTGAATTTGTATTTGAGTCAATTTCATGAACTTTCGATACTTATTTTGTTTAAAAGTTGATCTCAGGTTGAACTTAGGAAAAGCATGCAAAATGGTGAAGTTTGGAGATAAATCTGGAGCTATTATGGGACTGAAGCTAGATGGCCTGCAAAATGATCATACCCAATCGGGTATGGTTCTTACCCGTCCGGGTGAGGGAATCCAGTCGATTGGGTAATTTTACCCATTCGGGTAACCTAGTGCAAAAACGAGACAGAAGCTGGCCTATGTTGAAGCAGTGTTTTGTCACCCATACGTGATCGGGTAAGTACACATACCCGATCGGGTAAAGAAGCATACGCGGATGGGTATGGGATCTCACCCGATCGGGTAACTTGGCGGAGCAGTTCCTCTTCCCAGTCTGGATAAAAGACCTTCGTGTCTGAAGATTTTTAAGGGCATGTGCACATTTCACTGGAAGAGCATTAAATGCTTCAACATTTTTCTGGTCCAAAGCCATTCCTGCTCATGTTTTGTCCATGGGTTTTGAGGAGATTATGGGATTATTTTTTTGAGCTGGGTTTTATAACCCTAATTATCTCATATTATTATCATCATCCATATTGTCTTCATCCGGGGTTTTTATCTATCGACACCCGATATACCCACACTCACTTTTCTCTTCAGACCACTACTCAAACTCACTACTACTTCAAACCATGACATTTACTCTTACTTTTCATGTAATTTGCTGGAAAATTTGTTGAGAACAATGATGCGTCACCAGCGGTCGGTAAGGATCTTGCCCTTGTCGTTGCACCGGCTACTGGCGACGGGCATCAGTGGGTGTTTTAATTTTGTAATTGCGGGGCCTAAGTTTTCCCTAACAATGCTAATCCTAAGGGTGAGCAAGTGGTAGGTATAACCTGTCGTTCTTCAAACCGACTGAATTGAAACTAAGGCGTGGCAGATGAGGGCTTTCAAACTAGTGAAGGGTTTATAAAATAGTGGGGGAGTTTTGGTTTTTATATTAACTAACTTAGGCAAGTAAATAAATAAAAGCGAAATAAAAATAAAAGATAAAGCAGATAAAATAAAGATAGTGTTTGCTGAGATTTCGTTAACTAAGTTATGGGATGATGTATGGAGAAACTGTGTTGAAAGATATTTGTTAATTATTAATCTTGAATACTCGTGATGTAAACACTAGATTCCCTACTAATTAAAATCCCATTAGCATGTCACACCGGGAGCTAGGTTATGGTAACATCACAAAGTATTTAGAATAAGAAGCAAAATCTTAATTATGGTTTAATAATACTTTCATATGAACGGGAATAAAATCTTAAGGTACTAGACATAACCGAATCATATAACGATTCCTCGTCATCCTAACAGATTCATGTATTTAAAAAGTTCAGTAATGACTTTAAACCAGCCCTTGCTTAAGACTACCCAATAAATCCCTAATTATCCATAGCGTTCCTCACTTAAAGTGGTTCCGCCACTTCAAACCTTGGCCATGTCTTGTCCTATGATAATCCCCTATGTAGCCTTGCGGTTCCATAGTTTCATACCTTTGACAAATTATATTGACACAGATGACTGACTACCTTTCAATTGGACATCGTTAAAAAGGTGTTGTAATCACGTTTATTGGTGGAAAGGCGATTAGATTAATTTGAAGTTTAAAAGTCTATTTAGAAAGGTTAATTAAACTAGGTTTCTCATTTTATATATTAGTCCGTAATATAACTACCTTCGGTCGTTACTCGACTTCCATACATTTGTACTCCACCTTGAAGTGTTTCCAGTACTATATCGAATAACAGTCGAATATGAGCCGTCATATTATTTCATAATATTGTACCGTTTCGTAATATGACTACCTTCGGTCGTTCCTCGACTTACATACATTTGTACTCCACCTTGAAGTGTTTCCAGTACTATATCGAGTAACAGTCAAATAGAGGTCGTCATATTACTTTACGATAATTAAGACCGTTTATATTTTACTACTATGATGATCCTAAGGCAACAATCAAACAAGAACATGCAATAAGACGATCAAAGCAATACTACCGATCTTTAATATTTAATTATAAATCATCCCATAATTAACTAACTACATCGCAAGCAAACACAACAAGTATACTACTCTCTAATCATGACAATAACTAAATCTAGCATAATCAATATAAACGTAATTAATTAAGATAGATAAGGATAGAAAGAACCAGGATTAAATGCGAGAGAGAATAGACTTGAATTTATTGACACAATTCCGAGCGTACACCGAATATTACAATGCGTTCCTTGCTTTCGTTCCATTCTAAACAAGTTTCTTAAACTAGCCTAACTAATTTGGAATAAGAAAATAGAAGGAGAAAGTAGAACTAATAACTAAATAGAAGTATTGTTCTAAGAATGGTGTAGGAAAGGTGTGTCTTCAAATGGGCCATGAAGCCTCCTATTTATAGGGGAAAATTGATACATTTTAGCAACTTGGGGCACATGTTAGCAAAAGGTGGGAAAATTGCTAGCACATGTACCCTAAAGTGCGTAAAGGTCTAGCACGTACACCCTAGAGTTGCGGAAAAGGCCTAGCACATGTACCCTGCGAGTACGGGCGAGGACGAAAAAGTGCACGGGGGACGGGAGCATGGTGGCCGGCGGCACCACCCATGCAGCCGGCAGCGGTGGCATGGTGGCCGGCGGCGGCTGCCATGCTGCCGTCCCGGTTCGCCGTCTTTCGCTTCGTTTCTTAAATCGCGCGTATCTTCTTCGTTATGCGTCCGTTTTCGTCGATTCTTTTTGCGTTGGATTCGTTTTTCAAAAGCGAAGAATTTGATGAAAAGAAATCCCTGAAATGCATCTCTGATCTTTAGATGTCTTGTACGAATCGTTTGAATCTTCCGGCGTACGTAGAATCTTCATTCTTTATCCGTTTTTGTTGATTCTTCTTCTGTTAGATTCGTATTTTGAAAACGAATATCTTAGATAAGAGAAATCTCAGTGATGGTTACTTTGCTTCTAAATCTTGTCTTGATGTCTTGAATCTTCAAACATATGTGGAATCTTCGTTTTTCGTCCGTTTTGCTTGAATTTTCTCGTGCAACTCTATTTTGACCTTCTTGGAAAAGTATCACTAATTTGGGCATTATTTGAGTCCAAAATGTCAAGTATTGTTCCAGAATGAGAGAGATATCGGTGGTAAAAATGTGACTTTTTACGCGATATCAAACAACAAGCAAGCAACATTATTCCACCAACTATTACTTGGAGTTTTGTAAACATTTGGGTAACATTTTTACTCTATTTTAATAAGTTATTTACGATTTCACCAATTATTTATGACTGTTTGATGATTGTTGTGATTATGAGTGGCTAGATTTTTCATATACTTGTTTGGATGAATTAACTAGTGACTAGGGGTGTTATACTTTGGTGTTTCATTTATGCTTGAGTTCACAAATCATCCATTAATTTTTTTATGAATCTAGCTCACTGGTTGTTGAAACTTGTTGGTATTTTAGCTAATCAACTATAGCGAATGTTTGTTGCTTATTAAAAATGCTTATCGTTTGTATGTCCATATATGAATGAACCTTTGTTTGTTGTTATAAAAATTGGTATAAGTGAAATGATTGAGCTAAACTTATATAAGTGGCGAATATGTCAAATATCTTTCGTTTGGATGAGTTGTGAACTCAATTCTTGAACCTTATGTTAATCAAGAACCTTATGTGTTTGAGCATGATTTGTAATGGTTTAACTTGTTTGGTAATCCACTAATAGATTTAGCGAACATTTTCTACTTGGTGAATTGCTATCAATTATTTGTCTAAAAATGATTCAACAAATATTGCGGATGTAATTTTGGAATAAGTTAGATACTTTAAGCTCAAATGTGCAAGTTTGTAACCATGACGAACGAACGTTACTAGATTGAATCATATGGTTGTGAATTGAAGTTGAACATTAGGTGATGGCAAACGTTAAGCCTATGTTTAATAGAAATTTACTCTTGCATAATTTAAGCCGGTTATAACCTTCACCCCGAAATCACTAGTGACCTAATCCAAACATGTATTGTTTTTAATATACGGAAGTTTCCAATCAACTAAATTGATTCTTTAGAATCCACTTGCCTAGTTTTAACTAATAGTAGTTTTTAAGCATCATGACAACTCGGTCACGCAAAACCACACCTTTACTTTATTGTACAAATTACTTGCACTTAAATTGAATATCTTAAACTAAAGTTTCCTGTGTTCGAACCCGAACTTACCCGACTATACTACTACACGATATGGTCCACTGCCCGGTTGTGTATTGGTCTTAGCATGGTATTTTCTAGTTCACATTTCAACGATAATTTTAAGACTGGATTTCTCACATCAGCATACTATATTTATGATTTAATGCTTTCGTTCTCATACTTTTACTACAATATATCTAGGTTTTGCTACTGAAACAAAATCTAACTTTTTTCCTAACTGTTTAAACACCTAATATTAGAAGGACTAAAACGAAAAAAATAAAAGTGTAGATTAAACTATTATTAACCCTTATTTAAAATGATTTATAATAATTTTTAAATTAATTAAAATGGAAAGCCATGTGACATCCCTAGAATTTGAAGAATAATTAGGAGTAACCATATTTTAGACATGTCATCATATAATGATTAAAAAGATACCACATAAGCAAAACAAATATATATATATATATATATATATATATATATACTAGTGTTAAACCAGTGCGATGCACGGCTAGCATTATAAAATATCGTAATATGTGAATCACAAGTCAAAATGATATATGAAATGGTAAAAACTTTCAGATTATAAAAGGAATTTTTTTATCGGTATTAGTGATACTTTATAAATTTTAACCCCTCAAAAATGAATTAAAAACAACATATTTTCCCCACAATATATCAATGAAATGGGAAAGTTAAAAAAGATGTGTATGTTATAAATTGACATTTTTCTAGCTAACAAAAATTGTCTAGTCATTGTGACCTTTCCGTTTCCTATAGTTATAATATGTTAACTTTGCAACAATTGATAAATAATGTGTACGTTAATAGTCTTGGAAAATTAAATTGTAAAAATTACTATAACAATTTAGACGTTTTATTGAACAACTCATGTACATATATATACCAACATTATATAGATTTGAAAAGTAATATAGAATTAATAGAAGTACACGTCTTATCATTCGCATACTGAATTGCAATTAAGTTGTGTGAGATTAAAAAAATAGAAAAAAAACTCTTTAAAAAATAGATGATGAACTTGATCTGTCTATCCATAAAGCTTGTATTTAGTTTACTAAATAATAGAAATTGAATTCCCTTAATTTGTAAGATGATAATAAAAAAAAAATCAAATTAACAAAACTTTAATGAAAGATATAATTACATTAAAAGTAAGTTCTCATAATTTACTAAAAGTTTATTTATTTATTTTTTAAAGAAGAGAAAGTTAGAGAATGTTAGAGGAATAAGAGTTAAGATTAACATGAAAAAACTAAGAGATTAAAATTAGAAGGAAAAAATAGATTAAAGGATGTCATGAGTTTGGACTATAATAAAAAGTTATAAGTGTTATTATATGACACATTATTTTGAATTAAAATATTATAATTTAATTTTATTAATTACCTTATTAAATGAAAATAGTTATACTGTAAATTTTAATTGAATATTACCTTATTTGGAATATGGGTGTAGGAAAATCCACATCATCAAGTTTTTTTTTTATATGGTGATGACACATAGGATTTGTATGATGTGACATGTGTATATATTTGACAAATAATTAAGAGTCTTCTCCCTTAGTCATATATATATATATATATATACACACACACACCAATGGTCCTTATGATTTATCTCAAATTACACCGTTAGTTCTTTAAGATGTTAAATTACAAAGACAACCCTTTATTTAAAAACTTGTAAAGCTGACAGTCCTTTAGTTAACTGGCCGGAAAAAGCGTGAGTTAAAGGACTAATAGTGAAAGGAAAATGATTGGTAGACCTACTTGTATAAGACTAAATATAGGCCTAAGTTGTGATTGGTGAGTTTGAAAAATTGATTGGCTGAGATTAAGAGGGAGAAAAAATCCAACCAATCACATCTTTAGGCCTACTTGTAGGTGTGCCTAAGTAGACCTATTTAGCATTACTCAAAGTGAAAAGAAATATATTTGATTGGTTGTTCGCGATTAAATATCTACACCACACACACACACACCGTCGTCACCGTTATTTATCCTTTCGCCATTACAGCTATTTTCGTTTCTCCCTAGACACACATTCAAAAAAGAAAAAGAAAAATTCATCGAAAGTATAGCTTGTGACATCTCTAATCGGAAAAAAAAAAGACGCTAGTTCCGAATATGCAACTTTTATAATTTATAGACATAGTGTGCAAGATACATAAATTTGGGGTAAAAGTGGAAATGGATTTTGTAATGAAATGACACAATCATATTCGTTCTCTCATACTTTACTTTTTTTAAATAAAAGTTTTATTTTATTAATATTTAGATAGATATATTTAAATTTAGATAAAGAATAGCTTTAAAATTTTATCAGCTAATACTTTTATAAATAAACATCCACATAATAATAATAAAAAAAAAAGTACAACACAAAAATAGGCGAAATGGCTTAAAAAGGGGCACAAGTATTCAAGGTCCCCAAACCACTCTCCAAAACCCTCACAAAACCCTAATTTTTATTTTCTCCATAACCTCTCAACAAAATGCGTCCTCCAAGAGGCGGCGGTTTCGGTGGTCGTAGCGGTGGTTTCGGTGGTCGTAGTGGAGGTGGCCGTGATGGTGGTGGCCGATTCGGCGGCGGACGAAACGGTGGCCGATTTGGTGGCGGCCGTAGCGGCGGTCGTTTTGGTGGCAACAGTTATAATGACGGTCCACCGGAAGAAGTTGTAGGTCTGTATTTTTACTATTCATCTTCTGTGTATATATCCATCTATTAATTAGACCCAGCCACCTAAACCCTAATTTATTGATTTAATCCTAAATACTGTTATAATAGTGTTTGATTTTTTCACTAATTGAACGGTATGCTTCTATCAATTGGTTCTCTTTGTTATATTAATGATTGTTTGTTTTTGATTTTGTGTTTGTTCTGTAAGGTTATATGATTTGACAAAATTTGTATACTTTTGTTATATGTTTTACATAATATATGTTTTATATATTAATTGATTCCGTACTGGGTATCAATTAATTTTTTCTCTTAAAAATTAATTTTTATATATGTATATTATGTAATGTATACGTATAATAATGTAATGTTTAATTGTGTAGAGGTTTCAGCGTTTGTTCATGCTGCTGAGGGAGATGCAGTGACCAAGC
This sequence comes from Pseudognaphalium luteoalbum, assembly GCA_963422505.1. Classification (NCBI taxonomy): domain Eukaryota; kingdom Viridiplantae; phylum Streptophyta; class Magnoliopsida; order Asterales; family Asteraceae; genus Pseudognaphalium; species Pseudognaphalium luteoalbum. The sequence continues at coordinate 41,818,783 of OY730194.1, forward strand.
TAACTAATGAGAAAATTCCTTACTTTAATGCACCGATTTACCTTCAAAACAAAACTAAAATAGGCAAAGTTGACGAAATCTTTGGTCCTATTAATGAATCTGTGAGTTATATTTCAATGTTTTACCTTATCTTTTTAGCTGAAATTGCTGGTTATGTGGTACTGATGATGTGTTTCGTTGGTGTCAAAATTTCTATATGTAGTTCTTCTCTGTTAAAATGGATGAAGGTATCGTAGCGACTTCGTATGCAGCTGGTGATAAGTTCTTCATTGACCCAATGAAACTTCTACCACTATCCAGATTTCTTACACAGCCGAAGTATGTTTCTCTTTTAATTGTTCGTTTAATTTGTTTGTTTTTAACTTGCATTTACTGTTGTACTGCATTTAATCATTGTAGCTGCTAGTTGTTATTGGTGAAGGGTGTGAATTAGATCTGTCAATTAGCATACAAGAGTTCATTATGTAATTTAATGATTACTTTTTGACATGACATCAACAATGATAAGAGTTAATGTGGTATATTAACTTGTTTGAAGTTGCTTTTAATGTTTAGGTAAAAGCATAAACAATGTTTTTGGTGAGAATTGTAATAGGGTCCATTGGAGCTCTACTTTATCTGTCGTGTTAGGGAGTTGGTCCTTTTTGGTTGTTAAGCTTGATTTTTGCAGGGGGGCAAGTACTGGTGGAAGAGGACGTGGTGCTGGTCGTGGCACTGGTTTTCGTGGTAGGGGTGCTCCAAGAGGCACTGGCTTTCGTGGTAGGGGCGCTCCAAGAGGCAACTTTCGTGGTGGTGGTGGTGGTGGTGGTAGTCGTGGAGGGTTCAGTAGGGGCCGAGGGAGGTCGTAAAACAAGATTTCCTTGGATGTTCTATCTAGTTTACTTATCCCTTGGTAGTAATATTTTGATTCAAGTTTCCCCTTTTGTTTTTGTCATGGTACTTAATATTTCGTTTGCAAAATGACGATCATCAATAGAGTACGTCAATTGTTTTTATGTAAACGGTTGATGTATTTTTGTAAGCTGATACACCCATGCTATTACAGCTTCAAAAGACCCAAGACTTGTGTGCTACGTATGCAATGGTAATGTTATGTAGATCTAGTATTTGTATTATTATAATTATAACTAGCTTAAGACCCGTAGCTTCGCAGGGTGATTTAATTAATACGACATACGTCCTATTCAAAATGTTCACTTTTACTTTGCAAACAGTTTTAGGATTGTTCACTAATTACAATTTTCATCAAGCAAATAGCATCTATACCCACTAAAGTCTTTTTTGATCAGTTGAAAGATGAAAGTAAAAACTTATTTTTAACAACCCAAAATAGTAATGTGACACTTGTGGTGGGACGGAACTTGTGGAGAGAGTATATCCCAAGATAAATAAACCATAACAATTCCAAAACTATAATTTATCAATACTGCTAAAAAAGAACTTACTATATAAACAAAAAGAATTTACTATATAAACAACGTATTGGTTGTAATAAATTCTTTCAAAATATTCTATAAACTTTAACAAAAAACATACAATATTATATTAAGATATGTTCTTCAAAATTATTAATTAGGATGTAAAGTTAACAAATTTTATTAATTTTTTACTAAAATTACAATACACTCCCTCCATTCCATTTTTATCGAAGCTAGAAAAAGTGGGATTTATGTTATATATTGATAAAAACAAAACAATATATCAATAACTTATATTCATGACAAATTTATCTTGAAATATTTAAGAATTGAATTGAATGAAATGGGTAATTTTAGCTCTATTTATTTGTAAGTTATTTTTTTTGCAAATGCACAATTTTTTGGAAAAACAAAATAATAATTTAACATTAAAAATGGGACAGATGCAGTAGGATTTCAAGCACCGTTTACTAAGAAGATCTTCTAACTTAAGTGTTATTTGTATCTTTTTGCACTTGCGAAAGTATAAAAAACACACTACAGTTTTAGTACCAAAGACTGCACTTTTTTTTAAGTGCTATTTGAATCATGTAGTTTTAATCAATTAAAAAGATTTAGTGTAAACATATTTTTAAAAGATTTTTTTTACAAATAGTATGATTTCATACATTAAAATTAGCACACATTATAAATGCTCTGAAGACAGAAATATATATTAAAAAAACACTTTTAAGATCCTATCGGGCAATCTCAATGTAAGTTGCAATAACTAATAAAATATTATATGTTGATGGAGTAAGGTTCAAATAAGTATACCAACTTTGAGTGAGAATGAGGAAACTCATAGATTTCTGTCATGTGTCACTTTATTATCTATCCTCCACATTTTTAAAAATTAAATATCTCACAAACGGTAAGTCGAAAAATCATGAAAATTGCACCATAAAATTCAGCGTTTTCTCTTCTTCGATTTGCCGTCGCTCAAGGCATACTTTCGACAGCTTTTTTTCCTTCCATTTTTGATGGGTCTTACAAATTAGTAACACATGCGTTAATGATTGGTTATACATTTGGGGTTAAGGTTAGGGTTTAGGGTTAGGGTTAGGGTTTAGGGTTTAGTAGGGTTTAAGGTTTAGGGTTTAGTATGATTTAGGATTTAGAGTTTTATAAAGCGTTTAGGGTTTGGGGTTTACGGGTTAGGGTTTGAGGTTTGGGGTTTCGGGGAGAAACCTCAAACCCTAAACCCCCTAAACCCCAAACTCTAAACCTTAAACGCAACACTTTAACACATGTGTTAGTAAATGTGAAACCACCCCCCCCCCCCCCCCCCAACAAAAAAAAAAAAAAAAAAAAAAAAAAAAACTCGTCGAAAGTATGCCTTGATGGAAGACAAATTTTGACACAAATCTTACAAGTCATCTATGTCTCCGTGAAGTAGATTCAAACGGGTGTGTCTTCATGTTCAGCCATTGTTAGACTGTTAGTTACCAAAGGTTGTGATCGAAATCGAAATGAAATATAAAGCAACGGTAAAAGGGATAATATAGTGAGAAAGGTGCGGGCAATGTGATTGACTAATGAATTCATTGAGGTATGTGTATAGAGAAAGCTTAAATGGTTTTCAACGTGTGCTAAAGAGGGAAATCAAAAGAATTAGTCCACAAATAGATCAATTTAAATTTAAATTACCTCTCGAATTTGAATTCCCACCTAAATTTTGTAAGAATCAGTATAATAAAGATAGTGTGACACCCGCTAATTTAGGACTGTAATTAGTTCCTAAACCACTTGTAATTACGTGTATTTAGTATTACATTAATCTAAATATACGTAACCTTTTGTGTAATTACATACACGTTTATACGATTTGTTTAAATCGTACACTCATGAACCGGATGGATATCTGACAATAGAAATATGGACATTGGTGACAAACTATTAAAATAATGTGGAATTATCCAAACAAACATTATTTACTTAAATATATTACGAAAATATATTTCACGATGTACGTTTTGTGTAAAACGTAACCAAACGCGACGAAAATGCGCGAAACGCGCCCGACAAGCGAAATAAATCAAAGTTATATTTTTATAACTCAAAACTAAGTATTTTGATAAAATACTTCGAGTAAAAATATTACGTTTGCACGCGCGCGAATAAAACGTTTAAAAACTTTACACGAGTTAAATAAACGTACAAATACGCAACGAACGCGCAAACCGAGACCCGACAACATTCTAGTAACTTAAACTAAAGTATTTGAAATAATACTTTCATTTGAAAATATCGAGATTTAACTCGTTAGTTAAACACGCGTATCAAACGTTTAACGGTTAAACGTACGTATAAACGAACGGGTAAACGAACACCATACGGGACACAACTTTGAGGAAATGATGTACACACCCATGGGTGGGCTCCCACCCACGAAAATCTGCTGATTTATGGAGGCCATGCCCCCATACCTTACCCCCTTGACTTAAACAACCAAACATCCCCACCATCCCTCATAATTCTTCACTCTTTTACACTCCAAGCATCACTCTCTCTCTCCCTCTCCATTTGAACGAAATTTCTCAGTCAAAACACCACCCAAAAAACCACCACACACCACCATAGCATCACCATACAACCACCACGAGCCGCCACGCTGAAAATTAAGAAAACGCGATAAAACGAGCATTCGACTTCTCTTCTCCTTCTCCTCATCATTTCTTTGTAAGAACTCTTGAACTTTCATTATATTTACTTGGAAAACATATAATTACTTGCTATAATGTCCACTTAACGATTACATGTCCAAAACTGTCACACCCCCAAAATCGGTAATCGTGTTTATAGGTTTAGTGGAAGCTTTAGTTAATTAGCGGAAGCATTTTAATAATAGTTAAAACAGCGGGGGTGCTGACGTTACAATAGTGCATTCACTGTATCAGAGCATATGATCATATTGAACATATATATTTAAGATGCCATAAGTTTAAACGTTATTACCAAAGGGTACGACTTATAAAGTCGTACAAGTAGTGGTGTTGTAGAACAACATAAGTTTACAAAACACAAGTTTATAAAAGAGGGATTTCGTAAGTATAACCAATGGAATTGGTAATACAAAGGAAATTCAAGTGTCCCAAAAGTGGCATCATAAATAGTCTGAGTTGCATACGTCCTTTATGCATGCAGAAGTACCTGAGTCCTAATTCCCTGAAAAACATAGTAAACCGTCAACATTGAATGTTGAGTGAATTCACAGGTTTAGTATAAGCGTAGTTAAACCAAGTTTTGTATGAATCATTCATGTACACAAACATAATGTTTATATGTATAGCAGGAAACACAAGTATTCTTATTAAAGAAAACATTTCCTATTTTACTGTAAGAATGTCATTCTTACTACAATTCAGTCGATGTGTTAGGAAACACAAGTTTAATCATAAATATTTCCTAATAATAGTTGCAGGAAACTCAAGTTTAACAATCAAGTAAACATTTCCATATATACAGTTGTAGGAAACACAGGTTTAACAGTCAAGTAAACATTTCTTATAAAAGTTGTTTTGTCGGGAAACCAAGTTTATCCAATCAAGGTAAACGTTTCCTAAGAAGAAATCATGCGTAGGAACACCTGTCCTATTAGTTATCACAGGGAATACCCTTCCCAAATCAAGTTGTAGTTTTGTTATTTAGTTATGTGGGAAATGTAGACTATAATCCCTCTAAGGTGAGCGACACCTTTAAAGTTAAAGTAACGACTCCTAGTACTATAACCAAACCACGACTAGTTGATGTTGTTGCCTCAGTAACACGGTAAGTATACACTCCTCGTTACGACTGTCGTCGTGTGGTTGGAATGACCAACGAGTTATATCAGTGGGAGGGTTGTCAAATCGATAGTACTATCTGTATACTCAGTGGCTAGAGTCACCTAGCTAATGGTTATAGGTTGCAAGCACTGGGACTTATGTGCACTACAACTACCTCACGTAAACCTAGGATCGTACCAAGATTCGTTGTCTTATTCCCAAAAAGTTGTGAAAACGTTTCATATAGTTAACAGTTGAATATAAAGCATATAGCATTTATATAAATCAGTTTGATATAAAAGCATGTCGAGCAATTATATAAAAAAAGTAGCATGTAATAGCACATAGTTCTATGTTTTCCACCCCTGGTTTTAAAAGCATTTAAAACAAGTAAAAGGTAGGGGCTGTGAACTCACGTGTAGCAAATCTTCAGCTAGTACAGCTAGTAATATACAGTAGTCCGAACGTGCCTCTCAGATACCTAGACACAATTAAATATACTTTACATAAGTATATGGACTAACTGTTAAGTTGAAATGTTTATAACATTTTAGTTGTTTGTGATATTTGTGTTGAAATAATTGTTGCGTACAAGTATATGTTTACATATACTTATTAGTTGAATATATATTCTAATATATATATATGTTATTTGTCGTCAATGATTATATATATATATATATACGTATATTATAATAGTCGCGTATATAGATATATATGTAGTTGTTGTCGTTGTTGATCATGTTTCCAAAACATAATTATAGTAGTTATAAAAATAACTTTGTTTAATGCGATTGTCGTAGTTCATTTATATAACTATATACAAATTATAATCGTCAACTATATATATATAATCTATTTGTCGTGTTACTAATCTCATTGGTCCCGTTTAACTCGTCACATATATATAATTCGGTTTAAGTTTGCGTTTTGAAATCTCGTAGCCCGTTGGGCTCGGCCCAATTAGTTTGGCCCAATATCAAATTCTAATTGTTTGGCCCGTTAACAAAATACAATTTTTGATCCAATTTAGATTGGGCCCGTTTGGCCCAAAAAGTTATATTATTAATTGTTCGTGTCAAAATAATGTCCCGCGGTCGTGTACAATTTTGTACCAAACTTTGTACATTAGATTTTATAACTTTTATAACTTTTTAGTATTTGTATTTCGTACGCGTTAATATATTTGTACTACGAAGTATACGTCGACAGTGTATTATTTAAACGCATCGAAAAAGTCAGTACACAGACAGCCTAGCCAATCGGGTATAAGTTTAACAAACCGTTCGGGTTTGGCCCCAACTTGCAGCCCAATAAGTCCTTTTACACAATCCAAATGATTATTTCTTTATTTTTTGTTCTAACAAAATTTGTCGCGTAATCGTTGATACGTGATTAAAAGTTCTGAGCGTCAAATCGCGTTTGGGGTTTCGTACATGCACGGCCCAGTGTATTCTAAAAGTAAACTCTATAAATTAAAATTATCTGAAAAGCTGTAACCGATTAAATATGTGTCAGTATGTCACTTTAAGTAAAATCAACTTATTAATTATCAAAATTTATTTATTTATTTTTTGAATAATCTGGAACTTGCAAGTTAACTAATCATTCATTATTTTTATTATTGTCATTGTTATTAATATATATGAAAAACATATGACAATATCAAAAAGATAATTTTGCTACTTCATTACTAACGTGGTTACACACGTTACACTATCAAAAACATATGGCAAGGCCTAGCCATTCGGCTAGGTTCCATTTGAGTATAGACTTTTAGTTTTTCATGTATATCATCATTATCACTAACAAAATTTTAAAGTCATCATCATACATATAATCATAATAACTTTGAAAATTTATATAAGGAATTGAAATAGGAAAGTTTTCTTACAACGATTTGTGGAGAGGAAGAAGAACCTGATGATGATGATGAGTTATTGTTAATGTTTATTAAGTTTATGTGTTGTTGTTTTGCTCTACTCGTTGCTGCTTCTATTGTAGTTCAGTATGAAGAAGAAAAAGAAGCAAAAGAAGAAAAAAAAAGATGAATGATTGAAGGAGTGAAGGAGAGGAAATTTATATTTTAAAAGTGATACGGAGTAAAAACTGAAGCATGGCTCGTAATAGTATCCGGTCTCACCAATAATTCAAGTTAGGTGGTGTTATTTTACCCTGTTAATTTCGGATACGAGTATAATTATTTGTACCCCGTGTCCCACTCAATTATTCGTTTGTTTAAATTTTATTTTAAACTTTATAATTGATAACTACAAAAATGAAATAATTTTATTTAAAATTATAAATAAAATTATTCGCCGTAGTGGGACTGTACAGTTAAACTGCGTGCCAGATTTCGGTTGAATTTGGAATTTATATTTTGAGGTAATGTTCCAAATACTAAAAAAGGAACGGGAAAATAAATAATTTTATTATTTTCGACCTTTAAGTACGTTTTATAATTGTTTCTGTTCGTGTATGACGCGCTCGTCACGTTTAATATAAAACGTATGATATCGTATATTATTTCAATAATATAGGTTAATAATATTTGTAATTAATAGTTTTTGAATTATTAATTATTTTGTATCACCAACTTTATTGTATATAGTTTGTCGAATTTAATATGTCCATTTCGATAAGTAATTATATATACATATAACTACGAATCTTATACATCACGTATCACATGGTAAGTTTCACAAAACTTAACACATAAAATCGTTTTGAATTCACTAATCAGGGAATCACTCTAGGTAATGCATGCAGTTAGGTAAAGATTATTACCCTAAATGGAGGATTGTCACAAAAACATAAATCGAAATGCTTTTTACAACTTGATACACTACTCTAACTTTCTGTCCAGAAAGTTGGTCAACTACCACGATTTTTATAAAATCCACCTCACAACTAAAATGGATGTTTCTTAAACCTAAAATGTAGCTCGTGATGTTATATTTCCAACGACACCAATTTCGTAACATATCGACTTCGTTTACTATTTTAAAATAATATTTCCGTTAAGGTGCGCAGTACTGTTCCGGCGGACAGAAATATCTACCTCTTTCTCGAGATCATATCTTGAGTTCTAGACCACTAAAACGTATGATACCAGTGCCAAAACCTGATATCTTTTGTTAACTTTAAAAAGTTCTTCTTTGGCCACTTCCAGAAGTACACGGATTTTTGTGTATAACTCGATCCTTGAGCGGATGTTTGTTTTAGACCAAATCTGACCACCCTTCAAAGTTATTTTTAAAAAAAATAGTAAATGAACTTATAAAAGTATCATAAAGTGCAAAAATAAACAAGACACCTATGAGAATATGTGTGATTTTTAGTTAGGCTTGATTCGGACTAGAAATGGGTGAGATCGGGGGTTGATTCGGGTTAAAAATCTGGAACCTAAACTAAAGGGACTGTTTTTGTCATTTCACAAAACCGACAATTCGGGTCGACCATAAAACGTAACGATAATTTTATAAAGCTTATTTAACATATTTAAGGTTTCCCTAAAAGTATCGGGTCAAACCGGAGTCGTTTGACCACAAAACCGAGCCTTGGATCCAATCAGATCACTAGTGTCGCTAAAGGCTCAATTCCTATAGTGGCACTAGCCTAGTGACGCCTAATCTAATTGAGGGTCATCCATAGCGGCACTAACCGAGTGACGCCCTACCCATAGTGACGCACCTTACCCGACACTTACCTAAAGTGACGCCTCATGTACCGACACTTATACCGACACTTATACCGTCACTTACACCGACACTCATACCGACATTGACCTAAGTGTCGCTACCCCGACACAAGTGACGCTACTCAATGACGCTATTAACACAGACACTTGTGAAATCATGCGACACTACTTAAGTGTCGCCTAAACTATTAAGTGTCGCGTGGAGTGACGCATAAAATAGAAACTTGGAAATACTTGCTACACCAAGTATTGCATGCATACAATAACCAAACCTTATACAATGGTACTCGTACAATACCTATACATCGTAATGTATACATGAACTACTTCACTTATGAAACGACACTTGAAAACACTATAAGATTACACTCATAACTTATACGAGATTACACTTGCGCCCATTTATTACTTATACATATAAGTATGAAGATATGAGATTACACTCACCCTTAGGATGGGATTACACCCACACTACTACGAGCTTACACTCAAACGAACTTACATCCGAACAACGGTTACACGTCACATTACAAATGATCAACTTATGTATATACTTTACAAAGTATTCAACACTATGATTTACATAATAATAATATTTGAATTATTATTACACCTTCGTCACCAACGGGCCACACTAAATTACAAAATGATTACAAACATACAAACAAATACTTGGACATTTCCTAGTTGAGTGGACAACTAGCATGGGTGATCCTTCATGACACCAACTTACTTACTTGCTTACAACCTTGTGCGTTTCAGACGCCAGAAGGTTGCAGGGTTCGAAGAACCAACTTACGGAATTACATCCGACACTACGGACTTACATCCGGGATACTTATTCGCTTACACGAAAGTATCATACTTGCTAGACTCAGGTGAGACTTACAGCCCCATTTTTACTGTTTTTCTAAACTACTGGGGTGAGATACTTAGCTACCGTTTTACATGTGAACGCAATGTACTGTACTGATTTTACTACTGCTTTTACACAAACTTTGCATGAGTTACTTTTATCCACTGAAATCCTTCTATCATAAGTTGTTAGTTATGGACTTAAGCGCGATTACTAATAGATGGATCCATTTGGGACTGACAATCCCTGCCTGGGGTGGTAGCGCCACCACGGATTACACCGTAGAAATAGGCATATTAGGAATTGATTACATATGAGTGTCTGGATAGCACTCACGGGGGTACGTGATGTGGTACTTGATTGTACTAATTCACACCAAACAGTTAAGCTTCAACTTGTGAGCTCATGGCACTGTGTACTGATCTGGAGATCTTATGATCTGTGATCTACTGTTTATTGTTTACTTACGTTACTGGTTGGGTAACACTGGTCCATTTTGTGGTTCACGACTGTTATTTACTACTAAACCTGTGAGATTCACCAACCATTTTGGTTGACCTGTTTTAACTTTGTATCTTTCAGGTACATTACAGCAGTAGGACTGCACACCCTGAGGGGACTGATAGCTCGAGTCACATGCATACTACTTTGGAGATTCTGTCACATTATTTTGTTATAATTATTATGTAATAGAATCTCTAGGAAAACATACTTTCTGAACTCAGAGCTTATTACTTTCCGACTACAATCAATGTAATACTTTTGTATTATACGACGTTGCATATAGATGTCGTTTGCTTTACTTTTGTGCTGTGATTATTGATTAGTAACACCCAAAGCTTGCTTCCGCGCAACAGTAAATTTAGGGGTGTTACAGATAGCACAAAATCACATTATAAGAAAATGTTTCAAAGAAAAAAAGGGATCAGGATTTGAAGGATTCATTTATCAAAAAGTACTGGTATACAATATAATAGGATTGCGTGATGTGGGGTAAAGTTTATCACAACCAATCAGTGGGTCAATCCAAAAATATAGGAAGATGTCGTTGAAGATGTGCATGGGAATCATCGAATCAATATTGAAATGCTAAGAGATAAGAATTACATTACCAAAATTATAGGCCTAACATTATATTGATTTTGTTAGCTACAACTTATTTTTGATGGGACGAATCTTATGGTTGCATACATATATGTATCGTATACAATTTAATTTAACATTAGTTAGTTTATACAATTTATAATTTATAGTAGTACACAATTAATTGAATAGAACGTATACGGATGAGATTTCATTTAGAATTTAGTCACTCCATCTTACTCTTACTATCTTCTATAAAATAGTTAGGGCATGTTAAACCGTAGATAAATATATAATTACATGTATATGTAATCTTTAATTGTGTATATAATATAATACGTATATTTTCCTCTCTTTTTTTCATTAAACTTTGATAGTTTGAAATTAAGAATCAAATAGAACAATTAGAGATAACGCCGGATTATATATAGCAAAATTAAAAGCCTTAGATAATTAGACTACATAATGTAATATGTTAAAAACTAATTATTAGAAGATCAAGGAATAACAATCGAAGCTAATGTATGACTATCATGTTATGCTATAGTTATGTACATATTTAAGGGTTATTTAAGTCTTTTTAGGTAGATTTCAAAAAGTTATGACATCAGCAAATAAACGAACGTAAAGATTTCCATGTTGACTTTCTAATTTAAAGGTTAGGATTTCTCCATTCATAAATTAGTCAAAGATTTTTTCTATTTCATACTTTGTTATTATAAATAGAGTAGATTCAAAATTTAAACAATAAATTAGTAAGGGCATTAATGTCATTATAATAAAATGATTATGATGTCAGCAAATGAACCAATGGATGGATTAACATGTTGACTTTTGAAATGGAAGGTGTAGATTTACCCATTTTAAATTTGGTCAAATATTTTTAAACATTTATACTTTCTTATTATAATATAATAAGTAGATAGATAAGTAGAAAGTAGATAAGTAGATAAGTAGATAGATTATAATTATAAATATAAATATTTTATTATTGTGGAATAAATGTTATAATGACGTATGTGCTGGGACAACTGGGAGAAATGATTTTGTGAAATATCTCGTTGTACATGTGATCTACTCTACTAGTTTCGCTCAAAAAGTTAATCTGGTAAATTTGAGTATGATATGAACTTTCATTTGAGATTAAAATAAAGGTTTTCTACAAGGCATTTTACTATACGTCTACAACAATATAATTTATTTATTGCAAATCTTGAAAAAAAATCAATAAAGTATAAAGTTTTTTTGAAAAAAAATAAAGTACCAATGAGAATGCTCAATGTGTACAAAAACTCATTTACTCATAAGATTTTAAAAGCTAATTATCTAGCAAACATCAAATTGAAAAATTATGAAAATTGAACTATAAAATTCAGCGTTTTCTTCTCTTCAATTTGACGCCCGTCAAGGTTTTACAAATTATTAACACATTGTTAGTGTTTGGTTGTACATTTAATTAAGTGCTTAGTATTGTTTACGGTTTAGGGTTTAATAGAATTTAAGGTTTAGAATTTTGTAAAGCGTTTAGAGTTCGGGGTTTAAGGTTTATGCAAAACCCTAAACTCCAAACCCTAAACCTTAAACGCAACACTTTAACACGTGTTGGTAACTTGTGAAACCCACCAAAAAACGGGAAAAAAAAACTCGTCGAAATATGCCTTTAGGGATGGCAAATCGAAGAGGGGAAAACACTGAATTTTATTGTGCAATTTTCATAATTTTTCAATTTGGCGTTTATGAGATATTTAAAATTGGAGGTAAATGAGTTTTGTACATATGACACAATCTCAGACCCCTCCCATCGGGACATCTGTGGAACGCCGGTTCACAAATCGACGTGCCATCGGCCGTCGGTTGATGGGCCGTCGGTTCCAGCATCAAAAAACCAAAAGGAATGGACGGAGTGAAGGTGAGACCTGCACCTTTTTCTTCGATTTCTTTTTTTCCTTGTTTTTTCAGTATTTTATATTTATTTATGAAGTAAAAAAAAAGGTACCAGAAGAAGAAGAAGCATGGTGAAGAAGAAGATAGCTGATGAAATGAATTGGCATCGATTTGTTGAAAAAGAAGTGTTTGGGTTGGTGGAAGTGGGACCCACTTGCTTTATTTATTTTTATTTTTAATTAAATATAAAAAAAATTAATTTTGAAACGCCCTGAAAATCTGAACCGTTTTTTTTTTTTTTTAAATCTGAAAATGCATTATAATTTGGTCCCGTTATCTGTATTAACATATCTTATATACTGTACAAATTATTTACTACATTTCTGAAACTCAAATCAAATTAAACAAGAAAAGGGCCAGTACCCGCCGGGTACATGCCTTACCCGTCGGGTAACCAAGTACACCAGCCGAGTTCCCCATGTGACATGCTGGGTGAATTAAAATTTGTTGTAGCAGAAACTAATCGTGATTTAAAGACCTTGGAAGCAGCCGGGTGGATAAAGAAGCCGTCGGCTCACACTTCTACCCGCCGGGTACTTTGGCTATCAGCCGGGTACCTCGGCTTAGACAGAACCTGCAGCACAGTTTTACAAATTACCATTTTTCTAACTTTGAACAAGCGTAACTCACAAACGAAAAAGAGTTAGGTCATAAAATTTTGCAGGCATTTTCCTAATGTCAAAATGAAGACTTTCCTATTTCCACTTTTTCAAATTTCACAATGTCTCGGGATATGGACACTTGACTTATTTTTGACACAAAAAGGACTATTTGGTGAACATACTAAATTTCAAATCATGAAGATTGAGAAGCTGAACTTTTGACCACATATTACTAACATCAAAACAAAGTTGTGAAGCTTTTTGCCACTCTTAACCTTTCTATAACTAAATTTGGTTGTAAGTGCCATTAAAGACTCATTTTGACCCTGTTTGACCCGCTAATCAAATTTAACTACTTTGACCATTCAATGGCCAATCACTAACCATAATTGACCAATAGAACGTTTGAATACCTTTCAATACTTCACACATGCTAATATATACCTTTCACATAAAATACTACTCGCTTTATCAAAATGGCATGTATACTACAACTAGCGACTTTACCACTTTTTACTACATAATCACTTGTCATTTACAATATTATACTACTACCACACACTATTTCTAGTCTTTACTTTCATATTCATATTGTGACAAAACGTTGTTTGGTTGGGCTTTCAAGAGTACAAAACGATAATTTACAAGAGATGCTTGTTTAACTTACAACAAGCTTGCAAATCCACGTTTATTCTTTGCTTGCTTCTTTTCCTTTTCCGCTACCACTTGCACCTACACATACAACTAACTAATTAAGCACTTGCTTAGTGAGCATAGGCATAACAAATCAAATAAGCATTATTACATGAAATATATAATAAACAATGAAAGTAAAGGACTTTCCTTTCTTTTGACATTTTCTATTCTCAATTCTAATCAAACTTGCACATATCTAATCTTTCATATGACTAGTTTTGATTAGCCAAATCTGATCACATTACTAGCTAACATAGTTAGCTACTAATCAATAACATAGCTAACGTTGGCTAGCTATTCTAATCGCTTCATGGGTAATAATCATTAACCCATCTAATAACATACTTTCATCATGTTCAAGTTCTAATAACAACTAGTCACAACCAACAATATCTAATCATGTGAATATAATCAATTCATTTAATACTAATCTAATTTCAATCCATATACTCACCTTGATTAGTTGAATAACTTGCAACAAAACGTTCAATTGATAACAAGTCGTCTTGTACACCTAATAAACATACATATAACACATATATTAACAACTAATCATCTTTTAGATTACTAATTCATCTAATCACTTCTCCCCCACTAGTTACATACTAACTTTGATTTAACCCAACCAACTAATTTCATTCCCTTGATCATGTCTATAACTTTAACATGAATCTAACTACTTTCTTACTACTACTAACATCTACTAACACTTTGTAATTGAAATTCAAACTAATTTATAAGATTTATGGAAAACCCCATGAACCCTAATCACTACTTATAAATTTTAACTCATGAAATTGAGCATCTACTCATCATTACTAGGCTAAACTAACAATAATTATTCAATTACAAGCTCTAATTTCGGATTAATTCCTACCAATTAGCTAAAACCCTTGAAAACCCAATTTCTAGGGTTCTTAGAAAAATTAGGACACTTACAAAGATTGGAGGATGATCGAAGGTGATGATTCTGATAAATTGAAGCTTGAATCAAAGATTAACAATGAGTTCTTTACTTGATTATGGTTCCTGCGATTTTTCTATGCTTCACATAAGGGTTCTGGAGTTTGTTTTTTTTATGTTCGTGGAAGAGACACGTAAATTGTGTCTATATTCTTTTAATTTTCTACACTACTCAGTCTGGAACTGAACAACCATTTACTTTTTCTATTATATCTTATTATTAAAAGCTCTATAATTAAAAAGATGTATATATTATTGTACACTAAAATAATACCTTGAAAAACTGGGGTGTTACAAATTTAATGAAAATATCCGTTGGTGCTTCAAAAACTAACATTGTTTTTTTTAAAATTATTATTAATGTAATGTTTTAAATTTTAATATAAAGTGTTTTGTTTAATTTTGTAGTTAAATAAAAAATGAATAATATGTGGGGTCTAGAAAAAAACTGAAGTGCACACTGATGGCAGTGAAATGTTCACTAGTTGTTCAGTTTTGTGTTCTGCTAATGTGACGCTGATGTGTAACAAACTGAACACTTCAGTTGATGTCCACTGTCCACTGATGAGAGTGGTCTCATTGGTTCTTCAATAATCTACAAAATATTTTTACTTTAATCCCATCTATGCAAATCTTGATATAATTGAGTTTGTAAGTTCTCGTTTTTATAGAACTCTAGTCAGTTTTCTGATATTCAACATCTGAAAACAAGATTCGCCCAGGCCAGTAGTCTTTGCGGAAATTATCTTTGTGTGGCTTTTTTCTGTCAATTGATAGACATTTTTTTAAAAAAAAATATTATTATTAAATAAAAAAATGTTAACATGATTTGGATGAAGTTTATGGTGAAAAACTGAAAATAGGTATCGCAGAATAAATGTCATTCTGATAATGAGAGGTATGATTGGGATTTGGAAAAACCATTTGTTACTTTAAGTATGCAATTGACATCACAGAATAAATATATTTGCTCTTTTGAATCCAACATTTTGACAGTTCAAATAAATACAAGTAAAAGCCTAAAATTAATAGATACCAAGCATTGTGACCCACCCAACACATGAAAATCAAATTTTCACAATCACATTTGAATATTAAACATAATATACAGAAGTGGAAGATATAAGAAGATTTTGCATCTTCTTGACCAAATTTTAACACAGCTCAAACTCCAAGTTTCCGTCTCCAGTCAAACCTGATGAAGAACATTAGGCATTTTCTTGCTAAATTTGAAGGCATTTATTCCAAATTTTCACTTGATCTTTGTTCATCACCTTTTTCAAGATTTTTAGCTGCTGATTGCTTCTTGCGTTTCTTTTTCTTGGCTTTCATTCGACGTTTCTTCTCATTAGCATCGACCCATGTGTAGTCGGATGGAATGTTGAATGGGTCTTTTTCATCTCTAACGCTGCAAACATCATTGTCAGTTGATTGACCTCCATGGCTTCCTTTCATCCATGAGACCCATGAGCCTGACCCCCCTTCAGGTTCTTTGGACTTGGCATCTTGAAAATGAGTCGGGCTAGAGAGAGGTGTCAAAAAATCCTCTGATGGAGATTGTAACTCCTCAAATTTTGTAAATGTTACTAGAACTCTAATTGTTGGCACAATCGGAATCGCAATCTGCAGTTTTCCAGACAGATCTCATTGATATTATCATTATATTTCTAACCGAAAAGATTGTTTCGGATAAGTTTCTCTATGTAAAACCATATTAAAAAAGGAGTTAACTAGTATTTAGCGCACCAATGACTAGGAGGCCAGTCTTCAAACCTCATTACTGTTGTTTAGACCTATTTACTTATGGATGGTCAATTCGGGTCATTTTTTTTTCTTTTAATCTTTAAAGGGTCGGATGGGTACATCAAAAATAGCTAACAAGGAAACAAATCAAATATGTCAAATGGGTGCCAAGTCTTTGTATGTGTGTTTAAAAATTGATATATTGTGTGGAGTGTTTATTTATGTTGTAAGAGAGAAATATGCTATTTGGTTATAAGAGAGAAGAGTTTATAGAGGTTGACCAAATTTTCTTTAGATAATAATAGTATAAATACAACCTCCTAAGTCGGTCTATTCACGAAATAAGATCATATAGAAACATCGTTTCGTAAGTCAAATTTATTGCATTTCTATCTTCATGTTTGACTAGTATTTTTCTTTATGTTATTCATGTGCAACTATGCTAACTTATTATAACAAAATTCTAAAACACAGAAAAGTTGGTAGATAATACATCTATCATTAGGAGTTGTCTTAGAAGAATTCAAGCTATGACTCATTTGTTGGCTATCGTAGGATGAAAGACCCAAGCATGGTACTTTCGTTAGTGTATATGTTGAAAAATATGTCTTGATTATAAGGAAAACCACAAAACTAAAAGTTGTAGGAAAACTTTCCGAACCTAATAGCTTTCACTTACAATGATATTGACACTCTAATGTTTTCAATATGTAAAGCTCTAGCTGATTGATTTCTACTAGAGGTGGCAATTTTAACCTATCTATTTATCAATCAATTGAACTGAGTTATGGTGTTTAATTACACAAAAAATGTTTGCGGGTCAACTCAAAACAAGTAACCAACTCACTCCACTTCAACACGAGCCGTTTGTAACCCAGTACCGGACTAACCCATTCGCTACCTCTAAGTTCTACAGTTTCAAAATGTGTGTAGAATAGTGCCTTATACTGTATTTATGTTCCAGATATAGATGCATACATCAAGTATAAATGTTGTATAGAATCACAAAATAAACTGGATGATGAAGTTAGTAAAGTAAAAAAGCATAAAAATTGTAAACAAAATAAAAAAATGTACCTTGACTGGGAACATGCCCTGAGGTAGTTTAGTAGTTAAAAGTTCCCTTAATCTCCTTATAGCCTTCACCTTATTGGCTAAAATGTCAAGTAGAGGCAAAAGTTCTTCCTTTTTCAAAGGAAAATCTGGTGTCAGCCACAGAACAGGCCGTAACCCTTTTTTATACTCACTCTCATGCTTACCCTCTGTTGCACATCCTTTCTTTTTCTTCTTCTTTCCGTTCTTTTCTTTACCCTTTTTAACCTCCCCATTCTCCTCCCCGTTAACTTCAGATGTTGTAGACTTTTGACTTTCGTTTAGTTTTGAAAACTTTTTAAGAATCTTCGAATCTTCAGGATCATTACCTTCAGTTTTTGAACCCTTTTTGTTCCAACCGAACCAACCTTTTTTGTCTTTATTAGCAGATGAGACCACAGTAACAATTTCATGAACTTCACGTTCACGCTCTTCATCGTCACAATTTTCTTCTTGATTTCCCATTTGAAGTGCTGAATCCAATTGACTCTTTTCTTCAGTGGTCAGCACGTCATCATACTCATCTTGTTCAACAACCTGTTCATCATTTGTGGAAAATAGTTGTTCATCTGCCATAGCACCAGGAACCCGTCTGGATTTGACACTCACCATCACATGAAGCATATCAAAAACCATACTTTTCCATGGCCCCACAACTTCTGTCCTCTCTTGTCGTCTCCAATTCAAATGAGGAACAAGCTCCGCTTGAGTCACATCGATTCCAGGCCTATACATGTTCGTTTGTGACATCAATTTAACTTCATGAGCCACTTCGGATTCAGATGGCTGTGCACCGGCTCCTTCTAAAGCGTTTGTTATTTCTTTTTCTTTATGCGAAAGAACAATCAAAGAACCTGGAGATAACGACACTTTACCATCTTCATACCCGTCTCCAAGAAACAAAAAACTTTGATCAGACCGTTGAATTATGAAACCATCAAAACCCGCAAGTGTCATATCAGTCCGTAAATTAGACCCACGTTTCCATATCCGGTAGGTATCAGAAGGAGCAATCCGTCCTATAAACGGGATCACCGAGCTCTCAAAATGGAAAGTTATTTCCATATAAAAATCACGAATACGGTTAGCCGAAGATAAAATTCGAGGCAGCCTCCGACACCATTTAGCCCATGCTAATGGTTGGTAATGTCTAGCAATGATCATGGCTATGTTTTCTTCTCGATTACAAACTGCTTCTTGAAGTGCACTCCATCCATGCTCGTTTTGCAGACTCCAATCTGCACCAGCAGCCATTAAAATGTCTGCTGAAATTGGATCTTTAAGACGAACCGCCAAATGCAGAGGGGTTTCCCGCCATGGAACATCACGGCGGTCGATTACTGCTGACACAGCTTCAGCATCCAGCTCAGCAGCTACAGATTTTGCCTCGGTTGTAACATCGCCAGCCTTTACTAATCGAGGAAGGGTCGAGATAATGTTCTTAAGGGAAGCATGGTCTTTTTTAGCAACAGCTAAATGAGCAGGACTATGGGAGTATTTGGACCAATCTTCCATTTTAATCTTTATGTTCTTATATATCTAACCACATTCGACAATCACCCATTTTCCTATATAATCAGCATCTTACAACCTAAAAATATAAAAGGGAAATAACAGTAATCACTAAACTATAACATCAACAAAAATTGAAGCAAGAAAACAGATCCATAGTGTTGTTTAGGTCTTTCATTTTCTCAATTTCTTTTCTGCTAAAGATTTAAACTTTTTCACCATAAACAGGAAAAATCAGAAAAAAGGTACCTGAAGAAGTTATATGGATTCAAACAATTGATGGTTTTCTTGAATGGGCGCTAAAATGGAAAAAGATGAAAGCTTTTTAACAGGTCTTTCAATGGAGATGCATATAAATCATCATCATCTTGTTGTTTTTGAGAAGAAACTGAATCAGCTCAGATCTCACTCCAGTTTCTCTCTCCTAATTTACCAAGAGTCCAGTGCGAGATAATAATGTACTCAACTAGTAACTTTTATCCCATAATAACTTTTACCCGTGCGTTGTGACGGAATAGAAATGTTCATATTAATTTATTACATAATTTAGTATATATGCGATCAAAAGTCAGTAAACTGTAGTTACTAAAATTCAAGTATTTTCAAATGTTGGCGCGACAATAAAAATACATTTATAGTCTCTACTTTAGAATTAGATGTTATATTTTTTATTTGTTAAATATAAAATTAGTTTAAACTTTTTTTTTTTTGGGTAAAGGGTTTTCACCCGGTAAATATATTACTCCAAAAAACCATTAAGTACAGTGGATGTGAGTGAATCTCACACCTCAGCCCGTTACATAGGCGATAAAAGACTACATAACAAGGACACCACTACTAACCAATAATTGACTCAAAACAAAATCAACCAAAGACCAGAAACTAAACAACCATTACATTTGACTAAAAACATCAAACATAAACTACTTCTTCTTTTTGATCTGCCCGCGGAGATTAATATCAAAAGCCTTGCAAAAATTCTCTTGTTCTTCAGTTAAGTCATAGACTTGATCCCTGTAATCGTCATAAAAATCATCTTCATCAAAATACTCTAGATTCATGGTACCTCCGCCACCACTACCCGAACCAAATCCAGAAGCCATAAAAGTGGAAGTCTCATTATAAATCTCTTCAACATCACTTTCATCATCCTCAAGATTGTCCACTTTATTAATATTATCCTTAGGAAGCGCTTCCTTACCTTCAAACACAGCCTTTCCATCACTCTTGGACATCTCAACTTCCCGAATCACATCATCCATTTTGGAATCAGATCCACTTAAAACTGAAAATGGATTAGAAGTACTAACATGTGTATCCTCCTTTTGCTTTGGTTTTTCTTTATTAACAGCCTTTGGACGATATACAAAGTTAGATTTTTGTTTACCTAAATAAACACCTTGAACCTTCTTTGCATTCTGACCTTCTTTACTAACGTTGGCACTCTTTGATCCAACCTCCACAAACCCATCATTAGAATGTTGCATTGCCGGTTGGGATGGACATTGATCATTAGAGTGCCCAAAGAGTTTACATGCATCACATCTAGGCGGCTTCCACTCATATTCGACCCGAACATTTTCCTTTACATAACCCGACCCATCCAGATTCGGAATAGCAACAACAATATTATCTCTCAAAATCTGATCCGAACCAAGTTCAATTAAGGCTCTAGCATAGCTATTTCTACCCCAAGATTCCATACACAGAGTGGCAGTAAACGAATCCAATCTCAAAGGATTACCAAGCATAGATGCAATCATACTCAATCCATCACCTGTAAAAGCAGCCATAGGAACATCATGGAACTTAACCCAAACAGGCACCTTAGTAAGATCTTCTTTAGTTAAACTAACATTTGGTGCCCATTGGTTAAGGATAATTGGAGCTGTTCTAACCATCCATGGTCCGTTCTCAAGAACATCATTCATACCTGTATTTGATGAAAACTTGAAGAAAAAGAATCCCCTAGCATTCATCATTACCTTTTGAAGACCATATTTTGACCATACATTCCGCACATAATTCTCAACAACCGGAAAAGCAATTCGCTTACCAATAAAGTATCCATATAGAGTGTTAGCGAACTTGTTATTAACTTCTACAACTGAAGATAATGGGATAGCAACATCTGCTTCATTAATGGAGATATCAGATTGTAGGATCCGAAAGTTAACCTTTTCCTTTGGAGTTCCAGCCGTAGCTACATTCAAATACGATGTTTTGTTATCCATAAAAGGCTGTTGTGCCTTCACATTCTGTTCATTCGGTTGAACAGATTTAGCCATGCCATCTAGACCAGAATCCTTCTCACAAGCCATGTTTTTTTTATCAATTTCATCAACCCGCAAATTCTTGTGAAGGAAACCTGGAATCGGTTGGGAATTAGTAGACTTATTGCCCACATCACAGTGAACATCACTTCTTGCCTCTTTGTTAATCGAAACTGCTGGTTTTTTCAGAATTGATTTCACCCTAGGTATGTTGTTACCACCATCACTACTTTTCTTCTTTACATCTCTCCCCGGACTCAGAAAACCCCGTTCCATCTTATCTATAATCGACTCTCAAAACAAAATATGCGACTCCAAGATAGCTGCAAGTAACCGAATAGATCCACAAACAAACCCTAATCTGGCCGAATTGTGTATTCTTGTAGCTCAAGCCAGCCGAAATTCAAATCGGCCTACAAAGAGTAATTAAATATTTACAAATTACGAAGCACAAAGTCGGCCTGCGTAATGAATCCACAATATTGAAATCGGCGCTAAAATAAAAACTATGGAATCAGAACTAACGTGAGGCTTAAAGATAAGCACTCAATAACATTAATTGACAACCAGATCTAATGAGATTCTCAATAACAGACTACTAAATCATATAATAATCAATTAGATGCTTGTCGCCACGCAAGATCTGAATAAACGAATAAAATAAACCAAGACATTAAATTCAGATCACAAATATATCCTTTAATTCGTATAGTATCCAGAAAACAACAAATATCCAAGATGAATATTTGCGCAGATCAATAATAAACCAACGAATTAAATGCTTGAAGTTGACGAATTAGAAAACGAATGAAAAGTTGGGGTTTCTTCTAAATCCCCAAGAGTAGAGAGAGAACTTCTAGGTTAGTTTAAATTTGTTAAATGATCAAATATAAATAACAGTCAACATGAAAAAAAAAATTGTATGATCAAATAAAAATACATTTATAGTTTCTACTTTAGAATTAGATGCTATATTTTTTATTTGTTAAATATAAAATTAGTTTAAATTTGTTAAATGATCAAATATAAATAACAGTCAACATGAAAAAAATTAGTTTAAGCTATGCTCAGATTTACACGAGTACCAAAATCTTCTTGAAACTTGTTCCAAAACCTGGAAGTAAATCTGTTATCCCGGTCTGAAACAATAGAAAGAGGTACTTCATGACGTGCCACCACTTCTTGAACATATAGATTTGCAAGTGCCTCTGAAGAATATGTCTCTTTAATCGGCAGAAATATAGCACTTTTTGTCAAACGATCTACAATCACCCAAATTATATCATGCTGACGTCGGATCTTTGGTAATTTGGTGATTAGATCCATAGTAACGTGCTCCCATTTCCATATAGGAATCTCCAGAGGTTGCATCATTCCCATTGGTTTCTGATGTTCTGCCTTTACCTGTAAACAATTCATTGCTCTACATATTTAACAATCTCTCTTTCATACCTGACCACCGATAGTCTGTTTTTAAATCGTGGTACATCTTAGTGGCACCAGGATGAATAGAATATCTGGATTTATGTGCCTCGTCAAGTAATAATTTCTTTAACTCTGCTGACTTGGGAATCCAGATTCTACCATAACGGGTCTTTAACCCACGCGAGTCATCAACAATATTTTGAATTTTGAATTTGACCCTTCAATCATTCAAATTTCCAATCACCTTTCTTCCATGCTCTTTGTTGTACATCTTTAATCTGTTCAAACAAACTTGGAGAAACTGTTATTCGAAGAGATCTAACAATTAAAGCATGATGCATTGCCTTTCTACTCAAAGCATCTGCAACCACATTCGCTTTTCCAGGATGGTAAAGAATTTCACAGTCATAGTCCTTCACCAAATCTATCCAACGCCTCTGTCTCATATTTAGGTCTCTCTGATCAAAGAAATACTTAAGACTCTTATGATCGGTGTAAATAGTGCACTTTACCCCATACAAATAATGCCTCCATATTTTAAGGGCAAAAACAACTGCTGCAAGTTCTAAATCGTGTGTCGGGTACCCTTTTTCATGTTCTTTCAATTGTCTCGAGGCATAGGCTATTACTTTTCCCCATTGCATCAATACACAACCTAAACCATTTCGAGAAGCATCACAGTATACGACCATATCTTCAGTACCATGGGAAGTACTAAGATAGGTGCTTGACTTAACTTTAGTTTAAGGGTTCTAAACGCATGTTCATGTTCATCTTTCCATTCATACTTAACATTCTTACGAGTAAGTTTTGTGAGTGGTGTAGCAATTCTAGAAAAAACTTGGATAAACCGCCGATAGTAGCTGTGACACCCGTCAAATCAGGACTAGTAATTAGTGACTAATCAATTGTTAATACCTGTGATTAGTTTGTATTAAGCTAATTTATGTATCGAAATATATATTGATGAATATGTACAATTATGCGATTTGATTGAATCGTACAAGTTTCAAATCGAATGTAATTCAGTACAATTAAATACGGACGTTGGTGAACAAATTTTTATTAGATAATATAACATTATTTAATAACACTATTTCATCCAAAATATCATCTTGATAATAATATTTCATAATTAATTAGTATCGTACAAACGAACGTCTACGCGATTAAAATATTAAACGCGCAGACAATCAAAACGAAATTTAATTATACTTTATAATTCATTTACTAAGTAGTTGGTAAAATACTCCAACCAAAATGATTATAAAAGATTCGTATTTTAAAATGTACATTTAAACGTATAAAATAATTGAATTAAACGTTTAAACAATCGGGAAACAAACACCGCACGGAGCGTAAACGCGGGGATTAAAATCTGGGAGATCCCCCCCCTTTTCCCCCAAAAATCTGCCATCTCCCCCCCCCCCCCCCCCTTCTTCCCTCATTTTTCATCTCATCATTCTCTCTCTTCTTCTCTTTTCTCTCTAAAACAACAACCACCACCACCACTTACCACCATCAAACGACCTCGAAACACCTTGCTTATTTGGAAGAAAACATTCACCACTTCACGATCTACATTTTCATCTTTTCGGAATCCTCCGACGTTAAGTTTGTAAGTTTCCGACAAAACCCGAAACACTCCGATTTCCATTATTTTTACATGTTTATAGTTTGTTTAAGCTTAAAATGTCCAAATATGGGTTGGGTAAAAGTCCCAGGTCAAACGAAGGCCGAAAAACACCTTTTCGGCTCATTTTCCGGCCAACAGCGCGTTATGTCGCAGAGGCTCCAGGCCACCTGCGACATAAGCCTTTATGTCGCTAAATCAGACCTTATGTCGCATATAGCGACATAAGCCACTATGTCGCACTAATCTCGGATGTCGCATATAGCGACACAAATAGTTATGTCGCAGAAATTACGGACATCGCATATAGCGACACAATGCCCTACGTCGCATTAAATTGCGGATGTCGCTCTTAGCGACACAAGCCCTTATGTCGCAGATATGATCTGCGACACAACAGACTATGTCGCACTTAGCGACACAAAGCTGTATGTCGCACGCTATGTCGCATGAAACAGAACCAAGAAAACATAAATTTTACTAAGTGTCGAGACCTAAAATTTTATCACTCGATTTCACCCAAATTCAAGTCCAGATGCGTTTTTCACCCAGCCAGGGGCTCTGCCCCTTGGACCCCGCCAGGGGCTGCCGCCCCTTGGACCCCGCTACCAGGGGCGCTGCCCCCGGACCCCCGTCATTAATGGGCTTCGCCCTTACCCTAGGGTCACGAGTAACAGTGTTACATCTAAACTTTCACACAAAGTGCTAAACTTGTATAACATCAAACACGAATGCGACATGACTTCTAAAACACATTGGAACTTACTTTTAAGTATAACACTTCAAAATCATGAAAGTAATAATGAGATTATTTATACAACCAATTCACCGACGGCCGTACACGTTTTCAAAACACAAGTCAAACAAACAAATCGTAGTAATTTGGATAATTCAATCAACCAAATCGTAGTAATTTGGACATTCTAAGTTGGACGAACAACTGCAAGGGCAATCCTTCGAGATGCCTACTCATGTTATAACCATTGCGTGTCTTGGACACCCTCAGGTTACAAGTCTTCGGACATCAATCCACCGCTAATCAATTCAAGTTTATTAATTTAAACACTCAAGGCTCAGGTGAGTCTCATGGCCCCTATTTTACTCTTTTCAATCAGGGGTGTGATTACATTGCTCATTTTATTTTACAATATGAACGCAAGTACAATACAAATCAAATACTACATGAGCTGTTTGCACTAATCATTTCAAAGCCCTCCATAACATAGTTTGGTAATACATCTATAGCATGAATGTTAGTATATGATATCATAGAGGATTGACAATCCTCGTCCGGGTTAGCACGCACTAACTGGTCAAACGGACGTATTAGCATTTGGGAAGACGAGTGTAGATTAGGCACTCGTAGGAGGCAACTCAGTTAGGTTTCCTTAATTGGACCTGACGCTCAAGTTAAGCTCAGACTATGTGCTCATGGCTGTATAAACTTTTATTTTGCTTAATTGCATTTTAAATTCAATTAAATCTTGCGGTTCATACAAATATGTATTGACATACAAACCTGCGAGCTCACCGGCGTTTCACTGACCAATTTTAGCAAGTATCACAGGTGACCAGCAGTAGGTTGGACTGCTCAATCAAGAACTATTAGCTCGAGTTAGCATGCAAACAATCAGAGATTTAGCTGCATTATTATATTTTGTATAGGTTAATTATGTACTTAAATCTCTCAATTTCAAACCGGGCTAATGTAAACAACATTTTGATGTAAACTTTGGTTTTATCAATATCAATGTAAAACGACGCATATAGTGGTCGTTCATTATATCTTATGTGCTGTGTATATTGATTAGTCACGCCCCGACCCGATTCGCTTCCGCAACCCGAATTTGGGGGTGCGACAGTAGCCGGGTAAACCCAGAAAACTTCTAACCTCAGTCGGATTGGTTGGGGGTTCCCATTTCATCACCGCCTTGACCTTGGTAGGATCGACTCTAATACCTTGATGGTTCACAACATGACCCAAAAACTGAACTTCACGAAGCCAAAATTCACATTTCGAGAACTCATAAAGCTTTTCAACCCTTATCATTTGCAAAACTTGCCTCAATTGAATTTCATGCTCACCAGCTGACTTAGAATAGACAAGAATATCGTCAATAAACACTATTACAGATTTATCGAGCATTGGATGACATACCCGATTCATGAGATCCATAAAGGCCGCTGGTGCATTAGTCAAACCAAAAGGCATCACCATAAACTCATAATGACCGTATCTAGTTCTAAAAGATGTTTTAGGTACATCTTCTTCTCGAACCTTGAGTTGGTGATAACCAGAACGTAAATCAATCTTAGAAAAATAGCTGGCACCCTGTAACTGGTCAAACAAATCATCAATCCTAGGTAAGGGATACCTATTTTTGATAGTGACCTTATTCAATTCCCGATAATCTATACACATACGCATGGTACCATCCTTTTTCTTAACAAACAACACTGGAGCACCCCAAGGAAAACTACTTGGGCGAATAAACCCCTTATCTAATAACTCTTGCAACTGTTTCATTAACTCTCGCATTTCCGACGGGACTAATCTATACGGTATTTTAGCAACAGGAGTAGCTCCAGGTACAATATCTATAAGGAATTCGACTTTCCTATCGGGTGTATACCCGGTAGCTCGTCAGGAAATACATCGGGGAACTCCTTTACGACAAAAATCTCCTTGATTTTTGAAATGTTTTTCTGAAGATCTACCACGTGGGCCAAAAAGGCTTGACAACCACGTGACAAATGACGCTTAGCACGAGCAAATGTACAGATAGATAAGGAAGGCTTTTTCTTTTCCCCATAAATGTCAATCACTCCCCCACTTAGAGCAGTGACACGAATTATCTTTTTCTGACACTGAATAACTGCATTATGCCTACCTAGCCAATCCATACCAACCACCACATCAAACTCACCCATTTGCATTGGAATAAGGTTTATGAGAAATGATTCATTACTGATTTGGAGTTGACACCCACGGAATACGGTGGCCACATAAACTATTCTATCATCAGCAACTTCAACATCTAGTGGCGTGTCTAACTCAGTAAGGGGAATACTAAATTTTTGACTAAACTTTTCAAAAATAAACGACCGAGAGGCTCCCGAATCAAATAACACATGTGCAGACATTAAATTTACAAGAAAGGTACCTGTCAGAACATCGGGGGCCCGCTGAGCTTCCTCAGCAGTGATTTGGAAGGAACGGCCCTTTGACTTCAGGATCTCTATTGCTTTCTTTTCAGTACTTTTCTTTGATGCCGAAGAAGTAGGCCGATTCCCAAGATTAGGACACTCAGACTTAATGTGCCTCGGTTGATAACAACCATAACATACTCTGATTGGATTTGGACAATCACGACCAAAGTGGCCTTCTTGTCCACTCTGGTAACATGCATTAGTGCCAAACTTGCACTCTCCAATATGTTTTCGATGACACTTCTTACAATCTGGGAGAAATGGTTTCTCTTCTTTCTTAACATTAACACTTGACTTGACTTTCTTGGATGGAGTAAAAACTTGCTCACTCTTTCTTTTTGCAGGCACCACGACAGGTTCATCTTTCTTTAACTCTAGTTCTTGAAAACGAGCAGCATCCATCATTTCTTCAAGAGTCTGACATCTCTTCGGGTGTACATACTTTCTGATTTCCTTCTTCAATACTTGATGAAAATGATTTATGAGCATCTTCGGATTTTCCATATATTTCAGACAAAAACGGGCTCGATCCAGAAAATTACCCACTAACTCATTCACCAATTCGGTCGTTTGCTCCATAGAAAGGAAGTCACGACGGATTCTATTCAAATCTGCATCTTGAGAATATGTGTTCTCAAACATCACCTTAAACTCTTCCCAAGTTAGTATTCTAATAGCTTCATTACCTCTAGTCCAACATTGAACATTCCACCACCATTTAGCATGATTCTTTAACAGATTTGCTGCATATCTGACTTTAAACTTATCGGGACAATCAACAGTGGCAAATGCCCCTTCTACCTCGGCAATCCATTTATAACATTTAATGGGATCCAGATCTCCCTCAAAATCCGGTGGATTACATGCTGAAAAGTCTCTATAACTAACCTTTCTCTTTTCTTCTTGAACGGGAATTTGAGGAAGAGCTACTGGTATAGGTATAACACCTTCTTCTTGACGTTTCTGTAACTCTTTACTTACCACTCGCCTGACTGTATCTGTAAGTGTTACTAAAATGGAAGAGACGCCTCTTGGGTCTGACTGATTTCCCTTGCAACTAAAGATTTGATTCCTTCCATTGTAATTTCTTCATTATGAATAGGAGACTTTGGTCTTTCACTACTGCCTCCCGCTTTAGTATTTTGAGCTCTATAATGCGGATTAGGCCCGAGAGTCAACTCTATATCACTATCGTTCATCTTAACTGAAAGTAGACACAATAGGATTAATACAACTTACTTAACAATCACAGGTCTACTTTATCCTTTCTTCTAACAAATAACAGTTATTAACTGCTAATAATTTATCCTCTAATGTCTCGTGGTTTCCATGGATAGGTAATTAATGCGTTGGCCAGGCGCACTAATTATTGTATTACATTACAACATATCCAAAGTCTTCATGACACATTTCAATTCAAAATCATTAACAATATATTAACACATACACATAACAATCTAAATCATGCTCAATACAATAATAAAATGGTCTAAGATCAAGTACCCACTAATGGTGGATACCCGAATCCCTTAAACCGTGCTCTGATACCAACTTGAAACACCCCGAAAACATGACCAAAATGTTTTTATACCTTCAATTAGGTCCCCTCGATCTTAAATTACCTTAGGATTTATTTTATATTTATCCCATATTCAATTTTGGACTAAAAATTGATTTTCTGATTTTGTACATGCTTACGCGATCCAGATTTTTGAGTTGGGATCGCGTACCTAAGAATAAAACTTTCTGATCACAAATTGCACTGACATACGCGATCCAGAAAAATTTCTGGGATCGCGTAGCTATGCCTAATTTGAAAGTCAGCAAAAGTCAACTTTTTAGCCAATTTCAAACACTCATAACTTTTTACTCGTTACGAATTAGGACCTGAAAATTTGCACACACATTCACTATAACCATATAAACATTTCCTCAATTCCACTTTTTCAAGTTTTACATTTTATCAAGATTTGACCCGTAGACGGATTTTTGGCTAAATTAGACCAAAAATCTCAACATACCAATACTCAAACCATTCACATTCAAGCTTTAAGCTTTTGATCACTTATTCGAGATAACATTTAGGAATTGTGGGCATAGAAACATTTGACTTTAGTCCATGATGGCGCCCGAAAGCGTCGGTGTCATTGATTGCAACTTAATCGGGCACCATCAGGGGTTTTAAAATTTATAATTAGCGGGACTTAAATTATATGTACTATCTACTCTGGTTAGTAAGCGGTAAGTATAACCTAAGATCGTTCTATGAATCCAAACGTGTGGGTAAATTAAAGTTGGCACTTTCGGTAGGGAAGTATCTAGGATGGAACAAAGTAGGTAGGTTTGAGGGTTAAAGACAAGTAATTAAAATGCAGGAAATTAAAGTACAGGAAAGCAGATAAAGATAAATATGTGATTGTTGAGATTTTGATAATTAATATTTCGGGATGACAGAATAAATAGGGATGATACTAATGTGGCAACCAAAATACTAGGCGTAAACTCTAGAACCCTACCAACTCAATTTCCCATTGGCATGTCACTAGAAACTAGGTTATCATGATTCTGATCGGAGCAATACGCAAAATTTCAATACTTATCTAGTTGAAAAATAAGCAACCTATCTTGGTTTTATACCGAGGTTCATGAATCAGTAGCGTATCGTCTCATAGGTCCGACCTTTCTTAACTCCTAAGGTAGTTTACTGTTCTATTAGCATGCAGATTAATAACTTTGTATGTTTAGACCGCCGATTTTATAAGATTTGGTGTTTTAAAGACTCTAGGTCATTACGACTTTTGATCTTATTTCGAAATCTTGTTATCATTCATTTAAGCTCTAGTTACTTCGACTTATGATTCAAATCTCTCCTTTTCAAACAGTTATACATCCCCGGATTATTTGCAGTTTTATCAAAACGTGTTTCATATGCGGACCATGCCTTTCAATGATAGACAATGTACTTTACGTAATAGTTCCACGGTTTCTCATATCAACATGCGGTCGAGAGTAATTGACATTGAAAGTGACACTCTATCTAACTAAATGTAAAGCAGTGCAGAAATGTAAACCTAATATATACAACGAGTGGTTTCAATGTGTCTTACTTATTGCATGTCATGGGCACAGATAACTACTTACCATAATTAAGGTTGATCAGGTCCTAATTACTAGGTTGCAGTCACGTGGATAACCAGAAAGGGTAATCCATAAACTAAACTTGAATTCATAAAGTCTTAATGTTACAAGGGTTACTAATTCCTATTTTATCTGAATGTATTTCACGAACATCATTTTATAGTGTTTTGACTTTCGTAGGATATACCAGTTAGTTGTGAAGTTGTATTACCCCATCGGGATTCCAACTATTAAACCAGAGCTGATTCCAGAGATATAACTACCTTCGGTCCTTTACCGACTTCCATACATTTTTACTCCGCCTTAAAGCGTTTCCAGTACTATATCGGGTAAACAGTCGAATAGGGGCCGTCATATCACTTTACGATTGTCGTGCATTAATTATATAATGTCATCCTTACTTATAATTATCTACATCATCAACAACCACAATAATAAACTACTCGCAATTCATGACAATAAATATATCACATACCAAGCAATAACACATATTTAAAATATGGAATAAAATAAGTATGATAAAGGTTTAGATATCACCCAGAATTAAATGCGCAGCAGCGTATTATTATGATTTACAACTCATTTACACGTACAAAGATGAATCTTCAAACCTCCTAACGTTCGTTCTAGCCTCTATACTAATCCGAAGATTAATTACAATAATCCTAGACTATAAGAGAATTTCTAGAGTGAGAAAGTGGAAATGGAAAAGGAGTGTAAGTATTAGAATGTAGAAGTGTATTCTTGAGTGTGTGTTAAAATGAGACTTAGGGGCTGCTATTTATAGGCAAAATATGGCTCACATTAGCACCCTTAGGCTCACATTAGCAAAAGTAGCGAAAGGTGGTGCACCAGGTACGAAAAAGTAGCGAAAGGTGGTGCACCAGGTATGAGCAAGGATGAAAAAGCACAAGAAAGACGGGGGTGGGGGTGGCGGTGCCGGCTGGCTGCTGGCCAGCGGCGGCCAGCTGCCACCTATCCCGGTCCGTCGTCTTTCGTTGCGTTGCTTAATTCGCGCGTATCTTCGTCGTTATGATTCCGTTTGCGTCGATTCTTTTTGCGTTGGATTCATAATTCAAAAATGAAGACTTTGATGTAAAGATATCCTAAAAATATGTCTCTTATCTCCAGATGTTGTGTACGAATCATTTAGATCTTCCGGCGGGCGTAGAATCTTCATTCTTTTTCCGCTTTTGTTGATTCTTCTTCTGTTGGATTCGTAATTTGAAAATGAACATCTTGGGTGAGATGGATGTTGGTGATGGGCACTTTTGTCTCGAAATCTCATTTTGATGCCTTGAATCTTCAAACGTGTGTGGAATCTTCGTTTTTCACCCGTATTGCTTGATTTTTATCGTGCAACCTTGTTTTTACCATCTCGGCATAATATCACTGATTTGTATTGGTTTTGAGTTTAAAATGCAAAGAATCGTTCCAGAATGACAGAGATATCGGTAGTAAAAACATGACTTTTTACGCGATATCAAGTATCCCACACTTAGAACTTTGCTTGTCCTCAAGCAAACTCATTCTTAAAAAGCTTCTGGAAGGATTCTAGTCGCATTAGTTTTTAGAGATACCATTTTCCAAATAATATAAAGTTACAGTTATGAAAGAGTTTTCTGCGGAAACTAAGGGTTTATAGAATTTGATACCTTCTTCGAGCAACATATATGATGACCATGACTAGGCAATCCTCACAAGTGGGTCACTCAAATCACTCAAGTGTTTAGGGTTTCCTACTTACTAGTGTCAATCACTCAGATAGCCTGTCATGCAGCATTCTCGTCATAGACTTGATCCAGAATCAGATCTTCATCACTTTTGATGAGGACGGTACTAACCTTTCGAGATATCTTGGAAGGAATCGGATGTTTTGGGTTGAAGAAGGTGTGAGGGTTTTCCTTGTTTTCTCTTAAGAGAGTTTCTTTGGAATTTCTCAGATTTTGAAAGGGCTACATAGCCTTTTTCTTTATTTTTCTTTGGAATTTTTCTTTTCTTGGCCCTTTTACTTGATTCTTGGGATTTTAGGTTTCTTCTGACAGCTTTTGCTGAATTTCTTTTTCTTGGAGCTCCTTTTACGGATGATGTTCATCCTTTGGGGAACGCTCCGATATATTTTATGGCTTTGTATTAGGTTGCAGAAGTCTTGGAAAATCAAGAATATCTTTTAGAGTTCGTCGGAAAATGAAACTTCTGTAGGTTCGGGACGAATATTAGGAGGTTTTGATTGGGTGTGAAGAGTGAAGGTTGAGTGGGTGGATGTTTGATGGTGGAAGGGCATTTGGATTCCTTAGAAGTTATCAAGATGGGTTGTACCTATGCCACGTATGGCACTCATCGGTGTGATCTCGAAATGCATTACAAGAGCAAGTTCTAATTCAAATGCATACATTGGCTCACACATGAAACGAAAAGTGAAGCATTTTAGAGATGAATGCTAATGATGGGCTCAATCCTCACGAATCAAATGTTTTGGTCGATGTGTGCCTAGCCATGTGTTGCCCTTTTCGTCCGTATCTTATTCTAAAATAGTTTTATTTCGTTGTCAAAACTCGTTTCTTGCTGTAATTTATAATTTTGAAAGATAGGATTTCTATAGAACGATGTTTTTGAATCTAAAATTTTGAAATTTATCCATTTTTAGCCTTTTAATGAAAATATTGTTTGTTTGACTTACGGACAAGTGGTAAAAACTTGCGGTTAAAGGCCGTATATCCCACACTTAGAGGAACATTGTCCCTAATGTTCGAATCTATTCGTTGAGTACCTCTTGTTGAAGTATCCCACACTTAGAGATTCTACTTATTTTCGGATTGTTTCGTAAGTGTAGTGTGGTTTTGATTATCCCACACTTAGTGTTTGGAATATCGGATGAGATAATCAATTCTTTAAACGGGTAGAGGGTTTTGGAATGGTGTACCGCTTTTGTTGTGCACGTTGATGGATACTCGTTAGAAGTTTGCTGGTCCGTGGCTTGTAGCTTATGGCTCTCGGCATTCTTCATCGTGTGGTCCACAGTTTTCCCTTGCTTCGGCCTTCCATAGTTTCTCAAACAAACCACTCAATTCAATCAAGTAATAGCTGCTAATAAGAAAAGTAAAGTAAAGCTTAATAAAGTAATAACTGGATAGATGTGATTTTTATGCATCCACAGTACATCAAATACACACAATAATAATAAAGTCTTGGTAGAAAATAGAAAGGAGTGAGAAAGCGGAGCAATCTATTGCTCGGCTGGTGGTGCTACTGCAGCTGAAGATACTATAGGTCCAGGAGATGTCTCATCTGATGAAGAATCATCATGCTGATAGTGGGTGCCTCTGTCTGATGCATCTCGATCAGCCTCTGCATCTAGTGTACCTATGGTGAATACTCCATCCTGTATCAAATGGTCAACAAATCCCCTGCGGGCATGTCGAAGCTGTCAAGTGGAATCTCATGTGTCCTCTGCTGGGAGTGTCCTCTGAATAAATCAGTCTGTCTATGAGAGGATACTGGATCAATCGGTGCATCTGCAGGGCTGGTGCTCCTGAGAATCTTGTGACTCTGAACAATGGTGGCTCGTGTAGGGGTTTTGGATATCCTGCTGCCTCTCGAAGTCTGACCTTTTGCCGAACCAACAACAGAAGGAACATGCTGTCTCTGAATAGGAACCTGTGCTGGTGGTGCTTGTGGCCTAGGTGGAACTGTGCGAGGTGGTAACCCATGGCCACGGTCAAGAACTGGATGTCGGTGAGGTGCTGGAGTAGGAACTGCAGGGGGATATAAGTGTGGTGGTGCTCGGCCCAATCCACAGGGTAAGTCAGGAAGTGGGCTCACTAGTATCCCTGCTGTTTGCTGTCTCATAGCCTTATAACATCGGATCTGCATCATCCAGTACCAATAGTCTGGCCCTGGTGGTGTCCCATAGTGGTATATGTAAGGTGGCACCCGAGATCTAGGAGCTGGGGTGGAAGGTCCCGCCCTAGTAGGCTATGGCACTACTGGTGGTGGTGCAACTGGGTCATCATAATCATCCTTATCTTTGTCTGACTCTGAGTCTGAATCTGAGTTATTTGGCTCTTTTGGTTGATGCCTCTTTCTTCCCTCTCTTGGTAAAGTTAGACCTGGTACCAATTCATCCATACTTTCTGCGTCTGATGATCGTGCCCTGATGTAAACTGTGTCGTCTCTCATAATCTTGAGTATATCCATGCTCCTAAGGAACTCATAATCTATCGGTTGGGCACTCCATACTGACAGGCTTTTGAATTTTTCTACCTCTGTCTTTTTAAGCAATCCCATTCTGCGAATCAGCCTTGTAATTATTGGACCCATATATGATCTCTTTGCACCAAAATCCTTTTCTTCCAGAATCCGCTGGGCAACTAAATAGGCAACCTGAATATTCCTCTTCTCGAGGATGTATGTCATCATAGCAATATCAAATCTGGAAACTCGACCGCTTGTCGTGTATTTCCCATCAAATGAACAAGCTATCAGCTTGTGTAGGATTTGTAAGACTGGATCTCCGAGTTTGGTAGCTTTTATACCCGAGAAATATGTTGCTGATGATAACTTACTCCATGCTTAGGATGGTGTGGTCGAGATGGATATCGAAGTGGCTCCATTAGTGAACAGTGGGGAATGTATCTCCTCAGGTGTGTATAGATCCAAATGTTGTGCGAACTGAGCCAATGACAAGGTGAATGAACTTCCCATGTATCAAAATGTGATCGAACTGTCTCCAACTCTACTCCTTGTCTTAAATGTGTATGTGGTCATGAACTCGGTAACCATTTCCATGTATACCGGTTCATCAATGCTGAACAGTTTCTTGAAGCACTCGAACTGCTGACCCTCAACTGGATAACTGAGTAGGTTCTCTAGTCTTTGCTGAATCCCAATACTTGCAACTTTTTCCAGTCCACATATCTAAAACGCCCGAACTTCTTGTCTCTCCAAATGCGTGCCATCTGGTCGTGATCAGGTGATGCACTAAGATAGGCGAGAGATCCTGTAAGTGGTCGTGCTGGGTTTAGTTTTTTCTTTTTCGGCGACATAGTACCTGAGAACATGAGAGATTTAAAGTAATGGATTCTCAAGAAGGAGAAAATTTAAAGCACTTATTGAAATTTCCAATGGAAGATTTGAAATGAGGGCTTTAATTTTTTGACAGTCCAAAGATTACAGTAAATATCAAATGTCCCCAAGTAACCAATAATAAGGCAATCATTAATAGGTGAAAAATGTATAGTCATGAAATGGAAATAGCTTTATTGTGAAGTAATGCAATTTACAAGGTTTGGTGTTACCCAAATTTGAAATGTCATTATTTCACCATTTATAATTATTAGTAGGTTTTGACCTTTTAAAAGTTCAAGTTGAAGTAAGGTTTAAAATTCAATTGATTTGTTTTAAGAATGCAATACTTCAAGTTGACTTTTTAGGTCAAAGCTTACTTCAAATAATAACTTCGTATGCCAAAATTATATCCTATGCATGTAAATATGACCTAAACTATTTCAATCATTTCCTATTTGGTAAACAAGCTAGGTCATGCAATAAGAGTTATGTCATCCATGTGTTTGATTTTATTCAAGACTTTTATTTTCACAATAATGATTTTCTAGTTATTTTGCCAATTTGACTAGTCAAGCAAGTACAAGATTCTAGTGAGCAAGAATTATCAAGTAATTTTGATTTACTATTCTATTCAAGCAAGCAAGCTAATCTTTTGTAGATTTTCAAAATTCAACTTGCTAATCCTAATTCATCCGCATTGTGCCTAACAACTACACTTAATCATGCAAAATCATAGACTTAATTAATAGGTCAAAGTTCTTCCTTTTAATAAAGTCAAACATGTGTGGATTAGCATGGGTAAGTGGTAGTAGTAATTTCTAAGCATTCAACCAAGAAAAGTAGCAATTCCTAGTTACTAACTTAGCTAATTTCATAAAATAGGATATTCAAAGTTCAAAGTGGGTTTCTCATGATCATACCTTTGTAGTGCTTGAAACTTCAAAACAAATGTACAACCGAAAAGAATATGCAATGAGGAGTTCAAAAGGATGCAAAGTTATAGAGTTTGATGGAGATTTAATGGTGGTTCATGGTGGTGTGGGTTTGGAAGTGAAGGTGGAGGTGGTGGCCGTCCATGGGGATCAAAAGGGGAGAAGAAAGTGTTTTTGTTTTTGAATTATGGGAGTGCATGGAAGTTTTAATGGTCCCCTAGGAATATATGTCCTAGTTTCAAGTACCATATTCCTTACATGGTCCCTAATGTACTTTTTAAATTAATAATCTAAGTTAACTTCTAATGTCCTATTAATAATGATTACGAATCCTAAGTGTATTTATTGTGACTTGGTACTTGTTAGTTTCTTGTCACGTTATAAATAACTTAGGGAACGCGCACATTTTTGCGGGATGGTTATAATTAACCTAAAACATTAAACTTAAGTTATTTATTATATATATATATATATATATATATATATATATATATATATATATATATTATTTTATTTTTTTAACAGAAACTTTCAAAAATTATATATTAAAAATAAGTTCGTTTAAAGTTGCGAGCCCTGACCTTTTAGGAAAGAATTGTTTTATAATTCGTTCCGATCTCCTTGTAGAGAAAGGGTCAAGATTTGTTCCCTTAGACGAACGTTTTTAGGCACAAAACATTTTGAAAGCTCTCAGATGACGTTATAAATTAAATAATGACTGTTTTTTTTTTTGGGTAAAGGGTTTTCACCCGGTGAATATATTACTTCAAAAATAAAGTTAAGAACAACGGGTGTGAGTGAAATCTCACACCTCAGCCCGTTACATAGGCAAAGAAACACTACATAACAGACAAAGCCACTACCAACCTCAAAGGGAGAACTAGCTATCCTTAGCTAAACACGATGTATATGACATGCCATATACATCATAAATTGACAAGATCACTAATTAACTTATTATATGCCTTTCTTATCTTCTTAGGGTTTGACAATCCGTCGCGAGGTCCTTGATCTTTGTAATTTAGGTCGTGATTGAGTTTATCCATGATTTCCAGGAATACTTTATCTTCTTGCGAATCAGGTTCTCCGGTTGTAGAATTGACTATTCTTACGAGTTTACTGATTAGGGCTTTCTGTGTGGAAATGAAGGGATATTTGGTGAAAGCGAAGATTTGAACAAGCTTAACGTGAAGGTCTTTCCGTTTAGCGAAGAAAGCGGTGTCATGTCTTTTGGGGGAATCAGGAAAAACATCTCGCAATTTTGAGATCAAGTAAGAAGCGGGGTCAACAAAGAATGGAATTTTACGAGGGATGATGATAGGAATCATCGGGTCCCGTTCTACCCAAAACTCAAGTTCATTGATCATTGCAGCGACATTATGATTGATTAATATCATAGATATTGGTTGGAAATCCATGTCGGCAAGTGATTCAAAAAGTAGATCCAAATCTGCTATAAACTTTAGTTCTTGGTCTCTGAAATTGGTGGAAGTGCTTTCGCATTCATGATTTGACAGGCGAGATGAGAAATTGAGTTGTTCGTCAAGATTGGTAATCTTTTCTCGTTGGTTATATGAAAAAGGAAAGTCGGAGGAGTCTAATTTCCTAACGAATGCCCTATAGACATCTATTCTGCGAGAAGGATTAAAGGATGTGCCGAGGTGGCATTCTTTAGAACAAGGTTTTTCTGGCTCAACTGATGGAACTTTATCCACCACTCGATAGATGGTGTATTCATGTTCTTGTGAAAGGAATGGAAAGATGTCGTCATTACGAGAATTTGACAGAGTGTTGCCATACACTGATGTTTCAGGAATGAGGGTGATTAAGTCACATAATTTCGGAGGTTTTTCTTGGTAATTTTCTTCGGAAGGACTATCGAAGTGGACAGAATTTGGTATTTGAGGCGAATGCAAAGTTGGAAAGTGATCTTCTGGAGATGATGCCAAGTCAAGCAACTGATCCGTGTCATCAAAGTCCAGGCAATGTTTTGGAATAGAAAGTGAGGTCCTAAATTCTTCTAGGGTTTTGGAGGTTTCTTTAGTTTTAGAGGAAGAGGGTGAAAAGAAATTAGATCCTATTTCTCCTACTAAGTAGTCAAAGAATTCCGTATCGTCCATTGCTGTCAGTTCGTCTTTTGAAATGAGGTAAGAAGTGGGTTTTTGAGTTGTCATTTTGAACTAATACTATCCTAATTAACTAATGCTAGACTAATACTAAATTAATACTAAATTACTCAATTTAACTTCCGAAAGAACCCTGGAAAGGTTTCGTTCGGAAGGATCTCCTAAATACTACTACTTAAAGTGGCTTTAAATTGTACATTTGTGATTCCCCGGCAGCGGCGCTAAAAACTTGATGGCGCCCGAAAGCGTCGGTGTCGTTGACGGAACAAAGTGTGAGTATAACCTAAGATCGTTCTATGAATCCAAACGTGTGAGTAAATTAAAGTTGGCACTTTCGGTAGGGAAGTATCTAGGATGGAACAAAGTAGGTAGGTTTAGGGTTAAAGACAAGTAATTAAAATGCAGGAAATTAAAGTACAGGAAAGCAGATAAAGATAAATATGTGATTGTTGAGATTTTGATAATTAATATTTCGGGATGACAGAATAAATAGGGATGATACTAATGTGGCAACCAAACTACTAGGCGTAAACTCTAGAACTCTACCAACTCAATTTCCCATTGGCATGTCACTAGGAACTAGGTTATCATGATTCTGATCGGAGCAATACGCAAACTTCCAATACTTATCTAGTTGAAAAATAAGCAACCTATCTTGGTTTTATACCGAAATTCATGAATCAGTAACGTATCGTCTCATAGGTCCGACCGTTCTTAACTCCTAAGGTAGTTTACTGTTCTATTAGCATGCAGATTAATAACGTTGTATGTTTAGACCGCCTATTTTATAAGATTTGGTGTTTTAAAGACTCTAGGTCATTACGACTTTTGATCTTATTCCGAAATCTTGTTATTATTCATTTAAGCTCTAGTTACTTCGACTTATGATTCAAATCTCTCCTTTTCAAACAGTTATACATCCCCGGATTATTCGCAGTTTTATCAAAACGTGTTTCATATGCGGACCATGCCTTTCAATGATAGACAGTGTACTTTATGTAGTAGTTCCACGGTTTCTCATATCAACATGCGGTCGAGAGTAATTGACATTGAAAGTGACACTCTATCTAACTAAATGTAAAGCAGTGTAGAAATGTAAACCTAATATATATACAACGAGTGGTTTCAACGTGTCTTACTTATTGCATGTCATGGGCACAGATAACTACTTACCATAATTAAGGTTGATCAGGTCCTAATTACTAGGTTGCAGTCACGTGGATAACCAGAAAGGGTAATCCATAAACTAAACTTGAATTCATAAAGTCTTAACGTTACAAGGGTTACTAATTCCTATTTTATCTGAACGTATTTCACGAACATCATTTTATAGTGTTTTGACTTTCGTAGGATATACCAGTTAGTTGTGAAGTTGTATTACCCTATCGGGATTCCAACTATTAAACTAGAGCTGATTCCAGAGATATAACTACCTTCGATCGTTTACCGACTTCCATACATTTTTACTCCGCCTTAAAGCGTTTCCAGTACTATATCGGGTAAACAGTCGAATAGGGGCCGTCATATCTCTTTACGATTGTCATGCATTAATTATATAATATCATCCTTACTTATAATTATCTACATCATCAACAACCACAATAATAAACTACTCGCAATTCATGGCAATAAATATATCATATACCAAGCAATAACACATATTTAAAATATGGAATAAAATAAGTATGATAAAGGTTTAGATATCACCCGAAATTAAATGCGCAGCAGCGTATTATTATGATTGACAACTCGTTTACACGTACAAAGATGAATCTTCAAACCTCCTAACGTTCGTTCTAGCCTCTATACTAATCCGAAGATTAATTACAATAATCCTAGACTATAAGAGAATTTCTAGAGTGAGAAAGTGGAAATGGAAAAGGAGTGGAAGTATTAGAATGTAGAAGTGTATTCTTGAGTGTGCGTTAAAATGAGACTTAGGGGCTGCTATTTATAGGCAAAATATGGCTCACATTAGCAAAAGTAGCGAAAGGTGGTGCACCAGGTACGAAAAAGTAGCGAAAGGTGGTGCACCAGGTACGAGCAAGGACGAAAAAGAACAAGAAAGACAGGGGTGGGGGTGGCGGTGCCGCCTGGCTGCTGGCCGGCGGCGGCCGGCTGCCACCCATCCCGGTCCGTCGTCTTTTATTGCGTTGCTTAATTCGCGCGTATCTTCGTCGTTATGCGTCCGTTTGCGTCGATTCTTTTTGCGTTGGATTCGTAATTCAAAAACGAAGACTTTGATGTAAAGATATCCCAAAAATATGTCTCTTATCTCCAGATGTTGCGTACGAATCATTTAGATCTTCCGGCGGGCGTAGAATCTTCATTCTTTATCCGCTTTTGTTGATTCTTCTTCTGTTGGATTCGTAATTCGAAAACGAACATCTTGGGTGAGATGGATGTTGGTGATGGGAACTTTTGTCTCGAAATCTCGTTTTGATGCCTTGAATCTTCAAACGTGTGTGGAATCTTCGTTTTTCACCCGTTTTGCTTGATTTTTATCGTGCAACCTTGTTTTTACCATCTCGGCATAATATCACTGATTTGTATTGGTTTTGAGTTTAAAATGCAAAGAATCATTTCAGAATAAGAGAGATATCGGTAGTAAAAACATGACTTTTACGCGATATCAGTCTACCATATCCCATTTTGACTCGTTACCCCATTGGTCGCCCATTTAGACACCAAAGTGACCCGATTGGGTCGTTGACCATATTGACCCACTTTCTTGGTTAAACCTCATTCAATTGACTTATTTAAGTCTTACTAATTCACAAACCTTTACTTTTGACCATAACTAACACTTTTAACTCATTATTCTTACAAAACATGATTTCATATCATTTCTTCAAACATGTACACTATTAACGTACTTTAAAACTTTCAACATACAAGTCTCACTTAACTTTAACTTTACCAAAACATGACATATCATTCAAAGTGAGACTTAATCAACTTTCAAATTATAAACCATGTACAATTATCTTTACAAAAGGGGTGTAATTTTATATAGAGCATGATTTTTTTTGGCTAAAGGGTTTTACCCCGGTGAAATATATTACCACAAAACAGTTAAGTACAAATAAATGTGGAAGAGTTCCACATCAACCTCGAACGAGCACTAGCAATACTCAACAAGCTAGACTATACGTATAAAACCTATTCCTATGAAAACAGAAAATACAACCAATATAAAATAAATGGACATTTAATCATCATACAGACCCACTTAGACATTGAATCGAGAAATTCTGGGAATGTTCCAAGCATCCAAAATCTGCGCAACTTGTGCAGAATCTTTAAATCTACAAGATAGCAGCTTCAACCGAACAGTAGATTGAATAATCTTACTCACTTGAGCCACCGATCGCAAGCCTTTCACAAAAAGCCGATTATTCCTCTCATTCCAAATGTAGTAAGAAGCAGCAGCAGCAAGAAGAAGCCGAGAAATAATACATTTTATAGTCTTCGAAGAAGCATTAGACTGAATCCAATAAATGATGTCCTCCCAGATAGGAGATATATTTTGCATACCGAGAAGATGATTTAACGATGACCACACCTGCATAGAAAAAGAGCACTCGAAGAAAAGATGACAATGAGAATCTTGTTGAGCTCTACATAATGGACATCTAAGCAGGTTTAAGTTGGTTGATCCACCAACATCCTATTGCTTCAGATTATCCTGAGTCTTCAGACGACGCTTGAAAACCAACCAAAGATGGAACGCATGCCTTGGAATACATTGAGGAAACCAAACTATATTATACCAAGAAACATCATCACCCCGAACACGAATAGAGTCCCAAACTCGACTAACCGAAAATCTCTGTAGATTACCATGAGAGTCATGCCACACCCATTGGTCAATCTGATTAGAAAGAATCAGACATTGAACATGTGCAAGACTCGGAAATCTGGAAACCCAATCCATCGGCCATTGCCAAGCCCCATTATGAACTACATCTAGAGTTTAGCTTTCATAGAGAAGCCAGCATTAATAATATATCTCGAAGACAAATACTGAATCAATGGACATTGGCTACACCACGTATCAAACCATACATTAACAGAATTACCATCACCAATTGATGCATAAATAAAAGGGCGAACCAACTCCCTGATTTGTACAATCTTCCGCCATCCCCAAGTTATGCCAGAACGAAGAGGAACGTCCCATATACTTCTACCTTTCAGCTTGTATGAATGGATCCATTTAACCCATAAAGACTCCCGACTAGTAATAATACTCCAAATATGCGAGACCATTAGAGCTATGTTAAAAGAATCTAACCTTCGGATACCAAGACCACCCTCAGATTTTGGAATACATAAAGCA
The DNA here is from genome assembly GCA_963422505.1 of Pseudognaphalium luteoalbum. Classification (NCBI taxonomy): domain Eukaryota; kingdom Viridiplantae; phylum Streptophyta; class Magnoliopsida; order Asterales; family Asteraceae; genus Pseudognaphalium; species Pseudognaphalium luteoalbum. Next base: position 41,862,344 of record OY730194.1, read on the forward strand.
TCCCAAGAAACCTTCGCTTGGCCTCTTTTCAAATCACCTTGCGACCATAAGTACCCTCTCATCAGTTGTTCAATTTCAGCCACAATACGAGAAGGAAGAATAAAAACCGAAGCCCAATATAAATGCATAGAGGATAACACAGCAATAATCAATTGGAGTCTACCAGCAAAGGATAAATACTTATTTTTCCAGTCTCCAATACGATTTTTAACCTTTTCAACAAGAACCTTACAATCCTTATAGAGTAATCTAGAAATATCAAAGGAACACCAAGGTACTTAACAGGCAACGTACCTTCCTCAAATGGCATACTCTGAAGAATAACAGACTTCACATAATTACCAACATTACAGAAATACACCGTACTCTTAGGAATACTAGGAACCAAACCCGACACATCCTTAAACTCATTTAGGCCATCCATAAGGGTAGTGACCGATTCAGAATCACCATGGGAAAATACAAAAAGGTCATCAGCAAAACACACATTAATAATCTCCTGTTTAGCACACTTATGATGTTACCGAAAATTATCAGATGTACGGACCTTCCTTTGGAGAATAAGGGTAAGAACTTCGATCACCAAAGTAAATAAATATGGGGACAGAGGATCCCCTTGACGTAACCCACGCTTACCCTTAAAATAGCCATGAAGATGGCCATTAACATTTATGGAGAACGATGTAGAAGTAACACACGCCATAATCCATTCAACCATAACATTATGAAAACCAAAACCAACCAACGTGTTCCTTAAGAATTCCCAGTCAACCGTATCATAAGCTTTTTGGATATCGATCTTAAAAGCACATCTAGTAGGGCCAACGTCTCTATGATAATTATGCATTAATTCCTGAGTAAGTAAAATATTATCAGAAATACGCCTACCAGGAATAAACGCAGATTGGTTGATGTTTACAATATCACCCAGGCCATCCTTGATCCGATTAGTAATAATCTTACTAATACACTTGTACAAAACATTACAGCAAGATATAGGACGGAAGTCATTAACTCGAGACGGAGTAGAAATTTTAGGAACAAGAGAAATAGCAGTATGGTTAACCTCTTGGAGGATTCTACCATTACTGAAAAAGTCACGGACCGCCACACAAACATCCTTCCCAACGATATCCCAAGAGCTTTTAAAAAACAGCGATGAAAACCCATCCGGGCCAGCAGCCTTATTTTCGCCAATTGAAAACATTGCTTTTTTAATTTCGTCATCTGTAACTGACCGAATCATGTGAGCAGCTTTAGTCCTATTTAAACGTTTCAAAAACAAACCATCCGTAGACAACATAGTTGTATGACCAGCTTCACCCAGAAATCGCTCATAATGTTTCACAAAAACCTGCGAAACTCCGGACCCCTCAACAGTACACCCCTCACTATCAATAATAGACTCAATTCGGCTTCTATGCTGTTTACACTTCACCATTTTATGAAAGTAAGACGAATTAGAATCACCAACCTTTAGCCATTCAACTTTAGCTTTCTGCTGAAGAAACCGCTCCTCATCAATTAAAGCTTCCTGATAGGAATTCAAATAGGAAGCATGCTCATCTCGCAAAAATGCATTAGAAGGGTCACGATCAAGGGCAATCTGAACTTCATCCACCTCCTTGCGAAGAGAACTAACTCGATTATGCAGATGGCCTTGCTGATACAATAACTTACGAAGAGGGATTTTCAGCGCTTTAAGTCTTTTAACCACACGAAACATATTATGGCCCCTAACTTCTAACTTCCAAGCATTCGAAATAATATCTTTAAAGCCATCCTTATGGACAAGAAAATTGGTGAATTTAAAAGGCTTAGGTTTACCATGAGTATTACCAGGAATTTTCAAGATACACGGGGTATGATCAGATACTCGGTATGGCTGGAAAATAGCATACGAACCCGGAAATGTGTCTTTGAGTTTTAGATTTCCCATAATACGATCAATCTTTTTCAGAACACCATTCCTTCCTTTAGGCTTTTGAGTCCACGTATAATGTAAACCAACAACATTAATATCCATAACTTCAATGTTGTGTACGCACTCCTTAAAATCATTCATAGCTACATTAAGACCATAGCCCATCGAGTTATCCTCCAAATTCAGAGCTGCATTAAAATCTCCTAGCAAGATCCATGGCTTATCTCCAACAAACTGTTTATGCATATTTAAATCATTCCAAAGCGCTCTCCTCCGCATATAATTATTATCAGCATATATAAACGAACAGAACATTGCTGTTTTGTCAGCTTTTATAATAACTTGGTATGCATAACCTGGTTTGTAGAATTGAGAATCATCACATCAAACAAATCCGGATTCCAACCAAGAATAATCCGAGACCCTTTATCACATATATGGCCGTTAGATGTCCAATCCCAAGAACGAAAAACCTTCTTACAGATACCTTTCAACTTAGAAATATCTACATGAGATTCAAGAATAGCACACATACTCAACTTATTTTCATTCATAACCTGTCGAACCTCCTTTTGTTTAGGGGTGCGGTTCATACCCCTAATGTTCCAAGAAGCAAGACTAAACATCAGAAACTGCATGACCGGGAGTGCTTGCCCCCTCAGGATTAGTAACCGAATAATCATTCATAGACATAAAAGTTCCTGTTTCATCATACACATTTACCAGATCCTCATCCTCATCATCTTCCATAACCTCTTTACCATTAGATTTTCGTTTCTCCTCCACATTCATTCCTTTGCTCCCATTATTTGAATCCCCAATAGGTTCCAACACCGAAAACATATTAGAAGTAGATACACTCAGCTCCTTCTGTCTATCTACTTTGACACTGTTCCTCACAACCGGGCGATACTCCACTTTTTGTTTCGGCTTTTGCATTGGAAACCCTTTTTGACCATTGCCTTTCAGAGGTTTTTTCGGAAGCCTAAAACCATCTGCATCACGCATTATTATCTCCGGAACCTCCTTCACCACCTTTGGACAGTTTTCACAATTGTGGCCAAAAATATTACATGTAGCACATCGCGGAGGTTTCCATTCATACTCAATATGCACAGTTTCTCGAGTGTAACCCGGACCATCAAGATTGGGGACAGCCACAACCACATTCTCTTTTAATTCCCTATCAGCATAAATCTCAATCATAGCCCTAGCATAGCTACTCCTCCCCCATGAATCGATACGCATATTACTAGTGTAAGTGTCTAACATCATGGGCTTCCCAACTTTACTAGCAATCAAACTTAATCCATCTGTAGTAAACCCTGCTATTGGAACATCATGCAATTTAACCCATACCGGAACTTTTGTAAGATCTTCCTTTTTTAAGCTAACAGAGGGATTCCATTTATTCAGAATAATAGGCACTCCTCTAATCAGCCATGGCCCGTTTTCAAGTACATTTTCAACGCCTTTCATAGATGAGAATCTGAAGAAGAAGAAGCCATTCGCGTTCATCATGATTTTTTGAATACCATACTTACCCCAAGCATTAAAAACATAATTTTCAACCACTGGGAAAGCAAGCCTTTTGCCAATGAAATAGCCATACAACGAATTAGTAAGTCTAGTATTCACTTCTTCAACAGAAGATAAGGGAATTCCAACCTCAAAATCAGCATTGGCAGGAACATTACATTCCAAAGCTCTAAAATTTATCTTGTTCCCCACAGGCTCCTTTGATACCATATTAGCAAAAGAAATTCCAGGCTTATTTATCTGTGGGTATTTTTGCTGATGTAGACTCGATTCATGCACAACATGAGTGACAGCTTCTAATCGATCCAAGCCCTTCTCCATTGCATCTGTATACAATGCAGGGATTTTAGGGGGTATACTACCACCAACCTGCGAAGCAATATCAGAATTATCATCCCCACCCTTATTACTATCCATATGCACATGATAATCAGGGATTTTAGGGGGTTCAACCCCAACCTGATCACCAACACGTTCAGTAAGAAGACCATGTTCGTCACCCTTATTTCTAGCATCCAACGCCTTAACATCAGGGATTTTATGGGGTATTACCCCAACCTGATGCATTGAAACATTATCGCCCTTATTCTCATGTATTAATGGTTTTCCGAATGGTTTCCGAACACCATCAATAATAATCTTGTTCATATCAAACGTTGGCACAAAATCAGAATCAGAAGAAGAATCTGAGTTGCGCTTATCACCAGATTGTGTATTTGAAGGACTTGATTCCTTCAAGGCATGCTTTTTCTTTTTCTTATTCCCGCTCCCTCCCATTACAATTTATACCAGAACACCACCACACACACTAGAACTCACAAGAACACCCACAAACAATCAAAAAGACAAAAATAATTAACTTAATAGAACCCACGTCAACTTGCAGCACAAGGAAAAACAGCAACAATCACGCACTTGCAGCACAAGGAAATATACGGCCAAAGATTTGACAATCACGCACTCAAATCAAACAGAATCGAATGAAATATTAAAACAGCAATAATAAACCCTAGGACAAAAGCGATTTTCATAAACCCTAATCTAATAAAACGAATCCAGACCAAACCCTAACATCTTGGTTGATTATCAAAGTTTGTATTACCATTAGATGGACACAAGGGTGTATCGGTAGTAATGACAGATTCAATAATCAGTTAGATGCAAGATCAATCAAGAAACGTAGACTAGAAAGGGAGATGGAAAAAAATCGCCATTATGGGAGCAAAAAAAAGCAATTTATATAGAGCATGATCATAAAGGATTTAAACTCATTACCAACCAAGCAATGAGCTCCACCACTAGCTTCCCATAGGCCTCTTTCCCGACTCGTCCTTTATCTTACTTGAACTTCCTGTAACATGTTAAACATAACGAGTAAGCATAAATGCTTAGTAAGTAAATGGACTCTAACAATTAAATCTGCCACAAGTTAAGGATCCTCAACAATCTTACATACCAATTTATACAAATTGACATCAAACTAAGCTAATGACATAGTTACTTAGATACCGCCAAGCCAATGATAAATCATTCTTTGGCTCCACATATCCATATACTTACCTTGCAATTAGCTCAATCAAACACTTGAATTCTTGCACACTTGACCACCTATTCACATAATCACATAAACACATATCACTTACACATTCAAATAACTTACTCTTACTTCTTAAATATAATTTAGGTGCTACATCACATAACACCTAAAGTTCTAACATAAGTTCCATACACTTATCATATAATCACATGTAAATGGGTAATTAACATTACTTCTTACCATTATCATCACAATTCACCAAGAACTTAACTTCTTAGTGATCATACACATACATAACCAATTCAATTACCCATGTAACACATGATCATAGGTTTAATAACATGACTAACATGAATTATTCATTCTTTCTAACTCAAAAACATGTATGGAACTTAATTCAATCCAAATACCCACTTACCCATGAAAATCACTATCTTAGGGTTTTAGTTTCTTAACCCTAATCATCAAATTAAACAAGCTAGAGGGTTATACATACCTTAATATTGATGAATTCAAGGTTAAAAACTCAATTCTAGTGAAACCCTAGCTTATTTTAGTCTTGTTCTCCTTCGTGTGACTCTCACCCGCGATCTCACTCTATCTCTTGCGTGTTTTCTGTTTTTGAAACTTTATTATTGAACTAGAACTTACAGGAAGCTGAGTTTTAATAATACATTTTCACATTTTCCCCCTCAACTTTACTAACTTGGCAATTTCTACCCTCTAACTCTATTTTCTTTACATAGTTAGTTTCACTAACTAATTCTAACACATAACAATTTATTTCACATAACATATTATTATATACATATAATTAAATAACTAAACGTATACAATATAATTTATACTTACAAAAATTTGGGACGTTACACTTTCCATAAGATCTGCAAACTCATTGGTACAAGGACCATGTTGGTGCCTTTCACTAGTACAGATTTGGGCTTTGGTCACACTAGAAAAGTGTGACGAAAACCATATGGTCACACTCATTTTTTCAGCGTGTATGTGACTAAAGGTGCCGTGACCAAAGGGGTCCGTACGGTCACATTACATGGTTAGTGGCCGTATCCATCTAAAAAGTGTGATGAAAACCATAAAATGTGTGACCGTATGCTCTTTAAAATTAAGTGAAAGTGTATTTTGTGTGACTATTGTCCATCCAATGGCCACTTGAATTGTAGGTTTGTGTGGCTATTTGTAACATTTAGTCACACAACGAGTATTTTATTTTTGGGATTTGGTTACATAATTTAAGCCAAGAGTGACCAAAAGTGTTAATAAGTGTGACCATATGTTCTTTAAAGTTAGCTAAACGTGTATTTTGTGTGACCATATGCTTTGTAGTGTCAAGTAAACTTGTATTTTGTGTGGCTATTGTCCATTAATGGCCACTTTATTTTTATGTTTGTGTGGCATTTTGTATCATTTAGTCACACAAAGAGTGATTTATTCTTGGATTTGGTCACATAAAATTAGATCAAAAGTGGCCGTAGGTGATAAAAAGTGTGACCATATAGGCTGCAATGTCAACTAAACTTGTATTTTGTGTGACTATTGTCATCCAATGGCCACTTTATTTTTATGTTTGTGTGACGTTTTGTATTATTTAGTCACTCAAAGAGTGATTTATTCTGGGATTTGGTCACACAAAATTAAGCCAAAAGTGGTCGTATGTGATAAAAAGTGTGACCATATGGGCTGCAATGTCAAGTAAACTTGTATTTTGTGTGACTATTGTCATTCAATGGTCACTTTTTTTATATATGTTTGTGTGACTTTTTGTATCAATTAGTCACTCAAAGAGTGATTTAATCTAGGATTTGGTCACATAAAATTAGATCAAAAGTGGCCGTAGGTGATAAAAAGTGTGACCATATGGGCTGCAATGTCAAGTAAACTTGTATTTTGTGTGACTATTTCCATCCAATGGCCACTTTATTTTTATGTTTGTGTGGCGTTTTGTATCATTTAGTCACTCAAAGAGTGATTTATTCTGGGATTTGGTCACACAAAATTAAGCCAAAAGTGGTCGTAGGTGATAATAAGTGTGACCATATGCATTTTAATGTCAACTAAAATTGTATTTTGTCTGACTATTGCCATCCAATGGCCACTTTATTTTTATGTTTGTGTAGCGTTTTGTATCATTTAGTCACTCAAAGTGTGATTTATTTTAGGATTTGGTTACACAAAATTAAGCCAAAAGTGGCCGTTGGTGATAATAAGTGTGACCATTGTTCACCCAATGGCCACTTGAATTGTATATTTGTGTGGCGTTTTGTAGTATTTAGTCACACATAATTAATCAAACAGTGGCCACAATGTGTGACCATATTATGTGACTACATATTTTAGTCACATATAACAAATCAATAATTTGTGTAACAATATGAATTATATAACACCACAAATTAAATTTCAATGTACATAATTCAATGTACAAATCAATAATATAATTGGATTGTTTAATTTACATAATAATATCCTAAGTATAGTAATTGCATATATACGAAAATACACTTATTAAACATCAGAGTTGTAAGGACTTTTGACTCTTGAGTTTGCTCTTCGCTTGCTTTCGCATGGCATCGCTAGACACAAAAACCGGTGCTTTGCGCTTTTTCCTTGATACTTCTGGTACAGTTTTGGTCTCACCAAATGCCTTTTGTCCAGTAGTTGGTGGTGTTACCTATACAATAAACAAGGGGCATATGGATCAAAGACTAAATTAAATATGAAGAACTATGTAGCAGATAAAAATGTGTACTATATATGTACCTCCTCATCAAAAATCACTTGATCCTTGGGCCATGCATAAAAACCACCTACTGAATCGATAGCTGTTTTGAAACCATTGTTTCCGTTGTCCGGAATACAAGCTGCATCCACTAACGATTTATCAACGGACACTTTGAAGCAATCCTTTGGGAGTGGTCTGTTATGAATCATCACTTTTCCATTTGACAAGTAGACAGTACCCAAAGCAATGATGTTGGTCCTCTTTAGGTGCCACAGTTTACACTTGAATAACTAAAGAAAATGATAATGATTATTATGTATATATATATATATATATATATGTATGTATGCATCAGAATTATATTAAACTGATCGAAGAATGTATGAACATTTTGGAATATATATATATACATACCTGCGGTGGTGTTGGCTTTGCTGGAGATAGATTCTTTTGCCTCTGTTGTGAATCAGGCGTCCTGTTTGACTCGTCAGCAGATTTAACAACCATTTCCTATATAAAACTCGGTAAATAAGTCATGTATGTAAAATTATTAAATCACAGTGAGAAATATTAAAGTCAAATTAATTCAAATGTTTTAATACTTACACTTGTTTCTGTTGGCATTTCCACAGTTGCGAGTCCATTAGACTTGTGAAAGCTGGAATCCTTCTCACATCCAACATCACTTAACGCCACTCCGCCATCCTGAACAGTATTGGAAGCGTTAGGATTAACGTCCACTGTTGGAGACACCTGCAATAAAAATTATACATTTGTTAGCAATATATTGTAAACTAATGCATAAAATGTTAGCATAATTAATACAACAAATGCCTTTCTTCTAATACTGGTACAACAGTTAACAATGAATTTAGCTGATCCCCTTGTAACGCATCAAACCGACCCATAAGTTTGGTAACCATTGCATGTGTTTCAAGCACTTGCGCTGACAAAGACTTTATTATTGTGTCTTTCTCTTGACGTGCGCCTCTCTCAGCAGCAAGCTCTGCTTCAAGTAACTTGACTTTCTCATCATTGCAGGCATTTCTGTTTCAAGCAGGAAGATTAAAAAACTTTTTGACAGTCACTCCGCTTCCCACTCCTTGTGCCCTGACTTTTCGGGTCCAAATACCCTTGTCAAGGCATCAGTCCCATCATCAACCCTTAAGGTTCCGGCTTTGATCTGTGCCTCAGTGTCTTTCTGCATTACAGATTAATTTCCAATAGGCAGTAATTAATTTGTTTCATGAAAATAAACATGAATAATGTAAATGATGAATTAGCACGTCAAAATACTTACTAATTTATCTGCCTTTTCTTTAGTCCTTTCGTCACGAAATACCCCTTCTTTGGTTTGCCTTCCTTTAAACCACAAGACACCGTTATGAAATGCTGATTCTCTCTCTCTCTCTCTCTTCTAGGGTTTTTGGCGATTTTTCTAAGGACTTGATCGAATCAGAATTCTAATCATGATTTCCAAAGTCTGATCTGTTAGCTTTGTTCCTCTTAAATTCGTTAATCTATTGCTGTTTTGTTGTGGGTTTTTTCAGGTTCTGATTTTGTTTTTTTTAGATGAAACAATCGGCAACCAAAAGAAAAAAGAAGAAGGTAGGTTCCATCCCTAATTCCAAATCATATGGAGCTAAAAGTGATGGAGATCAAGTGGTTTCTAATTCACAATCTGATTCGGATGATGCTCGTATTCAATCAGATGAAGAATTGAAAACCCTAAAATCAAGAATCCCTAGCGATCATGGCGTGGCTACTACGGCTCTCAATATGGATTCTATTAGTGCTAGATTTGATCGCTTACGGAACCAACAAGTTAATCTACCAAGAAGGTCGAATGAAGGCTCTCTAAAACAAGGTACGGCTGGGGTTTCTTTGAACCCTAATCAGGCTGCAAATCGTTATTCTTGGTTAGCAAGTCACAAATCGGCTAATAAGGAAACAAATTATTCTCCTGCCTTGTGTGATTTCAATACCAAATCGATACATTCTGATCCCAAATCTGATATTAATGATTCTAATGCTGAACGATTGGGGTCTAAAGATGCTGGGATGGATGATGTTAGCGATTCTTTTGATGATGGGCAGGTTGAGCGATCTAAGCTTACTAAAATCCCTGTTCATTCATCATCGTATGATGGGCTGAAACAGGTTGGGGATGTTTTCCCTTCTAAAATCCCTGGTTCAGATGGTAAGGATGGTGTATATCAGGTTGGGGTCAATCCCCCTAAAATCTCTGATTTACAATCGTCTATGGATAAGAATGTAGGCGATGTGCATGGTCCTAGTTTGCAATATCATAAGGTTGACGTTAGTGCTAATTTGATCGACGAACAGGTGGAGGTCACTCCAACACAACAGGTTCCTGTATCCACTCCTGAATTGGTTACTCGTACGTCATCTTATGATAACATTAATGCAAGCTTGGACAACACAAGTGCTATAGGTGGGCAACCTGCCTCCTATATTGATACGCTTAATGCCAAGGGGGATGAGGCTTATGAAACGGATGTTAGCGATGATGAATTTACTGATCAACGAAAAAATGCCTATAATTTGGTGGGTAACTTTCTTGGTGCTAAAGGTCTAGATAGATTAATAGCAGCTACTGTCCCTGTACCTGTTTCGAATTCTGGTGGTCAGCCTAATGGTACTAAATCGTATGCTCAGGTTGCTGATCAATCTCTTAAGCGTAAGGTTAAATTTTGTACTTTGAATTTGGAACCTCCACCGGGTATTGATGCTGATCTTGAAATTCCTGTGGAAACGGTTCGGGAGGCTAGTAAAAGGTATACAAACACGTTGTATGGATACTTTATTGGAAAACGTTTGGCTTTTCCGGTTGTTCAGAATTATGTTATGAATGCATGGCGGAAATTTGGTATTGATCGGGTGATGATGCATGCGAATGGGTTCTTTTTCTTTAAATTTAATTCTGAACATGGCATGAACCAAATTCTTGAAGGTGGTCCTTGGATGATTCGTTTGGTGCCTATCATTCTCAGAAAGTGGACTTTGGATGCTAATTTGGCTAAAGAAGATTTGACCAGAGTTCCGGTTTGGATTAAGATGCACAATGTCCCTCTTCTTGCTTTTAATGAGGTTGGATTGAGTGGCATTGCTACGAAGGTTGGTACTCCTTTAATGTTGGACTCGTACACAAGCACCATGTGTATGGAATCGTGGGGTCATCCTAATTTTGCCCGGGCTATGGTTGAAGTTGATTCGGGGGTTGATTTGAAAGAGAATGTGGTAGTGTCTATTCCTAAGATTGATGGTCCTGGTAAAACATTATATACCGTGCGAATCGAGTATGAGTGGAGACCTTCGAGATGTAGCTTATGTAAGATATTTGGCCATAAGGATTCTGAATGTCCTAAGAAGGTGGTGAGTAAGAATACTGAGGAAGTGAATAACCCTGACTTTGTGGTTCCAAAGAAAACTGTCCGTGCTCCTCAGAAACAAAACAAGGCTGATGGGTTTGTCTTGCGCAATCAGAAGCCGAAGATGGTATATAAACCTAAGGAGACGGGTCAATCTTCTCAGTCTGCTGTTCAAAGAACGAGTTCGAACCATATTCCTGTTGCAAACAGATTTAGTGCTTTCAATTCAGATTCTGCTCAATCTGTTGAGCATCCGGATGTTCCGAATACTACTAAGCTTTCTGATAGAGGTAAGGGTATAGCTGAAGAGGATGAAGATGTTAGCGATGTGGAAGGTGAAGGTAATGAGATGGCTAATTTTTTAAGTGATCCTAAGACTACTTCTGAGGGGGCAAGCACTCCCGGTATGGTTGGTCCTCATGATTAGTCTCGCCTCATGGAATATAAGGGGTATGAACCTCATCCCTAAACAAAGTGAGGTTCACCAGGTTGTGCGTGATAATAATTTGAGTTTGTGTGCTGTTTTGGAGTCTCATATTCTAGCTCCTAAGTTGCAACCAATCTGCTCTTCTTTATTTGCTCAATGGAATTGGATTTCGAATGCAAGTTATTGTTCTGGTGGTACGCGTATCATTATTGGATGGGACCCGGGGATCTTGGATCTATTATACTTGGATGGGAGTGATCAAGTACTTCATTGTCAAGTGCGCTCGCGTATAGACAATAAGGTTTTCTTTTGTTCTATTATTTATGCTAGGAATGCTTATACTCATCGTCGGGAGTTATGGTCTAATCTGAGGAGGCATAACCAGTTTATAAATGGGCGCCCATGGGTGTTGATGGGAGACTTTAACTCTACACTTAATCTTGAGGATTCTTCGAGTGGTTCTTCTCGAGTTTCTATTGGTATGCGTGAGTTTAAAGAATGTACTGAGGATATTTCTGTTTCGGATATAAACAGCTCGGGTTTTCATTTTACTTGGAATCAAAAACCGAAGACTGGAGGAGGTGTTTTACGTAAAATTGATAGTGTTTTGGGTAATGTTGAGATGATATCTCAATGGCCTGGGTTGGTTGCTTCTTTTCTACGATAGCACTTCTGATCATTGCCCTATGATATTGAAGTTGCCGTCTATACGTAAGAAATTTGCTAAACCATTTAAGTTCTTCAACTTATTGGCGCATAAAGATGAGTTTAAGCAAATTGTGATTGATGCTTGGAAGACACCGGTGGAAGGCTTTAAAATGTTCTCTATTACTAGTCGGTTGAAGTTATTGAAGCAGCCTTTTCGGATGCTTATGCGTTATCAAGGTAACTTGCATGATAAGGTTTGTAAGCTTCGTTTCGAGCTAGATATAGCGCAGACGGATCTTGATAGTCATCCAGATTCGGAGGACCTTAGGGAGGAAGTAGGCCGTTATTTAATTGCTTACAATGAGGTGATCATTGATGAGGAGAGATTTTTGAAGCAGAAATCCAAAGTTGATTGGCTTCGAGAAGGAGATAATAATACGAAGTTTTTTCATAATTCCTTAAAAGAAAAGGTCAGTAGATCTCGTATTGATGTTGTGTATGATGCATCTGATATGGTGTATGAAGGTGATCAGGTTCCGACTGCCTTTTTGGAACACTATCGTAATTTTTTGGGCAAGCAAGGGTCGGTTCAAGCTTTAGATGATAATGGGATCTTCCTGAATCAGATCCCTACTACTAAGGCTAACACTATGATTCATGATGTTACAAAGGAGGAGGTTAAGGGGGCTATGTTTTCGATAGGGGATAATAAATCTCCGGGTCCTGATGGCTATACTTCAGTTTTCTTTAAAAAGGCATGGGATGTGGTGGGGGATGATGTGTATGTGGCTGTTCGGGATTTCTTTTCGAATGGTCGTTTACTTAAAGAGCTAAATCATACTATTATTGCCCTTATTCCCAAAGTAACCACTCCATCTCGGATCACTAATTTTCGCCCAATATCTTTATGCAATGTTTTGTATAAATGCATTAGTAAAATCATTACTAATCGCATTAAGGAGGGTTTGCATGATGTTGTGAGTGACAATCAGTCGGCTTTCGTTCCGGGCAGATCTATTTTTGATAATATCCTCTTGTCACAGGAATTTTTGAGAGGGTATCATCTTCAGGCTGGTGCCCCTAGATGTGCTTTTAAGGTAGATATCCAAAAGGCATATGATACGGTGGATTGGAGCTTTCTTGAGCGTACCCTTCGTGGTTTTGGTTTTCACCCGCATATGGTGAAATTGGTTATGGCTTGTGTCACCAGTGTTACGTATTCGATCAGCTTACATGGCCAACTTTTTGGTTTCTTTAAAGGGGAAAGGGGCCTCCGTCAAGGGGACCCTATGTCTCCTTATTTATTTACGCTGGTTATGGAAGTTCTTACGATGATAGGTCGTCGACGTGTTGCTGATTCGGATGATTTTCGCTATCATCTTCATTGTGATCGCCAACGGATTGTTAATATCTGTTTTGCCGATGATTTATTTCTATTCTGCAGGGGGAATGTCCATTCGGTTAAGGTTATTCAGTCGACTATTTCTGAATTTACGGAGGTGTCGGGTCTAGCTCCTAGTATCCCTAAAAGTACGGCATTTTTTTGTAATGTTCCTGATTCGGTTAAGTTGAATATTCTCCGGATCTTGCCGTTTTCTGAAGGACAATTTCCGGTTAGATACTTGGGGGTTCCGCTTATTTCAACAAGACTTTTTGCACGTGACTGTAAGATCTTAGTTGAGAGAGTTCGGAATCGTATTGGCAATTGGAAGAATAAATGGTTGTCGCTTGCTGGTAGACTATACAGTTGGTTACTTATGTTTTATCTTCTATTAGTGGTTTTTGGGCTTCTGCTTTCTTTCTTCCTTCTGCGACTGTTAAGGAGATTGAAGGTCTGATTAGGGATTTTCTTTGGTGTCAAGGGGAATTGAAGTAAGGCAAAGTGAAGGTTTCGTGGAAGGTTGTTTGTCTTCCTAAGATAGAGGGAGGCCTTGGAATTAAAAGACTTCGTGACTGGAATATCTCCCTCATGACTAAGCACATTTGGCACTTTGTTAATCCATAAAGACTCTTTATGGGTCAATTGGATTTATTTACATAAACTTCGTGGAAGGCACTTTTGGGATATTTCGGCTAAAGGTAGCATCAGTTGGACATGGCGAAAGATTATCCAGATTCGTGATGCTCTTCGGAGTCACTTCTGGTTTCGGAGTCACTTCTGGTTTCGGATTGGTAATGGCTCTGTCTTCGGAGTCACTTCTGGTGATGCTCTTCGTGATGCTCTGTCTCGGTTTGGTTTGATATATGGGACCCTGTTTGCCCGTTATTTCGATTTCTCAACCATAAAGTTATTAATAGGGAGTTCCATATTAATAACACGGTTGCTAATTTGGTTGTGGGATCCTCCTGGAATTGGCCATCTTCTTGGTTGTTGAGGTTTCCGATTCTATCTCAGCTTTCTAATCCTGCTCTAAGTAATCGTCCGGATAAGCTGTATTGGCGATCCCTTGATGGTAGTTTGGTTGACTTTAAAACCAGCCTTGTATGGGACACTATTCGGCCTCAGGATGTTTTAGTTGACTGGTACTCGGTGGTTTGGTTTTCTATGTGTATTCCTCACCATGCCATTCATCTATGGTTGGTTTGGGGGGAAAAGTTGAAGACACAAGACCGATTCAAGCAATGGGATGTTGGTCCTTCGACCGACTTAAACCTGCTTCGGTGCTCGTTGTGTAGTGCTCAACAGGATTCTCATGCTCATTTGTTTTTTGAGTGTTGTTTTTCGTCTCAGGTTTGGCTGGATGTTCTCTCATTTGCTGGTTTTAACCTTCATTCTGTCTCCTTAGCTGATTGCGTTGCATGGATAAAACCAATTGCTGCTCGGAAGACTGTCCGTAGTGTCATTTTTAAGCTTCTCCTTGGTGCTACTGCGTATTTCATTTGGCAGGAGCGTAATTTGCAGTTATTTCAGCAGAAGCATCGTTCGGAAGATCAAGTGGTGGTGTCTATTTTGGAAGTAGTTCGCCTTAAACTTTATTCCTTTAAGTTTAGGCCGTCTACTCAGGCTAGAAAGGCTATGGAGGCATGGAAGATCCCGAAGACTCTCCTTAAAGAGTTCTGATTTTCTTGTCCTAATGCGGTTGCAGTGGATTATTGCTTGGTGGTGTTAGTATTTTTGGTTGTAATTCTGCTTGGTTGTTTCCATGGTTGTCATATGCTTGGCATGTCAAGCATATGTACTTAGTTTTTCTTTTTGTCTAAGCTTGATGTACTTGTAACGATATATTCTTTTAATAAAATTTACCAGGGTATACTCCCTTTACCCAAAAAAAAAAAACCACAAGACACCACGTGGGGGTTCTTCATGTGCTTCAATTACTTTTTCTTCGATCTTATAATCATCAAATACACATGTAAATTAAAGTTAAAACAATTAATATATAAACTTAGAAAATAGAAAACAGAAACAAATTAGATAGTATTTAGAAACAAACATTCAAAATGTAAATGTAGTTACCAATTTCTTTTTCACATGTACGAATCCGCGTCGTCCCATCGTATGCGGATAAACAGACATGGAGCGCGCCTCTTTTGATGCATGAGACTTTTTCTTAATTACAGAACAAAAAGATATATAGTTACTGCATAAATTTGCAAACACAATAATATATATGAAAGATATATGTATGGACCTAATTAATATAATGACCAAAACCTGGTAATTCTTGGTGCTCGTATACTGTACGAAAGCACCCCATTCCGGGGCTTTGACAATTGCACTATACTTGAATGGGACTTCAGTTAATTTTGAAGGTGTATCTTTGTTGGGCAGTATGTATTTTTCCCTCAACTTCCTTCTGAAATTCCTTAGATGGGCACCAAGACGATTCATTATTGACTTTCTGTATGTGTCTTCAACATCAAAATATCGCTGCAAAATCAATTAAAAATCAATTGCAGACTTTTGCTCAAATCTGATTACAGACTACAAAACAACATAATGTATTCTCAAATAGACACATAAATAATACACAAATCTGATTAACAACAATCTGTTGTTTTAACATTAACAAATTAAGTATAATTGCATAATGTATTCTTAGTATTTTTTAATATAATAAAGGAATTAATTTAAAAGGGATCAGTTGTTACAACTTGCCTTGATTTCTTCCCAAAGTTTAGTTCTTGCTTCTGCATCGACCTTCTTCCAGGAAAGAATCTTCAAGCCTATTTGCTCACGAACAACGTCTCCTAGAAAACTTGCAAACACTGCTCTATTATCACCTGTTAGCCTATCCATAGCATCGAAGGTTATCTTTAGCTTTAATGCACCCGGTTTGTTGTATTGGTTACGAAACTTGGATAACCTTGTAATGCCCCTCGGCGGAACCATTTTGATTGCATTTGAATTCTCGTTTCCATCGTCAGCCTGTTCATCATCAAAATCATCGTACTGCTCTGATTCATATCCTTGATCTTCTTCCTCGTAGCCATTACTATGGTAAATAGTAACATTATTATCGGCTTCAATATCCACGATCCTTTAGTTCTTTAGGAGAGAGTTGTAAATTAAAAGATTTATATTTTTTGTTAATGGTTGATTTTGATTGGCAGAAAAGTGTAAAAACAGAATAATGATTGTGTTTGTACTGGTTTGGAGGCATTAACTGTAATTATCGAATTTTAAGGAATGTAAATGGTCACGTCTAATTTAAACTTTTTTGACTAATTTTGGCTCTAAGTATAAATTTTAAAATATTCTGCAAATATTTGGCTCCCGCAAAAAAAAAAAAAAAAAAAGTTCAGCGGTGTTTTATATATATATTAAGTGTATGAAAAAAAGTAAAACGCATCAATTAGATTAGTGGTATAAGTGGTGGAAGGTGTTGGGTTGGTCGTATGTTCAAGTCTTGCACCCTACTTTTTTTGTTTTGTTTGTTAAGTGATCATGTTATATTTTAATGGAAGAGTGCTAAGTGTTATTAACATCTGTCAACTAATAACAATCATTGTAAAATAGTATGAGTAAATATTATGAATAAGGTTTGGCCTATTGTTTATGAGTTTTTTTAAGCATGAGTACATTATTTCAAATGACGATTAACTAACCCGAATTCGAAGCTTATTTAGCCACCCGAATTTGAATAACCCGAGTTTTAGTATTTACATTTTGATCCATCAGTTTTGATTAATTAGTTTTAATTAACCATTAACCAAGTGTGTTAATAATTTTATTTAAAACCAACAACAATGAAAAACCGAAATACAGACAAACAAATACACATATATGAAACGTTGTTAACTTGTATATACGTATATATAGTACCCGCAAAAACTTACGATAAATGTATCCAACAAACAAACATCCTTAACTAACTATACCTAAACATCCCAAATTTATACAATCCAAAGGTAACAAGCATCCCACAAATAAACATTACATTTAACAGCCATTCATGGCTTTGCAACAAAGCATTCATTAAACTCTGCTAGGATGCATGGTGGTGTGTACCACATAACAAGAACCTCGGGAATTCCCTTCGGCTTAAGTTTTCATGATCAGACAAGATCCTTCTAACCTTGTTAACGGTTTGCCTCACCTTCCAACGACCTCCTGACCTTGTGTATTCGTCATTCAACAGTGTCCTTGCTTCTTCCATCCTTCCTCGACCTTCTGCCATTAGCAGCATACCAAGGACAAATGTAGCATCAGTTTGTCCCAAACGCGATGCCCGTTGCATCATCTCCTTTCCAGCAGCCTCATCACCCACATAAAACATCCTCATCTGATCAACACAATAAAGAAAAAACATAAATATGTATGTAATTGAGTACCTCATCACCTACATATATAAAACATCTATGTCTGATCAACACAATACAAAAACATAAATATGTATGTAACAGAGCACCATGAAAGAATTCAATTGAATGGAAAATAAATTGTACCATTCCATCTCTAAACAACATGTGTGTGTTTCCTTTCTCCATCAAAAGTGCTAGCACTTCACTTCTCTGTATCAAGAACGGAATGGAAAAGATGGAATCAACTTCCATCCTTTGATACACCTCATTCGACCCACCGGCTCTATTAGAGGTTTTGCAACTGTAATGTAGGTAAAACAAAAGCATTATAATTCCCTCAAAAATGGTAATCTCTTAAATACCGTTCATTCACAAAATTCAATCTAAGACCTAATAAATGTGCTACGGTTCATTAAAATAACACTAAATTTATCACTTAAATAGGCAAATGCAATATTATTTAAGTTGAATCAATAGTGTTTACTAGGGTTAGGAGACTTACAGAGTCTAGAACTTAAAAACATCAGTCGCCCTTGAAGCCCCCAAAAACACCAATATGGTAACGATGACTTCATCCGAAAGTTCAGAAAGCGATAATCCTTGTTGCGTAGTCGGTCGGCGTCCTTTTGGAAGTTGGAATTCCATGATTATGATCTTGCTTGAAGATTTGGTGATGCTCTGTTTCAAAGGGTTTGGAAGTTTGTACGCCGGGAACTGAAGCGTTAAGTTGGGTGGTGAACTGTAATCATCACACGCCTCCATTCTGGTCTTTTAGTCAATTACGGAAATGCCCTTATAAATAAAATGCTTCTTATTGGAATAGTAAGGGTATTTATGTCAATAATAACTTTAATGTATATATTCAAACGTTTACAAATATGGTAACAAGATAAATTATTTTTATAGTTGATACATAATTTAACAATTACGAATTAATTATATCCTAAATTGTATTATTCAGAAAAATGACAAATTAATTATATCCTAAGTTTGTAATTGGCTTATGTGACATGGACGACGGCGTTTGAAGCGAACTACTATATTCAAACTTAGGATAAGTTGTATTATTCAGAAAAATGACGAATTAATTATATCCTAAGTTTGTAATTGGCTTATGTGACATGGACGACGGCGTTTGAAGCGAACTACTATATTCAAACTTAGGATAAGTTGTATCATTCAGAAAAATGACGATTTAATTATATCCTAAGTTTGTAATTGGCTTATGTGACATCGACGGCGTTTGAAGCGAACTACTATATTCAAATTTAGGATAAGTTGTATTATTCATAAAATGACGAATTAATTATATCATAAGTTTGTAATTGGCTATTGTGACATAGACAACGTTTGAAGCGAACTACTATATTCAAACTTAGGATAAGTTGTATTATTCAGAAAAATGACGATTTAATTATATCCTATGTTTATATAAGTTGTATTATATCCTAAGTTTAAAAGTTATATATATATATATATATATATATAACTTTTAAACTTAGGATATAATACAACTTATCCTAAGTTTAATATATATATATGCGTATCATTATTTAAATATAATATAAGCCTAATGCAACTAGAAGGAAAAAAAAATGCTACAGCCTAGATTCGAACACGGGGTTAATCTGTTGTCGCAATATTGTTTTCCACAACCCAAGGAAACCACTCAGGCACGTACTGTTTTTGTTTTTTTAATAACGCATTCATTTTAAATTGTATGTAGGTTACTTTATATAATTCCCCTAATTTAGTTAATTAAGCGGCTCTTTTAATTTTCAAACCCTAATTATTTACAAAACACACCGTACACCACTAATCAAAGATTCAAACCCTACAATGGACAAGTCTTGGATGGGAACAAACAGGATGAACACACTTTATAGAGATAGAGTAACAGCATTTATTGATTACTCATTAGACAACTTGAAGAAGATGACTAACATCGACCCACAAGGTAATAAACAACATGTTGAAATCCCCTGTCCATGTACCAAATGTTTAAACCATGTAGTGCGTAAAGTGGAGGAAGTGCATTTCCATTTATTCTGTCATGGCATTGATCTAAACTACACAAAGTGGACTAAACATGGAGAAAAGGATGAGCCACGATTAAGTGCCGTGGAACATCACAATGGTACAACATATTTTGTTGACACACAACCGACGGATTTTGAATCAGACATTTCAACAGAAGGCCCAGAAACAGTGGATATGGTTAATGCTACAAAAGATAATTTTGATGATGAGGATCTGGAAGACCATGCCAAGTTTCTAGAACTACTATCAGATGCAGAGAAACCACTTTACAAAGGATGTCCTGACTTCACAAAGTTTTCATCAATTGTTCAACTACTCAACTTGGAGAGTAAGTATGGCTGTTCTGATAAGTTCTTTACTGAATTACAAGTTTTGTTGAAAAAGATGCTACCTGATGGTAACGAACTGCCGGAAAAAAATTATCAGGCAAAAAAATTGATGAAATTGATGGGGTCAGGATACAAAAAAATAGATGTATGTATAAAAACTGCCTTCTTTACTGGAAGGAGGATGAGCAATCGACTGTGTGTCGAACTTGTGGGACATCAAGATGGAAGCTGGATAAGAAGACGAATAAAGTGTACGAGAAAACTCCAGGAAAGGTAATGTGGTATTTTCCAATAATACCAATAATGCAACGTCTCTTTAGGATACACAGTATTTCAGAAGATTTAAGATAGCACATGACAAGGAGGAAAATAGATGGTGTGTTACGCCACCCTGCAGATTCGCAGGCATGGCGTACCATAGATACAGAATTTCCCGAAATTGCTAAAGATCCAAGAAATCTAAGGCTAGGAATATCGGCAGATGGGGTTGACGTCAACAGAGGAAATAGGCATTACAGTGTATGGCTAGTTTTAGCTGTCATTTACAACCTTCCTCCATGGTTGTGTATGAAAAGAAAGTTTATAATGCTCTCTGTGTTGATACCTGGATACCCGGTAAATGATATCGATGTTTTTTTAGAACCGTTGGTTGATGATTTGCAAACCTTATTCGAGACAGGGGTCGATACATATGATGCTTCCGCAAAAAAAATCTTTAATCTACGTGCGGTTGTGTTATGGACAATAAATGATTACCCTGCACTTGGTACTTTATGTGGTTGTCCAACCAGTGGATACAAAGGTTGTGTAGTATGTGGGAAAGATACATATTGTGTTAGACTTCCTGCGTCATCCAAGCAGAGTTATGTGGGTCTCAAAAGATATCTTTTTGGCTACACTGTTCAAATGTGTGACCATATAATGATTACTTGTACCTGTTTTTGGCTACACTTAAATTATGTGTGACAAACTCGACTTCATGATTTAGTCACGTAAACAATTACCTCATGTGACCATATAGTGGCATTTGGTCACACTATTCAAGTGTGTGACCATATAGTGGTATTTGATCACAGTGTTCAAGTGTGTGACCATATAGTGACCATATGTGTTTTTGGCTACACTGGAATTATGTGTGACAAACTCGACTACATGGTTTAGTCACATAAACAATTACTTTATGTGACCATATAGTGGCATTTGGTCACACTGTTCAAATGTGTGACCATATAGTGACCACTTGTACCTGTTTTTGACTACACTGAAATTATGTGTGACAAACTCGAATTCATGATTTAGTCACATAAACAATTACCTCATGTGACCATATAGTGGCATTTGGTCACACTGTTCAAGTGTGTGACCATATAGTGGCATTTGGTCACATTGTTCAAGTGTGTGACCATATAGTGACCATATGTACCTGTTTTTGGCTACACTGAAATTATGTGTGACAAACTCGACTACATGGTTTAGTTACATAAACAATTACTTCATGTGACCATATAGTGACATTTGGTCACACTGTTCAAATGTGTGACCATATAATGACCACTTGTACCTGTTTTTGGCTACACTGAAATTATGTGTGACAAACTCGACTTCGTGATTTAGTCAGATAAATAATTACTTCATGTGACCATATAGTGGCATTTGGTCACAGTGTTCAAGTGTGTGACCATATAGTGACCATATGTACTTGTTTTTGGCTACAATGAAATTATGTGTGACAAACTCGACTTCATGATTTAGTCACATAAACAATTACTTCATGTGACCATATAGTGGCATTTGGTCACACTGTTCAAGTGTGTGGCGTAGTTTTTGTCACACTTTATGTGTCTAACATGACTAATGCTTCAAACTTACTCTTCATTGGTCACGCGTTCTAAATCATGTGTGACTAATTAATCAACAAAAAAACATCAGTTCCCTTTAGCCACATAAATGTATGAAGGTGTGGCAAATACATTTAAGAATTGTCACACGATTGGAGTGTATGTGTGACCAAATAATGACGTGAATTTTATTTTGGCATCTTTAGTCACATAAATTTTTTAAGGTGTGACGATTTGATTTCGAGCATGTGTGACCAAACCCCATTTTTGGCGTAGCATTTTGGAGCTCAACGGTGATTAATTCTGACTTGGATCATACACGAATTATATCCAAGGTCTTTAATCAAGATTTTATTATTACGAAACAATTGATCTGCGACTTCTTTCGCGTCAATGATACTTCTGACATGTCGGTTCTCTTTCCAAACACATTTATCAACGACGGCATGCTTTGTGTGGGATACCCTGGATTCCCGAACGACCAGTACTGAAAGGCCAATCTCACAAAGATGTGGAGGTACCTGATGCACGTTATGATCATTTGTTTATCAAGCCAAAATGTCGCACCCCCAAATTTGTACAGCGGAAGCGATTCGGGTCGGGACACGACTAATCAAGTAATCACAGCACAAAGATATAGCAAACAACATATATATGCAACGTTTGTAAAATAATACAAAAAGATTACATTGATATTATCAAATGTTACAAAGCTGCAAGTTCGTAAGTAAGTTTCCTAGAGATTCTAATACATAACATATATTACAAAAAGTAATGCAAAAGAATCTCCAAAAGTTTTTATGCATGTGACTCGAGCTATCAATCATGTGGGTGTGCAGCCCTATTGCTACTGTGAACCTGAGATACAATGCTAAAAAGGTCAACTAAAAGGTTGGTGAATCTCACAGGTTTGAAAGTAAAGTATTTGTGTGAACCGCAAGTATTGCAATCAAGAAAGGTAAGTAAGTCGGTTACATATGTCATGAGCTCATAAGTTGAAGCTTAACAGTAGGTAAGTAAGGTACAACCAAGTACCGTATAATGTACCCCCGTGAGTGCTAATCCAGACACTCATGTGAAACAAATACTAATCGCCTGTTTCTACGATGTAATCCGTGATATCGCTAATACCCCTGGCGGGGATTGTCAGTCTCAAATGGATCCATTTACTAGTATTCATGCTTAAGTCTATAACTTACAACTTACGATTTATATACTAATAATCCTTACATTTTATATGTTTTTTATTGCATTTATGTTGATTTAGACACTTAATTTGTTTATATTTGCAATATAGGTATAAAAGTAATTAAATGAAGAAAAGAACGAGAAAAGAGCTTTAAAAGATGAAAATAAAGAGAAGACTAAAGATTGAAGATATTTGGACCTGAATTGAAGACTAAACCCAAATATAAAGTTAATTGGGCCTTGAGAATGAAAAAAATGGATTAAGAAGATTAATAGCCCAAAAGTGAAGCCTGGCCTGACTTTGGAATATTCTAGAAAGAGGACTCAACCGATGGTTGAGATATCCAGCCGGCGGTTGAATATAAATATTCTAAGGCGGTATAGATCGCAGACTTTGACTTAAAGTCCAAGTACTCCAACCGGCGGTTGAAGACTCCAACTAGCGGTTGGACTGACGGTTTGTAAAACTATAAATAGAGCCTGTGGCCAGACTAAACCATATACGAATTTGAAGGGAAAAAGTCGATTGTAAGGATTAAGGAATGACTCTAGGTCGAATTTGGTGGCTAGGAGGCTAGGGATTGAGGACTTGCAACCCTAACGAAGAATAATTCAGTTTTCTTGGTTCGATTCTAGATCTTTTACTTATGTTTATGTTTAGATCTTGATTTCTTATTGGATATTGATTATTCTTTAAAATATTTGTTTAAATGAATAATATGTATATGATAATTTGATTATATGTTTATGATGATTGACTTTATGAATGTTGTTAAGGTTATATCTATATTGATTATATGTTTATGAGATTCATATGGAAGTGAGTACTTGTATGAGTTGATTAATAATTTAGGTTTATGTTTTGATTATAACTTAAATACCCTGACTGTGTGATAGGTTATAATTATTACTGGATTAAACTATAATTGATTAGATAAAAATATTTGAGACCCCGAAGTTAGTTAACCTTAATATACGTTGAAGAGCTTCATAAAGGATACTTAAACCCGACCATAGGAGGCTATCCAGGATACTTTGTGACACCCCGCATATTTTAAAAGCAATTACGTACACTAAACATTTGCATTTTAGGCTAATTCCCTAACTTAGAGTGGATTCACAACACATTTTAGAGGTAAGTCTAGCAAAGCCCAACTAGTTAATATGCGTAGTATTACATTTCGTAATTGGTTGTGAATACGTACAAAACAATTGGAACAAATGCGACAAAAATATACGACAGCTGGTGAACCAAATTATTTAATAAAATGAAATTATTAAATAACATTAACATTTATTAAATATTATGTTGATAATATTTAAAAAGTATTGTGTAACGTGTAACATTCATTACGTAAACTAAAACAAAGTAAACTTTTTTAAAAATTTTTTATAACTCAACTAAATTATTTCTATAAAATATCTCAATTAAAAACATATTCGAATACGTATTTAAAAATGTATCATTTAAAAATATTGTTACATTTAACGATCGGGTAATGAACACGGGTTAAATACCACAAAATT
The DNA here is from genome assembly GCA_963422505.1 of Pseudognaphalium luteoalbum. Taxonomy (NCBI): domain Eukaryota; kingdom Viridiplantae; phylum Streptophyta; class Magnoliopsida; order Asterales; family Asteraceae; genus Pseudognaphalium; species Pseudognaphalium luteoalbum. The sequence goes on from OY730194.1 coordinate 41,887,218, forward strand.
GGGACAAAAACTTCCAACTATTCTTCCCCGTTTTTCCTTTGACAAAATCGGCCCAAACCCCCCACCCAACCCCATTTTCACTTCATTTTCATCTTTCACCAAACACACACACACCTCTCTTTCTCTCCAAACACTCTCAAAATCACTCATCAAAAATTATCAAATCACCACCATTTTCTTCATATCTTCGGACCAACGACAACAACAAAACTCATTATCAACTTCTTCTTCAAGATCCAAGCTCAAGATCCATCATTTTCTACTCCATCTTCAATTTTCTCCTAATTTTCGGTTTCACTCGAAATTGGTAAGAAAAACTACTTTCTTTTCACTTTTACTTCATTACTATAGCTTACAATCATGTTACAAGTCATTATACGAAAGATCTAAACGTTTTTGGGTTGAAAAATTAAGATTTTGTTCGAACAGCCCGTTGTGTCGCATGGGGCCAAAAACAGTAGTGCGACACAAGCTTTTGTGTCGCAGTACCACTTCTACGTCGTACTATGCGACACAACGTTTTATGTCACATAATTTACCCTACGTCGCACATACTTGCGACACAACTACTTACGTCGCAGCATTTGCAACACAAATACCTATGTCACATTAAATTGCGGATGTCACACATAGCGACACAAATCATTATGTCGCACTCAGTGTCGCACAAACCAGAAAACTTAAAAACGTAATTTTCACGAAGTGTCGAAACATGAACCACAACGCAACTACTTATGATACAACTTATACAAGCTATATACATAAACTTTTACAAAGCATACCATGAAATAATAAATTACACTTTGAAACGTTTCACGAAATGTCACCAACGTCTCGAGTCGAATTTACAAAATAAACAACGATCTTTCATGAATGAACGAGTAACATGGTTAGACTATTAGCCAAACGCTTATATGATTATTCCTACGTTTAGAAAGTTAGTGACCTACTTGGATTTAGGCTTTGCTAGCACTCGAACATACTTAGCTCATCAGCTGAGTTCACAGCCCCTACTTTTACTGCTTTACTACTTTTGAACAGGGGTGGAAAACATAGTACGACTTTTACTGTTGCCATAACTTACTTTGTTTTAGAGATTGCTAACTTGTTGATTACTTCCAACTATCAATTATTAATGATGATTTCATGTTTTAATTGATAACTAGAGTGTTTTGGAAACTAAACTTATACATTTTATGAATGATTTCATACGTGCAAACTAGTTATAAAACATCACAAGCTTTCATACAAACAGACTTTTATGAAACAACAATTTCATAAACACACAGAAAGTGCCTACGTCTTGGGCAAACATACAGAAAGTCCCTACGTCTTTGGCAAGCATACAGAAAGTCTGTTGGGATTTGAGCTGATTTGATAAGTATTGAAGAAGTGCTAGCCACTGTTCGCTTTAATGATAGCCACTGCTAGAAGGATTGAAGAACTAGCCACTGCTAGTGTATTTGTAGCAGCAGTGCCACTGTTAATGTAATTATACTTGGTGTCTGTAATGGAAACTTACTACCACTGTTGGTATAAAGTAAGTTACTCCCACTGTTGGTGTTTATAAGTCGATTAGAGTTCTTTATGGGATAGATTCGAATACCATAATAATTAGAGATTGTATAGGACTCTATGTATTATAAATAGAGATCCTTAGACCTAGATTAGGTTAAGATTAGTTTTACGCAGCTTCAAGGTTTTCTGTAACCCTAATACTTAAGTGTATCGTCTTATATCATTAATAAGATTGAAGCTTTTGATAATTAATTGTGTATTACATATTGTTATAATTCTTGATCTTCTTAATATTATTGAGTGTGATTCCGCAACTTCTCAATAATAATTCAAGGCTTATTGAATAGTTTATTAGATTATTCTGGGGTTAACAAGTGGTATCAGAGCTTTGGTTAAGTTTTGAATACAAGAAGATCTAGTATTACTGTTTGATTGATTTTCAAATTGTTTATTGAATCAATGGCAACAGAAGGTAATGAAGGAATCCAGGCAACAAAGATTCCAATGCTCAAACATGATGAGTTTAATCTATGGAAGGTCAGGATCAAACAATATATGCTTCTCACAGATTATCAGATGTGGGAAGTTGTTGTTAATGGTCCTGCGTATAAAGTAGACGGTGATGGTGTCAAAGAAAGACCTCCACCAACATCAGAGGCTGAGAGAAAGGTTAGATCAACTGAGTACAAGGCTTTAAGTACTCTACTTCTGTCAATTCCCAATGAATATCAAAGAAGATTCGAAAACTGTGATGATGCTAAAGAATTGATGGAAGCAATACAGAAAAGGTTTGGAGGGAACGAGAACACTAAGAAGAATAAAAGATCTATGCTTAAACAGCAATTTGAGAACTTTAATTCTGTCAAGTCAGAAACTTTGACTCAAACCTTTGATAGGTTCACTAAACTTGTGGGAGATCTGGAAAACCACAAGGTTAAGATTGATAAGGATGATCTGAACAGAAAGTTCTTAAGGTCATTAGGTGAAGAACCATATACACTGTTGGTCTAAGACAAAGTGCAGATTTAGAAGTTAAGGAGCTTGAAGACATCTACAATGACCTAAGAAACTTTGAATCTGAGATAGAAAGCAAGAAGCATACATCTGGATATAGTCACAATGCATCTTTTATGTCCATGGGTGGATTAAAAGGTGAATCAAGTCAACAAAAATCTACCTATTTGTCTGGAGGAGTAGGATCATCTGAGATCAAATCTAATGATCAGATTCTAGAATCCTTCTTTGCTAGTAATGTGAACTCTTCATTTACTAATGAAGATCTAGAACAGTTTGATGGGGATGATTTAGAAGAGATGGATATCAAACTGCAGATTGCTTTGATAACTCAGAGGGCAAAGAGATTTATGCAGAGAACTGGGAGGAATAACTTTGCATACAAGAGGAATGATGCAAACTGGTTTGATAAGAGCAAAGTTGAGTGTTTCAACTGTCATAAGATGGGACACTTTGCCAGATAATGCAGGAGTCCCAGGCAAGAGCAGAATGGTAATGGTCAAAGGTCTGGGAGCAATGGAACTCAATCAAGAAACATACTTGTTCAAGGTGCTTCATCAAATGCTTTTGTCTCTGTGGATGGATGTGGATGGGACTGGAGTGATCAAGAAGAGCATGAAGTAAAGAATCAGTGCTTCATGGCCATTGCTGAGTCTGACAAGAAGTCAGAAATTCCTTATGAGGTACAAAACAAATTATGTTCTGTTGTTTGTAAACAAACTGTTAAACATTACAGGGATCATAATCAAAAAGTGTGTGATGAATTAAGGCAATGGGAAATAAAAAATAAACACACCACTGCAGCTATTGAAAATCTTGAAAAGAAAATCAAAGCATATGAGATTAATGCAACTCAGTTTAAATATGACATTGATTATGCTAAATGGGAAAAAGGTGTGTTGAATGAAAAGGTAGAATTGTTAACTAAGAAACTAGCTGAGGTCACATGTGAGAGAGATAGTATTAAGTTATCAGTAGAAAACCTACAATATGCCTCACAAAATGTACAAAAGTGTATCAACTCTCAAATACATGATAAGCTTAAGACTGGATTGGGATATAATAATGTTCCTCCACCTTATAACAACAACTACTTTCCTTCTAAAACTGATTTAGATTTAAATAAGTTAAAAGAAGGATTGGTAGATTAGGTTAAAAGGGTTGATCCAATTGAAAGCTTAGAGTGTAATAAAGAGTTTGATAAAGTTGAAATAAGAGAGTGGTGTGAGGAAGATGATCAGAGTGATAGTACATCTAATTCCTCATGAGAAGGTAGCGAAAAGGTTACTGGTCTAGTTTCTGAACTAAATGTTGATAAACTAGAAGAGTGTAAAATATTGTTTCAAGAAAAGCTCAAACAACAGATAGAACAAGTGATCAATACTAATAAGTCTAGAAAGGGTCTAGGATTTGTTAGTAAAACAGTTAAGCAGGAGTCAAAATCTGTGACAAATTTGAATGATAAATGTATTAACTGTGATTGCAAAACAAGACTTTCTTCACCAAAACCTTTTACTAAAACTGCACCAAGAGGCAATCAAAGAAATTGGAACCAAATGGTTTCACAAAGATTGGGGCAGAATTTTCAAGTGGTAAAACAAAAGTCTTGTTATATCTGTGGAAAAACTAATCATCTTCAACATGATTGTTATCACAATCCTAAGAATTTCACTAGGGTTGTGAAACCATTATGGACAGCAGCAAACATGATTAATAAACAAAATTTTAAATCAAAAGTTAATCATGTTGCCACTGTCAAGAGGATGAAGAATACGGCTAACAGTGGCACAACTGCAGCCACTGCTACTAATGCTGCAGTGATACCACCAAACAAAGCCAACAGAGGTAAGAAGACTAATACAGTGAGAAGTGTTACCACTGTTAAGCATGTAGCCACTGCTAGGGTTAAAAATTCCAAAAGAATGTTTACACCAAGTATGGCTACCACTGCTAGAATAATTAACACAAGCCTAAGGGTTACCACTGTTAGGCCAACTCCCACTGTTAAGTCTGAAATTAGTTGGGTTTGGAAACCAAAGAACACTGACACATCTAAAGTTTCCAAATCTAACAGTGCATCAAAATCAATTGTCTTCCAGAGAGTTGATTTTAATGATGCACAAGGGAAACCCAAGACCAAATTGGTTTGGGTTCCCAAGAGAAACTAATTCTCTTTTTGATGTTTGTGCAGGGCAAGCCAAAGAGCTTATGGCATGTTGATAGTGGTTGCTCAAGGCACATGAATGGAGACAAAGGAAAGCTACAGGATTTCAAATCATTTGATGGAGGGTATGTAGCATTTGGATGTAATCCCAAAGGTGGGAAAATTACGGGCAAAGGAACAATGCAAAGTGATAAGATAAGTTTTCATGATGTGTACTTTGTGTAACAATTGAGGTACAATTTGCTAAGTGTGAGTCAAATCACAGATAAAAAGAATCTAGTCTATTTTACTGACACAGAATGCCTTATCTTGTCCAAGGAATTTAAGATACCAGAAAACATGATTTTAATGAGAATTCCAAGGAAAGATAATGTATATAAGTGTGACTTAGCAAACATGTCACCTCAATCTGATTTACACTGTCTTATTTCAAAAGCAAGTCTGAATGAATCTGAGTTGTGGCATAGAAGGATGTGTCACATGAATTATAAAACCATTAATAAACTTGTTAAAAACAAGCTTGTTAGAGGTTTGCCTGAAAAGGTATATTCATGTGATGATCATTGTGTTTCTTGTCTAAAGGGAAAGCAACACAAAACTTCTTTTAAGTCCAAATCTGTGAATACCAACTGCACACCCCTACACTTATTGCATATGGACTTATTTGGACCAACCAATATAAGTAGTATGGGGAAAAGGTCTTACTGCCTTGTCATTATTGATGATTACACTAGATTTACATGGGCTTTCTTTCTTAGAACAAAAGATGAGACATGTGAAATACTTAGATCATTTATAACTAAGATGGAAAATCAATTAAATAAAAAGGTTAAAATCATCAAGAGTGATAATGGAACAGAGTTTAAAAATCATGAGATGGATAAATTCTGTGAAGTTAAAGGTATTAAGAGAGAGTTTAGTGCACCTAGAACTCCTCAACAAAATGGAGTAGCAGAAAGAAGGAATAGGACATTAATTGAGGCTGCTAGAACTATGTTATCTGATGCAAAATTGCCTATGTCCTTCTGGGCAGAGGCAGTTAGCACAGCTTGCTATGTTCAGAATAGGGTACTAGTTGTTAAGCCTCATAACAAAACACCATATGAACTGCTGTTTAAGAACAAACCATTGGTTAGTTTCCTAAAATCTTTTGGATGTCCTTGTACCATTTTATATACCAAAGATCACTTAGGAAAGTTTGAAAGCAAGGTAGATGAGGGTGTTTTTGTTGGTTACTCCATTCAAAGTAAGGCTTATAGGGTATTCAATCAAAGGACCAGGGTGATAGAAGAATCAATGAACATCACTTTTAATGAAAATATCACTAATCCAGATGGAAAAGGTCCAAAGTCTTTGTTTGATATTGATGCACTTAATTCTGCTTTTAGATATACAACTGTAGACTCTAGTGCAGGTACAAGTGCAGGTACAAATGCAGGAACAAGTGATGAATGTGGTACATCTGAATCAGGAATGTCATCTGGAAAGAAGAAAGATTCAGTGGAATACATTGTATTTCCAATATGGTCTCCTGATCCCCCAGAAGTATTTGAAACTGATCAGTCCAAGTCAACACAGAGTTTAGAGTCAGAAGAATCATATGAACCATCCATTAAGTTTGTTGAATCTGACAGACAAAGCATGGACGACAGTGAAGAAGAAAGTGAGATGAGTCCAACACAACAACTTGATACGGAGAAGGAGAATATAGATTATCTGAATTATATGAGTTCTACTCCTTTGTCAAAAAGGATCTCAAGAGAGGTATCAAGTGAAAGGTCTGGACAAGATGGTAATTATACCAATTTAGAAACTGAGATACCTGAAACACCTACATCCAAATACACTGTTCATAGAGATCATCCTCTAGAACAGGTAATTGGGAATGTTGACTCTGCTGTGCAAACTAGACAGCAGTCTACTGTCAATCAAGAGGAGATACATACCTCTTTATATGTATGTTTCTTATCTCAAACTGAGCCAAAGAAGGCAGTGGAAGCTCTTAAAGATCCCAGTTGGATTAAAGCAATGCAGGAGGAATTGCTTCAGTTTAAGATACAGAATGTGTGGACCTTAGTTGATCTACCAAAGGGAAAAAGAGCTATAGGCACAAAATGGATCTTTAAGAACAAAAAGGATGAAAGGGGTATTGTAATCAAGAACAAGGCAAGGTTGGTGGCACAGGGGTATACACAAGAAGAAGGTATTGATTATGATGATGTGTTTGCTCCTGTTGCAAGAATAGAAGCAATCAGGTTATTCTTGGCATATGCTTCATATCATGGATTTAAAGTTTATCAAATGGATGTCAAGAGTGCCTTTCTGTATGGGGCTATTGATGATGAAGTTTATGTTTGTCAACCACCTGGATTTGAAGACTCCAAGTATCCAGATAGAGTATGCAGATTGGATAAGGCTCTATATGGCTTGCATCAAGCACCTAGAGCCTGGTATGAAACTCTATCTGTTTACTTATTGGAGAATGGTTTTAAAAGAGGTACCATTGACAAAACACTGTTCACCAAGAAGGTTCACAATGATATCTTGTTGGTACAAGTGTATGTTGATGATATCATTTTTGGTTCTACTAATGATATATTGTGCAAGGAGTTTGAGAAGTTAATGCATCAGAAGTTCAAGATGAGTTCTATGGGGGAACTTACTTTCTCTTTGGGACTTCAAGTCAAGCAGAGGAATGATGGCATTTTCATCAATCAAAGCAAGTATGTTAAAGACATTCTGGACAGATTTGGTTACACAGATGCTAAAGTAGCTAGCACACCAATGGAGACACACAAGGCATTACATGCAGATCTTGAGGGGGAGGAGGTAGATGTGCATCTTTACAGATCTATGATTGGCTCCCTCATGTATCTTACTTCATCTAGACCAGACATAATGTTTGTTGTGTGTGTGTGTGCTAGATATCAAGCCAATCCCAAGCAATTACATTTGTATGCAGTAAAGAGGATCTTTAGATATTTAAATGGTCAACCACAATTGGGCCTTTGGTATCCCAAGAGTTCTTCCTTTGAGCTCATGGCATTCACAGATAGTGATTATGGTGGTGAGAATCTTGACAGGAAGTCTACATCAAGGGGTTGTCAATTTCTAGGAGAAAGATTGGTGTCATGGCAATGCAAGAAGCAGACCACTGTATCCACTTCAACAGCAGAAGCAGAGTATATTGCTGCATCAAGCTGTTGTGCACAAGTGCTTTGGATTCAGAATCAAATGCTGGATTATGGTATGACTTTTCTAAATACTCCTATTTATATTGATAATAACTCTGCAATTAGTATCATTAACAATCCTGTTAAGCATTCTAAGACCAAACAAATTGAAATTCGATATCATTTCATAAGAGATTGCAATGAAAAGAGATTGATCCAAATCTTTAAAATTCATACTGATAATCAATATGCAGATCTTTTCACAAAGGCTTTCGATGTGGGAAGGTTTACATTTTTGGTCACCAGTATTGGAATGATCAATCTAACTTAAACTATGTTTGGTATTAGAATAGATACTAACAGTGGTTCTTTATAAAGAACAGTGCTTTATGTTCCAAGTGTTTACCACTGTTAGCCTTCAGTTGCTTTCAGTTGGTACCACTGTTAGAACATTCTAGCCACTGCTCCTTATAAAGTTGCCACTGCTTGTAAACTTGTGTATATTACTGCCACTGTTTTTTGTTTTCTAGCTAACCACTGTGCAGGTTCCTAGCTACTGTCAGAGGACATTGCTACTGCTGGAACTAACAATTTATTTTATTTGTTTTGTTTTATTTAGCATTGATAAAAAAAATAAAAAAAAATCTGCTTATAAAGCTAAGTGCTTGGCACTGCTAGTACTAAGCTTTGGTTACCTTGGTCGGTTGCCACTGCTAGTGCTACTAGGTGCTGTTAGCTTTTTAAGTACTTTCTTCGAGTGTTTGAAAAATTGAACGTTTGCCACTGTTAAGGTATTTTATTATACCTTTCTACTGTTAGTTATGTTGGGCAATGCCACTGCTAGTTATTTTTCTAGGGCTTGACTCTGTTCTTATGACTAACAGTATATAAACTTGACACACTTCAATTTTTCATTACGCTTTCTTATTTTCACACATAACCACTGCGATTAAACTCCAATTCCAACACTCACTTCTACTACAATCAATTTCACAATAATGGCTTCTTCTTCAACTGATCTTACATTAAGTGTTTATGAAGAACACAATATGATCGCCTTTCTGATGAAACCCTCATCGGCGCAAAATTTCACACAAATTGTGGATTTTCTTCGTTCGAGTTATATCTCTCATGCGCTTACTGTATCTCCAAGGGTTTCAAGGGGTCATATGAATGAATTCTGGAAGAATGCCAGATTAGAAGTGATTGAGGGAAACAATCAAGTGGTTTCTACGGTTCAAGGAACCAAGGTGGTGATATCAAAGGATTCTCTTCGAGAAGTACTTCTTCTTGATGATGCTACAGGTATATCTTCTATTGATGACAGAGATTTTGTCGCACCTCCAAATTCGGGTTGCGGAAGCGAATCGGGTCGGGGCGCGACTAATCAATATACACAGCACAAAAGATATAATGAACGACCACTATATGCGTCGTTTTACATTGATATTGATAAAACAAAAGTTTACATCAAAATATTGTTTACTGCTCCGCTTGAAAATAAGAGATTTAAGTACATAATTAATCTATACAAAATATAATAATGCAGCTAAAATCTCTGTTTGTTTGCATGCTGACTCGAGCTAATAGATCTTGATTGAGCAGTCCAACCTACTGCTGGTCACCTGTGATACATGCTAAAATGGGTCAGCGAAACACTGGTGAGCTCACAGGTTTGTATGTCAACACATATTTGTATGAACCGCAAGATTTTATAATATAATTGAATTTAAAATGCAATTAAGCAAAATAAAAGTTATACAGCCATGAGCACATAGTCCGAGCTTAACTTGAGTGTTAGGTCCAATTAAGGAAACCTAACTGAGTTGCCTCCTACGAGTGCCTAATCTACACTCGTCTTCCCAAATGCTAATACGTCCGTTTGACCAGTTAGTACGTGCTAACCCGGACGAGGATTGTCAATCCTATATGATATCATATACTAATATTCACGCTACAGATGTATTACCAGACTATGCTATGGAGGGCTTTATTGATTAGTTGAAAACAACTCATGTAGTATTTGATTGAATTGTACTTGCGTTCTACTTGTAAAACAAAACGAGCAATAATATCACACCCCTTAATGAAAAACAGTAAAATAGGGGCTATGAGACTCACCTGAGCCTTGAGTGTTTATTAAAATAAACTTGAATTGATTAGCTGTGAATTGATGTCCGAAGACTTGTAACCTGTCGGGCGTTCAAAACGCACAACGTTATATGGGTGAGTAGATGTCTCAACAGACCATCTATGTTTGTTGTCCAACAATTAGTTATGTCCAAATGTTTGATTGTTCAACTTTGTTCATCAAAACGTGTACGACCCGTTGGTGAAAGTTTGTAATAATAATTCTTTAAGACATTATTATTAAGTTTGTGTCATCATATATATAGTTACAGTATGTATCATGTGTGTTTATAAGTTGTTATCCATGTTCAATACTTGGTGAAAACAAGTCCCATAAATTCTGTTTTTAGCGACACTAATAGCGTCACTAGTGTCAGTGTCGCAAGTCATGCGACACTAGGGTAAGTGTCGCAGTGTATGCGAGTGTTGCAGGTCATGCGACACTAAGGTCAATATCACAGTGAGTTTATGCGACACTAGGGTCAGTGTCGCATTAAGGTTAATGTCGTAGTGAGGTTATGCGACATTAGGGTCAGTGTCGCACAAAAGTCAGTGTCGCAGTAAGGTTATACGACATTAGGGTCAGTGTCGCAGGTTCAATCAAATTTTTAATAAATAGCGACACTATTAGCGACACTATGGTAGTGTCGCAGGTAATGTCGCAGGTAGTGTCACAGGCCATGCGACACTAGCGTCTGGTCAAATTTCCATTTTTAGCCCAAGTGTATCCAAGTGTCGGTTTTTCATTCGGGAAACTTTCCAAAATTAGTTTTTGGTCCAAGTTACTAACTAGGTCAACCAAACCCATTTTTATTACCACTTTCCAAATATAGTAAGTTTTTCGAAAACTAGCCACTTTTGTTGACTTGGTCAAACTTACTCGGTTTGACCCGAAACTTTCACCCAACCCAAATACCAGTTTATAAAGTCTAAATAAATTGTCGGTTTGTGTCCAAGTTCAACAAGAGTGTCGATTCTTATAAAAGTTCCAAATGTTTAAGAATTCACCTTTTTGACTTTTTGTCGGTTTATTCCCCAAGTGATATTAGCAATTTCTGGTCAAAGTCAAGTCTCACAATTTTTATCAACTGATCTTCTAGGTGTGTAGTGTCTAACTTATGTTTTTCAAGAGTTTTAAGCCCATGATCATAGAGAAACAATTTAATTTGTCATGCATAGTCCAGTTTCTGATTTTAATCAGGTCAGTCCCACAAATTGTTAAATAGAGAAAAATACGTTCGGATCTAGTAAAAACGTAAAACATGAAAGTTGTAGATCTTTTAAATACGCAAATTTTAAAATAAAAATGCATCTTCTAACTCGTCCTACAACTCAAGTTATGACATTTTTAGTAATCTGTGTTTTTCTGGACAGATTGTGTATCTTTTGTGAAAAATTCATAAAAACGTATTTTAAGTTTATATTTGGACATAATCTTGTTAGGTGAGTTTTATAACATATAAATAAACAATATGAAATTAAGAAAGATTTTTCTTACAAAGATTTTGATGGAAATGAGATGAGGAGAAAGGGGAGTTGTTGTTGAGCTTGTGTTCTTTGTAGAATAGTGACTTTGATGGTGGTGGTGCTATGGTGATTTGTGGTGGACTTGTGGTGGTTTGAGGGTGGAGAAAAGGGGCTGAGTTTTCTGGAACTTGAGAGAGAATAGAGAGAAATTAGTTGGTGTGTTTGAGTGGAATGAAATGAGGTGAATGGAGAGTGATGTAGTATTCCACTAACTCAACACTTGCATGAAGTGTTAGTGGCTCATGTGGGTGGTGACCACATGGGGTCACATGGGGGATGAGGGGGCCGGTCTAGGGGGCCCACACAAGGGTATTTTGGTCATTTTCTTGTTTATTCGATTTGTGCTTCGTGCGGTGTTCGTTTTCTCGTTCGGTTTGGTGTTTAAACGTTTATTACGCGTTTTTAAGTAACGATTTAAATTTCAATACTTTCACTTGAAGTGTTCTTTCTAAATACTTGGAAAAACATTTATATAGATGATTTGTTAATTTAGGGATCTCGATTTGCTCGTTCGTTGTACGGATTTTAAATCACGTAACCGTTGTTTGTACGATACGAATTAATTTCAAAGTATTATTATCAAGATAATATTTTGGGAAAGATAGTGTTATTAAATAGTGTTATATTATTTAATAAAATTGTTTCACCAACGTCCGTATTTAATTGAACCGAAATACATTCGATTTGAAACTTGTACGATTTTAATCGAATCGCATAATTGTATATATTCAATAATATATATATCGGTACATTAATTAGCCTAACACAGAACTAATTACATGTATTAATAATTGATTAGGCACTAATTACTAGCCCTAAATTGACGGGTGTCACAGATTTGTATGCTAATCTTAGATTAATGGGGTATGAGGGTCCCACGTTTTACCTTTTTTAAATCACTCTTTAGTCCTCAATGGAAATTTTTAATACATACACTTCTCCACTGCTTGTCATCAAAACGAACTGCTTTCAATGAATTTGGCACCCAAATAGCCTGTGCACTTGTGTGTTTGGCTAAGGGTCAAAAAGTTAATTTTTCAAAATACATACTTGAGGGCATGATAAGAAATATTACAAAACGGAAAAAGGATATGTTTAATATGTATCCTAGATTTGTGCAACTTGTTTTAAACAAACAAATTTCTGGTTTAGTTGCACAAGAACTTATTATTGGTGTTAGTACTCTTTCTACTAGAACATTTACAGAAATGAGTAAGAATACCAATAAGAAGTTTTCTGGGAAGGAAACATCATTGTTTTCTATAATGCTTCCTGCTCCTTCCACCACAGATGTAGTACCACCAACTACATCTGAACCAATTGGTGACAGGCCAGTAGTACCAACTGAGTCTGAACACACACCAATTGGGGGTACTAAAAGAAAACAAGGGAACAAGCAACCTACCCACTTACAACCCAAGAAAAAGAAAAGAAAACAGGCAAGTGAGGTTCCTGCTGCTCACTTGTCTCAGCCATCAATTTTACCACAGCAAGTAACCCCACAGGAGATGGGTGGTCATTCTGGAAGGGCTGCCACTACTCCTACTAGTCCACTAACAGAGGAGGGTAGTGGTAACATCAATAAGACCCAACCAGAGGCAACTTCTAATGTTGAACCTATGGGTAATGAAGCAGGTGAAGGTCCCAGTACCAAGAAAAAGGGAACTTATGTTGACCATGCTAGGCATGAGGCAGAAGATGATTTTGTCAATGATTCATCTAGGAGGTCACACTCTGATGATGAGGAGGCTACTACTTACATTGAATTGACGAATGTACAATTGACAATGGCTGTGGATAAAATTTGGGAGAGATTGATGAAGGAGAATAGGCTGAATAAAGCTCAAGATGCTAAAATTGCAGAGCAGGCTGCTAAGATTGTTGAGCAGGAGAAAGCAATGTATGAATTAAAAGAAAGGCTTGTTGTGTTAGAAGCTTTATTGGTGAAGAACACTTCCAACAAGGGGGAGAATACTGCAGAGGAAGAGTTCAATGATAATGTTTTTATGTATGATAATGAGGATGAGGTTGTGGGTGAAACAGATGCTATCTCTAATGCTAACACTGAAGTATTGGAAGATGATATGCAGACTGAAATTGTTGAAAGTGTTATGCAAAAGATTGTGGAGAGGGTTGATGGTTAAACAGAGGTAATTATTGATGTAGAAGATGGTGAAGAGGTGGTACAACCAATAGATGATTTGGTGAGTATGGAAACTAAACAGATGGAAGGTGATGGTGATGATGCAAAGGCAGAGGGGGAGTCAAAGCCAAGATCAGATCCTAAAATTACATATGGCAGGAAGAAATCAGTACCATTGTTCAGTATAAAATCTAAAAAGATGGAAGAGATCAGAAAATCCAAGTCAAGTAGTCTCACTGCTAAAGTGGCTACCATTGCTACCACTGCTACCACTAATACCACTGCTACAACTACTACAAACCCACCAACCACTACTAGAACATCAACCACTGCTAGAACTCCAGAAGTACCTTTTCTCATCAAAGAATCAACTAGAGTGGATAAATCTGATTCTAAGCTTCCAAAGATTGATCCAAAAGACAAAGGTAAGGGCAAATTGGTAGAAAAGCCAAAATCAAAGGTCAAACTGGTACATAGAAGCATTGAGCATGATCATGAATATGCATTGAGGTTGTAAGCAGAGTTGGATGAGCAGAAGAGGGTAAGAACAGAAAAGAGAGCACCTGAGGTACAGAGGTCAGTGCCTACATCTGAGGTTGATGAAGTGGATGTTATGCTTGAGAATGGTCAGATTGTGAAGATGACTAAAGAAGCCAGTAGAGTGTATGCAGATATGAAAGCAAAGGGGTTAAATGATGATACTGTGTATCAAGCTTATGCAGAAAAGAAAAAGGGTAATCCTCTGCAGATGGCTTTAAAGAAGAAAATTGAAAGAGAGAAGAAGGAGAAATTGGAAAAAGAAGCTGCTAGGAGGAGAGCAAAGAAACCAACCAAAACTGAATTGAAAAATGATCTGGTTTGTAAACTTAGAGGAGGTAGGATTCCCAGTTTGAAATTGAGAAGGATGTCATTGGAAAGATTGCAAGAGATATACAACAATGATCCATTTGTGAATCCTGAAGCAAGACAAAGATTGGAAAAGAAAAAGAGAGAAGATGCAGAGATTCAGAAAAGGTTGCAAGAAAGATATGATCAAATTGATGAGGAGTTGGAGAAAGAAAAGGAACTGAGATTGAAGGAGTTAGAAGATCTTTTGCTAAATTTCAGGAGATGGATGATAATGTTTGTGATTTGGATAGGGATGAGGAGATATTAGAAAAGATGATTATAATTAAGCCTGACATATCAGAAAACATCAATTTGGGTGGTGAAGAATACTCAGAAATTATCAAGTGGGAAGCAGTGTTAATAGCGACTGAACAAATTGCTTATGAAATTAGGATTGAAAGGAAAAATGGTGTTGTCAGTTTTCATAAGTCAATGCAAGATATTCTTAAGAGAGTAAACAGGTTTGATGTATATGATATGTATAAGATTGGCTTAGAAAAGGATTTGAAAAATGTTAAAGCTAGTCTTGAAAGGCATGTTTGGGAATGGATACAGATGATGTTTGAGCCTGAGATGTATGGAGATTTGTTTTTATGTACTGAAGCAGTAGGTAATTGGAGACATTTTGTTAGGGCAGGTGTACAGTTCATAGCTCTCAAAAATGGAAGATTTATCTATATGCTGGATGAAAGAGACTACTTTCTTAGTATAGCACTGTTGAAGCAGTTGATTGCAAAGAAACTGAAAGTTGCTGTGAAGAATTCTAAGAGCAAAGATATAGTCTACAGAATTATGAATCAGTACAATAAGAGAGATAAATAGAAAATCAAGATTTCCAAATCTTCTACAAAAGAATGAAGCTGAATGTAGAAACTTAATGCAATGCAAGATTGATCAAGTTTAGGGGGAGATTGTTGGGATTTGAGCAGATTTGATAAGTATTGAAGAAGTGCTAGCCACTGTTCGCTTTAATGATAGCCACTGCTAGAAGGATTGAAGAACTAGCCACTGCTAGTGTATTTGTAGCAGCAGTGCCACCGTTAATGTAATTATACTTGGTGTCTGTAATGGGAACTTACTACCATTGTTGGTATAAAGTAAGTTACTCCCACTGTTGGTGTTTATAAGTCGATTAGAGTTATTTATGGGATAGATTCGAATACCATAATAATTAGAGATTGCATAGGACTCTATGTATTATAAATAAAGATCCTTAGACCTAGATTAGGTTAAGATTAGTTTTACGCAGCTTCAAGATTTTCTGTAACCCTAATACTTAAGTGTATTCGTCTTATATCATTAATAAGATTGAAGCTTTTGATAATTAATTGTGTATTACATATTGTTATAATTCTTGATCTTCTTAATATTATTAAGTATGATTCCGCAACTTCTCAATAATAATTCAAGGCTTATTGAATAGTTTATTAGATTACTCTGGGGTTAACAAAGTCCCTACGTCTTGGGCAAACATACAGAAAGTCCCTACTTCTTGGGCAAGGTTCCATCCTACGTCTTGGGTGAAGGCTCTACTTCTTGAGCAGTGGGTCCTGCATCTTGGATGCCAGTCCTACTTCTTGGACACGTCATGAAAAGTCCCTACTTCTTGGACAAACGTTTTAGTCCGTACTTCTTGGGCAAACATTGAATGGTCTTACTTCTTGGACAAACCATCAAAACTGTACTTTTGGGTGACATCCCAACAAAACTTCATATTTGATAAACATTACTTGAATTGTTATGGCAAAACGTTACAAACAAATTGGTTGATCAAACTTACACTTAAACATAAAACCTGTGAATTCACTCAACCTCGTTGTTGACTTTTACTATGTTTTTCAGGGAATTAGCTGCACGTAAGAACCACCTGCACATATGGAAATTCTAGGCGACCCGCGAAGCAGTTAGGATGCCACTTTTGAAAAAGATGGATTTCTTTTATATAACTAATCTGTTTTAGTCATATTTATGAAATCTACTTTTGTAAACTTAATTACTTTACACTTGTACGATTCGAAGAATCGTAAAACTTTATAACTATTACTCTTGGCATCTTAATATATATGTTCTGTTGTAATCATATGCTCTGATATGTATGCATGTACTTTGTATACATTGACACCCCCACTCGATCTAATGCTTTCGCAAACTTTTGATAAACATAATTAACGATTTTGGGGGTGTGACATACTTAAACCCGACCAAGGAGGATATCCACATTTTTATTTCAACATAGAATCAATTAGCTGACAAAAGTATACATATAAGAGGATTTGAATATAACATGGCTAGTTTAGATAAAATATATCTCCAATCTTCCTAATTTACCTTGGTTGTCTCATAATTACTTCAATTACTTTAGTTATCTTAATTCTGTATCAAAATAAATATAAGTTCGAATGAAACTAAAACATACCCCCTTTTATCTGTAATATTAATTGTAAATAATTGTAAATATTCTAAACATTAGTTTAATTAATTAAAGATTCCACTTTCCCTGTGTTCGATACCTGGACTTACTTATAAAGCTATATTATACGAACGGGTTATTCTTGCCTGTATTGTGTGATATTATTATTTAGTATTTCATTTATATAAAATTTGTTATTATTTTAATTGACTATACTTAGCACACATCAAGTTTTTGGTGCCGTTGTCGGGGATAGCGGTAATATTAAAATTTCCCCCTATAAAATATAAATCTTTGTAGATTATTAGTCAATCGAAAAATCGGCCTACCCATTGATATTACTAACAAAAACAGAGGTATAAGGAGAGTTAGCCCTGCTTCCGTTAAGAAGTAAGGTGCTTCTCGAAAGAGGTTGGTTTTTAATAAGCTTCGCGCTGACCTATTTTTCCGCTTCTGTGTATGATCATTGGAGCTACCGAGGACTTTTGACTATTTTGTAAAAATAAATGATTTTATTTATTGTATATTATTTGTATAATATGTTTTATTTAAACTCTATCAATTTTAAACTATGTGACTTATTTGTTTACAGAAAGAAGTAATTAATCGTAAAATGGAAAACATGCAATTAGATGAGATGGAAATCAAGGACATTGAAGTAGATTATAACTCGTTTATGCCAAATAAGAAGATGAAACTTTCTGATAACGAAGAAATGGTACAACCTATATTTAATCCCGAATTCTGTGAAGAACAAAGGTTGTCTTATGCTTATATTCACAAGATTTTTGAGAAGTCATCATTTCCCTATTCTGAGAAGCAGTTGAATTTGTTAGAAGTTATTAAGCATGATATAGAGTTTGCCACTGGGAACGTGAAAAACCATTATGATGAGGTTCTGCTAGACGAATTTCAAGATTTTCTTAACTTAATAAAAGATCACATTAACTTTCATAAGTTTTATGTGGAAACTACAGTGGAATATTATGTTCAAGAGATCATTGATGAGCTCTATTATGCAGTACACGATGAATCAACAAGGAGCATTCCAGAGCATTTTACGGATGAACCCATGATGAATCTTGCTACTTATGTGAAAAAGGAACTACAATTAGCTTACACTAGAATCTGTTATGAATCCCATATAGATATTTTTCATTTAGAATTGTCTGACATTTACTATACACCGATAGATATTGATATCGCGTAAAAAGTCACGTTTTTAATACCGATATCTCTCTCATTCTGGAACAATACTTGGAAAATAAACTCAGATAATGTACAAATCAATGAAACTTTGCCAAGAAGGTCAAAATAGAGTTGCACGATAAAAATCAAGCAAAACAGACGAAAGATGAAGATTCCACACACGTTTGAAGATTCAAGACATCAAAACAAGATTTAGAGACAAAGTACCCATCACTAAGATTTCTCTTATCCAAGATATTCATTTTCAAAATACGAATCTAACAGAATAAGAATCAACAAAAACGGATGAAGAACGAAGATTCTACGTACGCCGGAAGATTCAAACGATTCGCACGGAACATGTAAAGATCAGAGAAACATTTCAGAGATTTAGTTTCATCAAAGTCTTTGTTTTTGAAAAACAAATCCAACGCAAAAAGAATCAATGAAAACGGACGCATAACAAAGAAGATACACGCGAATTGAGAAACGAAGCAAAGGACGGCGAACTGGGGTGACAGCATGGCAGCCGCCGCCGGCCACCATGCAGCCGCCGCCAGCAGCATTGGTGGCGCCACCTCCTTCCTTCCCCCATCCCTCGGCTGCTTTTTCGTCCTTGCTCGTACTCGCTTGGTACACGTGCTAGACTTTTTTCGCAACTTTAGGGTACGTGTGGTAGACCTTTTCACGCTTTAGAGTACATGTGCTCCTAGTTGCTAAAGTGCACCAAATTTCAAGTATAAATAGGTGCCTTTGGTTCATTTGAAAGACACACCAACATCTACACCATACACCACACCTCTCACCTTGTTATTTCTTTCATACTTTGTTAGATTTAATTTTTCATTCTATTAGGCTAGTTTAGGAAACTTGTTTAGAATAGAACGAAAGCAAGGAACACAAGGAACGTGTTTGTAATATTTGGTGTAAACTTGGAGCTACTCTTATTAATTCAAGTCTATTCCTTCTCGCGCATTAATATCGGTTCTTTCTATCCTTATCTATCTTAATTAAATATGTATGCTTTATTATGCTAGAGATAGTTTGTGTAACACCCGTCAAATTAGGGTTATTATTAGTACCTAATCATAAGTGTAAATACATGTAATTAAGATTAATTATATGTGTCATTATGTGTATTGATATTTTAAATGTATGTACATACGTATGCGATTTGATTAAATCGTGCATTTTCATATCGGGCGGATCCCGATACAATACTATGGACGTTGGTAAACAAAATATTTAATAATTATTTAAATATTTCTTAGTAAATCAAAAACTTATGAATATTATGATGATAACATACAATCCACAAATAAAATTCTATAAAACGTCATAAACGCGACAAAAACGTACAAATTAACTTTAACCGACGACGATAAAATACACGAACACGAGGAAGGCAAGTCACGAGCCCAACCCACATATGGGTCGGACTTACCCAGCCCATGTGACCCACGGGTCAACCCAGGTCAACACAAATAGCCAAACCCTAAACAATCTCCTTCTTGATTCATTTCACTCAACACACTCTCTCACAAACCACACATTTTCTCTGCTCTCTCTCACTAAAAACAACTGGAATCCAGCCTCCTCTTCAACTAAAATCTCGTCCAAGAACACCCAAACACTTCCTTCACAATCCTAGTGCCATCCTACACGTTTTTAGCAAGAAGGAACAAGAAGAACTCAACAACCGAGCAGCAGCAGCAGCACACTCTCGTCTCTCCTGTAATATCTCAGTTTCTACTTAGTATAAACTTCTCCTTTTTCCTCTGATTTACTTGGATTAAGTTGGTAAACATGTCGGTGTTTCATATCTACTGATTTGTGTCCAAAACATGCTTAAAAATCGGATGAACATGCTAAGGACCACTGGATAATAGCTTTACCCACTGGACAATAAAATAGATCGGTTTAGATCGAACATAACGAGACCATTTCTTAACGAAATCTCACATTTCTTGGCTCTAAAATGAAGATCATCGAGTCTAGTTTCCAAAACCATAAACTTCATATTTTTCTGAAGTATATAGCTATTTTAACAAATGGGTACAAAAGTACATGTACAACCTGCGAATCCTGACAGGAAAATGGGCCAAAAAGAACTGGCCATATCTCGAAGAATACACAACAAAAATCGATGAAACCAGTTGGAAAAGTTAGATAATTTCGTTAGCTTTAATTCCCCTATTTACTCATCTGGTGAAGCTTAGTAAAACTTTAGTTATTAATTTTCAAATGAACGCAAGTCACCGAACCCACATATTTGACACCCGACACTTCCCAAATTTTTATCTCGAATTCTGTTTATCCATTTCACATGTAAAAATATGATCTAGAAAGCTAAGACATAGGGGAACATCATATAAAAATTTCATTAATTTTAGCTAAGATTTACTTAGTCAAATAATTAAATGAAATCGAGTGAAAAATGTAACTGAACTACAACCTTCTGCCCGTGAATGCCAAAATCCGACAATGCCTATTATCGGATTAGGCATTCCGTGAATAACCTTATTGTCCCAAAAACACAATCCGTGAATCCTCATTAATATCGCATGAGCACAATCCGTGAAATATGTATTCACGCATAAATAGGAATCCGTGAATTACCTATTCACGCATAAACAGGAATCTGTATCATTCCCGTATATCATTAACGCATAAACAAATCCGAGAATTTCTAATCACGCATGAACAGTGCCCGTAATTTCCTATTGTCGCATGATTAATGTTTGAGAATCCTTTGACGCAGTAACTCAATTGTCGGATAAATATAATCACGTATCTCTATTATCGCATAGAATGTCCCCGTGAATGACATTAGCACATAAATTAAACCCAGTGAATACGATATTGTCGGACAACTAACCACTTAGCAAAACCTTAATATCGCATAAACCTCATTGTCGCATGTTGTTATTGTCAGAAATAAATCACGGATAAGTATATATACATATTCCATTCAAGTAACGATTGTCGGATAGACGAATTTAAATAAAACCCTATTGACGGATAAATATATATACTTTTCGAATGACTATTATCGGATGGAACATTCACGAACATATATACACAAATATAAGTATCTTACTGTCGCATATGTTATTCTCCAAACAGCACTTATGTATAACCCTGAGAAAACCGTACGGAACATTTACAATTAAAACCCAACATATCACCAACGGGCCATACATATTTTCAAACACAAACAAAATTTATTTGGACATAACTAGTGGGATGAACACTAGCATGGATGGTCTTACGAGACATCTACTTATATAACCTTATATGTCTAGGACATTAGAAGGTTACGGGTTCGGAGAACCTACTCATTGTTAGCACTCGACACACGTTTATTTACATAAACGCAAAGACTCAGGTGAGTCTCATAGCCCCTCATTTTTACTGTTTTCAACCCAGGGGTGGGAATACATGCTCAGATTTGTTTTACATATGAACACAAGTACGAAACATCGATATATTGATTGCATGAGTTTGTTTTATCTAATCATGAAGTCCCTCACAACATAGTTTGTTTATATTGCGATAGCGTGAATGTTAGTGTATGGTACCATATGGGATTGACAATCCCCGTCCGGGGTAGTCGCGCTACCACGACTGCGGTCGAACGGATGCATTTTCATTTGTTCATACATGTGTAGATTAGGCACATGTCGGGGGCAAACTCGATCAGGTCCTTGAATGTGGATCCTGGCACACTCAGTTAAGCTCAAACTATGTGCTCATGGCAATAATATACACTCATATTTTATTTGCATGTTTGCAAATCACTAAGTCAAATCTTGTGGTTCATAACTTGGATTTCATCAATTTACACCTGTGAGCTCACCAGCTTTTTAGCTGACCTTTTAGCATGTATTCTCAGGTACCCAGCAGTAGTAGATCTGCTCATGACATATTAGCTCGAGTCGCATTCAGATTTCGGAAGATTCATATGCATTTCTATATTTTGTACAATTAGATATGCCTTAGAATCTTTTACATTTAGCTATGAGCTATTGTAACAAGAACAACCATGTAAAACTTTTATGTTATCTATGTAATGGTTTTAAACGACGCATTTAGAGTCGATTCGCTTTATCTTATGTGCTTAAAGGTTTCCGTCTGTTATCGGCATAACTCTTTTGTCGGTCACGTGCTGTTTTCAATCGGTTAAGCACTTGAGATATCTTGTCCGTAGTTTCTTGGACTATCTCAGGACCCAATAATTGTCTGTCGCCCAACTCTGCCCAGCAGAGTGGCGATCGGCACTTGCGTCCATACAATGCCTCAAATGGTGCCATCTGTATGCTGGTGTGATAACTGTTGTTGTAAGAAAATTCTGCTAGAGGTAGGTGTGTATCCCAATTACCTCCAAAGTCTATCACACATGCTCTTAACAGGTCTTCGAGCGTTTGTATCGTTCGCTCGCTCTGGCCGTCGGTTTGTGGGTGGTAAGCAGTGCTCATGTCGAGTCTAGTACCCAATGCATGTTGAAGTGTTTGCCAAAAGCGAGAAGTGAATCTTGCATCTCTATCAGAGATGATGGATAATGGCACTCCATGTCGAGAAACGACCTCTTTCAAATAGATTCTGGTCAGTTTCTCCATTTTGTCCGTCTCCTTGACAGCAAGGAAGTGGGCTGATTTCGTCAATCGATCGACAATCACCCATATGGTGTCAACTCCGGATGTTGTTCTCGGTAACTTCATGATGAAGTCCATCGTGATGTGTTCCCATTTCCATTTGGGCACTTCGGGTTGTTGTAAAAGCCCAGATGGCTTTTGGTATTCGACCTTGACTTTTGCACAAGTCAAGCACTTACTAACGTATGTGGCAATGTCTCGTTTCATGCCAGGCCACCAGTAAAATCCTTTCAATTCGTGATACATCTTATCTGCACCAGGATGTATCGAGTAGTTGGACTTATGTGCTTCGTCCAAAATCAATCGGCGCAATTCGTCTACGCACGGTACCCAAATTCGGTTCATGAAGTACAACACTCCATTGTCTTTGGTTTCAAGTTGTTTCTCCATTCCCTTCAAGGATTCTTCCTTAAGGCATTCGGGAATGAAGGCTGATTGTTGAGCGTCACGAATTTGAGTAATGAGATTCGAGTGAATTGTCAAACCTAAAGCTCGAACTCTTCGAGGTTTGACTCGTTCCTTACGACTCAAGGCATCAGCTACAACGTTTGCTTTGCCCGAGTGATACTTAATTTCGCAGTCGTAATCGTTCAGTAATTCGACCCAACGATGTTGTCTCATGTTGAGTTCTTTCTGGTCGAATATATGCTGGAGACTTTTGTGATCCGTGAATATTGTACACTTTGTACCATATAGGTAGTGTCTCCAAATCTTAAGTGCAAAAATGACAGCTCCTAGCTCTAAGTCATGCGTTGTATAGTTCTTTTCGTGAACTTTCAATTGTTGAGACGCGTAAGCAATGACTTTGTCGTTTTGCATCAATACGCAACCCAATCCCTGATGTGAAGCATCACAGTAGACAACAAAGTTTTCTACTCCTTCCGGTAGTGATAGAATTGGTGCGGTACTTAGTTTTTGTTTCAACAATTGAAAAGCAATCTCTTGCTTCTCGCCCCAATCAAATTTCTTATCTTTTTTAGTCAGAGCGGTAAGCGGTTGGGCTATTTTCGAGAAGTTCTCGATGAATCGTCGGTAATAGCCGGCTAGCCCAAGAAATTGTCGTATCTCGGATGGCGTTTTCGGGGCTTCCCAGTTCTTGATAGCCTCAATTTTGGATGGGTCCACATGAATTCCTTTGTTATTGATCACATGACCAAGGAAATGAACCTCGCGCATCCAAAATTCGCACTTAGAGAACTTTGCGTAAAGCTTCTCTTTCTCCAGTAATTCAAGAATCATTCTCAGATGTTTCTCGTGATCCTCCTTCATTCGGGAGTATATCAATATGTCATCGATAAACACAATCACGAACTTATCAAGATAAGGTTTGCATACTCTATTCATGAGGTCCATGAACACTGCTGGTGCATTTGTCAGTCCGAATGGCATGACTAGGAACTCCTAATGACCGTACCGAGTCCTAAACGCAGTCTTAGGAATATCCTCATCACGAACCTTCAGCTGATGGTAACCAGATCGCAAGTCGATCTTCAAATAGTAACTTGACCCTTGTAGCTGGTCAAATAAGTCATCGATGCGAGGTAGTGGATATCGATTCTTAATAGTTACTTTGTTCAGTTCCCGATAATCGATACACATTCGCATTGATCCATCCTTTTTCTTGACGAACGAAACCGGAGCTCCCCAAGGTGAAAAGCTCGGTCGGATGAATCCTAAGTCTAAGAGTTCCTGCAGTTGTGCAGACAGCTCTTGCATTTCTGATGGAGCAAGACGGTAAGGTGCACGAGCAATTGGTGCTGCTCCAGAAACTAGGTCGATATGAAATTCAACCTGTCGTGGGGGTGGTAATCCTGGTAACTCATCAGGAAACACTCCCGGGTAGTCACGTACAATAGGTACATCGTCTATATGTCGCCCCTCGGGCTTCTTTTCTACAACGTGTGCCAAAAATGCTTGGTGTCCCTTTCGGAGATATTTACTGGCTTTCAAGCATGTAATCATTTTTGTGGCACTTTTTCGTTTCTCACCTTTGACCATGAGAGTTTCTCCTGTCGGTAGTGGTAAGCGTACCAGCTTATCATGACATATGATCTCGGCGTGGTTCTTAGACAACCAATCCATGCCGACTACAACGTCGAAACTTTCCAACTTAACCGGTAGCAAGTCTATTTCAAAGAGATGGCCTTCTAATTCCAAGGTACATCCCGGTACTATTTCTCCTGACTCGATTAACTCACCATCGGCTAGTTCAATAGTATATTTGTTATCTAACTTACGTGATTCAAGTTTCAATAGTGGTCTAAACTCATTAGACACAAAACTTAAATCAGCACCTGAATCGATTAACACAGAGGCATAATGGTTGTTTACAAGAAACGTACCAGTGACGGTGTTAGGGTCCTGGCGTGCCTCTTGTGCTCCGATCACAAATGCTCTTCCATGAGCCGGCTGATTGTTGATGTTGTTAGCTCGGTTGTTGTTATCACGGTTGTTGTTGTTGTTGCGGTTTTGGTATTAAAATTACTAATTAACATTAATCAAGGCTAAATAAGGATATATATATTAACTATAAAACTTGTTATAATCGATCAGTTTGGTCTCAGAATTTGATTTCAGTGATGATTTATATTGATAGGTTCAATTGTATCACCACTGTTTTAAACATGCATGATGGCCGGGCTTAATGATTATGATAAATAATTAAACATATGTATAATGTTGTTTTTATGTAAAACTCTACTTTTTGGCATATAAATAGATTACAGAACTGATGAGCTACTAATTGTATTCAATGCATCTCAACATATATATCCTTGCATTTTTATTGATCTCTAACGTTTTTATTTTTCCTGTTCTTAAAATAGTTACACAAAGAAATTAAAGATGAGTGGGGATGTGGGATACAATGGCAATTTGATGAGGACACGGTGGAAGGTGTGATGTATGGACCGAACTTCAGCGTTGTAGCAATCAGGGACGATAATGGAATATGGCATTGGTTACCTCCGGCTGAAGGCTCAGGTGGAAACAATCCTGCCCGGGTTGAAGTGATTGATGGCGTGAACAACTTTGGAGTGAATAATGGGATGGCAAGCTTAGAGTGAATGACAATGAAAAAGTAAATGATGAGTCTGATGAATCAAAAAATGTGACACGCAACTTAGCAAAGATTCAAGTGCCAAATCCTAGGATGATGATGATGCATCAGGAAACGATCCAATTCCAGCAACAGAAATAATCAACACCGCCTGTACGTAGGTACTACTTGGTATGTTTGGACTTGAGGCGTTTTGGTATTGGATCAAAGGAAAAGGGCAGATGGTCATTAATTAGTTGAGTACGTACTTGAGTCTTCTAGTGCCTCGTGTTGCCACATTCAAAACACCCTTGGTTTCGGCGTTCTGTGTTTTCCCTAGGGGTAGGGTTAACTTTGCAGTTTTGGGTTTTGTGACCCCAACCTCTACAGTTGTTGCAATACCAACATTCACCCTCGTGGTGTTTGCTACATTTGTCACACTTAGGTTTGTTACCCAAGTATGGTTTTGATTCCACAGCGGTGGCAGCATAGGACTTTGGGTTTCCAGACCCCTTTTTATTTGTTTGACCCTGACGGTCACTTCCTCTGTCATTCCACTTACGTTTTGTACCTCCAGAACTGCCAGCTTCAGTACTGCTCGGTTCAACCTTGCCCGATGCAGTTTTCTTGGTCAGTGTTCCCATCCTGACTGCCTCATCGGTCAGACTTTGCGCTAAAACAACAGCGCTTCTGAATGTGTCAGGTTTGGAAGATGTAACCAAACTCCTGATTTGCGGTGCCAGACCATATACATAACGCTCGATGCGCTTGTACTCAGGTGTCACCATATGTGGCACTAGACGTGCTAGTTCCTGAAACTTGGTTGTATAACCAGTGACATCGGCACCAATCATAGTGATGTTCCACAGCTCAGTTTCGACTTTCTGCATCTCGCTACGGGGACAGAACTCCTCCAACATCATGTTTTTCAGTACTTCCCATGACAGGGAGTAGGCAGCTGGTCGGCCAAGTGATTGGACTTGACTGTTCCACCAAGTAAGAGCTTTGTCAGCAAGGGTGCAGGTGGCATATTTCACCATATAGTCTGGTGAACAGTCACTAATGTCCAATACCGATTCTGTCTTCTCTATCCAGTGTATAATCCAAATAGCACCCTCGGTGCCACGAAAAGTAACTGGCTTACATGCCTGGAATGTCTTGTATGAACACCCTCGGCGAGTAGTCGCAGGTGCCTCAGTGTTAACAGGGGTAGATCCGCTGTTATTCATTCCATTCTCACGATTTCGGCTTGCTTCATACTCAGCAATACCTTCAGCTATTCGACGCGCGATCATTTGTTCAGTTCTCATTGTTGTTGGGTGGGGGAACAGTTTCAGGAATGGAAGAAGGAGTCGTTCGTCGACTGTTCTTAGTCAACCGTCGTTTTGGTGGCATGATTCCGTTCTGCGATGAAATAAAATGCAGAAGTCAATGCCAAGATAATGAATGTGATGAACGAGATTTCACATTAGGATTGAAGGACAAGATTTTGTATCACATGTCGCACGACTTTGAAACGCCCATATGTAGTTAGTACCATATAATCACGTTGGCCAGGCATCATTATATAATGCTAAATACATATTTCTTTTCATCATCATTTAACACAATCGAGTTCAAAGAGATTCAAGATAAGAATCAATAATCAAGGTGTGGTATGTTTCGCGGTTTTCAAGGAATGATCAAATGTTATTGATTGGCTACCGTTTCTAACACACATATGTAAATGTAGATATAATACTAAAGTCGTTGTTGAATGTAATGAATACGAAATACAACCAAACGTAAGTTATATTATATCAAAAGGTGTAGCGCTGATACAACAGTTTTACATAAAACAAGATGGGATCCCTGCCCCATCAGCGGTTAGCGCTATACAAAAGACAATGGGTTTTCCTATACATACACCCATTCTAACAACAGTTTTCCATCTAGTACATGTCTATTACATACATACACCTACCCATCTGATACTGGTCTATACAATACGTGATGGACCTACTAATATATCCATCATCCAAAAGTAATCGGTCTGATGCCTAGTAGGCACAAACCGCCATACACAAGTCTAATGAAAATAAGGTGAAAACAACCCCACAGCTGTCCTCAGCACAACTATCATCATACAAGCTCCAATCATCAACCCTGTTGTCCTCGCACGTCTCTCTAGTACCCTGACACGAGCACGTGCGATCTCGGCTATCTCTCTGGCAGCAACCACGTTGCTCAACAAGAAGTGGCAACGCTCATGCATGTCTGTCATGTCTCCATCCAGACGAGAGACATCACTCTGTAGCTCTGCAAGGTGTGCACCCCTGCTACCAGAAATACGGAACAAAGTACGTATCACAGCCACAATGGTAGGGAGAGTCAACTCCACGGGCTCTCCAGTAGTAGGTAGTAGTGCGGAGGATCGGGAGGACTCCCCGGTCTCGAAAGTAGAGGGAAAACCCTCCAACGACCTCCACCACCCTAACATAGGAGTCATCCACTCCAAGTGAGCAAACCTAGGTACCCCATGTGGCGGCTCATCGCAATGTATCACCCTCTCCTCTGCCATCGGCGCCTTGTCACGGGGCGCAAGTGGTCCTCTAGGGAAGTCTCGGACACACATCCGTGGTGTCCTCCTAGGTACCGGTCCTCTGGAAGGTCCAGCAGTTGTATGGCATGTCGCCATAAAGGTAGACCCTAACATATGAGTGGTAGGGTCAGTGGGAGCAGTAGTAAGTGGGACCAAATGTGCAGTAGGTGGTGGGGTGATGTAGGCATCACCGGTGTCATCAGATAGAGCTCTCGGGTGAACTGGTGGACTCACAACTCCGGTGCTAGCGTCGCTATAGTAGGAATCCTCAGTCGGCTCCTCATCAGAAGCATACAAGTAGATCGGATTGTGCCTCGACATGCTGAGACAAAGAAGTCGTAGGTGACGTGTCAGTCGTATGTTAGATGTATGCAAAGTGTGTATGCATGCAACGAATGTTTTAGCCAAGACTATAGTCTAGGTCTCTAAGGTTTTATGTCACTTAAAGACTTCTAGTTCGCTATAACCAATGGCTCTGATACCAAGTCTGTCACACCCCGCCAAACGGTAATTAGAATCAAACAATATAATAATATGTGGAAGCCTTGTGACGTGGCGGGGCTGCGAACAGTTAAATCCAACCAAACAACATGCATATATACTCAGAGCGTATGGTTATCGCACAACTTTATTTATCAAGGATGCCCAGTTTGACAGTTGTTACAAAAGTAGTACGACTATGTAAGTCGTATCAGTAGTAGTAGAGTTTAAAACATTTAGTTTTACAATACATAAGTTTAATACAAGATTTCGTAAGTATGACTGCAGTGTTTGCAGTTATACTGAGGAAATCCTTCAAAAGCGGTCCCAAAAGTATGTGGCATCCTAAGTAGTCCAGGGTTGTCCATCCTGAATGCATGCGATTACTTACCAAGCTAATTTCCTGAAAAACATAGAGAAAGTCGTCAACAAATATGTTGAGTGAATTTACAGGTTTGTATATGTATGTGGTTAGTTAAACCAAGTTTGTATAAATGATTCGTTATTCATTTATAAAAATACAGGTTATGTAGGGTTGTTACCCTTAAAACATATGACTGGTTGTCTACCAGTATAAAATAAGTTGCCGGTATGTTTTCCGGTATTAAACGGTTGTAGGATTCGTTCTTCCTAAAAGTATGTAACTGGTAGTTTACCAGTATAAATAAGTTGCCGGTATGTTTTCTGGTGTTTAACAGTTGTAGGATTCGTTCTTCCTAAAAGTATGTAACTGGTTGTTTACCAGTATAAATAAGTTGCCGGTATGTTTTCCGGTGTTTAACAGTTGTAGGATTCGTTCTTCCTAAAAGTATGTAACTGGTTGTTTACCAGTATAAATAAGTTGTCGATATATTTTCCGGTGTTTAACAGTTGTAGGATCCGTTCTTCCTAAAAGTATGTGGGAATTTGCTTAGACTATGATCCCCTGAAAGGTGAGCTAAACCTCGCAGGTTAAAGTAACGTGACCTAACCCTATAACCAAACCACAACCAGAACTTATGTTGTTTGCCTGAACGGACATTTAAGTATACGCTCCACCGTAGGAGGGTCATCACGGCAATAGTACTATCCGTATACTCAGTGGCTAGAGTCACCTAGCTAATGGTTACAGTAGCATGTCATGAGGTCTTTTCATGCACACATTCCAAGTCTAGGTCCGTACTAGGATACTTTGTCTAATTCCCAGAACAGTTGTGGAAATGTTATTCCATAAACAAACAGTTTGTATAAAAGCAAATAAGCATTTATAGTTTGATTGCATGTGTTGGCATACAATTTCTATGTTTAACACCCCTGTGTTTAAAAGTAGAAAACATTTAAAAATAGGGGCTGTAAACTCACTGTGGTTTGCTCGGTATGAATGCTAGCAGCCGACAGATAAACGCCCAAGGTATGTTAACCTATGTACAATAAATGTATTAACATAAGTACGTTTGATTTTGTTTAATCAACTTATGTTAACGGTTTGTTGGTTTGAAGAAATTGTTGATTTCTTAATAATGTTAGTCGTTGAATTTGTTGGTGACATTGTGTTGAAATATTATTTCGTCTCCATTGTTCATATATTTGTTCTATATATGTATGCATAGGTAAATATACTTATTGTATGAAATTGGGCGTCACTTCGATGAAGTGTCGCTAGATAGTGACGGGTCACTTGTCACTTATGATCAATGATGCTAGTATTTGGGTTTCCATGTTCAAGGCGTCACTTAGGTCTGATCAGTTTTGGTCAAACTATAATTTGTACAAAAGTCAATGAAAGTCAACTCACTGGTCAAAGTTGGTCAAAGTTGCTGGTCAAAGCTGGTCAAATCACTGGTCAAGTTGGTCAACTCGCTGGTCAAGGTTGCTGGTCAACTCGCTGGTTAAAGCTGGTCAACTCGCTGGTCAAGTTGCTGGTCAAAGCTGGTCAACTTGCTTGTCAAGTTGCTGGTCAAGTAGCTGGTCAAAGCTGGTCGACTCGCTGGTCCAGTAGCTGGTCAAAGGTGGTCAACTCGCTGGTCAAGGTTGCTGGTCAACTCGCTGGTTAAAGCTAGTCAACTCGCTGGTCAAGTTGCTGGTCAACTCGTTGGTCAAGGTTGCTTGTCAAGTTGCTGGTCGACTCGCTGGTCAAGGTTGCTGAAGGGGTCACTTACTTAAGGGGTCAGTGACTTAAGTGGTTGGTCGCTGAAGGTGTCAGTGACTTAAGGGGTCAGTGACATAAGAGGTCAGTGACTTAAGTGGTTGGTCGCTAAAGGATCAGCGACTAAAAGTTGTGTCATGAAAGGGTCAGTGACTTAAGAGTTCAGTGACTAAAGTGGTCAGCGACTCATAGGGTCAGCGACAAATTTTAAATAAATTCGAAGTGTGGTCTGATTTGGTCCAAAACAGACATATGTTCAAGAATCGAGTTATACACGAAAATACGGACATTTCTGGAAATGGTCAAAGAAGAACTTTTGTAGAGGACAAAAATATCAAACTTTTCCAAATGGTCTCAAGTGTTTTCGTTACTCGTACAAATTTTATACAATTTTTATACCGAGATGTTAAAATCTGTCCAAAATTTATATGTCACTAAGGTTATGTTTTACCTAGTTTTTGTTAAGTTTTCATACATGATCCTTCAAGATATGAACTTATAACCAGTTTAAGAGTTAAAAACAAACAAGATTAGTGAAAGTTTAAGTGTTCTTACAAAGTAGTTTAATGAAGGAATCAAAGGAGGTGATGATGATGATGATGATGATGTTGCTGTTTGTTCCTTGCTCTTGATCTTCTCCCTTTTTGTAGATGATTTAATGATGATGATATTGGTGGTGCTGCTTGTTGCTTCGGTTTTTGTTTGAGTTCTTCCAGCTCAAGAAGAAAAAAAAAAGATGATAGATGATTTTGATGTGGTGTGTGTGTGTGTAGAAAGATCACAGAAGAATGGCAGGTGAGAGTATTATATTTCAAACGAGTATGGCTAGTAACAGATACTGCCCCCTCAATTATTTGAGGTTGGTGATCAAATGGGGAGAGAGAGTATGTATCTGTTTAAAATTCAAAGGGAGGCATGGCTCGGTAAGAGTTGTGTCTCCCAGATATTTTAGTTTGTGTTAATATTGTAGGTTTTTAACCCGTTAGTTTCGTGTACGGGTCCAATTGTGTGTCAATTTTTGTTCAAATTTCTAAATTGTAATTTGAGGTAACTCCCCAAATACTTTATTATAAATAACGAAAATAATACTTTTATTATTTTCGACCTTTGGGTATGTTTTAAAATTGTTTCTGTTCGAATTATAATACATTTTATGCAAAACGTATATTTAATTCGTTTTATCTATATGTTATAGATATAACAGTACTCGTAATTAATAATCAAATTATTAATTATTTTGTGTCAACAACTTTTGTTATATTTTTCTATCGGGTTTGTTCCGATACGTTTGTACGCGATTATTATTATTAATCACATATTAAGTAATACTTTTTGTTTAAAAGTATTGGGCTGCTAGGCTTACATCACATCAAAAGTTTTGTTTTAAACTTAATCAGGAAATTAGCGTAAGAATGCACATGCTTAATTGTTTAATCAGTACCTAATTTGGAGAGTTGTCACACATTTCATATAAAAAATGTTTTTGAGCGAACTTTCGGAACATTTGTGACTTAAACGTTTATCCGGATACTCTGCATGAAATAAGTTGATCCCTGTATGCTACTCTGCTGCAGGTTCTTGTTTGATTGTTGCTTTAGGGTTTGCATGCTAGTATCACTTGTGCTATTAGATATATGATTAGGTTTTCAGATATATGTTGATTGCATACATCAGTTTAACATGCACAGAATAGTTATGATGAACTATATGAAATAATAATGAACAATTTAATTAGCCGTTAGACCCGGTCATCCCAACTTGGTCCAGTGGGAAACCCCTGTTCATGTTTTTGTTTACTCAACAATTCATGCCATGATTCGGATATCTCAAATGTCCGAGATTGGGGAACAAGACTCGAGGATGGTTGCTGGTTAAATTGGTTTCTACATTTGGGACAACTTTCAGTGTAGTTTACATTCCATAGCTGTTATCTTTGTGACATGTTATTTATCTTATTGCGGACAACTCTACGTTAGATAGATAACAGGCTAGGAGCTATGGATCATTAGGAAATATAATCCGTCCAGGATAGACAACAAGGACCTTTCAATTGAAGCAACGAAAATACCGTAAAACAGCCCAGTACCTGGTATAGCGTTGGAAACACCTCTGGTGTAGTACAAACACGTGGAAGCCATGGAAAGGTTGTAGGTAGATTACTTTGTATCTCATTGATTGTTCCAAGTACGTCTGCTAAATCCTGCACCTGTCATCATAACTAAGGCCCTAATCAAAATAACTACCCCTAAATAGCATACATGACTGTCATAGTAAACACACACGTTTAACCTGTAGTTCTCGTAGCCACCTCACCATACCTCCCTTATCTTAGTTTAGTATTTTAGTTTTAAATTAGGTAGTTAATTAGAAAATAAAACAAAACCCCTATCAACTCTTGATAAAACCCAGCTAAATTACGAAAGATAATTGAAAACCTAGATCCCATGCCCGTTGTAGTTTGAAGAACGACCCTAGGTCATACTTATCACTGTACTCACCTATAGCTTTAGTATACTTAGGCCCAGCAAAAACAAATTTTAAAACCCACTGGTGGTCGCGCCCAGAGGAAGGCCCGCAACGACACGAGTTAGATCGCAAGCGACCTCTAGGCACCCATCAAATATATATATTAAGATGCCATAAATATTCATTTACAAAAGCTTACGATTCATCGAATCGTAGAAGTATAAATATAGTTAAAGTTGTACAAACGTGAATTTCGTAAATATGACTGAAACATATTAGTTATACAAAAGAAATCCCATTTGCTTCAAAAGATGGCATCCTAAATTCTTCGTGGGTCGCCTGGTTCCATAAGTATGCATGCTTACTGGTGCAGCTAATTCCCTAAAAAACATAGTAAAAAGTCAACATGGTTGTTGAGTGAATTCACAGTTTTTTTACATTCACAAGTATAGTTTAATAAACCAAGGTCGTTGCAAATCGTTGTTGTTGTCAAAACAGTCAAATAATATTTCGTGGAATGTTGTCCAATTATACGTTTAGTTGGGATGTCACCCAAAGTACAATTTAGTTGGATTATTATCCAAAACATAGTTTCGTTGGGATGTTACTGAAAAGTTTAGTTTAAATATAGGTTTAAATCTTTGTGTTGGTCGTTCTCCAGCGTAACACATTTACTGGTCGTACTCCAGTTTATCAAAACTACCGGTCGTTCTCCGGTTTATCAAACAGCTGGTGGTTCTCCAGCGAAACAAAATGTACCAGTCATTCTCCGGTTTATCACACTGTTGGTCATTCTCCAGCGAAACAAAATATACCGGTCGTTCTCCGGTTTATCACATTGCTAGTCATTCTCCAGCATTTCAAAAGTTACTGGTCGTTCTCCGGTTTATCACAGTAGTAAAATAGTTTTGTTAACAGTTCGTATAAAAGTACAAAAGCATTTCTATAGTTGTTTTCACAAGTAGTTTTATGAAAGCATTCATATAAAGTATTTGCATAAAGTAGCAAAATAGTTGCTATGTTTTTCACCCCTAATTTGAAAACAGTGAAAGCAGTAAAAGTAGGGGCTGTGAACTCACATTGTAAGCTAAGTAGTGAGAGCTAGCAAAGCGTGTGCCCAAGTAAAGTTCCTAAAGTCCTAAACGTAGGAAGTAGTAATATAAGTAGATGTCTCACAAGACCATCTAGGCCAGTTGTCTACACAACTAATTATGTCCAAGTTTGTTTTAGAAATCATCTTTGACCCATTGGTGACGGTTGTAATAATAATTTCAAAGTGCTGTTATTATGTTCAGATTGTTGTATACTTAGATGACAGGAGTCTAGGGGCAGCGCCCTTGGTAATGGGGTCCAAGAGGCAGAGCCCTGGGGTCGAGCTTCCAGGTCAACTTGAATTTTTTTTTAAATTTTTGAGTTAAAATATCTTGAGGGAAACAATTTTCATGTATGAGTAAGGTATTTTGGAAAAATAAGATTAAATAGGTTAGGAATTTCTTAAGCTGAAATGATAATCCAATAAAGGCATGGCATGACTAGGCACATACAATCTAAACTAATAAGGTGAGGTATCTTGAGCCTATTAAAAGCATTCATTTTAAATGCTTCACTATTTGTTTGATGAGTGTGTGCCGATACATGCATCCGAAATTAGAACTTGATCCTGGTATACATTTCGAGACCACATTGGTAGAGTACCGTACACGGTATAGGTGTAATTAGCGGACCTTGACATTCCTTAGGATCATCTTTAGTGTTGATGATCCGCCTAGAAAACCATGTTGCGCCTTAGCCTTTTCGTTTCTTGAAATCTCACATTTTAAACCCACTTACTCCCATACCTACCAAAACCTTATCTTAGAATTTTTAAATTTTTTTAAAACGCTATTTAGACATCCTTTTTTGTCTTCACTCTAAACCACAAAATTCGTGTTTATTCAAAACTTCTCGCCTGCATTTCCATGATTAATACGCGAAAATCGAGAGTCTTGTGGTGCAAAAAATTGGCACCAAATAAATTCGAAAATTGTCAAAAGATTGAAGGAATGAAAAGAAAGAAAAAGATTACTAAAGGGCAATAAAAATATAAAAAATCCCTTAGAAGTTCCTTGGCAAAGAAGTTCTAAGCCAAAAATAGGAAAAGAAAGAAAAAGAAAAGAAAAGAAATATGTCATAAAGATAAGTGCTTCGATTCTCCTGATAACTTCGATTCTTGAAAAATATAAATCCTCCTTGTGTTTTCAAAAGATAGAAGTAAAAATAGCTATCTTCCCCCCTTATCGTTATCCGTTTTTGTTTTCGTTAAAAAGTATGTCTAAGTAAAATTTTTCATAAGTTTAAAGGTCTTAAGATAAGCAAAACCATTAAACCAAAATTCCCACTTATCCATTCCCTTTAACCCTCACCAAACATTACAACCCATTTGAATATCCTAGGATAATTAGCACCGTCCTCACCTAAGTGGTAGAGATATGATTCTCGAGCAAGCCTATGATGATGGATGGTGCATGACTGGCTTATGAGCGATTTCGTTTGATTAGATTGATAGGTAACCCGAAACACTTCTGAGTGAATTGAGTGACCACCTGGTGAGATCGCCTAGTGATGTATATTCTAAAAACATGCCCAAGAGAATCATTTCATGTTTCTGAAACAAATACCATATTTTCTCTTATTTTCCGGGATATGTTACTTCTATATGGGAATGTTTGCTCTTAATATGTTTTGACTCACCCAAAATGCATTGACACTTTCAACTATGTAAAGACAAAAGTTGATTAATACTCGTTTTTATTATTTTGTCTAAGCGTTGTCCGTGAATCTATTAGTCCGTGAATTAGAAGAATCCTTTAGTTCGACAATAGTCTTTCTATCCGTGAATCTTTTAGTTCGACAATAGTCTTTCTATCCGTGAATCCTTTAGTCCGACAGTTGCATTCCGTGAATGTTAGGATTCACGGACGGTGTAATTCCGTGAATTCTTATTCATGGATTACACTTGGAATTGTCATAGTGAGTTGTCTATAAATAGCATAGTTGAAGTCATTTTAGGTGTGTTTTTGAGAGCTTTTTGAGAGATCACTTGTAGACATACACTTGTATATTTGGACTTCTTGTATATGAAAGATTGATATTATAATCAAGATTTCTTGTTTGATACATTCCTCTCTCTTCTTTACTACAATTCATATTGTGATTGCATATATTTGTTTTCCGCACGAATATATGTTCGTTCTAGTTTGCGTATTCTGATCCAAGGACGCTCACAAGTGGTATCAGAGCAAGAAGAATAAGAAATTAGAACATTTGCGTGAATTAAAGTTGAAGATTGAGGATTTGAAGAAGCTGTAGTGATGTCTAGTGTTACGATCATTTGAGAAAGTGTTTGATTCATTCCGAAGTTGTTAATGAGTGATGTCTGCAATTGAATTTATTCTGAATTCGTTCACATTCACTCTATGATGACGAGTTGATCAAGAAGCATACCAAGAGTTCACGACTTTTCTGCATGTTTGAAACTTTGACGTTCAAAGTTCAAATTGATCGTTTCTGAGTGTCGGAAATTGAATTCCGAGCACATTGCATCAAGTTTCATCAAGAACAAGTCTGTTTTGAAGAATCTGGATCATTTTGAAAATTCTGGAAATCGTCTTCCGTGAATTAACGTTTTCCGTGAATTCAGAATTCCGTGAATATATATACTCCGTGAATATTACTATTGTCGCATAAACAGTAGTATTACATTCACGGATTGAGTAATTTTCCGTGAATTATACTATTGTCGCATAAACAGTGGTATTATATTCACGGATTACTCATTTTCAAAATATTACTAACTAATTTTTCATATTCACGGATAATAGTATTAACGGATAATAGTATTCACGGATATTAATATTCATCTATATTAATATTCACGGATATTAGTATTATCGGATATTAATATTCACGGATATTAGTATTATCGG
Source organism: Pseudognaphalium luteoalbum (assembly GCA_963422505.1). Lineage (NCBI taxonomy): Eukaryota > Viridiplantae > Streptophyta > Magnoliopsida > Asterales > Asteraceae > Pseudognaphalium > Pseudognaphalium luteoalbum. Next base: position 41,924,682 of record OY730194.1, read on the forward strand.
ATATTAATATTCACGGATATTTGTATTATCGGATATTAATATTCACGGAAATTAGTATTTGGTTATATATTAGTATTCTCGGATATTGTATTCACGAAGAAAGATTAAAGAATTTTTAGTGTGATTCACGGATTTAGTTTTCACGGATTTTATCTTGGAAGATGGCTCATGTTAACTGGCAAACGATGATGAAAAATGATCAAGAGACCGGAACAACTACAAAACCACCCAAGTTTCTTTGTCAAAACGATTACGATGACTGGAGATATCGTTTTGAATCGTTTATTGCTTTGTATGATCCTGACTTGATGATTCCAATATTGGAACAATATATACATCCAAGAGCAGAAGGCATTTATCGAGATAATCCTCCACGTAAATCATTAAAGATGATGAATTCGGAAGAACAAAAAGAACATGATCGTGATAAGAAGGCTAAATCCATCATTTCAATGAGTCTTCCAAGTGATGTTTTGGCAGGGTGGAAAGATTTGTCTACTGCTTTTGAATTGTACAAAGCAATGGAAAAGCGGTTTGCTGGTAATGATAAATTGAAAAAGAGCAAACGCGATTTACTAAAGAAACAATGGGATGTTTTCACCTGTATTCCCAATGAGTCTTTTAACGATTTGATTGTTAGGTACTCACAGCTTATTAGTGAGTTAAAAAGACATGGAATGATTCTTGAGCGTCTTGAAATCAATGAAAAATTGATTGAAGCTTTGCCTTCTCGATGGGACATCAAAGCAAATATCTTGATGGAAGATGAATCATTTGGGGAATATGCTTTTGAAGATTTGATAAATAAACTTCAGGTGTATGATGTGTCTCTCCAGAAAAAGGAGACAGGAAAAATGATGCAGTTTACTCAATTTGGTACTACCAAATCTTCTGAAACAACAGCATTATATTCAGGATCTGAAACTTATTCTGGTGGAAATTCAAGTGGAACCACATCTGGTGGTTATTCAAGTTTTGGTTTTTATGGTTCTGGAAGTTCTCCAACTTCTAGCCATCAACAACAACAGAATTCTAATCCACAAGTTTCAAGAGTGACTGAAGACCATGCAAATGTTGTTACTGCATTCTTGTCTTCATATGAAGCTTTTATTTCTGGAAGAGTTGGAAATGTTGAGTTAGTTGAAGAGGATTATGATCAATTGCATCCAGATGACCTAGAAGAGATGGATTTGCAATGGAATATGGCTATGCTTACCAGGCGGGTTAAAAAGTTTTTACAGAGAACTGGTAAAAGTAAACTGGGAGATAAATCAGGTTTTGACAAGTCAAGAGTTCGCTGTTACAATTGTCAAAACCTTGGTCACTTTGCAAGAGAATGTGAGAAGAATAAAGCTCCAACTTCTGGTTTTACTAAGCCATCAACCTCCAAGACATATTCTTCATCTGTTCAGTCTCAAACAAAGGAGACATCTGCTACTCCCACGTCTTCTGCACTTATTTCTACTTCTGATGAGTTTTATGATTGGAGTGCACATGTGGATGAGTATTCCCATAACCAAGCATTTATGGCGAATGTTTCCGAGGTCGATTCTTCCCTTGCTAACCAAATTTGCTCAAATTGCACTGATTTGAATAATCAAATCAGCATTTATCAAACTCAAAATGCTAAACTTTTAACTGACAATGAAAAGTTAAAAATACAGAACAAGGAATTGGTTGAAAATAATAATCTTTTAAATAAACGTTTTGAGTCAACAAATGTTGAAACACATGATTTAAAAGCAAAAATCTTCAATCAGCAATCCATTATTAATAGCTATTTGGTTGAAATGGATTTATTAAAAAAGGAAAAATCTGATGCTGATTCTATGCTTTTAGATCTTGAAAGAAAATTGCTAAATGTTTCAACATCTGCTGTTGTTTTTGATGAGATAATCAATAACCAACGTTTAGATACTAAATCTAAATCTGGTATTGGATATCAAAATGATTCAAAAACAAAAGACTCAAAAGTTGAATATCATTTTGTTCCTCCACCAACTACCTATTCTGCATTGCCAGTTAAAATTGAAGCAAATGTTGAGTTTGCTTATGGAAAAGGAAAGGTTGATTTGAAAGACACACATCAAAAGGTGTCTTCAAGTGAGACTCTAGAATCATCTTTTAAAGATGATTCCAAAGTTAGTGATTCACTAGCTGATGAATCCAAAGTTGATGCTTCCAAAATGAAGAAGCATGATTGTGAATGTAGTGACAAGATTAAAGATTGTGTTTTAAAAAATTTAAAAGAAAAATCGAAAGCTTGTGATACACCAACACAAGTTAAACAGATTTTGAAACAATCTTCTTCACCACAAAAATCACAATCATCAACTTCTTCATCAAAAGCTAAACTTTCTTCTTCTCACTTTGTTTCTATCAAAAGTGAAGTGTCTACAAGTAGAAAATCACATTCTAAATGTGAGGCTTCTACAAGTAAGATTTCACTTCATGTTTCTGATAAAAGGGTTACTTCTCGGAAACAATATGAAACAAGAAAATGTTTCTATTGTAGTGTTCGTGGACATCTTATCAATGAGTGTCACAAGCTTGCTAAAAAACGTTCAAGAGATATTTCGAAGCAAGCTAAACATTCTGAAATCAAAGATGATTTAAAAACTATCCACGAAAAATCATCAAAACCAAAAGTAACATCTTCTGTTTCTTCAAAGAAGAAAACAAAATTTCATGATGCGTCAATCAAAAGGAATTTCAAAAGGAATTTGAAACAAATTGACGTTTTCATCATGGATGTCATTACTGGACGACCCATAGCCTCAAAGGCTTGGGTCTCCATTAGCAACTAATCCGCTTTTGATCAAATGTCTTACAGTCTTCCCGAGCTATTGATAACATATGGTACATTGATAGTGGCTGTTCAAGACATATGACAGGGAATTTCTCTCTGCTTGAGGATGTTAAGGTTAAAGACGGAGGGTTTGTTGCATTTGCTGGAGACAAAGGTGGCATGATTTCTTGTGAGGGAACCGTTTCAAATGGGGAAATCAGCTTTGACAAAGTAAATTATGTTGAACAACTTCAACATAATCTACTTAGTGTTTCCCAAGTTTGTGACAAGAAATTGTCAACTTGGTTTAACGATGAAGAGTGCTTAATTCTTAAACCAGGGTTTGTGGTACCTCAAGAGTGGATTCTTATGCGAGCTCCAAGGGTAAAGAATATGTATGTCTTAGACATGCGTACCATTACTCGATCTATAGAGCATACTTGCTTATTGTCAAAAGCTACAGAAAAGGAATCAATTTTGTGGCACAGAAGAATGGGTCACATTAACTTTAGGAAAATGAACTTCTTAGTTAAGAATGATTTAGTGATTGGGGTTCCTAAACAAACCTTTTCACTAAATGATCACTGTATTTCCTGTAAAAAGGGAAAACAAACTAAGAAGTCTCATAAACCTAAATTGATGAATTCGATTAACATTCCTTTGGAACTTCTCCATATGGATTTGTTTGGACCCGTCAATGTTAGGAGTATTGGGGGCAAATCCTATTGTTTAGTAATCACTGATGATTACTCCAGATTTTCATGGGTTTACTTCTTTAGTACAAAAGATGAGGCTGCTGAGAAAATTAAGTATCTAATTCTGAGATTAGAAACTTTGTTTTCTCTGAAAGTGAAAATTTTGAGAAGTGATAATGGTACAGAATTCAAGAACTACTTAATGAAAATGTTTTGTCTTCAACACGGAATTACTCAACAATTTAGTGCACCTCGAACTCCACAACAAAATGGAGTTGCTGAAAGGAAGAACAGAACTTTGATCGAAGCTGCAAGAACAATGCTCTCAGATGCAAAGTTGCCAACAACTTTTTGGGTAGAAGCAGTTAATACGGCTTGTTTCGTATTAAATAGAGTTCTTGTGGTCAAAGATAAGCAGAAAACGAGCTATGAATTACTGAATAATCGGAAACCGAATATTCATTTTTTGGAACCTTTTGGATGTCCGTGTTTGTTGTTGAAGACTAAGGATCGCCTTCCTAAGTTTGCTGAAAAATCTGAATCTGAATTTTTCTTGGGATATTCTACCAATTCTCACAACAAGAGAGTTTATAACACGGCATCACATCGAATAGAGGAATGCTATGAAGTTGAATTTCTTCGGCATTCTCCTTCTTCTAATGGCATAGGTCCAAAATGGTTATTCGATTACGACACGTTCTTTAATTCTCTTGCTATTTTTCAGCATGATGTGTCTTGTTCTGCTACAGATTTGGATGACTTTGTTATTCCAGTTACGTCTGCTCCTGTTGAGCCGATTATTACTTCAGCTCCACCAGTTTCTACTTCTCATCTTACTCCACCACAATCTTCTGATGACTCAATTGCTCATGAGATTTCTTCACCTTTGAAAACTGTTGAAGAAGAAACAACTTCCAATCCTGACGATACTGACAATTTTCAGGAACCTTCTGCTGAACTGGAAGAACCAATTCTTGATGACTCTAGTGATGAAGTAGTTAGTAATCCTGAAGATTCCAACTTAGGAAATAATTTGCATGTAGATTCAGTTCCTACATTGCGAATTAATTCTAAGTATCGACATCCCCTAAAGAATGTGATTGGAGATGTGTCAGAAGGAATTAAGACTCGGCATCAACTCAAGTCTGATTCTTCTTCTTGTTTTTTATCACAAATTGAACCGAAAAATGTTCAAATTGCTTTGACTGAATCCTCTTGGGTTCAAGCAATGCAAGAAGAATTACAACAGTTTGTGAAATTGCAAGTTTGGACTTTAGTGAAACCACCTAAAGATGTGCATCCGATTGGCACTCGATGGGTTTTTCGTAATAAGAAAGATGATCGAGGAATTGTGGTCCGCAATAAGGCCCGATTAGTTGTTCAAGGTTTCACTCAGATCGAAGGTTTAGATTATGATGAAGTGTTTGCACCGGTTGCTAGACTTAAATCAATACGGATCTTTCTAGGTTATGCTTCCTTCATGAGGTTTAAAGTATATCAGTTGGACGTCAAGTGCGCATTTTTATATGGGAAAGTGCATGAAGAAGTGTTTGTCAAACAACCACCGGGTTTTGAAGACTCTAAATTCCCAGATTATGTGTATCGGTTGGATAAAGCTTTGTATGGTTTACATCAAGCTCCTAGAGCTTGGTATGAAACTTTATCTCAACATCTGCTTGCAAATGGGTTTTCTAGAGGTCAGATTGACAGCACTCTTTTCATCAGAAAAGTAAAAGGGAATTTGTTGCTTGTTCAAGTGTATGTAGATGACATCATATTTGGGTCGACAAATGAAAGCTTATGCAGAGAGTTTGAGCAGATTATGAAATCAAAATTTGAAATGAGTTCAATGGGTGAAATGGCATTCTTTCTTGGGTTGCAAGTCCAGCAACTTGATTCAGGCATTTTCATACATCAAACAAAGTATGTTACTGAAATCTTAAAGAAATTTCTGATGACAGATGTCAAATCCATTTCTACACCCATTGATCTTGTTGAAAAGATTTGCCCTGCTCTTGATGACCAATCAACCGATGAAAAGGAATATCGGTCTATGATTGGGTCTCTTATGTATTTGACAGCTTCGCGTCCAGATATTATGTTTGCTGTCTCCATTTGTTCAAGATATCAGGCAAATCCTAAAGTTTCTCATCTGAAGGCCGTTCAACGTATTTTCCGATACTTGAAAGGAAAGCCTACTTTAGGCATTTGGTATTCACATGATGATGACTTTTCTCTTTCTGCATATTCCGATTCAGACTATGGCGGATGCGGTATTGACTTCAAATCCACATCGGGTGGATGTCAATTTCTAGGAGAACGTCTTGTGACATGGCAGTGTAAGAAACAGGATACAGTTTCTACCTCTACCGCGGAGGCAGAATATATCTCTGCTGCTAGTTGTTGTTCACAAATCCTTTGGATTCAACAACAACTTAGAGATTATGGGTTTCTTCTAAACCAAACTCCTTTGCATATAGATAATACTGCTGCCATAAGTATCATACGTAATCCCGTACAGCATTCTAAAACAAAACACATCGAAATTCGTTTTCATTTTATACGGGATTGCTATGAGAAACACTTGATTAACTTAGTCCATATTGATACTTTAAAACAACTAGCTGATCTGTTTACAAAAGCGTTTTCTAAACCTCGTTTTGAAGAATTAATCTTGATCCTCGGAATGAAGCATTTAGATCAAATTAAATAAACTTTGGATCTTTTTGAATTTTCTTTGTTGTTTACTTTCTTACTTTTTCTTTAAACAAAAATTCAAAAACATATGAAAAATAAAAAAATGGGGGAGATTTTTGTGTAAAAGTTGGGAAATGATAGTACATTGGGAATTGTATTTACATATAAATCTGAAAAAGGAATGTTACGTACTATTTTTGATATGCTAATAGGTTTATATAGCATTTTTAAACCAAATTTTCTACTAATGTAATTTTAAATATGGTTTATTAGTAGGCATTTGTGGGTCTATTATATCTAGTCTAAGAAATGTCTAAACATTTTTGCATATTATTTTATATCTTCCAAAATCTTAGTATATGACAATAAAATTATCAAAATGATAATAAAAGTCTTAAATTTTGAAGGATTAATATATTATGATTCATGATTTAGGGTCTTTATATTATGATATCTGGAAAAAATGTATTGACTATTTGTTGTACGGTGTACAGACCTTAGTCGGTATATTTTTTTTTTAAACGGACATACAAATATTGATAAAGATACAAATATCTATCATAATAAACTCTATCACTTTGTTATACGATGTATAGACCTGTGATCCAGTTTATTAGTCCAACCCGAAGTATGACATATGTGACTAAAAGTCATTCCAACATATGTATGTACTTCTAAAGATATCATCATATTTTCACTCTTTATATGAAAATATTAATATATTATGAATTTGAAAGTATATTTCTATTTTGGTTGAATAAAATGATATGCATATTAATAATAAAAAAAAGAAGATATTTTAGATGCCAAAGTGTTTAAGTGTATAACACATACCAAAAATCATATATAAAATGAATTTTAGAAAGTATGTTTTATTAATGCTATGTAGATTTAAATTGGTCAAAAATATTAGCAATCAAAATAAACTTTCATTTCTAAAAAATTACAAATTAAATACATTCATTTATCCCAATATGATCCCAAGTCACGAAAATTACTCCAACAAAAAGATTTTATTTTTGTACATATTTAGTTTATTAATTTTTTCATTTTTCATTTTTAAATAGGTTAGAAAATTTTATCCAAAGTTAGTTTAATTTGATACAAATGTTTTTTCACAAAAATAAAAGAATTGTCGGATGTATATATTTCTTTATTCACGGATAAAGACATATATTCACGGAATATTATTTTCACGGATAAGTAATTTCAAAATTTGAAAAAACTTATACTTTTTCTTTTCCGTGATTATTACTGCGACAACCCCAAAAATTCCGACAATCACCTTTTCTTCGATTTCTTTCTGATTACTTGGTTTCATTTGTAAAGACATGTTTTGATTAATACTTAATTTTTGTTCAAAGTGTTAATCCGAGATTAGGTTATCCGTGAATGTTTATGATTCGACAATAATGGATTGTCCGTGAATGCCTATTCGACATTTGCATTCCGTGAATGCTTGAATTCACGGACGGTGTAAATCCGTGAATTCTTATTCACGGATTATACTTGACATTGTCGTAGTGTGTCGTCTATAAATAGGTAAGTTGAAGTCATTTTGAATGATGCTTTTTTGGTGTTATTTTGAGAGCTTTTGAGAGACATTCACTTGTACATGTTGACTTCTTGTATATGAAAGATTGATTTTGCTATATAATCAAGATTTCCTGTTGAATACATTTATCTCTTTCTTCTTTACTATAATTCACATGGTGTTTGTGTATATTTGTATTCCGCACGAATATACATATGTTCTAGTTTGCGTATTCTGATCCGAGGACGCTCACAAGTGGTATCAGAGCCAAAAGGATAAGAAATTAGAACATTTGTGTGAATTAAAGTGTGAAGATGAAGATTTAAAGAAGTTACAGTGATGTCTAGTGTTACAATCATTTGAGACAGCGTCAAAATCATTCTGAAGGTGTTAACAAGTGATTTCTGATATAGAATCTCTTCTGAATTCATTCACATCTACTCTATGATGACGCGTTGATCAAGAGACATACCAGAAGTTCACGTCTTTTATGCATGTTTGAAACTTTGACGTTCAAAGTTCAAATTGATCGTTTTTGAGTGTCGGAAATTGAATTCCGAGCACATTGCATCAAGTTTCATCAAAAACAAGTTTGTTTTGAAGAATCTGGATCATTTTGAAAATTCTGGAAATCGTCTTCCGTGAATTAACACTTTCCGTGAATTCAGAATTCCGTAAATATATATACTCCGTGAATATTACTATTGTCGCATAAACAGTATCCGTGAATTATACTATTGTCGCATAAACAGTGGTATTACATTCACGGATTAAAATTTTCAAAATATTATTAACTGTTTTTTAATATTCACGGATAATAGTATTTGGTTATTCTCGGATATTGTATTCACGGATTATTGTATTAACGGATACTCATATTCACTTATATTAATATTCACGGATATTGTATTCACAAAGAAAGATTAAAGAATTTTTAGTGTGATTCACTGATTTCATCTTGGAAGATGGCTCATGTTAATTGGCAAACGATGATGAAAAATGATCAAGAGACTGGAACAACTACAAAACCACCCAAGTTTCTTTGTCAAAACGATTACGATGATTGGAGATATCGTTTTGAATCATTTATTGCTTTGTATGATCCTGATTTGATGATTCCAATATTGGAACAATATATACATCCGAGAGCAGAAGGCATTTATCGAGATAATCCTCCACCTAAATCATTAAAGATGATGAATTCGGAAGAACGAAAAGAACATGATCGTGATAAGAAGGCCAAATCCATCATTTCAATGAGTCTTCCAAGCGATGTTTTAGCAGGGTGGAAAGATTTGTCTACTGCTTTTGAATTGTACAAAGCAATGGAAAAGCGGTTTGCTGGTAATGATAAATTGAAAAAGAGCAAACGCGATTTACTAAAGAAACAATGGGATGTTTTCACCTGTATTCCCAATGAGTCTTTTAACGATTTGATCGTTAGGTACTCACAGCTTATCAGTGAGTTAAAAAGACATGGAATGATTCTTGAGCGTCTTGAAATCAATGAAAAATTGATTGAAGCCTTGCCTTCTCGATGGGACATCAAAGCAAATATCTTGATGGAAGATGAGTCATTAGGGGAATATGCTTTTAAGGATTTAATCAATAAGCTTCAGGTGTATGATGTGTCTCTTCAGAAAAAGGAGACAGGAAAAATGATGCAGTTTACTCAATTTGGTACTACCAAATCTTCTGAAACAACGGCATTATATTCAGGATCTGAAACTTATTCTGGTGGAAATCCAAGTGGAACCACATCTGGTGGTTATTCAAGTTTTGGTTTTTATGGTTCTGGAAGTTCTCCAACTTCAAGCCATCAACAACAACAGAATTCTAATCCACAAGTTTCAAGAGTGACTGAAGACCATGCAAATGTTGTTACTGCATTCTTGTCTTCCTATGAAGCTTTTATTTCTGGAAGAGTTGGAAATGTTGAGTTAGTTGAAGAGGATTACGATCAATTGCATCCAGATGACCTAGAAGAGATGGATTTGCAATGGAATATGGCTATGCTTACCAGGCGGGTTAAAAGGTTTTTACAAAGAACTGGTAAAAATAAACTAGGAGGTAAACCAGGTTTTGACAAATCAAGAGTTCGTTGTTACAATTGTCAAAACCTTGGTCACTTTGCAAGAGAGTGTGAGAAGAATAAAGCTCCTACTTCTGGTTTTACTAAGCCATCAACTTCCAAGACATATTCTTCATCTGCTCAACCTCAAACAAAGGAAACATCTGCTACTCCCACGTCTTCTGCACTCATTTCTACTTCTGATGAGTTTTATGATTGGAGCGCACACGTGGATGATTATTCCCATAATCAAGCATTTATGGCGAATGTTTCCTAGGTCGATTCTTCCCTTGCTGACCAAATTTGCTCAAATTGCACTGATTTGAATAATCAAATTAGCATGTATCAAACTCAAAATGCTAAACTTTTAACTGACAATGAAAAGTTAAAAATACAGAACAAGGAATTGGTTGAAAATAATAATCTTTTAAATAAACGTTTTGAGTCAACAAATGTTGAAACACATGATTTAAAAGCAAAAATCTTCAATCAGCAATCCATTATTAATAGCTATTTGGTTGAAATGGATTTATTAAAAAAGGAAAAATCTGATGCTGATTCTATGCTTTTAGATCTTGAAAGAAAATTGCTAAATGTTTCAACATCTGCTGTTGTTTTTGATGAGATAATCAATAACCAACGTTTAGATACTAAATCTAAATCTGGTATTGGATATCAAAATGATTCAAAAACAAAAGACTCAAAAGTTGAATATCATTTTGTTCCTCCACCAACTACCTATTCTGCATTGCCAGTTAAAATTGAAGCAAATGTTGAGTTTGCTTATGGAAAAGGAAAGGTTGATTTGAAAGACACACATCAAAAGGTGTCTTCAAGTGAGACTCTAGAATCATCTTTTAAAGATGATTCCAAAGTTAGTGATTCACTAGCTGATGAATCCAAAGTTGATGCTTCCAAAATGAAGAAGCATGATTGTGAATGTAGTGACAAGATTAAAGATTGTGTTTTAAAAAATTTAAAAGAAAAATCGAAAGCTTGTGATACACCAACACAAGTTAAACAGATTTTGAAACAATCTTCTTCACCACAAAAATCACAATCATCAACTTCTTCATCAAAAGCTAAACTTTCTTCTTCTCACTTTGTTTCTACCAAAAGTGAAGTGTCTACAAGTAGAAAATCACATTCTAAATGTGAGGCTTCTACAAGTAAGATTTCACTTCATGTTTCTGATAAAAGGGTTACTTCTCGGAAACAATATGAAACAAGAAAATGTTTCTATTGTAGTGTTCGTGGACATCTTATCAATGAGTGTCACAAGCTTGCTAAAAAACGTTCAAGAGATATTTCGAAGCAAGCTAAACATTCTGAAATCAAAGATGATTTAAAAACTATCCACGAAAAATCATCAAAACCAAAAGTAACATCTTCTGTTTCTTCAAAGAAGAAAACAAAATTTCATGATGCGTCAATCAAAAGGAATTTCAAAAGGAATTTGAAACAAATTGACGTTTTCATCATGGATGTCATTACTGGACGACCCATAGCCTCAAAGGCTTGGGTCTCCATTAGCAACTAATCCGCTTTTGATCAAATGTCTTACAGTCTTCCCGAGCTATTGATAACATATGGTACATTGATAGTGGCTGTTCAAGACATATGACAGGGAATTTCTCTCTGCTTGAGGATGTTAAGGTTAAAGACGGAGGGTTTGTTGCATTTGCTGGAGACAAAGGTGGCATGATTTCTTGTGAGGGAACCGTTTCAAATGGGGAAATCAGCTTTGACAAAGTAAATTATGTTGAACAACTTCAACATAATCTACTTAGTGTTTCCCAAGTTTGTGACAAGAAATTGTCAACTTGGTTTAACGATGAAGAGTGCTTAATTCTTAAGCCAGGGTTTGTGGTACCTCAAGAGTGGATTCTTATGCGAGCTCCAAGGGTAAAGAATATGTATGTCTTAGACATGCGTACCATTACTCGATCTACAGAGCATACTTGCTTATTGTCAAAAGCTACAGAAAAGGAATCAATTTTGTGGCACAGAAGAATGGGTCACATTAACTTTAGGAAAATGAACTTCTTAGTTAAGAATGATTTAGTGATTGGGGTTCCTAAACAAACCTTTTCACTAAATGATCACTGTATTTCCTGTAAAAAGGGAAAACAAACTAAGAAGTCTCATAAACCTAAATTGATGAATTCGATTAACATTCCTTTGGAACTTCTCCATATGGATTTGTTTGGACCCGTAAGTGTTCGGAGTATTGGGGGTAAATCCTATTGTTTAGTAATCACTGATGATTATTCCAGATTTTCATGGGTTTACTTCCTTAGTACAAAAGATGAGGCTGCTGAGAAAATTAAGTATCTAATTCTGAGATTAGAAACTTTGTTTTCTCTAAAAGTGAAAATTTTGAGAAGTGATAATGGTACAGAATTCAAGAACTACTTAATGGAAATGTTTTGTCTTCAGCACGGAATTACTCAACAATTTAGTGCACCTCGAACTCCACAACAAAATGGAGTTGCTGAAAGGAAGAACAGAACTTTGATCGAAGCTGCAAGAACAATGCTCTCAGATGCAAAGTGGCCAACAACTTTTGGGGCAGAAGCAGTTAATACGGCTTGTTTCGTATTAAATAGAGTTCTTGTGGTCAAAGATAAGCAGAAAACGAGCTATGAATTACTGAATAATCGGAAACCGAATATTAATTTTTTGGAACCTTTTGATGTCCGTGTTTGTTGTTAAAGACTAAGGATCGTATTCCTAAGTTTGCTGAAAAATCTGAATCTGGATTTTTCTTGGGTTATTCTACAAATTCTCACAACAAGAGAGTTTATAACACGGCATCACATCGTATAGAGGAATGCTATGAAGTTGAATTTTTTCGGCATTCTCCCTCTTCAAATGGCATAGGTCCAAAATGGTTATTCGATTACGATACGTTCTTTAATTCTCTTGCTATTTTTCATGACGTGTCTTCTTCTTCTGCTACAGATTTGGATGACTTTGTTATTCCAGTTACGTCTGCTCCTGTTGAGCCGATTATTACTTCAGCTCCACCAGTTTCTACTTCTCATCTTACTCCACCACAATCTTCTGATGACTCAATTGCTCATGAGATTTCTTCACCTTTGAAAACTGTTGAAGAAGAAACAACTTCCAATCCTGACGATACTGACAATTTTCAGGAACCTTCTGCTGAACTGGAAGAACCAATTCTTGATGACTCTAGTGATGAAGTAGTTAGTAATCCTGAAGATTCCAACTTAGGAAATAATTTGCATGTAGATTCGGTTCCTACATTGCGAATTAATTCTAAGTATCGACATCCTCTAAAGAATGTGATTGGAGATGTGTCAGAAGGAATTAAGACACGACAGCAACTCAAATCTGATTCTTCTTCTTGTTTTTTTATCACAAATTGAACCAAAAAATGTTCAAATTGCTTTGACTGAATCTTCTTGGGTTCAAGCAATGCAAGAAGAATTACAACAGTTTGTGAAATTGCAAGTTTGGACTTTAGGGAAACCACCTAAAGATGTGCATCCGATTGGCACTCGATGGGTTTTTCGTAATAAGAAAGATGATCGAGGAATCGTGGTCCGCAATAAGGCCCGATTAGTCGTTCAAGGTTTTACTCAGATCGAAGGTTTAGATTATGATGAAGTGTTTGCACCGGTTGCTAGACTTGAATCATTAAGGATATTTCTAGCTTATGCTTCCTTCATGAGGTTTAAAGTATATCAGTTGGATGTCAAGTGCGCATTTTTATATGGGAAAGTGCATGAAGAAGTGTTTGTCAAACAACCACCGGGTTTTGAAGACTCTAAATTCCCAGATTATGTGTATCGGTTGGATAAAGCTTTGTATGGTTTACATCAAGCTCCTAGAGCTTGGTATGAAACTTTATCTCAACATCTCCTTGCAAATGGGTTTTCTAGAGGTCAGATTGACAACACTCTTTTCATCAGAAAAGTAAAAGGGAATTTATTGCTTGTTCAAGTGTATGTCGATGACATCATATTTGGGTCGACAAATGAAAGCTTATGCAGAGAGTTTGAGCAGATTATGAAATCAAAATTTGAATGAGTTCCATGGGTGAAATGGCATTCTTTCTTGGATTGCAAGTCCAGCAACTTGATTCAGGCATTTTCATACATCAAACAAAGTATGTTACTGAAATCTTAAAGAAATTTCTGATGACAGATGTCAAATCCATTTCTACACCCATTGATCTTGTTGAAAAGATTGGCCCTGCCCTTGATGATCAATCAACCGATGAAAAGGAATATCGGTCCATGATTGGGTCTCTTATGTATTTGACAGCTTCGCGTCCAGATATTATGTTTGCTGTCTCCATTTGTTCAAGATATCAGGCAAATCCTAAAGTTTCTCATCTGAAGGCCGTTCAACGTATTTTCCGATACTTGAAAGGAAAGCCTAATTTAGGCATTTGGTATTCACATGATGATGACTTTTCTCTTTCTGCATATTCCGATTCAGACTATGGCGGATGTGGTATTGACTTCAAAACCACATCGGGTGGATGTCAATTTCTAGGAGAACGTCTTGTGACATGGCAGTGTAAGAAACAAGATACAGTTTCTACCTCTACTGCAGAGGCAGAATATATCTCTGCTGCAAGTTGTTGTTCCCAAATTCTTTGGATTCAACAACAACTTAGAGATTATGGGTTTCTTCTAAACCAAACTCCTTTGCATATAGATAATACTGATGCCATAAGTATCATACGTAATCCCGTACAGCATTCTAAAACGAAACACATCGAAATTCGTTTTCATTTTATACGGGATTGCTATGAGAAACACTTGATTAACTTAGTCTATATTAATACTTTAAAACAACGAGCTGATCTGTTTACAAAAGCGTTTTCTAAACCTCGTTTTGAAGAATTAATCTTGATGCTCGGAATGAAGCATTTAGATCAAATTAAATAACCTTTGGATCTTTTTGAATTTTCTTTGTTGTTTATTTTTTTACTTTTTCTTTAAACAAAAATTCAAAAACATATGAAAAATAAAAAATAGGGGGAGATTTTTGTGTAAAAGTTGGGAAATGATAGTACATTGGAAATTGTATTTACATATAAATCTGAGAAAGGAATATTATGTACTATTTTTGATATGCTAATAGGTTTATATAGCATTTTATAAACCAAATTTTCTATTAATGTATTTTTAAATATGGTTTATTGGTAGGCATTTGTGGGTCTATCATATCTAGTCTAAGAAATGTCTAAATATTTTTGCATATTATTTTATATCTTCCAAAATATTAGTGTATGACAATAAAATTATCAATATGATAATAAAAGTCTTAAATTTTGAAGGATTAATATATTATGATTCATGATTTAGGGTCTTTATATTATGATATCTGGGAAAAATGTATTGACTATTTGTTGTACGGTGTACAGACCTTAGTCGGTATATTTTTTTAATAAACGGACATATAAATATTGATAAAGATATAAATATCTATCATAATAAACTCTATCACTTTGTTATACGATGTATAGACCTGTGATACAGTTTATTAGTCCAACTCGAAGTATGACATATGTGACTAAAAGTCATTCCAACATATGTATGTACTTCTAAAGATATCATCATATTTTCACTCTTTATATGAAAATATTAATATATTATGAATTTGAAAGTATATTTTTATTTTGGTTATATAAAATGATATGCATATTAATAATAATAATAAAAAAAAGAAAGAGATATTTTAGATGCCAAAGTGTTCAAGTATATAACACATACCAAAAATCATATATAAAATGATTTTTAGAAAGTATGTTTTATTAATGCTATGTAGATTTGAAATTGGTCAAAAATATTAGCAATCAAAATAGACTTTCATTTCTAAAAATTACAAATTAAATACATTCATTTATCCCAAAATGATCCCAAGTCACGAAAATTACTCCAACAAAAAGATTTTATTTTTGTACATATTTAGTTTATTAATTTTTTCATTTTTCATTTATAAATAGGTTAGAAAATTTTATCCAAAGTTAGTTTAAATTGATACAAATGTTTTATCCATATTTTTTGAATTGTCGGATGAATATATACCTTTATTCACGGATAAAGACATATATATTCACGGAATTATTTGTTTTCACGGAATAATTGAAATTGTAACACCCCCAAATTTATTGTTTAGCGGAAGCAGGATATGGGTGTTACTAATCAATAATCAAAGCACAGAGATTAATAATGAACGACCACTACATGCGTCGTTTTACATTGATATTGATAAAATAAAAGTTTACATCAAAATATTGTTTACATTAGCTCCTTTTGAAATTTAGAGATTTAAGTACATAATTAAACTATACAAAATGTAATAATGCAGCTAAATCTCTGATTGTTTGCATGCTGACTCGAGCTAATGGATCTTGATTTAGCAGTCCAACCTACTGCTGGTCACCTGTGATACATGCTAAAATGGGTCAGCGAAACGCTGGTGAGCTCACAGGTTTGTATATCAACATATATTTGTATGAACCGCAAGATTTTATAATTGAATTTAAAATGCAATTAAGCAAAATAAAAGTTATACAGCCATTAGCACATAGTCTGAGCTTAACTTGAGTTGTCAGGCCCACTTAAGGAAACCTAACTTGAAATGCCTCCTACGAGTGCCTAATCCACACTCGTCTTCCCAAATGCTAATACGTCCGTTTGACCAGTTAGTGCGTGCTAACCCGGACGAGGATTGTCAATCCTATATGATATCATATACTAACATTCACGCTACAGATGTATTACCAGACTATGCTATGGAGGGCTTTATTGATTAGTTGAAAACAACTCATGTAGTATTTGATTGAATTGTACTTGCGTTCTACTTGTAAAACAAAACGAGCAATAATATCACACCCCTGATTGAAAAAGCAGTAAAATAGGGGCCATGAGACTCACCTGAGCCTTGAGCGATTAAATTAATAAACTTGAATTGATTAGCGGTGGATTGATGTCCGAAGACTTGTAGCCTGAGAGTGTCCAAGACACACAATGGTTATAACATGAGTAGGCATCTCGAAAGACTGCCCTTGTAATTGTTCATCCAACTTAGAATGTCCAAATTACTACGATTTGGTTAATTGAATTATCCAAATTACTACGATTTGGTTGTTTGACTTGTGTTTTGAAAACGTGTACGGCCCGTTGGTGATTTATTTGTAATGAAAATCCCATATCATTATTTTGATGATTTTGAAGCATTATACTAAAAATAAATTCCATTGTGTTCTAGAAGTTGTATCGCATTCGTGTTTGATGTTATACAAGTTTAACACTTGGTGTGAAAGTTTATATGTAACACCGTTACTTGTGAACCTAGGGCAAGGGCGAAGCCCGTTAATGACGGGGGTCCGGGGGCAGCGCCCCTGGTAGCGGGGTCCAAGGGGCGGCAGCCCCTGGCGGGGTCCAAGGGGCAGAGCCCCTGGCTGGGGTCGAGCTGGACTTGAATTTTTATGAAATTTTTATTTCAACTAAATTGCTTTGGTGAAAAACGCATCTGGACTTGAATTTTGGTGAAATTGAGTGTCAAATTTTGAGTCTCAAAACTTAGTGAAAAATGAGTTTTAAACTCTCTGTTTTTAGCGACACAGCATGCGACACAATGGTCATGTATGCGACACAAGGGTTGTGTCGCATAAGAATGCGACACAAGAGCTTAGCGACACAAGGGTTGTGTCGCATAAGTGTACGATGCTGATTTAACAGCGACATAGTGATTGTGTCGCATGGGATTTGCGACATAAGGTACGACACAATATTGTGTCGCAAAAGGTACGACACAAGTGGGTTTCTACGACACAAGATACGACATAAAGGATCTTATGCGACACAAGGCTTGTGTCGCAAAGATGAACACTCAGACAGTCCCCAGCGACTGTCGTGGTTTTCAAACCCAAAACCCAAATCTAACTCGTTTTTAGGCTATAAAATCATGTTTTCCTCATACATTTGGACAATACTAAGTTGTGTAAACATTATAACACCGAAATAATACACCAAAATGAGTAGATCTAAATATTTAGAGAATTTCTTACAATTTCAAATCGAAGCTAGAGGAGGCCGAAAATGATGATGATGCTTTTGTAAATCTTGTTCCTTGCTTGATGGTGATTCCGAAAATGTAAGTTTTGTGGTCGGATTTGATAAATCCGAAAATTTGGTGGTGATGGGTTTGAGAGTGTTTAGTGGTGTGTGTGTGTTTTTGATGAATGCAAATGAAAGAAAGAGGGAAAGGGGAGGTGGGGTGTAGGTGAAAGCCTCACGTTTTACAGTCCCCGCAATCGCGCTCCGTGCGGTGTTCGTTCTCCCGTTCGTTTAAACGTTAAATGTTTATTTTATACGTTTAAATACACGTTTTAAATACGAATAATTACCCAATATTTTGATGAAGTATTTTACCAAATACTTAATGGTTGCGTTATAAGGTATAACTTTAACTTGTTTCGATTTGTTTGCGCGTTTAATAATCTAATCGTGTAGTCCTTGTTTGTACGATACGAATTTGAATTGAAATATTCTCTAAATAATATTTTGGATATAATTGCGTTATTAAATAATATTATATTATTTAATAAAATTTTCACCAACGTCCGTATTAATTGAATCGAATTGCATTCGATTTGAAACTCGTACGATTTAATCAAATCGCATACTTGTATATATATACTCATCAATATATATGTTGATACATTAATTAGCCTAACACGGAGCTAATTACATGTATTAAAACTTGATTAGGCGCTAACTACTAGTCTTAAATTGACGGGTGTCACAGAAATAGTATAAGTAATTTCAAAATTTGAAAAACTTACACTTTTCTTTTTCCGTGATTATTACTCCGACAATTCCAAGATTCCGACAATTACTTTTTCTTCGATTTCTTCCTGATTACTTGGTTTCATTAAAAACCAATCCGACAGACTTACTCGTTTTTGTATTCCGCATCGACTGGTATAAATTTCTTTCATTATTGTTAAGGATTTCATGCTTAATCGATCACTTCAATAACGCTTGGTACTGTTCAATAAAATCGTCCGACAATTCGAATTGTCGGACCATCCGACAATACAGTATTGTCGGATGAACAGTGTAATGGTTATCCGTGAATATTGAATTCTCGGATAAACAGTACTCCGTGATTTATTCTTATGTTTGACTATTTTGACTTGTTTGACTATTTGACTACGACAATCATATTGTCGTATAAACAGTACTTATTCACGGATGAATAGTACTTCGACAATATTATTCACGGATGAATAGTGTTACGACAATATGAATCACGGACAAAATTTTTGAAATATTATTTTAATTTTGAATTGTCGCATGAATATTATTCACGGACAATATGATTCACGGATTAAAACATGATTGTCGTATGAATAGTAGTACATAGCTAAGTCATATTGTCGCATAAGATTAATCATTATCGCATGAACAGTAGTCATTCTGTTATTGTCGGATACTTGAAAGTTTGAAAATTTTTCTAAGTGTTGAAAATTTTTCAAATAAACTTTCTGTTTAAATTTTGTGTGTCTAATAAACTCTTGGTGCAGATTTTATTTCTAAATGGCAGATTTAGATCCCATTGCTGCTGTTCAACCCGAGGTTAGACATCGAGCAGTCGTGTTTGAAAAACGACACAATGCAACTGCATATCTTCTGGAACAACCTGATAAATCTGAAAATAGGAAGTTTTTCCCTATGATAAGGTTTCTTCTACGATCACGCATATCGTATGCCTTGACTGTATCTGTTCCCAATCTGTATGAAGATCACATGATAGACTTCTGGACTTCAGCTGTATATCAAACAGATGTCAATCCTCTATGTATTACATCTACGGTTGATGGAAAACCGTTGTTGCTGACTGAAGAGCTGATTCGTCATACTCTCCAATTTGGAGATACTTTGAATGCATCAAATGACATTCCTCGAAACATCATTGATCAGTGTCTTCATCAAATGGGGTGTACTAAAGGCCCTCATGATGTTCAAATCCTGAAGAACCATTTCTGTCCACACTGGAAGTTTTTGGCACATATGCTAATTGGGTGCATCTCTCCGAGGAAAGCTGGTTTTGATTCAATGAGTTATCAGCTTGCAAGGATTATAACGGCTCTTGTTCTAAATATCCCATTTAACTTTTCGAGATACATCTTTGAGAATTTGGCTGGCAACATTAATGATGATGGATTCTTCATGTATCCTCGGTTTCTTCAGCATATTTTTGATAATCATGTCAATGAGATTACTTATCATGGAAGCATTCTACACTACACTCCTATTCCCAAAAGAGTGTTTGCTGATTGCAATGGATATAGGGGCAAACCAGTGCCGCCTACTGTTGATTTATTTGGCCATATCATTGATGCTGACTTTCAACCACCACAATTTGCAATGCCACAGATTGTACAACCTGCTGATTCTACTACTGATAGTGAATCCTCTGAGGGGGAGAAGGAGGTGCCTTTGATTGATCATGAGGAAGTGGAATCTTCAAGTTCTGAAGAGGATCAATCTTTTCGTCTACAATCTGTTGAAGAATCTTTAGTTCCTCAAAGACTTATTGCTGAAAATATTGAAAAAGAACGACAGGATTTAAGACGTCAACGCGAAGAGGCACAAGATCCTGAATATGTACCTGATATTCGGCCATCTCAAAGACGCAGAATTTCTGAACCCAGTTCATTTGCTGATATTGCTTCTACCTCTATGCCTGTTGTGACATCACAAGGTATTTCTGTCTCTATTCCAGCTCCTTCTACAATACCTGTTGCTGCTTCTGTTGCAGCTGGCACATCTTCTTCTTTACCTGGACCAAGTGTTAGCATGGCTAACCTTGATGCATCTTTACAACGAGCTGTAAAACCGCTGATGACTCTTGTTGAAAAGCTTCAAATGGATTTACTAAATGCTTTACAACGCATCAATACTCAAGATATTCTTCTCGAGGAACAACGACAGCAAATTCTATCTCAGAATAATCGAATAGAAGAATTGGAACTTGACGTTTTTCTTCTGAAAGAAATGTTGGTTGATCAGGGGGAGAGTGATGGTAATGATGATGATGGTGATGATGATGGTGATGATGGTAATGATGATGGTGATGATGGTGATGATGGTAATGATGATGATGATGGTGATGGTAATGATAGTGATGATGATGATGGTGATCATGGTGATGATATGACTGAAAATGCTGATGACACTAATGATGGAAATGATAGTGATCAACCAAATTTCTCACAAGCATTGGTTGTTTTTCAAGAAAACGAACCATTAGAAGTTGATCCTATAAATGCAATACATGAGTCAAGAATGTTTGAGCTTGGAGAATCATCTCGTATTTTTGATCAGGAGGAATTAATGGATAGCATTGAAGATGAAGAGGTGCTTTGTCCAACTCCTTTGAATGTGATTATTGAAGATCTAATACCATTTGTTGAATTTTGCAATGATGGTGATTATGATTTTGAAGATTTCGATCCAGAATATCCTCCGGGTTTTGAACCTGATTTCGATTATGTTCACGTTGAAGACTGGGAAGATTCTGAAGATGAACTTCATCCGGAGAATGTTCAGTCAGATATGTGTTCACAAGAAGGGTTATGGAAAGATTCTGATGATGATAAAGAGCCTGAGCAAAAAGTTTCTTGGTGGTTTCCTAAACAACCAACTCCAGTGGTTACAGTTCGTAAGTTCTTTAAAATACCAAGATATGAATGCGTTGGTAGAATTATCAGATGGAAATATGATAATGACAACAAAGTATTCATCATTAAAAGGATTGATGGACTTCAATACTTCCACTCTACATTCAAAGCCTTAGAAAAATTACCTAAGTGTGAAATCAATCATTTGGCTTCTGTGGATATCATTAATCGTTCAAGACATGGTTTGATAAATTGGATGACAGATACTTTAACAAGAGAAAGTAATAATGGGAAATTCACATGGGTTAAGGAAACTTTCCCATTGAGAACCGTTGATTATTTTGATATCGATCCTATTTCCAATCAACCAAGAGTCACTTTGACATATCCTCGAGTTAAATGCATGACAAAGATTCCACTTGAGAAATTGCCTGTGAATTTTTCTAAGTTTGTGAGTCATTGGAGATATAACGGATCAACTGGAGAAGCAGAAATTGCTTGTTATGATAGAGACTTGAATGGAGAAGTGATGTGGAATAGAGAGTCAATTGTATATGTGTTTGATCCTCTGAGCTTAATCAATCTATCAAAAGATGATCTTGAAGTCTTGCTCGTGAATCCGATTGTATATGATGATGCATATGATGATGAAAAGATGGCTTTGAAATTTCAACGGGTTGTAGAAGTATGTTGCTCAAAAGGTATTTTTGCTGGATGCAATCATCCTGGATATGCTTGAAGATTTGAAGAAAAGAATCAAGTATTCTCAAAGGGGGAGTTTGTAAAGACATGTTTTGATTAATACTTAATTTTTGTTCAAAGTGTTAATCCGAGATTAGGTTATCCGTGAATGTTTATGATTCGACAATAATGGATTGTCCGTGAATGCCTATTCGACATTTGCATTCCGTGAATGCTTGAATTCACGGACGGTGTAAATCCGTGAATTCTTATTCACGGATTATACTTGACATTGTCGTAGTGTGTCATCTATAAATAGGTAAGTTGAAGTCATTTTGAATGATGCTTTTTTGGTGTTATTTTGAGAGCTTTTGAGAGACATTCACTTGTACATGTTGACTTCTTGTATATGAAAGATTGATTTTGCTATATAATCAAGATTTCCTGTTGAATACATTTATCTCTTTCTTCTTTACTATAATTCACATGGTGTTTGTGTATATTTGTATTCCGCACGAATATACATATGTTCTAGTTTGCGTATTCTGATCCGAGGACGCTCACATCATTAAAAACCAATCCGACAGACTTGCTCGCCTTTGTATTCCGAATCGATTGGTATAACTTTCTTTCTTTATTGTTAAGAATTTCATACTTAATCAATCATAAACTTAATCTTTTGTTACTGTTCAAAATCGTCCGACAATTCGAATTGTCGGACCAACCGACAATACCGTATTGTCGGATGAACAGTGTGTTGGTTATCCGTGAATATTGAATTCTCGGATAAACAGTACTCCGTGATTTATTCTTATGATTGACTATATTGACTTGTTTGACTATTTGACTACGACAATCATATTGTCGTATGAACAGTACTTATTCACGGATGAATAGTACTTCGACAATATTATTCACGGATGAATAGTATTACGACAATATGAATCACGGACAAAATTTTTGAAATATTATTTTATTTTGAATTGTCGCATGAATATTATTCACGGACAATATGATTCACGGATCAATACATGATTGTCGTATGAATAGTACATAGCTAAGTCATATTGTCGCATAAGATTAATCATTGTCGCATGAACAGTATTCATTTTGTTATTGTCGGATACTTGGATGTTTGAAAATTTTTCTAAGTGTTGAAACTTTTTCAAATAAACTTTCTGTTTAGATTTTGTGTGTCTAATAAACTCTTGGTGCAGATTTTATTTCTAAATGGCAGATTTAGATCCTATTGCTGCTGTTCAACCTGAGGTTAGACATCGAGCAGTCGTGTTCGAAAAAAGACACAATGCAACTGCGTATCTTATGGAACAACCTGATAAACCTGAAAATAGGAAGTTTTTCCCTATGATAAGGTTTCTTCTACGATCACGCATATCGTATGCCTTGACTGTATCTGTTCCCAATCTGTACGAAGACCACATGATAGACTTCGGGACCTCAGCTGTGTATCAAACAGATGTTAATCCTCCATGTATTACATCTACGGTTGATGGAAAACCTTTGTTGCTGACCGAAGAGCTGATTCGTCATACTCTTCAATTTGGAGATACTTTGAATGCATCAAATGACATTCCTCGAAATGTCATTGATCAATGTCTTCATCAAATGGGATGTACTAAAGGACCTCATGATGTACAAATCTTGAAAAATCATTTTTGTCCACACTGGAAGTTTTTGGCACATATATTGATCGGGTGCATCTCTCCGAGGAAAGCTGGTTTTGATTCAATGAGTTATCAGCTTGCAGGGATAATGACGGCTCTTGTTCTAAATATCCCATTTAATTTTTCAAGATATATCTTTGAAAATTTGGTTGGAAATATTAATGACGACGGTTTCTTCATGTATCCTCGGTTTCTTCAACATATTTTTGATAATCATGTCAACGAGATTACTTATCATGGAAGCATTCTACACTACACTCCTATTCCCAAAAGAGTGTTTGCAGATTGCAATGGATATAGGGGCAAACCAGTGCCGCCTACTGTTGATTTGTTTGGACACATCATTGATATTGACTTTCAACCTCCACAATTTGCATTGCCACAGGTTGTACAACCTGTTGATTCTACAACTGATAGTGAATCATCTGAGGGGGAGCAAGAGGTTCCTTTGATTGATCATGAGGAAGTGGAATCTTCAAGTTCTGAAGATGATCAATCTTTTCGTTTACAAACTGTCGAAGAATCATTAGTCACTTAAAGAATTATAGAAGAAAATATTGAAAAGGAACGACAAGAATCGAGATGACAACGCGAAGAGGCGCAAGATCCCGAATATGTACCTGATATTCGTCCATCTCAAAGACGCAGAATTGTTGAACCTAATTCATCTGCTGATATTGCTTCTACCTTTGTGCCTGTTTTGTCATCACAAGGTATTCCTGCCTCTGTTCCAGCTCAATCTACAATTCCTGTTGCTGCTTCTGTTGCAGCTGGCACATCTTCATCTTCACATGGACCAAGTGTTAGCATGGCTAATCTTGATGCATCATTACAAAGAGCTGTAAAACCCTTAATGTCTATCGTTGAAAAGCTACAACTTGATTTACTTAATGCTTTACAACGCATTAATACTCAAGATATTCTTATCGAGGAGCAACGACAGCAAATTATATCTCAGAATGATCGAATAGAAGAATTGGAACTTGATGTTTTCCTTCTGAAAGAAACTTTGGTTGATCAGGGGGAGAATAATGTCACTGATGATGATGATGGTGATGGTGATGATGGTGATGATGATGGTGATGGTGATGGTGATGATGGTGATGATGGTGATGATATGACTGAAAATGCTGATAACACTTATGATGGAAATGATTCTAATGATGGTGATCAACCAAATTTCTCACAAGCATTGGTTGTATTTCAAGAAAAAGAACCATTAGAAGTTGATCCAATAAGTGCAGTACATGAGTTACGAATGTTTGAGTTTGGAGAATCATCACGTACTTTTGATCAGGAGGAATTAATGGATAGCATTGAAGATGAAGAGGTGCTTTGTCCAACTCCTTTGAATGTGATTATTGAAGATCTTATACCATTTATTGAACTTTGCAATGATGGTGATTATGATTTTGAAGAATTCGATCCAGAATATCCTCCGGGATTTGAACCTGATTTTGATTATGTTCACGTTGAAGACTGGGAAGATTCTGAAGATGAACTTCATCCGGAAAATGTTCAGTCAGATATGTGTTCACAAGAAGGATTATGGAAAGATTCTGATGATGATAAAGAGCCAGAGCAAAAAGTTTCTTGGTGGTTTCCTGAACAAACAACTCCAGTGGTTACAGTTCGGAAGTTCTTTAAAATACCAAGATATGAATGTGTTGGTCGAATTATCAGATGGAAATATGATAATGACAACAAAGTATTCATCATTAAGAGGACTGATGGACTTCAGTACTTCCACTCTACATTCAAAGCCTTAGAAAAATTGCCTAAGTGTGAAATCAATCATTTGGCTTCAGTGGATATTATTAACCGATCAAAACATGGTTTGGTAAATTGGATGGCAGACACTTTAACAAGAGAAAGTAATAATGGGAAATTCACATGGGTTAAGGAAACTTTCCCATTGAGAACCGTTGATTATTTTGATATCGATCCGATTTCCAATCAACCAAGAGTTACTTTGACATATCCTCGAGTTAAATGCATGACAAAGATTCCACTTGAGAAATTGCCTGTGAATTTTTCTAAGTTTGTGAGTCATTGGAGATATAACGGATCAACTGGAGAAGCAGAAATTGCTTGTTATGATAGAGAGTTGAATGGAGAAGCGATGTGGAACAGAGAGTCAATTGTATATGTGTTTGATCCTCTGAGCTTAATCAATCTATCAAAAGATGATCTTGAAGTCTTGCTCGTGAATCCGATTGTGTATGATGATGCATATGATGACGAAAAGATGGCTTTGAAGTTCCAACGGGTTGTCGAAGTATGTTGTTCAAAAGGTATTTTTGCTGGATGTAATCTTCCGGGATACGCTTGAAGACTTGAAGAAAAGACTCAAGTATTATCAAAGGGGGAGTTTGTAAAGACAAAAGTTGATTAATACTTGTTTTTATTATTTTGTCTAAGCGTTGTCCGTGAATCTATTAGTCCGTGAATTAGAAGAATCCTTTAGTTCGACAATAGTCTTTCTATCCGTGAATCTTTTAGTTCGACAATAGTCTTTCTATCCGTGAATCCTTTAGTCCGACAGTTGCATTCCGTGAATGTTAGGATTCACGGACGGTGTAATTCCGTGAATTCTTATTCACGGATTACACTTGGAATTGTCGTAGTGAGTTGTCTATAAATAGCATAGTTGAAGTCATTTTAGGTGTGTTTTTGAGAGCTTTTTGAGAGATCACTTGTAGACATACACTTGTATATTTGGACTTCTTGTATATGAAAGATTGATATTATAATCAAGATTTCTTGTTTGATACATTCCTCTCTCTTCTTTACTACAATTCATATTCTGATTGCATATATTTGTTTTCCGCACGAATATATGTTCGTTCTAGTTTGCGTATTCTGATCCAAGGACGCTAACAAACTATTTACATTGAAAAGCAAGTGAGGATTTTGAGTTTTGCTTGAGGACAAGCAAAGTCTAAGTGTGGGATATTTGATAACACGCAAAAAGTCAAATTTTTATGTATTATTATCTCACCTTTTTAGCCTAATTATGGTTGAAAACATTTGAAATATACATTTTTATACTAAATTTCATAATGAAGGCTAAAATATAGACAGTGCTTCAAGAATCAACTAAAAAGGCCTAAAAACGAGTAAAATAGAGCATAAACGATCAACGAATCTCTTGTTCACGCATTTTAGCACAATTTGAGCTATACTTGGAATTATGACCTCTAACTTATGTCATTTTCTTCGTTAGGAAATTACGAACGCGTAGATATAAAGAATGCTCAAAACGGATAAACGAGGAAGAAGTTACGCTTAAACAAAGAAATGAAGAACCGAAGGGCCGAATACGGCTGAAACAGACCGTATACGGCTGGCCCAGACCGTATACGGCTTGACACAAACCATATACGGCCTACACAGACCGTATACGGCCTGTGTTTAGCTGTATATCACTGTAACCAACCGTATACGGTTGGTGTTCACCCGTATTTGCCCTAGTTTGCCCGTATACGGCCAAAACCAACCGTATTCCGTGTACAAGCAATAAAAATCACATTTTTATACGAGTGTGCAATACGATTGAGCATTTGAAGGTCCAGATATGGTTAAAGAATACGGTTGTGCATTTCCTATATATATGAGGCTTCTCCATTCAAACAAAACACACTTCCACACTCCAACCTCCACCAACACACTCTCTCACTACTCTCTCTCTAGATTTAGGTTTTTATTTTCTGTTTTTGTAGTTAGCGGCTGGTTAGTCTCGGTTAATATACCGAACGAATAGAGGGGCAATATTGTAATATCGCTTGGAGGATACTAGAAGTTCTGCTTGTATTCTTTCACGTTGTATTCAGCTACGCTCTTATTACGGTTACATCTATCCTATTTCTATTCCTATTATGATGATTTATTATTGTTGTTATCATATTAGATTTAGGATCGTTTGCTATGATTAGCGAGTAGTTTTATCGTGTGTTTGCTATGATGTAGTTAGTCGTAATAGTTGGGATGATGTCATTATGAAATAACGGAGGCAACGTTATACGGCTTTCATTTGTATAGCGCTGGAAACACCAATGTATGTAGTACAGAAGTGGAAGCTATGAAAGTCGTGGGTACAATCCATTGTAGATTAATGTTTTCATAAATGAAAACCCTAGTGCTTTGAGCTACTTTCTATCTATGATTTTAAACCTCATTTAAACTAAACGCCTTTTAACCAGTAAACGTGATTACAGCCTTAATGATAGGACATCGTGAACCCTATCCAAAGGTACTTAGTTATCTGTGTCTAAATGAACATGGTCTGATTTATAAATAGTGCAAACATTTCTTTCTAAAAATGAACACAAAGTACATCATCATCATGGAAACACTACTTTCTGAATTGAACGCAAAGTACATGGTAACTATGGAATAATGTTTTCTGAACTGAACGCAAGTACACCGGAATTGTGGAAATATTGCTTTCTTATTTGAACGCAAATTACACAGTAACTGTGGAAATACTGTTTTCTAAAATGAATGCAAATATAACACTCTGAATAAATTAGGGATTTATTGGGACTTTAAAATAGGGGCTGGTTTATATCATAGATGGATAATTATTGCGCTTAAATACAAACTTAGTTAAACACGTCTAGGGTAACCTTTATAAAGCATCGTAGGTACCGGCTAAATACTTGGTACAACGATAGAAACACCACCGGTGGAGTACAACGCAGAAGCCATGAAAATGTCGTCGTTACTTCACTGTGTGGGTTATTGGGGTTACTGTATAAAGCAAAGTGAGTACCATCAGTCCCAAGTACTTGGTTAAAGCCACGGAAAGAGCCGTAGTTACTTGTTTTTTACACTATCAGTGATCACATTACTCCCAGACTTTACAAACTCATCGATAGAAAGTAATCAAAGCACACAAAACCTTGTCTTCAACTTAAATGTTTTCTTTAGATTAAAGTATTCTTGTGGGTTTAAGAAAGGTCAGACATCGAGTTGGTTTGTCTCCTTATTCATGCACCCAGGATTCTAATCCATATAAGGTTCACTACACCTTCACAGGTTAGTGTTGTGGGCTGGATAAACTACTCCGATCAGAATCACGATAGCCTAGTTACTCAGTGACATACTGATCGAGAACTCTATCAGTAGGGAACTAGTGCTTACTCCACTAATACTTGAAATAAATGAAATACAAATCTTTTAAAGACAATTTCATAACTCATACATCATCCCAGCTATGAAGGCTACCGAAATCATAGCAGACACCTCCTCTAGATTATCTGCTAACTACCAATATTTTATTTTTCTTTATTTAATTTCCCTGCCTAAATATAACAAAAACCAAACAAAACCCTCAAACTATTTTCAAAACCCTTACTAGTCAGATAGATCGTCTCTTACGTCCAGAGATCTAAAATACACTGATTCATAGAACGACCCTAGGTCATCCTTACTAATGTACTCCCACAGTTTTAAGTATACTTAGGACCCACATTTACAAATATAAAACTCTCTGATCGCCGGCCTGACTGGTCCGGTTAAGTCCTTCTGATGACGAGGACGATCCTCCCCCTTCACCAAGGAAAGGGCTTCACAACCTGACTGTTCGGGTGGCATCAATATCCATAACAACAAAATCAACTGGGAAAATGAATTTATCAACACGGACCATAATATCTTCTCCAATTCCACAGAAGAGTTCAACTAATCTATCTGCTAATTGGATGGTCATACGAGTTGGCAAGTGTTCGTTCAATCCTAGTTTCCCGTAAAGAGAAAATGGCATGAGGTTTACACTAGCTCCTAGGTCAGCTAAGGTGTTACTTATTTGAACAACCTGAAGATAACAAGGAATAGTGAACCCCGGTATCTCCCAGCTTTGGGGGTAGTCCTTGTTGCATGATTAAAGAGCACTCTGCATCTAAGGGCAAGTTAACTATCTATCTAAGTTTCTCTTTGTTGGATAAAAGTTCCTTAAGGAATTTGGCACAACTAGGCATCTCAATTAAAGCATCTAACAGGTTGACATTTAAGTGTACGCTTTTTAACATTTTCAGATATTTTCCAAATTGCGCTTCTTGTTTCTCTTTCTTAAGCCTACCGGGGAAAGGTATTCGTACCGGATTAGTGACTTCTGGGGCTATAAGGGGTCCTGGCTCCGGAAAAGTGACGGGGGTGTCAACTTGCACTGAGTCAGTGGGTAGAGAAATTGAAGGTTCATTCGAAGGAATATCTACAGATTTCTCATTCTTAGTCTCTTTTCCTCCTCTAGTGACCACAAGGATGTCATCATGCTCGTAAGACGAATGATAGACAAAATTGTAGATCGCTTCTTTCCTTTGCTCCTCCTCAATTTTTAAAAACAATCTTTTAACATTATCCTCCATGTTTTTCACTAAATCGTTTGAAATTCTAAGTAGACTATCAATCTAATTTTGAAAATCAACAATTCATTTTTTTGTATTATTTTGCTCAACCATGAAGTTGTTGAAAGTCGTATTGTTTAGACGAGAAGTCAATCGGGTAGAAGTAGAGAGAACTAAAGATTGAGAAATGGGTGGTGTGGTTGATATAGCATAAAAATTCACGTTTTTACTACCGATATCTCTCTCATTCTGAAACGATTCTTTTTATTTGAACTCAAATAACACTCAAATCAATGAGAATTTGCCAAGGAGGTCAAAACAAGGTTGCACGATAAAAATCAAGCAAAACAGATGAAAAATGAAGATTCCACGCACGTTTGAAGATTCAAGGCATCAAAACAAGATTTTAAGACTAAAGTACCCATCATCAACATCCATCTTATCCAAGAGGTTCATTTTCAAAATACAAGTCTAACAGAAGAAGAATCAACAAAAACGGATAAAGAATGAAGATTCTACGCCCGCCGGAAGATTCAAATGATTCGTACGCAATATCTGGAGATAGGAAACTCACTTTTGGGATTAATTTTCATCAAATTCTTCGTTTTTGAAAAACGAATCCAACGAAAAAATAATCGACGAAAACGGAAGCATAACAAAGAAAACACGCGCGAATTAAGAAACGCAGCAAAAGACGGTGAACCGGGGAAGGTGGCAGCCAGCCGCTGCCGGCCAACCACCAGCTGCCGCCCGCCACATGGTGGGTGGCGCCGGCCTCCCCTCCCCCATCTCATTTCCGATTTTTGGTCCTTTCGTGTACCCGGTGCCACACCTTTACGCGATTGTACGTAGTCGGTGCCACACCTTTGCGCGATTGTACGTACCTGGTGCACCACCTTTTCCACCTTTTGCTAAAGTGCTCCTCAAGATGCTAACATGAGCCGGATTTCACCTATAAATAGGAGGCATGAGGCTTCATTTCAACACACACCTTACACACCATATGCATTAGTCATATTACTTTCTTACTTTCTCATTCTATTTTCTTACTTCAAAATTAGTATTAAGCTAGTTAGGAAGCTTGTTTAGAGTAGAACGAAAGCAAGGAACATCTTGTAATCTTAGGTGTA
Source organism: Pseudognaphalium luteoalbum (assembly GCA_963422505.1). Classification (NCBI taxonomy): domain Eukaryota; kingdom Viridiplantae; phylum Streptophyta; class Magnoliopsida; order Asterales; family Asteraceae; genus Pseudognaphalium; species Pseudognaphalium luteoalbum. Next base: position 41,955,990 of record OY730194.1, read on the forward strand.
CGCTTGAAAATACACTTATTAATTCAAGTCTATTCCTTCTCGCATTCTAATCCGGGTTCTTTCTTTCATATTCTATCTTAATTAAATATGTATGCTTTAATTATGCTAGAATTAGTTTGTGCCATGATTAGCGAGTAGATTACTATTGTATTTGTTGTGATGTAGTTAGCACATATAATTATGGGATGACTTTAAATACGTCATGAAATAATATGACGGCCCCTATTCAACTGTTTACTTGGTATAGTGTTGGAAATGCTTTTTAAGCAAAGTACATACGTATGGAAGCCGGTAGACGACCGAAGGTAGTTGTATTATGGATCGACGTTATAAAAATGGAAACTTTATGAACGGACTTATCGTGTGATCTTAAACCTAAAACTTTCATTCGCCTTTCAATTAACAAATGTGATTTTAACCTTGTAAAGAGGAGTCGCGAACCTTAATACTTGGTCAATAATTATCTGCATCAAAACTATGGTTCAATTGTAACGTCATGCAAGCATCATAAAAAGCAATGTGATTACGTGGAATTACCATGAGTATAGTACACTTCCAATCACAATGTAATTATCATGTAAACATCACGAAGCAATTAAATTCACAACGGAAACATTGGTAAACGATTAAATACATTGTGAACTACCATAGAATTTTCTGACATGGTCTGGGTTTAACTTTCTGCAAAAAGCCGTCATCATTTTAATTAGATTAGTTTAAATTAGATTAGAGTAGGTAGGATATAGGCTAAATAACCATTTACGAAAACCTAGGGATTTGTTAATTGTATCAAGAAAGGCAAGTTTAAAATCCAATCTAAAATGATACTCTTTCCTAACCTGTAAAACCCTAAAGTAAGATACGCAAGAAACCTAAACGTTTTCCCTCACTTATCACTCTTAAGTTTTACTAATAGGAATTGGTAAACAAGTCCGAACATAAACCCTAAGTTAGTTTCTTATAAGACTCATAATCTTTGTGGTATTAAGAACGGTTAGATGTGTCATGGACCTGCTACTCTATTCCTTCGCCCACGAGCAAATGCGTTCAATAATATGGGCCACTGACTCCCTCACCGGAGAGTGTGGAGAGTTGAGCATCGTCTGTCTGACCAGAATCATGACACCTTAGTTCCTTGTGACATATTAGTTGATAACCGACTAATAGGGAATCTATTGGTTATACCATAAATTATTGAATCTTGCAAACAATTCTAATTTAGTTAATAATTTTCCCGTGAAAGTCATCATCCCATATTATTAGCCAATGAACTCACAACAAATACTACTTTCCATTATCTGATTTATTATTACATTTCATTCGCTTTATTTACTTTACTTAGTTAACTGAACCAAACTCCCAACGCACTCTTTTAAAAACCTGTACTAGAAAGTAACGATTGATTGGATCACCTCCGTTTCAGTTCAGTTTCTCTTTAAGAACGACTCTAGGTCATACTTACCATCTACTAGCCCTTGGTTCAGTATTAGTAAGTCATACTTAGACCCCAGCAAATATAAATTTAAAACAAGAATTAATAATACTTCTTCTTCATTTCCAAGAGCTAGAACAGATGTTTTGGGTAAAGGAAAGTCCAGGTGGCAGGGTAAGCGTCAGGGTCAAAGATTTAATAATAAAAGTGGTTTATCTGGAAGCAAAAGTGGTTCCTCTGGAGGTTCAAATTGGTGTAATTCTTGTAAGTCAAGGCCATCTGGTCAATGTACTCCTCAGACAAATAAATGCCTTAAGTGTGGTGAGCTTGGGCACGACCTCAGAAATTGTAGGTATCCTAATTTTGTGTGCTGGAACTGTAAGAAAGAAGGGCATCGAGTTGGTCAGTGTCCTGAGGCAGGAAGACAGAGTTTTGGTTCGGTCGGGAGTTCGTCATCTTCCGGTCAAAAGCGAAAGAATCCTCCGCCAGCAACGAGTAGGGCATTTCAGATGACAGTCGATGAGGCTGTCCACACAGATGATGTGATTACTGGTACTTTTCTTATAAACTCTGTACCGGCTCGTGTATTATTTGATTCTGGAGCAAATTGTTCTTTTATATCTGTGTGTTTCTGTGATAAGTTGAAACTGATCCCTACTGTGATAACTAAGCCCTTAGAAGTAGAGATTGTTAGTGACAAATTAGTTCCTGTTACCACCTCAGTGACTGGAGCTAATATTGTGATAGATGGCCAGACTTTTCCAATTTCGTTTCTGTTAATGCCGATTCCAAGTTTTGATGTGATTATTGGCATGGATTGGTTAAGTCAGTTTAAAGCAAGTATAGATTGCCACCATAAATTGATTAGAATCCCAATCTCTGAAGAGTCATATGTTGTGGCTCGAGGAGAACGGGATAGTGGGTGTATTCCTTTGATTTCCATGATGAAAGCTAGGAAGGCGTTGTCTAAAGGTTGTGAGTCGTATCTAGCTTACGTTATCGATGCCAAATTAGAAAATAAGTCTATTTCTGATGTTCCGGTTGTGTCTGAATATCCGGAAGTATTTCCCAATGATTTACCTAGTTTACCACCGGTAAGGGAAGTTGAATATCAAATTGATCTTATTCCCGGCTCCTCTCCCGTAGCTAAAGCTCCCTATAGATTAGCTCCGTCTGAGATGCGAGAAATGATGAATCAGATACAGGAATTATTGGATAGAGGTTTTATTAGACCTAGTTCCTCCCCGTGGGGTGCACCGGTTTTATTTGTTAAAAAGAAAGATGGGTCATTTAGAATGTGCATTGATTATCGGGAGTTAAACAAAAGAACAGTAAAGAATAAATATCCTCTGCCTCGAATAGATGATTTGTTTGATCAGTTGCAGGGATCTTCTGTGTATTCTAAAATTGATTTGAGGTCGGGTTACCATCAGGTTCGTGTTCGTGAACAAGATATTCCAAAGACTGCTTTTCGTACCAGGTATGGTCATTATGAATTCCTGATGATGCCTTTTGGTTTGACTAATGCTCCAGCAGTTTTTATGGATCTGATGAACCGGGTATGTCGACCATTTCTCGATAAATTTGTAATTGTTTTCATTGATGATATTCTCGTGTATTCCAAGTCTGAATCAGAACATGCCATGCATTTGAGGTTAGTTCTTGAAACCTTGAAAAGAGAACAGTTATATGCCAAATTTTCTAAATGTGAGTTCTGGATTCGGGAGGTACAGTTTCTGTGTCATATTATCTGTAACGATGGGGTTAAAGTTGATCCTGCTAAAATTGAAGCTGTTATGAATTGGAATGTTCCAAAGAATCCTTCTGAAATTAAAAGTTTTCTTGGGCTAGCTGGGTATTATAGAAAATTCATTAAAGACTTTTCAAAGATTGTTGGTCCGTTAACCAAATTGACACGTAAAGATGTTAAATTTCAATGGGATGAATTACAGGAGATAGCTTTTCAAACTTTAAAGCAGTTACTATGTCAGGCACCTGTGTTAGCTTTACCAAATGACTCAGATGACTTTATCGTTTATTGTGATGCATCTTATTCTGGTTTGGGTTGTGTTCTTATGCAAAAGGACAGAGTTATTGCTTATGCTTCACGTCAGTTGAAACCTCATGAAAAGAATTATCCCACACATGATATAGAATTGGCAGCTGTTGTGTTTGCTTTGAAAATCTGGAGGCACTATTTATATGGTACTAAATGCATTGTTTGTACTGATCATAAAAGTCTGCAGTATGTGTTTTCACAGAAAGAACTGAATATGCATCAAAGGCAATGGTTAGAATTAATCAAAGATTATGATTGTGAAATACGTTACCATCCAGGAAAGGCAAATGTAGTTGCAGACGCATTGAGCAGAAAAGGTACTTCTGACCGAGTCTATTTTTTGAAAGTTAATATTTCTTCTGACTTAATGGATCAAATTAAAGCTGCACAGTTAGAAGCTTTGTTGGAATATAACCTTAAGTCAGAAATTATGTTGAAAAGAAAAGATTTGTTGATAGATGATTCTAGAGGATTAAAAACTTTTCAATCTCGAGTTTGGATTCCTCTGATTGGTAATATTCGAGATATGTTGTTAACTGAAACTCACAAGTCACGGTTGTCTGTCCACCCTGGTAGTACACGGATGTATAATGATTTAAAACCATTGTACTGGTGGCCCACAATGAAAACTGATATTGCAAAGTTTGTTAGTAATTGTCATATATGTGCTCAAGTGAAAGCTGAACATCAAAAGCCATATGGATCATTGAAACAGTTAGAGATTCCAGAATGGAAATGGGAACATTTGACTATGGATTTTGTGACTAAACTTCCACGTACTCTTCGAGGGAATGACATGATTTGGGTCATTGTTGACAGATTGACCAAGAGTGCACATTTTCTGGCGACTAGTGAGACTGCCTCTCTTAGTAAACTCGCACAGTTGTATGTTAATGAAATTGTCTCAAGACATGGTATTCCATTGTCGATTGTATCAAACAGAGATTCTCAATTTATTTCTCATTTCTGGCAGAGTTTACAACAAGAATTGGGTACACGTGTTAATCTCAGTACGGCCTATCATCCTCAGACAGACGGTCAGTCAGAACGTACTATTCAGACGTTAGAGGATATGCTCAGAGCTTGTGTCTTAGAGTATGGAGGTTCTTGGGATTCTCACATTCCTTTGGTGGAGTTTGCTTATAATAATTCTTATCATTCCAGTATTGGTATGCCTCCTTATGAAATGCTATATGGTCGTCGTTGTCGTACCCCCACCTGTTGGTTGGAAGTGGGAGAAAAGCAGTTTGCAGGCCCAGACATTGTACAGATTACTGCTGACAAAGTGGCCATCGCCCGAGAAAAGCTGAAAGCTGCACACGATAGACAGAAACAATATGCAGACCCACGTAGACGGCCGGTTACTTTTACCGAAGATGAGTTGGTGTATTTGAAAGTCTCCCTGTGGAAAGGTGTTATTCGATTTGGAAAACGAGGAAAGTTGGCACCTAGATATATTGGTCCCTTCAGAATTCGTCAGGTGGTTAATGACCAATCAGTATCATTGGATCTTCCTCCGGAGCTTGCTGGTATTCATGACACGTTTAATATCTGTTATTTGAGAAAGTGTAATGTCGAGGATCAATCTCAGATTCTTCCTTTACAAGATTTGAAAGTCGACCATAACAAGAAATTAGTAGAAGAACCGATTGAAATACTTGATAGAAAAATTACTAAACTTAGAAAGAAACAGATACCGATGGTGTTAGTGAAATGGAGACACAGTTTAGGTTCCAATTTGACCTGGGAAACCGAAGAGTCTATGAAATCCAGATATCCTGGATTGTTTGATCGAGTTTAGATTTCGAGGACGAAATCTCCTAAAGGAGGGGAGATTTGTAACATCCTATCGTCGGGTCTGGTAATAATCTATTTAAATTGATTATTTAATTAATTTAGGAATTACTTGATATTATTTGTTTATTGAAAAACTTAGGTGAGTAAGTCTTAGAACTTATTGTGTATAGTAAATTATTGTTTGTTTTAATTTACTATAGTTGACGGTACAATAAAATAAGTTTCTCGCAATTAATAATTAGGTTCCAGACAATAGATTTACGACGGATATAAAATACCCAAAATAATTAAATTGTGTAGTCGATTAAAAGCAGGAGTCGACCTCCTTATTTGGTTACCTCCTTTCATCTCAACTTTCCCAAAATAACCTAACCTTCAAATTTGTGTGCCTAGAAGTACAAACAACAAATTGAGATTCAAACAAGATTACTTGAAACTGAAATTGTGATTCCTTATAAGCTTGCTATCATCATATTGTAAGTGTTTTCAAATTTATGAGCTCAAGCTTTATTTAGGATGAAATTGAATGATTGCTTAGATTGTTTGTGATAGTCTTTGATATCAATGATGCTAATTGATGTTAGAAAACTGAGTATGTGTACATGATATGTAAATTTTGATGTTTTGTTCTTGAATTGGAATTTTGAGCTCAAATGTGTGAATTATCAAATTGGTATGAATTTGACCTAAAATGGAATTGATTGAGGTTTGTTTAAGTTATTGGATGTTAACTAGTTGCCATATGATACTCCTTTAAGGTTCGAAACTGGAATTGGTCGATTTGGCACTTGAAAGTTGTGAAATTGAGATTTTAGGTCGTGCAGGTTTTGGTTAAACTGCTGCTGTTGTTGTTCCTGAAGAACAAGTCGGCGGGTCTGGTACCCTACCAGGCGGGTTCTTGATTATGTTGGAGAACCGGTGTAGAGACAAAAGTTGATTAATACTTAATTTTGTCTAAGTGTTTAATCCGTGAATAAGATGTTGTCCGTGAATGATAAGAATTCGACAGTCTTTGTATCCGTGAATGTTAAGGATTCGACAATAGATGAGTGTCCGTGAATGCCTATTCGACATTTGCATTCCGTGAATGCTTGGATTCACGGACGGTGTAATTCCGTGAATTCTTATTCACGGATTATACTTGGCATTGTCGTAGTTAGTCGTTTATAAATAGCATAGTTGAAGTCAGTTTGTAAGTTCTGCTCGTGTGATTTTGAGAGCTTTTGAGAGACATTCACTTGTACATGTTAACCTCTTGTATATGAAAGATTGATTTAGCAATATAATCAAGATTTCCTGTTGAATACTTTTATCTCTTTCTTCTTTACTATAATTCACATTGTGATTGTGTATATTTGTATTCCGCACGAATATACATACGTTCTAGTTTGCGTATTCTGATCCGAGGTTGCTCACAAGTGGTATCAGAGCTAAAAGGATAAGAAATTAGAACATTTGTGTGGATTAAAGTGTGAAGATGAAGATTTGAAGAAGTTACAGTGATGTCTAGTGTTACAATCATTTGAGACAGCATCAAAATCAATCTGAAGGTGTCAACAAGTGATTTCTGATATAGAATCTCTTCTGAATTCATTCACATCTACTCTATGATGACCAGTTGATCAAGAAGTATCACAAAAGCTTACGTCTTTTCTGCATGATTGAAACTTTGACGATCAAAGTTAAAATTGATTGTTTCTGAGTGTCGGAAATCAAATTCCGAGCTCATCGCAACAAGTTTCATCAAAAACAAGCCTGTTTTGAAGAATCTGTATCACTTTGAAAATTCTGGAAATCGTCTTCCGTGAATTAACACTTTTCGTGAATTCAGAATTCCGTGAATATATACTCCGTGAATATTACTATTGTCGCATAAACAGTATCCGTGAATTATACTATTGTCGCATAAACAGTGGTATTACATTCACGGATTAAGATTTTCAAAATATTATTAACTGTTTTTAATATTCACGGATATTAATATTTAGTTATTCTCGGATATTGTATTCTCGGATATTGTATTCACGGATAATTGTATTAACGGATACTCATATTCACGGATATTAGTATTTGGTTAGTATTCACGGATATTGTATTCACAAAGAAAGATTAAAGAATTTTTAAGTGTGATTCACGGATTTCATCTTGGACGATGGCTCATGTTAATTGGCAAACGATGATGAAAAATGATCAAGAGACCGGAACAACTACAAAACCACCCAAGTTTCTTTGTCAAAATGATTACGATGACTGGAGATATCGTTTTGAATCATTTATTGCTTTGTATGATCCTGATTTGATGATTCCAATATTGGAACAATATATACATCCAAGAGCAGAAGGCATTTATCGAGATAATCCTCCACCTAAATCATTAAAGATGATGAATTCGGAAGAACGAAAAGAACATGATCGTGATAAGAAGGCCAAATCCATCATTTCAATGAGTCTTCCAAGTGATGTTTTAGCAGGGTGGAAAGATTTGTCTACTGCTTTTGAATTGTACAAAGCAATGGAAAAGCGGTTTGCTGGTAATGATAAATTGAAAAAGAGCAAACGCGATTTACTAAAGAAACAATGGGATGTTTTCACCTGTATTCCCAATGAGTCTTTTAACGATTTGATCGTTAGGTACTCACAGCTTATCAGTGAGTTAAAAAGACATGGAATGATTCTTGAGCGTCTTGAAATCAATGAAAAATTGATTGAAGCCTTGCCTTCTCGATGGGACATCAAAGCAAATATCTTGATGGAAGATGAGTCATTAGGGGAATATGCTTTTGAGGATTTAATTAATAAGCTTCAGGTGTATGATGTGTCTCTCCAGAAAAAGGAGACAGAAAAAATGATGCAGTTTACTCAATTTGGTACTACCAAATCTTCTGAAACAACGGCATTATATTCAGGATCTGAAACTTATTCTGGTGGAAATCCAAGTGGAACCACATCTGGTGGTTATTCAAGTTTTGGTTTTTATGGTTCTGGAAGTTCTCCAACTTCAAGCCATCAACAACAACAGAATTCTAATCCACAAGTTTCAAGAGTGACTGAAGATCATGCAAATGTTGAACTGCATTCTTGTCTTCATATGAAGCTTTTATTTCTGGAAGAGTTGGAAATGTTGAGTTAGTTGAAGAGGATTATGATCAATTGCATCCAGATGACCTAGAAGAGATGGATTTGCAATGGAATATGGCTATGCTTACTAGGCGGGTTAAAAGGTTTTTACAAAGAACTGGTAAAAATAAACTGGGAGGTAAACCAGGTTTTGACAAATCAAGAGTTCGTTGTTACAATTGTCAAAATCTTGGTCACTTTGCAAGAGAGTGTGAGAAGAATAAAGCTCCTACTTCTGGTTTTACCAAGCCATCAACTTCAAAGACATATTCTTCATCTACTCAACCTCAAACAAAGGAAACATCTGCTACTCCCACATCTTCTGCACTCATTTCTACTTCTGATGAGTTTTATGATTGGAGCGCACACGTGGATGAGTATTCCCATAACCAAGCATTTATGGTGAATGTTTCCGAGGTCGATTCTTCCCTTTCTAACCAAGCATGTATCAAACTCAAAATGCTAAACTTTTAACTGACAATGAAAAGTTAAAAATACAGAACAAGGAATTGGTTGAAAATAATAATCTTTTAAATAAACGTTTTGAGTCAACAAATGTTGAAACACATGATTTAAAAGCAAAAATCTTCAATCAGCAATCCATTATTAATAGTTATTTGGTTGAAATGGATTTATTAAAAAAAGAAAAATCTGATGCTGATTCTATGATTTTAGATCTTGAAAGAAAATTACTAAATGTTTCAACATCTGCTGTTGTTTTTGATGAGATAATCAATAATCAACGTTTAGATACTAAATCTAAATCTGGTATTGGATATCAAAATGATTCAAAAACAAAAGACTCAAAAGTTGAATATCATTTTGTTCCTCCACCAACTACCTATTCTGCATTGCCAGTTAAAAATGAAGCAAATGTTGAGTTTGCTTATGGAAAAGGAAAAGTTGATTTGAAAGACACACATCAAAAGGTGTCTTCAAGTGAGACTCTAGAATCATCTGTTAAAGATGATTCCAAAGTTGGTGATTCACTAGCTGATGAATCCAAAGTTGATGCTTCCAAAATGAAGAAGCATGATTGTGAATGTAGTGACAAGATTAACGATTGTGTTTTAAAAAATTTAAAAGAAAAATCGAAAGCTTGTGACACACCAACACAAGTTAAACAGATTTTGAAACAATCTTCTTCACCACAAAAATCACAATCATCAACTTCTTCATCAATAGTTAAACTTTCTTCTTCTCACTTTGTTTCTACCAAAAATGAAGTATCTACAAGTAGAAAATCACATTCTAAATGTGAGGCTTCTACAAGTAAGACTTCACTTCATGTTTCTGATAAAAGGGTTACTTCTCGGAAACAATATGAAACAAGAAAATGTTTCTATTGTAGTGTTCGTGGACATCTTATCAATGAGTGTCACAAGCTTGCTAAAAAACGTTCAAAAGATATTTCGAAGCAAGCTAAACATTCTGAAATCAAAGATGATTTAAAAACTATCCACGAAAAATCATCAAAACCGAAAGTAACATCTTCTGTTTCTTCAAAGAAGAAAACACAATCTCATGATGCGTCAATCAAAAGGAATTTCAAAAGGAATTTGAAACAAATTGACGTTTTCATCATGGATGTCATTACTGGACGACCCATAGCCTCAAAGGCTTGGGTCTCCATTAGCAACTAATCCATTTTTGATCAAATGTCTTACAGTCTTCCCGAGCTATTGATAACATATGGTACATCGATAGTGGCTGTTCAAGACATATGACAGGGAATCTCTCTCTGCTTGAGGATGTTAGGTTAAAGACGGAGGATTTGTTGCATTTGCTGGAGACAAAGGTGGCATGATTTCTGGTGAGGGAACCGTTTCAAACGGGGAAATCAGCTTTGACAAAGTAAATTATGTTGAACAACTTCAACATAATCTACTTAGTGTTTCCCAAGTTTGTGACAAGAAACTGTCAACTTGGTTTAACGATGAAGAGTGCTTAATTCTTAAGCCAGGGTTTGTGGTACCTCAAGAGTGGATTCTTATGCGAGCTCCAAGGGTAAAGAATATGTATGTCTTAGACATGCGTACCATTACTCGATCTACAGAGCATACTTGCTTATTGTCAAAAGCTACAGAAAAGGAATCAATTTTGTGGCACAGAAGAATGGGTCACATTAACTTTAGGAAAATGAACTTCTTAGTTAAGAATGATTTAGTGATTGGGGTTCCTAAACAAACCTTTTCACTAAATGATCACTGTATTTCCTGTAAAAAGGGAAAACAAACTAAGAAGTCTCATAAACCTAAATTGATGAATTCGATTAACATTCCTTTGGAACTTCTCCATATGGATTTGTTTGGACCTGTAAGTGTTCGGAGTATTGGGGGTAAATCCTATTGTTTAGTAATCACTGATGATTATTCCAGATTTTCATGGGTTTACTTCCTTAGTACAAAAGATGAGGCTGCTGAGAAAATTAAGTATCTAATTCTGAGATTAGAAACTTTGTTTTCTCTGAAAGTGAAAATTTTGAGAAGTGATAATGGTACAGAATTCAAGAACTACTTAATGGAAATGTTTTGTCTTCAGCACGGAATTACTCAACAATTTAGTGCGCCTCGAACTCCACAACAAAATGGAGTTGCTGAAAGGAAGAACAGAACTTTGATCGAAGCTGCAAGAACAATGCTCTCAGATGCAAAGTTGCCAACAACTTTTTGGGCAGAAGCAGTTAATACGGCTTGTTTCGTATTAAATAGAGTTCTTGTGGTCAAAGATAAGCAGAAAACGAGCTATGAATTACTGAATAATCGGAAACCGAATATTCATTTTTTGGAACCTTTTGGATGTCCGTGTTTGTTGTTGAAGACTAAGGATCGCATTCCTAAGTTTGCTGAAAATTCTGAATCTGGATTTTTCTTGGGTTATTCTACAAATTCTCACAATAAGAGAGTTTATAACACGGCATCACATCGTATAGAGGAATGCTATGAAGTTGAATTTCTTCGGCATTCTCCCTCTTCAAATGGCATAGGTCCAAAATGGTTATTCGATTACGACACATTCTTTAATTCTCTTGCTATTTTTCAGCATGACGTGTCTTCTTCTTCTGCTAAAGATTTAGATGACTATGTTATTCCAGTTACATCTGTTCCTGCTGAGCCGATTATTACTTCAGCTCCATCAGTTTCTACTTCTCATCTTACTCCACCACAATCTTCTGATGACTCAATTGCTCATGAGATTTCTTCACCTTTGACAACTGTTGAAGAAGAAACAACTTCCAATCCTGACGATACTGACAATTTTCAGGAACCTTCTGCTGAACCAGAAGAACCAATTCTTGATGACTCTAGTGATGAAGTAGTTAGTAATCCTGAAGATTCTAACTTAGGAAATAATTTGCATGTAGATTCGGTTCCTACATTGCGAATTAATTCTAAGTATCGACATCCTCTAAAGAATGTGATTGGAGATATGTCAGAAGGAATTAAGACTCGGCAGCAACTCAAATCTGATTCTTCTTCTTGTTTTTTATCACAAATTGAACCAAAAAATGTTCAGATTGCTTTGACTGAATCCTCTTGGGTTCAAGCAATGCAAGAAGAATTACAACAGTTTGTAAAATTGCAAGTTTGGACTTTAGTGAAACCACCTAAAGATGTGCATCCGATTGGCACTCGATGGGTTTTTCGTAATAAGAAAGATGATCGAGGAATCGTGGTCCGAAATAAGGCCCGATTAGTCGTTCAAGGTTTTACTCAGATCGAAGGTTTTGATTATGATGAAGTGTTTGCACCGGTTGCTAGGCTTGAATCAATTCGGATCTTTCTAGCTTATGCTTCCTTCATGAGGTTTAAAGTATATCAGTTGGACGTCAAGTGCGCATTTTTATATGGGAAAGTGCATGAAGAAGTGTTTGTCAAACAACCACCGGGTTTTGAAGACTCTAAATTCCCAGATTATGTGTATCGGTTGGATAAAGCTTTGTATGGTTTACATCAAGCTCCCAGAGCTTGGTATGAAACTTTATCTCAACATCTTCTTGCAAATGGGTTTTCTAGAGGTCAGATTGACAGCACTCTTTTCATCAGAAAAGTAAAAGGGAATTTGTTGCTTGTTCAAGTGTATGTAGATGACATCATATTTGGGTCGACAAATGAAAGCTTATGCAGAGAGTTTGAGCAGATTATGAAATCAAAATTTGAAATGAGCTCCATGGGTGAAATGGCATTTTTTCTTGGGTTGCAAGTCCAGCAACTTGATTCAGGCATTTTCATACATCAAACAAAGTATGTTACTGAAATCTTAAAGAAATTTCTGATGACAGATGTCAAATCCATTTCTACACCCATTGATCTTGTTGAAAAGATTGGCCCTGCTCTTGCTGATCAATCAATCGATGAAAAGGAATATCGGTCCATGATTGGGTCTCTTATGTATTTGACAGCTTCGCATCCAGATATTATGTTTGCTGTCTCCATTTGTTCAAGATATCAGGCAAATCCTAAAGTTTCTCATCTGAAGGCCGTTCAACGTATTTTCCGATACTTGAAAGGAAAGCCTAATTTAGGCATTTGGTATTCACATGATGATGACTTTTCTCTTTCTGCATATTCCGATTCAGACTATGGCGGATGTGGTATTGACTTCAAATCCACATCGGGTGGATGTCAATTTCTAGGAGAACGACTTGTGACATGGCAGTGTAAGAAACAGGATACAGTTTCTACCTCTACTGCAGAGGCAGAATATATCTCTGCTGCAAGTTGTTGTTCCCAAATTCTTTGGATTCAACAACAACTTAGAGATTATGGGTTTCTTCTAAACCACACTCCTTTGCATATAGATAATACTGCTGCCATAAGTATCATACGTAATCCCGTACAGCATTCTAAAACGAAACACATCGAAATTCATTTTCATTTTATACGGGATTGCTATGAGAAACACTTGATTAACTTAGTCCATATTGATACTTTAAAACAACGAGCTGATCTGTTTACAAAAGCGTTTTCTAAACCTCGTTTTGAAGAATTAATCTTGATGCTCGGAATGAAGCATTTAGATCAAATTAAATAAACTTTGGATCTTTTTGAATTTTCTTTGTTGTTTACTTTTTAATTTTTTCTTTAAAAAAAAAACAAAAAAAAAAAATTCAAAAACATATGAAAAATAAAAAATTAGGGGGAGATTTTTTTGTAAAAGTTGGGAAATGATAGTACATTGGAAATTGTATTTACATATAAATCTGAAAAAGGAATGTTACGTACTATTTTTGATATGCTAATAGGTTTATATAGCATTTTTAAATCATGTTTTCTACTAATGTAATTTTAAATATGGTTTATTGGTAGGCATTTATGGGTCTATCATATCACAAATAAACTCTATCACTTTGTTATACGATGTATAGACCTGTGATACAGTTTATTAGTCCAACCCGAAGTATGACATATGTGACTAAAAGTCATTCCAACATATGTATGTACTTCTAAAGATATCATCATATTTTCACTCTTTATATGAAAATATTAATATATTATGAATTTGAAAGTATATTTTTATTTTGGTTATATAAAATGATATGCATATTAATAATAAAAGAAAAAGATATTTTAGATGCCAAAGTGTTCAAGTGTATAACACATATCAAAAATCATATATAAAATGATTTTTAGAAAGTATGTTTTATTAAAGGCTATGTAGATTTAAAATTGGTCAAAAATATTAGCAATCAAAATAGATTTTCATTTCTAAAAAATTACAAATTAAATACATTCATTTATCCCAATATGATCCCAAGTCACGAAAATTAATCCAACAAAAAGATGTTATTTTTGTACATATTTAGTTTATTAATTTTTCATTTTTTCATTTTTAAATAGGTTAGAAAATTTTATCCAAAGTTTGTTTAAATTGATAAAAATGTTTTATCTATAATTTTTGAATTGTCGGATGAAGATATATATATTCACGGATGAAAATGTTTTATTATTCACGGAATTATTTGTTTTCACGGAATAATTGAAACAGTATAAGTAATTTCAAAATTTGAAAAACTTACACTTTTCCTTTTCCGTGATTATTACTCCGACAATTCCAAAATTCGACAATTACTTTTTCTTCGATTTCTTTCTGATTACTTGGTTTTATTAAAAAACCAATCCGACAGACTTGCTCGTTTTTGAATTCCGCATCGACTGGTATAAATTTCTTTCATTATTGTTAAGGATTTCATGCTTAATCGATCACTTCAATAACGCTTGGTACTGTTCAATAAAATCGTCCGAAAATTCGAATTGTCGGACCACCCGACAATACAGTATTGTCGGATGAACAGTGTAATGGTTATCCGTGAATATTGAATTCTCGGATAAACAGTACTCCGTGATTAATTCTTATGTTTGACTATATTGACTTGTTTGACTATTTGACTACGACAATCATATTGTCGTATAAACAGTACTTATTCACGGATGAATAGTACTTCGACAATATTATTCACGGATGAATAGTGTTACGACAATATGAATCACGGACAAAATTTTTGAAATATTATTTTAATTTTGAATTGTCGCATGAATATTATTCACGGACAATATGATTCACGGATAAATATATAATTGTCGTATGAATAGTACATCACTAAGTCATATTGTCGCATAAGATTAATCATTGTCGCATGAACAGTAGTCATTCTGTTATTGTCGGATACTTAAAAGTTTAAAATTTTTTCTAAGTGTTGAAAATTTTTCAAATACACTTTCTGTTTAAATTTTGTGTGCATAATAAACTCTTGGTGCAGATTTTTCTAAATGGCAGATTTAGATCCCATTGCTGCTGTTCAACCCGAGGTTAGACATCGAGCAGTCGTATTTGAAAAACGACACAATGCAACTGCATATCTTCTAGAACAACCTGAGAAACCTGAAAATAGGAAGTTTTTCCCTATGATAAGGTTTCTTCTACGATCTCGCATATCATATGCCTTGACTGTATCTGTTCCCAATCTGTACGAAGATCACATGATAGACTTCTGGACTTCAGCTGTATACCAAACAGATGTCAATCCTCCATGTATTACATCTACGGTTGATGGAAAACCATTGTTGCTGACTGAAGAGCTGATTCGTCATACTCTCCAATTTGGAGATACTTTGAATGCATCAAATGACATTCCTCGAAACGTCATTGATCAGTGTCTTCATCAAATGGGGTGTATTAAAGGACCTCATGATGTTCAAATCCTGAAGAATCATTTCTGTCTTCACTGGAAGTTTTTGGCACATATGCTAATTGGGTGCATTTCTCCGAGGAAAGCTGGATTTGATTGGATGAGTTATCAGCTTGCAGGAATTATGACGGCCCTTGTTCTAAATATCCCATTTAACTTTTCGAGATACATCTTTGAGAATTTGGCTGGCAACATTAATGATGATGGATTCTTCATGTATCCTAGGTTTCTTCAGCATATTTTTGATAATCATGTCAACGGGATTACTTATCATGGAAGCATTCTACACTACACTCCTATTCCCAAAAGAGTGTTTGCAGATTGCAATGGATATAGGGGCAAACCAGTGCCGCCTACTGTTGATTTATTTGGCCATATCATTGATGCTAACTTCCAACCGCCACAATTTGCATTGCCACAGATTGTACAACCTGCTGATTCTACTACTGATAGTGAATCATCTGAGGGGGAGCAGGAGGTGCCTTTAATTGATCATGAAGAAGTGGAATCTTCAAGTTCTGAAGATGATCAATCTTTTCGTCTACAATCTGTTGAAGAATCTTTAGTTCCTCAAAGACTTATTGCTGAAAATATTGAAAAGGAACGACAGGATTTGAGACGTCAACGTGAAGAGGCACAAGATCCTGAATATGTACCTGATATTCGGCCATCTCAAAGATGCAGAATTTCTGAACCTAGTTCATCTGCTGATATTGCTTCTACTTCTATGCCTGTTTTATCATCTCAAGGTATTCCTACCTCTGTTCCAGCTACTTCTACAATTCCTGTTGCTGTTTCTGTTGCAGCTGGCACATTCTCTTCTTCACCTGGACCAAGTGTTAGCATGGCTAACCTTGATGCATCTTTACAACGTGCTGTAAAACCGTTGATGACTCTTGTTGAAAAGCTTCAAATGGATTTACTAAATGCTCTACAACGAATCAATTCTCAAGACATTCTTCTCAAGGAACAACAACAGCAAATTCTATCTCAGAATGATCGCATCGAAGAATTGGAACTTGACGTTTTTCTTTTGAAAGAAATGTTGGTTGATCAGGGGGAGAATAATGTTAATGATGTACATGATGTACATGATGGTGATGATGATGATGGTGATGGTGATGATGATGATGGTGATGATGATGGTGATGATGGTGATGATGGTGATGATGATGGTGATGATGGTAATAATGGTGATGATGGTGATCATGGTGATGATATGACTGAAAATGCTGATGATACTAATAATGAAAATGATAGTGATCAACCAAATTTCTCACAAGCATTGGTTGTATTCCAAGAAAACGAACCATTAGAAGTTGATCCAATTAATGCAATACATGAGTCAAGAATGTTTGAGCTTGGAGAATCATCTCGTATTTTTGATCAGGAGGAATTAATGGATAGCATTGAAGATGAAGAGGTGCTTTGTCCAACTCCTTTGAATGTGATCATTGAAGATTTAATACCATTTGTTGAACTTTGCAATGATGGCGATTATGATTTTGAAGATTTCGATCCAGAATATGCTCCGGGATTTAAACCTGATTTCGATTATGTTCACGTTGAAGACTGGGAAGATTCTGAAGATGAACTTCATCCGGAGAATGTTCAGTCAGATATGTGTTCACAAGAAGGATTATGGAAAGATTCTGATGATGATAAAGAGCCTGAGCAAAAAGTCTCTTGGTGGTTTCCTAAACAACCAACTCCAGTGATTACAGTTCGTAAGTTCTTTAAAATACCAAGATATGAATGCGTTGGTAGAATTATCAGATGGAAATATGATAATGATAACAAAGTATTCATCATTAAAAGGACTGATGGACTTCAATACTTTCACTCTACATTCAAAGCCTTAGAAAAAATTGCCTAAGTGTGAAATCAATCATTTAGCTTCTGTGGATATCATTAATCGTTCAAGACATGGTTTGATAAATTGGATGGCAGATACGTTAACAAGAGAAAGTAATAATGGGAAATTCACATGGGTTAAGGAAACTTTCCCATTGAGAACCGTTGATTATTTTGATATCGATCCGATTTCTAATCAACCAAGAGTTACTTTGACATATCCTCGAGTTAAATGCATGACGAAGATTCCACTTGAGAAATTGCCTGTGAATTTTTCTAAGTTTGTGAGTCATTGGAGATATAACGGATCAACTGGAGAAGCAGAAATTGCTTGTTATGATATAGACTTGAATGGAGAAGTGATGTGGAATAGAGAGTCAATTGTATATGTGTTTGATCCTCTAAGCTTAATCAATCTATCAAAAGATGATCTTGAAGTCTTGCTCGTGAATCCGATTGTATATGATGATGCATATGATGACGAAAAGATGGCTTTGAAATTTCAACGGGTTGTAGAAGTGTGTTGCTCAAAAGGTATTTTTGCTGGATGCAATCTTCCTGGATATGCTTGAAGATTTGAAGAAAAGAATCAAGTATTATCAAAGGGGGAGTTTGTAGAGACAAAAGTTGATTAATACTTAATTTTGTCTAACTGTTTAATCCGTGAATAAGATGTTGTCCGTGAATGATAAGAATTCGACAGTCTTTGTATCCGTGAATGTTAAGGATTCGACAATAGATGAGTGTCCGTGAATGCCTATTCGACATTTGCATTCCGTGAATGCTTGGATTCACGGACGGTGTAATTCTGTGAATTCTTATTCACGGATTATACTTGGCATTATCGTAGTTAGTCGTTTATAAATAGCATAGTTGAAGTCAGTTTGTAAGTTCTGCTCGTGCGATTTTGAGAGCTTTTGAGAGACATTCACTTGTACATGTTAACCTCTTGTATATGAAAGATTGATTTAGCAATATAATCAAGATTTCCTGTTGAATACTTTTATCTCTTTCTTCTTTACTATAATTCACATTGTGATTGTGTATATTTGTATTCCGCACGAATATACATACGTTCTAGTTTGCGTATTCTGATCTGAGGTCGCTCACAACCGGCGGGTTGTCGGCCAAGCCGGCGGCTCCTACAGCCTTTAATACTCAATTAGCTTCTGTTTGCTCAAAATCTAATTCACCCGGCGGCTCAAGGGTGAAGCCGCCGGCTTGTATGGTCGACCCGGCGGGTCATGATGCCCAGCCGGCGGCTTCTTAGCTCTGTCAGCATATCAACTTTATATTTCAGAAGTTGATTTAAATGATTTGTAAAATGCTGTACTGTTGATAAATTAGTGTTATAGCATAATAATGAGTATGTTGACGTCTACAAGAACATATTTAGGAAGCTATACTCATTATGTGAATTATGTTGAGTTTCTTGTGCTGGATATTAGATAAGTTAAGTATTGAAGATTCAGATTACTAACTTATATTTGATTGTTGATTCTCAGATCCTCCAAAAGATAAGTGATCCCTGGATTCTGAGTTTGTGAAGACAAAGGTATCGGTGAGTGGATTTGGAACTCACCATTCGATTTAGTTGTAACTATTTGGTTGCAACAAGTAAACGTAGATATGTTGTTATATCTAATAGTCATAGTTGATTATAAATCTACGTGCTATGTGTGGCCTTCGGGCATCAGTTGTTAATGAGGTCAACAGGTTGAACTGGTTGGTTGGGCTAGTTGGTTGTTGTGTGAATGACACAGGATCTTACTTCATTTGTTGTGTGTATAGAACCTGTGTCTGAGTATAGTAACCACTAGTTATCGGTCTCGTCCGTTATGGCCAAACGGATATGGTTGGATAAGTGTTCTTGGGAACCACCCGGGTATTATGGTATTCCCAGAGCCGCCGATCCTCATTACTATATTGTTGACTAATTGTAATATATGTTTACGGTTGTTTGGGGTAAACAGGTGGTTATGCTAAGTTGAATTGTGAGTAATGAATTCATTCACTTAGCTTTGTGCTAATCCCTCATCCTACTTCCTGCAGGTTTTTGATATATATGTGGGTGTCAGGAATGGATGCTTTCGCAGGGAATGTCTGACAGATTAAAACTCTGATATGGTTTTTCTATAAACCTGGTTTTGTAATATGTAATACCCCGACATATGTAGTTTTTAAACAGTTCTATGTTGGTATATTTTAATATGTAACTGTGTATGTACATTATTTTAATGTACAGTATATAAATATGTTTTAAATTCATACGCTTCCGACTAAAATAATATAATATTGTTGTCCTAAAAGAGGGGTGTTACAGTTATCATCTTAATCAACTTCCACGCTTCGTCCGAAGTATGTAGTATGAAATTTTCCGATGAAGCGGCGTCGAGGGTTTGATGGTGTTGAGGATTTAGGCTGTTGTAGAATGTGCAGACCAAATTCATTTCAGTCAACTGATGATTCTAACATCTCTCGATCAGATTCTTAAATCGTTCCCAAGCAGAGCTTAATGATTCAGTGGTTCTTTGATGGAAATTGGCGATGTCGGTCTCAAGCTTGGTTTGTAGGGAAGGAGGGAAGTACTTAGCTAGAAACTTAGTAGCCATCTCCTCCCACGTATGAATCGAATTGGGTTCGAAATCATAAAACCATGTTAAGGCTTGAGAAGATAAAGAATAGGGAAACAGATGGAGTAGTAGAAGGTCTTTATTGGTTTCTATTTGTTCGAAAGAGTCAGACAGGTTGATGAACTTGTTAAGATGGGCATTTGGTTTTTCAATCGAAAGACCATGAAACTGACACTCAGATTTAATCATTTTAATGTAGTGAGGAATAATTTTAAGGGTTTCATCCGTTGGTGCTACGATCGGTCCTTCGCGTCCCTCTAGCAGTGGCTTGATTGATGAGGCGAGAGTGATACGGTTCGTCATAACTTGTTCGGAAGAAATAGGGTTTTGGAAAGGAAAGCTATACTAATCTAAACTAAATTACTTAAGGATAAAGCAGGTTACTTTCAGATGATATTGATATTCCAAAAGGATCGCTAAATAACTAAGATAACTAAATACCTAAAATCGGCCGTTGTAGTCCCCGGCAGCGGCGCCAAAAACTTGATGTCACCCCAGCGGTCGGTCAGATTTTACTCCAGTCGTTGGTCTGGCCAACTAGGGCGAGCACCGATGGGTGTTTTATATTTGTAATGCGGGAATCCTAAGTTTTATACTACTTATAGACCTAAAAGGGGAGTAAGCGGTACGTATGACTCAGGTGTCATTGTTCAAACTACAACGGGCATGAGATCTTAGGTGGATTAGTCGTCTTTTGCAATTTAGCTGGATTTTTAAAACATTTGATAGGGGTTTTGGTTTTTGTAATTAATTACTGAAATTAAAAACTAAATTAAAAGTGGGTTGTACGGAGAACGCAGAGAAATCAAGATGAGGAATGTGTTTACTGCGATTACAACAATGTTATTTAACGAATAGTTATGAGGGATAGGGCTGATGGCGGTGTCGTGGTCGGATGATCACAACACCGATCAGTGGGTGTTTTATATTTGTAAATGCTGGGGTCTAAGTGAGACTTACTATTACTGAACCAAAGGCTAGTAGATGGTAAGTATGACCCAGAGTCGTTCTTAAAGAGAAACTGAATTAAAATGGAGGTTGTAACACCCCCAAATTCACTGTTTGGCGGAAGCATAATTTGGGTATTACTAATCAATAATCAAAGCACACAGATGTATAGCAAACGACTCTATATGCGTCGTTTTAACAAAATAAAAATATATTAATATTAAATGTTTACAATTGTTGAAACTGTACATAGCTCGTGTTCGATTAAATGAGAGATTCCAATACATAAATACTTGTACAAAAATATACTAATGCAAGGAAATCTCTATCGTCTGCATGCTGACTTGAGCTATAGTAATCCTGAGGATATTCCGAATCTACTGCTGAGTACCTGTGATACATGCTAAAATGGGTCAGTTATCGCTGGTGAGCTCACAGGTTTGTATATCAAATAATATCATGTAAACCGCAAGATTTAAGTACTGATTTGCATCCAGCAAATAAAGATAATGATAATGTATACAGCCATGAGCACATAGTCTGAGCTTAACTCGAGAAGTCAGGATCACAATTAGTGCCTAAGCGAGGTGCCTCCATGAGTGGCTAATCAACACTCATCTGAACAAATATTAGTACATCCGTTTACCCAGTTAGTGCTTGCTAACCCGGACAAGGAGGGTCAATCCTATATGGTACCATATACTAATATTCACGCTACAACGTATTACCAAACTATGCTGACGGAGGACTTTGAAATGATTAGTTATGTGAAACTCATGTAGTATATGAAAATGTTTGTACTTGCGTTCACATGTTAAAAACGAGCAATGAATCACAACCCTGAGTAAAAACAGTAAAAGAGGGGCCATGAGACTCACTTGAGTCTTGAAGTGTTTAATCAATAAACGTGAGTTGATTAGCCGATTAGTGATGGTCCGAAGACTCGTAACCTGAGGGTGTCCACGACATGCGATGGTTATAAACATGATTGGGTATCTCAAAAGATCACCCTTGTAGTTGTTCATCCAACTAGAATGTCCAAATTACTACGATTTGGTTGATTTGTTTAAGTATTTGAAAATGCGTACGGCCCGTTGGTGATTGTTTGTAATAATAATCTTATCATTATCATTATAATTTTGAAGTGTTATGCTTGAAAACATGTTCCAATGTGTTTTAGAAGTCGTATCGTATAAGGGTTTGAGGTTTTAGAAGTTCGACACTTAGTATGAAAAAGAGTTGTAAACAGCCTGTTTTTAGCGTCACTTGATGCGACACTTAGGGGTTTAGGCGACACTTAGGAAGTGTCGCATAAAATTGTGAAATCTGAGTTTAGGGCGTCACTTAGAGAAGTGACGCATGGAGAGGCATCACTAAAGCAATGTCGGTTATCAGTGTCAGGTAAGGGCTCTATGCGTCACTAGGGTCGAGTGTCGGATGAAATTAGAGTTCAATTGTATAAGACACTTAAACAAGTGTCGTTGGAAGTGTCGGTTAGATAGCGTTGGGCGTCACTGGACAAGTGACGGATGTAAGTGTCGGGAAAAAGGGGTTTTATGCGGCACTTAGGCAAGTGACGTAAATTTAGGGTTTCATGCGTCACTTAATGCGGCACTTAAGTGACGCACGAAGTGACGCTATACCGGTTCGGCCTATGCGACACTTATGTCTGTTCTATGGATTTTGAGCCCAAAATGTGTTTTCTGGTTTCTGTTTGGTCCTATTCTTTTACCCAACCCTTAGATGGACATTTCAAGCTATTACAAACAACAATCAAGTCAAAATAATGGAAATCGGAGTGTTTTGGGATTTGTCGGGAACTTACAAACTTAACAACGGAGGAATCCGAAAAGGTAGAATTGTAGATCGTGACGAGGTGGTTCTTTTTCTTCAAACAAGCGAGGTGACTCAAGGATGTTTGATGGTAGTTTTTGTGGAATTAAGGTGATGGTTGTGTTGGTGATGTTTGAGAGAAAAGTGGGAAGGGAGAGAGAAAGATATGGGTGTGTGTGTATAATGAGAAAGAGTGAGGTGAGGGAGGTGGTGACCCTCACCTTGGGCCAGTTTTGGTGGGGCCCACCCCTTGTGGGTGTGTCCCAAATTTTGTTCCCCGTGTATGCGCTCCGTGCGGTGTTCATTTCCCGATTGTTTAAACGTTAATTTAATTATTTTATACGTTTAAATGTACATTTTCAAATACGAATGTTTTATAAATATTTTGTTTGAAGTATTTTACCAAATACTTAGTAAGTGAATTATAAGGTATAATTTAACCTCGTTTTGATTGTTTGCGCGCTTAATATATTAATCGCGAAATCCTTGTTTGTACGATACGAATTTGAGTTGAAATATTCTCTAAACAATATTTTGGATAAAATTGAGTTGTTAAATGATGTCATATTATTTAATAAATTTGGTCACCAAGGTCCGTATTTATTTGATTCGAATTACATTCGATTTGAATTGCGTACGATTTAATCAAATCGCATAATCGTATATATTCATCAATATATATTTTGATACATTAATTAGCCTAAAACCGAACTAATTACATGTATTAACAAAGGATTAGGCACTAATCACTAGTCCTAATTTGACGGGTGTTACAGAGGTGATCCAATCAATCTTTCTTTTCTAGTACAGATTTTTATAAGAGTGCGTTGGGGGTTTTGGTTCAGTTAACTAAGTAAACTAAATAAAACGAATAAAAGATAATGATAAATCAGATAATGGAAAGTAGTATTTGTTGTGATTTCATTAGCTCATAATATGGGATGATGACTTTTTAGGAAAAACGTTTATCTAAATTTGGAATGTTTACTAGATTTGATAGCTTATGGTATAACCCGTAGATTCCTTATCAGTCGATTATCAACTAATATGTAACGAGGAACTAGGGTATCATGATTCTGATCAGACAGACAATGCTCAACTCTCCACACTCTCCTGTGAGGGAGTCAGTGGCCCATATTATCGAACGCATTCTCTCGTGGGTGAAGGAACATAGTAGCAAGTCCATAACTTGTCTAACCATTCTTAATACCATAAATACTACAAATCCGGTAAACAATTAACTTAGAAGAATATGTTCGGACTTAATTGATTAATTCCTATTAGTGAAACTCAAGCATGATAAGCGAGAGAAAGCGTTTAGGTTTCTTGCGTACCTTACTTTAGGTTTCATGGTTTGAAGTATTATTTTAAATTGAATTTTAAACTTGCCTTTCTCAATACAATTAACAAATCCCTAGGTTTTCGTGAATGGTTATTTAGCCTATAGCCTACCTACTCTAATCTAATCTAAACTAATCTAATCTAATTAAAATATTGACGGCTTTTGCATAAAGTTAAACCCATACTATATAATAAAATACTATGGTAGTTCACAATGTATTTAATCGTTGACCGATGTTCTTGTTGTGAATTTAATTGTTTCGCAATGGTTACATTGTAACACCCCAATATTCAAGGTATTATTTTAGTGTATCCATAAATATAAGTATTATGAAATATTATTATATAAGTAATGAAATATAATAGAAAACGTAAATGGATTTCTCAGTTCCAGACTGTAATTAATTAAAGACTTGAGTGTAATATATCAATATACGTATCCATTTCTTGATTCACTCTAAACAATTCCAGAACCTTCAAACGTGAAGAATCAACATCGTAGGGGCCTTAATCATCATCAAATTCTTCATTTAAATTCCTAATTCAAGTCTCTACTTTTCTAATGGAGCCTTCTAATCATTTACTTTAACTTGTAAGTGTTCTTCTTCCTTGTATCATGACCTAGAAGAAGGGTTTATTGGGGGTTAGATGATTGGAGTAATTAAATATGAAATTAGGGTTTGTGATTAGTGTTATTGATGTTAGTTGATACTAGTTATGATAATCATCCATATTAAGTGATGATTCTTTGATTAGGTTTCATGAGCAAAAGTGGGGTTTTGCAAAATTTTTATGATTTAACCCCAATTAATCTAAAGTATGTTTAATATGAATTAATTGAACCTGGAAATAGATATGATAAATTATAGATAGTGGGCATGATTATGATCATGACTAAGTATAGTCTAAGTGGGGGAGAATTGAAGATAGTAATTAGATGAATAAGATGTCTATTAGTTATTAAATATGTTGTTGTGAGCTCCTCTCGGATCAGAATACGCAATCGAAACTAACACAGTACTTGTGCGGAAATCAAGTATGTGTAAAATAGAATTTGAATTGAAGTAATAACAAGAACAATAAGGATGTGTCAACAAGAGAACTTGATTGTATTATACGTTCGTAAACTTTCTGTTACAAGAACTATACATCAACTCTCAACGTCTAAGTAATTACAAGAAGTCAAGAGTGTTCTGATCAAACAAAAAGACAACTACCAAAAACTGACTTCAACTTACCTATTTATAGACAACTATTTATGCGACAATGCCAAGCATTCACGGATTCCGTGATTCCGTGAATCCTTATTCACGGATTGCACTGTCCGTGATTCCAAGCATTCACGAAATATGAATGTCGGATTTAAGAATTCACGGACACAATACTTATTGTCGAATTCCTAGTATTCACGGATACAAAGACAATTGTCGAATTCCTAGTCACGGATATAAAGATACTTCTAATTCACGGACAAACTAATTCACGGATTAACACTTTAGACAAAAATAAGTATTAATCAAAACATGTCTTTACAAACTCCCCCTTTGATAATACTTGATTCTTTTTCTTCAAGTCTTCAAGCATATCCAGGAAGATTGCACCCAGCAAAAATACCTTTTGAGCAACATAGTTCAACAACCCGTTGAAACTTCAAAGCCATCTTTTCGTCATCATATGCATCATCATACACAATCGGATTTACGAGCAAAACTTCAAGATCATCTTTTGAGAGATTGATTAAGCTCAGAGGATCAAACACATACACGATTGACTCACGATTCCACATCACTTCTCCATTCAAATCTTGATCATAATAAGCAATTTCTGCTTCTCCAGTTGATCCATTATATCTCCAATGACTCACAAACTTAAAAAAATTCACAGGCAATTTCTCAAGTGGAATCTTTGTCATGCATTTAACTCGAGAAGTAACTCTTGGTTGATTGGAAATCGGATCGATATCAAAATAATCAACGGTTCTCAATGGGAAAGTTTCCTTAACCCATGTGAATTTCCCATTATTACTTTCTCTTATCAAAGTATCTACCATCCAATTGATCAAACCATGTCTTGAACGATTAATGATATCCACTCAAGCCAAATGATTGATTTCACAGTTAGGCAATTTTTCTAAGGCTTTGAATGTAGAGTGGAAGTACTGAAGTCCATCAGTCCTTTTAATGATGAATACTTTGTTGTCATTATCATACTTCCATCTGATAATTCTACCAACGCATTCATATCTTGGTATTTTAAAGAACTTTCGAACTGTAACCACTAGAGTTGTTTGTTCAGGAAACCACCAAGAAACTTTTTGCTCTGGCTCTTTATCGTCATCAGAATCTTTCCATAACCCTTCTTGTGAACACATATCTGACTGAACATTTTCCGGATGAAGTTCATCTTCAGAATCTTCCCAGTCTTCAACGTGAACATAATCAAAATCAGGTTCAAATCCTGGAGGATATTCTGGATCGAATTCTTCAAAATCATAATCACCATCATTGCAAAGTTCAATAAATGGTATGAGATCTTCAATAATCATTTTCAAAGGAATTGGACAAAGCACCTCTTCATCTTCAATGCTATCCATTAATTCCTCCTGATCAAAAGTACGTGATGATTCTCCAAACTCAAACATTCTTGACTCATGTATTGCATTTATTGGATCAACTTCTAATGGTTTTTTTTCTTGAAATACAACCAATGCTTGTGAGAAATTTGGTTGATCACTATCATTTCCATCATAAGTGTCATCAGCATTTTCAGTCATATCATCACCATCATCACCATCATCTCCATCACCATCATCACCATCATCTTCATCACCATCATCACCATCATCATTTTCATCATTTCCATCACCATCATCATCATCATCATTTTCATCACCATCATCACCATCATCATTTTCATCATTTCCATCACCATCATCACCATCATCATTTTCATCACCATCATCAGTGACATTATTCTCCCCCTGATCAACCAACATTTCTTTCAGAAGAAAAACGTCAAGTTCCAATTCTTCTATTCGATCATTCTGAGATAGAATTTGCTGTCGTTGTTCCTCGAGAAGAATGTCTTGAGTATTAATTCGTTGTAAAGCATTAAGTAAATCCAATTGTAGCTTTTCAACAAAAGTCATCAATGGTTTTACAGCTCTTTGTAAAGATGCATCAAGATTAGCCATGCTAACACTTGGTCCAGGTGAAGAAGAAGATGTGCCAGCTGCAACAGAATCAGCAACAGGAATTGTAGAAGGAGCTGGAACAGAGACAGAAATACCTTGTGATGACACAACAGGCACAGAGGTAGAAGCAAAAGCAGCAGATGAATTAGGTTCAAAAATTCTGCGTCTTTGAGATGGACGAATATCAGGTACATATTCGGGATCTTGCGCCTCTTCGCGTTGTCGTCTCAATTCTTGTCATTCCTTTTCAATATTTTCTTCTATAATCCTTTGAGTGACTAAAGATTCTTCGACAGTTTGTATACGGAAAGATTGATCATCTTCAGACATTGAAGATTCCACTTCCTCATGATCAATCAAAGGTACCTCTTGCTCCCCCTCAGATGATTCACTATCAGTAGTAGAATCAACAGGTTGTACAACCTGTGGCAATGCAAATTGTGGAGGTTGAAAGTCAATATCAATGATGTGTCCAAACAAATCAACAGTAGGCGGCACTGGTTTGCCCCTATATCCATTGCAATCTGCAAACACTCTTTTGGGAATAGGAGTGTAGTGTAGAATGCTTCCATGATAAGTAATCTCGTTGACATGATTATCAAAAATATGTTGAAGAAACCGATGATACATGAAGAAACCATCGTCATTAATATTTCCAACCAAATTTTCAAAAATATATCTTGAAAAATTAATTGGGATATTTAGAACAAGAGCCGTCATTAATCCTGCAAGCTGATAACTCATCGAATCAAATCCAGCTTTCCTCGGAGAGATGCACCCAATCAACATATGTGCCAAAAACTTCCAGTGTGGACAAAAATGATTTTTCAAGATTTGTACATCATGAGGTCCTTTAGTACATCCCATTTGATGAAGACATTGATCAATGATGTTTCGAGGAATGTCATTTGATGCATTCAAAGTATCTCCAAATTGGAGAGTATGACGAATCAGCTCTTCAGTCAGCAACAAAGGTTTTCCATCAACCGTAGATGTAATACATGGAGGATTAACATCTGTTTGATACACAGCTGAGGTCCAGAAGTCTATCATGTGGTCTTCGTACAGATTGGGAACAGATACAGTCAAGGCATACGATATGCGTGATCGTAGAAGAAACCTTATCATAGGGAAAAACTTCCTATTTTCAGGTTTATCAGGTTGTTCCATAAGATACGCGGTTGCACCAAGAGTTTATTAGACACACAAAATCTAAACAGAAAGTTTATTTGAAAAATTTTCAACACTTAGAAAAATTTTCAAACATCCAAGTATCCGACAATAACAAAATGAATATTGTTCATGCGACAATGATTAATCTTATGCGACAATATGACTTAGCTATGTACTATTCATACGACAATCATGTATTGATCCGTGAATCATATTGTCCATGAATAATATTCATGCTACAATTCCAAATAAAATAATATTTCAAAAATTTTGTCCGTGATTCATATTGTCGTAATACTATTCATCCGTGAATAATATTGTCGAAGTACTATTCATCCGTGAATAGTACTGTTCATACGACAATATGATTGTCGTAGTCAAATAGTCAAACAAGTCAATATAGTCAATCATAAGAATAAATCACGGAGTACTGTTTATCCGAGAATTCAATATTCACGGATAACCAACACACTGTTCATCCGACAATACGGTATTGTCGGTTGGTCTGACAATTCGAATTGTCGGACGATTTTGAACAGTAACAAAATGTTAAGTTATGATCGATTAAGTATGAAATTCTTAACAATAAAGAAAGAAAGTTATACCAATCGATTCGGAATACAAAAGCGAGCAAGTCTGTCGGATTGGTTTTTAATGAAGCCAAGTAATTAGAAAGAAATCGAAGAAAAGGTGATTGTCGGAATTTTTGGGATTGTCAGAGTAATAATCACGGAAAAGGAAAAATACAAGTTTTTCAAATTTTGAAATTACTTATACAGTTACAATTACTCCATAAAAACACTATTCCGTGAATATACATCTTTATCCGTGAATAAAGAAATATATACATCCGACAATTCTTTTATTTTTTTTTTTGTGAAAAACATTTGTATCAAATTAAACTAACTTTGGATAAAATTTTTGATCTATTTAAAAAAGAAAAATGAAAAATTAATACAGTAAATATGTACAAAAATAAAATCTTTTTGTTGAAGTAATTTTCGTGACTTGGGATCATATTGGGATAAATGAATGTATTTAATTTGTAAGTTTTAGAAATGAAAGTCTATTTTGATTGCTAATATTTTTGATCAATTTAAATCTACATAGCATTAATAAAACATACTTTCTAAAAATCATTTTATATATGATTTTTGGTATGTGTTATACATTTAAACACTTTGGCATCTAAAATATCTTTTTCTTTTTATTATTAATATGCATATCATTTTATATAACCAAAATAAAAATATACTTTCAAATTCATAATCTATTAATATTTTCATATAAAGAGTGAAAATATGATGATATCTTTAGAAGTACATACATATGTTGGAATGACTTTTAGTCACATATGTCATACTTCGGGTTGGACTAATAAACTGGATCACAGGTCTATACATCGTATAACAAAGTGATAGAGTTTATTATTGTAACACCCCCAAATATGTCGTTTAGCGGAAGCAGGATTTGGGTGTTACTAATCAATAATCAAAGCACAGAGATTTATAATGAACGACCACTATATGCGTCGTTTTACATTGATATTGATAAAACAAAAGTTTACATCAAAATATTGTTTACATTAGCTCTGCTTGAAAATAAGAGATTTAAGTACATAATTAATCTATACAAAATATAATAATGCAGCTAAAATCTTTGTTTGTTTGCATGCTGAATCGAGCTAATAGATCTTGATTGAGCAGTCCAACCTACTGCTGGTCACCTGTGATACATGCTAAAATGGGTCAGCGAAACGCTGGTGAGCTCACAGGTTTGTATGTCAACACATATTTGTATGAACCGCAAGATTTATAATTGAATTTATAAAGCAATTAAGCAAAATAAATGTTATACAGCCATGAGCACATAGTCTGAGCTTAACTTGAGTGTCAGGTCCAATTAAGGAAACCCAACTTGAATGCCTCCTACGAGTGCCTAATCCACACTCGTCTTCCCAAATGCTAATACGTCCATTTGACCAGTTAGTGCATGATAACCCGGACGAGGATTGTCAATCCTATATGATATCATATACTAATATTCACGCTACAGATGTATTACCAGACTATGCTATGGAGGGCTTTATTGATTAGTTGAAAACAACTGATGTAGTATTTGATTGATTTGTACTTGCGTTCAACATGTAAATAAAACGAGCAATGTAATCACACCCCTGATTGAAAAGAAGTAAAATAGGGGCCATGAGACTCACCTGAGCCTTGAGGGTTTAAATTAATAAACTTGAATTGATTAGCAGTGGATTGATGTCCGAAGACTTGTAACCTGAGGGTGTCCAAGACACACAATGGTTATAACATGAGTAGGCATCTCGAAAGACTGCCCTTGTAGTTGTTCGTCCAACTTAGAATGTCCAAATTACTACGATTTGGTTGATTGAATTATCCAAATTACTACGATTTGGTTGTTTGACTTGTGTTTTGAAAATGTGTACGGCCCGTTGGTGCTTGTTTGTAACAATAATTCCCACATTATTATTTTGATAGTTTTGAAGTGTTATACCTAAAACTAAGTTCCAATGTGTTTTAGGAGTTGTGTCGCATTCGTGTTTGATGTTATACAAGTTTAACACTTTGTGTGAAAGTTTAGATGTAACACCGTTACTTATGAACCTAGGGTAAGGGAGAAGCCCGTTAATGACGGGGGTCCGGGGGCAGCGCCCCTGGTAGCGGGGTCCAAGGGGCGGCAGCCCCTGGCGGGGTCCAAGGGGCAGAGCCCCTGGCTGGGTGAAAAACGCACCTGGACTTGAATTTGGGCGAAATCGGGTGATAAAATTTTAGGTCTCGACACTTAGTAAAATCTGTGTTTTCTTGGTTCTGTTTCATGCGACACAAGGTCAGATATGTGACACAAGAGCTTTGCGACACAAGGGTTGTGTCGCATAAGCTTTCGGTGCTAAATCAATAGCGACATAAGGGTTGTGTCGTATAGGGTATACGACACAAAGTGCGACATAATTGTTGTGTCGCAAAATCTACGACACAAGGGTTGATGCGACATAAAATGCGACGTAAATGGGTTTATGCGACACAACCTTGCGACACAAGGCTTGTGTCGCAAAGATGAACACCAGCCCAGAAACAGCGCCCGTCGCGCTTTTTCCGACCCAAATCACAAATCTAACTCATTTTTAGGCTGAAAAATCGTGTTTTCTTCATACATTTGGACAATACTAAGTTGTGTAAACATTATAACACCGAAATAATACACCAAAATGAGTAGATCTAATTATTTAGAGAATTTCTTACAATTTCAAATCGAAGCTAGAGGAGGCCGAAAATGATGATGATGCTTTTGTAAACCTTGTTCCTTGCTTGATGGTGATTCCGAAAATACAACTTTTGTTGGTTGGTTTACAAATCCGAAAATTGATGAAATCTTGGGAGAGAATTTAGGAAGTGTGTGTTTTGTTGAAATGGAAAATGGAAGAAAGAGGGAAAGAGAGGTGGTGTGTAGGTGAAAGCCTCACCTTTTTCAGTCCCCGCAATCGCGCTCCGTGCGGTGTTCGTTCTCCCGTTCGTTTAAATATACGTTTTAAATTACGAATAATTACCCAATATTTTTGTTGAAGTATTTTACCAAATACTTAATGGTTGCGTTATAAACTATAACTTTAACTTGTTCCGATTTGTTTGCGCGTTTAATAATCAAATCGTGTAGTCCTTGTTTGTACGATACAAATTTGAATTGAAATATTATCTAAATAATATTTTGGATATAGTTGTGTTAATAAATAATATTATATTATTTAATAAAATAGTTTACCAACGTCCGTATTAATTGAACCGAATTGCATTCGATTTGAAACTCGTACGATTTAATCAAATCGCATACTTGTATATATATACTCATCAATATATATGTTGATACATTAATTAGCCTAACACATAACTAATTACATGTATTAAAACTTGATTAGGCACTAACTACTAGTCCTAATTTGACGGGTGTCACAATTATGATAGATATTTGTATCTTTATCAATATTTGTATGTCCGTTTATAAAAAATATACCGACTAAGGTCTGTACACCGTACAACAAATAGTCAATACATTTTTCCCAGATATCATAATATAAAGACCCTAAATCATGAATCATAATATATTAATCCTTCAAAATTTAAGACTTTTATTATCATTTTGATAATTTTATTGTCATATACTAAGATTTTGGAAAATATAAAATAATATGCAAAAATATTTAGACATTTCTTAGACTAGATATGATAGACCCACAAATGCCTACCAATAAACCATATTTAAAATTACATTAGTAGAAAATTTGGTTTAAAAATGCTATATAAACCTATTAGCATATCAAAAATAGTACTTTAACATTTCTTTTTCAGTTTATATGCGAATACAATTCCCAATGTACTATCATTTCCCAGTTTTTACACAAAAATCTCCCCCTATTTTTTCATTTTTCATATGTTTTTGAATTTTTTTTTTTTTTTTTTGTCATAGAAAAAGTAAGAAAGTAAACAACAAAGAAAATTCAAAAAGATCCAAAGTTTATTTAATTTGATCTAAATGCTTCATTCCGAGCATCAAGATTAATTCTTAAAATCGAGGTTTAGAAAACGCTTTTGTAAACAGATCAGCTCGTTGTTTTAAAGTATCAATATGGACTAAGTTAATCAAGTGTTTGTCATAACAATCCCGTATAAAATGAAAACGAATTTCGATGTGTTTCGTTTTAGAATGCTGTACGGGATTACGTATGATACTTATGGCAGCAGTATTATCTATATGCAAAGGAGTTTGGTTTAGAAGAAACCCATAATCTCTAAGTTGTTGTTGAATCCAAAGGATTTGTGAACAACAACTTGTAGCAGAGATATATTCTGCCTCCGCGGTAGAGGTAGAAACTGTATCCTGTTTCTTACACTGCCATGTCACAAGACGTTCTCCTAGAAATTGACATCCACCCGATGTGGATTTGAAGTCAATACCGCATCCGCCATAGTCTGAATCGGAATATGCAGAAAGAGAAAAGTCATCATCATATGAATACCAAATGCCTAAATTAGGCTTTCCTTTCAAGTATCGGAAAATACGTTGAACGGCCTTCAGATGAGAAACTTTAGGATTTGCCTGATATCTTGAACAAATGGAGACAGCAAACATAATATCTGGACGCGAAGCTGTCAAATACATAAGAGACCCAATCATGGACCGATATTCCTTTTCATCAGTTGATTGGTCATCAAGAGCAGGTCCAATCTTTTCAACAAGATCAATGGGTGTAGAAATGGATTTGACATCTGTCATCAGAAATTTCTTTAAGATTTCAGTAACATACTTTGTTTGATGTATGAAAATGCCTGAATCAAGTTGCTGGACTTGCAACCCAAGAAAGAATGCCATTTCACCCATTGAACTCATTTCAAATTTTGATTTCATAATCTGCTCAAACTCTCTGCATAAGCTTTCATTTGTCGACCCAAATATGATGTCATCTACATACACTTGAATAAGCAACAAATTCCCTTTTACTTTTCTGATGAAAAGAGTGCTGTCAATCTGACCTCTAGAAAACCCATTTGCAAGCAGATGTTGAGATAAAGTTTCATACCAAGCTCTGGGAGCTTGATGTAAACCATACAAAGCTTTATCCAACCGATACACATAATCTGGGAATTTAGAGTCTTCAAAACCCGGTGGTTGTTTGACAAACACTTCTTCATGCACTTTCCCATATAAAAATGCACACTTGACGTCCAACTGATATACTTTAAACTTCATGAAGGAAGCATAAGCTAGAAAGATCCGAATTGATTCAAGTCTAGCAACCGATGCAAACACGTCATCATAATCTAAACCTTCGATCTGAGTGAAACCTTGAACGACTAATCGGGCCTTATTGCGGACCACAATTCCTCGATCATCTTTCTTATTACGAAAAACCCATCGAGTGCCAATCGGATGCACATCTTTAGGTGGTTTCACTAAAGTCCAAACTTGCAATTTCACAAACTGTTGTAATTCTTCTTGAATTGCTTCAACCCAAGAGGATTCAGTCAAAGCAATTTGAACATTTTTTGGTTTAATTTGTGATAA
The DNA here is from genome assembly GCA_963422505.1 of Pseudognaphalium luteoalbum. Classification (NCBI taxonomy): domain Eukaryota; kingdom Viridiplantae; phylum Streptophyta; class Magnoliopsida; order Asterales; family Asteraceae; genus Pseudognaphalium; species Pseudognaphalium luteoalbum. The sequence goes on from OY730194.1 coordinate 41,990,643, forward strand.
AAAACAAGTGGAAGAATCAGACTTGAGTTGATGCCGAGTCTTAATTCCCTCTGACACATCTCCAATCACATTCTTTAGAGGATGTCGATACTTAGAATTAATTCGCAATGTAGGAACCGAATCTACATGCAAATTATTTCCTAAGTTAGAATCTTCAGGATTACTAACTACTTCATCACTAGAGTCATCAAGAATAGGTTCTTCTAGTTCAGCAGAAGGTTCCTGAAAATTGTCAGTATCGTCAGGATTGGAAGTTGTATCTTCGTCTATAGTTGTCAAAAGAGGAGAAATCTCATGAGCAATTGAGTCATCAGAAGATTGTGGTGGAATAAGATGAGAAGACGAAATTGGTGGAGCTGAAGTAATAAGTGGCTCAGCAGGAACAGATGTAACTGGAATAACAAAGTCATCCAAATCTGTAGCAGAAGAAGACACATCATGCTGAAAAATAGCAAGAGAATTAAAGAACGTGTCGTAATCGAATAACCATTTTGGACCTATGCCATTAGAAGAAGGAGAATGCCGAAGAAATTCAACTTCATAGCATTCCTTTATTCGATGTGATGCCGTGTTATAAACTCTCTTGTTGTGAGAATTGGTAGAATATCCCAAGAAAAATCCAGATTCAGATTTTTCAGCAAACTTAGGAAGGCGATCCTTAGTCTTCAACAACAAACACGGACATCCAAAAGGTTCCAAAAAATGAATATTCGGTTTCCGATTATTCAGTAATTCATAGCTCGTTTTCTGCTTATCTTTGACCACAAGAACTCTATTTAATACGAAACAAGCCGTATTAACTGCTTCTGCCCAAAAAGTTGTTGGCAACTTTGCATCTGAGAGCATTGTTCTTGCAGCTTCGATCAAAGTTCTGTTCTTCCTTTCAGCAACTCCATTTTGTTGTGGAGTTCGAGGCGCACTAAATTGTTGAGTAATTCCGTGCTAAAGACAAAACATTTCCATTAAGTAGTTCTTGAATTCTGTACCATTATCACTTCTCAAAATTTTCACTTTCAGAGAAAACAAAGTTTCTAATCTCAGAATTAGATACTTAATTTTCTCAGCAGCCTCATCTTTTGTACTAAGGAAGTAAACCCATGAAAATCTGGAGTAATCATCAGTGATTACTAAACAATAGGATTTGCCCCCAATACTCCTAACACTGACGGGTCCAAACAAATCCATATGGAGAAGTTCCAAAGGAATGTTAATCGAATTCATCAATTTAGGTTTATGAGACTTCTTAGTTTGTTTTCCTTTTTTACAGGAAATACAATGATCATTTAGTGAAAATGTTTGTTTAGGAATCCCAATCACTAAATCATTCTTAACTAAGAAGTTCATTTTCCTAAAGTTGATGTGACCCATTCTTCTGTGCCACAAAATTGATTCCTTTTCTGTAGCTTTTGACAATAAGCAAGTATGCTTTGTAGATCGAGTAATGGTATGCATGTCTAAGACATACATATTTTTTACCCTTGAGGTACCACAAACCCTGGTTTAAGAATTAAGCACTCTTCATCGTTAAACCAAGTTGACAGTTTCTTGTCACAAACTTGGGAAACACTAAGTAGATTATGTTGAAGTTGTTCAACATAATTTACTTTGTCAAAGCTGATTTCCCCGTTTGAAACGGTTCCCTCACAAGAAATCATGCCACCTTTGTCTCCGGCAAATGCAACAAACCCTCCGTCTTTAACCTTAACATCCTCAAGCAGAGAGAAATTCCCTGTCATATGTCTTGAACAGCCACTATCGATGTACCATATGTTATCAATAGCTCGGGAAGACTGTAAGACATTTGATCAAAAGCGGATTAGTTGCTAATGGAGACCCAAGCCTTTGAGGCTATGGGTCGTCCAGTAATGACATCCATGATGAAAACGTCAATTTGTTTCAAATTCCTTTTGAAATTCCTTTTGATTGACGCATCATGAGATTTTGTTTTCTCAAGAAACAGAAGATGTTACTTTCGGTTTTGATGATTTTTCGTGGATAGTTTTTAAATCATCTTTGATTTCAGAATGTTTAGGTTGCTTCGAAATATCTCTTGAACGTTTTTTAGCAAGCTTGTGACACTCATTGATAAGATGTCCACGAACACTACAATAGAAACATTTTCTTGTTTCATATTGTTTCCGAGAAGTAACCCTTTTATCAGAAACATGAAGTGAAGTTTTACTTGTAGAAGCCTCGCATTTAGAATGTGATTTTCTACTTGTAGAAACTTCACTTTTGGTAGAAACAAAGTGAGAAGAAGAAAGTTTAGCTTTTGATGAAGAAGTTGATGATTGTGATTTTTGTGGTGAAGAAGATTGTTTCAAAATCTGTTTAACTTGTGTTGGTGTGTCACAAGCTTTCGATTTTTCTTTTAAATTTTTCAAAACACAATCTTTAATCTTGTCACTACATTCATAATCATGCTTCTTCATTTTGGAAGCATCAACTTTGGATTCATCAGCTAGTGAATCATCAACTTTGGAATCATCTTTGAAAGATGATTCTAGAGTCTCACTTGAAGACACCTTTTGATGTGTGTCTTTCAAATCAACCTTTCCTTTTCCATAAGCAAACTCAACATTTGCTTCATTTTTAACTGGCAATGCAGAATAGGTAGTTGGTGGAGGAACAAAATGATATTCAACTTTTGAGTCTTTTGTTTTTGAATCATTTTGATATCCAATCCCAGATTTAGATTTAGTATCTAAACGTTGGTTATTGATTATCTCATCAAAAACAACAGCAGATGTTGACACGTTTAGCAATTTTCTTTCAAGATCTAAAAGCATAGAATCAGCATTAGATTTTTCTTTCTTGAGTAATTCCATTTCAACCAAATAGCTATTGATAATGGATTGCTGATTGAAGATTTTTGCTTTTAAATCATGTGTTTCAACATGTGTTGACTCAAAACGTTTATTTAAAAGATTATTATTTTCAACCAATTCCTTGTTCTGTATTTTTAACTTTTCATTGTCAGTTAAAAGTTTAGCATTTTGGGTTTGATAAATGCTGATTTGATTATTCAAATCAGTGCAAGTTGAGCAAATTTGGTCAGCAAGGGAAGAATCGACCTCGGAAACATTCGCCATAAATGCTTGGTTATGGGAATACTAATCCACGTGTGCACTCCAATCATAAAACTCATCAGAAGTAGAAATAAGTGCAGAAGACGTGGGAGTAGCAGATGTCTCCTTTGTTTGAGACTGAACAGATGAAGAATATGTCTTGGATGTTGATGGCTTAGTAAAACCAGAAGTTGGAGCTTTATTCTTTTCACATTCTCTTGCAAAGTGACCAAGGTTTTGACAATTGTAACAACGAACTCTTGACTTGTCAAAACCTGATTTACCTCCCAGTTTACCTTTACCAGTTCTCTGTAAAAACTTTTTAACCCGCCTGGTAAGCATAGCCATATTCCATTGCAAATCCATCTCTTCTAGGTCATCTGGATGCAATTGATCATAATCCTCTTCAACTAACTCAACATTTCCAACTCTTCCAGAAATAAAAGCTTCATATAAAGACAAGAATGCAGTAACAACATTTGCATGGTCTTCAGTCACTCTTGAAACTTGTGGATTAGAATTCTGTTGTTGTTGATGGCTAGAAGTTGGAGAACTTCCAGAACCATAAAAACCAAAACTTGAATAACCACCAGATGTGGTTCCACTTGAATTTCCACCAGAATAAGTTTCAGATCCTGAATATAATGCTGTTGTTTCAGAAGATTTGGTAGTACCAAATTGAGTAAACTGCATCATTTTTCCTGTCTCCTTTTTCTGGAGAGACACATCATACACCTGAAGTTTATTTATCAAATCTTCAAAAGCATATTCCCCTAATGATTCATCTTCCATCAAGATATTTGCTTTGATGTCCCATCGAGAAGGCAAAGCTTCAATCAATTTTTCATTGATTTCAAGACGCTCAAGAATCATTCCATGTCTTTTTAACTCACTAATAAGCTGTGAGTACCTAACAATCAAATCGTTAAAAGACTCATTGGGAATACAGGTGAAAACATCCCATTGTTTCTTTAGTAAATCGCGTTTGCTCTTTTTCAATTTATCATTACCAGCAAACCGCTTTTCCATTGCTTTGTACAATTCAAAAGCAGTAGACAAATCTTTCCACCCTGCTAAAACATCGCTTGGAAGACTCATTGAAATGATGGATTTGGCCTTCTTATCACGATCATGTTCTTTTCGTTCTTCCGAATTCATCATCTTTAATGATTTAGGTGGAGGATTATCTCGATAAATGCCTTCTGCTCTCGGATGTATATATTGTTCCACTATTGGAATCATCAAGTCAGGATCATACAAAGCAATAAACGATTCAAAACGATATCTCCAGTCATCGTAATCGTTTTGACAAAGAAACTTGGGTGGTTTTGTAGTTGTTCCGGTCTCTTGATCATTTTTCATCATCGTTTGCCAGTTAACATGAGCCATCTTCCAAGATGAAATCCGTGAAAACTAAATCCGTGAATCACACTAAAAAAAAATCCTTTAATCTTTCTTCGTGAATACAATATCCGAGAATACTAATATATAACCAAATACTAATATCCGATAATACAAATATCCGTGAATATTAATATCTGATAATACTAATATCCATGAATATAATATGCGTGAATAAAATATCACTGTTTATGCGACAATTTTTTTTTTTTTTAAAAAAAATTCAATCCGTGAATATATCACTACTGTTTATGCGACAATTGGAATTTCACAGAAATGATTCACGGATAAAACTAATCACGAAATGAAATTTCAATATTCACGGAGTAAAATTCTCGTAAAAATTTAATTCACGGAGTATTAATTCACGGAAAACTTTAATTCACGGAAGACGATTTCCAGAAATTTTAAAATGATCCAGATTCCTCAAAACAGGCTCGTTTTCGTTGAGACTGGATGCAATGAGCTCGTAATTCAATTTCCGATACTCAGAAATGATCAATTTTAACTTTCATCGTCAAAGTTTTAATCATGCAGAAAACAATCAATTTGACGTCAATTTCCTTAACACCTCAGATCAATTTGATCGTCGAATCACAGAAGTCAATCACAGAAATCACATCGTCAAATAGCTTCAGAATGAATCAAAGTCTACTGAATCAAAGTAACACCTTAATTCTAAGAATCACTGTATCCTCTTCAAATCTTCATCTTCAAACTCTCAAAAGTTTCAATTTCTTATTCTATGTCTCTGATACCACTTGTGAGCTCCTCTCGGATCAGAATACGCAATCGAAACTAACACAGTACTTGTGCGGAAATCAAGTATGTGTAAAATAGAATTTGAATTGAAGTAATAACAAGAACAATAAGGATGTGTCAATAAGAGAACTTGATTGTATTATACGTTCGTAAACTTTCTGTTACAAGAACTATACATCAACTCTCAACGTCTAAGTAATTACAAGAAGTCAAGAGTATTCTGATCAAACAAAAAGACAACTACCAAAAACTGACTTCAACTTACCTATTTATAGACAACTATTTATGCGACAATGCCAAGCATTCACGGATTCCGTGATTCCGTGAATCCTTATTCACGGATTGCACTGTCCGTGATTCCAAGCATTCACGAAATATGAATGTCGGATTTAAGAATTCACGGACACAATACTTATTGTCGAATTCCTAGTATTCACGGATACAAAGACAATTGTCGAATTCCTAGTCACGGATATAAAGATACTTCTAATTCACGGACAAACTAATTCACGGATTAACACTTTAGACAAAAATAAGTATTAATCAAAACATGTCTTTACAGTTGTTATTTGATTATGATTAGGTGATACAAGCTTGGAAGTATTACCATTGTTAATTTCTAGTAATCTTCATCAAATCATCAAGGTGAGCATATGGAGAATCGATTAAGTAATGATTAGGTAAAATTTGGATTGCTTATGAGCAAGAGACTTTACATAATCATGTCATTATTGTTGTTTTGTGTAAATGTTTGTATTTGGTATCATTATATAGAATCATTGTGATTCATGTGATGGAGCAATAGAGTAGAGGTTAACTATTATCAAATAATGCTCATTACGAAATATGTGCTAAGCACAATTGTATCTCAAGGACCGCGGATCCTATTTGGTATCAATCTCTACCTATGCTCATTTGTTGTGTGGATTAGGATTAAGTGTGTAAGTGTATTTACTTTACTTAGTATCTATGATGTGAATTTTATGTGAATTAATTAATTTGGTTATCTATATATTCACTAAGCATTATATGCTTACTTCGTTGTATTATGATGTATTGTCGCACCCCCAAATTCGGGTTGCGAAAGCGAATCGGGTCGGGGCGCAACTAATCAATATTCACAAGCACAAAGATATAATGAACGACCACTAAATGCGTTGTTTTACATTGTATTGATAAAACCAAAGTTTATATCAAAAATATTGTTTACATTAGCTCAGTTCCTTGAAATTGAGAGATTTACATTACATAATTAATCTATACAAAATATAATAATGCAATTAAATCTCTGATTTGTTTGAATGCAGACTCGAGCTAATGATTCCTAATTGTGCAGGCAACCTACTGCTGAGTACCTGTGATACATGCTAAAATGGGTCAGTGAAAACGCTGGTGAGCTCACAAGTTTGTATGTAAACACATATTTGTATACACCGCAAGATTTTAATTGAATTTAGAATGCAATTAAGCAAAATAAAAGTTATACAGCCATGAGCACATAGTCTGAGCTTAACTTGAGCGTTAGGTCCAATTAAGGAAACCTAACTGAGTTGCCTCCTATGAGTGCCTAATCTACACTCGTCTTCCCAAATGCTAATACGTCCGTTTGACCAGTCAGTGCGTGCTAACCCGGACGAGGATTGTCAATCCTATATGATATCATATACTAACATTCACGCTACAGATGTATTACCAAACTATGTTGTGGAGGGCTTTGAAACAATTAGTGAAAACAACTCATGTAGTATTTGATTTGTATTGTACTTGTGTTCATATTGTAAAACAAAACGAGCAATGTAATCACACCCCTGATGAAAAACTGTAAAATAGGGGCTATGAGACTCACCTGAGCCTTGAGAAGTTTAACTTAATAAACTTGTTTGATTAGCCGTGAATTGATGTCCGAAGACTTGTAACCTGAGGGTGTCCAAGACACGCGATGGTTATAAACATGAGTAGGCCTCTCGAAGGACTACCTTTGTAGTTATTCGTCCAATTAGAATGTCCAAATTACTATGATTTGGTTGATTGAATTGTCCCAAATTACTACGATTTGGTTGTTTAACTTGTCCAAGTCACTACGACTTGGTTGATTTGATTATCCAAATTACTACAATTTGGTTGTTTAACTTGTCCAAGTTACTACGACTTAGTTGATTTGATTGTGTTTTGAAAATGCGTACGGCCCATTGGTGATTGGTTGTAATAATAATCTCAATATTATTATTATGACTTCGAGTGTTCATGTTCATAAACGTATTCCGATGTGTTTAAAAAAGTCGTATCGTATTAGTGTTTGAAATTACATAAGTTTGACACTTAGTAAAAATCCTCGTTTTCAAGTTTCTGATTTATGCGACATAGTGTGCGACATACGGCTTTGTGTCGCTAAGTGCGACATAGTTGTGTCGCAGATCATGACTGCGACGTAAAGGCTTGTGTTGCTAAGTGCGACGTCTGCAATTTAATGCGACATAAGGCGTTGTGTCGCTATATGTGACGGGAATAAGTTTTGCGACATAGTGTTTTGTGTCGCTATATGCGACGTCCGTAATTTCTGCGACATAACCATTTGTGTCGCTATATGCGACATCCATGATTAGTGCGACATAGAGGCTTATGTCGCTATATGTGACATAAGACCTGATTTGGCGACATAAGAGCTTATGTCGCAGGTGGCCTGCAGCCTCTGTGACATAACGAGCTGTTGGCCGGAAACTGAGCCGAAAAGGTGTTTTACGGCCTCCGTTTGACTTGAAACTTTTACCCAACCCATATTTGGACATTATAAGCTTAAATAACCCATAATAAAGTAAAAATAAGTAAAATCGAAGGGTTTCGAGTTTTGTCGGAATACTTACGACTTAACGCTGGAGAAACCCGGAAAGATGGAAATGTAGATCGTGTTGCAGTGATTCTTTTCTTCTAAACGAGTGTGAGGATTCGAGATCGTTTTATGGTGTTATTTTATGATTTAAGGAGGTTGTGGTGGTGTGGTGGTCTGAGAGAAAAAGAAGAAGAAAGAGAATGAGAGAGGTGAAAGTGAGGTGAAGGAAGGGGAGTGGGGGGGGGGGGGTTGGCAGATTTTTGGGGAAAGAGGGGAGGGAATCTCCCAGATTTTAATCCCCCGCGTTTGCGCTCCGTGCGGTGTTCGTTTCCCCGATCGTTTAATCGTATAAATAATCATTTTAACATACGAATATTTTTTAAGGTTTTTGTTGAAGTATTTCATCAAATACTTTTACTTGAGTAATAAAATATAACTTATTCTTATTTCAATTGTTCGCGCGTTTATTATTTTAATCGCGTAAATGTTGTTTGTACGATACGAATTTGAGTTGAAATATTATCTAAATAATATTTTGGATAAAATAGAGTTATTAAATAATGCCATATTATTTAATAAAATTTTTCACCAACATCCGTATTAATTGAATCGAATTGCATTCGATTTGAAACTTGTACGATTTAATCAAATCGCATACTTGTATATATTCAACAATATATATATTGATACATTAATTAGCCTAACACAGAACTAATTACATCTATTACACTTGATTAGGTACTAATTACAAGTCCTAATTTGGTGGGTGTCACATTCTCCCCCTGTTAGGAGAATTTCGTCCCGAAATTTAACTTGAAGTCGTGTTTGAAGTAGTATCAGCAAATAACCGAGGATACTTGAGCCGCATTTGGTCCTCCCATTCCCAGGTGAATTCTGGCCCACGCCGTGAATTCCACCTGACTTTGACAATGGGAATACGACTTTGTTTGAGTTGTTTGACCTCACGGTCCATGATTTCGACGGGTTCTTTAACAAAATGAAGCTATCCGTCCACTCGGATTTCATCTAGTGGAATGATAAGTGTCTCATCGGACAGACACTTTTTCAAATTTTTTGGGTAAAGGGTAAAATTTTACCCGGTAAATAGTATTACACCAAAATCATTGAAGTACAATTGACATGAGCGTACATCCCATGCCCTCAGCCCGTTACATAGGCGAATTGACTCAACCTATACAACTAAACAAAAACAATCTGCTAACCGCAGAAACAAAACACAGCTGCAACGCAGCCCATAACCAATAACCAACATGCTAAACGCAGTTACAATTACATTTAAAAATAACTAAATACTCAAAATGTAAAACACAAGGTTCATAGAACCACTTCTACGGTGATCGACTCGGTCTTCATAAATCTTCGTATCTTGACCCAAGAGAGCAAACACCAACATCCAAATTGCAACAATCAAAAATAAAAAGTAACCAGGTTCAACGAACCACTTCCACAGTGATCTTCTCAGTCTTCATTAATCTTTCATTATGACCTATGAGAACAAACACCAACTTCTAAAATGAACTGCAGTAAATACATTTCATGGAGCTGACCTGCCCTACCAATACGTCCCATGACCATTGGCAAAAGGTCCAAGCCAAACTCACCAAGTCTAAAGTCGATACTTCAACCTGCCCTACCAACAACACGGATGGCAAAAGGTCCAGAGTCTAAAGTCGATAATTCAACCTGCACTAAATATGCTTGCCCTACCAATACCGGCTTTGGCAAAAGGTCCAAGCACATCCACAATAGAACCGAAGTAACCAAATCAAGCCCTGATTAGCCTAATGGGGCCCTAACCGGAAAAGGAGCCACCATCAACCACGGCATTATCCTCTACCTCAAAGGCAAAATCCATCAATGGAGGTTGGTATAGAATGTGTTAAGAAACACAAACAACCAACACAAACGCTCCATTGAACGACAAAGATCAACCAAGAAAAAGCCTCCCCCCTAGGATGAGATTCTCTCCCTGAAATTCAATCAAAGAAGCAAATCAGAATGACAATCTGACGTTCAACGAATTAACCACCATCAAGAATTGATACCAACTCTTAACCGAGAGTGTCAACCAAGCTAAATCCAATATGCAAAAACCTGTAGGAAACCCTGATCGAACCCAACCTTTACAAGTCAGCCAAGATCAATTGATGTGTAGCCGCAACAGATTTAATGCAGTACGATCTGAATAAACCACACCAAAATATAAACCCTAATTGATAAAAACCAGAATCGTATCAACCCTAAGAACCAACACGATCAGTCAGAATCAATAGGGATTCAATGATTGCCGCAAGTAATATCAAATTCTGAGCAAACCCTAATTCGTGATTATCAAAGATCTACAAAAATCGATCAATGAATCTGTGTAATTCGTTTAGGGTTATAGCAGAATCACAAACAAAACGATCACCAAACCTGAACGATTTCACCTAATTAATCAGATTGCAAACCCTACTAGCTAGCCGACCAAACCCTAATCGAAATAATGAACAATCCGGCTAGTAATTAATCAAGAGACCAATTAGTGAACAAGATAGACATCACAACGAATTAAGATATAATCAGAAGCCAAAGAGTAAGCAAGAACAGATCGATTAGGTGGAAAAAACGAATGAGAATTTAGATTTCTTCAAAATCACCAGGTTTGGGAGAGAAAAACGTGTACGGGGGGGGGGGGGGGGGGGTCACTATTTCAAATTTGAAATGTGAAAAGTGGGATGCACGTTGCTGAGTTCGGGTGGCAGCTGCAATCGATATGCCACTGAACCAATCCTCTCGAGGATCTCAAATGGTCCAATGTATCTGGGATTTAACTTCCCGCATTTACCGAATCGGATAACACCTTTCCAAGGTGAAACCTTGAGTAGCACTCGATCCCCAACCTGTAATTCGAGTGGTTTGCGTCTCACGTCAGCATAACTTTTCTGATGATCACGTGCGGCTTTGAGTTTGTTTTGGATCTCGAAGATCTTTTCAGTAGTTTCGTGAATGATCTCAGGACCAGTGAGTTGACTGTCTCCCATTTCGGCTCAACAAATCGGTGAGCGGCACTTATGACCGTAGAGTGCCTCGAAAGGTGCAGCCTTAATGCTGGTGTGATAACTGTTGTTGTACGAAAACTCGCACAACAGTAGATGTTTTTCCCAGTTTAGACCGAAGTCAACTATGCAAGCTCGTAGCATGTCTTCCAGTGTTTGAATCGTTCGTTCACTTTGGCCATCGGTTTAAGGATGGTATGCGGTACTCATATCAAGATGGGTACCCAATGATTTTTGAAGTGATTGCCAAAAGTGAGATGTGAAATGACTATCCCTATCGGAGATAATCGAGATTGGAACACCGTGTCGAGAAACAACCTCTTTGATGTAGATTCGTGTGAGGCGTTCCATTTTATCGGTTTCCTTGATTGCCAAGAAGTGAGCAGATTTCATGAGACGATCGACGATCACCCAAATGGTATCGCAACCGCTCGATGACTTGGGTAGTTTGGTTATGTAATCCATGGCAATTTGTTCCCATTTCCATTCAGGAATGCTGGGCTGTTGGAGTAAACCGGAAGGTTTTTGATACTCGGCTTTGACTTTTGAGCAAGTAAGGCACTTGCTGACGTATGTAGCGATTTCAGCTTTCATATTCAGCCACCAATAAAATTCCTTGATGTCATGATACATTTTGTCGGATCCAGGATGGATAGAATATTTGGACTTGTGAGCTTCATCCATCACCAAGTCTCGTAGGTTTCCAAAACTGGGCAACCAGATTCGGTTTGAGAAATACCTAATCCCGTTAGGTTTGATTTCGAATTGTTTGTCCATGCCTCGCAAGGCTTCGTTTTTGATGTTATCGGGTTTTAGAGCTTCGAGTTGAGCAGTGAGAATATGAACGTTTAGATCATTGTGAATGGTCATGCCGAGGGCTCGGACTCGAAGTGGTTTCGATCGCTCCTTTCGACTCAGGGCATCGGCAACAACATTAGCCTTACCCGGATGGTATTTGATTTCGCAATCGTAATCGCTGAGCAACTCAAACCACCAACGTTGTCTCATGTTGACATCCTTCTGATCGAATATGTGTTGGAGACTTTTGTGATCGGTAAAGATTGTGCTTAGTGCCATAGAGGTAATGTCTCCAGATTTTGAGGGCAAAGACGACAACTCCTAGCTCGAGATCGTGGGTGGTGTAGTTCTTTTCGTGAATTTTGAGCTGTCGCGAAGCGTAAGCAATGACTTTATCTCGTTGCATTAGCACGCAACCAAGACCTAGGTGAGAAGCATAGCAGTATACCACGAAGTCATCGGTGCCTTGGGGTAAGGATAGAATTGGAGCACTGCAAAGCTTTTGTTTCAGAAGTTAAAATGCTGACTCTTGTTTATCAGTCCAATCGAACTCTTTGTCTTTCTGAATCAGTTTCGTGAGTGATTGGGCTATTTTCGAAAAAAATTCAATGAACCGACGATAATACCCCGCCAATCCCAAGAATTGGCGTACCTCGGTCGGAGTGGTTGGTGACTGCCAGTCTTAGATAGCTTCGATTTTTGATGGATCGACGTGGATTCCTTGACTATCGATAACATGTCCAAGGAATTGAACGGTTTGCATCCAGAACTCACACTTAGAAAATTTAGCATACAACTCTTTGTGTCTAAGTAGCTCTAGGATGGTTTTGAGATGTTGCGCGTGTTCTTGTTCATTTCGTGAGTATATGAGAATGTCATCAATGAAGACAATGACAAACTTGTCGAGATATGGCTTGCACACCCGATTCATGAGATCCATGAATACGGGTCGTGCGTTGGTTAGACCGAATGACATTACTTGAAATTCGTAATACCCATACCGGGTTCTGAAAGCAGTTTTCGGAATATCGGAGTCGCGAACACGTAGTTGGTGATAACCTGACCGGAGATCGATCTTTGAATAAAAACTCGACCCTTGTAGTTGGTCAAACAGGTCATCAATACGAGGAAGTGGATACCGGTTCTTGACAGTTAGCTTGTTCAACTCTCGATAGTCGATACACATTCGGAAAGAACTGTAGAGACAAAAGTTGATTAATACTTAATTTTGTCTAAGTGTTTAATCCGTGAATAAGATGTTGTCCGAGAATGATAAGATTTCGACAATGTCTTTGTATCCGAGAATGATAAGATTTCGACAATAGATGTGTCCGTGAATGATTAATGATTCGACAATAGTTAATTGTCCGTGAATATTAAGAATCCGACATTTGCATTTCGTGAATGATTGGATTCACGGACAGTGTAATTCCGTGAATGTCTATTCACGGATTGCATTTGAATTGTCGTATAAGACTTGTCTATAAATAGGTAAGTTGAAGTCATTTAGTGTGTGCTGCTTGTGTGATTTTGAAAGCTTTTGAGAGACATTCACTTGTACATGTTAACCTCTTGTATATAAAAGATTGATTTAGCAATATAATCAAGATTTCCTGTTGAATACTTTTATCTCTTTCTTCTTTACTATAATTCACATTGTGATTGTGTATATTTGTATTCCGCACGAATATACATACGTTCTAGTTTGCGTATTCTGATCCGAGGATGCTCACAAGTGGTATCAGAGCTAAAAGGATAAGAAATTAGAACATTTTTGTGATTTAAAGTGAGAAGATGAAGATTTGAAGAAGTTACAGTGATGTCTAGTGTTACAATCATTTGAGACAGCGTCAAAATCAATCTGAAGGTGTTAACAAGTGATTTCTGATATAGAATCTCTTCTGAATTCATTCACATCTACTCTATGATGACGAATTGATCAAGAAGTATCACAAAAGCTTACGTCTTTTCTGCATGATTGAAACTTTGACGATCAAAGTTAAAATTGATTGTTTCTGAGTGTCGGAAATAAAATTCCGAGCTCATTGCAACAAGTTTCATCAAAAACAAGCCTGTTTTGAAGAATCTGTATCACTTTGAAAATTCTGGAAATCGTCTTCCGTGAATTAACACTTTCCGTGAATTCAAAGTTCCGTGAATATATATACTCCGTGAATATTACTATTGTCGCATAAACAGTATCCGTGAATTATACTATTGTCGCATAAACAGTGGTATTACATTCACGGATTAAAATTTTCAAAATATTATTAACTGTTTTTTTAATATTCACGGATATTAATATTTAGTTATTCTCGGATATTGTATTCACGGGTAATTGTATTAACGGATACTCATATTCACGGATATTAGTATTCATTTATATTAATATTCACGGATATTAGTATTATCGGATATTAATATTCACGGATATTAGTATTATCGGATATTAATATTCACGGATATTAGTATTTGGTTAGTATTCACGGATATTGTATTCACAAAGAAAGATTAAAGAATTTTTAGTGTGATTCACTGATTTCATTTTGAAAGATGGCTCATGTTAATTGGCAAACGATGATGAAAAATGATCAAGAGACCGGAACAACTACAAAACCACCCAAGTTTCTTTGTCAAAATGATTACGATGATTGGAGATATCGTTTTGAATCATTTATTGCTTTGTATGATCCTGATTTGATGATTCCAATATTGGAACAATATATACATCCGAGAGCAGAAGGCATTTATCGAGATAATCCTCCACCTAAATCATTAAAGATGATGAATTCGGAAGAACAAAAAGAACATGATCGTGATAAGAAGGCCAAATCCATCATTTCAATGAGTCTTCCAAGCGATGTTTTAGCAGGGTGGAAAGATTTGTCTACTGCTTTTGAATTGTACAAAGCAATGGAAAAGCGGTTTGCTGGTAATGATAAATTGAAAAAGAGCAAACGCGATTTACTAAAGAAACAATGGGATGTTTTCACCTGTATTCCAAATGAGTCTTTTAACGATTTGATTGTTAGGTACTCACAGCTTATCAGTGAGTTAAAAAGACATGGAATGATTCTTGAGCGTCTTGAAATCAATGAAAAATTGATTGAAGCCTTGCCTTCTCGATGGGATATCAAAGCAAATATCTTGATGGAAGATGAGTCATTAGGGGAATATGCTTTTGAGGATTTAATTAATAAGCTTCAGGTGTATGATGTGTCTCTCCAGAAAAAGGAGACAGGAAAAATGATGCAGTTTACTCAATTTGGTACTACCAAATCTTCTGAAACAACGGCATTATATTCAGGATCTGAAACTTATTCTGGTGGAAATCCAAGTGGAACCACATCTGGTGGTTATTCAAGTTTTGGTTTTTATGGTTCTGGAAGTTCTCCAACTTCAAGCCATCAACAACAACAGAATTCTAATCCACAAGTTTCAAGAGTGACTGAAGACCATGCAAATGTTGTTACTGCATTCTTGTCTTCATATGAAGCTTTTATTTCTGGAAGAGTTGGAAATGTTGAGTTAGTTGAAGAGGATTATGATCAATTGCATCCAGATGACCTAGAAGAGATGGATTTGCAATGGAATATGGCTATGCTTACTAGGAGGGTTAAAAGGTTTTTACAAAGAACTGGTAAAAATAAACTGGGAGGTAAACCAGGTTTTGACAAATCAAGAGTTCGTTGTTACAATTGTCAAAAATCTTGGTCACTTTGCAAGAGAATGTGAGAAGAATAAAGCTCCTACCTCTGGTTTTACCAAGCCATCAACTTCCAAGACATATTCTTCATCTGCTCAACCTCAAACAAAGGAAACATCTGCTACTCCCACGTCTTCTGCACTCATTTCTACTTCTGATGAGTTTTATGATTGGAGCGCACACGTGGATGAGTATTCCCATAACCAAGCATTTATGGTGAATGTTTCCGAGGTCGATTCTTCTCTTGCTGATCAAATTTGCTCAACTTGCACTGATTTGAATAATCAAATCAGCATGTATCAAACTCAAAATGCTAAACTTTTAACTGACAATGAAAAGTTAAAAATACAGAACAAGGAATTGGTTGAAAATAATAATCTTTTAAATAAACGTTTTGAGTCAACAAATGTTGAAACACATGATTTAAAAGCAAAAATCTTCAATCAGCAATCCATTATTAATAGTTATTTAGTTGAAATGGATTTATTAAAAAAGGAAAAATCCGATGCTGATTCTATGATTTTAGATCTTGAAAGAAAATTATTAAATGTTTCAACATCTGCTGTTGTTTTTGATGAGATAATCAATAATCAACGTTTAGATACTAAATCTAAATCTGGTATTGGATATCAAAATGATTCAAAAACAAAAGACTCAAAAGTTGAATATCATTTTGTTCCTCCACCAACTACCTATTCTGCATTGACAGTTAAAAATGAAGCAAATGTTGAGTTTGCTTATGGAAAAGGAAAAGTTGATTTGAAAGACACACATCAAAAGGTGTCTTCAAGTGAGACTCTAGAATCATCTGTTAAAAATGATTCCAAAGTTGGTGATTCACTAGCTGATGAATCCAAAGTTGATGCTTCCAAAATGAAGAAGCATGATTGTGAATGTAGTGACAAGATTAACGATTGTGTTTTAAAAAATTTAAAAGAAAAATCGAAAGCTTGTGACACACCAACACAAGTTAAACAGATTTTGAAACAATCTTTTTCACCACAAAAATCACAATCATCAACTCCTTCATCAAAAGCTAAACTTTCTTCTTCTCACTTTGTTTCTACCAAAAGTGAAGTATCTATAAGTAGAAAATCACATTCTAAATGTGAGGCTTCTACAAGTAAGACTTCACTTCATGTTTCTGATAAAAGGGTTACTTCTCGGAAACAATATGAAACAAGAAAATGTTTCTATTGTAGTGTTCGTGGACATCTTATCAATGAGTGTCACAAGCTTGCTAAAAAACGTTCAAAAGATATTTCGAAGCAAGCTAAACATTCTGAAATCAAAGATGATTGAAAAACTATCCACGAAAAATCATCAAAACCGAAAGTAACATCTTCTGTTTCTTCAAAGAAGAAAACACAATCTCATGATGCGTCAATCAAAAGGAATTTCAAATGGAATTTGAAATAAATTGACGTTTTCATCATGGATGTCATTACTGGACGACCCATAGCCTCAAAGGCTTGGGTCTCCGTTAGCAACTAATCCGTTTTTGATCAAATGTCTTACAGTCTTCCCGAGCTATTGATAACATATGGTACATTGATAGTGGCTGTTCAAGACATATGACAGGGAATCTCTCTCTGCTTGAGGATGTTAAGGTTAAAGATGGAGGATTTGTTGCATTTGCCGGAGACAAAGGTGGCATGATTTCTGGTGAGGGAACTGTTTCAAACGGGGAAATCAGCTTTGACGAAGTAAATTATGTTGAACAACTTCAACATAATCTACTTAGTGTTTCCCAAGTTTGTGACAAGAAACTGTCAACTTGGTTTAACGATGAAGAGTGCTTAATTCTTAAGCCAGGGTTTGTGGTACCTCAAGAGTGGATTCTTATGCGAGCTCCAAGGGTAAAGAATATGTATGTCTTAGACATGCGTACCATTACTCGATCTACAGAGCATACTTGCTTATTGTCAAAAGCTACAGAAAAGGAATCAATTTTGTGGCACAGAAGAATGGGTCACATTAACTTTAGGAAAATGAACTTCTTAGTTAAGAATGATTTAGTGATTGGGGTTCCTAAACAAACCTTTTCACTAAATGATCACTGTATTTCCTGTAAAAAGGGAAAACAAACTAAGAAGTCTCATAAACCTAAATTGATGAATTCGATTAACATTCCTTTGGAACTTCTCCATATGGATTTGTTTGGACCCGTAAGTGTTCGGAGTATTGGGGGTAAATCCTATTGTTTAGTAATCACTGATGATTATTCCAGATTTTCATGGGTTTACTTCCTTAGAACAAAAGATGAGGCTGCTGAGAAAATTAAATATCTAATTCTGAGATTAGAAACTTTGTTTTCTCTGAAAGTGAAAATTTTGAGAAGTGATAATGGTACAGAATTCAAGAACTACTTAATGGAAATGTTTTGTCTTCAGCACGGAATTACTCAACAATTTAGTGCACCACGAACTCCACAACAAAATGGAGTTGCTGAAAGGAAGAACAGAACTTTGATCGAAGCTGCAAGAACAATGCTCTCAGATGCAAAGTTGCCAACAACTTTTTGGGCAGAAGCAGTTAATACGGCTTGTTTCGTATTAAATAGAGTTCTTGTGGTCAAAGATAAGCAGAAAACGAGCTATGAATTACTGAATAATCGGAAACCGAATATTCATTTTTTGGAACCTTTTGGATGTCCGTGTTTGTTGTTGAAGACTAAGGATCGCCTTCCTAAGTTTGCTGAAAAATCTGAATCTGGATTTTTCTTGGGATATTCTACCAATTCTCACAACAAGAGAGTTTATAACACTGCATCACATCGAATAGAGGAATGCTATGAAGTTGAATTTCTTCGGTATTCTCCCTCTTCAAATGGCATAGGTCCAAAATGGTTATTCGATTACGACACGTTCTTTAATTCTCTTGCTATTTTTCAGCATGACGTGTCTTCTTCTTCTGCTACCGATTTGGATGACTTTGTTATTCCAGTTACATCTGTTCCTGCTGAGCCTATTATTACTTCAGCTCCACTAGTTTCTACTTCTCATCTTACTCCACCACAATCTTCTGATGACTCAATTGCTCATGAGATTTCTTCACCTTTGACAATTGTTGAAGAAGAAACAACTTCCAATCCTGATGATACTGAAAATTTTCAGGAACCTTCTGCTGAACTAGAAGAACCAATTCTTGATGACTCTAGTGATGAAGTAGTTAGTAATCCTGAAGATTCTAACTTAGGAAATAATTTGCATGTAGATTCGGTTCCTACATTGCGAATTAATTCTAAGTATCGACATCCTCTAAAGAATGTGATTGGAGATGTGTCAGAAGGAATTAAGACTCGGCAGCAACTCAAGTCTGATTCTTCTTCTTGTTTTTTTATCACAAATTGAACCAAAAAATGTTCAAATTGCTTTGACTGAATCCTCTTGGGTTCAAGCAATGCAAGAAGAATTACAACAGTTTGTGAAATTGCAACTTTTGACTTTAGTGAAACCACCTAAAGATGTGCATCCGATTGGCACTCGATGGGTTTTTCGTAATAAGAAAGATGATCGAGGAATCGTGGTCCGCAACAAGGCCCGATTAGTCGTTCAAGGTTTTACTCAGATCGAAGGTTTAGATTATGATGAAGTGTTTGCACCGGTTGCTAGACTTGAATCAATTCGAATCTTTCTAGCTTATGCTTCCTTCATGAGGTTTAAAGTATATCAATTGGACGTCAAGTGCGCATTTTTATATGGGAAAGTGCATGAAGAAGTGTTTGTCAAACAACCACCGGGTTTTGAAGACTCTAAATTCCCAGATTATGTGTATCGGTTGGATAAAGCTTTGTATGGTTTACATCAAGCTCCCAGAGCTTGGTATGAAACTTTATCTCAACATCTGCTTGCAAATGGGTTTTCTAGAGGTCAGATTGATAGCACTCTTTTCATCAGAAAAGTAAAAGGGAATTTGTTGCTTGTTCAAGTGTATGTAGATGACATCATATTTGGGTCGACAAATGAAAGCTTATGCAGAGAGTTCGAGCAGATTATGAAATCAAAATTTGAAATGAGTTCAATGGGTGAAATGGCATTTTTTCTTGGGTTGCAAGTCCAGCAACTTGATTCAGGCATTTTTATACATCAAACAAAGTATGTTACTGAAATTCTAAAGAAATTTCTGATGACAGATGTCAAATCCATTTCTACACCCATTGATCTTGTTGAAAAGATTGGCCCTGCTCTTGATGATCAATCAACCGATGAAAAGGAATATCGGTCCATGATTGGGTCTCTTATGTATTTGACAGCTTCGCGTCCAGATATTATGTTTGCTGTCTCCATATGTTCAAGATATCAGGCAAATCCTAAAGTTTCTCATCTGAAGGCCGTTCAACGTATTTTCCGATACTTGAAAGGAAAGCCTAATTTAGGCATTTGGTATTCACATGATGATGACTTTTCTCTTTCTGCATATTCCGATTCAGACTATGGCGGATGTGGTATTGACTTCAAATCCACATCGGGTGGATGTCAATTTCTAGGAGAACGTCTTGTGACATGGCAGTGTAAGAAACAGGATACAGTTTCTACCTCTACTGCAGAGGCAGAATATATCTCTACTGCAAGTTGTTGTTCCCAAATTCTTTGGATTCAACAACAACTTAGAGATTATGGGTTTCTTCTAAACCACACTCCTTTGCATATAGATAATACTGCTGCCATAAGTATCATACGTAATCCCGTACAACATTCTAAAACGAAACACATCGAAATTCGTTTTCATTTTATACGGGATTGCTATGAGAAACACTTGATTAACTTAGTCCATATTGATACTTTAAAACAACGAGCTGATCTGTTTACAAAAGCGTTTTCTAAACCTCGTTTTGAAGAATTAATCTTGATGCTCGGAATGAAGCATTTAGATCAAATTAAATAAACTTTGGATCTTTTTGAATTTTCTTTGTTGTTTACTTTTTAAATTTTTTCTTTAAAAAAAAATTCAAAAACATATGAAAAATAAAAAATTAGGGGGAGATTTTTGTGTAAAAGTTGGGAAATGATAGTACATTGGGAATTGTATTTACATATAAATCTGAAAAAGGAATGTTACGTACTATTTTTGATATGCTAATAGGTTTATATAGCATTTTTAAATCATGTTTTCTACTAATGTAATTTTAAATATGGTTTATTGGTAGGCATTTGTGGGTCTATCATATCTAGTCTAAGAAATGTCTAAACATATTTGCATATTATTTTATATCTTCCAAAATCTTAGTATATGACAATAAAATTATCAAAATGATAATAAAAGTCTTAAATTTTGAAGGATTAATATATTATGATTCATGATTTAGGGTCTTTATATTATGATATCTGGGAAAAATGTATTGACTATTTGTTGTACGGTGTACAGACCTTAGTCGGTATATTTTTTATAAACGGACATACAAATATTGATAAAAATATAAATATCTATCACAAATAAACTCTATCACTTTGTTATACGATGTATAGACCTGTGATACAGTTTATTAGTCCAACCCGAAGTATGACATATGTGACTAAAAGTCATTCCAACATATGTATGTACTTCTAAAGATATCATCATATTTTCACTCTTTATATGAAAATATTAATATATTATGAATTTGAAAGTATATTTTGTTTTTGGTTATATAAAATGATATGCATATTAATAATAAAAGAAAAAGATATTTTAGATGCCAAAGTGTTCAAGTGTATAACACATACCAAAAATCATATATAAAATAATTTTTAGAAAGTATGTTTTATTAAAGGCTATGTAGATTTAAAATTGGTCAAAAATATTAGCAAACAAAATAGACTTTCATTTCTAAAAATTACAAATTAAATACATTCATTTATCCCAATATGATCCCAAGTCACGAAAATTAATCCGACAAAAAGATTTTATTTTTGTACATATTTAGTTTATTAATTTTTCATTTTTTCATTTTTAAATAGGTTAGAAAATTTTATCCAAAGTTTGTTTAAATTGATAAAAATGTTTTATCTATAATTTTTGAATTGTCGGATGAATATATACCTTTATTCACGGATAAAGATATATATATTCACGGAATTATTTGTTTTCACGGAATAATTGAAATAGTATAAGTAATTTCAAAATTTGAAAAACTTACACTTTTCCTTCTCCGTGATTATTACTCCGACAATTCCAATATTCCGACAATTACTTTTTCTTCGATTTCTTCCTGATTACTTGGTTTCATTAAAAACCAATCCGACAGACTTACTCGTTTTTGTATTCCGCATCGACTGGTATAAATTTCTTTCAATTTTGTTAAAGATTTCATGCTTAATCGATCACTTCAAATAACGCTTGGTACTGTTCAATAAAATCGTCCGACAATTCGAATTGTCAGACCACCCGACAATACAGTATTGTCGGATGAACAGTGTAATGGTTATCCGTGAATATTGAATTCTCGGATAAACAGTACTCCGTGATTAATTCTTATGTTTGACTATATTGACTTGTTTGACTATTTGACTACGACAATCATATTGTCGTATAAACAGTACTTATTCACGGATGAATAGTACTTCGACAATCTTATTCACGAATGAATAGTGTTACGACAATATGAATCACGGACAAAATTTTTGAAATATTATTTTAATTTTGAATTGTCGCATGAATATTATTCACGGACAATATGATTCACGGATTAATACATGATTGTCGTATGAATAGTACATAACTAAGTCATATTGTCGCATAAAATTAATCATTGTCGCATGAACAGTATACATTTTGTTATTGTCGGATACTTGAAAGTTTGCAAATTTTTCTAAGTGTTGAAAAATTTTCAAACAAACTTTCTGTTTAAATTTTGTGTGTCTAATAAACTCTTGGTGCAGATTTTATTTCTAAATGGCAGATTTAGATCCCGTTGCTGCTGTTCAACCTGAGGTTAGACGTCAAGCAGTTGTGTTCGAAAAACGACATAATGCAACTGCATATCTTCTGGAACAACCGGATAAACCTGAAAATAGGAAGTTTTTCCCTATGATAAGGTTTCTTCTACGATCACGCATATCATATGCCTTGACTGTATCTGTTCCCAATCTGTACGAAGATCACATGATAGACTTCTGGACTTCAGCTGTATATCAAACAGATGTCAATCCTCCATGTATTACATCTACGGTTGATGGAAAACCGTTGTTGCTAACTGAAGAGCTGATTCGTCATACTCTCCAATTTGGAGATACTTTGAATGCATCAAATGATATTCCTCGAAACGTCATTGATCAGTGTCTTCATCAAATGGGGTGTACTAAAGGACCTCATGATGTTCAAATCCTGAAGAATCATTTCTGTCCACACTGGAAGTTTTTGGCACATACGCTAATTGGGTGCATCTCTCCGAGAAAAGCTGGTTTTGATTCAATGAGTTATCAGCTTGCAGGGATTATGACAGCTCTTGTTCTAAACATCCCATTTAACTTTTCAAGATACATCTTTGAGAATTTGGCTGGTAACATTAATGATGATGGATTCTTCATGTATCCGAGGTTTCTTCAGCATATTTTTGATAATCATGTCAACGGGATTACTTATCATGGAAGCATTCTACACTACACTCCTATTCCCAAAAGAGTGTTTGCTGATTGCAATGGATATAGGGGCAAACCAGTGCCGCCTACTGTTGATTTATTTAGCCATATCATTGATGCTGACTTCCAACCGCCACAATTTGTATTGCCACAGATTGTACAACCTGCTGATTCTTCTACTGATAGTGAATCATCTGAGGGGGAGCAGGAAGTTCCTTTGATTGATCATGAGGAAGTGGAATCTTCAAGTTCTGAAGATGATCAATCTTTTCGTCTATAATCTGTTGAAGAATCTTTAGTTCCTCAAAGACTTATTGCTGAAAATATTGAAAAGGAACGACAGGATTTGAGACGTCAACGTGAAGAGGCACAAGATTCTGAATATGTACCTGATATTCGGCCATCTCAAAGACGCAGAATTTCTGAACCGAGTTCATCTGCTGATATTGCTTCTACTTCTATGCCTGTTATATCATCTCAAGGTATTTCTACCTCTGTTCCAGCTACTTCTACAATTCCTGTTGCTGTTTCTGTTGCAGCTGGCACATCCTCTTCTTCACCTGGACCAAGTGTTAGCATGGCTAACCTTGATGCATCTTTACAACGTGCTGTAAAACCGTTGATGACTCTTGTTGAAAAGCTTCAAATGGATTTACTAAATGCTTTACAACGTATCAATTCTCAAGACATTCTTCTCAAGGAACAACAACAGCAAATTCTATCTCAGAATGATCGCATCGAAGAATTGGAACTTGACGTTTTTCTTTTGAAAGAAATGTTGGTTGATCAGGGGGAGAATAATGTTAATGATGTACATGATGTACATGATGGTGATGATGATGATGGTGATGGTGATGATGATGATGGTGATGATGATGGTGATGATGGTGATGATGGTGATGATGATGGTGATGATGGTAATAATGGTGATGATGGTGATCATGGTGATGATATGACTGAAAATGCTGATGATACTAATAATGAAAATGATAGTGATCAACCAAATTTCTCACAAGCCTTGGTTGTATTCCAAGAAAACGAACCATTAGAAGTTGATCCAATTAATGCAATACATGAGTCAAGAATGTTTGAGCTTGGAGAATCATCTCGTATTTTTGATCAAGAGGAATTAATGGATAGCATTGAAGATGAAGAGGTGCTTTTTCCAACTCCTTTGAATGTGATCATTGAAGATTTAATACCATTTGTTGAACTTTGCAATGATGGCGATTATGATTTTGAAGATTTCGATCCAGAATATCCTCCAGGATTTGAACCTGATTTCGATTATGTTCACGTTGAAGACTGGGAAGATTCTGAAGATGAACTTCATCCAGAGAATGTTCAGTCAGATATGTGTTCACAAGAAGGGTTATGGAAAGATTCTGATGATGATAAAGAGCCTGAGCAAAAAGTCTCTTGGTGGTTTCCTAAACAACCAACTCCAGTGATTACAGTTCGTAAGTTCTTTAAAATACCAAGATATGAATGCGTTGGTAGAATTATCAGATGGAAATATGATAATGACAACAAAGTATTCATCATTAAAAGGACTGATGGACTTCAATACTTTCACTCTACATTCAAAGCCTTAGAAAAATTGCCTAAGTGTGAAATCAATCATTTGGCTTCTGTGGATATCATTAATCGTTCAAGACATGGTTTGATAAATTGGATGGCAGATACTTTAACAAGAGAAAGTAATAATGGATAATTCACATGGGTTAAGGAAACTTTCCCATTGAGAACCGTCGATTATTTTGATATCGATCCGATTTCTAATCAACCAAGAGTTACTTTGACATATCCTCGAGTTAAATGCATGACGAAGATTCCACTTGAGAAATTGCCTATGAATTTTTCTAAGTTTGTGAGTCATTGGAGATATAACGGATCAACTGGAGAAGCAGAAATTGCTTGTTATGATAGAGACTTAAATGGAGAAGTGATGTGGAATAGAGAGTCAATTGTATATGTGTTTGATCCTCTAAGCTTAATCAATCTATCAAAAGATGATCTTGAAGTCTTGCTCGTGAATCCGATTGTATATGATGATGCATATGATGACGAAAAGATGGCATTGAAGTTTCAACGGGTTGTAGAAGTATGTTGCTCAAAAGGTATTTTTGCTGGATGCAATCTTCCTGGATATGCTTGAAGATTTGAAGCAAAGAATTTAGTATTATCAAAGGGGGAGTTTGTAGAGACAAAAGTTGATTAATACTTAATTTTGTCTAAGTGTTTAATCCGTGAATAAGATGTTGTCCGAGAATGATAAGATTTCGACAATGTCTTTGTATCCGAGAATGATAAGATTTCGACAATAGATGTGTCCGTGAATGATTAATGATTCGACAATAG
The DNA here is from genome assembly GCA_963422505.1 of Pseudognaphalium luteoalbum. Lineage (NCBI taxonomy): Eukaryota > Viridiplantae > Streptophyta > Magnoliopsida > Asterales > Asteraceae > Pseudognaphalium > Pseudognaphalium luteoalbum. Next base: position 42,016,184 of record OY730194.1, read on the forward strand.
TTAATTGTCCGTGAATATTAAGAATCCGACATTTGCATTTCGTGAATGATTGGATTCACGGACAGTGTAATTCCGTGAATCTCTATTCACGGATTGCATTTGAATTGTCGTATAAGACTTGTCTATAAATAGGTAAGTTGAAGTCATTTAGTGTGTGCTGCTTGTGTGATTTTGAGAGCTTTTGAGAGACATTCACTTGTACATGTTAACCTCTTGTATATGAAAGATTGATTTAGCAATATAATCAAGATTTCCTGTTGAATACTTTTATCTCTTTCTTCTTTACTATAATTCACATTGTGATTGTGTATATTTGTATTCCGCACGAATATACATACGTTCTAGTTTGCGTATTCTGATCCGAGGATGCTCACAAGAACCGTCTTTCTTTTTGACAAATAGGACCAGAGCTCCCCAAGGTGAAGAACTCGGCCTAATGAATCCTCTTTCTAGGAGTTCCTATAATTGATTGGACAACACTTGAAGTTCGGATGGGGCTAAGCGGTATGGTGCTCGGGCTACAGGTGCGGCACCTAGCACGAGGTCGATTGAGAACTCAACCTGTCTTGGTGGTGGTAGACCAGGTAGTTCTTCGGGAAAGACTTGTGGAAAGTCTCGAACGATGGGCACATCCTCAAGTCGCTTCTCCTCTGACTTTTTCTCCATGATATGCGCGAGGATTGCTGGATAACCCTTTCTCAGAAATTTCCGGGTTTTCAAACAGGATATGATGTTGAGTATCGTCCCACCAGTCTCCCCCTGTATGTCCAAGGTTCTACCGACGGCTAGGGGAACACGCATGAGTTTATCGTAACAAATGATTTCAGCGCTGTGTTTGGACAACCAGTCCATACCAATGATGATGTCGAAACTTCCAATTTCAACAGGGATAAGATCGATTGAAAAGATTTCGTTGGCTAGGTTTAAAGTGCAATTAGGTATCACACTATCGGTTTCTATGAGTTTACCATTTGCTAGTTCTACAGTGTACTTAACATCTAAAGCAACAGGGGTGATGTCAAGTAGTGGATAAAATTCATCAGAGATAAAGCTTCTATCATCACCAGTATCAAACAGAATAGAAGCATATAAGTTGTTGAGGAGGAACATACCCGTGACCACATTCGGGTCCTGACGGGCATCCTCGAAGTTTATTACGAACGCTCTTCCCCTTGCGTTGTTGTTGTTGTTCTTGTTTTTAGGACATTCGTTTCTAAAGTGTGTCGTTTCCCCACACCCAAAACAGGATTTGGGTTGGTTGGCATTTTTGTGAGAGGTGTTGTTGTTGGATTTGGGGGCTCGGCAATCTTTGGTCAAGTGCCCGTACCTCCTGCAGTTGTTGCAGGAGTACTGCATGGACCATCATGATGGTAGTTACACTTGGAGCAGTATGGCCTGTCCCCAGTGTATCCACGCTTGGGTTCAGAATTTGCGTTGTAAACTTGGATGGCATTGGATTTCTTGTTCTGGTTGTTGTGGTGTTCAGACGATTTGCGTTTGTTGTTGTTGTTGGAGGAGGATGTGTTGGATGTCTCACGGCTGACAACCATGGCCATGATTTCATGAGCTAATTGGATTGCACTGTCAACAGTGGTTGGTTTAGATGAGGCGACGTTCCCCTGGATATTCTCCGGAAGGCCGCAGATGTATCTTTTGATGCATTGTCCCTCCGGATCAACCAAACCCGGGCATAACAAAGCAAATTGCTGGAATTCGGTGGTATATCCAGCAATGTCAGTTCCCTGCACTGTCAAGTGCCAGAATTCTTCCTCTAGACGGTGCAGCTCTTCTTCGAGACAATATTTTCCCCTAAGCTTTTTTTTCAGTTCAGCCCAAGGAAGCCGGTTTGCTATCTCAATGCCCACAGATCTTGCGTGGGTGTTCCACCACGTAAGTGCACCTTCCTGAAAGGTGTAGGCAGCAAACTTGACTTTTTTTATCCTCCGTACAGTTACAGAGGTTGAAGACGGATTCCGTACGTTTAATCCACCTGATTAGACCAATAGCACCTTCCGTGCCTTTGAAGTAGAGCGGTTTGCAGCTAAGAAAATCCTTGTATGAGCAAGGTTTGATAACAGGGGTATTGATGAGTTTCGAGGTGAATCCTGAGCAGCCAAAGCATCGGCTACTGCTCGAGATACGACAGCAGCAAGTTCGGCATCACTGTAACTTTTCCTCTTTGGCAGCATGATTCTTCAAGAGAGAAACAAGAGGCACATGAGAAGTTGTATCAAAATGAAAATTCGATAGATGTACATATATTAAAACGGTAATATACAACATCACAAGGTGAAAATTAACAATGTAAGATAGTTGAAAGAAATTATCGATTGATATTACGATGTTAAATGATTACAGACAATTTCGAGTTATGTGTCCCAAAGTTACAGAATTAGATTTTTAACAAAAGGTGCCAGGAATTGTTACATCCGGTCGAATTACATAGGTCCTACGAAAGCATGATAAAGTACAGATTTAGCCTAAGCTAATCCTGACATAGATTGAGTTGTGGTAGTAGTGCAGTGAGATGGTCCACAGATTCTGCGAGTCTGCTAACCATTCGGAGGGCATCCTCGATTTCCCTTAGACGTGTCTCGCACTGATTTAGCCTTGATTGTAGGATGGAAATTTTGTTTCGGTTGCCAATCACTTGATTGTGGACAACCTCCATAGTTTCGATGGTTTCACCCAGACGGTTGTCAAGGGTGTCCATGTGGTTGACGGTATTTTCATGATCTTCGGAGACTTGATTGATACGTTCGAGTGATGTGAGTCTCCAGTTTTCGTTGGTTTCTTGGATTTCGATATCCATTGTATCAAGTCGTTGCTCGTGTCGGTGTAGTCTAGTGGCTAAGTCCAACAAAGTGAAATGAGTAGGGTATGGGTCAGCTCGAGGCAACCTAGTGTTCCTCCTAGCCTCTCTTGGGTTTCGTGATCCATACGGATGAGAGCGTGATGAGTTGGGTGGTGTGTTTGCCATTCTGAGACAAAGCGTTAGAAAGAATGAGGCCTATATTCATATAATACATATATAATATAGCCAAAGATATTGAGTGAGAGTGAGGCCTATCTATGTGTATATATATATATATATATATATATATATCACATAATAGCCTAATGTGTCTAATCACAGACATGTTTGAGTCCCGGTTTCTCTCGTGGTCAGAGTCAACTAGTGTATCCTGTTCAGTCATGACTCCTTTCAGATCTCACATTATGTTCTTTTAATTGTACATAGTTGATCAGGCTATGTTAAATTAAACCAATACAATGTAGTCACTGAACTTAATCATACTTAATAGGGAATATTGCCTAACGGTCATAGTCTAGACCCACTAAATGCAAACCTAGTTCACTATAACCTTAGGCTCTGATACCAATATGTCGCACCCCCAAATTCGGGTTGCGGAAGCGAATCGGATCGGGGTGCGACTAATCAATATTCACAAGCACAAAGATATAATAAACGACCACTAAATGCGTTGTTTTACATTGTATTGATAAAACCAAAGTTTATATCAAAAATATTGTTTACATTAGCTCAGTTCCTTGAAATTGAGAGATTTACATTACATAATTAATCTATACAAAATATAATAATGCAATTAAATCTCTGATTTGTTTGAATGCAGACTCGAGCTAATGATTCCTAATTGTGCAGGCAACCTACTGCTGAGTACCTGTGATACATGCTAAAATGGGTCAGTGAAAACGCTGGTGAGCTCACAAGTTTGTATGTAAACACATATTTGTATACACCGCAAGATTTTAATTGAATTTAGAATGCAATTAAGCAAAATAAAAGTTATACAGCCATGAGCACATAGTCTGAGCTTAACTTGAGTGTTAGGTCCAATTAAGGAAACCTAACTGAGTTGCCTCCTATGAGTGCCTAATCTACACTCGTCTTCCCAAATGCTAATACGTCCGTTTGACCAGTCAGTGCGTGCTAACCCGGACGAGGATTGTCAATCCTATATGATATCATATACTAACATTCACGCTATAGATGTATTACCAAACTATGTTGTGGAGGGCTTTGAAATGATTAGTAAAAACAACTCATGTAGTATTTGATTTGTATTGTACTTGCGTTCATATTGTAAAACAAAACGAGCAATGTAATCACACCCCTGATGAAAAAAACTGTAAAATAGGGGCTATGAGACTCACCTGAGCCTTGAGAAGTTTAACTTAATAAACTTGTTTGATTAGCCGTGAATTGATGTCCGAAGACTTGTAACCTGAGGGTGTCCAAGACACGCGATGGTTATAAACATGAGTAGGCCCCTCGAAGGACTACCTTTGTAGTTGTTCGTCCAACTAGAATGTCCAAATTACTATGATTTGGTTGATTGAATTGTCCCAAATTACTACGATTTGGTTGTTTAACTTGTCCAAGTCACTACGACTTGGTTGATTTGATTATCCAAATTACTACGATTTGGTTGTTTAACTTGTCCAAGTTACTACGACTTGGTTGATTTGATTGTGTTTTGAAAACGCGTACGGCCCGTTGGTGATTGGTTGTAATAATAATCTCAATATTATTATTATGACTTCGAGTGTTCATGTTCATAAACGTATTCTGATGTGTTTAAAAAAGTCGTATCGTATTAGTGTTTGAAATTACATAAGTTTGACACTTAGTAAAAATTCTCGTTTTCAAGTTTCTGATTTATGCGACATAGTGTGCGACATACGGCTTTGTGTCGCTAAGTGCGACATAGTTTGTTGTGTCGCAGATCATGACTGCGACGTAAAGGCTTGTGTTGCTAAGTGCGACGTCCGCAATTTAATACGACATAAGGCGTTGTGTCTCTATATGCGACGGGAATAAGTTTTGCGACATAGTGTTTTGTGTCGCTATATGCGACGTCCGTAATTTCTGCAACATAACCATTTGTGTCGCTATATGCGACATCCGTGATTAGTGCGACATAAAGACCTGATTTGGCGACATAAGAGCTTATGTCGTAGGTGGCCTGCAGCCTCTGCGATATAACGAGCTGTTGGCCGGAAACTGAGCCGAAAAGGTGTTTTCCGGCCTCCGTTTGACTTGAAACTTTTACCCAACCCATATTTGGACATTATAAGCTTAAATAACCCATAATAACGTAAAAATAAGTAAAATCGAAGGGTTTCTGTTAGAACATGTTGTTCTAACATTTTGTGACAATAGTTTGTATATTGTTTTAGCATAGATTAATTGAATAAATGACCTATTGTATTGCGACTATAGCCATACGACAATAGTATTGCGACAAAGCTATTGTCGGATGGTTAGTCAAAGCTATTGACTAAGTTTGACTTTATTAAGTCTTATGGTTGCATGTATGTTTGGAGGTCTATAAATAGACTTAGGTCATTTTGAAATAGGTTTTTGAGTGAGTTTTGGAGAGACTCTTCAATTGTAACACTTTCACTTCCATAACTAGAAAGAGTTTGAGAGAGAGATTAGAGAAATAATCAAGCTGATTTTGTATACTTTGTGACATGAAATAAAAGTTCTCAACTTTTATTTACATCTTTACATTTCGAATACGATTTATACTTTGATTCACGTTTTACACTTGTGATTGATTTCCGCTCAATTGCAAGAATTCGATCAGCTGTAGATCGTAGGAGCTCACAGTTTCGAGTTTTGTCGGAATACTTACGACTTAACGCTGGAGAAATCCGGAAAGATGGAAATGTAGATCGTGTTGCGGTGATTCTTTTCTTCTAAACGAGTGTGAGGATTCGAGATCGTTTTATGGTGTTATTTTATGATTTAAGGAGGTTGTGGTGGTGTGGTGGTCTGAGAGAAAAAGAAGAAGAAAGAGAATGAGAGAGGTGAAAGTGAGGTGAAGGAAGGGGAGTGGGGGGGGGGGGTTGGCAGATTTTTGGGGAAAGAGGGGAGGGAATCTCCCAGATTTTAATCCCCCGCGTTTGCGCTCCGTGCGGTGTTCGTTTCCCCGATCGTTTAATCGTATAAATAATCATTTTAACATACGAATATTTTTTAAGGTTTTTGTTGAAGTATTTCATCAAATACTTTTACTTGAGTAATAAAATATAACTTATTCTTATTTCAATTGTTCGCGCGTTTATTATTTTAATCGCGTAAATGTTGTTTGTACGATACGAATTTGAGTTGAAATATTATCTAAATAATATTTTGGATAAAATAGAGTTATTAAATAATGCCATATTATTTAATAAAATTTTTCACCAACATCCGTATTAATTGAATCGAATTGCATTCGATTTGAAACTTGTACGATTTAATCAAATCGCATACTTGTATATATTCAACAATATATATATTGATACATTAATTAGCCTAACACAGAACTAATTACATCTATTACACTTGATTAGGTACTAATTACAAGTCCTAATTTGGTGGGTGTCACATTCTCCCCCTGTTAGGAGAATTTCGTCCTGAAATTTAACTTGAAGTCGTGTTTGAAGTAGTATCAGCAAATAACCGAGGATACTTGAGCCGCATTTGGTCCTCCCATTCCCAGGTGAATTCTGGCCCACGCCGTGAATTCCACCTGACTTTGACAATAGGAATACGACTTTGTTTGAGTTGTTTGACCTCACGGTCCATGATTTCGACGGGTTCTTTAACAAAATGAAGCTATCCGTCCACTCGGATTTCATCTAGTGGAATGATAAGTGTCTCATCGGACAGACACTTTTTCAAATTTGAAATGTGAAAAGTGGGATGCACGCTGCTGAGTTCGGGTGGCAGCTGCAATCGATATGCCACTGAACCAATCCTCTCGAGGATCTCGAATGGTCCAATGTATCTGGGATTTAACTTCCCGCATTTACCGAATCGGATAACACCTTTCCAAGGTAAAACCTTGAGTAGCACTCGATCCCCAACCTGGAATTCGAGTGGTTTGCGTCTCACGTCAGCATAACTTTTCTGACGATCACGTGCGGCTTTGAGTTTGTTTTGGATCTCAAAGATCTTTTCAGTAGTTTCGTGAATGATCTCAAGACCAGTGAGTTGACTGTCTCCTATTTCGGTCTAACAAATCGGTGAGCGGCACTTACGACCGTAGAGTGCCTCGAAAGGTGCAACCTTAATGCTGGCGTGAAAACTGTTGTTGTACAAAAACTCGCACAACGGTAGATTTTTTCCCAATTTAGACCGAAGTCAACTACGCAAGCTCGTAGCATGTCTTCCAGTGTTTGAATCGTTCGTTCACTTTGGCCATCGGTTTGAGGATGGTATGCGGTACTCATATGAAGACGGGTACCCACGAGTTCAAATGTTGTGTTTCTGTGAAAATTGAGAAAGTACAAAAATAGAAACCTTTATTTTGGTCATTTGAATGTGCCTGCAAAATTTTAGAACTTAATTCTTTACAGTTTATGAGTTATGCACATTTGAATTTCGTCTAAATGTAAGTTATGGTCGGATCAAGAATTAAACTAATGAACGCGATCCGGTTAGATGTCTAGGATCGCGTTCCTCTTTGAAAAATCATCACATAATGTTTTGAACTAGTGAACGTGATCCGGCTAAAGCTCTGGGATCGCGTTCGTCAGTGCAAATTCATTACATAATATTTTTAACACAGAAACGCGATCCGGTTAGGTGTCCGGGATCGTGTTTGCATGTTGAAATTTGGTATTTCGGTTATTTAACGGATTTACATTAAAATGTTGAATTGAAATAACGCAATTCAAATATTAAGAAATAATGGGACCTAACTATGTATTGTTTAGAAAAATAAATAAATTATGGGCGTTTCAAGTTGGTATGCGATAGTTTAAGAGAATTATGTAATCCACCTTAGGATTGCTTAATCTTAAACTATTCTGAATCTATAATTATGTTTCGAATTGTATCGTGATAGATTCTTGCTGTATGAATTAATTGTTTAACATTAAGAACGGTTGTTGCCATAACTTGAATATGTTTAAGAGTAATGGATAGAAGTGTGTAATTAGCATAATATAACTACGCCTGGACAACGCAGTTGTATTATACTAGTGCATATGAGTGATCCAAGACTCTTAAGTATAAGATGACTCTAGTAAATGATTGTTCTTGACGGTTGCATAGGATATTTCTTAAATTGTTTTAGTATATAGAAAATGGAATATGTTGATTAAATTTGATATTTTTGTAGTAAATGGAATCATCAACAACTCAAGGTGATCAGAATCCTCAGGGACATTCTCCTCCACATAAAGAGAATGTAGGTGATAGAAGTTTAAATCCTGAGGATGAAATAGTAATTAAACGAATCATTAGGCAAGCACTTGGAGAATTTGGCCCAACTATAATTTCAGAGGTAGATAATATTGTGACTTCTAAAGTTAACCAGGTAGTAACTGATAAATTAAAAGAGTTTGAAAAACAACATCCTATTCTAACGAATCCTCCACCAAATGGGGGACTCTTGGCCGCTCAAGGGTCGACTGAAAGCTTCGATTTTAAAAAGTTCTCAAGCTGTAAGCCACCTGAATTTGAAGGTGAACTTAACCCTGTTGTTAGTCTTAGGTGGTTGAGTAGAATGGAAGAGACGTTTATGTTATCAAGGTGTCCTGAAAATTTGAAAGTACTATTCGCAGCAGTCCAACTTAAAGGTGGTGCTCACGAATGGTGGAATTCAAAGATTGATGCTTATGGTTTTGAAACGGCATCTTAATTTTCTTGGGACACGTTTAAAGATATGTTTAAAGGCGAATATTCACCACCTGCTGAAATGGAGAAGCTTAAGGGTGAATTTTTTTTTTTGGGTAAAGGGTTTTCACCCGGTGAATATATTACTCCAAAAATAAAGTTAAGAACAACGAGTGTGAGTGAAATCTCACACCTCAGCCCATTACATAGGCAAAGAAACACTACATAACAGACAAAGCCACTACCAACCTCAAAGGGAGAACTAGCTATCCTTAGCAAAACATGATGTATATGACATGCCATATACATCATAAAAAACACAGCTCATAAATAAACAAATAATACATCCAATATAAAATAAAAGAGCAGCTAATTAACAAAATAGCTCTTCTATCCATTGAGAACACATGAAGAAGGCAGATTCCAAGCATCCAACATCCTCAATACTTGAGATGTCTTCTTAAACCTGAAAGTAAACAGCTTTAACCGAACATTAGATATGATGAGATCACGAATTTGAGCAGTGGATCGACAATTTCTTTTGAACAGCCGATAATTCCTTTCTTGCCAAATGTAATAAGAAGTAGCAGCAATCAGAAGGCGACCAACAATGCTTCTAACTTTCCTTGAGCGAGAAATAGGCTGAATATAATCAACAATGTCATCCCAGCTAGCTGAGACATCTTGCATACCCGTCAAGTGCTTAACCGAAGACCAAACCTGAAGAGAGAAATAACATTCAAAGAAGAGGTGGTTATGAGAATCCGGAACCAACTTACACAAGGGACATCTAAGTAGGTTTAAGTCAGTCAAAGGACCAACATCCCATTGCTTAAGCATGTCTTGTGTCTTCAACTTCTTTCTCATCACGAGCCAAAGATGAAAAGAATGTCTAGGAATACAGTGAGGGAACCACACAATATGAGCCCATGAAACCTCAACATTATGAAGACGAATAGTATCCCACACAATGCTAACAGAAAACTCTTTACGATTCCCACTCCAATCAGTCCATAGAAACTTATCAATCTGATTTGCATGAAGAATAGGACATGGAATCTGATTTAGGATGGGGTATAAATCATACCACTCAACCGGCCATTTCCAATTACCTTCATGGACCAAATCAGCAAGCTTATCTTTAATAGAAAAACCAACATTAGTCATTCGCCTAGTCGATATGAAGTTATTAAGAGGGCTCACGTTACTCCACCTGTCAAACCAAACATTAGCCAATAAGCCATTACCTATATGAGTCCATACAAAAGGCCGAATAACATCACGGATTTGAAGAAGCTTTCTCCACCCCCAACTCATAGCTCCCCTCGCTTAAATATCCCAAAAACTTCTACCCTTCAGTTTATATGAATGTATCCATTTAACCCAAAGAGATTCTCTATGGGTAATGATACTCCAAATATGAGATGAAATAAGGGCAATATTAAAGGTAGACAGACTTCGAATACCCAGGCCACCTTCAGATTTGGGAAGACAAACCGAATCCCAAGCAACTTTAGCTTTCCCTTTCTTCATATCATCTTGACACCAGAGAAATCCCCGCATGAGCTGTTCAATATCTTTAATAATACTATACGGGAGAACAAAAACAGAAGCCCAATAAACATGTAAAGAAGAAAGAACAGATTGAATAAGCTGAACCCTTCCCGCAAACGAAAGGCACTTATTCTTCCAATTACAAATTCTATTCTTTACTTTTTCCACCAATACCTCACAATCCCTATATGATAACCTGGTTGATATAAGGGGAACACCAAGGTATTTAACGGGCAGTTTCCCTTCCTCAAACGGCATGGACTCTAAAATAGAACGTTTAACCGAAGGCCCAACATTACAAAAAAAGTTGTACTTTTCGGAATACTAGGAACCAGACCAGACATGTTCTTAAATTCTTCCAAACCATCCATTATGACATTGGTTGAATGGATATTCCCACGAGCAAACAAGAAAAGATCATCTGCAAAACAAAGATTAACAATTCTTTGCTCTGCACAACATCTATGGAAACGAAATAGATCATCTTCTTGAACCTTACGTTGGAGAATCTGAGTCAAAACTTCCATCACCAGAGTAAAAAGATAAGGAGACATAGGATCACCTTGTCTAAGACCCCGTTTTCCTTTAAAATACCCATGTAAGACTCCATTAATGCTAATAGAAAACGAAGTGCTAGTAACACATGCCATAATCCAAGCCACCATTTTCGGGTGAAATCCAAACCCTCGGAGAATAACATTAAGAATCAACAGTGTCGTATGCCTTTTGAATGTCAACTTTGAAAGCACATCTAGAAGGACCACTAGCCAGATGGTAATTATGCATAAGCTCTTGAGTAAGAAGAATATTATCAGTAATTTTCCTACCCGGAACAAAAGCCGATTGATTTATAGTAACCATATCTCCCAAACCTTCTTGAATACGATTAGCAATCAGCTTGCTAATGCATTTATAAATACCATTACAACACGATATAGGCCGATAATCATTAATTCGAGAAGGAGTTGTGACCTTAGGTACAAGGGCAATAATCGTATGGTTTATTTCTCGCAGAAGTTTCCCATTAAGAAAGAAGTCCCGAACCGCCAAACAAACATCATTGCCCACAACATCCCATGCATTCTTAAAGAAACACGAGGAAAACCCATCCGGACCTGGAGCTTGATCATCACCAATGGAAAAAAGAGTCAGTCGAATTTCCTCATTAGTAATATTTCTAACCATATAGGCTGATCTCCCCCATCTAAACGATGTGTGAACAGCCCTATATCCGGGGTCAACGAAGAACAGCCTTCAATACCCAAAAAAATTCTCATAGTGATTAACAAACACATTCAGAACATCATTAACCTCAAAAACAGCTCCATTATTATCCGAGACCATTTCAATACGGGATCGATTATGCCTTCCTTTAACCGCACTATGAAAATAATCTGAATTCGTGTCACCAAGCTTCAACCAATCAGCCTTTGCTTTCTATTTAAGAAATCGTTCCTCATCAAGAACCGCATTTTGATAAGCATTTAAGTAAACAGCCACATCTTCTTGCAATATTGGATTATCGAGGTTCCTATCAAGAGCAATCTGAGCTTCATCAAGCTCTTTACGAAGAGTGTGAACACGAGAATGCAGATTGCCTTGCTCAAATAAAAGCTTACGCAATGGAGCTTTAAGCGATTTGAGCTTTTTCACCAGCTTGAACATATTATGACCCTTAATTTGTTGCAACCATGTTCGACAAACCACATCCTTAAACCCCTCTTTATGCACCAGAAAATTTGAGAACTTAAACGGCTTAGGTTTAATCATAACGCCCATTGGAATTCTCAAAACACATGGAGAATGATCAGAAATTCTGTAAGGGTGGAACATCGCATATGAACCTGGAAATTCATCAACAAACTTGACATTACCCATTATTCTATCTATCTTCTTCATAACACCACCTCCCCCTTGAGGTTTTTGATTCCAAGTAAAGTGTAATCCAGTACAATTAACATCCATCACTTCAATATGCTCAACACATTCTTTGAATTCTCGCATGGCAATATTAAAGTGAGCACCATGAAGATAATCCTCAATATTTAAGGCTGCATTAAAGTCCCCAAGGATAACCCAAGGGTTACCCCGCACAAACAGTTTATGCCTACCCAAATTCTGCCATAAAACTCTCCGTCTAGTATATAAATTATCAGCATAAACAAAAGAGCAAAATAAGTCTTTATTAGTAATCTTCATGCGGACTTGAACATGCATGACCTGATTAGACATATCTAGCACCATAATATCCACCACATTTGGATTCCAACCCAAAATAATACGAGAACCTTTAGAACAAAGATTCCCATTAGAAGTCCAAGACCAATTTCGAAAAACCTTTTGACATATACCTTGTAAATTGGATACATCAACATGAGATTCTAATATTGCACACACATTCAAATTATTTTCATTAATCACCTGGCGAACCTCTTTCTTTTAGGGGAGCGATTTAATCCCCTAATATTCCAAGAAGCCATGCTAAACATTGGAACCGTGTAAACCGGGAGTGCTTGCCCCCTCAGAAATAGAAACACCCTTCGAGCTATACTGTTGAGGATGAGAATGGACAGCCATAAAACTAGTTGTTTCATCATATACATTTTCTACGTCATCATCCTCCTCATCCATAAGTACCTCTTTCCCATTTTGTTTTTGGTTACCCACATTAGAACCCATTGCAGCCCCCTTAACCTGGTCCTCTTCCTCTTCTAAAGCCGAAAATTTATTAGAAGTAACCAAATTAGTTGTAGAAGGACCCCCTTTATCATTAGCTCGTCTAACCGGGTGATACTCAAATTTTGGTTTCGGCTTAGACAAAGTAACCCCTTTGGGATTTCCAGCCACCTTTTGCGTTTTCTTTGGCACACGAAACCCATCATTTACTTCACTTTCAGCACCCGTTGGAGCCACTTTGGTAACCTTGGGACAGGTTGCACACGTATGCCCAAAAATATTACAGGTATCACATCTTGGAGGCTTCCATTCATATTCAATACGGACAGTTTCTCGAGTATAACCAGCCCCAAAAAGATTAGGAACACCCACAGTAACATGCTCCTTAAGCTCCCGGTCAGCATGAACTTCAATCATTGCCCTAGCATAGCTACTTCTTCCCCATGAATCCACACACATATTACTCGTATATGTATCTAACATCATAGGAGTACCCAATTTTGTAGCAATCATGCTAAGACCATCTGCTGTAAATGCCGTTATCGGAATATCATGCATCTTAATCCAAACCGGCACTTTAGACAAGTCCTCTTTAGTTAGACTGATAGAAGGAGTCCATTTATTGAGAATAATAGGAATCCCCCGAATCATCCATGGGCCATTCTCTAAAACATCTTCAACACCTTTCATGGCCGAAAATTTGAAAAAGAGAAAACCATTCGCATTCATCATAATCTTCTGAATACCAAACTTTCGCCAAGCATTAAACACATAATTCTCAACAACAGGAAAGGCAAGTCTTTTACCAGTGAAGTATCCATACAGAGAATTGTGTAGTCTATTAGTCACTTCTTCCACCGATGACAACGGAATTGCCACATCAAAATCAGAATCAACTGGAACAGTTGACTCGATATTACGAAAATGGACCTTGGTAGAAGTAGCTTCCTTAGCAACAATTTTAGAAAATGAAACACCACTAGACTGGTTTAAACCAGCTTAAAAACCAGCTTTGGAAGCATTTAAAGCCTGGTTTGCTTGATGGACCACACTCGTAACAGCTTCAAGACGATCAAGCCCCCTTGTGAAATTATCCGTATATAACTCAGGGATTTTAAAGGGTTTTTCAACCCCAACCTGATTTTCATCATTAACTTCATCAATCTGACCTCCAAGGTCAGGAAATTTGTTAATACCACAACCATCTAGATTTGCATTAATAGTAGAACCATCAGAATTCGATATACTAGTAACCAATTTAGGATTGGAGACAGGAACCTGTTGTGTTGGAGTAACCTCCACCTGCTCGTCGACCAAATCAGCACTTACATCGACCTTATGATAATGCAAACTAGCATCCTGATCACCCTCCACCTTCTTGCCAACGAAATTATGTAAATCAGGGATTTTAGAGGAATTAATCCCAACCTGTTTTACCACTTCATCGGCAACATCATAACTATCTACCTTATTATCACCCATATCCGAAACATCATGATTTCGATCATAATCATCCCCAATATCACCAGATTTTGCCAACCTGCCGTCATCTACATTCTTAGAGAGAACATGATCACCATCCACATCAATCACTAGTTTACCATACGGTTTTCGGATACCATCAATATTGATGTTTTTTGTATTAAAAGTGGATATGAAATCAGAATCAGAAGAAGAACCAGAACCACCATTATTACCTTCACGTTGCACATTAGAGTCCTTCGAATCTTTCTTCTTCTTTTTCTTGTTTCCACCCCCTCCCATGTTGTTCGTTATTCAGATCACAAATTCCCAAGAATACACACTTAAGGGTGAATTTCTTGCTATTGATCCAGGAAGGATGACTATAGCTGAATATTCCAAATCTTTCGATGAAAAATCCCGTTTCTGTCCGGAATATACTTCTAATAAGAAGTTGTTGACTGATCATTTCTATTGTGATCTAAATCTTGAAATTCGTGAATCTATTGACCCGTCATTTTATGATGATATTCCGAAAATCTTGAATCGGGCTTTGGTAAGGGAGAAGGACTTGCAGGCTAAGTATGTTGCAATTGCACGTAAAAGAAAGGCCGAACAATCTACTTCATCACAACCCTCTTCATTTAAGAAAACCAGATTCGAATCTAAATCACCATCACAACAATCCTCATAGAAGTCACAATTACAACAACAACGTTCAACTCAAACTCATTTCCGTGAATGGCCTTTGTGTGATAAATGTGGAAAAAGACATCTAGGAGATTGTAAATGTTTCAAGTGTGGGAAACCTGGGCATATGGCACCAGATTGTCCAAGTCCTTTTCGATTGTGTTATACTTGTTTCAAGAGTGATCATATTCAGACGAATTGTCCCGTTAAAAAGGAAGAATTGAGGAAACAACAACAAAGGAAGGACGCTGAGAAAAAAGGGACAACCGCAGGATCGGGGTCTAAATCCCATGCTTTTCAAATGACAGCAGAAGAGGCTAAGGAATCACATGACGTGGTCACAGGTACCTTTATTATCAATTCCATACCTGCCCATGTTTTGTTTGATTCCGAAGCTTCTAAATCTTTTGTATCACTATCATTTTGTAATTGTTTGAATCTTCCTGTATCTAAACTGGATCATCCTTTGCTAGTAATAGTTTATGATGTGTATAAAGGATGTATCTTCGAAATAGGGGACGAGAAGTTTAGTGTAGACTTTATCCCAATGCATTTGGGAGAATTTCATGTAGTAGTAGGAATGGATTGGTTAGGATGAAATAAATGCGTAATAAACTGTCATGAAAAAGTTATTTTCCTGAAAGCACCTAGCGGATAGGAAATAACTGTTTATTTTGAACGTATCAATCGATCTATTCCTGTATGTACTTTTGCACGTGCTAAAAGATTGTTGTCACATGGGTGTCGGGCCTTTTTGGAACACGTGGTAGATAACTCTAAATCTGTTGCGGTTCCTTCTGATATCCCTGTTGTTAATGAATTCTTAGATCTGTTTCCTGATTAACTCCCTGGTCTTCCCCCTAATCGACAAGTGGAGTTTAGAATTGATTTGATTCCTGGAGCGGTCCCAATTGCTAAGACTCCTTATCATTTAGCCCCGACTGAAATGCAAGAAATGATGAATCAATTGCAAGGACTCCTTGATAAGGGCTTTATTCGTCCTAGTAGTTTGCCATGGGGAGCTCCAGTATTATTCATTAAAAAGAAAGATGGATCTTTAAGAATGTGTATTGATTATCAGGAATTAAATAAAGTAACCATTAATAATCGTTATCCTTTACCCATAATAGATGACTTATTTGATCAACAGGTGCCAGTTTCTTCTCCAAAATTGATTTTTGATCTGGCTACCATCAGTTGAAGGTAAAGGAAAAAGATATTCCTAAAACTGCTTTCCGAACTCGTTATAGTCACTATGAATTTGTAGTTATGCCATTTGACCTAACAAATGCTCCAGCTGCCTTTATGGATTTATTGAATCGAGTATGCCATCCTATGCTCGATCAATATGTTATTGTCTTTATTGATAACATTCTCATTAATTCAAAAAGTGAGAGTGATCATGGAATACATTTAATGTAGGTTTTGGAGATGCTTCAACGTGAAAAGTTGTATGCTAAATTCTCCAAATGTGAATTTTGGTTGCGTGAAGTTCAATTTCTGGGACATGTGATCAATGTCAATGGTATTCAAGTTGATCCCTCTAAAGTTGCTGCAGTTCTTAAGTGGGACCCACCTTCCAGCCCCACTGAAGTTAGAAGTCTCCTTTGTCTTGCGGGTTACTACCGCCGTTTCTTTCAAGATTTCTCTAAGATTGCTACCCCATTCCAATTAACTCGAAAGAATGTCTCATGGAAATGGGATGAGAATCAATCTAAAGCTTTCCAGTTATTAAAAGAAAAATTCAACCAAGCTCCTATCCTTGTTTTACCTAAAGGTAATGAGGATATGGTTGCTTATTGTGATGCATCTGAGCTTGGTTTGGATGTGTATTAATGCAATGTGGGAAGGTTATTGCTTATGATTCACGTCAACTTAAACCTCATGAGCAAAAGTATCCTACCCATGATCTTGAATTTGCAGTTGTGGTCTTTGCATTGAAGATTTGGCGACATTATCTATATGGAGTCAAGTCTACGATTTATACCGACCACAAAAGTTTGAAATATTTCTTTGATCAGCGGGATTTGAATAATCAGCAGAGAAGATGGCTTGATCTAGTTAAGGATTATGATTGTAACATCCTTTACCATCCTGGTAAAGCTAATGTCGTTGCTGATGCTCTTAGCCGGAAGGCTACTCATTATATTCTTTCAGTGAAATCTCTTAGCATGATTGTGTTTCCTCAATTGCTTGATTCTATAAAAGCTACTCAAATTGATGCATTTTCTTCTAATGACCCAAATAAACAACGTTTAAAGGGACAACTTTCTGAATTAATTGAAGATTCCAGAGGTTTGAAAACTCGTTATGGTAGAATCTGGATACCAGTAACGAGTGATGTGAAGAAATTGTTATTGGATGAAGCTCATAAATCAAAATATTCTATTCATCCTGGTGCCACCAAAATGTATCGTGATCTGAAATGTGATATCATTAAATATGTTCAGAATTGCCTCACATGCCTCCAAGTAAAAGCTGAGCACCAACAACCATATGGAAAACTCCAGCCTTTGGATATTCCAGTATGGAAATGGGAACACATCACCATGGATCTTGTTACAAAGCTGCCGAGAACTCCTCGACAGCATGATTCCATTTGGGTGATAGTGGATCGATTAACAAAAAGTGCTATCTTTTTGCCTATTAAGGAAGCATCTTCATCTGAAGTATTAGCTGATATTTATATGCGTGAAGTGGTTGCACGCCATGGAGTACCTGTTTCTATTGTCTCTGATAGAGATACTCGTTTCACTTCTCGGTTTTGGAAGAAATTCTAGGAAGATTTAGGTACTCAACTACATATCAGTACGACCTTTCATCCTCAAACGGATGGCCAAAGTGAATGGACTATTCAAATTCTGGAAGATATGCTGAGGGCGTGTATCATTGATTTTGGTGGTAGTTGGGATTCTCATCTCCCATTGGTGGAATTTTCATATAACAACAGTTATCATTCTTCCATCAAGATGTCACCATATGAAATGCTTTATGGTCGGAAATGTCATACTCCCATTTGTAGGGGAGAAGTCGGTCAACGTGAGTTAGGTAGTACCGACGTGGTTCAATTGACTACTGAAAAGATTGATCAAATCCATGAAAGGTTAAAAATGGCTCAAGACCGACAGAAATCATATGCTGATAAACGTAGATGACCAATTGAATTCCAAGTTGGTGATAAAGTGATGTTAAAAGGTTCTCCTTGGAAGGGTATCATTCAATTTCGGAAGAGAGGAAAACTAAGTCCAAGATACATTGGACCTTTCAAAATACTTGATCGTGTCAGCCGTGTAGCTTATCGGTTACAATTATCGGATGAGCTCGGTGGTATTCATGATACATTCCACATGTCACAGCTTCAAAAATGCCTTGTTGATGAAGCTTCATACGTGCCTCTCTCTGAAATACAAATAAATGAAAAGTTGAATTATATCGAAGAACCCATCAAGATTCTTGATCAAGAAGTTAAACAACTAAGAAATAAGACGGTTTCTATTGTCAAAGTCCAATGGAGACATCGAAAAGGTTCTGAATTCACTTGGGAACCCGAAGAATGGATGATGGTGTACTATCCTGCAGTGCACCAAGAATGGTTCATGAGGACATGAACAGAATAAGTGGGGGAGACTTGTAACACCCCAATATTCAAGGTATAATTTTAGTGTATCCAAAAATATAAGTATTATGAAATATTATTATATAAGTAATGAAATATAATAGAAAACGTAAATGGATTTCTCAGTTCCAGACTGTAATTAATTAAAGACTTGAGTGTAATATATCAATATACGTATCCATTTCTTGATTCACTCTAAACAATTCCTGAACCTTCAAACGTGAAGAATCAACATCGTAGGGGCCTTAATCATCATCAAATTCTTTATTTAATTCCTAATTCAAGTCTCTACTTTTCTAATGGAGCCTTCTAATCATTTACTTTAACTTGTAAGTGTTCTTCTTCCTTGTTTCATGACCTAGAAGAAGGGTTTATTGGGGATTAGATGATTGGAGTACTTAAATACGAAATTAGGGTTTGTGATTAGTGTTATTGATGTTAGTTGATACTAGTTATGATAATCATCCATATTGGTAATCATATCACTTCCATGAAAGTGAGGATTCTTTGATTAGGGTTCATGAGCAAAAGTGGGGTTTTGCAAAAATTTTATGATTTAACCTCAATTAATTATGTTTAATATGAATTAACTGAACATGGAAATAGATATGATAAATTATAGCTAGTGGGCATGATTATGATCATGACTAAGTATAGTCTAAGTGGGGGAGAATTGAAGATAGTAATTGGATGAATAAGATGTCTATTAGTTATTAAATATGTTATTATTTGATTATGATTAGGTGATACAAGTTTGGAAGTATTACCATTGTTAATTGCTAGTAATCTTCATCAAATCATCAAGGTGAGTATATGGAGAATCAATTAAGTAATGATTATGTAAAATTCGGATTGTTTACGAGCAAGAGACTTTACATAATCATGTTATTATTGTTGTTTTGTGTAAATGTTTGTATTTGGTATCATTATATAGAATCATTGTGATTCATGTGATGGAGCAATAAAGTAGAGGTTAACTATTATGAAATAATGCTCATTACGAAATATGTGCTAAGCACAATTGTATCTCAAGGACCGCGGATCCTATTTGGTATCAATCTCTACCTATGCTCATTTTTTGTGTGGATTAGGATTAAGTGTGTAAGTGTATTTACTTTACTTAGTATCTATGATGTGAATTTTATGTGTGGATTAGGATTAAGTGTGTATGCTTACTTCGTTGTATTATGATGTATTGTAGGTAGTAGTTCATATCGGGAAGGCAAAGACGTGAAGAAGGAATAGCGTGGATTAGCTTGCACGTTAGTAAGTAGCAAGCATTTTCTCTTTTGAATTATTGTTTCATATATACTTGTGTAATACGCCCAAGTTTGTTTTGAAATACATTAGTAATATGTAATATGTGGTCTTGGATATTAATTGACATTGAAGGTCAACAACTGGTGTAAATTATGTATTGAAAGTGGAATAGAAGTCTTAGTATGTTAGTTAATTGGTGAATGGGTCGTAAGTGTCAAAATGGGTCAATATTGACCCATGTGTGTATAATGCGTTTGACCAAGGTTATAGAAGCTTGGTTAGTTGCTTTAGGTTTGTTTGAGTATGAAAGTGGTGAAAAGTGCAATAGCTGCAAATGTGTGAATTGTACTTTGAGTTGTTGATCAAAAGTGTCAAAAATGGGCGAAAATGAGTCACGAGTTCAAATGTTGTGTTTTTGTGAAAATTGAGAAAGTACAAAAAGAGAAACCTTTATTTTGGTCATTTGAATGTGCCTGCAAAAATTTAGAACTTAATTCTTTACGGTTTATGAGTTATGCACATTTGAATTTTGTCAAAATGTAAGTTATGGTCGGATCAGGAATTAAACTGATGAACGCAATCCGGTTAGGTGTCCGGGATCGCGTTCCTCTTTGAAAAATCATCACAGAATGTTTTGAACTAGTGAATGCGATCCGGCTAAAGCTCTGGGATCACGTTCGTCAGTGCAAATTCGTTACAGAATGTTTTTAACACAGAAACGCGATCCGGCTAGTTGTCCGGGATCGTGTTTGCATGTTGAAATTTGGTATTTTGGTTACTTTTAAAATTTAAATGGATTTACATTAAAATGTTGAATTGAAATAATGCAATTAAAATATTAAGAAATAATAGGACCTAACTATGTATTGTTTAGAAAAAAAAAAATTTATGGGCGTTTCATACATGATAAGTACATTGTGATTAGAAGTGTACTATACCTATGGCAATTCCACGTAATCACATTGCAATTTATGATGATTGTATGACCTTACAATGAAACCATAGTTTTAACACAAATAAGTATTGACCAAGTATTAAGGTTCGCGACTCCTCTTTACAAGGTTACAATCACGTTTGTTAATCGAAAGGCGAATATAAGTTTTATGTTTAAAATCAAAAGATAAGTCCATTCATAAAGTTTTCGTTTTTATAATGTCGATCCGTAATACAACTACCTTCGGTCGTTTACCGACTTCCATACATTTGTACTCCGCTTAACTGCGTTTCCAGTACTATATCAAGTAAACGGTCGAATAGTGGCCGTCATATTACTTCACGACATATTTAAAGTCATCACATAATAATTTATACTAGCTACATCACAAAAAATAAAATAGTAATCTACTCGCTAAGCATGGCACAAACTATCTCTAGCATAATTAAAGCATACATATTTAATTAAGATAGATAAGGATAGAAAGGACCCAGATTAATATGCGAGAAGGAATAGACTTGAATTAATGAGCGTTACTCCAAGCTTACATCAAAGATTACAAGAACCTTCCTTGGTTTCGTTCTATTCTAAACAGGTTTCCTAAACTAGCCTAATAGAATGAGAAAGTAAAACTAACAAAATATGAAAGAAATATTTGTAAGTGTGGAAGGTGGGTGGTTTCTTTCCAAGAATGTGTGAGGTGTGGTGTGTCTTGAAATGAACCCTGAGGCTCCTATTTATAGTTAAAGATGGGTTCATGTTAGCATCTTGAGGCCTATGTTAACAAAAGGTGGTAAAGTAGCTAGCACATGTACCCTAAAGCATGGAAAGGTCTAGCATATGTACCCTAAAGTTGCGGAAAGGTCTAGCACGTGTACCAGGCGAGTACGAGCAAGGATGAAAAAGCGGCCGGGAGACGGGGGCAGGGTGGCCGGCGCCGCCACCATGGTGGCTAGCGGCGGCTGCATGGTGGCCGGCGGCAGCTGGTTTGTTGCCGTCCGAGTTCGTCGTCTTTTGCTCATTTCTTGATTCGCGCGTATCTTCTTCGTTATGCGTCCGTTTTTGTCAATTCTTTTTGTATTGGATTTGTTTTTCAAAACACAAAGAATTTGATGAAAATAAATCTCTGAAATTTTTCTCTGATCTTTAAATGTCTCGTGCGAATCATTTAAATCTTCCGGTGTACATAGAATCTTCGTTCTTCATCCGTTTTTGTTGATTCTTCTTCTGTTAGATTCGTAATTTGAAAACGAAGATCTTGGATAAGAGAAATCTCAATGATAGGTACCTTATCTAAAATCTTGTCTCGGATGCCTTGAATCTTCAACTGCATGTGGAATCTTTGTTTTACGTCCGTTTTGCTTGATTTTTCTCATGCAACTTCATTTTGACCATCTTGGTAAAGTTCCATTGATTTGTATATTATTTGAGTCCGAATGTCAAGTATTGTTCCAGAATGAGAGAGATATCAGAGGTAAAAATATGACTTTTACGCGATATCAAGTATCCCACACTTAGAACTTTGCTAGTCCTCAATCAAACTCGAATTTCAAGCATGGTTAGAAATAAGTAGATAATGAAATATCTCGAGGCAGAACTTTTTACTGAGGGGGTTTTGAAAAAATAAAATATTTGTGCTTTTGAAAAAGTAGGGTTGTAATCTTTGAGAACATGCTTTTGGTCTTTGATCTTGGATACATGACTAGCCGATCCTCTAACGGTGGTCACTCCAATCACTCACAGTGTTTAGGGTTTCCTATTCTAATATTATCAATCACTCAGAACGCCAGTCATGTATCATTTATCGTCGTAGGCTTGATCGAGAATCAAATCGCTACCTTTTAAGTGAGCGCGAAGTCGATCTAGCCACAATCATTCTAGGAGAAGTGATGTAGGGTTTTTGGGGTGGAGTGTTGGTGATATGAGAGGGGGTTGTTGTCTTTTCATAGGTTTATTTTTTTGTGAAGAGGAAAGCTGGAATTTTTGAGAGGATTGACGCCCTTTTCTCATGATTTTTGGTAGGAGTCTTTTTCTCCATTTGACTTTCTTTTCTTCAAATTCTTTTCTTTTGATTTTTTTTCTTTTCGACGTCATACCCTTGTAGCTTTTCTTCCTTCATCTTTGGAACTTTCTATGAATTTTGAGGGATGCTTTTGAGGGGGTAGGGATCACGCATTTTTATTTTTGGGTGTACGGATGGGTTTTAGAATGATGTGATTCCATCTCCTTTTTACTCACCAGTTCAGACTCGAAATGCATAACAGGATCAAGTTCTTATTCTAAACGCATACATCGGCATACTCAAGAATCGAAGAAGTGAAGCATTAAAAATGAATGCTTTATATGGCTCAAGATACTTCACGAATCGAAAGTTGGTTTGTTGTGTGCCTAGTCATGTGATGCTCTTTATGGGATTACTAAACTAATTTTCCAAAGGAATTTGTATTTTATTTATCCTTCTTCCCCAAAGTAAATTATTCTTTGTCTAAAATTTTTCATTTTCAACATATTTTTAACTCAATTTTAAAAGTTTTTGTTTACTTATTGAAGAAGGATGGTCTAAAGAGCAATGAGCTTAGAATCAAGCATATACCATTATCCATTTTACAGTAGTGTAACTACTGTGTGAACGCCTAGGATCTACAGCTGATCGAATTCTTGCAATTGAGCGGAAATCAATCACAAGTGTAAAACGTGAATCAAAGTATAAATCGTATTCGAAATGTAAAGATGTAAATAAAAGTTGAGAACTTTTATTTCATGTCACAAAGTATACAAAATCAGCTTGATTATCTCTCTAATCTCTCTCTCAAACTCTTTCTAGATATGGAAGTGAAAGTGTTACAATTGAAGAGTCTCTCCAAAACTCACTCAAAAACCTATTTCAAAATGACCTAAGGAAGTCTATTTATAGACCTCCAAACATACATGCAACCATAAGACTTAATGAAGTCAAACTTAGTCAATAGCTTTGACTAACCATCCGACAATAGCTTTGTCGCAATACTATTGTCGTATGGCTATAGTCGCAATACAATAGGTCATTTATTCAATTAATCTATGCTAAAACAATATACAAACTATTGTCACAAAATGTTAGAACAACATGTTCTAACATACTGCTATCACACACTTAAAGGAACATCGTCCTTGATGTTATTCTAAGCTCTGACTAGGGTAAAATCCCACACTTAGGATTTGAAACATCTAAGACGTATTCTTTTAGCGGTGTGTGTTGGGTTTGAATCCCACACTTAGTGAAAGCATATTGGATATGGTATATTTATAACGAAGGAAAGAGATGGTATAGAAGTACTTCCCAGTAGTTGCAGTGTTCCTTGGTATGCGTTTGCCGAACTTCATCTTGATGGGTTCACTCTTGATCAAGTCTTCTTGTGATTGGTCTCGTAGGTGTGAACACGTCGGATTTAAAATGCTTATTGATTGCCTCCCAATGGTCGGTCAAGGAATTGCTTCCCTGTTGTTGCTGACTGTCCAGTCGGGTTGCAGATAAGAGGGTTTTTAAAAATTTATATTTTGCTGGGAAGCCTAAGTTACACCACTACTTGTATAAGCGGTAGGTATGACTCAGGTGTCGTTCTTAAACCACAACGGGCATGGGATCTTAGGAGGATTAATTATCTTTGGTAATTTAGCTGAGATTAAAACTTTTTGAGGGGTTTTGTTTTCTATTCTACTTAAACTAAAAAATAGAAAGGTAAATGAGGAGTGTAGTCGCTGAGAGATCTATAGATTACGTGAGTATTTGCTATGATGTCAGTATATGCTATTTAGGGGTAGTTATGAGGAATGGGGCTCTAATTATAATGAATCCTAGCAGTGCTGATTTGGGGTCTGTGAACGATGTTCAACATAGTACTGTACCTACGGCCTTTTCGTGGCTTCCACGTATTTGTACTTCACCAGAGGTGGTTCCAGCGCTATACCAAGTACTGAGCCGTTTTACGGTATTTCCGATGCCTCGCCCATAAATCCCGTATCATTACTGTATATGTCCTAATGGGCCATATATAACACACTCAAAAATTTCATCCATTTTTTTAAAGGGTCGGAAGAGAAATCCCATTTACATTATAAACATAGATAACATGACGTCATCTACAAAATTTACATAAGTTATATATACTTGTTATTAATGTTTACAAAACACTAATTGTACCCTGGGCATATTATATCAAAACACATATCAAAGTTTTGAAGAACATCAGAATATGACTATGGTCAAACATTCTTCAATCATTCCTTGCCCGACCTAAATCATCTCAAAACCTGCAAGGAGTAATTAACGGAATTAGCACGAAGCTAAGTGAATAAACCTGTTACTAACAGTTGACTTAGCTCAACGATATTAATTAACAACAAATAACACATAGACACAACATCATCAAGAGGATCGGTGGTCCTTGTGGCGCCCTCAGTCCGCGGTGGCCCACCAAGCAACACTTACAATCACTGCAGGCCAATACAGTGATTTACCGATAACTGATTGCTACCTTTAGTCAATATGTGTTCCATTCTCAACACATGATCACAAATCTCACATTGACTAACCTGTAACAATCAGTCCAAAAACTGTTGACCTCCAAATCATTTATTTTTTTTGGGTAAAGGGTTTTCACCCGGTGAATATATTACTCCAAAAATAAAGTTAAGAACAACGGGTGTTAGAACATGTTGTTCTAACATTTTGTGACAATAGTTTGTATATTGTTTTAGCATAGATTAATTGAATAATGACCTATTGTATTGCGACTATAGCCATACGACAATAGTATTGCGACAAAGCTATTGTCGGATGGTTAGTCAAAGCTATTGACTAAGTTTGACTTCATTAAGTCTTATGGTTGCATGTATGTTTGGAGGTCTATAAATAGACTTCCTTAGGTCATTTTGAAATAGGTTTTTGAGTGAGTTTTGGAGAGACTCTTCAATTGTAACACTTTCACTTCCATATCTAGAAAGAGTTTGAGAGAGAGATTAGAGAGATAATCAAGCTGATTTTGTATACTTTGTGACATGAAATAAAAGTTCTCAACTTTTATTTACATCTTTACATTTCGAATACGATTTATACTTTGATTCACGTTTTACACTTGTGATTGATTTCCGCTCAATTTCAAGAATTCGATCAGCTGTAGATCCGAGGCGCTCACAAGTGGTATCAGAGCGGGAACAGCTCTTCGAATATGTGAAAAACGTGTTCGTATTGGTTTTTAGCTTCGGATTTTGTGTTCGCAAGTTACGGATTTCATTTTACTTTGAATTAGCTTGTGATTTTGATTCGGATTGATCAGAAAACATCACTCGATCATCACGCAACAATTAATTCTGTGTTATCACAAATTAATTTGAAGATTTATTGAGTTTTTCGATTAGTTTTCATACGAAGTGTACGGATTTTGTACGGATATGTCAATTTGACTTGTTTTGGTCAAATTGATAGCATATGAAGGTCGGAATTTCATTTCCGAATTGATTAACGTCAAAATCAGCCGATTTGAGTTAATTTTGAATGATTTTTGGAATTTTTTCGTAATCTGGACGCTCCTTCCGTGAATAACATTTCCGTGAATAGTGGATAATCTATTCCGTGATTAGCATTCCGTGATTAACATTTCCGACAATAATGATCAATTCCGTGATTAGTGTTCCGTGATTAATTCTATGTGTGGTCCGACAATAGCTTATTGTCGCATAAACAGTACATGATCATTGACGAATTGCGTGAATCATTTCTGTGAAATTCCTATTGTCGCATAAACAGTAGTGATATATTCACGGATTGAATTTTTCAAAAATCCATTGTCGCATAAACAGTGTTTGCCAGATTCACGGATTTACTATTCTCGTATTGATTAAAGTACTCTTGGATAGTTATTGACGGATAGATATTCTCGGACTGAGTATTCTCGGAATTATTCTCGGATTGAATATTCTCGGATTAAGTATTCTCGGATTTTTGGAATTCTTTGAAGTATAATTCACGGATAATATTCTTGGATTATTTTGAAGTATCATTCTCGGATAACTTTGAATATTATTCACGGAATTCGTATTCTCGGAATATTATTCTCGGATTTCTTATTCTCGCAACAAGAGTATTGTCGTAAAAAAAAAAAAAAAAAAAAAAAAAAAAAAAAAAAGTTTTCTAAGCCTTAAAAGTGATAAGCCTTAAAATTTCTTATTCTCGCAACAAGAGTTATTTGGCGGGAAAATTTGTATACTTCCAAAATTTTTTCTAAGCCTTAAAAGTGATAAATTTTGGCTTTGAAAAAGTTTCATTTTACCCGGGCGTTTTTGAGCGTTTTTGGACGTTTTTGAACGCGATTTTGGAGGGAAATTTGTAAAAAAATTTCTTATTGCAAAATTTTGTTATTAAGATTAAAATTGTTCATTTTTAGCTTGGGAAAAATTACATTTTATCCAAGTAATTTTGGACATTTTTAACAAAATTTGATGGGAAAATTCAAGAGAGGTGAAGATGGCATCTTCAAAGTTTGAGCTTGACTACAATGGAAATCCCCTACCTCCAAGATTCTTCTGTAATAATGATTACACTAGTTGGAAGACTAGATTTGAAGAATTTATTGTGTTCAGCAATCCTGATTTGTGGATTCCCATTATCAACCGATATGAGAGGCCAAAAGTAAAAGGGACGTACTTTGGTATTGTTCCATTTAAATCGGTGAAATTAATGGATGAACAGGAACGCAAGGAATTTAACAGAGACAAGAAAGCCTTTGAAACAATTAAAAGTTGTTTATCAGAAGAAGTGTTTCGTGCTTTCTCAGAAGCCGAAACCTCCTATGATTTATGGATTTCTTTGTCAAAAAGGTTTGGGGGAGAAGATTTGTTGAAATTGTCAAATGTTGATGACAGAATTAAGGATGAATCAATACAGAAAGATGATGAGCTTAAAGCCTTGCAATCTAAAGTTCTAATCATGGAAAACTGAACGTGATGAAATGCGTTTAAAGATTGCTAGAATGGAAGAACAGATTCTAGAACTTCAGAGTCAACAAACGGAGCTAATCAAGCTACAAGAAGATCATAGTCATGCTTTGAAGACTATTCAAGATCTTCGTGGTCAATTCTCTCGAAACTCTCACTTTGCAAAACAACCTGAAAAGGTTGTACAACCTGCAAAGGTTGTGAAAAAGATTTACACAAGTAAATCTTCGTATGAGAAAAAGATTTCTCAGTTTACTAATTATTCTTTGCAAAAGAATAAGAAGTATTCTAAGAAATCACAATTAACTTCCAAAAAGGTTGATTGTTTGGATTCTGTAAAGGTCAAGAATGTTAACAAATCAGTTTCAGAACATCAAAAGAAGACAAAAAGAGCTTCTTCAGCACCGATACAACCTTCTTCAGAATCAAGACAAACAAAATCTTGTGCATACACACGGGCACAGATGTTTGCATTAGCACTGTCACGATATAATCGTAAGGTGTTTAAGCAATCAAAAGATTTTGTTCCTTTCTCCCAAAGGCGAACTTCTTCACAATCGATTCCTTGTCAACAATTTAGATATGAAACACCGTGTTTCTTATCTTGATGGAATTCAATTTCCTTGGATTATGTAGACACAACTTATCGATGGCTGTCAGGGCTATCTAAGCCTGTTGGAACTATGCTCAGGTGGGTTCCAAAAGTTGTTGCTACTTGATTGATACAAGACCAAGGAAGATAAAATCTACTGTTCAGGGGGAGTTATGATCTATTCTGATGGTATCAGAATATGGAACAGTTAGAATTTTTGAAGATTGAATGCTTGAAGATTATTCTCTCTCTCAACAAGTTTATCATCAATCAAGCTAAAGTCGAAGACTTATACAAGCTATTGTCAAGGGGGAGTTTGTTAGAACATGTTGTTCTAACATTTTGTGACAATAGTTTGTATATTGTTTTAGCATAGATTAATTGAATAAATGACCTATTGTATTGCGACTATAGCCATACGACAATAGTATTGCGACAAAGCTATTGTCGGATGGTTAGTCAAAGCTATTGACTAAGTTTGACTTCATTAAGTCTTATGGTTGCATGTATGTTTGGAGGTCTATAAATAGACTTCCTTAGGTCATTTTGAAATAGGTTTTTGAGTGAGTTTTGGAGAGACTCTTCAATTGTAACACTTTCACTTCCATATCTAGAAAGAGTTTGAGAGAGAGATTAGAGAGATAATCAAGCTGATTTTGTATACTTTGTGACAAGAAATAAAAGTTCTCAACTTTTATTTACATCTTTACATTTCGAATACGATTTATACTTTGATTCACATTTTACACTTGTGATTGATTTCCGCTCAATTGCAAGAATTCGATCAGCTGTAGATCCGAGGCGCTCACAACGGGTGTGAGTGATATCTCACACCTCAGCCCGTTACATAGGCAAAGAAACACTACATAACAAACAAAGCCACTACCAACCTCAAAGGGAGAACTAGCTATCCTTAGCTAAACACGATGTATATGACATGCCATATACATCATAAAAAACACAGCTCATAAGTAAACAAATAATACATCCAATATAAAATAAAAGAGCAACTAATTAACAAAATAGCTTTTCTATCAATTGAGAACACATGAAGAAGGCAGATTCCAAGCATCCAACATCCTCAATACTTGAGATGTCTTCTTAAACCTGAAAGTAAACAGCTTTAACCGAACATTAAAGATGATGAGATCACGAATTTGAGCAGTGGAACGACAATTTCTTTTGAACAGCCGACAATTCCTTTCTTGCCAAATGTAATAAGAAGTAGCAGATTTCTAGGCGATTTCTCTTCCTAATGGCGATTTCTAGGGTTTATTTTTTCTGCCTCATCTAATCGATCTAGTAGCTTGTGTTCTTGATTCTTGCTTATTACTGAATCTGTCATCATCGTTGATACACTCCTTGGTGTCCCTCCATCGATGATACGAACTTTAATAATAGGTAAAGAATCTGAATCATGCTCTAGGTTTGTATTAGTTTGAGTCTGGTTTTTTGATTTGCTGTTCACGTTTATATCTTCATTATTGTTGTGTTTCTGTGCGTTTTTGGTGCTATTGTTTTCTGAAATCGTTTGGTCATGGGAGGGAGTGGTAATAAGAAAAAGAAAAAGAAGGATTTGAAGGGGTCAAGTGGTTCGAATGTTTCTGGATCATCTTCTGATTCGGACTTTGTGTCCATAGTTGATACGGCAAATATTAACATTGATTATGGGTTGGATTCTCGAATATCTAATATGGAAGATGGTGTCTCTCAAGCTGCAACGAAGCAAGCAAATCAGGCTGAAAATATTAGGGTTTCTAACCCTAAATCGCAAAACTTGGGGACCAAGGATCCAATCTTTGGGAAATCTGATTTATTTGGAAATAAGGATCAAATAGTGAAAAACGTGAGCCAGGTTGGGGATTCTAATTCCTGTAATATCCCTGGCACGATTTCGCAAAAAAATGGAGCTGATCAAAGTAATCAGCCTGTAGGAATCTCGCTAGCTGATATTGATGCAAGGTTTGAAAAGTTAAGGAATCCTCGTGGAATCCTTAAAAAACCTGCTGCTGCTCCTAATCCTTTGGTAAGTAATCCGAATGCTCAAGTTAATGTAATGCCTGGCGCGGATGAATTAAAATCTAAAGAGGACAATAAAGCTACAAATAACGTCCAGGTTGAAGAGCTGTTCTTTGGTAAAATCCCTGGTCCGCTCCAATCTGATAGCTATGAGCTAAATACGTCCACATATTCTGTTCATGTTGAATCTGAGTTGGAAAAGAATGGCGACACACAGGTTGATGAGGAAATCCATGATGACAACGTAGTAGATCAGGTTGGGACTGATGATCCTTGTAAAATCCCTGCTACTTACGCTAATATATTAGGCATAGATCGTTTGATAGCTGCTACAGTTCCAGTAAAACAGCCTGACACGAACTCACGATCTATGGGTTCAAAAACATATGCTCAAGTAATGGGAAACAACATAAAGCGAAAGGTGAATTTCTGTGCTATGAATCTGGATAGTAAAGATGATCAGGAAGTGGACATTGACATTCCTCTTGAAACAGTAATGGAGGCTAGTAAAAAGTACTCAAATACTTTGTATGGCTATTTTGTTGGAAAACGTTTACCTTTTCTTGTAGTCCAGAATTATGCTCAGAATGTATGGAAGAAGTATGGGCTAGAAAAGGTTATGATGAATTCAAAAGGCTTCTTTTTCTTTAAATTCACTACTGAAACTGGTTTGAATGATGTTCTGGAAGGTGGACCATGGATGATTCGCCTTGTCCCAATTATCTTGAAACGTTGGTCTACGGATGATAATCTGGCGAAAGAAGATCCAACTAAGGTTCCTGTATGGATTAAGTTACATGATGTGCCTCTTCTTGCTTTTAATGAAGTAGGCCTTAGTGGTATCGCTACAAAAGTGGGAAAACCCATTATGTTAGATTCATATACAAGCACAATGTGTATGGAATCTTGGGGTCGACCGGGTTTTGCTCGAGCAATGGTTGAAATAGACTCTGCTTCTGCCTTAAAGGAATCGGTTGCTGTGGGCATTCCTAAACTAGATGGCATGGGCAAGAATGTTTATACAGTGAGAGTTGAATATGAATGGCGTCCTCCGAGGTGTAGTACTTGTAGGACTTTTGGTCATAAGGATGTTGAATGCCCAAAAGCTATAGTGAATAATGAAGGACAAAAGGTGGCTGAAAACACTTCTTTTATCACGAAAAAAGTGCCATATCAGCAAGGGAAAGCGATGGATGGTTATACTATGCCGAGGCAGAAACCAAAATTTGTTTATAGACCTAAACTCAATTCATCCGCTAAGGAATCTGCCCAAACAGCAACTCAATCTAAACAAGTCCCTTTGGGAAATAGATTTGCAGCTCTAAATGATGAGGGGCTGAATGCAAGAGAAGGAAATAGTGGAGATACGTCCAAACTGAAACGGACGGGGAAAGAAGTGATGGAAGATGATTCGGATGATGAGGTTGAAAATGTATATGATGAAACAGCAAGCTTTATGGCTAATCCGAGCAAGGGGATTGTTATTTCTGAGGGGGCAAGCACTCCCGGTTCAAATGGTGATCATGTTTAGTCTTGCTTCATGGAACATTAGGGGATTGAACCGCACCCCTAAACAAAAAGAGGTTCGTGAAGTTATGAGCGAGAATAACCTAAGCATATGTGCTATCCTCGAATCTCATGTGGATGTCTCTAATTTACGTGATATATGTAAGAAAGTTTTTTATAGATGGGAGTGGACGTCTAATGGCCATCTTTGTAGTAAGGGATCTCGTATAATTTTGGGATGGAATCCTGATATTGTTGATGTTATGGTACTAGCAGCTACTAATCAGGTTATGCACACTCAAGTTGTGGTTAAAGCGGACCAAAAAGCATTCTTTTGTTCTTTTATTTATGCAGATAACCGGTATATACGTCGACGGGAGCTATGGCAGAATTTAGACCAACATAAGCTGTTTGTTAGACGAAAGCCATGGGTCCTCCTTGGTGACTTTAATGTGGCGCTTAATATAGAAGATCATTATTTAGGGGCCTCATATGATATTGCTATGGCGGATTTCAAGGATTGTGTTGAAAGTTTGGAAGTCATGGATACTAATAGCACTGGTATTCATTTTACTTGGAACCAAAAACCAAAAGGTGATGGAGGAACTTTAAAGAAAATTGATCGGGTTATGTGTAATATGGCTTTCAATGATGAATTTGCAGGTTCATATGCCATTTTTCAGCCATATAGGATATCGGATCATTCTCCTTGTGTCCTAAAAATCCCAAAGATTTTTCATCCGAAACCAGGTATGTTTAGATTCTCAAATTTTCTGGTTCATAAGGAGGGATTTAAAGATCTGGTCCGAAATGTTTGGGGTAAGGATGTTGATGGATATAACATGTTTAAAGTGGTTAAAAGAATGAAATTGCTCAAACGTCCTCTACGAAGATTGCTGTTTGAGCAAGGAAATTTGCATAGTAAAGTGGTTACTCTTCGGAAAGAGCTTGATGAGGTTCAAATTGCTCTTGATAAAGATCCTTTAAACCATGATATTCGGGAGGAGGAGGCTGTTTACCTTAGTGCTTTTCAACAGGCTGTGCTAGATGAGGAGCGTTTCCTGAAACAAAAACCTAAAGTGGAATGGCTTCGGGTGGGTGACTCGAACTCTGCCTATTTCCACAAATCCGTGAAGGATAGACAGCACAGAAGTCATGTTTCTAGAGTTTATGATATGACGGGGGCTGTTTTTGAAGGGGAGGAGGTTCCAAATGTGTTTGTTGAACACTTTACAAATTTTCTAGGTGTCGAGGGGAGTTCATCACAACTTCCTGATATGGATATGTTTTCTAAGCGTTTGGATCCTCATTTAGCTGATTTCATGGTGCGTGAAGTTACCAATGAAGAAGTTAAGGCTGTTATGTTTTCAATTGGGGAGGATAAATCTCCGGGTCCGGATGGTTATACTTCCACATTTTTCAAGAACACATGGGAGATTATTGGTGAAGATATTTGTGTTGCTGTTCGGGACTTCTTTCTTAATGGAAAAATGCTTCAAGAGATAAATCATACTATAATTGCATTGGTACCGAAAGTACCAACCCCATCTCGGCTTAATGATTATCGTCCTATCTCTTGTTGTAATGTCCTATATAAGTGCATAAGTAAGCTGATTTCTAATCGGATTAAGGATGGTTTGAATTCAGTTTTTAGTATAAACCAATCAGCATTTGTGCCTGGGCGGAGGAATGCTGATAATATTCTTCTTACGCAAGAACTTATGCATGCTTATCATCGAAATCGTGGTCCTCCTAGGTGCGCCTTCAAAGTAGATATTCAAAAGGCGTACGATACAGTTGATTGGAAGTTCTTGAGAAGAATTCTTATGGGGTTCGGGTTTCACCCCAAAATGGTATCATGGATCATGACTTGTGTTACGAGTTCATCTTTCTCAATCAATGTAAATGGACAATTACATGGGTATTTTAAGGGTAAACGAGGGCTGCGACAAGGTGATCCCCTATCACCTTACTTGTTCACTTTAGTTATGGAGGTTCTTACACTTATTTTGCAAAGGAAATCTCACGAAGAACCTGGTTTTTCTTTCCATAACCGATGTGATGATTTGCAGATTATTAACCTTTGTTTTGCTGATGATCTTTTCTTATTTGCTCGTGGAGATGTTGCCTCTGCAAATATTCTTATGGCTGGTTTGAACGAGTTTAAAGCTATGTCGGGTTTGATTCCTAGCATTCCTAAGAGCACGGTATTCTTTTGTAATGTAACCTCTCACGTAAAACAGTCCATCTTAAACCTGATGCCGTTTGAAGAAGGTAGTTTGCCGGTAAAATATCTTGGAGTGCCCCTTATATCTTCGAATCTTTTATATAAGCATTGTAAGGGGCTGGTGGAAAAAATCAGAAATCGAATAGGGGATTGGAAGAATAAAGCTCTCTCATTTGCAGGACGTCTTCAACTTGTTATTTCTGTCCTATCTTCTATGCATATATACTGGGCTTCGGTTTTCATTTTGCCTAGCCGTATAATTTCTGATATTGAGAAACTTTTAAGAGGGTTTCTATGGTGCCAAGGTGAAATGAAAAGATGCAAAGCAAAGGTTGCATGGGATTCCTTATGTGTGCCGAAACTTGAAAGGGGTTTAGGTATTCGGAGATTGGAGACATTTAATATTGCTCTCATGGTATCTCATATTTGGAGTATTCTTAAGTGCCGGGATTCGCTATGGGTCAAATGGATCCATACATACCGCTTGAGAGGCAGAAGTTTTTGGGATGTTCCTCTAAAAGCTGGTATTACTTGGGGATGGAGGAAGCTTCTCCAAATTCGTGATACTATTCGTCACTTTGTAAGGTACCGGATAGGGGATGGCAAGACCATTAATGTATGGTTTGATAATTGGTGTCACTCTAGCCCTCTTATTAACCATATATCTTCCAGGAATATCACGAATGCGGGGTTTACTATCAAGCATAAGCTTGTGGATCTTGTAGCTAATGGTTCATGGAGATGGCCGACTGCTTGGTATACTTTATTTCCTGTCCTAAATGCCATCCCATGTCCTCAATTGTTTATGAATCAGCGTGACACTCTTGAATGGTGTGATCATACGGGAGTGCAAAAGGAGTTCTCTATTTCTACTGTTTGGAATTCTATTCGGGAACGTGAAAGTGAAGTTACTTGGTACAATCTGGTTTGGTTTTCTCATTGTATTCCAAGACATGCTTTTCATATGTGGCTTGTGATGCGGAGAAAGTTAAAAACACAAGATACCTTAAAGCAATGGGATGTTGGTATTTCTACTGACTTAAACCTGCTCAGGTGTCCTTTATGTAAGATGGTTCCAGATTCTCATAACCACCTTTTCTTTGAATGTACCCTTTCTTCACAGGTGTGGTCTTTGGTCAAAAATCTTGGAGGAATGCAGCGGACTTCAGCGAGTTGGGATGATATTCTTGCATATTTTCAGCCTATGTTGAATTCGAGGAAAGCTAGAAGTGTTATAGGTCGTATTCTCCTTGCAGCAACTTCATACTTTATTTGGCAAGAGAGGAATAACATACTGTATAATCAAGGTGGCCGATCAGCTTTGCAAATTCAACAAGTGATTCTTTCTACTGTTCGTTTAAAGCTGTTAACTCTCAAATTCAAGAAATCAGATTCGGTCTTGGAATTTCTGGATATGTGGAGATTACCCCAATCATGCATTAGGGATGGGAAATAGTGATTCTTTGCTTATAGATTGCTCATTTACATTATATTGGCTGTTTTTCATGTTTAAAGCTTGTTATCATTGTAATATGTATATGGCATGTCGTATACATATAGTTTAGTCCTTGTTGATCTTGTAGCATCGAGGTTGGTGTGATACTCTGTCACATCGTTTTGTACTTCATCTTTTATTAATAAAAGTTCACCGGGGTAACCCTTTACCCAAAAAAAAAAGAAGTAGCAGCAATTAGAAGGAGACCAACAATGCTTCTAACTTTCCTTGAGCGAGAAATAGGCTGAATATAATCAACAATGTCATCCCAGCTAGCTGAGACATCTTGCATACCCGCCAAGTGCTTAACCGAAGCCCAAACCTGAAGAGAGAAATAACATTCAAAGAAGAGGTGGTTATGAGAATCTGGGACCAACTTACACAAGGGACATCTAAGCAGGTTTAAGTCAGTCGAAGGACCAACATCCCATTGCTTAAGCATGTCTTGTGTCTTCAACTTCTTTCTCATCATGAGCCAAAGATGAAAAGAATGTCTAGGAATACAGTGAGGGAACCACACAATATGAGCCCATGGAACCTCAACATTATGAAGACGAATAGTATCCCACACAATGCTAACAGAAAACTCTTTACGATTCCCACTCCAATCATTCCATAGAAACTTATCAATCTGATTTGCATGAAGAATAGGACATGGAATCTGATTTAGGATGGGGTATAAATCATACCACTCAACCGGCCATTTCCAATTACCTTCATGGACCAAATCAGCAAGCTTATCTTTAATAGAAAAACCAGCATTAGTCATTCGCCTAGTCGATATGAAGTTATTAAGAGGGCTCACGTTACTCCACCTGTCAAACCAAACATTAGCCAATAAGCCATTACCTATATGAGTCCATACAAACGGCAGAATAACATCACGGATTTGAAGAAGCTTTCTCCACCCCCAACTCATAGCTCCCCTCGCTTGAATATCCCAAAAACTTCTACCCTTCAGTTTATATGAATGTATCCATTTAGCCCAAAGAGATTCTCTATGGGTAATGATACTCCAAATATGAGATGAAATAAGGGCAATATTAAAGGCAGACAGACTTCGAAGGCCACCTTCATATTTGGGAAGACAAACCGAATCCCAAGCAACTTTAGCTTTCCCTTTCTTCATATCACCTTGACACCAGAGAAATCCCCGCATGAGCTGTTCAATATCTTTAATAATACTATACGGGAGAACGAAAACAGAAGCCCAATAAACATGTAAAGAAGAAAGATCAGATTGAATAAGCTGAACCCTTCCCGCAAACGAAAGGCACTTATTTTTCCAATTACAAATTCTATCCTTTACTTTTTCCACCAATACCTCACAATCCCTATATGATAACCTGGTTGATATAAGGTGAACACCAAGGTATTTAACGGGCAGATTCCCTTCCTTAAACGGCATGGACTCTAAAATAGAACGTTTAACCGAAGGCCCAACATTACAAAAAAAGCTGTACTTTTCGGAATACTAGGAACCAGACCAGACATGTTCTTAAATTCTTCCAAACCATCCATTATGACATTGGCTGAATGGATATCCCCACGAGCAAACAAGAAAAGATCATTTGCAAAACAAAGATTAACAATTCGTTGCACCTCACAACATCTATGGAAGCGAAATAGATCATCTTCTCGAACCTTACGTTGGAGAATCTGGGTCAAAACTTCCATCACCAGAGTAAAAAGATAAGGAGACATAGGATCACCTTGTCTAAGACCCCGTTTTCCTTTAAAATACCCATGTAAGACTCCATTAATGCTAATAGAAAACGAAGTGCTGGTAACACATGCCATAATCCAAGCCACCATTTTCAGGTGAAATCCAAACCCTCGGAGAATAACATTAAGAAAGTTCCAATCAACAGTGTCGTATGCCTTTTGAATGTCAACTTTGAAAGCACATCTAGGAGGACCACTAGCCAGATGGTAATTATGCATAAGCTCTTGAGTAAGAAGAATATTATCAGTAATTTTCCTACCCGGAACAAAAGCCGATTGATTTATAGTAACCATATCTCCCAAACCTTCTTGAATACGATTAGCAATTAGCTTGCTAATGCACTTATAAATAACATTACAACACGATATAGGTCGATAATCATTAATTCGAGAAGGAGTTGTGACCTTAGGCACAAGGGCAATAATCGTATGGTTTATTTCTCGCAGAAGTTTCCCATTAAGAAAGAAGTCCCGAACCGCCAAACAAACATCATTGCCCACAACATCCCATGCATTCTTAAAGAAACACGAGGAAAACCCATCCGGACCCGGAGCTTGATCATCACCAATGGAAAAAAGAGCCAGTCGAATTTCCTCATTAGTAATATTTCTAACCATATAGGCTGATCTCCCCCCATCTAAACGATGGGTGAACAGCCCTATATCCGGGGTCAACGAAGAACAGCCTTCAATACCCAAAAAATTCTCATAGTGATTAACAAACACATTCGGAACATCATTACCCTTAAAAACAACTCCATTATTATCCGAGACCATTTCAATACGGGATCGATTATGCCTTCCTTTAACCGCACTATGAAAATAAGCTGAATTCGTGTCACCAAGCTTCAACCAATCAGCCTTTGCTTTCTGTTTAAGAAATCGTTCCTCATCAAGAACCGCATTTTCATAAGCATTTAAGTAAACAGCCACATCTTCTTGCAATATTGGATTATCAGGGTTCCTATCAAGAGCAATCTGAGCTTCATCAAGCTCTTTACGAAGAGTGTGAACATGAGAATGCAGATTGCCTTGCTCAAATAAAAGCTTACGCAATGGAGCTTTAAGCGATTTGAGCTTTTTCACCAGCTTGAACATATTATGACCCTTAATTTGTTGCAACCATGCTCGACAAACCACATCCTTAAACCCTCTTTATGCACCAGAAAATTTGAGAACTTAAACGGCTTAGGTTTAATCATAACGCCCATTGGAATTCTCAAAACACATGGAGAATGATCAGAAATTCTGTAAGGGTGGAACATCGCATATGAACCTGGAAATTCATCAACAAACTTGACATTACCCATTATTCTATCTATCTTCTTCATAACACCACCTCCCCCTTGAGGTTTTTGATTCCAAGTAAAGTGTAATCCAGTACAATTAACATCCATCACTTCAATATGCTCAACACATTCTTTGAATTCTCGCATGGCAATATTAAAGTGAGCACCATGAAGATAATCCTCAATATTTAAGGTTGCATTAAAGTCCCCGAGGATAACCCAAGGGTTACCCCGCACAAACAGTTTATGCCTACCCAAATTCTGCCATAAAACTCTCCGTCTAGTATATAAATTATCAGCATAAACAAAAGAGAAAAATAAGTCTTTATTAGTAATCTTCATACGGACTTGAACATGCATGACCTGATTAGACATATCTAGCACCATAATATCCACCACATTTGGATTCCAACCCAAAATAATACGAGAACCTTTAGAACAAAGATTCCCACTAGAAGTCCAAGACCAATTTCGAAAAACCTTTTGACATATACCTTGTAAATTGGATACATCAACATGAGATTCTAATATTGCACACACATTCAAATTATTTTCATTAATCACCTGGCGAACCTCTTTCTGTTTAGGGGAGCGATTCAATCCCCTAATATTCCAAGAAGCCATGCTAAACATTGGAACCGTGTAAACCGGGGGTGCTTGCCCCCTCAGAAATAGAAACACCCTTCGAGCTATACTGTTGAGGATGAGAATGGACAACCATAAAACTAGCTGTTTCATCATATACATTTTCTACGTCGTCATCCTCCTCATCCATAAGTACCTCTTTCCCATTTTGTTTTTGGTTACCCATATTAGAACCCATTTTTGGTTACCTCTTTCCCCTTAACCTGGTCCTCTTCCTCTTCTAAAGCCGAAAATTTATTAGAAGTAACCACATTAGTTGTAGAAGGACCCCCTTTATCATTAGCCCGTCTAACCGGCCGATACTCAAATTTTGGTTTCGGCTTAGACAAAGTAACCCCTTTGGGATTTCCAGCCACCTTTTGCGTTTTCTTTGGCACACGAAACCCATCATTTACTTCACTTTCAGCACCTGTTGGAGCCACTTTGGTAACCTTGGGATAGGTTGCACACGTATGCCCAAAAATCTTACAGGTATCACATCTTGGAGGCTTCCATTCATTTTCAATACGGACAGTTTCTCGAGTATAACCAGCCCCAAAAAGATTAGGAACACCCACGGTAACATGCTCCTTAAGCTCCCGGTCAGCATGAACTTCAATCATTGCCCTAGCATAGCTACTTCTTCCCCATGAATCCACACACATATTACTCGTATATGTATCTAACATCATAGGAGTACCCAATTTTGTAGCAATCATGCTAAGACCATCTGCTGTAAATGCCGTTATCGAAACATCATGCATCTTAATCCAAACCGGCACTTTAGACAAGTCCTCTTTAGTTAGACTGATAGAAGGAGTCCACTTATTGAGAATAATAGGAATCCCCCGAATCATCCATGGGCCATTCTCTAAAACATCTTCAACACCTTTCATGGCCGAAAATTTGAAAAAGAAAAAACCATTCGCGTTCATCATAATCTTCTGAATACCAAACTTTCACCAAGCATTAAACACATAATTCTCAAAAACAGGAAAGGCAAGTCTTTTACCAATGAAGTATCCATACAGAGAATTGTGTAGTCTATTAGTCACTTCTTCCACCGATGACAGCGGAATTGCCACATCAAAATCAGAATCAACTGGAACAGTTGACTCGATATTACGAAAATGGACCTTGGTAGAAGTAGCTTCCTTAGCAACAGTTTTAGAAAATGACACACCACTAGACGGGTTTAAACCAGCTTGAAAACCAGCTTTGGAAGCATTTAAAGCCTGGTTTGCTTGTTGGACCACACTCGTAATAGCTTCAAGACGATCAAGCCCCCTTGTGAAATTATCCGTATATAACTCAGGGATTTTAAAGGGTTTTTCAACCCCAACCTGATTTTCATCATTAACTTCATCAATCTGACCTCCAAGGTCAGGAAATTTGTTAATACCACAACCATCTAGATTTGCATTAATAGTACCACAACCATCTAGATTTGCATTAATAGTAGAACCATCAGAATTCGATATACTAGTAACCAATTTAGGATTGGAGACAGGAACCTGTTGTGTTGGAGTAACCTCCACCTGCTCGTCTAACAAATTAGCACTTACATCGACCTTATGATAATGCAAACTAGCATCCTGATCACCCTCCACCTTCTTGCCAACGAAATTATGTAAATCAGGGATTTTAGAGGAATTAATCCCAACCTGTTTTACCACTTCATCGGCAACATCATAACTATCCACCTTATTATCACCCATATCCGAAACAGCCTAATTTCGATCATAATCATCCCCCATATCACCAGATTTTGCCAACCTGCCGTCATCTACATTCTTAGAGAGAACATGATCACCGTCCACATCAATCACTAGTTTACCATACGGTTTTCGGATACCATCAATATTGATGTTTTTTGTATTAAAAGTGGATACGAAATCAGAATCAGAAGACAAACCAGAACCACCATTATTACCTTCACGTTGCACATTAGAGTCCTTCGAATCTTTCTTCTTCTTTTTCTTGTTTCCACTCCCTCCCATGTTGTTCGTTATTCAGATCACAAATTCCCAAGAATACACACACAAATAATACGATCAGAATCCAAGAATCATCAAGAAATACCAGAATTTAACAAACTTGCTGCCCAAAAAAACTTGTTGTCCAAAAAAACTTACTACCCAAGACAAAAAACGAATTAGGGTTTTAAACCCTTAATTCAATATGCAAACCGTTTGGACTAAGCAAAACAATCAACAACTAATAACAAAACAAAGAAATTGCAATCTACTTCCAAAGAATCAGATTTACGAATTGAGAAACCCTAAAAACAAGAAAATCAGCCACAATAAACCCTAATAATTATGCAAACAGCCGTTCAAGAATTAAAGCCATAAAACTTTATTAAAGAACAAACAATTAGCAATCCAAATAGAATTATTGAGCAGAATTGATGAAAACGAATTAGGGTTTTGATTGGAGGCCAGAATAACACAATACATCACAATTATATATATATATATATATATATATATATATATATCAACAACAATCAATAATCACTATGTTTATTTCGTTGTAACCAATATGTTACAACTAACCCGAACCGAAGTTCCAAGTCTATTCACCTGTCAACTTTACTCCAATTACTCAGCCGACTAAATCACTGAGTCTTCGAGTTATCTGTCAATACAACAAACACTTTAGTTAATAACTCAATTCAACTTATTCAACTTACTTAATACAAGTACATATATACTTATTCATACACACAAAAGCACAACAATACGTACACTGATTTTGTTCCTGTTTTTGTTCCATACCCGATCGGCTGCATAGCCTTAGCCGATCGGCTACAAGGCTTTACCCGATCGGCTCACATTGACCCGATCGGCTAGTATAACTAATTTTCAAGACACTCATTTAAAGGCCAAGTTCTGTCATCAATTTGCACTAATCTAGCCGTTCCTCTAACTTTACCCGTTTGGCTATACAATGTTTACCCGATCGGCTCAACCCATATAGCCGATCGGCTATGAGGTTTAAACCCAAAACCTGCACTAACTACAGCACGATCCCTAACTACGAATTTCACACTTACACATCTTCAAACTCAGGTTTTAATCATTCTAAAGCTATACTTTAGTCCTATAACATCA
Source organism: Pseudognaphalium luteoalbum (assembly GCA_963422505.1). NCBI lineage: Eukaryota > Viridiplantae > Streptophyta > Magnoliopsida > Asterales > Asteraceae > Pseudognaphalium > Pseudognaphalium luteoalbum. Next base: position 42,058,578 of record OY730194.1, read on the forward strand.
TACTAACATGAACAAACATCAATAACAATTGCAACTCAATATAATACCAAAATCATTCATGTATCTGACCTAATTTCAATCAAACATATATATATATATATATAAATAAAACATCAAACACTTACAAATTTGAGGGAAGAAGTTGATGATATAGTCTGATGTAAGTTCCAAAATCACAGCTTATGATTGTTAAGAGATTTCTAGCTTGGTTTGAATGTTAATTTCATATCATACTTCATAGTTTGCAAAGGAAAGGAAAATCACAGGGAAGAAGGTAAAGGTCGGATTATACCCAATTCCATTTCTATATCACAGTATAATTATTATACCCGTTCTAACTCTACTGTCTGGAACCTAAATACCATTTGCAGGAAAAGTATTTTATTTTACTGTGAACTATAACTATTTAAAACGGTTAATATTTTACTAGTCACAATTAATCCCTTAACCGAATTTTCTAAGTTATAATCTAAAACATAAAAAACACAATATATAAATATAACAAATAATATTATATAAGTAAAGAAAATTACCTAATTACCCTCAGGTCACAAAAGTGGGTGTTACAAATCTTCCCTCCTTAGGAAGATTTCGTCCCTGAAATCTCACTAGACTCGAACAAATGAGGGTATTGCGAGCGCATGCTTGACTCAGTCTCCCAGGTAAGGTCCGTTCCCAAACTATGTCTCCACTTTATTAGAACCATTGGAATCTCTTTTTTACGTAGCTTAGTCACATTCCTATCAACTAACTCAACTGGTTCCTCGACTAACTTCTGACTGGAATCAACTCTAAGATCCTGTAATGGAAGGATTTGGGATTGATCCTCCACATTACATTTTCTAAGATAACAAACATTAAAGGTATCGTGAATGCCAGATAACTCAGAAGGGAGATCTATAGTGACTGTCTGATCATTCACCACCTGTCGGATTTTGAATGGGCCAATATACCTCGGTCCGAGTTTTCCATGTTTTCCAAATCTGATGACACCTTTCCATGGGGAAACCTTTAAATATACTAATTCACCCTCAACAAAAATAACAGGTCGACGGCGCGGGTCAGCATACTGTTTTTGTCTGTCTCTGGCAGCTTTCAGTTTCTCACGAGCTATAGCAACTTTATCAGCTGTAATCTGAACGATGTCAGGACCTGCAAATTGCTTTTCTCCAGCCTCTAACCAACAAGTAGGTGTTCTGCAACGACGCCCATATAGCATCTCGTACGGTGGCATACCAATACTGGAATGATAAGAGTTATTATAAGCAAACTCTACCAAAGGCAGATGAGAATCCCAAGAACCACCATACTCTAAGATACAAGCTCGGAACATATTTTCCAGAGTTTGAATGGTACGCTCTGTCTGACCGTCTCTCTGTGGATGATAAGCCGTACTAAGATTAACTCTAGTACCCAATTCACGTTGTAAACTCTGCCAAAACCCCAAAATAAACCTGGAATCCCTGTTTGAAACAATCGATAATGGAATCCCGTGTCTCGAAACTATCTCATGAATGTACAACTGAGCTAATCGGGTCAAAGATGCAGTCTCATTGGTAGCCAGAAAATGAGCGCTTTTCGTCAATCTGTCAATAATTACCCAAATCATATCATTACCTTTCTGTGTTTTGGGAAACTTGGTGATGAAATCCATAGTAATATGTTCTCATTTCCACTCGGGAATATCAAGTTGTTTCAATGAACCATACGGTTTCTGATGCTCTGTTTTAACTTGAGAACAAATATGACAAGATTCCACGACACGTGCAACATCGGTTTTCATTGTAGGCCACCAATATAAAGGTTTCAGATCATTATACATTTTTGTACTCCCGGGATGTATGGACAATCTAGATTTATGTGCCTCAGATAATATCAAATCCCTAAGTCCCCCAATAAATGGAACCCAAACTCGAGACTGGAAAGTTTTCAAACCCCGAGAATCATTAACTAATAAATCCTTTCGTCTCAACATAATTTCAGATTTCAAATTAACATCCAATAAAGCTTCCAATTGGGCAGTTTTTAACTGAGAAATCAAATCAGAAGAAATCTCTAAACGCATAAAACATACCCAATTAAGAGACAACTTTCTGCTCAACGCGTCCGCCACCACATTGGCTTTACCCGGGTGATATCGAATTTCACAATCATAATCCTTAATTAGTTCTAACCAACGTCTCTTCCGCATATTTAAATCTTTCTGAGTAAACATACACCGTAAACTCTTATGGTCAGTACAAATAACACATTTAGTACCATATAAGTAATGCCTCCAAATCTTTAACGCAAATACTACAACTGCAAGTTCTAGATCGTGAGTAGGGTAATTCTTTTCATGAGTTTTTAACTGACGAGAAGCGTAGGCAATTACTCGATCTCTTTGCATTAAAACACATCCCAACCAAGCATGAGAGGCATCACAATAAACAATAAAATCATCAGAACCACTCGGTAAAGCTAAAACTGGAGCCTGACATAACAACTGTTTCAAAGTTTGAAAAGCTGTTTCTTGCTGATCATCCCACTGAAATCTAACATTCTTACGTGTTAATTTGGTCAACAGACTCGCAATTCTAGAAAAATCTTTGATAAACTTTCTGTAATAACCCGTCAACCCCAGAAAACTCTTAATTTCAGATGGAGATTTAGGTATATTCCAATTCATTACAGCCTCAACTTTAGACGGATCAACCTTTATTCCATCATTACAAATAATATGCCCCAAAAACTGAACCTCCCGCAACCAGAATTCACATTTCAAAAACTTAGCATAAAGATGTTCCCTTTTTAAAGTTTCCAAAACCAATCTCAAATGTTGCTCATGTTCAGATTCAGACTTAGAATAAATCAAAATATCATCGATAAATACAATTACAAATTTATCGAGAAATGGTCGACAAACTCGATTCATTAAATCCATAAACACGGCAGGGGAATTAGTTAACCCAAATGGCATAACTAGAAACTCATAATGACCACACCTGGTACGAAAAGCAGTTTTAGGAATATCTTCTTCACGAACTCGCACTTGATGATAACCGGATCTCAAATCAATTTTAGAAAAATAAGAAGATCCCTGCAGCTGATCAAATAACTCATCAATTCTGGGCAAAGGATATTTATTCTTGAAGGTTCTTTTATTAAACTCCCTGTAATCAATACACATACGAAGAGTACCATCCTTCTTCTTCACAAATAAAACAGGAGCACCCCAAGGAGAAGAACTAGGCCGTACGAAACCCTTATCTAGCAGTTCCTGAATCTGAGTCATCATTTCATGAATTTCTGAAGGCACTAATCTATAAGGAGATTTGGCTATAGGGGAGGAACCAGGAATCAAATCTATCTGATACTCAACTTCCCTAACAGGGGGTAAACCAGGCAACTCATCGGGAAAGACTTCTGGGTATTCAGAAACCACCCGAACATTAGTCACAGATTTCTTTTCTAACTTAGTATTCACAACATAAGCCAAATAAAACTCACACCCTTTAACTAGAGATTTTCTTGCTTTCATCACAGATATCAATGGAATACTACCCTTTTCCCGTTCCCCTCGAGCCATTACGTATGACTTTTCGGAAATTGGGATTTTTATCAACTTTTTATGACACTCAATATTAGCTTTGTTTTGACTTAGCCAATTCATGCCTAACACCACCTCGAAACTCGGAATAGGCAATAGAAGAAAAGTAACAGGAAAATTATGACCCTCTATAGTAATATTAACCCCAGTTACCAAGGTGGTAACAGGAACCAATTTGCCATTAGCCACTTCTACTTCACTAGGGTTTAAAATCAATGAGGGGGTCAACTTCAACTTTTCACAGAAATTTATAGATATAAATGAACAATTTGCACCAGTATCAAAAAGCACACGCGCTGGTACAGAATTAACAAGAAAAGTACCAGTAATGACGTCCTCAGTGACGACAGCTTCATCAACTGTCATCTGAAATGCATGGCCAATAGCGGATGGCGGATTTTTCCACTTTTTGCTCGAAGAAGAGGAACCTCCACCCATACCATTCCCTGCCTCCTAGCCTCAGTACAATCCCCAGCTCTATGACCTTCCTTATGACAATTCCAGCATACTTGATTAGGATAAGTACAATCCTTGGCTGAATGTCCCAATACCCCACATTTGATGCACCTAGAAGTTTGAACAGTACAAGGCCCAGTATGCCTCGATCTACATCTAGTGCAATATGAACTGTCAGAGGATAAGCTACCAAAACTAACTCTCCTATTCGACTGAGTACCTTGCCATTTCTGGTTTCCCTTACTCGACGAATCACCCTTTGATCTTTGTTGAAACTTTTCTTTATTTTGTTGTTTCTTATCTCGAATATCACTATCCATGGATCGAGCTAAATCGAAAGCTTGAGAAAGCGTACCTGCTAATCTCACGGTGGTACGATAATCAGGAGGTAGAGTCCTAATAAAACTGATCAATTTTAGTTCTATCCGTTGGGACCTACTGTTATACGAATCGCAATTTCTCAGAAAACTGTCTAATAAGCTCATCTATTGACATCTAATCAGTCTTCTGTAGATCAAGAAATTCATGTCGGATACGCGAAAGATTATACTCTGAACAAAACTGCTTACTAACTTCAGCATGAAAACTGGCCATCTGATTCAGCTGCTGTGGGGTCAATGGTGCAGTTATAGAATCCCACCAAAACATAGCTTGACCCTTTAGCAATTGAACTGCATATTGAACTTTATCCTCTTCCTCACAATGACAAGCATCCAATTTTCTCTCAACATCACGTAACCGGTCCAATGTAACTGTAGGATCAGAACTCCCAGAATATACAGAAGGATTACTAGTCATGAAAGTTTTAAGAGAACATCCTTTCTTTGACTGTTGAAATGATGAGAATGCAAGTATCTGAAAACCAGAAGATCCAGACGTAGAAATTGGTGCAGAAGTCTGAAAATTATAACCATAAGGTTGCTGTTGATGAACATACGGAACTGATGTCGGAATCCAAAAAGTAGATGTAATAGGTGGAGTAGCACTCTCAACATGTGGTTGACTCAAAAAATGACGTTGAGAAAGCTCAACCAATTGTTTCCGTTGATCTATCACTTCGGCCTCTAACCTCATCATATACTCTCGATTTGTTTCTCCACTGACCGAATTAGATGCACCCCGAAATCCCTGATAATCTGGAGGTACATTCGTCTCTGAGGCATTATTAAGGGTAGGGTCCGGTTGCTCATTCTCAGCCATTCCTGTAATCACAACACATCTCACAATTCGTTATTTGTTAGTACTAACATACTAACCAATCTCATTTACCACTAATCTCACAACCTGGAATGTTTGACCAATACCACTAGGTTTGGGATTGAACACTTTACTATTGCTCAATTCACCCAAACCTATGCTCTGATACCAATTTATAACACACTCAAAAATTTCATCCATTTTTTTTTAAAGGGTCGGAAGCGAAATCCCATTTACATTATAAACATAGATAACATGACGTCATCTACAAAATTTACATAAGTTATATATACTTGTTATTAATGTTTTTTTTGGGTAAAGGGTAAAATTTTACCCGGTAAATATATTCCCAAAAGCATTTAAGTACAATGGATGTGAGTGAATCCCACACCTCAGCCCGTTACATAGGCAATAAAGACTACATAACAATGACACAACCACTACTCACTATTTGACTCACCACAAATCAAACAAAAAACACATTTGATTTAAAAGACATCAAACAAAAGCCACAAAAAATTATTTCTTCTTATCCATTTTCCTATCATGAAGACTCATGTACTCAGCCATCTCGCTGTCAAGAGGATCAAGAACATCATCTTCATCATCCTCAGAAGCCTCACCAGCCATAAAGTCCTTAGAAACATGAGTTCCGTAAGTGTCTTTCCAACGAGAATACAAAATTGAGTTATTACCAGTATTACCACTAGAAGACTCCACCTTCTTCCCACAATCCTCATTCTTATGTTCCAACTGCACACTTGAAGAAGTTGTATTATTCAAGTAAGGATCTACCTTATTCAGAGCCTCAAAGGAATTAGACGTTGTAGTCTTACCAACCTCCATTGTCTTCTTTCTAGGAACAAACACCTGTTTAGAAGGAGCAACAACCACTTTCTTTGGATTGCCAACCATAAGTCCCTTGAATGGTTTCCTCGGAGCTTGAAACCCTTCAGAGTCTTTCTTATTCTTCATTTCATCCCCTTTACCACCCTTCCTAGGACCATTGTTGTCTGATGCAACAGGAGCCCGCTTTAGGCACTGATCTGCAGCATGCCCAAAAACCGTACAAGTATTACATCTAGGGGGCTTCCATTCATATTCCACTCGAACTGTATGTAAAGAATGCCCTACACCTTCTACAAATGGAACTGAAATTACCAAATTATCCTTAGGAACCCGATCAGCCCTAACATCAATCAATGCACGAGCAAAATCCAATCGACCCCATGAGTTTAAACACATAGAGCTAGTATACGAGTCAAGCATAAGAGGAGTACCCAATTTAGTAGCAATAGCACTCAAACCATCCTCAGTAAATGCAGCTATCGGAACCCCATGAAACTTAACCCAAATCGGAACAGAAACTAAATCCTCTTTCAGTAAAGAAGCTGTAGAAGACCATTTCTTTAAAACAATTGGAATCTTCCGAACAAACCACGGACCATTTTGCAACACCCCATCCAAACTGGCCTCAGAATCAAATTTAAAAAAGAAGAAACCTTGAGCATTCATCATAGCGTTGGTGATGCCATATTTCTTCCAAACATTCATAACATAATTCTCAACAACAGAGAATGCAACTCTCTTACCGAGAAAGTAACCATACAAAGTATTTTCGAATCGCGCATTAGCTTTCAAAACCGAGGACATTGGGATCTGAACATCCGTATTATCCATACTAGGCTGTGTTTCAAGTAACCGAAAGTTTACTTTCTATACATTTAGTCCCTCATTCACAACACTAGCATATGATGATTTAACAGGAGTACCATCACAAGAACTATTATCATGTTCATCTCCATGATAAGTAGACGGAACAGGAAGTCCGTCAGCTCCAACCAATTTTCCATCAACCATTCTAACCGATTTAGAACCAAGACTGACTTTATTTACCGTAGGTATTCCATCTCTCTTTTCCCCCGTCATTAGAAAACTCAACTACCACATACGACCCTCAAAACCTTCCAAGTAAAAATCAATCAGATTAAACAAATCAGAAACCAAGAACAAATCTGTCCACTTGAAAACCAATCCACCAACCCTAATCACAAGCTCCAAATCGGCCCAAATATGAGTAATCAATCTGATCAAAACACCCAGAGCCCAGATATGATCGGCCAACTAAGTAAACAATCAGATCTCAATCAAAATTGATCAATACAAAGCAATATGGTCAATACAATCAGATCAAACCCAGCAGCAAATTAAAAGATCAAAGCAATCAAATATGAATTCAACAACCTGATCAATCCTTGATAAATCTGAATTCAACAATCTTTTGAATGAATAATGAAATAATGCGAATCTGAGCACCAAGGCAGCCCCAATCGGTCAATTATAATCTGATCTAACAAGCCTTGTTCACCAAGAAACAAATAAACAATCCTTTAATTAATCACAATGAAAGAATAAATCTGATCAATAATCCGAACAAGAAAGAAACCACAAGACGGCTATATAAACCCTAAAAAATGATTAAGGGTTAAACCCTAAAATCGATTTAAGGAAATCAATAAGAGAATCATTTTATGGCTTTAATCAGTAATCAGACCTGATTTGCGATTTGATTATACCCTAAATCTGATTCGAACTTACAAAACTCAGAAAACCTACCAACAAACCCTAAAAAACGATTTAAAGAACCACAAGATCTAAGATTGAATTTGAAAATTAATCAAGGATGAATGTAATTCAGCAAAACGAATTAAGATCTTGTTACTGGAATCAAAGATTAAGCAAGAACAAATTAAGATGAGGCAGATTTTTCGTTTTTAGGGTAAACCCTAAATCCCCAAACTCAGAGAGAAATCAAGGGGTAACATATCACATCTTATTTTTGTGGACCACTTGTTATTAATGTTTACAAAACACTAATTGTACCTTGGGCATATTATATCAAAACATATATCAAAGTTTTGAAGAACATCAGAGTATGACTATGGTCAAACATTCTTCAATCATTCCTTGCCCGACCCAAATCATCTCAAAACCTGCAAGGAGTAATTAATGAAATTAACACGAAGCTAAGTGAATAAACCTGTTACTAACAGTTGACTTAGCTCAACGATATTAATTAACAACAAATAACACATAGACACAACATCATCAAGAGGATCGGTGGTCCTTGTGGCGCCCTCAGTCCGCGGTGGCCCACCAAGCAACACTTACAATCACTGCAGGCCAATACAGTGATTTACCGATAACTGATTGCTATCTTTAGTCAATATGTGTTCCATTCTCAACACATGATCACAAATCTCACATTGACTAACCTGTAACAATCAGTCCAAAAACTGTTGACCTCCAAATCATTTAACATAATACATCACAATTATATATATATATATATATATATATATATATATATATATCAACAACAATCAATAATCACTATGTTTATTTCGTTGTAACCAATATGTTACAACTAACCCGAACCGAAGTTCCAAGTCTATTCACCTGTCAACTTTACTCCAATTACTCAGCCGACTAAATCACTGAGTCTTCGAGTTATCTGTCAATACAACAAACACTTTAGTTAATAACTCAATTCAACTTATTCAACTTACTTAATACAAGTACATATATACTTATTCATACACACAGAAGCACAACAATATGTACACTGATTTTGTTCCTGTTTTTGTTCCATACCCGATCGGCTGCATAGCCTTAGCCGATCGGCTACAAGGCTTTTCCCGATCGGCTCACATTGACCCGATCGGCTAGTATAACTAATTTTCAAGACACTCATTTAAAGGCCAAGTTCTGTCATCAATTTGCACTAATCTAGCCGTTCCTCTAAATTTACCCCTTCGGCTATACAATGTTTACCCGATGGGCTCAACCCATATAGCCGATCGGCTATGAGGTTTAAACCCAAAACCTGCACTAACTACAGCACGAACCCTAACTACGAATTTCACACTTACACATCTTTAAACTCAGGTTTTAATCATTCTAAAGCTATACTTTAGTCCTATAACATCATACTAACATGAACAAACATCAATAACAACTTGCAACTCAATATAATACCAAAATTATTCATGTATCTAACCTAATTTCAATCAAACTATAAATAAAACATCAAACACTTACAAATTTGAGGGAAGAAGTTGATGATATAGTCTGATGTAAGTTCCAAAATCACAGCTTATGATTGTTAAGAGATTTCTAGCTTGGTTTGAATGTTAATTTCATATCATACTTCATAGTTTGCAAAGGAAAGGAAAATCACAGGGAAGAAGGTAAAGGTCGGATTATACCCAATTCCATTTCTATATCACAGTATAATTATTATACCCGTTCTAACTCTACTGTCTGGAACCTAAATACCATTTGCAGGAAAAGTATTTTATTTTACTGTGAACTATAACTATTTAAAACGGTTAATATTTTACTAGTCACAATTAATCCCTTAACCGAATTTTCTAAGTTATAATCTAAAACATATAAAACACAATATATAAATATAACAAATAATATTATATAAGTAAAGAAAATTACCTAATTACCCTCAGGTCACAAAAGTGGGTGTTACACCATAACTCCTATCCTATTACTTATCTAACGTAGAGTTGTCCACAATTAAATAAATAACATGTCAGATGGATAACAGTTATGGAGTGTAAGCTACACCGGAAGTTCTCCCAAATGTAGTACCAATTTAACCGATAACTAACCTCGAATTCTATTCCCCAGTCTCGGTCATCTGAGACGTCTGTATCGTGGCACGAATTGTTGAATAAACAATAAAGTGAATAGAAGTGACCCCACGGAATAAGTTGGGAAAGTCTATCTAACGATCGGTTAAATTGTTCGACATTATTTCATACAGATCATTGTAATTATTCTAGCATGTTAAACTGTCGTATGTAATTATTCTATGTTTGAAAACCTAATCATAAACCCAACAACCGTAGTAGACAAACAGATACTAGCATGTAAACCTTAGAGCAACAATCAAAAAAGAACATGCAGTAGTGTAATATGGATAAATATCAGTTTATTTCAGGCAGAGTTTCTGGATGAATGTTCAAGTCACGGATGCTCCGAAAGTTCTCTCAAAAGCATCCGATATATGGGATTAATTCTAATTTATCTCTAATCCTATGCTCCGTGTTTCCTCTGATTTTTTCAATAAGGAGAACAGCGGCCATGCCGAGTTCATCGAATCATTCAAACACAGAATAGTTGAGGGACCTATTTCTACAATTGGTCGGATTATATCAATAGGTTTCAAACTACAGCATAAGTTGGATAAATAAAACATTAGAGAATTAATTCATAAATTCAAACATATCCTAATTTCATACAAGCAGAGTAACTGCGTTGTTTAAAGCATAACTATCCTAGCATAACATTTATCATAGCAAACACAGATTTGTCTAGCCTAACATAGCAATTATCATAGCATGCATTCTTAAATAATCATGACAATAGCACAACATATTTAAAAATAACAAGAAAGGATAACATAATAGAACCTGTTAGGCGTTACAACAAATCTACGCAACTGTAGTCTCGGAGCGACTCCGTACAAAGCTCGTAAGCTTGCTACTCTACTCCTACTAGCTAACTAACTACTAATATTATTCTAGAGAGAGAAAGTGTGTATGAGAGAGAAAGAAATGAGAATGGAATTGAGGATGTGAAATGAGGAGGTGAAAGCCTCTATTTATAGGCTTCAAGTTATAATTTTGCACTCAACACCCTCGCTCCCATTTTAACACTGAAATACACCCTCGAGTTATGAAATTCGACACCAAAAAGGGCGTATTCGACACCAAATAGGGCGTATTCGGTAGCAAATAGGGCGTATTCGGTAGCAAATAGGCGTATCCGGCACCAAAAAGGGAGTATACCACCCCAAAAGGGGGGTATACCACCCTTTAGAGGGGGTATACGGCCCTAATGGGGGCGTATACGGCCCTAATGGGGGCGTATACGGCCCTCTAAGGGTGGTATACGACCCCTATGGGGGTGGTGTACCCTGGGTCGTGTTCTTGTATGCTGGATCGTAAGTCTTGTGCACTGGTCGTAGTTCTTTTGATCTTCAGTTGGCTCTAACTTCTTCGTTACTTGTCAGATTCGAACGATTCTTGCGCCCACGGTTTTGTATTTTCCTAAAGATCAATATGACACAAATTAGACCAGTTTAGTTTAGTTATACGTCAGAATCGCAAGTGGATCATTTTAGCTCTGATTTGTTCGTTATTTGAGAATTTTAAGTGATTTTTCGAAAGGAAGTCTAAGTTTCGGTTCATTTTATATTTTTAGCATAAAACATTAATTATTTGATGTTTATTAAAAGATTTGAACCAAAATGGGCTTGAAAAGGTGCACAAAAACGTGACTTTTTGCGTCAAATCAAATATCCCACACTTAGACTTTTGCTTGTCCTCAAGCAAACTCAAAACCGTCATTTGCCAAAAACTTTAATTTTTGAGAAAAATCATTTTATGGGTGAGTCTTTAAGGAAAAGAAAAAGGGCACGGATTTGAAACAAGTATTGTTCTGGCACATAAAAGAGAGATGTTCTCATGACGTGTCTAAAGAATTTATAAAATGATTATCTTAGGCATGCTTTCAATTCTCGCGATCTTGGAATATACATGACTGGGCAATCTCACCAGGTGGTCACTCAATTCACTCACAGTGTATCGGGTTTCCTATCATTCTAAACAAACGAAATCGCTCATATACCAGTCATGCAGCATTCATCGTCGTAGGCTTGATCGAGAATCAAATCTCCACTACTTAGACAGGGACAACACTAATTATCACCAGACATTTGAGAGGGTTGTAATGTGAAGTGGGGGTTGAAAGGGTATGGACAGTGGATTTTTTTGTAGGTTTTAAGGGGTTTTGTTTATCTTAGGATCTTTAAACTTTTTAAAATTTTTTATTTAGATACACTTTTTAATGAAAACGAAAACGGATAATCAATAAGGGAAGAAGATAGCTATATGGACTTCTATCCTCAAGAATGCAATGAAGATTTATATTTTCAGGAATCGGAGTTTTTGAGAGATTTGAAGCACTTAGCTTTATTTCACATACACATTTTTATTTCTTTTCCTTTTTTTCTATATTTTTGGCTTAGAACTTCTTTGCCAAGGAATTTCTAAGAGATTTTTATATTCTTTCTATCCATTTTTGAGATCCTTTCTTTTTTCAATCCTTTTGACAATTTCGAATTTACTTGGTGCCAATTTTCCGCACCATACGACACTTGATTTTTGAATATTGATCATGGAACGCACGCGGGAAGTTTTAAGTAAACACGAAATCTGTGAAATTTGAGGGAAAGCAAAAGAATATCTAAATAGCATTTTTCAATCAATTTAAAAATTCTAAGATAAGGTTTTAGTGGGTATGGAGGTGAGTGGGTTTAAAAATTTGGGTTTATAAGAAACGAACAGGTTAAGGCTCAACAGGGTTTTCTAGATAGATCATCGATACTAAAAGTGAGTATCGGTAGGGTTAGGCTTGAAAAGATATGAGAGAAATGGGTTTTATCCTAAGTAAATGTCTAGGTCATTTAATTGCACCTATGCCACATATGGCACCTATCAATATGGTCTCGAAATTCATACCAGGAGCAAGTTCTAATTCCGAATACATGCACCGGTCACACACAACAAATGAAAGTAAAGCATTAAAAATGAATGCTTATATTTGGCTCAAGTTACCTCACCGCAAATATAGGTTGTATGTGCCCAGTCATGCGATGCCCCTCTTAGACTTTCATTTTAGAATTAGTTAGAGTCTGACATGTTCCGACCTCTTTTTACCGACTTTTGAATACTTGCAAAAAAAATCTGTACTTCTTTCTTAACTTATTAACTCAAAAACCTTTGAAAAAGTCAGTCTGCTGAATAAGTTGCTTCGAATGACTACTATCGAAGCAAGACTGTTTTTATAGCAAAAAATTTTAAAATTTTTGGACAAAATAAGGGTCTATTTATTCACTGAGGACTATTTTCGAAATTTTTTGATAAATTTTGATCTAAACAAGTGAGCGAAGAGTAAACTGCTATCCCACACTTAAAAATAAACATTGTCCTCAATGTTTCTACACTAAGTAGGGAGAATACCACACTTAGGGTTTTGCATTAAGTCCATTATAAATTTCAAATTTTTCTAATTATGGGGTGTTAATCCCACACTTAGAGTTTTAAGTGGGCGTGAGCATAAATTATCATAATAAAGATCATAAGAACTAGACAGGTACTTCCCTACAATTGGTGGGTACTGGATGTAGGACCAGATTCGTGAAGGAGTGGTGCGAGTGATTTTCTGGAGTTTGGTTGGACCAGACTTCTTTTAAGATCATCCATTCCTACGAATACTGAGTTCTGCAAATAGCCATAAATAGAGTCATAATCACTAGGTCTCAAAGAATAGTAGTATGATAGACATAAATAAAAAATCATAATAAAGTAAAGGTAAACTAATCATCTAGAAGATCATCCATATCAGGATCAAACTCAGCAACAACAACATGGTAAAGGGCAGCAAGGGCAACATCCTAGAGCACAGAAGAAGGTGATGGTATCTTAAGTTTGCTAGCAGCTGCAAGCATCTCAGCAGGATCAACGTGTGAACTCGAAGGACCCGAATCCTGTGTTGGAGCATCAGTATTGCTAGGTGCAGGAGGGAAGAATGACCATGGTGGACGAGAGGCTCTCGGACCAGACCCTAGCCTGTAAGGGATGTCCTGAAATCTCAGTAGACCAACTGCCTCACGGATCTCAGCCATTGAATCATGATGAATGGACAATGTCTGAAAGAGCACACAAGCAGCTACTGGTTCTGCAGTAGTGATCCCATAATCCAAGGTCAGGATCGACCCAGATGCTGGGGCAGACTGTGGTGCAGCAGGACTCAAATGCTCCCCTGGAGTAGTCAGTATATCAATCATACTCTTATCCTGAACAGCAGTCTTCTTTTTCTTGCCTCTACGGGTTCTTCCTCGCTTCTTGCTCTTCTTACTGGTTTCTGCTGGATCTATATGAAAAACATAAACAAAACAGGTAACATTCAAGTTTATAAGAATATACAAATGCGAAAAGAATCGATGATTGTTCGTAAAATATTTTGATTTGTAAGTGTCATCAGGACTTCTGCATTTGCATATTTAATAATGAAGACATATCTCAGATTTGTAAATTTCAAAGGCTGTCAGATAAGTAGCTATCCTGCATTATTTAGTTAGGAAAGATAATACTAGATAAGATTTAAGAAATCAAAAATAAAAGAAAAAGTATTCTAAGATAAGCTTGGGGTGCCTCCCAAGAGCGCTTGTTTAAGAGAGCGTCACTAGCTTGACTCTTGATACCTGGGAATAATTCAAGGTGGCTCGAAAATGTAGACTTCCTTATTAATGGGGAAGTCCTCAATGTAATGTTTCAAGCGTTGACCATTAACTTTAAAGTTGCCTTCCGGGGCTTTGAGTTCAACTGCTCCGAAGGAAAATACCTTTGAGACTATAAAAGGTCCGCTCCACCCGACTTTGAATTTTCCAGAGAACTTTCTGAAGCGTGAGTTAAAGAGAAGTACTTTATCCCCTGGTTTAAACTTTGATTGCTTGAGTCTTGCATCATGGAACATCTTGGTTCTTTCTTTGTATTTCAGGGAGCTATCGTACGCCTTATCTCTTAACTCAGCTAGTTCATTAAGCAGCATTCTCCTATGAGATCCTATGGTGGGAATGTCTAAATTACATTTCTTCAGCGCCCAGTATGCCTTATATTCCAGCTCTATCGGTAGATGACATGCTTTACCATAAACCAGACGATATGGTGTGGTTCCTAACGGTGTTTTATATGTTGTTATGAATGCCCACAATGCATTGTGACACCCGCTAATTTAGGACTGTAATTAGTGCCTAAACTACTTGTAATTACGTGTATTTAGTATTATATTAATCTAAATATACGTAACCTTTTGTGTAATTACATACACACTTGCACGATTATTTAAATCGTACACTACGTACTGGACGAGGTCCAACACCGTTTAAAATGGACGTTGGTGACAAACTGTTAAAATAATGTGGAAATATCCAAAACAAACATTATTTACCTTAATATATTGTGAGAATATGTTACACGTATTAAATATCGTATAGAACACTCAGTACGCGACAAAAACGCGTGAAACGCGCCCGATATGCAAAATAATCTCAAGTTATATTTTTATAACTCAAAACTAAGTATTTTAATAAAATACTTCAAGTAAAAATATCGCGATTGCACGCGTACAGTTAAAACGTTTAAAAACGTTACACAATCTAAACGAACGTCTAAACCGCAACTGACTATCGACCGACGACCGAAATATATTTTAATAACTTAGAATATATTAGTTGAGTAAAACTTTTATTTAAAATATCATGTTTTTAAATCGTTAACAAAACGTATTATATAAAACGTTATACGATTAATTAAAACGTAAAACGATCGGGTAAACGAACACCACACGGAGTGCAACTTTTAGGGAATGATTTAAACACCCACCTAGTGGGTGGGACCCACGAAATTGAGCAGAAAAATGGGAACCCATGCCCCATTTGGTTTACTTGTGAATTACACCAAACTCAACCCCTCACTCTTTCACCCATACCTCACCATTTCCTCCATTTCTCTCCTTCTTCTCTCTTCCCTCTCTCTCTAGACGACCAGAGGTCAGTCTCCCCACCACCACAAACCAACATCATCCACCATTGGCCACCACCTCATTCTTGAAGTAAAATGAAGCCGAAGACACCAAAATGATCGCCTACGCGTGTACATCACTTCTACCGTCTTCGTTTCTTCATACACCATTGTGAGACTTCAAAACTCTTGTACTTTACTTACATGATGTATATTAACATGTTATGTTGCTTACTTAACAAAGAAATGTCCAAATCATTTGACAAAACTCGTTTTTGAAACACATATATATACTACTTTCTGGCCAGAAAAACCGTCTCACCAAAACGTTAATATCTCGAGTTCTAGAAGGAGTTAGACAACGAAACACCTACAAAAGTTTGCGTACGGAAGAGCTCTACAAAAAGTTCTTCTTTGACCATTCCAGAAATGTCCGTATTTTCGTGTATAACTCGATCTTTGAATATATGACCATTTTGGACCAAGTCTGACCACACCTTGAAACTATTTTTGTTTAAAATAGTAAATGAACATATACGAATACCCTAAAGTGCAGAAATGAACTAGACATATATGAGAACATGTGTGATTTTTGGTTAGGTAATAATCGGACTAGAAAAGCTCCAAATCGAAAGGTTTATCGAGTTAAAAATCTGGAAAATGTAATGTAGGGGACTGTTTTGGAAACCTTTTAAAAACCGATACTTTGGATTAACCCCGACATGAACCAATAATTTTTATAAACTTCTTTAGCCATTTTAAGACTTGGGTAAAAGTTTTGAATCAAACCGAACCCACTTGACTTAGTCAACGCAAACGAACACTTAAACGAAATCGGTAAAACTTCAGACCTGCGACAATACCATCATCATTGTCGCATGTATAATACTAAGTGAATCTATTGTCATATGAACAGTGCTCCGTGAACCTATTGTCGCATGAACCAAAATTCCGTGAATGCCATTGTCGTATGAACAGTGGTCCGAGAATGCGATTGTCGCATGAATAGTGTCCGTGAATGTCATTGTCGGGATACATATTGTCGCACGAAACGGAAACTTTAATATACTTTTTACACTAAGTATTGAATACATACAACAGCTATACCGTATACAACAATACACTTACATGATATACATATTCTTTGGGAAGTATATATGAAACCACCTTACTCGACACAATTAGTACATGAAAACTACTATACTATGGAAAGTATACGACACAACTTATAAATACGGAGGAGTTTACACTCACTTTATTATGAGATTACACTCATACATACACGAGATTACACTCAAATCTTTTGACTTAAAAAGACGAGCTTACACTCACACGAGTTTACACTCGAACAGACTTATATCCGAACAGCGATTACACATCGCATTACAAATAAACAACTTATGTATATACTTACAAAGTATACAATACGATGAATTACATAATAATAACATTTGAATTATTATTATACCTCCGTCACCAACGGGCCACACTTATTTACAAAATAATTACAAAAGTACAAACAAATACTTGGACATTTCCTAGTTGAGTGGACAACTAGCATGGGTGATCCTTCGGGACACCAAATTACTTACTTGCTTATGACCTTGTGCGTTTCGGATGCCAGAAGGTTGCAGGGTTCGGAGAACCACACTACGGAATTACATCTGACACATACTTACGGACTTACATCCGCTATACTTGTTTGCTAGACTCAGGTGAGTCTTACAACCCCGTTTTTACTGTTTTCTACTTGGGGTGAGATATTTTCTACCGTTTTACGTATGAACACAAGTACTGAACTGCTACACACTACTTTTACATACATTACATGAGTTACTTTTTATCCACTGAAATCCTCCTATCATAAGTTGTTAGTTATGGACTTAAGCACGATTACTAGTAAATGGATCCATTTGGGACTGACAATCCATGCCTGGGGTAGTAGCGCTACCACGGATTACACCGTAGAAACAGGCATATTAGTACTTGTTATATATGAGTGACCGGATAGCACTCACGGGGGTACGTGATGCTGTACTTGACTGTACCATTCACACTACACTGTTAAGCTTCAGCTTGTGAGCTCATGGAAATTGTGTTGACCTACTGATTTACTGAGTTACTGATTTACTTTCTATGCTCGAAGGCATTACTGGTACTTTACTTGTGGTTCATAAAGGAATACTATACTAAACCTGTGAGATTCACCAACCTTTTTGGTTGACACTTTTTAGCATTTATCTCAGGTACATTACAGCAGTAGGGCTGCACCACACTCAGGACTGTCGAGTCGCATGCGTACAAACTTGTGGAGATTCTTTTGCATTACATTTTTTGTATATCAGTTATGTATTAGAATCTCTAGGAAATCATTTTCGAACTCGAAGCTTGTTATTATGATTCAACAATGTAATACTTTTGTACTATTGTACGACGTTGCATATAGATTTCGTTTGCTTTACTTTGGTGCTTGATTATTGATTAGTAACACCCAAAGCTTGCTTCCGCGCAACAGTAAATTTGGGGGTGTTACATGCATCATCTAATTTATCGGACCATTTTTCCCCATGACTGAACACCGTTCGTTCTAAGATTCATTTCGAAGCCCTATTTCTCACTTCAGCTTGCCCATTGGTTTTTGGGTGATAAGTTGTTGAAGTTTGCTGAGTGACGCCGTACTGTTGCAATGTTTTCATTAGGTGAATATTGCAGAAATGTGTGCCGCGATAACTGATTATGGCTCTTGGAACTCCAAATCGACAAAATAGTTGTTTGAGAAATTTAATGACGACCTTGGTGTCGTTTGTTGGGAGAGCTTACGCTTTGGCCCACCTGGAAACGTAATCAACAACAACTAGAATGTATTCTTTACCGTTAGATTTAGGGAAGGGTCCCATAAAATCTAATCCCCAAATATCGAAAACTTCACAAGCTTGGATGTTGGTAAGTGGCATTTCATTGCGTGCGGACACGTTACCAAATCGCTGGCAAGCATCGCAGCGTCTCACCAAGTTGTAAGAATCTTGAAAAATGGTTGGCCAATAAAAGCCGGCATCGTACACTTTCCGTGCGGTCTTGTTAGCTCCATGGAGGCCTCCAGTTGGTCCATGGTGGCTCTGGTAGAGAATATGTTCGGCTTCTTTCCCGTTGATGCATCTTCTGATGATGTGATCGGGACAGACCTTAAAGAGGAAAGGATCGTCCCAAAAATAATTCTTTGAGTTGCGGAAGAACTTTCGTCTTCGAGAAGTTGACATTCCTTTATGGACAATTCCTCCCACCAGGAAGTTGGCAATATCATCATACCAGGGATCGTATGATGATCGAGGTCCTTGGTGGTGCTTTACGATGTTCATGAGTTGTTCATCTGGAAACTGGTCTTGAATATCTCTTTCTTCAAGTTTCTCCAATGCTGGATTTTCTAATCGGCTGAGGTGATCTGCTGCAACCTTTTTATCTCTGATTTCTATGTTGAATTCTTGTAGAAGCAGAATCCAGTGCATCAGTCTTGGCTTAGCGTCTTGCTTTTTGAAGAGATACTTAAGAGCTGAATGATCTATATAGACAATAGTTTTGCACAAAATAAGATATGAACGAAATTTATCAAAAGCAAATACTACCGCTAACAGCTCCTTCTCAGTGGTTGTATAGTTTTCTTGAGCGTCTGTGAGAGTTTTGCTGGCGAAGTAAATTGGTTGAAAGTGTCTCTCCTTCCGTTGTCCTAGTACAACTCCAACTGCGAAATCACTGACGTCGCACATGATTTCAAATGGCAAACTCCAATCGGGGGCAACCATGATCGGGGCATGGGATGCACGCTCATGTCAATTGTACTTCAATGATTTTGGTGTAATACTATTTACCGGGTAAAATTTTACCCTTTACCCAAAAAAAAAATGATCGGTGCATGCACGAGCTGTTCCTTCAAGTAGTTAAAAGCTATAAGACAGTCATCTGTAAAGTCAAATGGAGTATCTTTTTCGAGAAGATGAGTCATAGGTCGAGAAATCTTAGAGAATTCCTTAATAAAGCGACGGTAGAATCCGGCGTGACCTAGAAAACTTCGGATGGCTTTCATAGAAGTAGGTGCTGGAAGTTTCAAGATAGTATCAACTTTAGCTTTATCGGCTTCAATTCCTGCTTTAGATATCCGATGTCCTAACACTATTCCTTCCTTCACCATGAAATGACATTTTTCCCAATTAAGAACGAGGTTTGATTCTTCGCATCGAGCTAGCATCCTGTCTAGGTTGGAAAGACAAGATGTGAAGGAGTCTCCAAAGACCGAGAAATTATCCATGAATACCTCCATACACTGTTCAATCATGTCATGGAAAATTGCCACCATGCATCTCTAGAAAGTTGCAGGTGCATTGCATAGCCCAAAAGGCATACGTCGGTAGGCGAATGTTCCATAGGGACATGTGAATGTTGTCTTTTCTTGGTCCTTCAGATCGAGAGGTATTTGAAAATAGCTAGAGAATCCATCGAGGAAACAATAAAACTCATTTCCTGACAATCTCTCAAGCATCTTGACAATAAACGGAAGAGGGAAATGATCTTTGCGAGTGGCTTCGTTCAGTTTGCGATAGTCAATGCAGATCCTCCATGTCGCACCCATAGAACACGTGGCAGCGGAAGTAGGAGGAGTCACGGGGGCGCCGACCAAATCAAATATCATAACACCAAGATTAAAGCAAACGACCTCTATATGAGACGTTTGAAACTTACATTACAATAATTCAAAAGTTTACAAAAGTATTTGGAATTCGCATAATAAAAGCAGAATTACATAATTATAACTAGTAATATAATAAATGCAATTCAAATTCCTTGATGTTTGAAAACAATGTGACTCAAACTAAGCTATCCAAAATCATCCTACTGTCTTGACTCCTGTGGGTAGTCCTACTGCGTCTGTAAACCTGAGAATACATACTAAAAGGGCCAACATAAAGTTGGTGAGTTCATAGGTTTGTAAGCAAACAGTTATAAGTATGATCCACAAGATTACCAAAATTGTATCATTCGTCAATGATAAGTAAAAGTATTGCATATTGCAATATAAGTATACTATTTGCATGAGTCTCATAGTTCGAGCTTAACGTTGTTTGCCTCCGGTAAGTGTACTAATCCGACACTTCTAATTCACAAATAATATTGCGCCAGTGGGTTTGCTAGAGCGACTAGCCTGGACGAGGTTTGTCAAACCCTGATAGTACTATCCAATAATATTCACGCATATATTAACGAACTATGATGGGTAGAGGGCTTTAGTGGATTATCATAAAATCTCATGCAATTCGTACGAAAAGTTGTTATTAGTACTTGTGATCATAAAAACAGTTTATTTAAAAGAGTTGTATGTATTTTCACCCCGGTGAAAAACAGTAAAAAGGGGCTATGAAACTTACCAGAGTTAAGCATGTAGCAAGCAATAATCAAATAGAAAGCAAAGTCCAAAGCGCAACCTTCTAACGTCCTAAACGTATAAGGTTACGTAAGTAGATGTCTCAAAAGACCATCTATAGCGATTGTATAAGTGGGGGTTTATGTCCACTTAAGCCAATCGGGTAGGTGGGGGGTTTATGGACTACCTAAAGCTAGTTCACTCAACTAGTATGTCCAAGTTGGTGAAAGTTTATAATAATAATTCATTTAAACATTATTATTAAGTTTGTTTTGTTGTATATTATTTATTAGTACATATCGTATGTTGCAAACAGATTATTTAGTTCGTAAAAACCTAAAACCATAGGTCAAAGTTGGTCAACTCGTTGGTCAAAGTTGGTCAAACCTGGTCAAAGTTGGTCAAACCTGGTCAAACTTGGTCAAACTTGTCAAAGTTGGTCAAAGTCATTAATTAAATCACCCAACTCTATTTTGTTACCATTATGCCAAAAATAGTAAGTTTGTCGTTTTTAGGAATCGAGTCCCATTTTTGTTGACTTGGTCAAACCTACTCGGTTTGACCCGAAACTTTTACCCAACCCTTAGTATGTTCATAGATCACAAAAAGTTAGTCTCTCTCTTTATAGTAGGTATATAGGTGTCAGTTTTTAAAAGTTATCATAATAAGTCCACTTTTTACCATTTCCAGAAAATACATCTCATTGTTGTATTTATTAAAAATAATTATATTCCAAAATTATATTCACTAAAAATACCAGTTATTCCTCCACATGTTAATCACTTTCAGTAATTGTTCTATGAATTTTAGAGTAGTCTAAGTATTTATCAAAATTGCATGTGTCCTCTGAGGTCCAACAGTTGACCAATCTGGACACATGCATGAAGATCGAGTTTTTGGGCAAAATCAACAACTTTTAAAGAAAAAGCTATAATTACAACTTTTGTAGCTAACAAAATTTATAAGATTTTGGCGGTGGTTTTAAGTCATTTTGAGTTGTGTAGCTCAAGTTATGCTCAAAACACTAAGTTAAAACTTTCTGACTTTTTCTAACAGCTTGTACACTTTTCTCACAAAAATTATTAAAAATAGTAAATGGACTCAGAAAAATATGAGGCTAGTTGGGTTTGAAAGATAATTTCTTAAACTTGATTTTAGACTAAAAACGTCCATTTTCATGAAGGAATGATTTTTATAAAAATCGTTGAAGTAGCATGAACTTTCTGGACAGAAGCTGTAACATGCATTTTTATGAATTTAAAGTTAAGAAAAATGATTTTTGTGCAATATATTGGACATATACTCTTGAGTGACCATAATAACAAGTTAATAAGAGTGAAATAGAGTAAGAAAGAGTTTCCTTACATTGGAAATGGGATGAGAAGAAGGAGATGATATTTGTGGCTTGATTTTCCTTATAAAATGATGAGTTTTGATGTGGTTGTAGAGACAAAAGTTGATTAATACTTATTTATGTCTAAGTGTTAATCCGTGAATAGACGTTGTCCGTGAATAATAATGTTTTCGACAATAAGTCTTTGTATCCATGAATACTATGAATCGACAATCGTCTTGTATCCGTGAATAGGAATTCGACAATAGTTGATTGTCCGTGAAAGTCAAGAATCCGAAATTTGTATTCCGTGAATAGTATGAATTCACGGACGGTGTGAATCCGTGAATACTTATTCACGGATTGCACTTGGTATTGTCGCATAAATAACTTGTCTATAAATAGGTCAGTTGAAGTCATTTTGTAAGTTCTTGGTATGTTCTTTTTGAGAGCTTTTTGAGAGATCACTTGTAGACATTCACTTGTACATTTTGACTTCTTGTATATGAAAGATTGATATTGCAATATAATCAAGATTTCTTGTTGGATACATTCATCTCTCATCTTTACTACAATTCATAATGTGATTACGTATATTTGTTTTCCGCACAAATATACATACGTTCTAGTTTGCGTATTCTGATCCGAGGACGCTCACAAGTGGTATCAGAGCCAAAGGATAAGAAATTAGAACATTTATGTGAATTAAAGTGTGAAGATGAAGATTTGAAGAAGTTGTTGTGATGTCTAGTGTTACGGTCATTTGAGATGGTGTCAAAATCATTCTGAAGATTGTTAACAAGTGATTTCTGATATAGAATTTCTTCTGAAATCATTCACAGTTACTCTATGATGACGAGTTGATCAAGAAACATACCAAGAGTTCACGACTTTTCTGTATGTTTGAAACTCTGACGTTCAAAGTTCAAATTGATCGTTTCTGAGTGTCGGAAATTGAATTCCGAGCACATTGCATCAAGTTTCATCAAGAACAAGTCTGTTTTGAAGAATCTGGATCATTTTGAAAATTCTGGAAATCGTCTTCCGTGAATTTAACGTTTTCCGTGAATTCAGAATTCCGTGAATATCTATACTCCGTGAATATTACCATTGTCGCATAAACAGTAGTATTACATTCACGGATTGAGTAATTTTCCATGAATTATACTATTGTCGCATAAAGAGTAGTGGTACATTCACGGATTACTCATTTTCAAAATATTACTAACTACTTCATATTCACGGATAATAGTATTAACGGATAATAGTATTCACGGATATTAATATTCATCTATATTAATATTCACGGATATTATTATTATCGGATATTAATATTCACGGATAATAGTATTCACGGATAATAGTATTCACGGATATTAATATTCATCTATATTAATATTCACGGATATTATTATTATCGGATATTAATATTCACGGATATTAGTATTATCGGATATTAATATTCACGGATATTTGTATTATTGGATATTAATATTCACGGATATTAGTATTTGGTTATATATTAGTATTCTCGGATATTGTATTCACGAAGAAAGATTACAGAATTTTTAGTGTGATTCACGGATTTAGTTTTCACGGATTTCATCTTGGAAGATGGCTCATGTTAACTGGCAAACGATGATGAAAATGATCAAGAGACCAAAACAACTACAAAACCACCCAAGTTTCTTTGTCAAAACGATTACTTTGACTGGAGATATCGTTTTGAATCATTTATTGCTTTGTATGATCCTGATTTGATGATTCCAATATTGGAACAATATATACATCCGAGAGCAGAAGGCATTTATCGAGATAATCCTCCACCTAAATCATTAAAGATGATGAATTCGGAAGAACGAAAAGAACATGATCGTGATAAGAAGGCCAAATCCATCATTTCAATGAGTCTTCCAAGTAATGTTTTAGCAGGGTGGAAAGATTTGTCTACTGCTTTTGAATTGTACAAAGCAATGGAAAAACGGTTTGCTGGTAATGATAAATTGAAAAAAAGAAAACGCGATTTACTAAAGAAACAATGGGATGTTTTCACCTGTATTCCCAATGAGTCTTTTAACGATTTGATTGTTAGGTACTCAAAGCTTATTAGTGAGTTAAAAAGACATGGAATGATTCTTGAGCGTCTTGAAATCAATGAAAAATTGATTGAAGCTTTGCCTTCTCGATGGGACATCAAAGCAAATATCTTGATGGAAGATGAATCATTAGGAGAATATGCTTTTGAAGATTTGATAAATAAACTTCAGGTGTATGATGTGTCTCTCCAGAAAAAGGAGACAGGAAAAATGATGCAGTTTACTCAATTTGGTACTACCAAATCTTCTGAAACAACAGCATTATATTCAGGATCTGAAACTTATTCTGGTGGAAATTCAAGTGGAACCACATCTGGTGGTTATTCAAGTTTTGGTTTTTATGGTTCTGGAAGTTCTCCAACTTCTAGCCATCAACAACAACAGAATTCTAATCCACAAGTTTCAAGAGTGACTGAAGACCATGCAAATGTTGTTACTGCATTCTTGTCTTCATATGAAGCTTTTATTTCTGGAAGAGTTGGAAATGTTGAGTTAGTTGAAGAGGATTATGATCAATTGCATCCAGATGACCTAGAAGAGATGGATTTGCAATGGAATATGGCTATGCTTACCAGGCGGGTTAAAAAGTTTTTACAGAGAACTGGTAAAAGTAAACTGGGAGGTAAATCAGGTTTTAACAAGTCAAGAGTTCGTTGTTACAATTGTCAAAACCTTGGTCACTTTGCAAGAGAATGTGAAAAGAATAAAGCTCCAACTTCTGGTTTTACTAAGCCATCAACCTCCAAGACATATTCTTCATCTGTTCAGTCTCAAACAAAGGAGACATCTGCTACTCCCACGTCTTCTGCACTTATTTCTACTTCTGATGAGTTTTATGATTGGAGTGCACACGTGGATGAGTATTCCCATAACCAAGCATTTATGGCGAATGTTTCCGAGGTCGATTCCTCCCTTGCTAAACAAATTTGCTCAAATTGCACTGATTTGAAGAATCAAATCAGCATTTATCAAACTCAAAATGCTAAACTTTTAACTGACAATGAAAAGTTAAAAATACAGAACAAGGAATTGGTTGAAAATAATAATCTTTTAAACAAACGTTTTGAGTCAACAAATGTTGAAACACATGATTTAAAAGCAAAAATCTTCAATCAGCAATCCATTATCAATAGCTATTTGGTTGAAATGGAATTACTCAAGAAAGAAAAATCTAATGCTGATTCTATGCTTTTAGATCTTGAAAGAAAATTGCTAAACGTGTCAACATCTGTTGTTGTTTTTGATGAGATAATCAATAACCAACGTTTAGATACTAAATCTAAATCTGGGATTGGATATCAAAATGATTCAAAAACAAAAGACTCAAAAGTTGAATATCATTTTGTTCCTCCACCAACTACCTATTCTGCATTGCCAGTTAAAACTGAAGCAAATGTTGAGTTTGCTTATGGAAAAGGAAAGGTTGATTTGAAAGACACACATCAAAAGGTGTCTTCAAGTGAGACTCTAGAATCATCTTTCAAAGATGATTCAAAGTTGATGATTCACTAGCTGATGAATCCAAAGTTGATGCTTCTAAAATGAAGAAGCATGATTGTGAATGTAGTGACAAGACTAAAGATTGTGTTTTGAAAAATTTAAAAGAAAAATCGAAAGCTTGTGACACACCAACACAAGTTAAACAGATTTTGAAACAATCTTCTTCACCACAAAAATCACAATCATCAACTTCTTCATCAAAAGCTAAACTTTCTTCTTCTCACTTTGTTTCTACCAAAAGTGAAGTTTCTACAAGTAGAAAATCACATTCTAAATGCGAGGCTTCTACAAGTAAAAAAACTTCACATGTTTCTGATAAAAGGGTTACTTCTCGGAAACAATATGAAACAAGAAAATGTTTCTATTGTAGTGTTCGTGGACATCTTATCAATGAGTGTCACAAGCTTGCTAAAAAACGTTCAAGAGATATTTCGAAGCAAGCTAAACATCTTCAAAAGAAGAAAAATCATCAAAACCGAAAGTAACATCTTTTGTTTCTTCAAAGAAGAAAACAAAATCTCATGATGCGTCAATCAAAAGGAATTTCAATAGGAATTTGAAACAAATTGACGTTTTCATCATGGATGTCATTACTGGACGACCCATAGCCTCAAAGGCTTGGGTCTCCATTAGCAACTAATCCGCTTTTGATCAAATGTCTTACAGTCTTCCCGAGCTATTGATAACATATGGTACATCGATAGTGGCTGTTCAAGACATATGACAGGGAATTTCTCTCTGCTTGAGGATGTTAAGGTTAAAGACGGAGGGTTTGTTGCATTTGCCGGAGACAAAGGTGGCATGATTTCTTCTGAGGGAACCGTTTCAAATTGGGAAATCAGCTTTGACAAAGTAAATTATGTTGAACAACTTCAACATAATCTACTTAGTGTTTCCCAAGTTTGTGACAAAAAATTGTCAACTTGGTTTAACGATGAAGAATGCTTAATTCTTAAACCAGGGTTTGTGGTACCTCAAGAGTGGATTCTTATGCGAGCTCCAAGGGTAAAGAATATGTATGTCTTAGACATGCGTACCATTACTCGATCTACAGAGCATACTTGCTTATTGTCAAAAGCTACAGAAAAGGAATCAATTTTGTGGCACAGAAGAATGGGTCACATTAACTTTAGGAAAATGAATTTCTTAGTTAAGAATGATTTAGTGATTGGGGTTCCTAAACAAACCTTTTCACTAAACGATCATTGTATTTCCTGTAAAAAGGGAAAACAAACTAAGAAGTCTCATAAACCTAAATTGATGAATTCGATTAACATTCCTTTGGAACTTCTCCATATGGATTTGTTTGGACCCGTCAGTGTTAGGAGTATTGGGGGCAAATCCTATTGTTTAGTAATCACTGATGATTACTCCAGATTTTCATGGGTTTACTTCCTTAGTACAAAAGATGAGGCTGCTGAGAAAATTAAGTATCTAATTCTGAGATTAGAAACTTTGTTTTCTTTGAAAGTGAAAATTTTGAGAAGTGATAATGGTACAGAATTCAAGAACTACTTAATGGAAATGTTTTGTCTTCAGCACGGAATTACTCAACAATTTAGTGCACCTCGAACTCCACAACAAAATGGAGTTGCTGAAAGGAAGAACAGAACTTTGATCGAAGTTGCAAGAACAATGCTCTCAGATGCAAAGTTGCCAACAACTTTTTGGGCACAAGCAGTTAATACGGCTTGTTTCGTATTAAATAGAGTTCTTGTGGTCAAAGATAAGAAGAAAACGACCTATGAATTACTGAATAATCGGAAACCGAATATTCATTTTTTGGAACCTTTTGGATGTCCGTGTTTGTTGTTGAAGACTAAGGATCGCCTTCCTAAGTTTGCTAAAAAATCTGAATCTGGATTTTTCTTGAGATATTCTAACAATTCTCACAACAAGAGAGTTTATAACACGGCATCACATCGAATAGAGGAATGCTATGAAGTTGAATTTCTTCGGCATTCTCCTTCTTCTAATGGCATAGGTCCAAAATGGTTATTCGATTACGACACGTTCTTTAATTCTCTTGCTATTTTTCAGCATGATGTATCCTCTTCTGCTACAGATTTGGATGACTTTGTTATTCCAGTTACATCTGTTCCTGCTGAACCGCTTATTACTTCAGCTCCACCAGTTTCTACTTCTCATCTTACTCCACCACAATCTTCTGATGACTCAATTGCTCATGAGATTTCTCCTCTTTTGACAACTGTAGACGAAGATACAACTTCTAATCCTGACGATACTGACAATTTTCAGGAACCTTCTGCTGAACTGGAAGAACCAATTCTTGATGACTCTAGTGATGAAGTAGTTAGTAATCCTGAAGATTCCAACTTAGGAAATAATTTGCATGTAGATTCGGTTCCTACATTGCGAATTAATTCTAAGTATCGACATCCTCTAAAGAATGTGATTGGAGATGTGTGAGAGGGAATTAAGACTCGGCATCAACTCAAGACTGATTCTTCTTCTTGTTTTTTATCACAAATTGAACCCAAAAATGTTCAAATTGCTTTGACTGAATCCTCTTGGGTTCAAGCAATGCAAGAAGAATTACAACAGTTTGTGTAATTGCAAGTTTGGACTTTAGTGAAACCACCTAAAGATGTGCATCCGATTGGCACTCGATGGGTTTTTCGTAATAAGAAAGATGATCGAGTTGTGGTCCGCAATAAGGCCCGATTAGTTGTTCAAGGTTTTACTCAGATCGAAGGTTTAGATTATGATGAAGTGTTTGCACCGGTTGCTAGACTTGAATCAATTCGGCTCTTTCTAGCTTATGCTTCCTTCATGAGGTTTAAAGTATATCAGTTGGACGTCAAGTGCGCATTTTTATATGGGAAAGTGCATGAAGAAGTGTTTGTCAAACAACAATCGGGTTTTGAAGACTCTAAATTCCCAGATTATGTGTATCGGTTAGATAAAGCTTTGTATGGTTTACATCAAGCTCCCAGAGCTTGGTATGAAACTTTATCTCAACATCTGCTTGCAAATGGGTTTTCTAGAGGTCAGATTGACAGCACTCTTTTCATCAGAAAAGTAAAAGGGAATTTGTTGCTTGTTCAAGTGTATGTAGATGACATCATATTTGGGTCGACAAATGAAAGCTTATGCAGAGAGTTTGAGCAGATTATGAAATCAAAATTTGAAATGAGTTCAATGGGTGAAATGGCATTCTTTCTTGGGTTGCAAGTCCAGCAACTTGATTCAGGCATTTTCATACATCAAACAAAGTATGTTACTGAAATCTTAAAGAAATTTCTGATGACAGATGTCAAATCCATTTCTACACCCATTGATCTTGTTGAAAAGATTGGCCCTGCTCTTGATGACCAATCAACCGATGAAAAGGAATATCGGTCCATGATTGGGTCTCTTATGTATTTGACAGCTTCGCGTCCAGATATTATGTTTGCTGTCTCCATTTGTTCAAGATATTAGGCAAATCCTAAAGTTTCTCATCTGAAGGCCGTTCAACGTATTTTTCGATACTTGAAAGGAAAGCCTAATTTAGGCATTTGGTATTCACATGATGATGACTTTTCTCTTTCTGCATATTCCGATTCAGACTATGGCGGATGCGGTATTGACTTCAAATCCACATCGGGTGGATGTCAATTTCTAGGAGAACGTCTTGTGACATGGCAGTGTAAGAAACAGGATACAGTTTCTACCTCTACCGCGGAGGCAGAATATATCTCTGCTGCTAGTTGTTGTTCACAAATCCTTTGGATTCAACAACAACTTAGAGATTATGGGTTTCTTCTAAACCAAACTCCTTTGCATATAGATAATACTGCTGCCATAAGTATCATACGTAATCCCGTACAACATTCTAAAACGAAACACATCGAAATTCGTTTTCATTTTATACGGGATTGCTATGAGAAACACTTGATTAACTTAGTCCATATTGTTACTTTAAAACAACGAGCTGATCTGTTTACAAAAGCGTTTTCTAAACCTCGTTTTGAAGAATTAATCTTGATGCTCGGAATGAAGCATTTAGATTAAATTAAATAAACTTTGGATCTTTTTAAATTTTTTTTGTTGTTTACTTTCTTACTTTTTCTTTAAACAAACATTCAAAAACATATGAAAAATAAAAAATGGGGGGAGATTTTTGTGTAAAAGTTGGGAAATGATAGTACATTGGGAATTGTATTTACATATAAATCTGAAAAAGGAATGTTACGTACTATTTTTGATATGCTAATAGGTTTATATAGCATTTTTAAACCAAATTTTCTACTAATGTAATTTTAAATATGGTTTATGGTAGGCATTTGTGGGTCTATCATATCTAGTCTAAGAAATGTCTAAATATTTTTGCATATTATTTTATATTTTCAAAATCTTAGTATATGACAATAAAATTATCAAAATTATAATAAAAGTCTTAAATTTTGAAGGATTAATATATTATGATTCATGATTTAGGGTCTTTATATTATGATATCTGGGAAAAATGTATTGACTATTTGTTGTACGGTGTACAGACCTTAGTCGGTATATTTTTTATAAACGGACATACAAATATTGATAAAGATACAAATATCTATCATAATAAACTTTATCACTTTGTTATACGATGTATAGACCTGTGATCCAGTTTATTAGTCCAACCCGAAGTATGACATATGTGACTAAAAGTCATTCCAACATATGTATGTACTTCTAAAGATATCATCATATTTTCACTCTTTATATGAAAATATTAATATATTATGAATTTGAAAGTATATTTCTATTTTGGTTATATAAAATGATATGCATATTAATAATAATAAAAAAAGATATTTTAGATGCCAAAGTGTTTAAGTGTATAACACATACCAAAAATCATATATAAAATGATTTTTAGAAAGTATGTTTTATTAATGCTATGTAGATTTAAATTAGTCAAAAATATTAGCAATCAAAATAGACTTTCATTTCTAAAAATTACAAGAATATGTACATTCATTTATCCCAATATGATCCCAAGTCACGAAAATTACTCCAACAAAAAGATTTTATTTTTGTACATATTTAGTTTATTAATTTTTTTTTTCATTTTTCATTTTTAAATAGGTTAGAAAATTTTATCCAAAGTTAGTTTAATTTGATACAAATGTTTTTCACAAAAATAAAAGAATTGTCGGATGTATATATTTCTTTATTCACGGATAAAGACATATATTCACGGAATATTATTTTCACGGATAAGTAATTTCAAAATTTGAAAAAACTTATACTTTTTCTTTTCCGTGATTATTACTGCGACAATCCCAAAAATTCCGACAATCACCTTTTCTTCGATTTCATTAAAAACCAATCCGACAGACTTGCTCGCCTTTGTATTCCGAATCGATTGGTATAACTTTCTTTCTTTATTGTTAAGAATTTCATACTTAATGAATCATAACTTAATCTTTTGTTACTGTTCAAAAAATCGTCCGACAATTCGAATTGTCGGACCAACCGACAATACCGTATTGTCGGATGAACAGTGTATTGGTTATCCGTGAATATTGAATTCTCGGATAAACAGTACTTCATAATTTATTCTTTTGATTGACTATATTGACTTGTTTGACTATTTGACTACGACAATCATATTGTCGTATGAACAGTACTTATTCACGGATGAATAGTACTTCGACAATATTATTCACGGATGAATAGTATTACGACAATATGAATTACGGACAAAATTTTTGAAATATTATTTTATTTTGAATTGTCGCATGAATATTATTCACGGACAATATGATTCACGGATAAATACATGATTGTCGTATGAATAGTACATAGCTAAGTCATATTGTCGCATAAGATTAATCATTGTCGCATGAACAGTATTCATTTAGTTATTGTCGGATACTTGGATGTTTGAAAATTTTTCTAAGTGTTGAAAATTTTTCAAATAAACTTTCTGTTTAGATTTTGTGTGTCTAATAAACTCTTGGTGCAGATTTTATTTCTAAATGGCAGATTTAGATCCCATTGCTGCTGTTCAACCTGAGGTTAGACATCGAGCAATCGTGTTTGAAAAAAGACATAATGCAACTGCATATCTTATGGAACAACCTGATAAACCTGAAAATAGGAAGTTTTTCCCTATGATAAGGTTTCTTCTACGATCACGCATATCGTATGCCTTGACTGTATCTGTTCCCAGTCTGTACGAAGACCACATGATAGACTTCCGGACCTCAGCTGTGTATCAAACAGATGTTAATCCTCCATGTATTACATCTACGGTTGATGGAAAACCTTTGTTACTGACTGAAGAGCTGATTCGTCATACTCTCCAATTTGGAGATTCTTTGAATGCATCAAATGACATTCCTCGAAACGTCATTGATCAATGTCTTCATCAAATGGGATGTACTAAAGGACCTCATGATGTACAAATCTTGAAAAATCATTTTTGTCCACACTGGAAGTTTTTGGCACATATGTTGATCGGGTGTATCTCTCCGAGGAAAGCTGGTTTTGATTCAATGAGTTATCAGCTTGCAGGGATAATGACGGCTCTTGTTCTAAATATCCCATTTAATTTTTCGAGATACATCTTTGAAAATTTGGCTGGCAACATTAATGATGATGGATTCTTCATGTATCCTCGGTTTCTTCAGCATATTTTTGATAATCATGTCAACGAGATTACTTATCATGGAAGCATTCTACACTACACTCCTATTCCCAAAAGAGTGTTTGCAGATTGCAATGGATATAGGGGCAAACCAGTGCCGCCTACTGTTGATTTGTTTGGCCATATCATTGATGCTGACTTTCAACCACCACAATTTGCATTGCCACAGATTGTACAACCTGTTGATTCTACTACTGATAGTGAATCATCTGAGGGGGAGCAAGAGGTACCTTTGATAGATCATGAGGAAGTGGAATCTTCAAGTTCTGAAAATGATCAATCTTTTCGTCTACAAACTATCGAAGAATCTTTAGTCACTCAAAGAATTATTGCAGAAAATATTGAAAAAGAACGACAAGATTCAAGACGTCAACGCGAAGAGGCACAAGATCCTGAATATGTACCTGATATTCGTCCATCTCAAAGACGCAGAATTTCTGAACCTAGTTCATCTGCTGCTATTGCTTCTACCTCTGTGCCTGTTATGTCATCACAAGGTATTCCTGCCTCTGTTCCAGCTACTCCTACAATTCCTATTGTTGCTTCTGTTGCAGCTGGCACATCTTCTTCTTCACCTGGACCAAGTGTTAGCATGGCTAATCTTGATGCATCTTTACAAAGAGCTGTAAAACCCTTGATGTCTATCGTTGAAAAGCTACAACTTGATTTACTTAATGCTTTACAACGAATTAATACTCAAGACATTCTTCTCGAGGAACAACGACAGCAAATTCTATCTCAGGATGATCGAATAGAAGAATTGGAACTTGATGTTTTTCTTCTAAAAGAAACTTTGGTTGATCAGGGGGAGAATAATGTCACTGATGATGATGATGGTGATGGTGATGATGGTAATGATGGTGATGATGATGGTGATGGTGATGGTGATGATGGTGATGATGGTGATGATGGTGATGATGGTGATGGTGATGATGGTGATGATGGTGATGATATGACTGAAAATGC
Organism: Pseudognaphalium luteoalbum; assembly: GCA_963422505.1. Classification (NCBI taxonomy): domain Eukaryota; kingdom Viridiplantae; phylum Streptophyta; class Magnoliopsida; order Asterales; family Asteraceae; genus Pseudognaphalium; species Pseudognaphalium luteoalbum. The sequence goes on from OY730194.1 coordinate 42,092,432, forward strand.
TGATAACACTTATGATGGAAATGATTCTAATGATGGTGATCAACCAAATTTCTCACAAGCATTGGTTGTATTTCAAGAAAAAGAACCATTAGAAGTTGATCCAATAAGTGCAGTACATGAGTTACGAATGTTTGAGTTTGGAGAATCATCACGTACTTTTGATCAGGAGGAATTAATGGATAGCATTGAAGATGAAGAGGTGCTTTGTCCAACTCCTTTGAATGTGATTATTGAAGATCTTATACCATTTATTGAACTTTGCAAAGATGGTGATTATGATTTTGAAGAATTCGATCCAGAATATCCTCCGGGATTTGAACCTGATTTTGATTATGTTCACGTTGAAGACTGGGAAGATTCTGAAGATGAACTTCATCCGGAAAATGTTCAGTCAGATATGTGTTCACAAGAAGGATTATGGAAAGATTCTGATGATGATAAAGAGCCAGAGCAAAAAGTTTCTTGGTGGTTTCCTGAACAAACAACTCCAGTGGTTACAGTTCGGAAGTTCTTTAAAATACCAAGATATGAATGTGTTGGTCGAATTATCAGATGGAAATATGATAATGACAACAAAGTATTCATCATTAAAAGGACTGATGGACTTCAGTACTTCCACTCTACATTCAAAGCCTTAGAAAAATTGCCTAAATGTGAAATCAATCATTTGGCTTCAGTGGATATCATTAATCGTTCAAGACATGGTTTGATCAATTGGATGGCAGATACTTTAATAAGAGAAAGTAATAATGGGAAATTCACATGGGTTAAGGAAACTTTCCCATTGAGAACCGTTGATTATTTTGATATCGATCCGATTTCCAATCAACCAAGGGTTACTTTGACATATCCTCGAGTCAAATGTATGACAAAGATTCCACTTGAGAAATTGCCTGTGAATTTTTCTAAGTTTGTGAGTCATTGGAGATATAACGGATCAACTGGAGAAGCAGAAATTGCTTGTTATGATAGAGATTTGAATGGAGATGTGATGTGGAATAGAGAGTCAATTGTATATGTGTTTGATCCTCTGAGCTTAATCAATCTATCAAAAGATGATCTTGAAGTCTTGCTCGTGAATCCGATTGTGTATGATGATGCATATGATGACGAAAAGATGGCTTTGAAGTTTCAACGGGTTGTCGAAGTATGTTGTTCAAAAGGGATTTTTGCTGGATGTAATCTTCCGGGATACGCTTGAAGACTTGAAGAAAAGACTCAAGTATTATCAAAGGGGGAGTTTGTAAAGACAAAAGTTGATTAATACTTGTTTTTATTATTTTGTCTAAGCGTTGTCCGTGAATCTATTAGTCCGTGAATTAGATGAATCTTTTAGTTCGACAATAGTCTTTCTATCCGTGAATCCTTTAGTCCGACAGTTGCATTCCGTGAATGTTAGGATTCACGGACGGTGTAATTCCGTGAATTCTTATTCACGGATTACACTTGGAATTGTCGTAGTGAGTTTTCTATAAATAGCATAGTTGAAGTCATTTTAGGTGTTCTTTTTGAGTGCTTTTTGAGAGATCACTTGTAGACATTCACTTGTACATTTTGACTTCTTGTATATGAAAGATTGATATTGCAATATAATCAAGATTTCTTGTTGGATACATTCATCTCTCATCTTTACTACAATTCATATTGTGATTACGTATATTTGTTTTCCGCACGAATATACATACGTTCTAGTTTGCGTATTCTGATCCGAGGACGCTCACATTATAATACTTACTATTCGATGAGAAAAGAAGCAATCTGCACTTAGACAAGCAATGGCTGATCGCATCACTCTCGCTGACAACAGTAAGCCCTTTATTGAAGGAAGAGGAGGCCCAATTCTTTACCCAGAAACCCCAGGACAATCATTCAAGCTTAAGCACCACATCATCCAGCTAATCCAAAACCACTATCAATTCCATGGATTGCCAAGTGATGATCCAAACTCTCACCTCGACAAGTTCATATCTCTTTCAAAGTCCTACAAACAAAATGGAGTTAGCCAAGATACAATCCGTTTGTATCTCTTTGTAAAGACAAAAGTTGATTAATACTTGTTTTTATTATTTTGTCTAAGCGTTGTCCGTGAATCTATTAGTCCGTGAATTAGAAGAATCCTTTAGTTCGACAATAGTCTTTCTATCCGTGAATCTTTTAGTTCGACAATAGTCTTTCTATCCGTGAATCCTTTAGTCCGACAGTTGCATTCCGTGAATGTTAGGATTCACGGACGGTGTAATTCCGTGAATTCTTATTCACGGATTACACTTGGAATTGTCGTAGTGAGTTGTCTATAAATAGCATAGTTGAAGTCATTTTAGGTGTGTTTTTTTGAGAGCTTTTTGAGAGATCACTTGTAGACATACACTTGTATATTTGGACTTCTTGTATATGAAAGATTGATATTATAATCAAGATTTCTTGTTTGATACATTCATCTCTCTTCTTTACTACAATTCATATTGTGATTGCATATATTTGTTTTCCGCACGAATATATGTTCGTTCTAGTTTGCGTATTCTGATCCAAGGACGCTCACAAGTGGTATCAGAGCAAGAAGAATCAGAAATTAGAACATTTGCGTGAATTAAAGTTGAAGATTGAGGATTTGAAGAAGCTGTAGTGATGTCTAGTGTTACGATCATTTGAGAAAGTGTTTGATTCATTCTGAAGTTGTTAATGAGTGATGTCTGCAATTGAATTTATTCTGAATTCATTCACATTCACTCTATGATGACGAGTTGATCAAGAAGCATACCAAGAGTTCACGACTTTTCTGCATGTTTGAAACTTTGACGTTCAAAGTTCAAATTGATCGTTTCTGAGTGTCGGAAATTGAATTCCGAGCACATTGCATCAAGTTTCATCAAGAACAAGTCTGTTTTGAAGAATCTGGATCATTTTGAAAATTCTGGAAATCGTCTTCCGTGAATTAACGTTTTCCGTGAATTCAGAATTCCGTGAATATATATACTCCGTGAATATTACTATTGTCGCATAAACAGTAGTATTACATTCACAGATTGAGTAATTTTCCGTGAATTATACTATTGTCGCATAAACAGTGGTATTACATTCACGGATTAAACATTTTCAAAATATTACTAACTGATTTTTCATATTCACGGATATTAGTATTAACGGATAATAGTATTCACGGATATTAGTATTCATCTATATTAATATTCACGGATATTAGTATTATCGGATATTAATATTCACGGATATTAGTATTATCGGATATTAATATTCACGGATATTAGTATTATCGGATATTAATATTCACGGATATTTGTATTATCGGATATTAATATTCACGGATATTAGTATTTGGTTATATATTAGTATTCTCGGATATTGTATTCACGAAGAAAGATTAAAGAATTTTTAGTGTGATTCACGGATTTAGTTTTCACGGATTTCATCTTGTAAGATGGCTCATGTTAACTGGCAAATGATGATGAAAAATGATCAAGAGACTGGAACAACTACAAAACCACCCAAGTTTCTTTGTCAAAACGATTACGATGACTGGAGATATCGTTTTGAATCGTTTATTGCTTTGTATGATCCTGATTTGATGATTCCAATATTGGAACAATATATACATCCGAGAGCAGAAGGCATTTATCGAGATAATCCTCCACCTAAATCATTAAAGATGATGAATTCGGAAGAACGAAAAGAACATGATCGTGATAAGAAGGCCAAATCCATCATTTCAATGAGTCTTCCAAGCGATGTTTTAGCAGGGTGGAAAGATTTGTCTACTGCTTTTGAATTGTACAAAGCAATGGAAAAACGGTTTGCTGGTAATGATAAATTGAAAAAAAGAAAACGCGATTTACTAAAGAAACAATGGGATGTTTTCACCTGTATTCCCAATGAGTCTTTTAACGATTTGATTGTTAGGTACTCACAGCTTATTAGTGAGTTAAAAAGACATGGAATGATTCTTGAGCGTCTTGAAATCAATGAAAAATTGATTAAAGCTTTGCCTTCTCGATGGGACATCAAAGCAAATATCTTGATGGAAGATGAATCATTAGGGGAATATGCTTTTGAAGATTTGATAAATAAACTTCAGGTGTATGATGTGTCTCTCCAGAAAAAGGAGACAGGAAAAATGATGCAGTTTACTCAATTTGGTACTACCAAATCTTCTGAAACAACAGCATTATATTCAGGATCTGAAACTTATTCTGGTGGAAATTCAAGTGGAACCACATCTGGTGGTTATTCAAGTTTTGGTTTTTATGGTTCTGGAAGTTCTCCAACTTCTAGCCATCAACAACAACAGAATTCTAATCCACAAGTTTCAAGAGTGACTGAAGACCATGCAAATGTTGTTACTGCATTCTTGTCTTCATATGAAGCTTTTATTTCTGGAAGAGTTGGAAATGTTGAGTTAGTTGAAGAGGATTATGATCAATTGCATCCAGATGACCTAGAAGAGATGGTTTTGCAATGGAATATGGCTATGCTTACCAGGCGGGTTAAAAAGTTTTTACAAAGAACTGGTAAAAGTAAACTGGGAGGTAAATCAGGTTTTGACAAGTCAAGAGTTCGTTGTTACAATTGTCAAAACCTTGGTCACTTTGCAAGAGAATGTGAAAAGAATAAAGCCCCAACTTCTGGTTTTACTAAGCCATCAACCTCCAAGACATATTCTTCATCTGTTCAGTCTCAAACAAAGGAGACATCTGCTACTCCCACGTCTTCTGCACTTATTTCTACTTCTGAAGAGTTTTATGATTGGAGTGCACACGTGGATGAGTATTCCCATAACCAAGCATTTATGGCGAATGTTTTCGAGGTCGATTCTTCCCTTGCTAACCAAATTTGCTCAAATTGCACTGATTTGAAGAATCAAATCAGCATTTATCAAACTCAAAATGCTAAACTTTTAACTGACAATGAAAAGTTAAAAATACAGAACAAGGAATTGGTTGAAAATAATAATCTTTTAAATAAACGTTTTGAGTCAACAAATGTTGAAACACATGATTTAAAAGCAAAAATCTTCAATCAGCAATCCATTATCAATAGCTATTTGGTTGAAATGGAATTACTCAAGAAAGAAAAATCTAATGCTGATTCTATGCTTTTAGATCTTGAAAGAAAATTGCTAAACGTGTCAACATCTGCTGTTGTTTTTGATGAGATAATCAATAACCAACGTTTAGATACTAAATCTAAATCTGGGATTGGATATCAAGATGATTCAAAAACAAAAGACTCAAAAGTTGAATATCATTTTGTTCCTCCACCAACTACCTATTCTGCATTGCCAGTTAAAGATGAAGCAAATGTTGAGTTTGCTTATGGGAAGGGCAAGGTTGATAAATTAAAAGACATATCTCAAAAGATGTCATTTAGTGAGACTTTAGAATCATCTTCCAAAGATGATTCCAAAGTTGATGATTCACCAACTGATGAATCCAAAGTTGATGATTCACCAACTGATGAATCCAAAGTTGATGCTTCCAAAATGAAGAAGCATGATTGTGAGTGTAGTGACAAGATTAAAGATTGTGTTTTGAAAAAGTTGAAAGAAAAATCAAAAGCTTGTAAAACACCATCACAAGTTAAACAGATTTTGAAACAATCTTCTTCACCACAAAAATCACAATCATCAACTTCTTCATCAAAAGCTAAACTTTCTTCTTCTCACTTTGTTTCTACCAAAAGTGAAGTTTCTACAAGTAGAAAATCACATTCTAAATGCGAGGCTTCTACAAGTAAAACTTCACTTCATGTTTCTGATAAAAGGGTTACTTCTCGGAAACAATATGAAACAAGAAAATGTTTCTATTGTAGTGTTCGTGGACATCTTATCAATGAGTGTCACAAGCTTGCTAAAAAACGTTCAAGAGATATTTCGAAGCAAGCTAAACATTCTGAAATCAAAGATGATTTAAAAACTATCCACGAAAAATCATCAAAACCGAAAGTAACATCTTTTGTTTCTTCAAAGAAGAAAACAAAATCTCATGATGCGTCAATCAAAAGGAATTTCAATAGGAATTTGAAACAAATTGACGTTTTCATCATGGATGTCATTACTGGACGACCCATAGCCTCAAAGGCTTGGGTCTCCATTAGCAACTAATCCGCTTTTGATCAAATGTCTTACAGTCTTCCCGAGCTATTGATAACATATGGTACATCGATAGTGGCTGTTCAAGACATATGACAGGGAATTTCTCTCTGCTTGAGGATGTTAAGGTTAAAGACGGAGGGTTTGTTGCATTTGCCGGAGACAAAGGTGGCATGATTTCTTGTGAGGGAACCGTTTCAAATGGGGAAATCAGCTTTGACAAAGTAAATTATGTTGAACAACTTCAACATAATCTACTTAGTGTTTCCCAAGTTTGTGACAAAAAATTGTCAACTTGATTTAACGATGAAGAATGCTTAATTCTTAAACCAGGGTTTGTGGTACCTCAAGAGTGGATTCTTATGCGAGCTCCAAGGGTAAAGAATATGTATGTCTTAGACATGCGTACCATTACTCGATCTACAGAGCATACTTGCTTATTGTCAAAAGCTACAGAAAAGGAATCAATTTTGTGGCACAGAAGAATGGGTCACATTAACTTTAGGAAAATGAACTTCTTAGTTAAGAATGATTTAGTGATTGGGGTTCCTAAACAAACCTTTTCACTAAATGATCATTGTATTTCCTGTAAAAAGGGAAAACAAACTAAGAAGTCTCATAAACCTAAATTGATAAATTCGATTAACATTCCTTTGGAACTTCTCCATATGGATTTGTTTGGACCCGTCAGTGTTAGGAGTATTGGGGGCAAATCCTATTGTTTAGTAATCACTGATGATTACTCCAGATTTTCATGGGTTTACTCCTTACTACAAAAGATGAGGCTGCTGAGAAAATTAAGTATCTAATTCTGAGATTAGAAACTTTGTTTTCTCTGAAAGTGAAAATTTTGAGAAGTGATAATGGTACAGAATTCAAGAACTACTTAATGGAAATGTTTTGTCTTCAGCACGGAATTACTCAACAATTTAGTGCACCTCGAACTCCACAACAAAATGGAGTTGCTGAAAGGAAGAACAGAACTTTGATCGAAGCTGCAAGAACAATGCTCTCAGATGCAAAGTTGCCAACAACTTTTTGGGCACAAGCAGTTAATACGGCTTGTTTCGTATTAAATAGAGTTCTTGTGGTCAAAGATAAGCAGAAAACGACCTATGAATTACTGAATAATCGGAAACCGAATATTCATTTTTTGGAACCTTTTGGATGTCCGTGTTTGTTGTTGAAGACTAAGGATCGCCTTCCTAAGTTTGCTAAAAAATCTGAATCTGGATTTTTCTTGGGATATTCTACCAATTCTCACAACAAGAGAGTTTATAACACGGCATCACATAGAATAGAGGAATGCTATGAAGTTGAACTTCTTCGGCATTCTCCTTCTTCTAATGGCATAGGTCCAAAATGGTTATTCGATTACGACATGTTCTTTAATTCTCTTGCTATTTTTCAGCATGATGTGTCTTCTTCTGCTACAGATTTGGATGACTTTGTTATTCCAGTTACGTCTGCTCCTGTTGAGCCGATTATAACTTCAGCTCCACCAGTTTCTACTTCTCATCTTACTCTACCACAATCTTCTGATGACTCAATTGCTCATGAGATTTCTTCACCTTTGACAACTGTTGAAGAAGAAACAATTCTTGATGACTCTAGTGATGAAGTAGTTAGTAATCCTGAAGATTCCAACTTAGGAAATAATTTGCATGTAGATTCGGTTCCTACATTGCGAATTAATTCTAAGTATCGACATCCCCTAAAGAATGTGATTGGAGATGTGTCAGAAGGAATTAAGACTCGGCATCAACTCAAGTCTGATTCTTCTTCTTGTTTTTTATCACAAATTGAACCGAAAAATGTTCAAATTTCTTTGACTGAATCCTCTTGGGTTCAAGCAATGCAAGAAGAATTACAACAGTTTGTGAAATTGCAAGTTTGGACTTTAGTGAAACCACCTAAAGATGTGTATCCGATTGGCACTCGATGGGTTTTTCGTAATAAGAAAGATGATCGAGGAATTGTGGTCCGCAATAAGGCCCGATTAGTCGTTCAAGGTTTTACTCAGATCGAAGGTTTAGATTATGATGAAGTGTTTGCACCGGTTGCTAGACTTGAATCAATTCGGATCTTTCTAGCTTATGCTTCCTTCATGAAGTTTAAAGTATATCAGTTGGACGTCAAGTGTGCATTTTTATATGGGAAAGTGCATGAAGAAGTGTTTGTCAAACAACCACCAGGTTTTGAAGACTCTAAATTCCCAGATTATGTGTATCGGTTGGATAAAGCTTTGTATGGTTTACATCAAGCTCCTAGAGCTTGGTATGAAACTTTATCTCAACATCTGCTTGCAAATGGGTTTTCTAGAGGTCAGATTGACAGCACTCTGTTCATCAGAAAAGTAAAAGGGAATTTGTTGCTTGTTCAAGTGTATGTAGATGACATCATATTTGGGTCGACAAATGAAAGCTTATGCAGAGAGTTTGAGCAGATTATGAAATCAAAATTTGAATTGAGTTCAATGGGTGAAATGGCATTCTTTCTTGGGTTGCAAGTCCAGCAACTTGATTCAGGCATTTTCATATATCAAACAAAGTATGTTACTGAAATCTTAAAGAAATTTCTGATGACAGATGTCAAATCCATTTCTACACCCATTGATCTTGTTGAAAAGATTGGCCCTGCTCTTGATGACCAATCAACCGATGAAAAGGAATATCGGTCCATGATTGGGTCTCTTATGTATTTGACAGCTTCGCGTCCAGATATTATGTGTGCTGTCTCCATTTGTTCAAGATATCAGGCAAATCCTAAAGTTTCTCATCTGAAGGCCGTTCAACGTATTTTCCGATACTTGAAAGGAAAGCCTAATTTAGGCATTTGGTATTCACATGATGATGACTTTTCTCTTTCTGCATATTCCGATTCAGACTATGGCGGATGCGGTATTGACTTCAAATCCACATCGGGTGAATGTCAATTTCTAGGAGAACGTCTTGTGACATGGCAGTGTAAGAAACAGGATACATTTTCTACCTCTACCGCGGAGGCAGAATATATCTCTGCTGCAAGTTGTTGTTCACAAATCCTTTGGATTCAACAACAACTTAGAGATTATGGGTTTCTTCTAAACCAAACTCCTTTGCATATAGATAATACTGCTGCCATAAGTATCATACGTAATCCTGTACAACATTCTAAAACGAAACATATCGAAATTCGTTTTCATTTTATACGGGATTGCTATGAGAAACACTTGATTAACTTAGTCCATATTGATACTTTAAAACAACGAGCTGATCTGTTTACAAAAGCGTTTTCTAAACCTCGTTTTGAAGAATTAATCTTGATGCTCGGAATGAAGCATTTAGATCAAATTAAATAAACTTTGGATCTTTTTGAATTTTCTTTGTTGTTTACTTTCTTACTTTTTCTTTAAACAAAAATTCAAAAACATATGAAAAATAAAAAATGAGGGAGATTTTTGTGTAAAAGTTGGGAAATGATAGTACATTGGGAATTGTATTTACATATAAATCTGAAAAAGGAATGTTACGTACTATTTTTGATATTCTAATAGGTTTATATAGCATTTTTAAACCAAATTTTCTACTAATGTAATTTTAAATATGGTTTATTGGTAGGCATTTGTGGGTCTATCATATCTAGTCTAAGAAATGTCTAAACATTTTTGCATATTATTTTATATCTTCCAAAATCTTAGTATATGACAATAAAATTATCAAAATGATAATAAAAGTCTTAAATTTTGAAGGATTAATATATTATGATTCATGATTTAGGGTCTTTATATTATGATATCTGGGAAAATGTATTGACTATTTGTTGTACGGTGTACAGACCTTAGTCGGTATATTTTTTTTTATAAACGGACATACAAATATTGATAAAGATACAAATATCTATCATAATAAACTCTATCACTTTGTTATACGATGTATAGACCTGTGATCCAGTTTATTAGTTCAACCCGAAGTATGACATATGTGACTAAAAGTCATTCCAACATATGTATGTACTTCTAAAGATATCATCATATTTTCACTCTTTATATGAAAATATTAATATATTATGAATTTGAAAGTATATTTCTATTTTGGTTATATAAAATGATATGCATATTAATAATAAAAAGGGAAGATATTTTAGATGCCAAAGTGTTTAAGTGTATAACACATACCTGATACATACATGGATAAAGAAGGCCCGAAAGGTGATGGGCTGTTGGATGATGGGTTGGCGCTTACTATTGGGTTTGAAGCTGGTTTGGGCTCAATGACCCATGGAGTGTGCATGATAACCTTGGTGGATTAAAGTTTGCATGGTGCATTTAATTATGAACGAATTTCCAGTTTTATAATGTGGTTTTATTATGTTGTTATTAGTCTTAAATAGTAGTTAAAAGTTCCCATTATTGTAAGGCTCTTAGAGGTTTGTAACCTATCAATTTTGTAGGCTTTATTGCCATTTTCGTTTTTGGTGGAAGGGGATCAGATTTTTGAAGAAAACACAAAACACTACTCTCTGAATTATTGTTATAATTCTCTTGTTTGTCATTTTTGGGACGTGTTCCTGATTTTTGCTAGATTCAAATCAATAGGTCTTGATTTGCAATCTGTTTAGCAAATTATAGGTCTAAGTTGTTAAACACATACATCCCACACACTAATTCCTAATCATTCCAGTCCATACACGCATCATTTGTGGTATCAGAGCCATGAATTTCGATAATCCAGATTTCCTACAACAACTCCGTGAGGCTTTAAGAGGCTTGCACGAAGAAGGACGACGGTTGCCTATACGAGGGCAGCCAAAATCAAGGGAGGAGTTTAAGGTGAACGAATTGCCTGAATTTGCTGGGGGTACAGATCCAGAAAAGTATTTGGAGTGGGAGAGAAAGATTGAACGTATGTTTGACTTCAAAGAACTTGACGATGAGAAGAGGTGCAAATACGCAATTCTGAAATTGAGTGGTGGTGCTTCTTTGTGGTTCGAAGGGCTTAAGGCCAAGAGGACACGGGAAGGCAAAGAAAAGATTTCTTCTTGGGATTCTCTCAAAAGAAAGTTAAAAAAAAGGTTTGTTCCCATAAATCACCGGATTACCACTTATAGAAAAATAGCTGAATTGAAACAAGGCAAGATGAGTGTGGCTGAATACATTGATGAATTTGAAAAATTAACACTAATGGGTGATTTAGAAGAAGTGGAAGAGCAGAAAATGTCTCGATTTGTGCGTGGTTTGAATACGAATATTGCAAATGTTGTTGATTTGTACCCATATGCTGATTTTGGTACACTTTGTGGGTTGTGTATAAAGTTGGAAAATCAGGGGAAAATAAAGTATGTAGGGGGTTCTAATGTGGATTCTATGAAGCCTAGACCTTGGGCTAAACCCGAAACTACTACACCTAGTCACGTGGGTGCAAGTAGCTCTTCAGCTGCTCCTAAGATAGTGACTCCAACCAAGGAAACAAGCCTGTCCAAGGTTCGTTGTTTCAAGTGTCAAGGGTTTGGACATTTCCAAAATGCATGTCCAAATAAAAGAATAGTGACTTTAAGGGAAGCCCTCGATTACCGTGAAGAGCTGATCGAAGAAGAGGAAAGGTTGGGTGACGTTTTTGTGTTTGAAGAGAAAGAGGAGTCCGAAGAGGAGGAAAGTTATGAGGCACCGTCTTATGACACGACTTTGGTTCTTAGAACATTACAAACTAAAGTTGTGCATGCTGATTCCGATCAAAGAGACCAGCTTTTCCATACCAAATGTCTCGTCAAAGACAAATGGTGTAGCGTGATTATTGATGGGGGAAGTTGCACTAATGTTGCTTCTAGTGAAATGGTGTCAAAATTGGGTTTACTCACTACAGCCCATCCTAAACCATATGCACTACATTGGCTAGATGATGGCAATAAGGTGAAGGTGTCAAAACAGGTTAGGGTTGGATTAACTATGGGTTCGTATAAAGATGAAATCCTTTGTGACGTGGTTCCCATGGATGCTTGCCATGTGTTGTTGGGACGTCCTTGGCAGTATGATAGGGACGTGATACATAAGGGGAAGAGCAATGAGTATGAGTTGAAGGATAAAGGCAAAAAAATTGTGTTGAAGCCCATGTCCTCACAAACAGTTCGTTCGATAAGTACCAAACAAAACAAAAACCCAAATCGCACCATGTTGGCTAGTGAACGGGAGGTTGAACAAGCTCTTGATTATGGAGAAGTGGTGTATTTGTTGGTGTCCAAGGAGAATTCTATGGAGAACGTGAATTTGACGGAGGGCAGCCCCATTGCTGATTTGTTAGTTGAATACCAAGATGTGTTTCCTGATGACTTACCACCCGGTTTACCTCCTATCCGTGGCATTGAACATCAGATAGATCTTATTCCGGGAGCACCATTGCCTAATAAGGCTGCTTATCGGTGTAATCCGGAGGAAACAAAGGAGTTACAAAAACAGGTTGATGAGCTTGTGAGCCGAGGTTATGTGCGTGAAAGCTTAAGCCCGTGTGTTGTACCTATTTTGCTTGTACCTAAGAAGGATGGAACGTGGCGAATGTGTGTTGATAGTACAGCGGTGAATAACATTACCATCAAATATCGTTTTCCAATCCCAAGGCTAGATGATATGTTAGATGAGCTCCATGGATCGGTGGTGTTTTCAAAAATTGATTTGCGGAGTGGTTATCATCAGATTCGAATGCGTGAAGGAGATGAGTGGAAAACAGCCTTCAAGACCAAGCATGGGTTATATGAGTGGACCGTGATGCCCTTTGGTCTCACGAATGCTCCTAGTACGTTTATGAGGCTAATGAATGAAGTCTTGAAGTTGTTTCTGGGCAGGTTCGTTGTTGTAGGTTCCAACTATTCGGACCGACACGAGTAGTTTGCTTGTATGTAAATGCGGAAATTAAACACAACAAGTTATGCAAGATTTAAGCTAAATATCACCACAACACAAAGATGTATGTATATATATATAATATCAACAAGTAAACATACACTTTGACAAAACACACAAGGAACAAAATAACCTTACAAATGTAACTTTTCTCTCTGGACAGTAGGTTATGTGTGTGTGCAGTGGCCTCCTAACAGAAGCTGACGAACTTCTATTTATAGCCCAAATTAAGCTTTCTGCGACACAACCCTTGTGTCGCATAGACTGATTCTGCGACACAACCCTTGTGTCGCATTGACGGATTCTGCGACACAATACTTATGTCGCACAGAATGAATCTGCGACATAATCCTTGTGTCGCAAGATTACAAAAAATGTAATTAAACTATATCTTAGCTATTTAATGCGTAATTACAATAATGACACAATTACAGACTGAGACCAACTGACAGACACATCTAGATGTACCAACAAACTCCCCCGTGTCTTCAGCTTGGTCTTCAAAGAATTTCTTCAATTAGCGTCAGTCTTTAAACCCATCCAGGTGGAAAGTTTCCACCAGCATGTACACCAAAAGAGAAACATATATCAACAATTTTCTGAAATCGCTTCGCCAGAATTGTGTTGAACTCGTTGTCAGGATTGTAGCGAATACGACTGTTGAACAGTTTCTTCATGTCATCCTTTGACAAGTTTATTATGCTCATCGGGTCAAATATCCTGAACTCTGCTTTTGGTAAACCCCACAAAGAAGTAGATCCAGTTTGAGGCACAGAATCAGGTACGTAGACAAGAACGGCTTCGCCGGTGTGAGCATCCAGTTCCCAGTAATGAAATCGTTTTAGCAGATTAAGGGGAACATATTCCAGCGAGACTTCACGAAGACAATTAGCAGGAGGATAGTGATTTCTGACGATTGGCTGATTTGTCTTTGGGTCAAGCTTTTTCTTGAAAGTAAAACGAGTACCCAGCACAGGTCTGACATAATGATATTTCTTTGATCGAATCTCTGCTCGCATGACCTTCTGAATAACTTCAGCTATTCCGTCTTTATGAGGATTGATCAACTGAAGTTGAGTAAGACGAACAAGATCGTGCTTTGGCAACGTACTCAATTTCTTCAGAGATCGACGAAAGTACTGGATACCGTCACGTCTCTTGATCATGAACCTTCCCTTGTTCACCTTCCAACTTTTAATAAGGCTGGTATAATCACCGCCTACCTTGTATTTCTTGCAGGTAACAGGAACAGGTTCGATATTTTTACCTTTGATGAACCAGTTATCCCTGATGGACATTTCCCTGTCAACAGGAACATGTTCGAACGTATCCTGTGGGAAGATGTCATTGTAATTTGTCCTTGGGAATCCTGTGGGAACTGGTAAATCTTGAGAAACTCCGACAGGTTCAGACGATTCAGGAGCAGAAGAAGCCTGATAAGAGGATCCTGAGGTGGATCCTGGTACATAGTTGAATGCAGGCTCTGACTCATCGTCAGAAGAATCAGATACAACAGTACCTTCCTGTGGGTGAGAGGGCTGATCAACATATTCTTCATTTGGGTCAAGCCCTTCTTGCTCAACCTCAACATCATTATCATCATTTGCAGCCTCAAAGTCAAAAGGCTCTTCAGGCACAACACTATCTTCATAAACCGCAGCTTGAAAGTATGTCAAATTACAATAAGTGTAATCTACAGCTAACGGTTTCGGTTGCCCTGGTAACTCAAGAATATAATCTAAAACAGGAGTTTCATTGATAGTAGAATCAGTTACATTTTCAGTATTTACATTATCATCGCCCTCGGCGGAAACCCTAGGTGTTGATTCTAAAGCCGGTTGGCTTGACTCCCCCGAAGCAATAGCTTGGGTTTCCAGCAGTAGAATCTTGGACTTCAGCTCAGCATTCTCCTTTTCCAGGATAGAGATTCTGGCATCTTGAGCTTCGAACACCGTGAGTTGAGCATCCATGTCATGCTGCATTTTATCAAGTCTGCGCAGGAGCTCTTGAATAACCGCCGGGTGAGGGGTGATAGGAGATTCGGTTCTCGGGAGCTCAGAAGATGTAGAAGTTGAAGTGCGAGAGCGGCGAACCGGAGGATCCAAAATATCAGCCTCAGAAGAATCACGAGGCCGTTTACCTCGGCTGGAGGATTCAGGAGGTGGAGAAGGTGGCTGATATGCGTCGATCTCACGATCGAGATCCACAAACTCCTGATCCAGAGGATCTGGCAAAACGGACGGTTGCGGAGCTGCGGGTGGTTGAACTGGTGAAGGTTGTTGGACAGGAGGTGGAACTGGGGTTGGTGAAACAGTAGGCCTGGGAGCTGGATCGTTAAACTATTCACCAGGAGGACCAACATAAGCCGGATCAATGATATGACCGAATAAGTCAACCTCCCTTTCTGGTGCCTGACCCTGCTTGGCAAAAGAGGTACATATGGTGTAGATCCTGGTGTTCATCGGTGTCTGCTTGAAGGTATGGATAGGAGCCACCGGAAGACCAGGAAGAAGATGATTCAGCAGTAACTGAGTGAATCTAGGATATAAGGCCCACTTTTCACGGGTATCCAGTGCGTTGGTGACAAAACCCCTGAAGATATAACCAGAGAAGTTGAAGGGCTTGTTGTAGATTAACGCAAGAAAAGCTGACACAGTTGCGTAACTCATTCCCTCGAGGCCTGCCCGGCGGCTGGAGAGACAAACAATCACAATGTGAGCCAGATACCGCCAAACCTTTGTCATATAGGTTTTCTTGTACTGGTCCACGGGGATATCCTGATAACCGATCGATTGCATCCCTTGAGCAATGGCCGTAGCAGAAAACTGAGTGAGCATATCAGGGTTGTCTCCAAACTCAAAGAAATCTCGAATCAGCTGCTCAGTAAAGATGACCTCCTGACCTCGAACCTTCGAGATAATACGTGTATCCTGTTCCTCTTTGTTGACCACCGCAGTAGAAAAGATATCATGGATCGATATGGATGCGATGTCTCGACAGCAGTGTTCATGAAGGCCACAATGTTGTGACGCGGTTCCCAAAAGTATTTCGTCACATCAATCTCAGGAAGTAGAGCAACTTGAGCAGGTTGCTGATCAGCCATTTCTGAAAAATAACAATAATACAACCAAAAACTCGAGCTGCGTTAGCGTTAGTACCAAAAAAATAAATCGCGTTTTATTTTACAAATGTTCTGCGACACAGTAGTTGTGTCGCATAACAGAGATACGACACAGTGCTTGTGTCGTATAGGTAGACTACGACACAGGGCTTGTGTCGCATGACACGTGTCACGCGGACAGAGTTTCCCTTGCATTTAGCATTATTTGAGAAATTAATCTCAGATGCGACACAACAGTTGTGTCGTAGGTTGTGTCGTATGAAATGATACGACATAAATCTTATGTCGTATGTTGTGTCGTACACAATACGACATAAACGAAGGGAATCGATACGACATAAAACTGTTTGATCTATGCGACACAACGCTTGTGTCGTATGTTGTGTCGCAAAGATGAACATCAAACCAACCCAGAAATAATTTTGACAAAATTTGGGGTTTTCGAAATATTAATCATACCCTAGGGTTCGCACACAGTATGGGATCAAGAATATCAAGGTTTCGAACCCTAGAAACCCCTAAACCCTAAATAATTTAAGAGAAAAAACGGAACCCTAAACCCGTAATGTCCACAACCTAATTATAAGCATGATAGGCAATGAAAATACGCGGGAATCATACCGAAAGAAGCGCAAGGGTGTGAAGAGCAAGAATCGAGTAACAAATCTCGGTGAAATAGCTTCGAACCAACAAAACCGAAAGAGTATACGACTGTGTCGCAGAATCGCAGTTGTGTCGCAAAATCGTCTTTGTGTCGTATGTATTGTGTCGTGAGTAATTATGAAAGCGTAAACGGTTATGTCATATGTTGGGAATAGTTAACCCCCAAACACACATGCGACATAAGATACGACACAATGGTTATGTCGTATAGAGGAGATACGACACAAAGTACGACACAATTCTTGTGTCGTATAAGTGGAATACGACACAATGCTTGTGTCGCACAGAAGACAGAACAGATTTTAGCGACATAAAATTTGATTTAGAATTTGATTTTGATTGGGACTAAAGAATTTTCGCAAAGAGGATGATTTGTGACATAAAATAAGGATAAAAATAAAATTAAATACAACTATAAAAATAAAGTATAACAAGGATATCTACAAGCTCAATAATTTTTGGTGACGGAGTTATGATAATTCTGGTTAGGGATCATATTGACATAACATGCAATAATTAGGAATAGTAAGTGTTATTTCGATCATCAGTATATTTGTCCGCTTTAAATTTACTTGACGTACTAGAAACACTTTTTATAAAAATTATTTCAAGACGATTATTAGTATATTTGTCCACTTAAACGTGTTATACTCATATCTAGGAGATATTTTTATTATTATTGGACTGTTCATTTCGCTGTGGTCACTACCATAGATATACATCTTAACTTGAGACATAGACCATGTTTCCATTTACAGAGAGAATATTAGAAAATCAAATTTAAGAATCAAGACAGCGGTGACAGGTCTGTACGTGCGTACAACAGAGTGACATAACTTGATTCAGGTTTAAGCAAAACCGAACTTGGTCAAACCCTTTTGGCGACCTTGTAAGGTATCTTGATTTTAAAGACTTTTCAAGTACTTTGACTTGCGTTTGCTTAATTTTAAAATATATATCAACAGAAGCCAGGTCTATACTTACGTATAACAGAGGAAACTGTCAATATATACCCCCAGATGATATCGAATAAACTTCTTTCACGAAAACATATCTAGTCTAAGTAAGATATTAAGACTTGTGTCATACATCTAATGGTGTTGAACCACTTGAAATGGACAATTATCAGTTAGGCTTCTTAATAATTCTCAAAGAGATTTGCAGAACATGCCTACTAATACATCGTATGATGAAGACAATGTTTATAAAAACTGATTTTAATATGTCAAATAAATCTACTGACACATCCAGGATAAATCTTAAAGTTTCCATATTCATTGCATGTCATTCAATGTACTATCATATCCCAAGTTGTTTACAGACACAACATCAACGTCTATTTTAGAAATGTAGCAACCTTGCATTTCTTTAATACTACATAGTATAAAGAGTGGCTGTTGCGAAATGTTTTTTTTTTTTTTTTTTTTTTTTTTTTTTTTTAAACAGAAAACAAATAGACTATACAGAAATCAAGTCACAAATCATTTCATGAGATCAAGGGAAATCATCCCTATCATATCTACAAGTTTGTCGAAACGAGCACGCGAAAAAGCTTTTGTGAATAAATCGGCTTTTTGCTTAAGGGTATCTACATGATTGAGGTCAATTAAGTGTTTCTCATAGCAATCTCTTATGAAGTGAAACCTAATCTCTATGTGCTTGGTCTTAGAGTGTTGAACAGGATTGCGAATAATAGATATAGCAGCAGTGTTATCAATATGAATTGGAGTCAAAGTAAGAAGTAACCCATAATCACGCAATTGGTGTTGTATCCACAGAATCTGTGAGCAACAACTTGCAGCAGCAATGTATTCAGCTTCCGCTGTTGAGGTGGAGACTGTTGTTTGCTTTTTACACTGCCAAGACACCAATCTTGAACCGAGATATTGGCAACCTCCTGTAGTTGACTTCTTATCCGAATTGCACCCGCCATAATCAGAATCAGAGTAGGCTGAGAGAGAGAAATCTTTCTCATTTGAGTACCATAGACCAAGTGATGGCCTATATTTGAGGTAACCAAATATTCTCTTTACAGCCTTCATGTGAGAAACTTTGGGCTTCGCTTGATACCTGGAACAAATAGACACAGCAAACACAATATCTGGTCTTGATGCAGTAAGATACATCAACGATCCTATCCTTGCAGTCTTCTTCGTGTTCAGCAGGCCCGAGTTTGTGATCAGTTTCAATAGGAGTACCATATGGTTTACAGTCATGGAGCTCATACCGAGTCAACATGTCATTGACATATTTGGACTGATGAATCTAGAGTCCTTTATCAGACTGCTCAACCTGTACACCCAGAAAGAATTTGAGTTCTCCCATGGCACTCATCTCAAACTCGGACTTCATAATTTTCTCGAAATCCCTGCACAAAGAATCATTAGTTGAACCAAATATAATGTCGTCCACGTAAACCTGTACCAGCAGCAAATCTGTTCCATCCCTTTTAATGAAGAGAGTGCTGTCGATGTGGCCTCGGGAAAAGCCATTTTTCGTTAGATGATTTGCCAACCTCGCATACCAAGCTCTGGGAGCTTGATGAAGACCATATAAAGCTTTGCCTAACTTGCAAACATAATCAGGATGAATAGGATCTTCAAAACCTGGAGGTTGCTTGACATACACATCCTTCAGAACCTCTCCATACAGAAATGCGCTCTTGACATCGAGTTGATAAACCCGAAAACCTTTAAATGTTGCAAAAGCCAGAAAGATGCGAATAGATTCCAGTCTTGCAACTGGAGCAAACACATCATCATAGTCCAAACCCTCGATTTGAGTAAAACCTTGAACCACCAACCGTGCCTTATTTCGAATAACTACGCCTCTGTCATCCTTTTTCACACGATATACCCAGCGAGTTCCAATTGGATCGACATCTTTGGGTAAAGGAACTAATCTCCAGACATCAAGCTTCTTGAATTGATTTAATTCTTCCTGCATAGCCTCAACCCAGTACGGGTCTTGCAAAGCTTCAGAAATTTTCTTCGGTTCAAGCTGGGATAAGAAACATTCTTCTATTTCTTCTTCAATACAGGCAAAAGAGGCAGATGAAGATTCTTCACGAGATTCATTAGCAGCTACTTGACCTCTAGTTAAAACGTCTTGTTGAAGTTCACCAATGATGTTATCAGTGGGGTGGGAAGAATGAATTCGAAGCTGAGGAATCGGATCAGGCACAATGATCGAATCCAGATTAGAAGGAGCGGCTTCTGAATGTTCAATAGCAACTGAGAGATCAGTGGCACAACTTTCATGGTCAACAGGTAAGAAAATATCAGTTTCAGTTACAGGATTGGATTCAGTAGCCATTTGATCAGCGTCGTAGGGAATATCAACATTGACAATATTCTCAGGTGGTGTAACACAAGAGGTTGAAGTAGAGACTTCAGAAGAAAGATCTAAACCATGAAGTAAAGATACCACCTGATCTTCTTCACTAAATTTGGGAAGATTAAAAGAATCTACCAACCTGTCATACTCAAACAAGGATTCCGGTCCCTTACCCTTTGGAGAATCAGTATACTTCATGAATCTTACTTCAAAATGTTCCTCTATTCTCCCAGTAGACTTGTTGAAAACTCTTTTATTTGGCGAGTTCACAGAATATCCCAAAAATAGACCCTCGACCACCTTTTCATCAAATTTGCCTACGGAGTCCTTGGTAATTAAGATGGTGTAAGGACACCCGAAAGGTTCAAGAAACTTCAAGTTTGGTTTGCGATTATTCAGCAATTCATAACATGTTTTGTTTCGCTTTTTAACCATGGAGACCCGATTTAACACATAGCAGGCAGTGTTAACAGCTTCTGCCCAAAAAGTAGTAGGCAGATGCGCGTCAGACAACATGGTTCTTGCTGTCTCAATAATTGTCCTATTTTTACGTTCGGCTACTCCATTTTGCTGAGGAGTACGAGCAGCACTAAACTGATGAAAGATTCCCTTTCGAAGACAATACATTTCCAAGGTTCTGTTCTTGAATTCTGTCCCATTATCGCTGCGAAGTTTCTTAATTTTCAGATTACACAGATTTTCCAATCTGTCGAACAGATAAGTTAGAGTATCAGGCGTTTCATCCTTTCCCGCCAAGAAATATACCCAGGAAAACCTTGAGTAATCATCAGTAACAACCAGACAATATGACTTCCCTCCAATACTTTTCTTATTCACAGGACCGAACAAATCCATGTGAAGCAGCTCTAATGGAGATTCAATAGAGTTCACTTGCTTAGACTTATGGAACTTCTTGTGTTGTTTCCCTTTGAGACAGGAAATGCATTCATCATCTATTACAAATGACCTTTTAGGCACTCCTAACACAAGATCATTATTAATAAGATAATTCATTCTCCGAAAATGAATATGACCCATTCGTCTGTGCCAAAGCAGTGAATCTTTAGGAGATGCTTTTGATAACAAACAAGTATGCTCCTTGGTAGTCACAGTCTGCATGTCCAAAATGTACGAGTTGCGTACACGGGGTGCTCTCAGTAGCACCCATTCCTTGGGAATAACAAATCCCGGTTTCAAAATCAAACACTCAACATCAGTAAATGCTGTAGTAAACTTCTTGTCGCAGACTTGAGAAACACTGATCAGATTGTGTTGCAGTTCCTCGACATAGTTTACTTTATCAAAACTTACTTTTCCATTTGTAAGAGTACCTTGTCCCGTGATGTTACCACCTGTATCTCCAGCAAAAGCAACATGTCCTCCACGATATGGTTTAACGTTAGACAAAAGAGACATGTCACCTGTCATGTGCCGTGAGCAGCCACTATCCACATACCATTTACTGCTTTGTACATGATCTGACTGCTACAGCACAACATGAGGAGAAAGTTAGTTAGAAATGGAGACCCAGGCCTTTACAGACTTGGGTACTCCGGAGATCTCATCAATAATAACTACATCAGTTAAAACTTTGTTCTTCAAGAGATCAGAAGTGTTTTCTGATGCAGTATTACTTGATGATGAGTCATTTGATGACTCTTTTGGTCTCCAAACATTCACAGGAACAATATAGGGTTGCTTGTTAACAATGTTAGGCTGTTTAACCGGTGGTTTACTAGGCCTAGTAGCATTAACTTTCGAGATAGACGTTTGATCAAGTGTACCCTTCTTTGAAAATGATTTTACAGTTGAATTTTTGGAAACATTTTTTGATAACATCTTTCTCGAAAGCAACGGACATTGATTAATCAAGTGACCTTGTTTCTTGCAGTAGAAACATGATCGTCTCTCCTTAAAGGTTTGGTCGTCTCTCCCTAAGAATTTAGGTGATACAGGCATCTTTGAAGTGAATGTCTCAGAGTGTGAAACAGAAGATTTAACAGAATTTTTGATTGATTTGTCATTAATATTCTTTAAACCTTTTCTTTTAAATTCAGCCTGAGTCTTAGTATTACTTTGAAAAGATTTATCGTTTGTCTTAGAAGTAATAATATGATGATCAGGCTTAGTGTTGTTCTTTTCACATTGAGACACACACTTACAATGAATATCCCCGACCTCGATCCTCTTTTCAGTAGTTTTTGAAGGAGCAGACTGATAACTACTGAAGGGGGTTAACTGGACAATTCCTGAGGAGGTAAACTTAACAGGTTCGAAAGGCTTCACTGGTTTAGCCTTGACCAACTTAGTTTTCTTTCTATCATGTTTGACCTCTATGTTAGCTTGATAAACTTCAGGCAACTTAGGAACAGGTAAACTAACAGATTCAACTACGGGCGTCTCTACTTGCTTGATAGCAGGTTCATTAACCGTCAGTTCAACAGGCTTTGTATCTACTAAGACAGTAGGCACAAAATCTTTAATTTCATCCTTAGACGGTCTACACAAGTTTACATCTAAAGATGGAGGCGGTTGATTATGATAACCCAAACCGCATTTATCTTTAGTATTAGACCTACCCGTCTGCAGGAGTTCAGTAAAGACCATGGATGAAGTATTGATATTCTTGAGTTTTCTTTTGTAATCAACAACTTCGGCTTGGGAGGCAGCCAATTCCTTTTTTAAATGAGCAATCATTTTTAGGTAACTGTCAATTTCATCTTGATTACTGAAAATAAGAGCCTTCAGCTCCTTTTTATCTTCTATTAATTGATTAATGTTACTTTCAAAATGTTTCTCATTATTTTTCAAAACTTTGTTTGCCTCCATTAGGTTCAAGATATCAGACTTCAGGTTATCATTATGTTCCATAAGCCCATTTACTTTACCAGTTAAACTTATACAAGAATCACAAGAAAATGACGCAAATTGTACCTCATTGTTGATGGCCATGAAGCATTGTTCTTGAGTTTCATGAGCAGAAAAGTCATAAGCATCACCATCTTCAATCAACAATGCAGCCTTAGCAGTAGAGTTCTCAATTTGTTTTGGAGTAACAGATGGCTTTGTGAAACCAGTGGCCGGCTGTCATCCTTTCTCGCATTCTCGGGCGAAGTGACCAAGATTCTGACACTTATAGCATTTGATCTTGCTTTTGTCGAATCCCATTGGTGTTCGGTCAGAGGCGTCTTCAAGAGATCTCTTTCCAGTTCTTCTTAGATAGTTCTTGGCTCTGCGAGTAAGCATAGCCATATTCCATCTGATGTCTATTCTTTCTAACTCATCTGGATCAACTTGATTGAAATCTTCATCAGTCAGTTCTAGAGTACTGACTCTCTTAGAAAGAAAGTCTTCATATGATGACAGAAAAGCAGTGAACATTGCAGCATGCTCATTTGTGGTGGCTGAAGTGGGAACTGACGGTGATGAACAAGATTTACTTGAGGAAGTAGTATAAGTTGGGAGGGATGAGAAAGTTCCTACAGCAGGATTACTGTAAGAAGAAGATCTCTGAGAATTAACTTCAGATGAAATGAAGGCGACTCCACTATTACTTGATTCTGATGTACGAGCAGTGGATCTTGTTTCCTTCTTTTGAATATCTAAAGCACCAGCTTCAAGCTTTCCAACAAGATCATCTAAGGACAATTGCATTGTCTTAGGATCATTTTCTAACAACAAAACTCGCGTTTCCCAACTTGGAGGAAGAGCAGCTAAAGCCTTTTTGTTAATTTCAGAATTCTTCAGATTATATCCTCCAGCTTGCAATTCATTTACAGTACGTGTAAATCTGCACAGCATGTCTCTGACAGTTTCATTTTTCTGGATATAGAAGTAATCAAATTGAGTTTTGACTAATTCCAGTTTGCTCTCGATGAACTCCGAATTACCACCAAATCTCTTCTCAATAGCAATCCAAAGATCATAAGCGATTGTTTGAGGAAACATATCCAAGACGTCAGTTGGAAGTGACATAGTGATAGCAGAGTGAGTTTTTCGTTCAATTTCCCATGCTTTTCGTTCTTCGGGAGTGTATGAACGAATGGGTTTGGGTGGAGGAACGCCCATGTGTTTTCCAAGAGCAACCGGAGCTTCATATCTTTCAAGAAGAGCCAATTCCATGACAGGATCAGTGAATAACACAAAAGATATAAATCGTTGTTTCCAAGCTCGATATTCCATTCCTGGCGCAAAATAAGGAGGTTTATTGGCACTACCTATCGTAGCATTATGTTGTAGAACTGCATCAACACTTTGAAGAGACATGTTGAAAATCTGCAAGAAAAGTTAGAAAATATTCCACAAACAAGCTGAAATTTTGTCTAAGTCTGGGAAAATGCGACACAGTGGTTGTGTCGCAGAAGGTCAATACGACACAACGGTTATGTCGTATAACAAAATCCGACAGAAGACAAAAATGCGACACAACAGTAATGTCGTATGTTATGTCGCAACTTGTGTCGCAGACCAGTTAAGGTCAAAGAAGATTGTGTCGTAGGCTTATGTCGCACGTTATGTCGCAGACAAGTTAATGTCGTATGGTTGTGTCGTATGAACAGTGGATACGACACAGAGCTTGTGTCGCAAAGACACGCGTGCAGACAGCCTAGAGCCCACAAAAAAGATTTCAACTTTCAACACAAATATTAAACTAATACACCATGCTTTTCTGCAGTTAGAATACCAATTTTTTAAGCAAAAGATTACCAACTTTTGTTTAAAACAAATTCCAAGGTTTGACAAACACAAACACTTAGGAATCAAACACCAAAATAAGCTCAAATATGCCCCTTTTTACCAAGAACACCAAGAACACACAAAATGAAAATAACACTATTTTGACTAAAATCTTGCAAAAACTAACTCGCAACCACAACTCAAGAGTATGCGGCTCTGATACCAATTGTAGGTTCCAACTATTCGGACCGACACGAGTAGTTTGCTTGTATGTAAATGCGGAAATTAAACACAACAAGTTATGCAAGATTTAAGCTAAATATCACCACAACACAAAGATGTATGTATATATATATAATATCAACAAGTAAACATACACTTTGACAAAACACACAAGGAACAAAATAACCTTACAAATGTAACTTTTCTCTCTGGACAGTAGGTTATGTGTGTGTGCAGTGGCCTCCTAACAGAAGCTGACGAACTTCTATTTATAGCCCAAATTAAGCTTTCTGCGACACAACCCTTGTGTCGCATAGACTGATTCTGCGACACAACCCTTGTGTCGCATTGACGGATTCTGCGACACAATACTTATGTCGCACAGAATGAATCTGCGACATAATCCTTGTGTCGCAAGATTACAAAAAATGTAATTAAACTATATCTTAGCTATTTAATGCGTAATTACAATAATGACACAATTACAGACTGAGACCAACTGACAGACACATCTAGATGTACCAACAGTTGTGGTTTATTTGGATGATATATTGGTGTATAGCAGGAACAAGGAAGAACATTTGAAGCATTTGAAGCAAGTCTTTGAAACCCTTAGAGCTCAAAAACTCTTTGGAAAACAGGAGAAGTGTTCATTTCTAGTTGATAAGGTGATGTTCTTGGGTTATGTGGTTTCCAAAGATGGGGTGTCCGTGGATCAAACCAAGATTGAAGCAATCAAATCCTGGCCTAGTCCTAAAAACATAAGTGAAGTGCGTTCGTTTCATGGTTTGGCCTCATTTTATCGTCGTTTTATTCGTGATTTCAGTACTCTTACTAGTCCCATTACTAATTGTTTGAAAAAAGGTGCATTTGTATGGGGGGTAGATGCCCAAAAGGCGTTTGAAACAATCAAGGAGCATTTGTGTGCTGCTCCTATTTTGGCTCTTCCAGATTTTTCGCAACCCTTTGAAGTTGAGTGTGATGCAAGTGGGGTAGGTATTGGTGCTGTTCTGATTCAAGCCAAACGTCCCATTGCTTACTTTTCGGAGAAATTGGGAGGTGCTCGTTTGAATTATTGTACTTATGACAAGGAATTTTATGCCATTGTTAGGGCATTGGATCATTGGAGTCATTATTTGCGTGCGAATCATTTCATTTTGCATTCAGATCATGAATCCTTGAAGTATATTAATGGACAGCAAAAGTTGAGTCCAAGGCATGCTAAGTGGGTAGAGTTTTTGCAATCCTTTCACTTTTCATCAAAATATAAGGATGGTAAAAGTAATGTGGTGGCTGATGCACTTTCACGTCGTTATGCTTTACTTGCTACACTTGATGTTCGTTTGTTGGGCTTTGAAACTTTAAAAGATTACTATGGTGATGATGCTGATTTTGGTGAATTGTTTGGGAAATGTACTAAGGGTGCCCAAGGGGAGTTTTCGGTGCAAGATGGTTTTCTCTTCAAGGGGAACCGGCTTTGTGTTCCAAAACATACTGTTCGTGAATTGTTGATACGTGAAGCACATGGTGGTGGGTTGGCTGGCCATTTTGGGGTGGTCAAGACTTTGGAAGTGTTGAAAGAGCATTTCTTTTGGCCTAAGATGTTAGGGGATGTAACTAACATTGTAGGTAAGTGTGTGACCTGTCATATGGCTAAAAGTTCATTCAAACCTGGTTTGTACTCGCCTTTACCAGTTCCAGTTCGTCCTTGGGAAGATGTGTCCATGGATTTTATTGTAGCTTTACCTCGCACTCAAAGGGGTAAGGATGCTATTATGGTTGTTGTTGACAGGTTTTCCAAGATGGCTCACTTTGTTGCTTGTCACAAAACTGATGATGCTAGTAATGTGGCTGATTTATATTACCGGGAGATTGTACGTTTGCATGGGATCCCCAAAACCATTGTTTCTGATCGGGATTCCAAGTTTTTGAGTTATTTCTGGAATACTTTGTGGAGGAAGGTGGGAACCAAGTTGTTTTTTAGCACATCACATCATCCTCAAACCGATGGCCAAACTGAAGTTACAAATAGGACCTTGGGGACGTTGTTGCGGGGTTTGGTGAGCAAGACTCAAAAAGATTGGGATGTTAAGCTTGCTCATGCTGAATTTGCTTATAATCGTTCTCCTACTTATGCTCCTGGTCATTCTCCGTTTGAAGTCGTTTATGGAATTAATCCCTACCTGCCATTAGATTTGATCCCATTGCCAAAGGAGGAGTTGGTTCACAAGGATGCTGATGCTAAGCTGAAATCTATGATGAAGTTGCATGAACAAGTTCGTAATCGTATTGAGGCTGTTAATGAAGCTTACAAACAGAAATCCAATAAAAGTAGAAAGCCTCGGGTGTTTGCGGATGGTGATTTGGTGTGGGTGCATTTGAGAAAAGAGCGTTTTCCAAGCAAACGTAAGAACAAATTGATGCCAAGAGCTGAAGGTCCTTACAAAGTGGTTGCACGAGTGAATGATAATGCATACAAGGTGGAGTTACCCGGAGATTATGGGGTGCATGCTACTTTTAACGTGGGAGATCTTTCACCGTATCTTGATGATGATGGTCTTGCTGAATTGAGGTCAATTCCTTTCAAAGGGGGAGGGGATGATACATACATGGATAAAGAAGGCCCGAAAGGTGATGGGCTGTTGGATGATGGGTTGGCGCTTACTATTGGGTTTGAAGCTGGTTTGGGCTCAATGACCCATGGAGTGTGCATGATAACCTTGGTGGATTAAAGTTTGCATGGTGCATTTAATTATGAACGAATTTCCAGTTTTATAATGTGGTTTTATTATGTTTTTATTAGTCTTAAATAGTAGTTAAAAGTTCCCATTATTGTAAGGCTCTTGGAGGTTTGTAACCTATCAATTTTGTAGGCTTTATTGCCATTTTCGTTTTTGGTGGAAGGGGATCAGATTTTTGAAGAAAACACAAAACACTACTCTCTGAATTATTGTTATAATTCTCTTGTTTGTCATTTTTGGGACGTGTTCCTGATTTTGGCTAGATTCAAATCAATAGGTCTTGATTTGCAATCTGTTTAGCAAATTATAGGTCTAAGTTGTTAAACACATACATCCCACACACTAATTCCTAATCATTCCAGTCCATACACGCATCAATACCAAAAATCATATATAAAATGAATTTTAGAAAGTATGTTTTATTAATGCTATGTAGATTTAAATTGGTCAAAAATATTAGCAATCAAAATAAACTTTCATTTCTAAAAAATTACAAATTAAATACATTCATTTATCCCAATATGATCCCAAGTCACGAAAATTACTCCAACAAAAAGATTTTATTTTTGTACATATTTAGTTTATTAATTTTTTCATTTTTCATTTTTAAATAGGTTAGAAAATTTTATCCAAAGTTAGTTTAATTTGATACAAATGTTTTTTCACAAAAATAAAAGAATTGTCGGATGTATATATTTCTTTATTCACGGATAAAGATATATATTCACGGAATATTATTTTCACGGATAAGTAATTTCAAAATTTGAAAAAACTTATACTTTTTCTTTTCCGTGATTATTACTGCGACAATCCCAAAAATTCCGACAATCACCTTTTCTTCGATTTCTTTCTGATTACTTGGTTTCATTAAAAACCAATCCGACAGACTTGCTCGCCTTTGTATTCCGAATCGATTGGTATAACTTTCTTTCTTTATTGTTAACAATTTCATACTTAATCAATCATAAACTTAATCTTTTGTTACTGTTCAAAATCGTCCGACAATTCGAATTGTCGGACCAACCGACAATACCGTATTGTCGGATGAACAGTGTGTTGGTTATCCGCGAATATTGAATTCTCGGATAAACAGTACTCCGTGATTTATTCTTATGATTGACTATATTGACTTGTTTGACTATTTGACTACGACAATCATATTGTCGTATAAACAGTACTTATTCACGGATGAATAGTACTTCGACAATATTATTCACGGATGAATAGTATTACGACAATATGAATCACGGACAAAATTTTTGAAATATTATTTTATTTTGAATTGTCGCATGAATATTATTCACGGACAATATGATTCACGGATAAATATATGATTGTCGTATGAATAGTACATAGCTAAGTCATATTGTCGCATAAGATTAATCATTGTCGCATGAACAGTATTCATTTTGTTATTGTCGGATACTTGGATGTTTGAAAATTTTTCTAAGTGTTGAAACTTTTCAAATAAACTTTCTGTTTAGATTTTGTGTGTCTAATAAACTCTTGGTGCAGATTTTATTTCTAAATGGCAGATTTAGATCCCATTGCTGCTGTTCAACCTGAGGTTAGACATCGAGCAGTCGTGTTCGAAAAAAGACACAATGCAACTGCGTATCTTATGGAACAACCTGATAAACCTGAAAATAGGAAGTTTTTCCCTATGATAAGGTTTCTTCTACGATCACGCATATCGTATGCCTTGACTGTATCTGTTCCCAATCTGTACGAAGACCACATGATAGACTTCTGGACCTCAGCTGTGTATCAAACAGATGTTAATCCTCCATGTATTACATCTACGGTTGATGGAAAACCTTTGTTGCTGACTGAAGAGCTGATTCGTCATACTCTCCAATTTGGAGATACTTTGAATGCATCAAATGACATTCCTCGAAACGTCATTGATCAATGTCTTCATCAAATGGGATGTACTAAAGGACCTCATGATGTACAAATCTTGAAAAATCATTTTTGTCCACACTGGAAGTTTTTGGCACATATATTGATCGGGTGCATCTCTCCGAGGAAAGCTGGTTTTGATTCAATGAGTTATCAGCTTGCAGGGATAATAACGGCTCTTGTCCACACTGGAAGGTTTAAAAACCGGTTCTATCACTTCATGGACGGTGGTGGTGACAAAGTTTCTAACTAAGTACTTTCCGCCCTCTAAACAAACCAAACTTCAAAATGACATCATGAACTTCCGACAAGATTTTGATGAATCATTATTCACCGCATGTGAATGCTTTAAAGGAGCATTGAAGAAATGCCCCAATCACCGACTCGACAAATCTGCACAATTGTGTACCTTCTATAATGGTTTAGACCCTAACAACCGAACCACCCTCGATGCTGTCGCACAAGGAAGCTTTATGACGAAGACAGATGAAGAAGGATGGAACCTTATAGAAAACATGACTATGCATCACCATGATTGGAACTGTGGAGATCACTCAACATCTTCAGCACCTCTCGCTGCATCGAATCCAATTCCTGTCGAAGTAATTAAGGTATTAACGGAGAAGATGGACACACTTGTCAAACAGTTTGGAGAACTTAAGAAACAACAGCACCAAGTACACCAAGTACACCAAGTGCAAGTCTGTCAAAACTGCACCAACTCGCAACCATCTGGTGAATATCAAGTTGAATATGAAGAGGTAGACGACACCGTTTACTATGCTTAATTTTCCGCTCGACCATAAAATTTTCCACCCGGTTTCAACCAAAACAACAACCAACCTAGAGGACCTCCATTCCCACAAAGAAACAACCAACCTTTCCAACCCCGATACCCAACTAGATACCCACCTTACTGTGACACTTCTCCAAATTAGGTAATACTTTATCTCTAATCACGTGCATTTCTTACGCTAATTCCAAACAAAAAAAAATTAAACTAAACTTTTGATGTTATATAAGCCTAACAAGCCCAATACTTTGGTAACAAAAGTATTACATATTTTGTAATTAATTATAATTGCATACAAATTTATCGGAACGAACCCAACAAAAATAAATGCAATCGTTGATGAAAGTTTAAATTTTTTTTTTAGGTAAAGGGTAAAATACCCGGTAAATATTATATACCAAAGATAAAGCGTTACAATACAAGTGGAAACCAAAAGCTTAGACTAAAAAAGACTAAGCATATATACTTGACAGGCCAAGTATATAACAACCTCTAAGCAACCAAACAAAGCCTGTTACACATAAAAAAGAACACCAAGCAACAATCCACTACAGACGCATCAGATGACAAGAAATCAGCCCCCAATCACAAGGGACGTCGGGATCTTCCAAATCTCCATGGCCTTCATGACAGCTGCTGAAGGCTTGAAGGAGAAAGAATAAACTCTGAGGCGTACAACCTCTAAAATGGCAGACACCACCTGATCTTTGGAACGATTCTGATTCTTAAACAACCGTAGATTACGTTCATTCCAAAGGGTATAAGAAGTAGCTCCAAGAAGAAGTTTAAAGATGATACTTCGGATAGACCTCCTAGCAACAAGCGGGTTAACCCATAGAACACAATCAAGTAAGCGAACAACTTGAAGAGAGTAACCAGCAAAACGTAAAACTCCAGCCAAACCTGTGAAGAAAAATTACACTCGAAGAACAAATGAGAGTGAGAATCAGGATGGACATTACAAAAAGGACAAAGAAGCAGGTTTAAATCGGTAGCAGGCCCGACATCCCATTGGTTCAATCTATCTTGAGTCTTCAACTTTCCCCCGATGGCTAACCAAAGATGAATAGAATGCTGAGGAATACATTGAGGAAACCAGACAACAGAAGACCAATTGACTTTTTCAGCCCTTGGCCTAATAGAATCCCAAGCATGGCTAATACGAAAATCAACCAGATCACCTCCAAACCTACGCCAACATAATCGATCAGGAACATTAGACAAACTTGGATTCGGAAGCTGAGATAGGTTCGGGAAACGCAAAATCCATGAATCAGGCTAATTCCAAGAATTATCCACAACAACATCCGCAATCATGTCACTTATCTGAAAATCTCTAATAATAGAATAACGAGGGAGAAAACTAGACAAGGGACAGATCGAATCCCAAATATCATACCACACTGAGATAGAAGAGCCATTACCAATATGAAACCAGAAATTGCTTCTAACTAAATTCCTTATCATGACGTTCTTACGCCAACACCAACTTAGGTCTCCTCTAACCGGAATTTCCCAGAAGCTCTTACCTCTCATCTTATACCAGTGAATCCATCGAACCCACATTGAATCTTTCCGAGTTAGAATATTCCAGATATGTTTAGTCATAAGAGTTTTATTCCATACATCAAGTCTCTTAATACCAAGACCACCTTCATCCTTAGGAAGACACACAACTTTCCAAGAAACTTTGGCCTTACCTTTCTTCATATCTCCTTGACACCAAAGGAAACCTCTAATGAGACTTTCTATTTGTTTTATAATACTAGTTGGAAGGATCAGAAGAGCCGCCCAATAGCCCTGAAGAGAAGTAAGAACCGAAGCCACCAACTGAAGTCTTCCTGTCAAAGAAAGCCATTTATTCTTCCAATTCCCAATTCGATTGCGCACCTTTTCAACCAAAGGATTACAATCCCGAGCTAATAACCTGGTAGAGATAAGAGGGACACCCAAATACCGAATCGGGAGGGATCCTTCAGCAAAAGGCATAAAAGAAAGAATGCCATGCTTCACAGTCCCATGCACATTACAAAAGAAAGCCGTGCTTTTAGGAAGACTAGGGGCTAAACATGAGACTCCAGTAAACTCATTAAGCGTATCAGAAATGACCTTAGCAGAAGCAACATTACCCTTACAAAAAAGAAATAAGTCATCTGCGAAACATATATTAACAATATGTTGATTATCATAATAATTATGATAATCAAACCCATCCGACCTGTCAACCTGTCTTCTAATTAACAAAGTCAGAATTTCCATGACCAGAGTGAATAGATAAGGCGACATCGGGTCCCCTTGACGTAGACCCCGACCACCTTTAAAAAAACCCATAATTCTGTCCATGAATACTTACAGAATACGACACTGTTGAAACACAAGCCATAATCAGATTCACCATATGAGGATGGAAACCAAAACCATGCAATATATTGCGTAAAAATACCCAATCCACCGTGTCATAAGCTTTCTGAATATCTACCTTAAAAGCACATCTCGGCACACCTTTAGAAAGATGGTAACCCCTCATTAACTCCTGAGTTAAAAGAATATTATCAGATATAGACCGTCCGGGAACAAACGCAGACTGATTCTCACTTACCAGATCACCCAAGCCAACTTTAATCCGATTAGTAATAACCTTACTAATACATTTGTACAATACATTACATAGAGAAATAGGCCGAAAATTAGTGATTCTAGAAGGTGTTGTTACCTTAGGAATTAACACAATAGAAGTATGGTTAATTTCCTTTAGTAAACAACCATTAGAAAAGAAATCTCGCACGGCCGTAAAAATATCCTCACCCACAATACTCCAAGCCTTCTTAAAAAAAGCTGCAGAGTAACCATCCGGACCCGGAGATTTGTTATCCCCAATCGAAAACATCGCCACCTTTACTTCTTCTTTTGTGACTTCACGGACCATATCATTTGCAATCCCAATAGGGAGCTTTCGAAGGAACAACTCCTCAACCTTCAAGGGCTGAATGGAATCAGATTGACCAAGAAATGATCGAAAATAATCCACAAAAGTAAGAGGAACCTGATCGCCTTCACAATGAGAATCATGAGAATCAATCACCACATTAATTCGGTTCCGACTAACCTTTTCTTTGACCGCATTGTGAAAATACTTAGTATTACCATCACCTTCTCGAAGCCAATCAATTTTAGATTTCTGCTTTAAGAAACGTTCCTCGTCAAGAACAGCTTGCTTATATGCCAAGAGATACTGACAAGCTTCCTCTCTTAAACTAATCGAATCAGGTTGCAAATCTAGATCCGTTTGGACTTTATCCAGCTCATGACGAAGTTTAGCAACCTTACCATGTAAATTCCCTTGACTCCTCATAAATGTACGAAGAGTCTTCTTCAAAAGCTTTAATTTGCTAGTAATCTGAAACATAGTAAAACCCTCCACCGGAATCCTCCATACATCTTTAACAATCTGAGGGAATTCAGACTTTAAAGCGAGAAAATTAAAGAACCTGAAAGGTTTAGGAACCCTACCAATAGACGAAGGCAATTGTAACACCGCAGGAGTATGGTCAGATATACGATAGGGTTTGAAAACCGCCACTAAACCAGGCCATAAAGAATTCAGCTCCACATTACTCATAACTCTGTCAATCTTTCTAAAGATACCCTCATTACTCTTGGGCTTTTGATTCCATGTAAAATGGAAACCCGAGCAATTAACATCCACCATATTAATGTCTTCAACACAATCTTTAAATGCACGCATGGCAATAGAAAAACATGAAGAACCAACAGAAGAATCCTCTAGATTAAGAGGAGCATTAAAATCACCCATAATTGCCCACGGTCTTCCATTAATAAACTGGTTATGCATGCGTAAATTATTCCACAATTCTCGCCGATGAACATGAAAATTCCCGGCATAAACAAAAGAGCAAAAGAAAACCTTTTGCATCGCACGAACTCCTATTTGGCAATGGATGACCTGATCGGACGAATGAATATGCAACAAATCAACCACACCAGGATCCTAGCCAAGAATAATCCTCGTTCCGCCAACACAATAACTAGCATTCGACATCCAATTCCAATGAGAAAAAATGTTCGAACATATCGGATTAAATTTAGCAGCAAGAATATGAGATTCTAGAATGGCACAAACACATAAGTTATTATCACGAATCACCTGTCGAACCTCACTTTGTTTAGGGACTTGGTTCATGCCCCTTATATTCCAGGATGCTATACTAATCATTGGAACCGTTGAGACCGGGAGTGCTTGCCCCCTCAGAAGAGAATGCTTTCTTCGGATCTCCCACAAAGTCCGCCGTCTCATTAAACCCACCTTCCACATCACTAATGTCATCCCCATCATTAAAAATAGACTTGTCCCTCTCCTTTTCCTGGTTAGGAACATTAGGAATATCCGACCCACCAGCACCACCTTCAGAACTTAAGACGTCAAACCGATTACCTACTGGCACCTGCTTCGTACTAGCACTCTGACCATTGGACTTAGATGATTGTCCAACATCTTTTTGCCGATACACAAACTTAGGCTTCGGATTGTGAATTACGAAACCGTCCTTAGCTTTAACCTGCTTTTCACGCGCAACTTGCTTGGGAACCATAAAATCGTTATTATTAGCCTGGGGAACTTTCTTAGCAATCACCTTAGTCACACATTTCGGGCACTCAGAATCGTTATGACCAAAAATCTTACATGAGCTACACCGAGGTGGTTTCCACTCATATTCAACATGCACCATGTACAATGTTTTCCCATTGCCCTCGACCTTTGGAATTGCAACACTTACATTATCTTTTAGGGCAGATTCCGAGTCAACTTCCACCATAGCTCTTGCGAAATTCGGCCGACCCCATGATTCCATACACATAGTACTTGTGTAGGAGTCAAGCATCAGCGGTGTACCAACCTTCGTGGCAATAGCGCTTAAACCATCCTCATTAAAAGCAAGGAGAGGAATATTATGAAGCTTTATCCAAACAGGCACTTTGGATAGATCTTCCTTTGCCAGATCCGCATCCGACGTCCATCTCCTTAGAATAATGGGTACCAACCGAATCATCCAAGGACCACCCTCTATGACCTGATTCATCCCAAATTCAGAATTGAATTTAAAGAAAAAGAACCCATTTGCGTGCATCATAACCTTTTCAATTCCAAACTTCTTCCATACGTTCATTACATAATTTTGAACCACTAGGAATGCTAATCTTTTCCCTATAAAGTAACCATATAAAGTATGAACATACTTTCTACTTGTCTCTTTAATCGTCTCCAAAGGGATCTCTAAATCAGCTTCAATTCCTGATGGAGGGTCCAAATTGAT
Source organism: Pseudognaphalium luteoalbum (assembly GCA_963422505.1). Lineage (NCBI taxonomy): Eukaryota > Viridiplantae > Streptophyta > Magnoliopsida > Asterales > Asteraceae > Pseudognaphalium > Pseudognaphalium luteoalbum. Next base: position 42,128,191 of record OY730194.1, read on the forward strand.
TCCTTTTCTGTAGCTTTTGACAATAAGCAAGTATGCTCTGTAAATCGAGTAATGGTACGCATGTCTAAGACATACATATTCTTTACCCTTGGAGCTCGCATAAGAATCCACTCTTGAGGTACCACAAACCCTGGTTTAAGAATTAAGCACACTTCATCGTTAAACCAAGTTGACAGTTTCTTGTCACAAACTTGGGAAACACTAAGTAGATTATGTTGAAGTTGTTCAACATAATTTACTTTATCAAAGCTGATTTCCCCGTTTGAAACGGTTCCCTCACAAGAAATCATGCCACCTTTGTCTCCAGCAAATGCAACAAACCCTCTGTCTTTAACCTTAATGTGAGCGTCCTCGGATCAGAATACGCAAACTAGAACGTATGTATATTTGTGCGGAATACAAATATACACAATCACAATGTGAATTATAGTAAAGAAGAAAGAGATAAAAGTATTCAACAGGAAATCTTGATTATTTATCAATATCAATCTTTCATATACAAGAAGTCAATAGTTACAAGTGAATGTCTCTCCAAAGCTCTCAAAATTACATCAAAAAGCATCATTCAAAATGACTTCAACTTACCTATTTATAGACGACACTACGACAATGTCAAGTATAATCCGTGAATAAGAATTCACGGATTTACACCGTCCGTGAATTCAAGCATTCACGGAATGCAAATGTCGAATAGGCATTCACGGACAATCCATTATTGTCGAATCATAAACATTCACGGACACATCTATTGTCGAATCCTTAACATTCACGGATAACCTAATCTCGGATTAACACTTTGAACAAAAATTAAGTATTAATCAAAACATGTCTTTACAAACTCCCCCTTTGAGAATACTTGATTCTTTTCTTCAAATCTTCAAGCATATCCAGGAAGATTGCATCCAGCAAAAATACCTTTTGAGCAACATACTTCTACAACCCGTTGAAATTTCAAAGCCATCTTTTCGTCATCATATGCATCATCATATACAATCGGATTCACGAGCAAGACTTCAAGATCATCTTTTGATAGATTGATTAAGCTCAGAGGATCAAACACATATACAATTGACTCTCTATTCCACATCACTTCTCCATTCAAGTCTCTATCATAACAAGCAATTTCTGCTTCTCCAGTTGATCCGTTATATCTCCAATGACTCACAAACTTAGAAAAATTCACTGGCAATTTCTCAAGTGGAATCTTTGTCATGCATTTAACTCGAGGATATGTGAAAGTGACTCTTGGTTGATTGGAAATAGGATCGATATCAAAATAATCAACGGTTCTCAATGGGAAAGTTTCCTTAACCCATGTGAATTTCCCATTATTACTTTCTCTTGTTAAAGTATCTGCCATCCAATTTATCAAACCATGTCTTGAACGATTAATGATATCCACAGAAGCCAAATGATTGATTTCACACTTAGGTAATTTTTCTAAGGCTTTGAATGTAGAGTGGAAGTATTGAAGTCCATCAGTCCTTTTAATGATGAATACTTTGTTGTCATTATCATATTTCCATCTGATAATTCTACCAACGCATTCATATCTTGGTATTTTAAAGAACTTACGAACTGTAACCACTGGAGTTGGTTGTTTAGGAAACCACCAAGAAACTTTTTGCTCAGGCTCTTTATCATCATCAGAATCTTTCCATAACCCTTCTTGTGAACACATATCTGACTGAACATTCTCCGGATGAAGTTCATCTTCAGAATCTTCCCAGTCTTCAACGTGAACATAATCGAAATCAGGTTCAAAACCCGGAGGATATTCTGGATCGAAATCTTCAAAATCATAATCACCATCATTGCAAAGTTCAACAAATGGTATTAAATCTTCAATAATCACATTCAAAGGAGTTGGACAAAGCACCTCTTCATCTTCAATGCTATCCATTAAATCCTCCTGATCAAAAATACGAGATGATTCTCCAAGCTCAAACATTCTTGACTCATGTATTGCATTTATAGGATCAACTTCTAATGGTTCGTTTTCTTGAAAAACAACCAATGCTTGTGAGAAATTTGGTTGATCACTATCATTTCCATCATTAGTGTCATCAGCATTTTCAGTCATATCATCACCATGATCACCATCATCATCATCACTATCATTACCATCACCATCATCATCATTACCATCATCACCATCATCACCATCATCATTACCATCATCACCATCATCATCACCATCATCACCATCATCATCATTACCATCACTCTCCCCCTGATCAACCAACATTTCTTTCAGAAGAAAAACATCAAGTTCCAATTCTTCTATTCGATTATTCTGAGATAGAATTTGCTGTCGTTGTTCCTCGAGAAGAATATCTTGAGTATTGATGCGTTGTAAAGCATTTAGTAAATCCATTTGAAGCTTTTCAACAAGAGTCATCAGCGGTTTTACAGCTCGTTGTAAAGATGCATCAAGGTTAGCCATGCTAACACTTGGTCCAGGTAAAGAAGAAGATGTGCCAGCTGCAACAGAAGCAGCAACAGGTATTGTAGAAGGAGCTGGAATAGAGACAGAAATACCTTGTGATGTCACAACAGGCATAGAGGTAGAAGCAATATCAGCAAATGAACTGGGTTCAGAAATTCTGCGTCTTTGAGATGGCCGAATATCAGGTACATATTCAGGATCTTGTGCCTCTTCGCGTTGACGTCTTAAATCCTGTCGTTCTTTTTCAATATTTTCAGCAATAAGTCTTTGAGGAACTAAAGATTCTTCAACAGATTGTAGACGAAAAGATTGATCCTCTTCAGAACTTGAAGATTCCACTTCCTCATGATCAATCAAAGGCACCTCCTGCTCCCCCTCAGAGGATTCACTATCAGTAGTAGAATCAGCAGGTTGTACAATCTGTGGCATTGCAAATTGTGGTGGTTGAAAGTCAGCATCAATGATATGGCCAAATAAATCAACAGTAGGCGGCACTGGTTTGCCCCTATATCCATTGCAATCAGCAAACACTCTTTTGGGAATAGGAGTGTAGTGTAGAATGCTTCCATGATAAGTAATCGCATTGACATGATTATCAAAAATATGCTGAAGAAACCGAGGATACATGAAGAATCCATCATCACTAATGTTGCCAGCCAAATTCTCAAAGATGTATCTCGAAAAGTTAAATGGGATATTTAGAACAAGAGCCGTCACAATCCCTGCAAGCTGATAACTCATTGAATCAAAACCAGCTTTCCTCGGAGAGATGCACCCAATTAGCATACGTGCCAAAAACTTCCAGTGTGGACAGAAATGGTTCTTCAGAATTTGAACATCATGAGGGCCTTTAGTACACCCCATTTGATGAAGACACTGATCAATGACGTTTCGAGGAATGTCATTTGATGCATTCAAAGTATCTCCAAATTGGAGAGTATGACGAATCAGCTCTTCAGTCAGCAACAACGGTTTTCCATCAACCGTAGATGTAATACATGGAGGATTGACATCTGTTTGATATACAGCTGAAGTCCAGAAGTCTATCATGTGATCTTCATACAGATTGGGAACAGATACAGTCAAGGCATACGATATGCGTGATCGTAGAAGAAACCTTATCATAGGGAAAAACTTCCTATTTTCAGGTTTATCAGGTTGTTCCAGAAGATATGCAGTTGCATTGTGTCGTTTTTCAAACACGACTGCTCGATGTCTAACCTCGGGTTGAACAGCAGCAATGGGATCTAAATCTGCCATTTAGAAATAAAATCTGCACCAAGAGTTTATTAGACACACAAAATTTAAACAGAAAGTTTATTTGAAAAATTTTCAACACTTAGAAAAATTTTCAAACTTTCAAGTATCCGACAATAACAGAATGACTACTGTTCATGCGACAATGATTAATCTTATGCGACAATATGACTTAGCTATGTACTATTCATACGACAATCATGTATTAATCCGTGAATCATATTGTCCGTGAATAATATTCATGCGACAATGCAAAATTAAAATAATATTTCAAAAATTTTATCCGTGATTCATATTGTCGTAACACTATTCATCCGTGAATAATATTGTCGAAGTACTATTCATCCGTGAATAAGTACTGTTTATACGACAATATGATTGTCGTAGTCAAATAGTCAAACAAGTCAAAATAGTCAAACATAAGAATAAATCACGGAGTACTGTTTATCCGAGAATTCAATATTCACGGATAACCATTACACTGTTCATCCGACAATACTGTATTGTCGGATGGTCCGACAATTCGAATTGTCGGACGATTTTATTGAACAGTACCAAGCGTTATTGAAGTGATCGATTAAGCATGAAATCCTTAACAATAATGAAAGAAATTTATACCAGTCGATGCGGAATACAAAACCGAGTAAGTCTGTCGGATTGGTTTTTAATGAAACCAAGTAATCAGGAAGAAATCGAAGAAAAAGTAATTTTCGGAATCTTGGAATTGTCGGAGTAATAATCACGGAAAAAGAAAAGTGTAAGTTTTTCAAATTTTGAAATTACTTATACTATTTCAATTATTCCGTGAAAACAAATAATTCCGTGAATATATATGTCTTTATCCGTGAATAAAGGTATATATTCATCCGACAATTCAAAAATTATGGATAAAACATTTGTATCAATTTAAACTAACTTTGGATAAAATTTTCTAACCTATTTAAAAATGAAAAATGAAAAAATTAATAAACTAAATATGTACAAAAATAAAATCTTTTTGTTGGAGTAATTTTCGTGACTTGGGATCATTTTGGGATAAATGAATGTATTTAATTTGTAATTTTTAGAAATGAAAGTCTATTTTGATTGCTAATATTTTTGACCAATTTCAAATCTACATAGCATTAATAAAACATACTTTCTAAAAATCATTTTATATATGATTTTTGGTATGTGTTATATACTTGAACACTTTGGCATCTAAAATATCTCTTTTTTTTATTATTATTATTAATATGCATATCATTTTATATAACCAAAATAAAAATATACTTTCAAATTCATAATATATTAATATTTTCATATAAAGAGTGAAAATATGATGATATCTTTAGAAGTACATACATATGTTGGAATGACTTTTAGTCACATATGTCATACTTCGAGTTGGACTAATAAACTGTATCACAGGTCTATACATCGTATAACAAAGTGATAGAGTTTATTATGATAGATATTTATATCTTTATCAATATTTATATGTCCGTTTATTAAAAAAATATACCGACTAAGGTCTGTACACCGTACAACAAATAGTCAATACATTTTTCCCAGATATCATAATATAAAGACCCTAAATCATGAATCATAATATATTAATCCTTCAAAATTTAAGACTTTTATTATCATATTGATAATTTTATTGTCATACACTAATATTTTGGAAGATATAAAATAATATGCAAAAATATTTAGACATTTCTTAGACTAGATATGATAGACCCACAAATGCCTACCAATAAACCATATTTAAAAATACATTAATAGAAAATTTGGTTTAAAAAATGCTATATAAACCTATTAGCATATCAAAAATAGTACATAATATTCCTTTCTCAGATTTATATGTAAATACAATTCCCAATGTACTATCATTTCCCAACTTTTACACAAAAATCTCCCCCTATTTTTTATTTTTCATATGTTTTTGAATTTTTGTTTAAAGAAAAAGTAAAAAAATAAACAACAAAGAAAATTCAAAAAGATCCAAAGGTTATTTAATTTGATCTAAATGCTTCATTCCGAGCATCAAGATTAATTCTTCAAAACGAGGTTTAGAAAACGCTTTTGTAAATAGATCAGCTCGTTGTTTTAAAGTATTAATATGGACTAAGTTAATCAAGTGTTTCTCATAGCAATCCCGTATAAAATGAAAACGAATTTCGATGTGTTTCGTTTTAGAATGCTGTACGGGATTACGTATGATACTTATGGCAGCAGTATTATCTATATGCAAAGGAGTTTTGTTTAGAAGAAACCCATAATCTCTAAGTTGTTGTTGAATCCAAAGAATTTGGGAACAACAACTTGCAGCAAAGATATATTCTGCCTCTGCAGTAGAGTTAGAAACTGTATCCTGTTTCTTACACTGCCATGTCACAAGACGTTCTCCTAGAAATTGACATCCACCCGATGTGGTTTTGAAGTCAATACCACATCCGCCATAGTCTGAATCGGAATATGCAGAAAGAGAAAAGTCATCATCATGTGAATACCAAATGCCTAAATTAGGCTTTCCTTTCAAGTATCGGAAAATACGTTGAACGGCCTTCAGATAAGAAACTTTAGGATTTGCCTGATATCTTGAACAAATGGAGACAGCAAACATAATATCTGGACGCGAAGCTGTCAAATACATAAGAGACCCAATCATGGACCGATATTCCTTTTCATCAGTTGATTGATCATCAAGAGCAGGGCCAATCTTTTCAACAAGATCAATGGGTGTAGAAATGGATTTGACATCTGTCATCAGAAATTTCTTTAAGATTTCAGTAACATACTTTGTTTGATGTATGAAAATGCCTGAATCAAGTTGCTGGACTTGCAATCCAAGAAAGAATGCCATTTCACCCATGGAACTCATTTCAAATTTTGATTTCATAATCTGCTCAAACTCTCTGCATAAGCTTTCATTTGTCGACCCAAATATGATGTCATCGACATACACTTCAACAAGCAATAAATTCCCTTTTACTTTTCTGATGAAAAGAGTGCTGTCAATCTGACCTCTAGAAAACCCATTTGCAAGGAGATGTTGAGATAAAGTTTCATACCAAGCTCTAGGAGCTTGATGTAAACCATACAAAGCTTTATCCAACCGATACACATAATCTGGAAATTTAGAGTCTTCAAAACCCGGTGGTTGTTTGACAAACACTTCTTCATGCACTTTCCCATATAAAAATGCGCACTTGACGCCCAACTGATATACTTTAAACCTCATGAAGGAAGCATAAGCTAGAAAGATCCGAATTGATTCAAGTCTAGCAACCGGTGCAAACACTTCATCATAATCTAAACCTTCGATCTGAGTAAAACCTTGAACAACTAATCGGGCCTTGTTGCGGACCACGATTCCTCGATCATCTTTCTTATTATGAAAAACCCATCGAGTGCCAATCAGATGCACATCTTTAGGTGGTTTCACTAAAGTCCAAACTTGCAATTTCACAAACTGTTGTAATTCTTCTTGCATTGCTTGAACCCAAGAGGATTCAGTCAAAGCTATTTGAACATTTTTGGGTTCAATTTGTGATAAAAAACAAGAAGAAGAATCAGTTTTGAGTTGATGCCGAGTCTTAATTCCCTCTGACACATCTCCAATCACATTCTTTAGAGGATGTCGATACTTAGAATTAATTCGCAATGTAGGAACCGACTCTACATGCAAATTATTTCCTAAGTTGGAATCTTCAGGAGTACTAACTACTTCATCACTAGAATCATCAAAAATTGGTTCTTCCAGGTTAGCAGAAGGTTCCTGAAAATTGTCAGTATCGTCAGGATTGGAAGTTGTATCTTCGTCTACAGTTGTCAAAAGAGGAGAAATCTCATGAGCAATTGAGTCATCAAAAGATTATGGTGGAGTAAGATGAGAAGTAGAAACTGGTGGAACTGAAGTAATAAGCGGTTCAGCAGGAACAGATGTAACTGGAATAACAAAGTCATCCAAATCTGTAGCAGAAGAAGAAGACACATCATGCTGAAAAATAGCAAGAGAATTAAAGAATGTGTCGTAATCGAATAACCATTTTGGACCTATGCCATTAGAAGAGGGAGAATGCCGAAGAAATTCAACTTCATAGCATTCCTCTATTCGATGTGATGCCGTGTTATAAACTCTCTTGTTGTGAGAATTTGTAGAATAACCCAAGAAAAATCCAGATTCAGATTTTTCAGAAAACTTAGGAAGGCGATCCTTAGTCTTCAACAACAAACACGGACATCCAAAAGGTTCCAAAAAATGAATATTCGGTTTCCGATTATTCAGTAATTCATAGCTCGTTTTCTGCTTATCTTTGACCACAAGAACTCTATTTAATACGAAACAAGCCGTATTAACTGCTTCTGCCCAAAAAGTTGTTGGCAACTTTGCATCTGAGAGCATTGTTCTTGCAGCTTCGATCAAAGTTCTGTTCTTCCTTTCAGCAACTCCATTTTGTTGTGGAGTTCGTGGTGCACTAAATTGTTGAGTAATTCCGTGCTGAAGACAAAACATTTCCATTAAGTAGTTCTTGAATTCTGTACCATTATCACTTCTCAAAATTTTCACTTTCCGAGAAAACAAAGTTTCTAATCTCAGAATTAGATACTTGATTTTCTCAGCAGCCTCATCTTTTGTACTAAGGAAGTAAACCCATGAAAATCTGGAGTAATCATCAGTGATTACTAAACAATAGGATTTACCCCAAATACTCCGAACACTTACGGGTCCAAACAAATCCATATGGAGAAGTTCCAAAGGAATGTTAATAGAATTCATCAATTTATGTTTATGAGACTTCTTAGTTTGTTTTCCCTTTTTACAGGAAATACAGTGATCATTTAGTGAAAAGGTTTGTTTAGGAACCCCAATCACTAAATCATTCTTAACTAAGAAGTTCATTTTCCTAAAGTTAATGTGAGCCATTCTTCTGTTCCACAAAATTGATTCCTTTTCTGTAGCTTTTGACAATAAGCAAGTATGCTCTGTAGATCGAGTAATGGTACGCATGTCTAAGACATACATATTCTTTACCCTTGGAGCTCGCATAAGAATCCACTCTTGAGGTACCACAAACCCTGGCTTAAGAATTAAGCACTCTTCATCGTTAAACCAAGTTGACAGTTTCTTGTCACAAACTTGGGAAACACTAAGCAGATTATGTTGAAGTTGTTCAACATAATTTACTTTGTCAAAGCTGATTTCCCCGTTTGAAACAGTTCCCTCACCAGAAATCATGCCACCTTTGTCTCCGGCAAATGCAACAAATCCTCCGTCTTTAACCTTAACATCCTCAAGCAGAGAGAGATTCCCTGTCATATGTCTTGAACAGCCACTATCGATGTACCATATGTTATCAATAGCTCGGGAAGACTGTAAGACATTTGATCAAAAACGGATTAGTTGCGAATGGAGACCCAAGACTTTGAGGCTATGGGTCGTCCAGTAATGACATCCATGATGAAAACGTCAATTTGTTTCAAATTCCTTTTGAAATTCTTTTTGATTGACGCATCATGAGATATTGTGTTCTTCTTTGAAGAAACAGAAGATGTTACTTTCGGTTTTGATGATTTTTCGTGGATAGTTTTTAAATCATTTTTGATTTTAGAATGTTTAGCTTGCTTCGAAATGTCTTTTGTACGTTTTTTAGCAAGCGTGTGACACTCATTGATAAGATGTCCACGAACACTACAATAGAAACATTTTCTTGTTTCATATTGTTTCCGAGAAGTAACCCTTTTATCTGAAACATGAAGTGAAGTCTTACTTGTAGAAGCCTCACATTTAGAATGTGATTTTCTACTTGTAGACACTTCACTTTTGGTAGAAACAAAGTGAGAAGAAGAAAGTTTAGCTTTTGATGAAGAAGTTGATGATTGTGATTTTTGTGGTGAAGAACATTGTTTCAAAATCTGTTTAACTTGTGTTGGTGTGTCACAAGCTTTCGATTTTTCTTTTAAATTTTTTAAAACACAATCTTTAATCTTGTCACTACATTCACAATCATGCTTTTTCATTTTGGAAGCATCAAATTTGGATTCATCAGCTTGTGAATCATCAACTTTAGAATCATCTTTGAAAGATGATTCTAGAGTCTTATTTGAAGACACCTTTTTATGTGTGTCTTTCAAATCAACTTTTCCTTTTCCATAAGCAAACTCAACATTTTCTTCATTTTTAACTGGCAATGCAGAATAGGTAGTTGGTGGAGGAACAAAATGATATTCAACTTTTGAGTCTTTTGTTTTTGAATCATTTTGATATCCAATACCAGATTTAGATTTAGTATCTAAACGTTGGTTATTGATTATCTCATCAAAAACAACAGCAGATGTTGAAACATTTAGCAATTTTCTTTCAAGATCTAAAAGCATAGAATCAGCATCAGATTTTTCCTTTTTTAATAAATCCATTTCAACCAAATAGCTATTAATAATGGATTGCTGATTGAAGATTTTTGCTTTTAAATCATGTGTTTCAACATTTGTTGACTCAAAACGTTTATTTAAAAGATTATTATTTTCAACCAATTCCTTGTTCTGTATTTTTAACTTTTCATTGTCAGTTAAAAGTTTAGCATTTTGAGTTTGATACATGCTGATTTGATTATTCAAATCAGTGCAATTTGAGCAAATTTGGTCAGCAAGGGAAGAATCGACCTCGGAAACATTCGCCATAAATGCTTGGTTTTGGGAATAATCATCCACGTGTGCGCTCCAATCATAAAACTCATCAGAAGTAGAAATGAGTGCAGAAGACGTGGGAGTAGCAGATGTTTCCTTTGTTTGAGATTGAGTAGATGAAGAATATGTCTTGGAAGTTGATGGCTTGGTAAAACGAGAAGTAGGAGCTTTATTCTTCTCACACTCTCTTGCAAAGTGACCAAGATTTTGACAATTGTAACAACGAACTCTTGATTTGTCAAAACCTGGTTTACCTCCCAGTTTATTTTTACCAGTTCTTTGTAAAAACCTTTTAACCCTCCTGGTAAGCATAGCCATATTCCTTTGCAAATCCATCTCTTCTAGGTCATCTGGATGCAATTGACCATAATCCTCTTCAACTAACTCAACATTTCCAACTCTTCCAGAAATAAAAGCTTCATATGAAGACAAGAATGCAGTAACAACATTTGCATGGTCTTCAGTCACTCTTGAAACTTGTGGATTAGAATTCTGTTGTTGTTGATGGCTTGGAGTTGAAGAACTTCCAGAACCATAAAAACCAAAACTTGAATAACCACCAGATATGGTTCCACTTGGATTTCCACCAGAATAAGTTTCAGATCCTGAATATAATGTCGTTGATTCAGAAGATTTGGTAGTACCAAATTGAGTAAACTGCATCATTTTTCCTGTCTCCTTTTTCTGGAGAGACACATCATACACCTGAAGCTTATTAATTAAATCCTCAAAAGCATATTCCCCTAATGACTCATCTTCCAACAAGATATTTGCTTTGATGTCCCATCGAGAAGGCAAGGCTTCAATCAATTTTTCATTGATTTCAAGACGCTCAAGAATCATTCCATGTCTTTTTAACTCACTGATAAGCTGTGAGTACCTAACGATCAAATCGTTAAAAGACTCATTGGGAACACAGGTGAAAACATCCCATTGTTTCTTTAGTAAATCGCGTTTGCTCTTTTTCAATTTATCATTACCAGCAAACCGCTTTTCCATTGCTTTGTACAATTCAAAAGCAGTAGACAAATCTTTCCACCCTACTAAAACATCGCTTGGAAGACTCATTGAAATGATGGATTTGGCCTTCTTATCACGATCATGTTCTTTTCGTTCTTCCGAATTCATCATCTTTAATGATTTAGGTGGAGGATTATCTCGATAAATGCCTTCTGCTCTCGGATGTATATATTGTTCCAATATTGGAATCATCAAATCAGGATCATACAAAGCAATAAATGATTCAAAACGATATCTCCAATCATCGTAATCGTTTTGACAAAGAAACTTGGGTGGTTTTGTAGTTGTTCCGGTCTCTTGATCATTTTTCATCATCGTTTGCCAATTAACATGAGCCATCTTCCAAGATGAAATCAGTGAATCACACTAAAAATTCTTTAATCTTTCTTTGTGAATACAATATCCGTGAATATTAATATAAGTGAATACTAATATCCGTGAATACAATATCCGAGAATAACCAAATACTATTATCCGTGAATATTAAAAAACAGTTAATAATATTTTGAAAATTTTAATCCGTGAATCTAATTACACTGTTTATGCAACAATAGTATAATTCACGGATACTGTTTATGCGACAATAGTAATATTCACGGAGTATATATATTTACGGAATTCTGAATTCACGGAAAGTGTTAATTCACGGAAGACGATGTCCAGAATTTTCAAAATGATCCAGATTCTTCAAAACAAACTTGTTTTTGATGAAACTTGATGCAATGTGCTCGGAATTCAATTTCCGACACTCAGAAACGATCAATTTGAACTTTGAACATCAAAGTTTCAAACATGCATAAAATACGTGAACTTCTGGTATGTCTCTTGATCAACGCGTCATCATAGAGTAGATGTGAATGAATTCAGAAGAGATTCTATATCAGAAATCACTTGTTAACACCTTCAGAATGATTTTGACGCTGTCTCAAATGATTGTAACACTAGACATCACTGTAACTTCTTTAAATCTTCATCTTCACACTTTAATTCACACAAATGTTCTAATTTCTTATCCTTTTGGCTCTGATACCACTTGTGAGCGTCCTCGGATCAGAATACGCAAACTAGAACGTATGTATATTTGTGCGGAATACAAATATACACAATCACAATGTGAATTATAGTAAAGAAGAAAGAGATAAAAGTATTCAACAGGAAATCTTGATTATTTATCAATATCAATCTTTCATATACAAGAAGTCAATAGTTACAAGTGAATGTCTCTCCAAAGCTCTCAAAATTACATCAAAAAGCATCATTCAAAATGACTTCAACTTACCTATTTATAGACGACACACTACGACAATGTCAAGTATAATCCGTGAATAAGAATTCACGGATTTACACCGTCCGTGAATTCAAGCATTCACGGGATGCAAATGTCGAATAGGCATTCACGGACAATCCATTATTGTCGAATCATAAACATTCACGGACACATCTATTGTCGAATCCTTAACATTCACGGATAACCTAATCTCGGATTAACACTTTGAACAAAAATTAAGTATTTTGTGCGGAATACAAATATACACAATCACAATGTGAATTATAGTAAAGAAGAAAGAGATAAAAGTATTCAACAGGAAATCTTGATTATTTATCAATATCAATCTTTCATATACAAGAAGTCAATAGTTACAAGTGAATGTCTCTCCAAAGCTCTCAAAATTACATCAAAAAGCATCATTCAAAATGACTTCAACTTACCTATTTATAGACGACACACTACGACAATGTCAAGTATAATCCGTGAATAAGAATTCACGGATTTACACCGTCCGTGAATTCAAGCATTCACGGAATGCAAATGTCGAATAGGCATTCACGGACAATCCATTATTGTCGAATCATAAACATTCACGGACACATCTATTGTCGAATCCTTAACATTCACGGATAACCTAATCTCGGATTAACACTTTGAACAAAAATTAAGTATTTTGTGCGGAATACAAATATACACAATCACAATGTGAATTATAGTAAAGAAGAAAGAGATAAAAGTATTCAACAGGAAATCTTGATTATTTATCAATATCAATCTTTCATATACAAGAAGTCAATAGTTACAAGTGAATGTCTCTCCAAAGCTCTCAAAATTACATCAAAAAGCATCATTCAAAATGACTTCAACTTACCTATTTATAGACGACACACTACGACAATGTCAAGTATAATCCGTGAATAAGAATTCACGGATTTACACCGTCCGTGAATTCAAGCATTCACGGAATGCAAATGTCGAATAGGCATTCACGGACAATCCATTATTGTCGAATCATAAACATTCACGGACACATCTATTGTCGAATCCTTAACATTCACGGATAACCTAATCTCGGATTAACACTTTGAACAAAAATTAAGTATTTTGTGCGGAATACAAATATACACAATCACAATGTGAATTATAGTAAAGAAGAAAGAGATAAAAGTATTCAACAGGAAATCTTGATTATTTATCAATATCAATCTTTCATATACAAGAAGTCAATAGTTACAAGTGAATGTCTCTCCAAAGCTCTCAAAATTACATCAAAAAGCATCATTCAAAATGACTTCAACTTACCTATTTATAGACGACACACTACGACAATGTCAAGTATAATCCGTGAATAAGAATTCACGGATTTACACCGTCCGTGAATTCAAGCATTCACGGAATGCAAATGTCGAATAGGCATTCACGGACAATCCATTATTGTCAAATCATAAACATTCACGGACACATCTATTGTCGAATCCTTAACATTCACGGATAACCTAATCTCGGATTAACACTTTGAACAAAAATTAAGTATTAATCAAAACATGTCTTTACACTTAACATCCTCAAGCAGAGAGAAATTCCCTGTCATATGTCTTGAACAGCCACTATCGATGTACCATATGTTATCAATAGCTTGGGAAGACTGTAAGACATTTGTTCAAAAGCAGATTAGTTGCTAATGGAGACCCAAGCCTTTGAGGCTATGGGTCGTCCAGTAATGACATCCATGATGAAAACGTCAATTTGTTTCAAATTCCTTTTGATTGACGCATCATGAGATTTTGTTTTCTTCTTTGAAGAAACAAAAGATGTTACTTTCGGTTTTGATGATTTTTCGTGGATAGTTTTTTAATCATCTTTAATTTCAGAATGTTTAGCTTGCTTCGAAATATCTCTTGAACGTTTTTTAGCAAGCTTGTGACACTCATTGATAAGATGTCCACGAACACTACAATAGAAACATTTTCTTGTTTCATATTGTTTTCGAGAAGTAACCCTTTTATCAGAAACATGAAGTGAAGTCTTACTTGTAGAAGCCTCGCATTTAGAATGTGATTTTCTACTCGTAGAAACTTCACTTTTGGTAGAAACAAAGTGAGAAGAAGGAAGTTTAGCTTTTGATGAAGAAGTTGATGATTGTGATTTTTGTGGTGAAAAAGATTGTTTCAAAATCTGTTTAACTTGTGATGGTTTTTTACAAGCTTTTGATTTTTCTTTCAACTTTTTCAAAACACAATCTTTAATCTTGTCACTACACTCACACTCATGCTTCTTCATTTTGGAAGCATCAACTTTGGATTCATCAGTTGGTGAATCATCAACTTTGGAATCATCTTTGGAAGATGATTCTAAAGTCTCACTAAATGACATCTTTTGAGGTATGTCTTTTAATTTATCAACCTTGCCCTTCCCATAAGCAAACTCAACATTTGCTTCATCTTTAACTGGCAATGCAGAATAGGTAGTTGGTGGAGGAACAAAATGATATTCAACTTTTGAGTCTTTTGTTTTTGAATCATCTTGATATCCAATCCCAGATTTAGATTTAGTATCTAAACGTTGGTTATTGATTATCTCATCAAAAACAACAACAGATGTTGACACGTTTAACAATTTTCTTTCAAGATCTAAAAGCATAGAATCAGCATTAGATTTTTCTTTCTTGAGTAATTCCATTTCAACCAAATAGCTATTGATAATGGATTGCTGATTGAAGATTTTTGCTTTTAAATCATGTGTTTCAACATTTGTTGACTCAAAACGTTTATTTAAAAGATTATTATTTTCAACCAATTCCTTGTTCTGTATTTTTAACTTTTCATTGTCAGTTAAAAGTTTAGCATTTTGAGTTTGATAAATGCTGATTTGATTATTCAAATCAGTGCAATTTGAGCAAATTTGGTTAGCAAGGGAAGAATCGACCTCGGAAACATTCGCCATAAATGCTTGGTTATGGGAATACTCATCCACGTGTGCACTCTAATCATAAAACTCATCAGAATTAGAAATAAGTGCAGAAGACGTGGGAGTAGTTTATGTCTCCTTTGTTTGAGACTGAATAGATGAAGAATATGTCTTGGAGGTTGATGGCTTAGTAAAACCAGAAGTTGGAGCTTTATTCTTTTCACATTCTCTTGCAAAGTGACCAAGGTTTTGACAATTGTAACAATGAACTCTTGACTTGTCAAAACCTGATTTACCTCCCAGTTTACTTTTACCAGTTCTATGTAAAAACTTTTTAACCCGCCTGGTAAGCATAGCCATATTCCATTGCAAATCCATCTCTTCTAGGTCATCTGGATGCAATTGATCATAATCCTCTTCAACTAACTCAACATTTCCAACTCTTCCAGAAATAAAAGCTTCATATGAAGACAAGAATGCAGTAACAACATTTGCATGGTCTTCAGTCACTCTTGAAACTTGTGGATTAGAATTCTGTTGTTGTTGATGGCTAGAAGTTGGAGAACTTCCAGAACCATAAAAACCAAAACTTGAATAACCACCAGATGTGGTTCCACTTGAATTTCCACCAGAATAAGTTTCAGATCCTGAATATAATGCTGTTGTTTCAAAAGATTTGGTAGTACCAAATTGAGTAAACTGCATCATTTTTCCTGTCTCCTTTTTCTGGAGAGACACATCATACACCTGAAGTTTATTTATCAAATCTTCAAAAGCATATTCCCCTAATGATTCATCTTCCATCAAGATATTTGCTTTGATGTCCCATCGAGAAGGCAAAGCTTCAATCAATTTTTCATTGATTTCAAGACGCTCAAGAATCATTCCATGTCTTTTTAACTCACTAATAAGCTGTGAGTACCTAACAATCAAATCGTTAAAAGACTCATTGGGAATACAGGTGAAAACATCCCATTGTTTCTTTAGTAAATCGCGTTTGCTCTTTTTCAATTTATCATTACCAGCAAACCGCTTTTCCATTGCTTTGTACAATTCAAAAGCAGTAGACAAATCTTTCCACCCTGCTAAAACATCGCTTGGAAGACTCATTGAAATGATGGATTTGGCCTTCTTATCACGATCATGTTCTTTTCGTTCTTCCGAATTCATCATTTTTAATGATTTAGGTGGAGGATTATCTCGATAAATGCCTTCTGCTCTCGGATGTATATATTGTTCCAATATTGGAATCATCAAATCAGGATCATACAAAGCAATAAACGATTCAAAACGATATCTCCAGTCATCATAATCGTTTTGACAAAGAAACTTGGGTGGTTTTGTAGTTGTTCCAGTCTCTTGATCATTTTTCATCATCGTTTGCCAGTTAACATGAGCCATCTTCCAAGATGAAATCCGTGAAAACTAAATCCGTGAATCACACTAAAAATTCTTTAATCTTTCTTCGTGAATACAATATCCGAGAATACTAATATATAACCAAATACTAATATCCGTGAATATTAATATCCGATAATACAAATATCCGTGAATATTAATATCCGATAATACAAATATCCGTGAATATTAATATCCGATAATACTAATATCCGTGAATATTAATATCCGATAATACTAATATCCGTGAATATTAATATCCGATAATACTAATATCCGTGAATACTATTATCCGTTAATACTAATATCCGTGAATATGAAAAATCAGTTAGTAATATTTTGAAAATGTTTAATCCGTGAATGTAATACCACTGTTTATGCGACAATAGTTGTTGGTGCATCTTAGTGTGTCTGTCAGTTGGTCTAAGTCTGTTATGTGTTTGATATGTAATTAAGTTAGTTAATAACTTTTGTTTTAATTACATTTTGGTGTTTTGGCGACACAAGGTCTTTGTGTCGCAATAGTTACCTTGGCGACACATCTTGTGTCGCATGAGTCGGCTTGGCGACACATCTTGTGTCGCATAGACCAGGTTAGGTCTTTGGTATAAATAGGTTATTTCGGCTCATTTGTCGAGGTTGACGAAATTGTGTAATCAGAGAGCTTATTGTAAGTGATATTCTTAATATAATCTGATTAGCTTTGAGTATTGAATTGCTTTGCTTATTTGATTAACGTTTATATATTTAATCAATTGTATTCCGCACGATTGATTGAGTAAGGATTCTATTAGGTCCGATTACAGGGGTCCTACAAGTGGTATCAGAGCCAAAATCACATGATTTGGCATTATTGAATCCGTTCTTGATACGTTTCTCGAATAATTGTGAGTATATTGAATTAAAATCTTCGTTTGAAAGGTGTTCACAAGCTGCTTCTTGCTATTTCTGGAAGATTTTAGGTTTATTTTTCGTCCATCAGTCGTAAATTTTCGTGTGGGTATCGAAAATTTTCGATTTTAGGGTTTTTGGTCACTGAGCAGCCGTTTCTGCGACATAAGCTGCGACATATCTTTTGTGTCGCGACTAGGGTTATTGCGACATACGTCTTTCATTAGGCGACACTAGATTGCGACATAAGACTTGGCTTTCTTCCGTCGCTATATATTGCGACATAAAACTTGGTTTTCTTCCGTCGCTATCTTTTGCGACATAAGACTTGGCTTTCTTCCGTCGCTAACTTTGCGACATATCATCTGCGACATATCCTCTGTGTCGCTTAAATCTTTTGCAACATATAGATTGCGACATATCCTTTGTGTCGCATAACAGTCTGTTTTCTTTTTCTTTTGTGTTATTTATCTATTTTGCAGGTAATTCACAATGTCTTCTTCAACACACTCCATTCAATCTGTAGGAGCTATACTAAAACAAAACAATGAAGTTGGTTCTGGAAATAAACCACCTATGTTTATGCCGGGCATGACCTATTCTGATTGGCGCCAACGCTTTGAGTCTTATGTTGGATTAAATGATCCTGAGATGATGATTTACTTAGAGGAGAGATATGAGCGTCCTCTAAAGTCAGGAGTCTACAATGGTTAAGCTCCTGAGAAATCGATTAAATCAATGACTCCAGAGGAAAGAAAAGCTTTTGATATGGAGAGAAAGACTCATGCTGCAATTACTATGGCTTTACCTCAACCCATTATGAGACAGTTTAAACATCATAAGATTGCTTACGATCTTTGGAAAGCTTTCGAAAAGAAATGTGGTGGTAGTGTCCAATACAGAAAGAAAAGGATAGATTTAATCAAGAAGCAGTATGAGGTTTTTGACATGCTTCAGGATGAATCTCTGGAAGATCTGTGCAGTAGATTTTCCCAATTGGTCACTGAGTTGATTGACGGAGGTGTAACTCTTGAGCGTAGTGATGTCAACAAGAGATTATTAGACTCTTTACCTAAGAAATGGCACACTAGGGTTCTTTTGATGGAAAAAGATGAAGACATCATGGATATGGAGCTTGAAGATCTTATTGGACATATTGAAGCTGAGCTGCTTGAGATGCAAAGGAAAGAGACTAAGGCTACATCGCATCTCCAAAATCCAAAACTTTATGGAGTTGATGTTCCAGTATCTTCAAGCAGACCTTCTGTCACTGCATTTGTCGCTAGTAATGCTAGTGGAAATGTATCTTCTTGTAATCTATCTGGTTCTAATTATGTTCAGAATTCTGGAAATTCAACTGGGTCTCATTTTCAGAATTCAGGATTTTCTTCTGGTGAAGATTATGCCTCTACCTTTTCAGCCTTTTTAGCCTGTGCTGGAGATTTTTCTGATGAAGATTTTGGTCAAATTGACCAAGAAGAATTGGAAAGATTAGATTTAAAATGGAATATGGCTATGCTGACCAGGAGGGTGAAGAATTTTTTACAGAAAACTGGTAGAACTTCTGTAAATAATCCAGGTGAGAAAGGAATTGGGTTTAATAAAGGGAAGGTGCGCTGTTATAAGTGTCAGAATTATGGACACTTCGCCCGTGAATGTGAGAAAAACAAGGCACCATCTTCAGGTCTCACCAAGCCTTCACCAACAAAGGCAGAAGAGAAAGCAATGGTGTCAGCTGCGTTCATGCTGACAGAAACTCCATGGGATAACAGCTGGTCTGATGGAGCTGATGATGATGAGAACACTGCACTAATGGCTGAGGTTCATGAGGTAGATGATGAACCTTTATCTTGTGTTTCTTGTATTAAGCTTACTAATCAATTTAACAGGTGTAGAGAGGATAATGAGCGCCTTAATACAACAATTTCACAATTAAAGGAAGATAATGAGATGTTGAAAGAAAGTTATAAGGCATCTGAAAAGAAATTAAAGGCTATTTTTGAAGAAAAGAAAGAACTTAAAGCCAAAATTTTTGAGCAGCAAGATGAAATAGGGAGTTATGTAGATATGTTAACTCATGTTAAAAAGGAACTTGCTGATTCACAGGCTGTAGTTCTTAATTTGAATCGAAAAATCTCAAATTTTTCTACATCCTCTCTCGTCTTTGATGAAATTCTTCAGAAACAAAGGACAGATACGAAAAGCAAGGCAGGACTTGGTTATCACCATGTCCCACCTCCAAAAGATTATCTGCCTATGCCTGAACAGGAAGTCATTAAAGATTTTGTGCCTAATGGTTTTCAAAAGGACACAAAACCTGTTAATGTTAAGATAAGTAAGCCTGAGGTCGCACCTAAGTCACAAAAACCTATAACTAGTATGCCTGAGCCAGTTAAGGCATCCACTAGTGAACCTGATCATTTAAAGGTTCAAAAGGTTGACTTAGTCAAACCTCTTGATGTTAAGGCTGAACCATTTCAGCCCAAACCAAGTGCATCTGTTAAAGTATCTGAGTCAAAGTCAGTCAAGTCTGCTGTTATCACAAAGCCTGAAAAAGTTGAGGCTAAATCAATTCCTTCAGCCAGTTTAAAGGAGGAAATTGAGATTGAGGATATAACCGATGAAGAATACGGTTATTTAAAAAGGAAAACGGTAACAAATGATCATCATATCTTTACTAGTGAAGGGTATGATGAAATTTACAAAATGAATGGCAAGAAGTTACCTGAATCTAAAAAGAAGGTTTTTCAATCATATAATTCAAATTTTCATAAAAAATCTTCTATTTCAACCCAAGGTTCATCTGATGTGTGTACACATAAGTGTATTTGTTCTGCACATCCAAATGTTAACCGAGTTTCAAGGTTGACTCCTCGATCTCATACTAAAATTGAGAAACGATATTGTTTCTATTGCAAGAAACAAGGTCATTTGATTGATTTGTGCCCATTACTTGCTAAGAAGTATGCTAGAAGGGGAGATGCACGAACCTCTAAAGCAAAAAGTTTCTCAAAAAATTCAATGAGAGGTTCAGCAGTTCTACCAAGTACGTCTTACAATATTGAGCAAGTTCCCAAACCTAAAAAGGTTTGGAAGCCCAAAGAGTCCCGTTCTGACTCTTCATCTAATAATGATTCATCAGCCAGTGATTTTGATGTGTTAAAAAATAAAATTTTGACTGATGTAATCATTGTGGATGATACCACTGGGTTACCCAAGTCTGTTAAGGCTTGGGTTCCCCTTACTCATTAATTTCTTTATCTTTGATGTCGCAGCAATCTGAACAAGTTCAGAATAGTAGATGGTATATAGACAGCGGTTGCTCGCGACATATGACAGGCGATTTATCTTTGCTTTCTGAAGTAAAAACTTATAATGGAGGATATGTTGCTTTTGCCGGAGATAAAGGAGGAGTCATTACTGGACAAGGTACACTTTCTAATGGGCAAGTGAGTTTTGAGAAGGTTAATTATGTGGAGCAGCTCACACATAACCTGCTCAGTGTATCTCAAGTATGTGACAAAGAGTACACTACAGCATTCACTAAAACTGAATGTTGTATCTTGAAGCCAGGATTTGTTATTCCTGATGAATGGGTGCTGCTTCGAGCACCTAGACAAAAGGACACGTATATTCTTGATATGAAGACTGTTGAAACAACTCATCATACGTGTCTCCTTTCGAGAGCTCCTGAAAGAGAATCACTTTTATGGCACAGACGTATGGGTCACTTGCATTTCAGAAAGATGAATTATTTGGTGAAGCATGATCTTGTGCGTGGAATTCCAAAGCAATCCTTTGGAATCAATGATCTCTGTGTTTCTTGTCAAAAAGGAAAACAGCACAAGAAATCCCATAAGTCAAAGGTGATTAACTCGGTGTCAAGACCTTTGGAGCTATTGCATATGGATCTCTTTGGACGTGTAAATAAGAAGAGCATAGGAGGTTCTAAATACTGTTTAGTAGTTACTGACGATTACTCTCGCTTCTCATGGGTGTATTTCTTATCTACTAAAGATGAAGTTCCTGAAATTCTTACTTATTTGTTTGATAAGCTCGAGAATCTATGCAATCTGTCCATCAAGAAACTGCGATCAGACAATGGTACCGAATTTAAGAATTCTACAATTGAGTTGTACTGTTTACGGAAAGGCATTGAGCATCAATTCAGTGCAGCACGGACTCCTCAACAGAATGGAGTCGCTGAGCGTAAAAACAGGACACTCATTGAAGCAGCTCGTACAATGCTGGCAGATTCTAAACTGCCTATTACCTTTTGGGCTGAAGCAGTTAATACTGCTTGTTATATTCTTAATCGGGTTTCTGTCGTTAAAAAGCATAATAAAACATCGTATGAACTGCTTAATAACAGGAAACCTTCATTACAGTTTCTTGAACCATTTGGTTGTCCCTGCACAATTTTGTACACAAAAGAGAAGGTTGCTAAGTTTGGTGCAAAGTCTAGTGAAGGATTGTTTTTGGGTTTTTCAAATAACTCTCCTAACAAACGAGTGTACAATTTGGCAACTAAGCGTATGGAAGAACATTATGAAGTAACATGTTTTCGTTATACTGAAAATCCAGATGGAAAGGGACCAGCACATTTGTTCAATTATGAAGCTATTTTTGATTCGTTTAATCTGTCCACGGAAGATGATGAAATGGATCAAATGGTTACTTTGCTTCATGGTCTCGATTTATCTTCAACTTCTTCAACGCCATTAAAAGCAACGACACCAAATGTCTCTAATACTCCACACCCTTCTCAATCAAATTCTCAAGCAAATGTTGATATCCCTGAATCATCCACAGGAAACCAAGAAACTTCTTCTGGTAATCCTGAGTCTGATGATGAAGATGAACATTTTGAGAATTCAAGGGAGTTTGAATCAGCACAAGAAGCTGACTTAACAGATTTGGACTCTGTCATTGTGCCTGACAAGATTCCAAGCTCGCGTATTCATAAGGACCATCCAGTAGATAATATAATTGGTTCTTTAGATAAGGGGATTCAGACGCGTCATCAAGTTGCTACGGATACACATTCTGTTTCACCTTCAGACTCATCTGAGTCCGCATCTCTTGCATGTCTGTCGATTGAGATTCAATCATGTTTCTTATCTCAAGTGGAGCCTAAACGAATAGATGAAGCTTTAAAAGATCCCCACTGGGTTGAGGCTATGCAGGAGGAGTTGCAGCAATTCCGTAAGCTGCATGTTTGGGAATTAGTCCCATTACCTAAGGGTGCAAATCCAACTGGCACTCGTTGGGTATATCGGATTAAGAAAGATGATCGTGGAGTGGTCATTCGAAACAAGGCAAGACTTGTGGTGCAAGGTTTTCATCAAGTTGAGGGATTAGACTACGATGAGGTTTTTGCTCCTGTTGCTAGATTGGAGTCAATTCGGATTTTCCTGGCCTTCGCATCCTTCAAAAGATTTACTGTTTATCAACTTGATGTCAAGAGCGCCTTCTTGTATGGACAAGTTGATACTGATGTCTATGTTAAGCAGCCTCCTGGATTTGAAGATCCGTTGCATCCAAAATATGTCTGTAAACTTAATAAGGCTTTATATGGATTGCATCAGGCACCACGATTGTGGTATGAGAGGCTTTCTACTCATCTCGTTAAAAATGGATTTGAAAGAGGTAGTATTGACAGTACGTTATTCACAAAAAGAGATGGTGAAGACTTACTGCTAGTACAAGTTTACGTTGATGACATCATTTTCGGATCCACCAAAGATTCTATGTGTAAAGACTTTGAGCATCTTATGAAGACAGAATTTGAGATGAGTGCAATGGGGGAACTCACGTTCTTTCTAGGTGTTCAAGTTGAGCAGTCGGCCAATGGTATTTACATTCATCAGTCAAAATATGTAACTGATATGTTAACCAGATATGATTTGCTTAACTGTAAGACCTACGGAACTCCCATTGAAATTAATCATAACATTGGACCGGCCATTGATGACGAGGACTGTAAAGAAAAGGACTATCGCTCCATGATTGGTTCTCTTATGTATCTTACAGCATCCAGGCCAGACATCGTATTCGCAGTGTCCATCTGCTCAAGATATCAAGCTAGGCCAAAGGTTTCTCATATGAAGGCAGTAAAACGAATTTTTGGGTATCTCAAGCATAGGCCAACACTTGGTCTATGGTACTCAAATGAAAACTCGTTTGAACTAACTGCTTATTCTGATTCGGATCATGGCGGCTGCAGTATAGATAAGAAGTCAACAACTGGTGGATGCCAGTTTCTTGGATCTCGCTTGGTTTCGTGGCAATGTAAGAAGCAGACTACGGTGGCTACCTCCACTGCAGAGGCTGAATATGTGGCTGCAGCCAGTTGCTGTTCTCAGATTCTGTGGATTCAGCATCAATTGCGAGACTATGGGTTACTTCTTACTCTAACTCCTTTACATATTGATAATACTGCTGCTATTTCCATTACACGCAATCCCGTACAACACTCTAGAACTAAGCACATAGAACTTAGATTCCACTTTATACGAGATTGCTATGAGAAACACTTGATAGACCTCGTCCACATAGATACCCTCAAACAGAATGCTGATCTCTTTACTAAGGCCTTCTCTCGTGCCCGATTTGATGAACTGATCAACATGATTGGTTTGCGCTTCTTTCAACTAAAGAAGTAACTTTTGGACTTGGCTTTGTTTAAAAAAAAAAAAAAAATAAAAAAATAAAAATAATAATTTTTAAAACGCAACAGCCACTCTTTATATTCTATAGTATTAAAGAAATGCGAAGTTGCAATATTTGTAAAAAGACGTTCAGTTGTGTCTGTAAACAACTAGGAAAATGATAGTACATTAGGATGCATGCATAAAATGAAAATTCTAAGGTTTATGCTTGATGTATCAGTAGGTTTATCTAGCATACCTGCTGCAGTTTTTATAAACACTAGCTTCATCATATGATGTACTGGTAGGCATGTCACACTGGGAGTTGAACAATTAAAAAGTAATTCTAATAACATGTCTATTTATCATGTGGTCCACATTCTGGGATGTATGACTAAGTGTCTTAAATCTTTAATACCGCTTGGCATGCTTCCATTTTGGTTAAATAATATAAAATACTTTGGGGGTATATATTTCTTGTTTCCTCTGTTGTACGTAAGTACAGACCTGGTCTCATGTTATATATACTTAAAAGTTAAGCAAACGCAAGTCAATCGCACTTGAAAAAGTCTTACATTATAGGATACCTCACAAGGTCGCCAAAATGGTTTGACCAAGTCTGGTTTTGCTTACACCTGAATCAAGTTATGTTGCTTTGTTGTACGTCTGTACAGACCTGTCACCGCTGTCTTGATTCTTAAAAATGATTTTTATATATTTTCTCTATCTTGGAAGATATGTTCTTGTCGAAATTAATGGGATATGTCTATAGTGGGGACCACAGATACTTATTCATACTAACAATAACAATTTGTTTATCTCTGTAGATGTAACATGTTTAGGTGGTTAAACAATACCAGTAATCATCTTGAAATAATTTTTATCAAAAGTGCTTTGAATATGCTAAGTAAACTTAAAGAGGTTACATACTGATAATCGAGATAATACTTAATAATTTCTAATACTTGCATGTTCTACTAATATGATTCCTTAGCAGACAAAATAACTACGTCACCAAAAAAGAAAATTACTTTAAATTTAAGTTTAAATAGTTAAGTTATTTTATTTTTAATATTGTATTTTGTTACTAACAAGTCCGATTAGTTATTCATCAAACGATGTAAACCATTTGAGATTTCTTTCTCTGTGTTCTGCGACACACAATCTTTTCTGCGACATAACTTCTGTCGCCTTCTATGTCGCCTTTTTGTGTCGCATGGTGGGGCGGAGGTATAAATACCTCCCTCCAGTCGCTTTCACGGATTACACTTTCTGCGACATAAAATCAAATCCTGCGTCACAACTTCAATCTCTGCGACACAAAATCTGTGACGCACTTTGATCCTACGTTTCGATCATTCCTTGCTGTTTCGAGCAATCCACCTTGTGCTTCTTGTTTCCTACCTTCTAATCGAACGTTAGGTACTTGTTTCACCCTCTTCTACCGTGTATTTTGTGTTAATTGTCGTTATATATTACGGTTTTTTTTAAGGGTTTCGGGATTAGGTTAGTTACACACGACAAACTAGTTATTTTGTGTTCATATGACCCTTTTCGTGCTTCTGGTATATTGGCGTACCCTAGGGTATGCCTCATTTTCAAAAACCCCAATTTTTATGTTAGGGTTTCTGGGTTGCAGTTCGTTGTTCATAATTGCGACATAATTTGCGACATAACTTTTATGTCGCACTATTTCTAAAATCTAATTTATGTCTCTTGACTCTGCGACATAACTTGCGACATACCTTTTATGTCGCACGATTTCTAATCCAATTTATGTCGCTTGATTCTGCGACATAACTTTTATGTCGCCACGTAATTGTGCGACATATATTTTATGTCGCCAATTGTTAACTTGACATATTTTATGTCGCTTGATTCTGCGACATAACTCTTATTTCGCCACATGTTTATGCGACATATCTTATGTCACTAAATCGCATTGTATAGCCCCTTACCTTTTGTCCGATTATAGCCATGGCAGGTGATTTCATTCAGGACAATGGTGGGTCACACTACTGTATTCATTGCTTCTGCCCAAAGGATATCCTGTCCTGCACTTCCGCGACTTCGAGGCTTACCTTCCAGTCGTGGAAGTTTCTGTGTACTTAGGTGTCGTGATAGCATTCCTGCTTGATCGATTATCTTTATTTTTTTGTGGTCTGGTGGAATCCCTTCATTGTCTTGGATTTTCGCTTGACCTTGTCTTGGATTTTGGCTATTTTTTGTAGTTATATTATCCGAGGATAATATCTAGGTTTAAGGTTTAGGGTTTAGGGTTTAGACTTGGGATAATTTGTAATCATGACTATGTATTTGTTCCCAATTATTAATTAAAACCTTATTTTGTGCAAATTTGATATTTTTGTGTATTATTGATGTAATTTTGCATTCTGTGATGCGACATAAATTTTTATGTCGCTTGTTTCATGCGACATAACCCTTATGTCGCACAAACACGATTAAATTCGAATAACTTGCATATTGCGACACAACCCTGTCTGTCGCATTACCTGAAAGCGACACAAATCCTATGTCGCTATGTTTGTCAGCAATCGATTTACTTAACTTAGCGACATATTATTATTATGTCGCAATTTGTCTGCGACATAATTCTCTATGTCGCAATTATTATCAGATTGCTGCTTTTGTTTCCAATTCATATGCTAATGCTAACTGTTTGTGAGTTTTATTTCTCTATGATTGCACAGCAATGGCAGATGGTGATATTCTCTGGGAGCCACGTCACAATATTGTGTCATTTTTAGATGACTCAAAGGATACTGCTGCTCCATACAGGCCAATGGTCGCATTTTTGCGCCGGTCTCGTATTCACACAGCCATTACCGCCACAACTACTATCTACAAGGATCAGGTGGCTCATTTTTGGGAAAACGCGGTCATCAACTCTGACCTACCTTTTACAAGGATTATTTATACCGTTGGTGATCGTCAACTTATTATCTCTGAGCAAGTCATTCGGGACTTCTTTCACTTCGGAGATACTACAGAGATGCCTACACTTTATAGCAATGCCTTTATTGCCGGGGCTATGACTCGTATTGGCTATCCAGGCGTCCCAAATGACCAATATCGCAAGGCAAATCTGCCTAAAGTCTGGAGGTACTTAATGCATATCATTATTGTTTGCCTTTCTCCACGTAAGGCGGGCTTTGATGGATTTAGTCACTCTACGGCTTCCGCTATGCTGGCATTGATATACAACAAGCCCTTTAATTTTTCTGGGTATATCTTTCGGGCTATGTTGGATAATCTTCATGCTGGGGATAAGCGTTGGAATCTTTATCCCCGTTTTATTCAGCTGTTTCTGGATAATCAGCTTCCTGGTCTTCCTCAACATCCTCGCGAACGTTTGCGTCCAACTCCAATGAACGTTCGTATTTGGACGGTTTGTGCGTCAGGTGGGAACGCTAATTCTACCTTTCCGTTGTTTGGGCATATCATCAACGAAGCTTATGTTTCTCCACCAAATGACGATTTTTTGGATGTTTTGCCTGCCCCTGGGCAGGGTATTCAGGAGGAGGAATTACACCTCCATGATGCTACTATACAGGTTGATGACCTGTTACAGGAAATCGAAGATTTCCAGACTGGGAACCAGGCTGCTCAGCCTAATCTTGATGACCCGGTTAGTGATTCAGATGGAGGCTCTACTCCTCCAACTTCTCCAAGGGATATTCCCTCTGAAAATGCGTTGAAAAATATTCAACGCTTTGATCCACGTCGATACAAACGAATACAACGTCGTATTCGTGCCGGCTCAAGCTATGTTCGTCCGGATATGGGCAAACGACCTCGGAGTACCGTTTTGGATGATGAAGATTGGGTTCCACCTCAGTCTATTCGTCGTACTTCTGAGTCGTCTTCAAGGCCACGGGTTGACATTCCCCGTGTTGAGGTTCCCATTCAACCTTTGCCTTCTGTTATTGAAGATTTGTTGAAAAGAATGGATGAGATGCAGAAGACCATGGATACTCAAGCTACACTGATTCAGTCTCAGGCATCAGTTTTGGAGGGTCAAGCTGCGCAAATTAAAGCGTTAGAAGAACAAGCAGCTTTGGTTCCTGTTTTGAATACTAGGGTCTTAGAATTAGAATCCCTAGCTGTCGTTTCAGGGGAGTCAGGCCTGCGTGCCATAGAAACAACATCCAGGGCTTCTACCGGAACACAGACAGAAAATGTAAATGAAAATGTAAATGTTTTTGATGGAAATGAATTTCTTCGTTTGGATTATTTCTCTGTTGATGATATTCCAGGTCAGCCAAGACCATTAGCTGTAGATTATTCGAATGTGAATTTATCGTTATTTCAGCGAATGGTTAATGGGGAAAGTCAGGTGTCTAGTCCTGAATTTGAAAATAATGATGATGTTGAGATTGAGGAGGAGGAATTAAACAATGATGAATTTTATAATGATGCTCCTACAATCGAGACAGATTCTTCGGAAGATGAAGCAGAGCCAGCTGGAACTCAGACAACTGTTCCAGAAACTTCAGAGGCTTCTGATACTGCTTCTACTTCAACTCTTGAGCGACCGGTGATAAGCTTTATTCCTGATGAATTTATTCCTGTAACTTGCAAGAAATATAAAGTACATGGGAATTATACAGGAATCATTAAAAGCTGGAAAACTTGTAGAAATATTCTGATGATTAAAAGAAGTGATGGTATTCAGTATTTTAAAAGCTCATTTAAGAAACTGAGTACGTTGCCAAAAGGAGAAATAAACCGTCTTGCTCAATTAGATCTAATAAATCCAACCAGGGATTCTAGAGCTGATTTTATACAAACGGTTCTGCGTCGTGAAGTGAATAGCAAGAGATATAACTTTATCAAACCGACGCTTGGTAAGAGATTCATTTTTAAGAAGAAACTAGATCCAGTTACAAAGCAGCCGATTTGTAAAATGCGTTATCCACCAGCTGATTGTTTAACTGAGATCCCATTGGAGTCTGTTCCTTATGATTTTCTAAGAAGATTTCATTATTGGGAACTTGATCCACATACAGGTGAAGCTATTTTTGTGTTTGTTCCAGAATCTGAACATCCGGAGAGAACTTCACTGTATGGTCTTAAGAAAGCTCAATTTAAAGTTTTTGATCCTATGAGCTTAATCAACTTGTCACAGAATGATTTGAGGAAATTGTTTGATAATCCAATTCGCTTCAACGTAAGAAATGTGGTGAATTCGATTCTTGCTAGACAATTTCAGAAGGTCGTGACTGTGTGTGTTACGCATGGGATTCATGCTGGAGGCAGGTTTCCAACAAGCTGGGCATAATTGAAGAAATTTTAAAGACCAAGCTGAAGACACGGGGGAGTTTGTTGGTGCATCTTAGTGTGTCTGTCAGTTGGTCTAAGTCTGTTATGTGTTTGATATGTAATTAAGTTAGTTAATAACTTTTGTTTTAATTACATTTTGGTGTTTTGGCGACACAAGGTCTTTGTGTCGCAATAGTTACCTTGGCGACACATCTTGTGTCGCATGAGTCGGCTTGGCGACACATCTTGTGTCGCATAGACCAGGTTAGGTCTTT
This sequence comes from Pseudognaphalium luteoalbum, assembly GCA_963422505.1. Taxonomy (NCBI): domain Eukaryota; kingdom Viridiplantae; phylum Streptophyta; class Magnoliopsida; order Asterales; family Asteraceae; genus Pseudognaphalium; species Pseudognaphalium luteoalbum. The sequence continues at coordinate 42,158,263 of OY730194.1, forward strand.
GGTATAAATAGGTTATTTCGGCTCATTTGTCGAGGTTGACGAAATTGTGTAATCAGAGAGCTTATTGTAAGTGATATTCTTAATATAATCTGATTAGCTTTGAGTATTGAATTGCTTTGCTTATTTGATTAACGTTTATATATTTAATCAATTGTATTCCGCACGATTGATTGAGTAAGGATTCTATTAGGTCCGATTACAGGGGTCCTACAATAGTATAATTCACGGAAAATTACTCAATCCGTGAATGTAATACTACTGTTAATGCGACAATAGTAATATTCACGGAGTATATATATTCACGGAATTTTGAATTCACGGAAAACGTTAATTCACGGAAGACGATTTCTAGAATTTTCAAAATGATCCAGATTCTTCAAAACAGACTTGTTCTTGATGAAACTTGATGCAATGTGCTCGGAATTCAATTTCTGACACTCAGAAACGATCAATTTGAACTTTGAACGTCAAAGTTTCAAACATGCAGAAAAGTCGTGAACTCTTGGTATGCTTCTTGATCAACTCGTCATCATAGAGTGAATGTGAATGAATTCAGAATAGATTCAATTGCAGACATTACTCATTAGCAACTTCAGAATGAATCAAACACTTTCTCAAATGATCGTAACACTAGACATCACTACAGCTTCTTCAAATCTTCAATCTTCAACTTTAATTCACGCAAATGTTCTAATTTCTTATTCTTCTTGCTCTGATACCACCTGTGAGCGTCCTCGGATCAGAATACGCAAACTAGAACGTATGTATATTCGTGCGGAAAACAAATATACGTAATCACAATATGAATTGTAGTAAAGATGAGAGATGAATGTATCCAACAAGAAATCTTGATTATATTGCAATATCAATCTTTCATATACAAGAAGTCAAAATGTACAAGTGAATGTCTACAAGTGATCTCTCAAAAAGCACTCAAAAAGAACACCTAAAATGACTTCAACTATGCTATTTATAGACAACTCACTACGACAATTCCAAGTGTAATCCGTGAATAAGAATTCACGGAATTACACCGTCCGTGAATCCTAACATTCACGGAATGCAACTGTCGGACTAAAGGATTCACGGATAGAAAGACTATTGTCGAACTAAAAGATTCACGGACTAATAGATTCACGGACAACGCTTAGACAAAATAATAAAAACAAGTATTAATCAACTTTTGTCTTTACATATAAGTTCTGGATCAGGAAAGTAAAAAGTGATGTAGATCTAGGGGAACATGTCATACACTAGCTATATCACAACAAATACAATAGTAATCTACTCGTTAAGAATGACACAAACTATCTCTAGCAAAATTAAAGCATACATATTTAATTAAGATAGATAAGGATAGAAAGGACCGAGATTAATATGCGAGAAGGAATAGACTTGAATTAATGAGCGTTACTCCAAGCTTACATCAAAGATTACAAGAACGTTCCTTGCTTTCGTTCTATTCTAAACAGGTTTTCTAAACTAGCCTAATAGAATGAGAAAGTAAAACTAACAAAATATGAAAGAAATATTTGTAAGTGTGGAAGGTGGGTGGTTTCTTTCCAAGAATGTGTGAGGTGTGGTGTGTCTTGAAAAGAACCCTGAGGCTCCTATCTATAGTTGAAGATGGGTGCATGTTAGCATCTTGAGGCCTATGTTAGCAAAAGGTGGTAAAGTAGCTAGCACATGTACCCTAAAGCGTGGAAAGGTCTAGCACATGTACCCTAAATTTGTGGAAAGGTCTAGCACGTGTACCAGGCGAGTACGAGCAAGGATGAAAAAGTGGCTGGGAGATGGGGGCAGGGTGGCCGGCGCCGCCACCATGGTGGCTAGTGGTGGCTTCATGGTGGCCGGCAGCGACTGCCTTGCTGCCGTCCTAGTTTGTCGTCTTTTGCTCGTTTCTTGATTCACGCGTATCTTCTTCGTTATGCGTCCATTTTCGTCGATTCTTTTTGAGTTGGATTCGTTTTTCAAAAATGAAGACTTTGATGAAAAGAAAACTCTGAAATGTTTCTTTGATCATTAAATGTCTCATGCGAATTGTTTGAATCTTCGGTGTACATAGAATCTTCGTTTTTCATCCATTTTTATTGATTCTTCTTCTGTTAGATTTGTAATTTGAAAACGAAGATCTTGGATAAGAGAAATCTCAGTGATGGGCACTTTATCTAAAATCTTGTCTCAGATTCCTTGAATCTTCAACTGCATGTGGAATCTTCATTTTTCGTCTGTTTTGCTTGATTTTTCTCGTGCAACTTCATTTTGACCATTTTGGCAAAGTTTCATTGATTTGTATATTATTTGAGTCCGAATGCCAAGTATTATTCCAGAATGAGAGAGATATCGGAGGTAAAAATATGACTTATTACGCGATATCAAGGGCTACTAGTTATGATGACTAATTCCAGTGGGATCGAGTTCTCGGAAACTTACCTGGTATAAAGTATTGTGCCTACGGCCTTTCCTCGGCTTTCACGTGTTTGTACTTCACCAGAGGTGGTTCCAACGCTATACCGGATACTAGGACGTTTTACGGCTTTTCTGTTATACCGATTAGGGTTCCTGTTGAGACATAGATTGTGACAACAGATCTAGCTTGAAATAGGACTGGTGTAATTATTATTATGTTTGTGTATTAGTTTAGATTTGTAAATGAATATTTTGTTTTCAAAGATAGACGAAATTTTGTATTTTATCATTTACGTTTGCTGCGAGTCGAGATCTCAAGTCGCAAGTGTTGCGAAGCGAGGTGAGATCTGAACTCGCAAAGCAGAATTCAACAGGTGACAAACGAGTTGAGTTTATCATGGGCTTAGGCTGCGTAGCGAGTCGAGTCAACTCGCAGGCCCAAAGGCTGCGAGTTGAGACAACTTATTTAAATGATTTTTGTTTAAGAAAATCATTAACAATTTAATTAGACTTTTGCAATCCCAATTATTACCTGCGAATTCAATTTCCAGAGAAAGAAAATAAACCTAACGACTAGGCTTTGACGTTTATTCATTTAAAAAAAAAGTAATTAGTTAACCGAAACGCGAACTTATTCGTTGTTAGTAAGATAACATCGTATTAAGGAATTCCGCACCTTAATACTACAGATAACGAAGTTATCGATCCTAGAACTAGGGACTTACAATTGTATCAGAGCTTTCGGGCTAGATAACGAAGGTAGTTCGAAGTTTTCGGGATAATCGCGTGTGATTTAGGATTGTTTTGACGTGCATTAGTGTGTAAAAACGATTAAAATCATTCTCTAGACGATTTAGGGTTTGTTTACGGTCGAAATTTCCAGTTTCAATCGTAAAAATACCAAAAATTTTTGTTTTCGCATTTTTCAGTTGTTTTGCGAGTCGAGATTAGGGTTTCAGATAAGTCTGCGAACCGAGATTCTGCGAGTCAAACTTAGTTGCGAATCGAAATACTCTGCGAACCGAGATCTCCTGCGAACCGAGATCTCTTGCGAGTTGACATCACTGCGATCCGAACTGAGACTTGCGAGTCGAGATTTTCTTTTTCTGAATTTGCAAATACAGTTTAATTTTAAACTTCACAATGTCTGACCTTAGCAAAATGATTGAGATGGACCACGAGATTGGAAAATCTAATGTTCCACCTAAATTGTTAAGAGTTGAGGATTATTATAGCTGGAGGGATAGGTTTGAATCTTACTGTAGATTCCATGATCTATCTATCTGGATGTGTATTAAGAATGGATACACGGCACCTACACAAACTGTTGAGAATGCTATTGTGATTCTCACTTATCAACAAATGAGTGAAGCGCAAAAGAAGGAATTTGAGGTTGAGAACAAGGCTCATTCTTCAATTAAGATGAGTCTTCCTAAGGAACTTAATCATCAACTGAAGTCCTTCCATACTGCTAGAACTTTGTGGACAACTCTTGAGAAGAGGTGTGAGGTAGTCCACAAGTTAAAGCAAGCAAGAGGAATCTCCTGAAAAAGCAGTTTACTGTGTTCAAAGCTTTGAAAGGAGAAGATCTTGATGCTTATACCACAAGATACTACCATTTGCTGAGTGAGCTAGATGACCATGAGATTGTAATTACCGAGACTGAGAAAACCGAAAAGTTTATTGAGGGTTTACTGTCTAAGTGGGAAATGCATGGCATAATACTTAAAAACAATGTTGAGAGGTATGCAACCATGACCTTAGAGCAGATAATCGATAAGCTCAGAGGTTATGATTTCACCAAGAAGACTAGAGATACTGATTCTGATCAGGCTCAGGATCCGGGACTATATCATGGAAAATCTACTATCTCTACTGCTTCCTCAAGCTCTACCACTGCTTTATTTGTTGGTAATGCTAATGGAAAGGGTAAAATGATTACTGATGATTTGTGTCTTGTTACCTCATCTGGTAGTGAAGCAAAGGGTAAACCAACTTAGAAGTCACCTCAGGAGCATCAAAAGATGCCTATGAGTGTGAAATCTGCTGAACAACGATTATCTGTTCTTGCTTCCTTTGTAGCTTCTTATGAAAACTACATTCAGGGTAAAATCAATGATCCAATTATGTTTGAGGAAGATTATGATCAGATAGACCCTGAGTTTCTTGAAGAAATAGAACTTCAGGATCAACTTGCTATGTTGTCTAGAAGAGTTAAGAATTTCTTGAAGAAAACTGGTAGAAAGGTAGTTGGCAATCGATCAGGGTTTGATAAGACCAAGATCAAGTGTTTTAACTGTCAGGGTTATGGACACTTTGCTTGGGAATGCCAAAGACCTAAGGTAGAAGCTGGCAATGGAAAACAAGGTTCGGGAAGCACTCTTGCTTCCAAAGCCTTGGTTGTAAAATAGTTGGATGGCTCTTATGAATGGAAAGCTCAGTCTGAGGAAGCTTTCATGGCTGAGATTGATGAGTCTACATCCTACATGCCTACTGATGCAGAGTGTGATGTAAAGGTGCCTGAGGTTGAAATGAAAGCAAGTGATGAAGACGTGTTGTACATGAATTCAACTGAAAATATGAATCCGGAAGACTTTGTAGCACGCATGGCTGAAATCCAAACAGACAAGAAAAGGGTATGTATTGATATTCTTACTCTTGCTGATGTCTGTTATTTGGTTACTGATTTACAGTCACAGGTTAGTGTTTTAACTATATCAAACAAAAACCTGTCTTCTCAAGTTAGCATATTGACTGGATCTAATAAGACTGTTAAATCTGAACTTGAACTAGCTAACATTGATGTGCATAGGTTAAGTGATGATAAACATGACTTAAAAGATAAAATTAAGTCTGATGCTTCTGATAGGATTGCACTTAGAGATACCATTAATGAAAAAGCTGTCATCATAGATGGTCTCTATATGAACCTAAAAGACTTAAATCAGACAATTGCTAATGAGGAGAAAGAGTTAACTGACTGTAAATTGAAGCTAGTTGAGCAAAATCGAAAGATAGAAAATTATAGAACCACTGAGATGGACAAGATGCTAGATGCTCAACGAAGTGTAAAGGATAAGTCAGGACTAGGTTATAATGAGACACCTCCTCCTTTCAATTCAAATTACACTAGGCTTCCAGAAGATACTGAAATGACTGAAGTATGTTCTGAAAAACCAGTAGCTAAACCTGATCAGTCAGAGGCACAGAAGAATGTTATTAAGAATCCTTCATCTGATGATAGTAAGAGAATTCCTCACACTAAAGTACATTTTGTACCGGGTGGAGTAATTAATGATACTAAGACTGATGGAGTGGTTAATAAAGAACATGTAGTTGAACCTTTAGTGCCTAAGACACCGACAGCGGATGTAAAAGTTAGTAAGTCACGAAAATAGATGTCCTGCTTCAAGTGTCACCAAAAAGGACATGTAGCTTCTTGTTGTCCAAATAAGAAGTTGGAAGCATCACATAAGTTAGTGAATACTGAAAGACACTGACCACTTCTAGTTCAATTGTAGATAGGTTAGGCTCCAAACCGGGATTAGGCAGTAAACTTGTAAACATTCTGAAAAGAGATGGTAATCATAGTGTCTCTCCACCTAAACCTAAAAGGCCTTATACTCTAAACGAAAATACTTTCAATAAGCCAAGAGATAAGACACCTTTGAGGTTTAGGACCCCAAGTAGAAACCATAGTCAGTTTGAAAATGGTTCTACTTTGAGTGCACAGGGAACTAAGTTTGTGCCTAGGAGGTTTTCTACTCACTCTCCTCATAGGCCTAAGACTACAGATCATCAACAATCTCAAACTCCTGTGAAAGTTACCAAGGCTCCCGATGGGAATAGTTATGGTTACTTTAAGGAGGTACAGATTGTAGATGATCAGGGACACACCAAGACCGTAATGGCTTGGGACCCTCTTGAAAACTAACTGTGTACAACTTTTTATGTGTAGGAGCAGACTGTGAACAAGGACAGCTGGTGGTATGTAGACAGTGGATGCTCAAGACACATGACAAGTGAACGAAGTCTACTGAAGGACTTCAGAGAAGGTTTCAAGCAAAAAGTAAATTTTGCAGGAGACAAAGGAGGAGTAATTACTGGGAAAGGAAAAGTTTCAAATGGAACTTTGACTCTAGAGGATGTGAATTATGTTGAAGAACTAACTCATAACCTAGTGAGTGTTTCCCAAGTCTGCGATAAAGGTCATCCAGTTCATTTCAATGAAAAGGAGGCTTTAGTTCTGAAGCCAGGCTTCACAATTCCTGAAGAATGGATATTGATGAGGGCACCAAGGAAGAAGGACATCTATGCTATAAACATGGGTATTTCTAATTCTTCAATGGTGTCGACATGCTTACTATCCAAGGCCTCAGAAGCAGATGCACTTTTATGGCACAGGAGAATGGCACATCTGAACTTTAGAAAAATGAGTTTTATTACCAAGAATGGATTAGTTCTAGGTGTACCACATAAACGTTTCGAGTCTGAAGACAAGTATGTTCCTTGCCTAAAAGGAAAGCAGCACAAGAAACCACACAGGTCTAAGACTGAAAACACAATCTCCTCGCCATTTGAACTACTACACATGGACCTCTTTGGCCCAATAAGCAAGAGAAGTCTAGGTGGCAAGTGGTACTGTTAGTTATCACAGATGATTACTCTAGATTCTCATGGGTATTCTTTTTGGGATCTAAGGATTAAACTCCAGGAATTCTAATGGAGTTCTTTGATCTAGTAGAGAATATCTATAAAACAAGAGTTAAGCGTATTCGTAGTGATAATGGAACGGAATTCAAGAACTCAATGTTGAATATCTATTGCTTAAACAAAGGGATACAACATCAATTCAGTGCACCATATGAGCCTCAACAGAATGGTGTTGCTGAAAGGAAAAATCGAACGTTGATTGAAGCTGCTAGAACAATGCTTGCAGATTCAAAGCTTCCAGTCATCTTTTGGGCAGAAGCAGTGAATACAGCATGTCATGTTCTAAATAGGGTTCTTACTGTCAAAAAGCATAACAAGACATGTTACGAATTATTGAATAATAAGAAACCTAATCTGAAGGGATTTGAACCCTTTGGAGTTGCATGTACAATATTGAAAACAGGAAATCAAGCTAAATTTGGTGAAAAGGTTGACGAAGGATTTTTCCTAGGTTATGTGCCCAATTCGCCTAATAAAAGAGTTTTCAATAAAGTCACGGGACGACTGGAAATCGTTTATAACATTGAGGTTACGAGCTATGTACCTGCTGTACATAAGGGATTAGATTGGCAATTTGACTATTCAGATCTCTTTCAGTCATTTAAAGTTCCCATAAGTGACTTTGTCAGTGATTCAGAGATCTCTCAGCACTTATTGCATGAAGACTTGGACAATGGTCCCTCTTCAACATCGAGTGTTTCGAAATCTGGAATCAGGACAATAGATGACTCAAATGAAGCTTCTTCAAGTGGGTTACAACAACCTTCAAAGGATAAGTATTAAGAAACAGAAGATTCTGAGGAGGATCTTCAAACAACGTTTGATGATGTACTTACTTCTTTGAACCATTTAAGGTTATCTTTAGCTAGTTCAGAAGACATGCCTTCATTATAAGAGATTGGTACTAACTTAGGAGATGAGTTAATAGTTGACCCTATACCAGTTACAAGAACGAGTAAGAATCATCCCATTGAAAACATCATCGGTGATATTAATACTCCTGTTCAAACTAGGACTCAATCTAAAGCTAGTACATCTGAAAATTTAGAAAGCTTGTATACTGTTATGAAAGAGACAGGGATTCCTAATCAATGTCTATATTCATGCTTTATCTCACAAGTTGAGCCTAAAAATGTGCAAATGGCTCTCAAAGAAAACTCGTGGGTTGAAGCTATGCAAGAAGAACTGCAACAGTTCTCAAAATTACAAGTATGGGAGTTGGTTGACCTTCCAAAAGGAGAATATCCAATTGGAACTAGATGCGTATTTAAGTGTAAGAGAGATGACCGGGGAGTCATTACTTGCAATAAAGCTCGTCTATGGTTCAAGGGTTTAATCAACAAGAAGGAATAGATTACAACGAAGTGTTTGCACCAGTTGCTAGGCTAGAAGCAATTAGAGTATTCTTAGCATTTGCCTCTTTTAAAGGTATCAAAGTTTATCAGTTGGATGTTAAGAGTGCCTTTTTGTATGGCAAAGTTGAAGAATTGGTGTATGTTTCACAACCGCCAGGGTTTACTGATTCTGACTATCCAGATAAAGTATATCGCTTGAATAAGGCTCTATATGGATTACATCAGGCACCTAGGGCATGGTATGGAACACTATCAACGTATCTACTTGAGAATGGATTTACAAGAGGATCAATTGATGGTACACTTTTCGTAAAGTGGAACAAGAATGACTTTCTACTTGTACAAGTATATGTTGATGACATTATCTTTGGATCTTCCGATGAAAAGATGTGTCAAGAGTTTGAGAAAGTCATGAGAAAAAGGTTTGAGATGTCTGCAATGGGAGAGTTAAACTTCTTCTTAGGATTGCAAGTTGATCAAAAGAAGGATGGATTCTTTATTCATCAATCTAAATATACATATGAGCTATTGGAACGCTTTAAGATGGATGAAAGTAAGGTCTATAATACTCCAATTCCAGTCAATCACAACCTTGGACCATATACATCGAGTGATACCGATGTGGATCCAACTCTTTATAGAGCCATGATCGGATCACTAATGTATTTAACTGCCTCTAGGCCTGACATTATGTTTGCTGTTTGTATATGCGCAAGATATCAGGCAAATCTGAAAGAGTCACACATGCAAGCTGTTAAACGGATCCTTCGTTACCTCAAAGGGAAACCGAAGCTGGGACTTTGGTATCCGATTGATGGAGACTTAGATCTCATAGCTTATACTGATTCGGATTATGGAGGATGCAATCAGAATAGGAAATCTACAACCGGAGGATGTCAATTCTTAGTAGGTAGATTAGTATCTTGGCAGTGCAAGAAGCAAAGCTCAGTAGCCATTTCTACATGTGAAGCTGAGTATGTTGCAGCTGGCAGCTGTTGTTCTCAAGTTCTTTGGATCCAACAGCAACTGCGGGATTACGGGTTAAATATAACCAATAATCCTATGATGATTGATAACGAATCAACAATGTCGATCACCAACAATCCGGTGAAGCACAATAAAACTAAGCACATTGATATTCGACATCATTTTATTAGGGACTGTGCTGAGAAGAATTTGATAAAGTTAGTTAAGGTTCCATCTTTGGATAACTTAGTAGACTTATACACCAAGGCGTTCGACAGAGCTCGATTTGAGACGTTGGTTCAACTTAACGGAATGAGAAATCCAGAGTGATTAGTCTTCCAAGGGTATTTCTGTAATAGTTAGTAGTAAGTTTTATGCTTTAATAATAATAAAAGGGGGGGCGGCGTATGGCATTCATTTGCTTGTTACCTGAGGGGAATCACCTTCAATAAAAGAACAACCGAAGTTCTTTTAGAAAAAGCTTTAAGTTTTGGCTGTAAAAACTTGGGAAATTATAGTACATTAGGATAATGAGCTTAAGAATAATAAATCTAAGTGCTAAGATTGATGTGTTAGTAGATTCCTATAAGTTTCATTAGAATTGCACACTTACCTAGGAGTTTACTTATATTTATCTGATTATACACCTATATCCACTGATAATAACTCGTGTCCTTTATATAAGTGATAAGAATAACTTAAGTCTATTCAGCTTCATTATATGATATATTGGTAGGCAAATTATTCTTAGATTTATGAGCAATTAAGAAATTCTAATTTTGCGTGCCATATCTTTTGTGAACTGTTATATACTGTATGACATTTGTCTTAATTGATGAATGATGGTACTCTCATACACTGTTAATTTTGCATTTATCTACAGATGACAAATAGTTAAAAATATGGTTATTAGTGAAACTAACAGATAACTCTGTTGTACGTGAGTACAGACCTGTTGCCTTTAGTTTTGCCAATAGTGTCAAACTTATTTTAATTATATTAAGGGATCCTCTATTGTACGTGAGTACAGATCTGGAACCACTGGTATCTTTAAAGGATGTTTGATATTTTTCAAAATCTTAATTCAAGTGTATGTTATATGTTTCGAAAAGATACATCATTTAGTAACCTCTACCTTGAAATTAAAAGATGCAGTGTTATGTGTTTTACTTAAGTTCTTCAGTATATTATATAACAGGACACTTTAGATATTGTTCACATTAATAATAACAGGTTTGCTCAGAAATCTATGTCTAATTTGTTTATGTGGATCATAATATCGGTAATCATCTTGGACTGTTTAAGACATTGGAACATTCACTTTTTGTGAATAATTGGTTCTAAATATATAAAAAGTTATTTTAATATCAAAGTTATGTCTCGTGGATAAAGGTAAATAAGATATAATGTTATAAATATGAGTTAAATTATGGGTTAAGTTGTGATTTTATTGTATTTATATGAATTTCATGAGATATGCATACTAACAATCGTCTTGCTCTTATTAAAATCTAATATAAATGGTTTATTCTTTCTAATATGATCCCTAAGCAGTTCAAATTTTAAGCATTTTTATTTTTAATTTTGTTTGCTTTCATATGATGTTAGTTCTCTTAAAATCTTATTTCTTATTTTGTATTTATGTTTAATGATTAATAGATAATTTTATTTTATTCAATGTGTTACCCTTTGGAATTGAATTATAATGGATATTTATGTTGAACAAACGTGTGTTGACAACTGAAAAATATTATATAGGTTACGTGGAATATTAATCGAAAGTCTTCCAACTCACATGTAGTCGAGCAGCGTGTCCTGATTTTATATCAGCAGTTAATTTTTCTATTATAACTTATATATATTTTAGACTTGTCTATATACTTAAGACCATAAGGTATATAAGTAAATAATTTTATCTTGAGATTTTTCTTTATACAAGATTAACTGTATCACGGGTTTAGTCGGTTAATATATGTAAGAAGATTATCATAGAGAAAAAATTAAGCGAAAACATTTTCTTTAAAAATGTTTAGGTTACATAGTTACAGAGTTAACTATATAATTGTGGATGGATTTACATTTATACTTAGTATTTAATTTGCATTTTTATTTAAACTTGCGAGTTTGACTGGTCAACGCTGCGAAGCGAGTCCATTTCTGCGAGTTGACATTAACCTTGCGAATCGAGTTAAAGTATAAAAGGGTGATCAACCGAGTCAAATCTTCCACCGAACCCACTTCTATTCTGCGAGTTCACTTAAACGTGCGAGTTGACTTATTGCGAAACGAGACGAAAATAGTGTTTTGTTTGATTTCGATTTTACAAGTTACAAAGACGAGATTTTGATCCATAGTTTCTATACAGCTTTGTCTTGCGATCATTTTGAGGTATAAAACAATGGATTTCACCGTTTAAATTACACGAAATCGATGGTTTTATTGACTTAGGGTTTTGTTTTCCCATTTAAACGACTTACGTAGATTAAAGGTGTTATTTGACAGGAGTTCTATGGATTAATGTAAATCAACCCTTAATGAACATAAATAAATCGATAGATCTTAATAACTTTGAGAATTTAATTGATTTTGGATTCAACTCGCAACACCAGTTCATGTTGCGAGTTGACCACAACTTCAATTCGCAGAGCCACAATTAGCGAGTTGAGATTGCTCTCGATCCGCAGATTTCTCTTTGCGAATTGAACACAGACTCAACTCGCAGATTTGCGAGTTGAGATTCTGACTTGTTGACCATGCGAGTCGACAATGCTCTTTTGACTTGTTGACCATGCGAGTCGACTATGTTTGTGACTTGTTGACTTGCGGACCGAGTTGCTTAGCGAATTGACTTGCGAGTCGACTTGCGGATTGACTTGGTTAGCAAGTTGACAAGGTTGCGAATTGAGTTGCGAGTTCAATTTTGATTTTTGCGAGTTGAATATAACTTGTAAAAATAAAATGTAATTTGCAATTTAAACTTTAATGTAATAAGCTACTTTTATTTGTATGTACAAGACTTTATGATTTTAAAAGTTTATTATAATATGTTTAGACGTACGAATTTTACAATGATACGTAATGACATATGTATCTTTATATCTATATATATAAGACTTTGGTTTTATATTAATTATAAGTTATATATATATATATATATATGTATATATATTCTTAACTTATGACTGTTTAGTAATAAGTTATATTATTATATACGACTTGAGACTGTAAAGTAACAAGTTATATATAATTTTAAGCTAAGATGTTTGATGAATTTTCATTCATAATACGTTATAGTTTAAAATTGATTAACGTGCGTTAATTGTTTTTGTCATTTGTGTTTCTATAGATATGGCAAGACAATTTGATAAAGGTCACAACATTCTTGTCGATCTTGATCTTTCGGCACGCGGAGCACATCAAGTTGCTCAAGTGCTGACGTTCTTTGCATGTTCACGCATTAGGTATGCGATTACAAAGTCTCCTCAGATCTCTTAGACGATACTGAATGATTTTTGGACAGATATTCAGTATGATCAGACCGTCAACCCACCGGTGATACGTACAATGGTCAATCAGAGACCGGTTGTTTTCTCTGCATCTGAACTACGTCAGATTTTACAACTGGGAACAGTAGGCCAAGAAGATGGTTCGACTGAGTACCCTAGTGATTTTATTGAGGGAGCTATAGGTCATATGGGATATACGGGAGATAGACAAGGACGACAGTTCAAAAAACCTCTGGTTATTGGACAGTGGAGGTTTTTGTGGCACGTTATTGTCACAGTTTTTGCACCAAAGAAGGGAGGCTTCGATGAGTTGAGCCCTGCCCTTGTATCAGCTGTACTGTCCCTGGTTTACAATAAATGTGAGCATCCTCGGATCAGAATACGCAAACTAGAACGTATGTATATTCGTGCGGAATACAAATATACACAATCACAATGTGAATTATAGTAAAGAAGAAAGAGATAAAAGTATTCAACAGGAAATCTTGATTATATAGCTAAATCAATCTTTCATATACAAGAGGTTAACATGTACAAGTGAATGTCTCTCAAAAGCTCTCAAAATTACATCAAAAAAGGCATCCTCAAAATGACTTCAACTAACCTATTTATAGACGAAACACTACGACAATTCCAAGTGTAATCCGTGAATAAAGATTCACGGATTTACACCGTTCGTGAATTCATATTAATCACGGAATACAATTGTCGTATCAAGCATTCACGGATTAATTACATCGTCGAAAACATTATCATTCACGGATCAAAAGATATTGTCGAATCCTTATCATTCACGGACACAAAGACATTGTCGAATCCTTATCATTCACGAACACTTATTCACGGATTAAACACTTAGACAAAATTAAGTATTAATCAACTTTTGTCTCTACAAACTCCCCCTTTGATAATACTTGATTCTTTTCTTCAAATCTTCAAGCATATCCAGGAAAATTGCATCCAGCAAAAATACCTTTTGAGCAACACACTTCTACAACCCGTTGAAATTTCAAAGCCATCTTTTCGTCATCATATGCATCATCATATACAATCGGATTCACGAGCAAGACTTCAAGATCATCTTTTGATAGATTGATTAAACTTAGAGGATCAAACACATATACAATTGACTCTCTATTCCACATCACTTCTCCATTCAAGTCTCTATCATAACAAGCAATTTCTGCTTCTCCAGTTGATCCGTTATATCTCCAATGACTCACAAACTTAGAAAAATTCACAGGCAATTTCTCAAGTGGAATCTTCTTCATGCATTTAACTCGAGGATATGTCAGAGTGACTCTTGGTTGATTGGAAATAGGATCGATATCAAAATAATCAACGGTTCTCAATGGGAAAGTTTCCTTAACCCATGTGAATTTCCCATTATTACTTTCTCTTGTTAAAGTATCTGCCATCCAATTTATCAAATCATATCTTGAACGATTAATGATATCCACAGAAGCTAAATGATTGATTTCACACTTAGGTAATTTTTCTAAGGCTTTGAATGTAGAGTGAAAGTATTGAAGTCTATCAGTCCTTTTAATGATGAATACTTTATTGTCATTATCATATTTCCATCTGATAATTCTACAAACGCATTCATATCTTGGTATTTTAAAGAACTTACGAACTGTAATCACTGGAGTTGGTTGTTTAGGAAACCACCAAGAGACTTTTTGCTCAGGCTCTTTATCATCATCAGAATCTTTCCATAACCCTTCTTGTGAACACATATCTGACTGAACATTCTCCGGATGAAGTTCATCTTCAGAATCTTCCCAGTCTTCCACGTGAACATAATCGAAATCAGGTTCAAATCCCGGAGGATATTCTGGATCGAAATCTTCAAAATCATAATCGCCATCATTGCAAAGTTCAACAAATGGTATTAAATCTTCAATGATCACATTCAAAGGAGTTGGACAAAGCACCTCTTCATCTTCAATGTTATCCATTAATTCCTCCTGATCAAAAATACGAGATGATTCTCCAAGCTCAAACATTCTTGACTCATGTATTGCATTAATTGGATCAACTTCTAATGGTTCGTTTTCTTGGAATACAACCAATGCTTGTGAGAAATTTGGTTGATCACTATCATTTTCATTATTAGTATCATCAGCATTTTCAGTCATATCATCACCATGATCACCATCATCACCATTATTACCATCATCATCACCATGATCACCATTATCAGCACCATCATCACCATCATCACCATCATCATCACCATCATCACCATCATCACCATCATCACCATCATCATCACCATCACCATCATCATCATCACCATCATCATCATGTACATCATTATCATCATTAACATTATTCTCCCCCTGATCAACCAACATTTCTTTCAAAAGAAAAACGTCAAGTTCCAACTCTTCGATGCGATCATTCTAAGATAGAATTTGCTGTTGTTGTTCCTTGAGAAGAATGTCTTGAGAATTGATTCGTTGTAAAGCATTTAGTAAATCCATTTGAAGCTTTTCAACAAGAGTCATCAATGGTTTTACAGCACGTTGTAAAGATGCATCAAGGTTAGCCATGCTAACACTTGGTCCAGGTGAAGAAGAGGATGTGCCAGCTGCAACAGAAACAGCAACAGGAATTGTAGAAGTAGCTGGAACAGAGGTAGGAATACCTTGAGATGATATAACAGGCATAGAAGTAGAAGCAATATCAGCAGATGAACTAGGTTCAGAAATTCTGCGTCTTTGAGATGGCCGAATATCAGGTACATATTCAGGATCTTGTGCCTCTTCACGTTGACGTCTCAAATCCTGTCGTTCCTTTTCAATATTTTCAGCAATAAGTCTTTGAGGAACTAAAGATTCTTCAACAGATTGTAGACGAAAAGATTGATCATCTTCAGAACTTGAAGATTCCACTTCTTCATGATCAATTAAAGGCACCTCCTGCTCCCCCTCAGATGATTCACTATCAGTAGTAGAATCAGCAAGTTGTACAATCTGTGGCAATGCAAATTGTGGCGGTTGGAAGTCAGCATCAATGATATGGCCAAATAAATCAATAGTAGGCGGCACTGGTTTGCCCCTATATCCATTGCAATCTGCAAACACTCTTTTGGGAATAGGAGTGTAGTGTAGAATGCTTCCATGATAAGTAATCCCGTTGACATGATTATCAAAAATATGCTGAAGAAACCTAGGATACATGAAGAATCCATCATCATTAATGTTGCCAGCCAAATTCTCAAAGATGTATCTCGAAAAGTTAAATGGGATATTTAGAACAAGAGCCGTCATAATCCCTGCAAGCTGATAACTCATTGAATCAAAACCAGCTTTCCTCGGGGAGATGCACCCAATTAGCATATGTGCCAAAAACTTCCAGTGAGGACAGAAATGATTCTTCACGATTTGAACATCATGAGGTCCTTTAATACACCCCATTTGATGAAGACACTGATCAATGACGTTTCGAGGAATGTCATTTGATGCATTCAAAGTATCTCCAAATTGAAGAGTATGACGAATCAGCTCTTCAGTCAGCAACAACGGTTTTCCATCAACCGTAGATGTAATACATGGAGGATTGACATCTGTTTGATATACAGCTGAAGTCCAGAAGTCTATCATGTGATCTTCGTACAGATTGGGAACAGATACAGTCAAGGCATATGATATGCGTGATCGTAGAAGAAACCTTATCATAGGGAAAAACTTCCTATTTTCAGGTTTATCCGGTTGTTCCAGAAGATATGCAGTTGCATTATGTCGTTTTTCAAATACGACTGCTCGATGTCTAACCTCGGGTTGAACAGCAGCAATGGGATCTAAATCTGCCATTTAGAAATAAAATCTGCACCAAGAGTTTATTAGACACACAAAATTTAAACAGAAAGTTTATTTGAAAAATTTTCAACACTTAGAAAATTTTTCAAACTTTCAAGTATCCGACAATAACAGAATGACTACTGTTCATGCGACAATGATTAATCTTATGCGACAATATGAC
This sequence comes from Pseudognaphalium luteoalbum, assembly GCA_963422505.1. Lineage (NCBI taxonomy): Eukaryota > Viridiplantae > Streptophyta > Magnoliopsida > Asterales > Asteraceae > Pseudognaphalium > Pseudognaphalium luteoalbum. The sequence continues at coordinate 42,175,202 of OY730194.1, forward strand.
TTAGCTATGTACTATTCATACGACAATCATGTATTAATCCGTGAATCATATTGTTCGTGAATAATATTCATGCGACAATTCAAAAATAAAATAATATTTCAAAATTTTTGTCCGTGATTCATATTGTCGTAACACTATTCATCCGTGAATAATATTGTCGAAGTACTATTCATCCGTGAATAAGTACTGTTTATACGACAATATGATTGTCGTAGTCAAATAGTCAAACAAGTCAAAATAGTCAAACATAAGAATTAATCACGGAGTACTGTTTATCCGAGAATTCAATATTCACGGATAACCATTACACTGTTCATCCGACAATACTGTATTGTCGGGTGGTCCGACAATTCGAATTGTCGGACGATTTTATTGAACAGTACCAACAGTCATTTGAAGTGATCGATTAAGCATGAAATCCTTAACAAAAATGAAAGAAATTTATACCAGTCGATGCGGAATACAAAAACGAGTAAGTCTGTCGGATTGGTTTTTAATGAAACCAAGTAATCAGGAAGAAATCGAAGAAAAAGTAATTGTCGGAATTTGGAATTGTCGGATTAATAATCACGAAAAAGAAAAGTGTAAGTTTTTCAAATTTTGAAATTACTTATACTGTTTCAATTATTCCGTGAAAACAAATAATTCCGTGAATATATATATCTTTATCCGTGAATAAAGGTATATATTCATCCGACAATTCAAAAATTATGGATAAAACATTTGTATCAATTTAAACTAACTTTGGATAAAATTTTCTAACCTATTTAAAAATGAAAAATGAAAAAATTAATAAACTAAATATGTACAAAAATAAAATCTTTTTGTTGGAGTAATTTTCGTGACTTGGGATCATATTGGGATAAATGAATGTATTTAATTTGTAATTTTTAGAAATGAAAGTCTATTTTGATTGCTAATATTTTTGACCAATTTAAATTTACATAGCATTAATAAAGCAAACTTTCTAAAAATCTTTTTATATATGATTTTTGGTATGTGTTATACACTTGAACACTTTGGCATCTAAAATATCTTTTTCTTTTTATTATTAATATGCATATCATTTTATATAACCAAAATAAAAATATACTTTCAAATTCATAATATATTAATATTTTCATATAAAGAGTGAAAATATGATGATATCTTTAGAAGTACATACGTATGTTAGAATGACTTTTAGTCACATATGTCATACTTCGGGTTGGACTAATAAACTGTATCACAGGTCTATATATCGTATAACAAAGTGATAGAATTTATTATGATAGATATTTATATCTTTATCAATATTTGTATGTCCGTTTATAAAAAAATATACCGACTAAGGTCTGTACACCGTACAACAAATAGTCAATACATTTTTCCCAGATATCATAATATAAAGACCCTAAATCATGAATCATAATATATTAATCCTTCAAAATTTAAGACTTTTATTATCATTTTGATAATTTTATTGTCATATACTAAGATTTTGGAAGATATAAAATAATATGCAAATATGTTTAGACATTTCTTAGACTAGATATGATAGACCCACAAATGCCTACCAATAAACCATATTTAAAATTACATTAATAGAAAATTTGGTTTAAAAATGCTATATAAACCTATTAGCATATCAAAAATAGTACGTAACATTCCTTTTTCAGATTTATATGTAAATACAATTCCCAATGTACTATCATTTCCCAACTTTTACACAAAAATTTCCCCCTAATTTTTTATTTTTCATATGTTTTTGAATTTTTGTTTAAAGAAAAAATTAAAGAAAATTCAAAAAGATCCAAAGTTTATTTAATTTGATCTAAATGCTTCATTCCGAGCATCAAGATTAATTCTTCAAAACGAGGTTTAGAAAACGCTTTTGTAAACAGATCAGCTCGTTGTTTTAAAGTATCAATATGGACTAAGTTAATCAAGTGTTTCTCATAGCAATCCCGTATAAAATGAAAACGAATTTCGATGTGTTTCGTTTTAGAATGCTGTACGGGATTACGTATGATACTTATGGCAGCAGTATTATCTATATGCAAAGGAGTTTGGTTTAGAAGAAACCCATAATCTCTAAGTTGTTGTTGAATCCAAAGGATTTGTGAACAACAACTAGCAGCAGAGATATATTCTGCCTCTGCAGTAGAGGTAGAAACTGTATCCTGTTTCTTACACTGCCATGTCACAAGACGTTCTCCTAGAAATTGACATCCACCCGATGTGGATTTGAAGTCAATACCGCATCCGCCATAGTCTGAATCGGAATATGCAGAAAGAGAAAAGTCATCATCATGTGAATACCAAATGCCTAAATTAGGCTTTCCTTTCAGGTATCGAAAAATACGTTGAACGGCCTTCAGATGAGAAACTTTAGGATTTGACTGATATCTTGAACAAATGGAGACAGCAAACATAATATCTGGACGCGAAGCTGTCAAATACATAAGAGACCCAATCACGGACCGATATTCCTTTTCATCGGTTGATTGATCATCAAGAGCAGGGCCAATCTTTTCAACAAGATCAATGGGTGTAGAAATGGATTTGACATCTGTCATCAGAAATTTCTTTAAGATTTCAGTAACATACTTTGTTTGATGTATGAAAATGCCTGAATCAAGTTGCTGGACTTGCAACCCAAGAAAGAATGCCATTTCACCCATTGAACTCATTTCAAATTTTGATTTCATAATCTGCTCAAACTCTCTGCATAAGCTTTCATTTGTCGACCCAAATATGATGTCATCTACATACACTTGAACAAGCAACAAATTCCCTTTTACTTTTCTGATAAAAAGAGTACTGTCAATCTGACCTCTAGAAAACCCATTTGCAAGCAGATGTTGAGATAAAGTTTCATACCAAGCTTTGGGAGCTTGATGTAAACCATACAAAGCTTTATCCAACCAATACACATAATCTGGGAATTTAGAGTCTTCAAAACCCGGTGGTTGTTTGACAAACACTTCTTCATGCACTTTCCCATATAAAAATGCGCACTTGACGTCCAATTGATATACTTTAAACCTCATGAAGGAAGCATAAGCTAGAAAGATTCGAATTGATTCAAGTCTAGCAACCGGTGCAAACACTTCATCATAATCTAAACCTTCGATCTGAGTAAAACCTTGAACGACTAATCGGGCCTTATTTCGGACCACGATTCCTCGATCATCTTTCTTATTACGAAAAACCCATCGAGTGCCAATCGGATGCACATCTTTAGGTGGTTTCACTAAAGTCCAAACTTGCAATTTCACAAACTGTTGTAATTCTTCTTGCATTGCTTGAACCCAAGAAGATTCAGTCAAAGCAATTTGAACATTTTTTGGTTCAATTTGTGATAAAAAACAAGAAGAAGAATTAGATTTGAGTTGCTGCCGAGTCTTAATTCCTTCTGACACATCTCCAATCACATTCTTTAGAGGATGTTGATACTTAGAATTAATTCGCAATGTAGGAACCGAATCTATATGCAAATTATTTCCTAAGTTAGAATCTTCAGGATTACTGACTACTTCATCACTAGAGTCATCAAGAATTGGTTCTTCTAGTTCAGCAGAAGGTTCCTGAAAATTGTCAGTATCGTCAGGATTGGAAGTTGTTTTTTTTTTTTTTTTTTTTTTTTTTTTTTTTTTTTTTTTGGGTAAAGGGATATACCCCGGTAAATATATTAAATACCAAATGTTAAGTACAAAACGATGTGAATGAGTTCCACATCAACCTCGAAACATCCAACCATTCTAACTCACTATTCTAAATGTATATGACATGCCATATACATATTACAAATGAAACAAACAAGTAAAACAACCAGTATAGAATGAACGAACATTCAATATGCATCAATGAAACTCTATCCATTTTTCAGACATGATCGAGGTAATCTCCAAGCATCAAGCAACCGCACCACCCCATCAGAATTCTTGAACTTGAAAGTAAGAAGCTTAAGCCGAATAGTCTCAATTATCACATCACGAAGCTGTTGGGGGGTTTCTTCTTCAACAGTTGTCAAAGGTGAAGAAATCTCATGAGCAATTGAGTCATCAGAAGATTGTGGTGGAGTAAGATGAGAAGTAGAAACTGGTGGAGCTGAAGTAATAATCGGCTCAGCAGGAACAGATGTAACTGGAATAACAAAGTCATCCAAATCGGTAGCAGAAGAAGAAGACACGTCATGCTGAAAAATAGCAAGAGAATTAAAGAACGTGTCGTAATCGAATAACCATTTTGGACCTATGCCATTAGAAGAAGGAGAATGCCGAAGAAATTCAACTTCATAGCATTCCTCTATTCGATGTGATGCTGTGTTATAAACTCTCTTGTTGTGAGAATTTGCAGAATAACCCAAGAAAAATCCAGATTCAGATTTTTCAGCAAACTTAGGAATGCGATCCTTAGTCTTCAACAACAAACACAGACATCCAAAAGGTTCCAAAAAATGAATATTCAGTTTCCGATTATTCAGTAATTCATAGCTCGTTTTCTGCTTATCTTTGACCACAAGAACTCTATTTAATACGAAACAAGACGTATTAACTGTTTCTGCCCAAAAAGTTGTTGGCAACTTTGCATCTGAGAGCATTGTTCTTGCAGCTTCGATCAAAGTTCTGTTCTTCCTTTCAGCAACTCCATTTTGTTGTGGAGTTCGAGGTGCACTAAATTGTTGAGTAATTCCGTGCTGAAGACAAAACATTTCCATTAAGTAGTTCTTGAATTCTGTACCATTATCACTTCTCAAAATTTTCACTTTCAGAGAAAACAAAGTTTCTAATCTCAGAATTAGATACTTAATTTTCTCAGCAGCCTCATCTTTTGTACTAAGGAAGTAAACCCATGAAAATCTGGAATAATCATCAGTGATTACTAAACAATAGGATTTACCCCCAATACTCCGAACACTTACGGGTCCAAACAAATCCATATGGAGAAGTTCCAAAGGAATGTTAATCGAATTCATCAATTTAGGTTTATGAGACTTCTTAGTTTGTTTTCCCTTTTTACAGGAAATACAGTGATCATTTAGTGAAAAGGTTTGTTTAGGAACCCCAATCACTAAATCATTCTTAACTAAGAAGTTCATTTTCTTAAAGTTAATGTGACCCATTCTTCTGTGCCACAAAATTGATTCCTTTTCTGTAGCTTTTGACAATAAGCAAGTATGCTCTGTAGATCGAGTAATGGTACGCATGTCTAAGACATACATATTCTTTACCCTTGGAGCTCGCATAAGAATCCACTCTTGAGGTACCACAAACCCTGACTTAAGAATTAAGCACTCTTCATCGTTAAACCAAGTTGACAGTTTCTTGTCACAAACTTGGGAAACACTAAGTAGATTATGTTGAAGTTGTTCAACATAATTTACTTTGTCAAAGCTGATTTCCCCATTTGAAACGGTTCCCTCACCAGAAATCATGCCACCTTTGTCTCCGGCAAATGCAACAAATCCTCCGTCTTTAACCTTAACATCCTCAAGCAGAGAGAGATTCCCTGTCATATGTCTTGAACAGCCACTATCGATGTACCATATGTTATCAATAGCTCGGGAAGACTGTAAGACATTTGATCAAAAACGGATTAGTTGCTAATGGAGACCCAAGCCTTTGAGGCTATGGGTCGTCCAGTAATGACATCCATGATGAAAACGTCAATTTGTTTCAAATTCCTTTTGATTGACGCATCATGAGATTTTGTTTTCTTCTTTGAAGAAACAGAAGATGTTACTTTCGGTTTTGATGATTTTTCGTGGATAGTTTTTAAATCATCTTTGATTTCAGAATGTTTAGCTTGCTTCGAAATATCTCTTGAACGTTTTTTAGCAAGCTTGTGACACTCATTGATAAGATGTCCACGAACACTACAATAGAAACATTTTCTTGTTTCATATTGTTTCCGAGAAGTAACCCTTTTATCAGAAACATGAAGTGAAGTCTTACTTGTAGAAGCCTCACATTTAGAATGTAATTTTCTACTTGTAGAAACTTCACTTTTGGTAGAAACAAAGTGAGAAGAAGGAAGTTTAGCTTTTGATGAATAAGTTGATGATTGTGATTTTTGTGGTGAAGAAGATTGTTTCAAAATCTGTTTAACTTGTGTTAGTGTGTCACAAGCTTTCGATTTTTCTTTTAAATTTTTTAAAACACAATCTTTAATCTTGTCACTACATTCACAATCATGCTTCTTCATTTTGGAAGCATCAACTTTGGATTCATCAGCTAGTGAATCATCAACTTTGGAATCATCTTTGAAAAATGATTCTAGAGTCTCATTTGAAGACACCTTTTGATGTGTGTCTTTCAAATCAACCTTTCCTTTTCCATAAGCAAACTCAACATTTGCTTCATCTTTAACTGGCAATGCAGAATAGGTAGTTGGTGGAGGAACAAAATGATATTCAACTTTTGAGTCTTTTGTTTTTGAATCATTTTGATATCCAATACCAGATTTAGATTTAGTATCTAAACGTTGGTTATTGATTATCTCATCAAAAACAACAGCAGATGTTGAAACATTTAGCAATTTTCTTTCAAGATCTAAAAGCATAGAATCAGCATCAGATTTTTCCTTTTTTAATAAATCCATTTCAACCAAATAGCTATTAATAATGGATTGCTGATTGAAGATTTTTGCTTTTAAATCATGTGTTTCAACATTTGTTGACTCAAAACGTTTATTTAAAAGATTATTATTTTCAACCAATTCCTTATTCTGTATTTTTAACTTTTCATTGTCAGTTAAAAATTTAGCATTTTGAGTTTGATACATGCTGATTTGATTATTCAAATCAGTGCAAGTTGAGCAAATTTGGTCAGCAAGAGAAGAATCAACCTCGGAAACATTCACCATAAATGCTTGGTTATGGGAATACTCATCCACGTGTGCGCTCCAATCATAAAACTCATCAGAAGTAGAAATGAGTGCAGAAGATGTGGGAGTAGCAGATGTTTCCTTTGTTTGAGGTTGAGTAGATGAAGAATATGTCTTGGAAGTTGATGGCTTGGTAAAACCAGAAGTAGGAGCTTTATTCTTCTCACACTCTCTTGCAAAGTGACCAAGATTTTGACAATTGTAACAACGAACTCTTGATTTGTCAAAACCTGGTTTACCTCCCAGTTTATTTTTACCAGTTCTTTGTAAAAACCTTTTAACCCGCCTGGTAAGCATAGCCATATTCCATTGCAAATCCATCTCTTCTAGGTCATCTGGATGCAATTGATCATAATCCTCTTCAACTAACTCAACATTTCCAACTCTTCCAGAAATAAAAGCTTCATATGAAGACAAGAATGCAGTAACAACATTTGCATGATCTTCAGTCACTCTTGAAACTTGTGGATTAGAATTCTATTGTTGTTGATGGCTTGAAGTTGGAGAACTTCCAGAACCATAAAAACCAAAACTTGAATAACCACCAGATATGGTTCCACTTGGATTTCCACTAGAATAAGTTTCAGATCCTGAATATAATGCCGTTGTTTCAGAAGATTTGGTAGTACCAAATTGAGTAAACTGCATCATTTTTCCTGTCTCCTTTTTCTGGAGAGACACATCATACACCTGAAGCTTATTAATTAAATCCTCAAAAGCATATTCCCCTAATGACTCATCTTCCATCAAGATATTTGCTTTGATGTCCCATCGAGAAGGCAAGGCTTCAATCAATTTTTCATTGATTTCAAGACGCTCAAGAATCATTCCATGTCTTTTTAACTCACTGATAAGCTGTGAGTACCTAACGATCAAATCGTTAAAAGACTCATTGGGAATACAGGTGAAAACATCCCATTGTTTCTTTAGTAAATCGCGTTTGCTCTTTTTCAATTTATCATTACCAGCAAACCGCTTTTCCATTGCTTTGTACAATTCAAAAGCAGTAGACAAATCTTTCCACCCTGCTAAAACATCACTTGGAAGACTCATTGAAATGATGGATTTAGCCTTCTTATCACGATCATGTTCTTTTCGTTCTTCCGAATTCATCATCTTTAATGATTTAGGTGGAGGATTATCTCGATAAATGCCTTCTGCTCTTGGATGTATATATTGTTCCAATATTGGAATCATCAAATCAGGATCATACAAAGCAATAAATGATTCAAAACGATATCTCCAGTCATCGTAATCATTTTGACAAAGAAACTTGGGTGGTTTTGTAGTTGTTCCGGTCTCTTGATCATTTTTCATCATCGTTTGCCAATTAACATGAGCCATCTTCCAAGATGAAATCCGTGAATCACACTAAAAATTCTTTAATCTTTCTTTGTGAATACAATATTCGTGAATACTAACCAAATACTAATATCCGTGAATATGAGTATCCGTTAATACAATTATCCGTGAATACAATATCCGAGAATAACTAAAAATTAATATCCGTGAATATTAAAAAACAGTTAATAATATTTTGAAAATTTTAATCCGTGAATATAATACCACTGTTTATGCGACAATAGTATAATTCACGGATACTGTTTATGCGACAATAGTAATATTCACGGAGTATATATATTCACGGAATTCTGAATTCACGGAATGTGTTAATTCACGGAAGACGATTTCCAGAATTTTCAAAGTGATACAGATTCTTCAAAACAGGCTTGTTTTTGATGAAACTTGTTGCGATGAGCTCGGAATTTGATTTCCGACACTCAGAAACAATCAATTTTAACTTTGATCGTCAAAGTTTCAATCATGCAGAAAAGACGTAAGCTTTTGTGATACTTCTTGATCAACTCGTCATCATAGAGTAGATGTGAATGAATTCAGAAGAGATTCTATATCAGAAATCACTTGTTAACACCTTCAGATTGATTTTGACGCTGTCTCAAATGATTGTAACACTAGACATCACGTAACTTCTTCAAATCTTCATCTTCACACTTTAAATCACAAAAAAATGTTCTAATTTCTTATCCTTTGAGCTCTGATACCACTTGTGAGCGTCCTCGGATCAGAATACGCAAACTAGAACGTATGTATATTCGTGCGGAATACAAATATACACAATCACAATGTGAATTATAGTAAAGAAGAAAGAGATAAAAGTATTCAACAGGAAATCTTGATTATATAGCTAAATCAATCTTTCATATACAAGAGGTTAACATGTACAAGTGAATGTCTCTCAAAAGCTCTCAAAATTACATCAAAAAAGGCATCCTCAAAATGACTTCAACTAACCTATTTATAGACGAAACACTACGACAATTCCAAGTGTAATCCGTGAATAAAGATTCACGGATTTACACCGTCCGTGAATTCATATTAATCACGGAATACAATTGTCGTATCAAGCATTCACGGATTAATTACATTGTCGAAAACATTATCATTCACGGATCAAAAGATATTGTCGAATCCTTATCATTCACGGACACAAAGACATTGTCGAATCCTTATCATTCACGAACACTTATTCACGGATTAAACACTTAGACAAAATTAAGTATTAATCAACTTTTGTCTCTACAATAAACCATACAGTTTTTGTGATTATATTTTTGGTGAGCTGGTTAGACAGATTTCGGGTTCTGTTAGATCACGGTTTCTGGTTTATCCACGTTTTTGTATGCTGATCATTCGGGCACGTCTGCCAGAGCTTGTTATTCCTGGTCCATACTTACATGTAGATACTATTGGGCTCAGAGGCTACAATGCGATGTTTTTGCAGACAGTGAGGAAAGAAGGGGTAGTGAAGCCTGAGGAGAGAGAGCTTTTTGGTTTGCTTGTTGATCCTGCCTATGTGACGCCACCGAACAATGGTTGGTTAGATGTTGGTGCTGATGTTGCTGTTCCAGACCCAATAGCTGATGTGGTTCATGCTAAAGATCCACAAGAGCTCATTGAGGATGTGTTGGAACAACCTGCACATGTTGGGGAACAGGTGAACCCAGATGTTGTTGCTCAGGTGATACAGGAGGTGTTGGTTGAGCTTGATGATGCTACTGATCCCTTGCTACGGGATATTGATAGTTATGTTGCACCACCTGAGGTAATTTTATAATTATATAGTAATATAGGTACTTAGTTGTTACATTATTATTATAATATTATTATAATAATATTTTGGAGTAATATATTTGCCACATCCTTTGTACTTAAACGTTTCTTTTGGAGTAATATATTTGCCGGGTGTAAACCCTTTAAAAAAAATAAAAAATAATAATATTATTATATAATGAAAATGTTTTAGATATTTAGTTAATTAGATAATATTTCTGATTATAAAATATAAATATCATTATGATCAGGGAGCTGAGACTGCAGACCCAGAGGTCACTCGATCTGAGGGTGAGCAGGGACAGCTTGATAGATATGAGGGTTTACCTTCTAAGGTAATATATCAGATTAATCATAAATATATAGAACTTGTATGATAGAGCTTCTAGCTAATCATAAATGTTTAATATATTTAATATTTAGGATTCTGATGTTGGTCCATCTGGAGGCCGTGATGGTGAATCAGCTTCAGATGATGACGATAGTACTCCTTCTCCACCTCCAGATGCTGGTTATATTAGATATCGATCTCGGATGATTCCAGATCCAGCACTGAAGGAGAAGAGGAAGGCTAAGCAAGTCGACCTAGACTTCAGTATTATTGATGAGGGTCCTGAGGAAGAGGATATATCTCTTATATCTCAACGCCGTAAGCGTTCGACATTTACCATTCAGGATGGTATGTTTTTTTTGGGTAAAGGGTAAAAAATTACCCGACAAATATATTCCCAAAAGCATTTAAGTACAATAGATGTGAGTGAATCTCACACCACAGCCCGTTACATAGGCAAAAAAGACTACATAACAAAGACACAACCACTACCCACTATTTGACTTGATACAAATTAAACAAAAACCACATTTGACTCAACAGACATCAAGAAACAGCCACATAAACTTATTTCTTCTTATCCATTTTCCTATCATGAAGACTCATATAATCAGCCATCTCGTCATCAAGAGGATCAAAAACATCATCTTCATCCTCTTCAGTAGCCTCACCAGCCATAAAGTCCTCCGAAACATTAGTTCCATAAGTGTCTTTCCAATGGGAATACAAACTGGAGTTATTATTAGTATTACCATTAGAAGAATCTATCCTCTTGCCACGATCCTCCTGCTTATTACCCATCTGCTCACTGTTTGTTTCTTTTTTTTTTTTTTTTTTTTTTTTGGGGTAAAAGGGTGATACCCTGGCAAATATTATATCAAAGATAAGAGTTACAATACAATTGGAACAGCTTAGACTACTTGAAGACTAAGCTTATATACTTGACAGGCCAAGAATATAACAACCAAGAAAACAACCAAAAAACAAATCATGTCTAACATAGACCACAAAAAACACTATCCAAGCTATAATCCACTGCATCCGCATCATAAAAAAACTAAATCAGTTCCCTTTAATAACGGAACTTGGTAATTTCCAAACCTCCATAGCCTTCCTGACGTTATCCGAAGACTTGAACTTGCAAGACAGCAACTTAAGACGCACAATCTCTAAAATAGCCGACACCACTTGGTCAGTAGGTCTTCTTTGGTTCTGAAATAAACGAAGATTACGCTCTTGCCAAATCACATAAGAAGTAGCTCCAAGAAGAAGTTTAAAGATGAGAACTCTAATAGATCTTCTATCCGCCGCTGACTTCACCCATAGAATGCACTCGGAAATTCTGGAACAAGCGAGATTGAAATCTGACTTTCTCATTACCTCCAACCAGACCTGAGAAGAGAAAGCACACTCGAAAAATAATTGTGAGTGAGAATCCTGCTGAACATTACATAAAGAACACCGAAGCAGGTTTAAGTCGGTATTAGGACCGACATCCCATTGCTTCAGTCTGTCTTACCTAAAATCAGCCAGAGATGAATAGAATGACGAGGAATACAACAAGAAAACCAAACTATCGAAGTCCAATCAACTTTAGCAGCTATCGGTCTTATAGTTTCCCACACATGTCGAATTCGAAAGTCAACTAAATCACCCCCACGCAAGCACCATAACAATCTGTCAGGATTGTTATCAAGAGTTACATTTGGTAATTGAGATAATAAAGGAAATCTCAATAACCAATCCGGAGGCCAATTCCACGAATTGTCATGAAAGACATCCGCAATCAAAGCATTAATCTGAAAATTACGGGATATAGAATACCGAGGAAGAAATCTGGTTAAAGGACAGATTTCATGCCAAATATCAAACCACACATGTATCGAATTACCATTACCAACTCGATACCAAAAATGCCGTCTAACTAAGTCCCGTAATAGCAGAATTTTCCTCCAACTCCAACTCATATCACCACTAGCAGGAATATCCCAAAAACTACGGCCTCTAAGTTTATGAGAATAAATCCAATTAACCCACATAGAATCTTTGCGAGTTAAAATATGTCATATATGCTTAATCATAAGAGCTTTATTCCAATCGTCTAGACGTTTTATACCAAGCCCCCCTTCATCCTTAGGAAGACATACTACTTTCCAAGAAACCTTAGCTTTACCTCTTTTCATTTCCCCCTGGCACCATAAAAACCCACGAATTAAACCTTCTATCTTTTTAATAGTGCTAGTAGGAAGAATAAAAAGCGCAGCCCAGTAGCTCTGAAGAGTAGAAAGAACCGAAGAGACAAGTTGAAGTCTTCCAGCAATAGAAAGCCACTTATTCTTCCAGTTCCCAATTCTATTACTGACTTTCTCTACCAAAGGATTACAATTGCCAACTAGTAATCTGGTAGAAATAAGAGGAACTCCCAAATAACGAATCGGAAAATGACCCTCCGTAAACGGCATAATATTCAGAATTCCTTGGCGAACCAAATCATGCACATTACAAAGAAAAGCTGTGCTCTTAGGAATACTAGGAGCTAAACGCGATACTCCTGTAAATTCATTAAGAGCATTAGAAATCACCTGAACAGAACGGATATTTCCTTTACAGAAAAGAAGTAAGTCATCCGCAAAACATATATTAACAATTTTCTGATTGTTACAATGAGTATGATACTCGAACTCCTCCGATTCTAACACCTTTCTTTTGATAATCAGAGTAAGAATCTCCATTACCAAGGTAAATAAATAAGGAGATAACGGGTCTCCCTGACGAAGACCACGCCCTCCTTTGAAGAACCCATAATTCTGCCCGTTTAGACACACCGAATAGGAAACAGTAGAAACACAAACCATGATCAAATTAACCATATGCGGATGGAATCCAAAACCGTGCAGACTAGCCCTCAAAAAAGACCAGTCTACAGTATCATAAGCTTTCTGAATATCCACCTTAAATGCACATCTCGGGGATCCTTTAGAGATATGATAACCCCTCATCAATTCCTGGGAAAGCAGAATATTATCCGAAATAGATCTTCCGGGAACAAAAGCGGACTGATTATCACTTACCACTTCTCCCAACCCAACCTTTATGCGATTAGTAAGAACTTTACTAATGCATTTATATATGACATTACAAAGAGAGATTGGGCGGAAATCAGTGATAGATAAAGAGGTTGGAACTTTCGGGATTAAAACAATGTTAGTATGGTTTATTTCCTTAAGGAGACGACCATTAACAAAGAAATCCCGAACCGCCAAAAACACATCCTCACCCACAATCCTCCAAGCCTTTTTGTAAAAAACCGAAGAGAAACCATCAGGGCCTGGGGATTTGTTATCACCAATGGAAAACATAGCATCTTTAACCTCTTCCTTTGTGATTTCTCGAATCATAAAATTTGCCATATCAACAGGGAGCTTTCTTTCAAACAAATCCCTAACATTTAAGGGCTGGACATCACTTTTCTGACCAAGAAAACCTCGAAAATGGCTCACAAAAGCAGCAAGAACCTGGTCATTTTCACAAGTATTATTATGGGAATCAATCACCACACTAATACGGTTTCTGTGCATCTTTTCTTTCACCGAATTATGGAAATATTTTGTATTCCCATCGCCTTCTCTAAGCCAATCAATTTTAGCCTTCTGCTTTAAAAATCGCTCCTCATCAATCACCGCTTGTTTGTAAGCCAAAAGATAGTTACTAGCCTCTTCTCTTAATTCAACTGAATCGGGATTATAATCTAGATCTCTTTGAGCTGAGTCCAGCTCCATCCGCAATTTAATAACCTTTTCATGTAAATTACCTTGCCTCCTTAACAGGTTTCTAAGAGGTTTCTTCAACAATTTTAATCTGCTTGTAATTCTGAACATATTGACCCCAACGACAGGAGTTTTCCACATATCATCAACAATCTTTAGAAATTCTTCTTTATATCCTAAGAAATTAAAGAATTTACAAGATTTATAAACCCGACCTTGAGGAGAATGCAACCTCAACACCCCAGGAGAATGATCAGAAATACGGAATGGTTGAAATAACCCAACTAAATCAGGCCATAGAATGGTCATTTCCACATTACTCATAATTCTATCAATCTTTCTGAATAAACCATCATTAGTTTTAGGCTTTTGGTTCCAAGTATAATGGAAACCGGTGCTGTTAACATCCACAATATTAACATCTTCCACACACTCTTTAAATTCCCGCATTCCAATAGAAATATTAGCTGATCCAGCAGATGAATCTTCTAAGTTAAGAGGGACATTGAAATCACCCAAGAGCACCCATGGCCTCCCATTCACAAATACATTATGCTTTCGAAGATCAGACCACAACTCCCTTCTCTGAATATGAGTGTTTCCCGCATAAATAAACGAACAAAAGAAATCTTTTCTCACAGCCCTTACACCTATTTGACAATGAATTGCTTGATCCGAGAAATTGATAGTCATTAAATCCACAATTCCTGGATCCCATCCAATTATAATTCTTGTGCCACCCACACAATAATTCACATTTGAAGTCCAATTCCAATGAGAAAATATGTTAGAGCAGATAGGAGCTAAATTATGAGCAAGAACATGCGATTCCAGAACTGCACAAACACACAGATTATTTTCTCTAACCACCTGTTGAACCTCACTTTGTTTAGGGACTTGGTTCATGCCCCTTATATTCCAAGCAGCTAGACTAATCATTGGAAACATTAAAACCGGGAGTGCTTGCCCCCTCAGATGAAAAAGAAGTCTTAGGATTACCCACAAATTCAGACGTTTCATTACACTCACCTTCAACATCACTAACATCCTCACCTTCCTCCACAATTGTTTTACCTCTCTTTTCCCGATCAGGAGGTTTCTCGGATAATTTTGGATCAGCCTCATTTATTTCCTCATGTTCTACATTTAAGACCCCGAACCTATTTCCAACAGGAACTTGCCTCTCCATTTTATTTTGTTGTTTACTTTTCGAAGATTGTCCCTGATCTTTTGGCCGATATATAAACTTAGGTTTAGGATTTCGCAACGTAAACCCCTCATTTGACTTAGCCTGTATACCCTTAGCAACCAGTTTCGGTACAATAAACTCCTGATTATTCTCTTTGCGAACAGCCCCTGTAGCCACATTCTTAGGACATTCTGAATTGATATGCCCAAAGATATTACACATACTACATCTCGGTGGTTTCCACTCATATTCCACACGCACCGTATATAAAGTTTTTTCCTTACCTTCAGTTTTTGGAATAGCCACCACCACAGATTCCTTTAATACACTTCCCGAATCCAGCTCAACCATAGCTCTAGCGAAATTTGGGCGACCCCAAGACTCCAAACACATAGTGCTAGTATAAGAGTCTAGCATTATTGGTTTCCCCACTTTTGTAGCTATAGCACTTAAACCCAACTCATTAAAAGCCAGTAATGGAACACTATGAAGTTTTACCCAAACAGGAACCTTGGTGAGGTCCTCTTTAGCCAGATTTGCATTCATAGTCCATTTCCTTAACATAATGGGAACCATCCGAATCATCCATGGACCACCTTCAAGGACTTGATTCATGCCATGTTCGAAATTAAATTTGAAGAAAAAGAATCCATTAGCATGCATCATTACTCTTTCGATACCATATTTTCTCCAGGAATTCATTACATAATTTTGAACAATCGGAAAAGCAAGTCGCTTTCCTATAAAATAACCATACAGTGTATTTTCATACCTTTTACTAGCCTCCATGATAGTTTCCAATGGTATCTCTAAATCAGCTTCAATACCATTAGGAGGATCCAGATTCACAGTACGAAAATTCACCTTGCGTTTAGGAGCTTTATCTGCAGCTTGGGCATAAGACATTTTACCACCAACCGATTGAGATGCACCCGAATGGTTCACAGGATGGGTAACCGTAGCAAGTCTGTCCAGCCCATTAGCTCCTTTAGGAACCCTCTCATCAACCATTTGATTAATAAAATGAAATTCCTTTTTATTCTTATCATTCAAGTCTTCTTCACTAACATCAGTCTCATACGCATCATCCATACTAGGTGAAGCAACATGCTTTCTGAGCTGTTCGTTAGAATGATTTTTATCCAATATAGGCTTATTAATATGAGTATAGAGCATATGAAAATCATCCTTCAAACCAGCAGCATGAGAACCTGGAATATTATCATTCGTTATTACCTCAGGTTGATCTCCAACTTCATTAATACTTGATGCTATATTAGCAGCTTCTTGATGACAACCATGCGACACAGGGATTTTACCAAGGTCAGGAACCTGAACCTGATCACCAAATACGTTGGTAAACCCTTCATCTGATCTAATACATGATGCTATATTATCAGCTTCTTGATTATAACCATGCGAACTAGGGATTTTACCAAGGTCAGGGACCTGAACCTGATCGCCAAATACATTGGTAAGCCCTTCATCAGATCTAGCCTGCGCTACATGAGTAACCTTTTTACCATCATCAAACGAGGGTTTACCAATCTACTTTTTTTTTTTGGGGTAAAGGGTTACCCCGGTGAACTTTTATTAATAAAAGATGAAGTACAAAACGATGTGACAGAGTATCACACCAACCTCGATGCTACAAGATCAACAAGGACTAAACTATATGTATACGACATGCCATATACATATTACAATGATAACAAGCTTTAAACATGAAAAACAGCCAATATAATGTAAATGAGCAATCTATAAGCAAAGAATCACTATTTCCCATCCCTAATGCACGATTGGGGTAATCTCCACATATCCATAAATTCCAAGACCGAATCTGATTTCTTGAATTTGAGAGTTAACAGCTTTAAACGAACAGTAGAAAGAATCACTTGTTGAATTTGCAAAGCTGATCGGCCACCTTGATTATACAGTCTGTTATTCCTCTCTTGCCAAATAAAGTATGAAGTTGCTGCAAGGAGAATACGACCTATAACACTTCTAGCTTTCCTCGAATTCAATATAGGCTGAAAATATGCAAGAATATCATCCCAACTCGCTGAAGTCCGCTGCATTCCTCCAAGATTTTTGACCAAAGACCACACCTGTGAAGAAAAGGTACATTCAAAGAAAAGGTGGTTATGAGAATCTGGAACCATCTTACATAAAGGACACCTGAGCAGGTTTAAGTCAGTAGAAATACCAACATCCCATTGCTTTAAGGTATCCTGTGTTTTTAACTTTCTCCGCATCACAAGCCACATATGAAAAGCATGTCTTGGAATACAATGAGAAAACCAAACCAGATTGTACCAAGTAACTTCACTTTCATGTTCCCGAATAGAATTCCAAACAGTAGAAATAGAGAACTCCTTTTGCACTCCCGTATGATCACACCATTCAAGAGTGTCACGCTGATTCATAAACAATTGAGGACATGGGATGGCATTTAGGACAGGAAATAAAGTATACCAAGCAGTCGGCCATCTCCATGAACCATTAGCTACAAGATCCACAAGCTTATGCTTGATAGTAAACCCCGCATTCGTGATATTCCTGGAAGATATATGGTTAATAAGAGGGCTAGAGTGACACCAATTATCAAACCATACATTAATGGTCTTGCCATCCCCTATCCGGTACCTTACAAAGTGACGAATAGTATCATGAATTTGGAGAAGCTTCCTCCATCCCCAAGTAATACCAACTTTTAGAGGAACATCCCAAAAACTTCTGCCTCTCAAGCGGTATGTATGGATCCATTTGACCCATAGCGAATCCCGGCACTTAAGAATACTCCAAATATGAGATACCATGAGAGCAATATTAAATGTCTCCAATCTCCGAATACCTAAACCCCCTTCAAGTTTCGGCACACATAAGGAATCCCATGCAACCTTTGCTTTGCCTCTTTTCATTTCACCTTGGCACCATAGAAACCCTCTTAAAAGTTTCTCAATATCAGAAATTATACGGCTAGGCAAAATGAAAACCGAAGCCCAATATATATGCATAGAAGATAGGACAGAAATAACAAGTTGAAGACGTCCTGCAAATGAGAGAGCTTTATTCTTCCAATCCCCTATTCGATTTCTGATTTTTTCCACCAGCCCCTTACAATGCTTATATAAAAGATTCGAAGATATAAGGGGCACTCCAAGATATTTTACCGGCAAACTACCTTCTTCAAACGGCATCAGGTTTAAGATGGACTGTTTTACATGAGAGGTTACATTACAAAAGAATACCGTGCTCTTAGGAATGCTAGGAATCAAACCCGACATAGCTTTAAACTCGTTCAAACCAGCCATAAGAATATTTGCAGAGGCAACATCTCCACGAGCAAATAAGAAAAGATCATCAGCAAAACAAAGGTTAATAATCTGCAAATCATCACATCGGTTATGGAAAGAAAAACCAGGTTCTTCGTGAGATTTCCTTTGCAAAATAAGTGTAAGAACCTCCATAACTAAAGTGAACAAGTAAGGTGATAGGGGATCACCTTGTCGCAGCCCTCGTTTACCCTTAAAATACCCATGTAATTGTCCATTTACATTGATTGAGAAAGATGAACTCGTAACACAAGTCATGATCCATGATACCATTTTGGGGTGAAACCCGAACCCCATAAGAATTCTTCTCAAGAACTTCCAATCAACTGTATCGTACGCCTTTTGAATATCTACTTTGAAGGCGCACCTAGGAGGACCACGATTCCGATGATAAGCATGCATAAGTTCTTGCGTAAGAAGAATATTATCAGAAATCCTCCGCCCAGGCACAAATGCTGATTGGTTTATACTAACAACTGAATTCAAACCATCCTTAATCCGATTAGAAATCAGCTTACTTATGCACTTATATAGGACATTACAACAAGAGATAGGACGATAATCATTAAGCCGAGATGGGGTTGGTACTTTCGGTACCAATGCAATTATAGTATGATTTATCTCTTGAAGCATTTTTCCATTAAGAAAGAAGTCCCGAACAGCAACACAAATATCTTCACCAATAATCTCCCATGTGTTCTTGAAAAATGTGGAAGTATAACCATCCGGACCCGGAGATTTATCCTCCCCAATTGAAAACATAACAGCCTTAACTTCTTCATTGGTAACTTCACGCACCATGAAATCAGCTAAATGAGGATCCAAACGCTTAGAAAACAGATCCATATCAGGAAGTTGTGATGAACTCCCCTCGACACCTAGAAAATTTGTAAAGTGTTCAACAAACACATTTGGAACCTCCTCCCCTTCAAAAACAGCCCCCGTCATATCATAAACTCTAGAAACACGACTTCTGTGCTGTCTATCCTTCACGGATTTGTGGAAATAGGCAGAGTTCGAGTCACCCACCTGAAGCCATTCCACTTTAGCTTTTTGTTTCAGGAAACGCTCCTCATCTAGCACAGCCTGTTGAAAAGCACTAAGGTAAACAGCCTCCTCCTCCCGAATATCATGGTTTAAAGGATCTTTATCAAGAGCAATTTGAACCTCATCAAGCTCTTTCCGAAGAGTAACCACTTTACTATGCAAATTTCCTTGCTCAAACAGCAATCTTCGTAGAGGACGTTTGAGCAATTTCATTCTTTTAACCACTTTAAACATGTTATATCCATCAACATCCTTACCCCAAACATTTCCGACCAGATCTTTAAATCCCGCCTTATGAACCAGAAAATTTGAGAATCTAAACATACCTGGTTTCGGATGAAAAATCTTTGGGATTTTTAGGACACAAGGAGAATGATCCGATATCCTATATGGCTGAAAAATGGCATATGAACCTGCAAATTCATCATTGAAAGTCATATTACACATAACCCGATCAATTTTCTTTAAAGTTCCTCCATCACCTTTTGGTTTTTGGTTCCAAGTAAAATGAATACCAGTGTTATTAGTATCCATGACTTCCAAACTTTCAACACAATCCTTGAAATCCGCCATAGCAATATCATATGAGGCCCCTAAATAATGATCTTCTATATTAAGTGCCACATTAAAGTCACCAAGGAGGACTCATGGCTTTCGTCTACCAAACAGCTTATGTTGGTCTAAATTCTGCCATAGCTCCCGTCGACGTATATACCGGTTATCTGCATAAATAAAAGAACAAAAGAATGCTTTTTGGTCCGCTTTAACCACAACCTGAGTGTGCATAACCTGATTAGTAGCTGCTAGTACCATAACATCAACAATATTAGGATTCCATCCCAAAATTATACGAGATCCCTTACTACAAAGATGGCCATTAGACGTCCACTCCCATCTATAAAAAACTTTCTTACATATATCACGTAAATTAGAGACATCCACATGAGATTCGAGGATACCACATATGCTTAGGTTATTCTCGCTCATAACTTCACGAACCTCTTTTTGTTTAGGGGTGCGGTTCAATCCCCTAATGTTCCATGAAGCAAGACTAAACATGATCACCATTTGAACCGGGAGTGCTTGCCCCCTCAGAAATAACAATCCCCTTGCTCGGATTAGCCATAAAGCTTGCTGTTTCATCATATACATTTTCAACCTCATCATCCGAATCATCTTCCATCACTTCTTTCCCCGTCCGTTTCAGTTTGGACGTATCTCCACTATTTCCTTCTCTTGCATTCAGCCCCTCATCATTTAGAGCTACAAATCTATTTCCCAAAAGGACTTGTTTAGATTGAGTTGCTGTTTGGGCAGATTCCTTAGCGGACGAATTGAGTTTAGGTCTATAAACAAATTTTGGTTTCTGCCTCGGCATAGTATAACCATCCATCGCTTTCCCTTGCTGATATGGCACTTTTTTCGTGATAAAAGAAGTGTTTTCAGCCACCTTTTGTCCTTCATTATTCACTATAGCTTTTGGGCATTCAACATCCTTATGACCAAAAGTCCTATGAGCTTACCTATGGCTTTCGTAGGCTTAACAACTTCATTACTTAATGCAACATCATCCTCAGAAAGGTCTATCGAGGAAACACAAAGGTCACGGGTTTGATCATCAACCTTATTAACAAATTTGCCTGTTGCCTTCTTTTTCTTAATGGATTTGGGAAGACTATCGAAGAAAGAATGCATAAGCTTTTCTTGTGCTGTTTGTTTATGATCTTTGGCTTTCTGGACATTTTTTCGAAAGAAGTCACAAGAAGATCTACAATCTCTATCCCGGCATTCGTTATCATTAAGCTCATTAATTTCAACGTGTGAAGGATTAACTGGATCGATGTGAGAGTGAGACTGAAGAGGAATGGTTTTGGGTGGTTGGTATGATATTCAAAGGTTTACTAAAAAGATCAGAAGGCTGCATGTTTGGAGGAATAGATTTGCATCCTTGGACTTCATGAGAGACTGCCTCTTTATCCCTCTCAAATACTTACGTGTAAATGATGTTTTGAGCATTATTAGAGGGCCTACTTATATGAATATTATTTTGTAGTAGGCTGTTATTGCTATCAGCTTCTAACATGTGTCCGTCAAAAGTAACATGAGGAAGGTCAACATTAAAATTTTGAATAATATCCGTTGGTATCTTGTTAGAAGGATTGTGAATGTGGTTTTGTAAAGAACCTAGATTAGAGTGTAACTCTTGTAGGAATTTTCTTTTGTAGAGATGGTTGCATTTTATGAGACAAGATATGACAGAAATCTTTTGAGATAAATGAGGGGAAAGCTGAATATGGGTCTTGACTGGAGGATTTTGTTGAGATTGCTTTTCTGCAATTCCAAAAGTGGAAGTAGGGGTCGTAGGAGTTACTTGCACCAAGTGGTTTTGAATTTCAAAATTAGGATCGGTAGGAAGGTCATCGGAACCACAAGCATCCAACGTTCCACCTTTTGACTGCTCTTGCGTTAAAGTAAGATCATGAGTTTGTTGAGCCATATGACTTTTAGGTAGTATGGAGGTGTGATGATCGGTAGAAGAATGAGATTTATCGTCTAAAGGAGACACTTTGATGTGGGGATCACGTTTGACAAATGCTTCGTGCTCCAACAAACAAACCGGGAGTAATGTAGAGTTCGATAATCTTCCAGTTTTCGATACGTTAATATTTGTGGGGCTAAGAGTCTCTACAAAACAAAGAAAGCCACCTGATCGAAGCACCCGATATGAGTGAATGTGATCCCCACATCTTCTATAATACCATTCCGATACCGTTAATAGCGTTTTCCAAAGACTCTTGCGACCCATGCTCAAATGGAATCCCGTGAATCTCAATCCAAGTGAATCTACTATACTTCCCTTCTCTTTCCTTTATACATTGGACCTTAATGAAATCTATGATACCATTCCGATACCGTTAATAGCGTTTTCCAAAGACTCTTGCGACCCATGCTCAAATGGAATCCCGTGAATCTCAATCCAAGTGAATCTACTATACTTCCCTTCTCTTTCCTTTATACATTGGACCTTAATGAAATTTCCTTTGTCTTGATCAGATTTAACAAGTAACCTGGAGAATTCGCCATATCTAGACATTGAATGATGACATCATGTCTTCCCCAAGTGAAGAGATTTGAGTGACTAATATTGTTAGTAGTTAACCACTTCTTCACCTTTATCTCTGGATTTACTGACCTATCGACAATATGCGGCCCATTCTAGCGTATTGAAAACTTTTTTATTAAGTTTCCCGTTAAAGGTCTTTGTGGCATCAAGCTGCACTCCGACTGGATGTTGGCTGTAAAAGCTTCCTTGACCGGTGATTTCCATTTCTCTATTGGCTTCAAAAACCCAAATTCTTCTCGCTTGTATCCAACGACCATGTAGATGACGAATTGCTTCATAAGCTTCACTTGATTCAGCGTATCGAATGAATGTGTAACCTCTAGAGTGAATTCTCACCAATCCCAAAATCTAACTGTATCTTCCGAAAATGTTGTGAAGAAGTTGAGAGTTTGTAACGGAAGAGATGTTCGTGATGAAGACACCTTGAAACTCCTGCGTCCCTTTTATCCGTTTGTGTTCTTTTTGTATCCTCATGATCAGTTGCTGGCTGTTTAAAAACTATGACTCACGTAGGTTTTCTACATGTTGCTTCTGGCAAATTGCGATGGGTAAAATTGGTAGGGGTGGTAGTGGTATTGTTGATGATGAGGAGGTTGAGCAAAAGTGATATTGCTTCTTGGTAGGGGTTAATCTAGTTTGTATAATTTTAAATTAATAAGAAAATTTTCAACTTCATTTAATGCATTTGATATATATATCTTATTGACAGTCTCAAAGGCTGTCACTATCATTTCTCTAAAAAAATAGCTATTTTGTGTTTTGCTAAAGTTGATTCATTTTATTACCGATATATGTGATATTATGATGATGATATCATCTATAGCAATCATGTTATAGATTGCTATAATATGGATTGGGTCTCTAAAAGCAAAAAATTGGGCTTTGGGGGGAAATTGTGGTGGCGTTTCAAAACGGAAGGAAATGCTTTATGGGTAAAATTTATTAAAAGTATTTATGGGTGGGATGGGGGTTTACGGGAGGATGGGGGATTTGCTTCTTCGGGTGTAGGTAGTACATAGGGTGGGATCATTCGGGTTGGGAAAGATATTAATAACAAAGGTGGAGGGTTCTTTACATTTTATGTAGAGAAATTGGGGATGGATCCCAAACAAGGTTTGGGAAGATAGATGGGTAAATTACCTGATTTTAAAAGAAAAATTCAACACGTATAATTTGGAAAGAGATAAGTCGATGTTTATTAAAGATAGAGGTAAGTGGGTGGATAATTCTTGGGTATGGGAGTGGGACTGGGCTAATGTTCCTAGAGGCAGAACAGGGGCTGAATTCGAGGAATTAGTTGATATGCTTGATTCTGTTGTAATTACTTTGGAGGGCAGGGACAAGTGGCATTGGACAACAGATGGTGAGCAAAAATATACAGTTCACAAAGTCTCTAGCAGGATTGATGAGGCGATATTAGACATAAGTCAGCCTAGGGCTCGCACAAAACGCAACAGGTTGGTCCCAAGCAAAGTAAATATATTCGCATGGAGGATAAGAAGAAAGCGGCTACCGGTTCGTGTGGAGCTTGATGAACGAGGTATCGATCTTCATTCGGTGTTATGTCCTTGGTGTGATGAAAGTATTGAGACAGTTGATCATTGTTTGTTACTATGTAATGAGGCTATGCTAGTGTGGAATAAAGTGTTTAATTGGTGGTGTAGAGGTAGTTGTAGGCTGACTGATATTGTGGAACTTCTCGATTCGGTCGAATCTGATTGTGGTAGTGAAACAGAAAAGGAAATGTGGGAAGGGGTCATATGGATAACGGCGTACTTAGTGTGGAAAAATAGGAATGCGAAAGTATTTGGAGGGAAGGTATTAAGAGGGGCGGGTTTGTTTCAAGAAATACAAATTAGAAGTTTCGAGTGGGTGAGGGTAAGGATGAAAGTAAAGGAGTTTCAATTCTCAGAATGGGTTAGTGATCCATTGGCTGTAGGTGCAAACACAAACAGGTCGAGGGAGTGATGGTTGAATGATGTGTTACTTATTATTTGGGATTTTGGATGGATGTTTCTGAGCGAAATGGTTTAATCAGGGGAGTAGCAAGTGTAAGTCTATATATTGGGATGTAGGGGTATTATTATTTTAATATTGTATTTATTGTTGTGAAATGTAATTAGGTTCAGTGAAGTATATGTTTAGTTCATCCAGGGTGTTTTTGAGCTTTCGAGTGTGCATATGTAAGGACCCGGGGCCAGAGCAAGTTGGGTTGGGGTATAGAGCCGTAACCGCACGCGGCGGGGGGGGGGGGGGGGGGGGTGGTTTGACAAAGAACGTGCTCGTACGGTTCATATAAGGAAATTAAAAAATCATTGATTGTTGGGAACTTTCACTCCTCTGTATTCGAAATATGCATGTAATTAGTTTGGGGTTTGGTCAATAAAATTTTCTTTGCTTTTTTTTTCAAAAAAAAATATCATTCTCTACTATCATTCAATTTAAAGGGTTAATAATGATTTAATACTTAAACTTTCAACTTTTTTTCGTTTTAACACCTCAATTTTTTTTTTAATGTTTTAACACTTCAACTTATAGTTTGACCAAAACTTAATACCCAAACTTTCAAAAAAAATTCGTTTTAACACCTCAACTTCTTTTTTAACGTTTTAACACTCCAACTTATAGTTTGACCATAATTTAATCCTTTAGTTTGTTTGTCCGTTTAAAATTACACTTCTGGATTTTTTTTTGTTAATTCTTTAGTTTGAAATAATCAAGATTCGATTTGAATACACTAGAAATTCTTCTTATGTGTTGTCTATTTAATATGTATTCTATTAATCCTTCAAAGAATACTAAGATTAGCTAACCTCGTGATCTCGATTGTTATTAACCTCTTAATTATAGTTTATTATTGTTATAATTCTAACTTATTACCTGGTCAGATTTTAATCAGGGTATTTATAACTGGTAATCTGCTGAATAGGTAATGTTGAAATAATTGACTAGAAATACCCATTTATCGTTTAATACCAATTTATCATTTTTTAGCAACATGCATTCATTATAAGTAGCTTTTCATATAACTAAAAATGTTATACACGAAAACATTATAAAAATATATCGCTATCAAAATAAAACATTATAAAATTAATTGTGATGACACGTTACAATTAATTTATAAGCATTTAAATCATATATATATGTACGTATAAAAAAAATCCAGAAGTGTAATTTTAAACAAACAAACAAAATAAAGGGATTAAATTGTGGTCAAACTATAAGTTGGAGTGTTAAAACGTTAAAAAGGAAGTTGAGGTGTTAAAACGGAAAAAAGTTGAAAGTTTGGGTATTAAGTTTTGGTCAAACTATAAGTTGGAGTGTTAAAATGTTAAAAAAAAAAAGTTGAGGTGTTAAAACGAAAAAAAGTTGAAAGTTTGGATATTAAACAATTATTAACACTTTTTTAAATGACTCATGTTTCTAAAAAGAGATAATTGCATGGTTAATCCCTGCGGTTTACACACAGTAACACACTTTGTCCCTGTAGTATGTTTTTTGCATTCTAGGTCCAAGAATTCAAATGTTGTTGCGTCAATTTTTAAATGTAACTTATCAATTTTTAAATATACTAAAATGATGAAAATGCCCATATTAAAGAAGAGAATCCATCCAAACACCTTCCATTTAAACAAATATTAAGATGCCTTAAAGGTGTGAGTCTGTCGATCGGTACCATCTTCAACGCTGGCGATTACAATCGAAACCCTATCCGATGTGGGAAGTTTAAATCAGACATGTAAAGCGAATTAATTTGTAAAGAAGATAAGGGGAGATCTAGGAGAAAATGACGTTGATGTGGTGGTTGTTGCTAACTAGGTGGTCAAAATTATAATGTCCGGAAATTAAAGCTTCAGGTGGATGATGGGACTGAGAAGAAGATGGGTTCATGAAAGCTTTAGGTGGCATTGGCAATCTGTGGTGATGGTGATTCAGATGAGGTCTTTCACTTGCAAATCTTTCGTGACCAAATTAAAATTAGCGGTGACCGGAATTCATGTATAATTGCCTCTCTTTAATCGATCTTCTTCTTTGATTAGTCATCTATCTGTTTATTGATCTCTTCAATTGTTTTAAACATCTTATCAATAGTTTTGAAAAAGTCATATCAAAATAGTTCACCATATTACATAAACTTAAAAATAGATCTACTAATCACATTTTTAGGCCAAGATTTAAGCCTACATAATTAGGTCCACCAATCATTTTCCAGCCTATTGGTGTTTCTGCCTTTCTGGTGATAGTGCAAGATAAAATGATGGAAGAAATGGCCAGTTATGTTCAAGGGCTAAAATGGTCACTTTGAGAATATTTAATAGTTACATTTAACGGAACAAGGACGAAACACGTAATAACTTTTGACTTTTTGGACCGAGAATGCGAAAATTAAAGTATAAGGACAAGGTGTGTTACTGTGTGTAAACCACAGGGACCAACCATGCCATTAACTCTAACATTTAAACGATAAATTAGTGCTATAGTTATTAAATTTTAGAATTTGAAACATGAGTGATGAAATTGAACATTTTTGGAAAGTATAGTAATGAAATTGGTAATTAACCTTTGTTTTATTTACATAAATAGTAGATGATCCACGCTATGCGGAGAAACAATTTTTGAAATTGATCATTATAATTAATCATTTCAAGTGGATGAAAAAATATGTCATATATCAAATAAATAATAATTAATAATAATAACAATACTAGTAATAAATATAATAATAAATTTGGTATGATATCTATGAAGTAGTATGGTCGTATATTTGGTGTCATTTCTCCTTTTTCTAAATATCTATTTTTTCATAATATTTGAAATGGTGAAAGTGATTGCTTAAAAAAATATGGATGTTGATTTGTGTAATTGGTTAAAAAAAAGTTTACAAATAAAAATATTGAATATGTAAAATGTTGACTCTTCCAAAAATGTATACTAATGACTTTTTAAGGGGTATAGTTGATATTTCCGATAGGACAAATACTAGTCTAAACCAATTACAAGGGTTTTAGATAAATTAGTATAGATTCTATTAGGCTATTAACTAAATAGAGATGAGATCATTAAAATACAAGAATTATTGAAAGAATGGAAGTACCAATGCTATTGTGCCATGTGTACAAAGAGAGTGTTTCACATGTACAAAACTCATTTACCCTCAAACTTGAATATCTCACAAATGACAAATAAAAAAATTATGAAAAATGCATTCATCGTTTTATCCTCTTCGATTTGTCGTCCATCAAGACATACTTTCGACTAGTTTTTCCTTCTTCATTTTTTAGTGGGTTTCACATTTTACTAACACATGTGTTAAAGTGTCGCGTTTAGGGTTTGGGGTTTAGGTGTTTGGGTTTAGGGTTTGAGGTTTGAGGTTTCTCCCTATATCTAAGTTAAATGTTCAACCAAATATTAACACATGTGTTAGTATAATGTGAAACCCACCAAAAATAGAAAATAAAAAATTCGTCGAAAGTATATCTTGAGAGATGGCAAATCGAAGAGGATAAAACGCTGAATCTAATGGTGCATTTTTCATAATTTTTTGATTTGTCTTTTGTGAGATATTCAAGTTTGGAGGTAAATGAGTTTTGTATATGTGAAACACTCTTTGTACACATGACACAATTTAATTGGTACTTTCATTCTTTCAATAATTCTTGTACTTCAATGAACTTTTCTCTAGCTAAATAATTAAATAATTAGAGTATATAGTTTATTCAATTGAGTGAAATATTTAAATCGAGAAAAGTGAAGAAGATGTGTTGACGATCACAGTCACCGTCTTTGCACTTTGGATGAAACGGAAGGTATTGGATAGTTTTGGTTTAACTGCCTACTAGATTATTGACCCGTGTATATACGGGTTTGATATATAACTTATACATTAAAAATTAAAGTTAAATTAAATTTCCTTAAAATAAAACTTTTATGTGTTCTATTAATCTATTATTATGTTTGTAATAGTTTTCTTGATTGATATATCCCAACTCCGCTAACCGGGTAGTGCCGTAAACAAACATTAAGAACTTCATCAAAGCTCTATGAAGATCAATTGATTTATTTAGACAAAAGGGGCTCTGCCAACTTAGATCCATCAACCAAAACTTATGTCTAGATTTCTTCATTCTATACTTGTTTTTCTTTACCTCTTCAAAATCTTTGGCCTCACCCATAGTACGACATACAACCTAACTATGATTCCAGATGCACCTAAAATGTTAAAGTATAAGACAAAAAGTTTACATTAGTATAACATGTCACACCCCGCCAAACGGCAATTACAATTAGTTATGTTTAGTTTGCGGAAGCTTTAATGACGTGGCGGGGCTGCGAACAGTAATTTCAACCAATAGATACATACATACTCAGAGCATATGGTTATTGCACAACATATTAGATAAGGATGCCAGTTCAAACATTTGTTACAAAAAGTAGTACGACTATGTAAGTCGTAACAGTAGTAGTGGAGTTTAAAACATTTTAGTTTTAACCATAATACATAAATTTAAAGTACGATTTCATAAGTATGACCGCAATGTCTGCAGTTATACAAATGAAATTTCCAAAAGCGGTCCCAACAATATGTGGCATCCTAATAGGTCCAGGGTTGTCCATCCTGAATGCATGCGATTTCTTACCCAGCTAATTTCCTGAAAAACATAGAGAAAGTCGTCAACAAATATGTTGAGTGAATTTACAGGTTTATATGTGTATGTGGTTTGTTAAATCAAGTTTGTATAAATGATTTGTTATTCATTTATAAAATACAAGTTATGTAGGGTTGTTACCCTAAAGTATTGTTATGCGTGGGATGTCGTCCCAAAATATGTTACTGGTTGTTTACCAGTGTAAAATAAGTTACCGGTATGTCTTCCGGTGTCTAACAGTTGTAGGATTCGTTCTTCCTAAAAGTATGTGGGAATTTATCTAGACTGTGATCCCCTGAAAGGTGAGCTAAACCTCGCAGGTTAAAGTAACGCGACCTAACCCTATAACCAAACCACAACCAGAACTTATGTTGTTTGCCTAAACGGACATTTAAGTATACGCTCCACCGTAGGAGGGTCGTCACGGCAATAGTACTATCCGTATACTCAGTGGCTAGAGTCACCTAGCTAATGGTTACAGTAGCATGTCATGAGGTCTTTCATGCACACAATTCAAGTCTAGGTCCGTACTAGGATACCTTGTCTAAATTCCCAAAATAACAGTGAATATGAAATATCACAATTCAACATTTGTATAAAAGCAATAAAGCATTTATAGTTTGATTGCATGTGTTGGCATGCAATTTCTATGTTTAACACCCCTGTGTTTAAAAGCAGAAAACATTTAAAAGTAGGGGCTATAAACTCACTGTGATGTGCTCGGTAAGGTAAGCTAGCAGCCGACGGTTAATAGCCCAAGGTGTGTTAACCTATATACAATAAATGTATTAACATAAGTACGTTTTATTTGTTTAATCAACTTATGTTAACGGTTTGTTTGTTTGGAGAAATTGTTGATTTCTTAATGATGTAAGTCGTTAAATTTGTTTGGTGACGTTGTGTTGAAATATTGTTATATTTCTCACGTCGTATACCTTGTCAAGTGTATGTATATATGTATTTATATATATATATAAGTTCTAAAGTTTACGTATTAAAACGTATATAAGTTTTATTTGTTATAAAACTCTTATTGTATTTATTTCCGTTTATAAAATAAATAAATAAATGTTATCGTCGTTGAAAGTCGTCATTTGTATGTATATATGAAGTATACATATAGATTTGTCGTTTGTTATTAAGTATGTATATATATATATATATATTCATATATATATATATATAGAATCATAAACGTTCCGTTTCATAAATATTCCTTCCGTGAAATAAAGTGGGTCGCTTCTTATGTTTGGAATGTTTTGGAATGTTTTAGAAGTTTATTGGGCTCGGCCCGACTAGTTTTGTTTTCGGCCCAATAACTTAACCCGATTACAATATTCGTTGAGCCCATTTACAAGTTTTGGCCTAATGGCCCATTTATTTAACTTAACAAATTTATTTTTACAATTTTCAGTCCAAACCCAAAGTCTCAGGCCTAATAAACGTCCGGCCCAGCTTATGACCAAAGCCCAGTCTGCATCCCAGCCCAGCCCAGCCCAGTCGATCGGCTTGGGCCAGCCGTTCGGCTTGGGCCTTCAGCCGTTCGGCTGGAGGTTCCGGCCCAACCTAAAACCCATTCGATCCAGTCCAATTTAGTTAGTCCATTATTTGTTTCGGTCCAGTCCACATCATCCGTTCGGGTTAAAAGTCACAAACTGTTCGATTCATTATAGCTTAGCCGTTCGGCTCAACCAATCTAGCCGATCGGCTCAGTTTGTTGAGCCGTTCGGCTCATTACATCCAGCCGATCGGCTGGCCCAAGCCAACCGATCGGGTTGGTTCGTCCCTGTCCTCTCGCCCTCTGTTTCTGTCTGTGTTTGATATGTTCGTATATATATGCGTTTTGTTACGAGTTTTAGCTCATTTTCACACCATTTTCACGTCATTACATCATTACTTCACATTTATATTAACTTTCATATACATGTTTTGTGATTCCAAGCTTGGTTTCATATAACCCATTTCAAGAACAACTCAAACCATTATCAAGTTTATGTATTATATACATGGATTAAGGTATATACATTTGTTATGTAACGAATTTGAGATGTAGAAAACAAAGAAAATGTGTTTCCTTACAATGAACTTTTGAGGATGATGAAGATGGCGATGTTGAAGAAGATATGCCTGTTGTTGCTCTACTCCTCTGTCTTTGTGTTTTGGCTCCAAGAAGGCAGAAGCAGAAGGAGAGGAGTATAGATGATGATGATAGTAGAGGTGTGTGTTGGTGTGTGTGTTGATCAAATGATTAGGAAAGGAAAAGAAGTAGGAGTATAATGAGTCGAGTATGGGAGATCACAGTCTGTGGTCTCCCAATTATTGGAGTTAGTTGGGTATTTTAAGCCCGTTAGTTTCGAGTACGGGTATATTTATAGCAATATAAAAGTAAAAATTTTATATTTTTATTTTGTAGATGCTCTCCTGGTTCGTTATTTAAATTCGGAATAATGATGTTTTCATTATTTTTGACTGTTGTACAATTTGTGCATTGGACTGCTAACATTTAATTGAGTGCCAAATTTCAGTCGAATTTCGGGTTCATATTTTGAGGTAATGTTACAAATGTTTCCAAATGAATGAGAAAATTTGAATTTTCCTCATCTTGATCTCTGAATGCATTTTAAAATTGTTTCTGTTCATTTTATAATACGTTTCATGTTAAACGTATTTTTAACCCGTTTTATCTATAAGTTATGGATACAATAGTACTCGTAATTATTTATTGAATTATTAATTATGTTGTGTCACCAACTTTTGCGGTATTTATCTGTCGGGTTCGTCCCGACACATTTGTACGTAACTTTTAAATACTTACGTATTAGTAATACTTTTTATTTAAAAGTACTGGGCTGCTAGGCTTACATCACATCATTAAGTTTTGTTTTAAACTACATCAGGAAATCAGCGTAAGAATGCACATGCTTAAATGTTAATCAATACCTAATTTGGAGAGTTGTCACATTCTCCCCCCATTAGGGAAATCTCGTCCCGAGATTTAATTCGTGTCGTGAGTCGCGGTCACGGTTTCAAACAATCGAGGATACTTCTTGCGCATTTCATCCTCACGTTCCCAGGTGAACTCTGGGCCATGTTTCGAGTTCCAACGAACTTTAACTAGCTTGATTCGTTTGTGTCGAAGTTTCTGTGTTTTCGTGTCCATAACTTCGATAGGTTCCTCCACAAAGTTCAGTTTTGAGTCAATAAAGACCTCGTCCGGAGGGATGATCTGTGTTTCATCGGAAAGACACTTTTTCAAGTTAGATATATGAAAGGTGTCATGGATACTACTAAGCTCTTGCGGTAGTTTTAGCTTGTAGGCGACAGGACCAATCCTTGCAAGGATCTCGAATGGTCCGATGTATCGTGGGTTCAGTTTACCTCGTTTACCAAATCGTACGACCCCTTTCCAGGGTGCAACTTTGAGTAGGACTTTGTCACCTACTTGAAATTCCAAAGGTTTCCGTCTGTTATCGGCATAACTCTTTTGTCGGTCACGTGCTGTTTTCAATCGGTTAAGCACTTGAGATATCTTGTCCGTAGTTTCTTGGACTATCTCAGGACCCGATAATTGTCTGTCGCCCAACTCTGCCCAACAGAGTGGCGATCGGCACTTGCGTCCATACAATGCCTCAAATGGTGCCATTTGTATGCTGGTGTGATAACTGTTATTATATGAAAATTCTGCTAGAGGTAGGTGTGTATCCCAATTACCCCCAAAGTCTATCACACATGCTCTCAACAGGTCTTCGAGTGTTTGTATCGTTCGCTCGCTCTGGCCGTCAGTTTGTGGGTGGTAGGCAGTACTCATGTCGAGTCTAGTACCCAGTGCATGTTGAAGTGTTTGCCAGAAGCGAGAGGTGAATCGTGCATCTCTATCAGAGATGATGGATAATGGTACCCCATGTCGAGAAACGACCTCTTTCAAATAGATTCTAGTCAGTTTCTCCATTTTGTCTGATTCTTTGATAGCAATGAAGTGGGCTGATTTCGTTAATCGATCGACAATCACCCATATGGTGTCAACTCCGGATGTTGTTCTCGGTAACTTCATGATGAAGTCCATCGTGATGTGTTCCCATTTCCATTTAGGCATTTCGGGTTGTTGCAGAAGCCCAGACGGCTTTTGGTATTCGACCTTGACTTTTGCGCAAGTCAAGCACTTACTAACGTATGTGGCAATGTCTCGTTTCATGCCAGGCCACCAATTAAATCCTTTCAAGTTGTGATACATCTTATCTGCACCAGGATGTATCGAGTAGTTGGACTTATGTGCTTCGTCCAAGATCAATCGGCGCAATTTGTCTATGCATGCTACCCAAATTTGGTTCATGAAGTACAACACTCCGTTGTCTTTGGTTTCAAGTTGTTTTTCCATTCCCTTTAAGGATTCTTCCTTAAAGTGTTCGGGAATAAGTGCTAGTTGTTGAGCATCACGAATTTGAGTAATGAGATTCGAGTGGATTGTCAATCCTAAAGCTCGGACTCTACGGGGTTTGACCCGTTCCTTACGACTCAAGGCATCAGCTACAACGTTTGCTTTGCCCGGGTGATACTTAATATCACAGTCGTAATCGTTCAGTAATTCGACCCAACGACGTTGCCTCATGTTGAGTTCTTTCTGATCGAATATATGTTGGAGACTTTTGTGATCCGTGAAGATAGTGCACTTTGTACCATATAGGTAGTGTCTCCAAATTTTAAGTGCAAAAACGACAGCTCCTAGCTCTAAGTCATGCGTCGTATAGTTCTTTTCGTGAACTTTCAATTGTCGAGACGCGTAAGCAATGACTTTGTCATTTTGCATCAACACGCAACCCAATCCCTGATGTGAAGCATCACAGTAGACAACAAAGTTTTCTACTCCCTCGGGTAGTGATAGGATGGGTGCGGTACTTAGTTTCTGTTTCAACAATTGGAAAGCAATTTCTTGCTTCTCGCCCCAATCAAATTTCTTATCCTTTTGAGTTAGAGCGGTGAGTGGTTGGGCTATTTTCGAGAAGTTCTCGATGAAGCGTCGGTAATAGCCGGCTAGCCCAAGAAATTGTCGTATCTCGGATGGTGTCTTTGGGGCTTCCCAGTTCTTAATTGCCTCAATTTTAGATGGGTCCACATGAATTCCCTTGTTATTGATCACATGACCAAGGAAATGAACCTCGCGCATCCAAAATTCACACTTAGAGAACTTTGCGTAAAGCTTCTCTTTCTCCAGTAATTCAAGAATCATTCTCAGATGTTGCTCGTGATCCTCCTTCGTTCGGGAGTATATCAATATGTCATCGATAAACACAATCACGAACTTATCAAGATAATGTTTGCATACTCTATTCATGAGGTCCATGAACACTGCTGGTGCGTTTGTCAGTCCGAATGGCATGACTAGGAACTCGTAATGGCCGTACCGAGTCCTAAACGCAGTCTTAGGGATATCCTCATCCCGAACCTTCAGTTGATGGTAACCAGATCGCAAGTCGATCTTCGAATAGTAACTTGACCCTTGTAGCTGGTCAAATAAGTCATCGATGCGAGGCAGTGGATATCGATTCTTTATAGTTACCTTGTTCAGTTCCCGATAATCGATACACATTCGCATTGATCCATCCTTTTTCTTGACGAACAAAACCGGAGCTCCCCAAGGTGAAAAGCTCGGTCGGATGAATCCTAGGTCTAAGAGTTCCTGCAGTTGTGCAGACAGCTCTTGCATTTCTGATGGAGCAAGACGGTAAGGTGCACGAGCAATTGGTGCTGCTCCAGGAACTAGGTCAATATGAAATTCAACCTGTCGTGGGGGTGGTAATCCTGGTAACTCGTCAGGAAACACTCCCGGATAGTCACGTACGATAGGGACGTCGTCTATACGTCGCTCCTCGGATTTCTTTTCTACAACGTGTGCCAAAAATGCTTGGTATCCCTTTCGGAGATACTTACTGGCTTTCATGCAAGTAATCATTTTTGTGGCACTTTTCCGTTTCTCACCTTTGACCATGAGAGTTTCTCCTGTCGGTAGGGGTAAGCGTACCAACTTATCGTAACAAATGATCTCGGCGCGGTTCTTAGACAACCAGTCCATGCCGACTACAACGTCGAAACTTCCCAACTTAACCGGTAGCAAGTCTATTTCGAAGAGATGACCTTCTAATTCCAAGGTACATCCCGGTACTATTTCTCCTGACTCGATTAACTCACCATCGGCTAGTTCAATTGTATATTTGTTATCTAACTTACGTGATTCAAGTTCTAATAGTGGTCTAAACTCATTAGACACAAAACTTAAATCAGCACCTGAATCGATTAACACAGAGGCATAATGGTTGTTTACAAGAAACGTACCAGTGACGGTGTTAGGGTCCTGGCGTGCCTCTTGTGCTCCAATCACAAATGCTCTTCCTTGAGCCGGCTGATTGATGATGTTGTTGGCTCGGTTGTTGTTACCACGGTTGTTGGTGTTGTTGCGGTTTTGGTTGTTCTGGTTATTATTGTTGGGATTTTGGTTGTTGAGTCGAGGGCAACGGTTTCGATAGTGCCTCATGTCACCACATTCAAAACACCCTTGGTTTCGGCGTTCTGTGTTTTCCCTAGGGGTAGGGTTAGCTTTGCAGTTTTGGGTTTTGTGACCCCAAACTCTACAGTTGTTGCAATACCAACATTCACCCTCGTGGTGTTTGCCACATTTGTCACACTTAGGTTTGTTACCCAAGTATGGCTTGGATTCCATAGTGGTGGCAGCATAGGACTTTGGGTTCCCAGATCCCTTCTTATTCGTTTGACCCTGACGGTCACTTCCTCTGTCATTCCACTTACGCTTTGTACCTCCAGAACTACCAGCTTCAGTACTGCTCGGCTCAACCTTTCCCGGTGCAGTTTTCTTGGTCAGTGTTCCCATCCTGACTGCCTCATCGGTCAGACTTTGCGCTAAAACAACAGCGCTCCTGAATGTGTCAGGTTTGGAAGATGTAACCAAACTCCTGATTTGCGGTGCCAGGCCATATATATAACGCTCGATGCGCTTGTACTCAGGTGTTACCATGTGTGGTACTAGACGTGCTAGTTCCTGAAACTTGGTTGTATAACCAGTGACATCGGCACCAATCATAGTGATGTTCCACAGCTCAGTTTCGACTTTCTGCATCTCGCTACGGGGACAGAATTCCTCCAACATCATGCTTTTCAGTACCTCCCATGACATGGAGTAGGCAGCTGGTCGTCCCAGTGATTGGACTTGACTGTTCCACCAAGTGAGAGCTTTGTCAGCAAGAATGCAGGTGGCATATTTCACCATACAGTCTGGTGAACAGTCACTAATGTCCAACACCGACTCTGTCTTTTCTATCCAGTGAATAATCCCAATAGCACCCTCGGTGCCACGAAAAGTAACTGGCTTACAAGCCTGGAATGTCTTGTATGAACACCCTCGGCGAGTATTCGCAGGTGCCTCAGGATTAACAGGGGTAGACCCGCTGTTATTCATTCCATTCTCGCGATTTCGGCTTGCTTCATACTCAGCAATACCTTCAGCTATTCGACGCGCGATCATTTGTTCAGTAGTTTCATTGTTGTTGGGTGGGGGAACAGTTTCAGGATTGGAAGAAGGTGTCATTCATCGACTGTTCTTAGTCACCCGTCATTTTGGTGGCATGATTCCGTTCTGCGATGAAATAAAAATGCAGAGGTCAATGCCAAGGTATTGAATGTGATGAACAAGATTTCACATTTTCAACAAGGGAACATTATGAAGAATTGAAGGACGAGATTTTGTATCACATGTCGCACGACTTTGAAACGCCCATATGTAGTTAGTACAATATAATCACGTTGGCCAGGCGTCATTATATAATGCTAAATACATATTTCTTTTCATCATCATTCAACACAATCGAGTTTAAAGAAAATTCAAGATAGGAATCAATAGTCAAGGTGTGGTATGTTTCATGGTTTTCAAGGAATGATCAAATGTTATTGATTGGCTACCGTTTCTAACACACGTGTACAAATGTAGATATAATACTAAAGTTGCTATTGAATGTAATGAATACGAAATGCCATCAAACATAAGTTATATAATATCAAAAGGTGTAGCGCTGATACAACAGTTTTATACAAAACAAGATGGGATCCCAAATACGCCCCATCAGCGGTTAGCGCTATACAAAAGTCAATGGGTTTTCCTATACATATACCCATTCTAACAACTGTTTTTCCGCCTAGTACATGTCCAGTAAATACATACATCTACCCATCTGATACTAGTCTATACAACACGTGATGGACCTACTAACATATCCATCATCCAAAAAGTGGTCGACCTGATGCCCAGTAGGCACAGACCGCCATACACAAGTCTAATGAAAATAAGGTAGAAACAACCCCACAGCTGTCCTCAGCACAGCTATCATCACACAAGCTCCAATCATCATCCCTGCTGTCCTCGCACGCCTCTCTAGTACCCTGACACGAGCACGTGCAGTCTCGGCTATCTCTCTGGCAGCAACCACGTTGCTCAACAAGAAGTGGCAACGCTCATGTATGTCTGCCATGTCTCCATCCAGGCGGGAGACATCACTCTGTAGCTCTGCAAGGTGAACACCCCTGCTACCAGAAATACGAAATAATGTGCGAATCACAGCCACAATGGTAGGGAGAGTCAACTCCACGGGCTCTCCAGTAGTAGGCAATGGCGCGGAGGATCGGGAGGACTCCCCGGTCTCAAAAGTAGAAGGAAAACCCTCCAACGACCTCCACCGCCCCAACATAGGAGTCATCCACTCCAAGTGAGCAAGCCTAGGTACCCTCTGTGGCGGCTCATCACAGTGCATCACCCTCTCCTCTGCCATCGGCGCCTTATCACGGGGCGCAAGTGGTCCTCTAGGGAAATCTCGGACACACATCCCTGGTGTCCCCCTAGGTACCGGTCCATTGGAAGGTCCAGCAGTCGTATGGCGTGTCGTCATAAAGGTAGACCCTAACATACGAGTGGTAGGGTCAGTGGGGGTAGTAGCAGGTGGGACCACATGTGCAGTGGGTGGTGGGGTGATGTAGGCATCACTAGTGTCATCCGATAGAGCTCTCAGCTGAACCGGTGGACATGCAACTCCGGTGCTAGCGTCGCTATGGTAGGAATCCTCAGTCGGCTCCTCATCAGAAGCATACAAATAGATCGGACTGTGCCTCGACATGCTGAGACAAAGAAGTCGTAGGTGACGTGTCAGTCGTATGTTAGCTGTATGCAAAATGTGTATGCATGCAATGAATGTTTTAGCCAAGGCTATAGTCTAGGTCTCTAAGGTTTTAGGTCACTTAAAGACTTCTAGTTCGCTATAACCAATGGCTCTGATACCAAGTCTGTCACACCCCGCCAAATGGCAATTACAATTAGTTATGTTTAGTTTGCGGAAGCTTTAATGACGTGGCGGGGCTGCGAACAGTAATTTCAACCAATAGATACATACATACTCAGAGCATATGGTTATTGCACAACATATTAGATAAGGATGCCAGTTCAAACATTTGTTACAAAAAGTAGTACGACTATGTAAGTCGTAACAGTAGTAGTGGGGTTTAAAACATTTTAGTTTTAACCATAATACATAAATTTAAAGTACGATTTCATAAGTATGACCGCAATGTCTGCAGTTATACAAATGAAATTTCCAAAAGCGGTCCCAACAATATGTGGCATCCTAATAGGTCCATGGTTGTCCATCCTGAATGCATGCGATTTCTTACCCAGCTAATTTCCTGAAAAACATAGAGAAAGTCGTCAACAAATATGTTGAGTGAATTTACAGGTTTATATGTGTATGTGGTTTGTTAAACCAAGTTTGTATAAATGATTTGTTATTCATTTATAAAATACAAGTTATGTAGGGTTGTTACCCTAAAGTATTGTTATGCGTGGGATGTCGTCCCAAAATATGTTACTGGTTGTTTACCAGTGTAAAATAAGTTACCGGTATGTCTTCCGGTGTCTAACAGTTGTAGGATTCGTTCTTCCTAAAAGTATGTGGGAATTTATCTAGACTGTGATCCCCTGAAAGGTGAGCTAAACCTCGCAGGTTAAAGTAACGCGACCTAACCCTATAACCAAACCACAACCAGAACTTATGTTGTTTGCCTAAACGGACATTTAAGTATACGCTCCACCGTAGGAGGGTCGTCACGGCAATAGTACTATCCGTATACTCAGTGGCTAGAGTCACCTAGCTAATG
Source organism: Pseudognaphalium luteoalbum (assembly GCA_963422505.1). NCBI lineage: Eukaryota > Viridiplantae > Streptophyta > Magnoliopsida > Asterales > Asteraceae > Pseudognaphalium > Pseudognaphalium luteoalbum. The sequence continues at coordinate 42,214,850 of OY730194.1, forward strand.
GTTACAGTAGCATGTCATGAGGTCTTTCATGCACACAATTCAAGTCTAGGTCCGTACTAGGATACCTTGTCTAAATTCCCAAAACAACAGTGAATATGAAATATCACAATTCAACATTTGTATAAAAGCAATAAAGCATTTATAGTTTGATTGCATGTGTTGGCATGCAATTTCTATGTTTAACACCCCTGTGTTTAAAAGCAGAAAACATTTAAAAGTAGGGGCTGTAAACTCACTGTGATGTGCTCGGTAAGGTAAGCTAGCAGCCGACGGTTAATAGCCCAAGGTGTGTTAACCTATATACAATAAATGTATTAACATAAGTACGTTTGATTTGTTTAATCAACTTATGTTAACGGTTTGTTTGTTTGGAGAAATTGTTGATTTCTTAATGATGTAAGTCGTTAAATTTGTTTGGTGACGTTGTGTTGAAATATTGTTATATTTCTCACGTCGTATACCTTGTCAAGTGTATGTATATATGTATTTATATATATATATATATATATATATTTATATATATAAGTTCTAAAGTTCACGTATTAAAACGTATATAAGTTTTATTTGTTATAAAACTCTTATTGTATTTATTTCCGTTTATAAAATAAATAAATAAATGTTATCGTCGTTGAAAGTCGTCATTTGTATGTATATACGAAGTATACATATAGATTTGTCGTTTGTTATTAAGTATGTATATATATATATTCATATATATATATAGAATCATAAACGTTCCGTTTCATAAATATTCCTTCCGTGAAATAAATTGGGTCGCTTCTTATGTTTGGAATGTTTTGGAATGTTTTAGAAGTTTATTGGGCTCGGCCCGACTAGTTTTGTTTTCGGCCCAATAACTTAACCCGATTACAATATTCGTTGAGCCCATTTACAAGTTTTGGCCCAATGGCCCATTTATTTAACTTAACAAATTTATTTTTACAATTTTCAGTCCAAACCCAAAGTCTCAGGCCCAATAAACGTCCGGCCCAGCTTATGACCAAAGCCCAGTCTGCATCCCAGCCCAGCCCAGCCCAGCCGATCGGCTTGGGCCAGCCGTTCGGCTTGGGCCTTCAGCCGTTCGGCTGGAGGTTCCGGCCCAACCTAAAACCCATTCGATCCAGTCCAATTTAGTTAGTCCATTATTTGTTTCGGTCCAGTCCACATCATCCGTTCGGGTTAAAAGTCACAAACTGTTCGATTCATTATAGCTTAGCCGTTCGGCTCAACCAATCTAGCCGATCGGCTCAGTTTGTTGAGCCGTTCGGCTCATTACATCCAGCCGATCGGCTGGCCCAAGCCAACCGATCGGGTTGGTTCGTCCCTGTCCTCTCGCCCTCTGTTTCTGTCTGTGTTTGATATGTTCGTATATATATGCGTTTTGTTACGAGTTTTAGCTCATTTTCACACCATTTTCACGTCATTACATCATTACTTCACATTTATATTAACTTTCATATACATGTTTGTGATTCCAAGCTTGGTTTCATATAACCCATTTCAAGAACAACTCAAACCATTATCAAGTTTATGTATTATATACATGGATTAAGGTATATACATTTGTTATGTAACGAATTTGAGATGTAGAAAACAAAGAAAATGTGTTTCCTTACAATGAACTTTTGAGGATGATGAAGATGGCGATGTTGAAGATGATATGCCTGTTGTTGCTCTACTCCTCTGTCTTTGTGTTTTGGCTCCAAGAAGGCAGAAGCAGAAGGAGAGGAGTATAGATGATGATGATAGTAGAGGTGTGTGTTGGTGTGTGTGTTGATCAAATGATCAGGAAAGGAAAAGAAGTAGGAGTATAATGAGTCGAGTATGGGAGATCACAGTATGTGGTCTCCCAATTATTGGAGTTAGTTGGGTATTTTAAGCCCGTTAGTTTCGAGTACGGGTATATTTATAGCAATATAAAAGTAAACATTTTATATTTTTATTTTGTAGATGCTCTCCTGGTTCGTTATTTAAATTCGGAATAATGATGTTTTCATTATTTTTGACTGTTGTACAATTTGTGCATTGGACTGCTAACATTTAATTGAGTGCCAAATTTCAGTCGAATTTCGGGTTCATATTTTGAGGTAATGTTACAAATGTTTCCAAATGAATGAGAAAATTTGAATTTTCCTCATCTTGATCTCTGAATGCATTTTAAAATTGTTTCTGTTCGTTTTATAATACGTTTTATGTTAAACGTATTTTTAACCCGTTTTATCTATAAGTTATGGATACAATAGTACTCGTAATTATTTATTGAATTATTAATTATGTTGTGTCACCAACTTTTGCGGTATTTATCTGTCGGGTTCGTCCCGACACATTTGTACGTAACTTTTAAATACTTACGTATTAGTAATACTTTTTATTTAAAAGTACTGGGCTGCTAGGCTTACATCACATCATTAAGTTTTGTTTTAAACTACATCAGGAAATCAGCGTAAGAATGCACATGCTTAAATGTTAATCAATACCTAATTTGGAGAGTTGTCACATAACACAACAAAAATAGTAAGTGCCAATATGCTAAGATTCTTTGCATTAAAACTCTAAAACAGGACCTTCCTTTTATTGATCCACGATTGCAAGAATACGGAATTGACTAACCAAAAATAACCTGATTGATTATGAAAACGTCACACAAAATGAAGTATCGACATATACTTTCAAACACGAATAGAATGGTTACATCATAGCACAACATCCACTTCATTTGTAACTCTCTAACTTTTTATTGAAACTGTTCTTGTTGATGTACATTGCCATGACAAGACAATTAGTTTGAACCAAGAACTAATATATGAGTGATGCGTGTGAAAGCGTCTAGTTTTATTATTTATAAAATACAGGATATACCAATCACTACTATCACACAACCAGACAAGAATACCCGATCAGAATAGTATAGCTATGGTAAGTCCAAGTCGAACACAGGAACACAAGAACAATGTTATTCAATTAGATTGGAGTTATTAATAAAATAGTAAAATAAGGGGTACGTTTTAGTTCCATACGAACGTTCAATATGAACTAATTCACTAAACCAAATAACGTAAAACAAGATAAGAGGAACAGATAAACAATCAGAGATAGACATGTAATTGCTTAGAGTCTTCACACTCAGATTCATATTATCCGGTTCATGTGTTTTGATTGTCTGATTGTGATTTCTTTTATATTAACTTAGTTACTAATCAAAGAATCCAAGTTAAATATATATTAGCCAACGTTCCAGGTCCAACTAATATCTACAACCTAGGGTCCCACATTAAACATCGATCCGACATCGCAAGAATGTTGCTCTATTGCGTGCTTTTCCCTAGATTGTGCATTAAGTATTCATGACTGGTTACGATTAATCTTCGCGGTATGACTCAACAATACCTACTAATAATCTCTTATTAGCTCATTCATTTTAGATTAATTAATTACTATACTCTTAACATATCAAACTCAATATATATAGCAATGCTCATAAACCTACATTCATAATCATCAATAATCAATAGTATTAAAGGAACTCAATCTCAATAATCCTATTGACCACATTAAGTAGCAATTAATTATCAACAATAAACAAGGTTCTACAGACAACGTAACAATCTTCAATAAGCCAATTGATCCAAAACACAATTATAACTTTCAAACATTCATAATCAAAGATTATTAAACTAAACAATTAACAATAAGTCTAATCCATGATTCAATTATACAAATCAGATTCATATCCCAAAACAAAACACATAGACATGTTTAGAATTGAAATCGGAAGATGATACGCAAACCGAATCGTGAACCACGCGAAGGGGAATCCATTAGCATCGATCCCTACCCTTTCGTGCCTCCAAATCGCATCGAATGCTCCCAAAAATGGGAGAAAACTCCCTCTGGTCGCTGCTGTTCGTAGGTTTACGGTTATGAGAAAGTTAGGGTTAAAAATGAGGCCAAATGAGGTTTTAAGGGTTTTCTGCCTAATTGATCCATACGCCGTATGGATATTCCATACGCCGTATGGATGTAAAAAGCCCAGCAGGCTCGGCCCGCATTCTGACAGCCCAGCTCATTTGATCCATACGCCGTACGGATGATTTATACGCCGTATGGATTGAATTTCTAGATTTTTTCCCCTTTTTCTTCATTTAATCTTCCGGCTTTGACAAATTGATCATCTTTTACTCCGATCCAATCTTCTCTTGTCCAATGCTTTATTCTTTTAGCAAATTTTCTTCGCAATAAGCTCGTTTTCTGTTTCTTTCCGATCCAAGCTCCAAATAAACTCCTAAATGTAAATACGAACTAATTAAGTATCTTATTCACATAAAAATGCATAAGAAATCTACTGAATAAATGGGTAATTAGTACTATAATCTAGTACATTTTAGCGTTTATCAATGAGCAAACTGTAAGAATGTCAAGAACATTAACTCTTTACCAAATTATAAGCACGACAATTTTTATATACCTAATGTATTATTCAGTGCCTACTATATCAAGAGAACAAACAACAAATAGCACTATATTCATGAATAAGAGAGTTTTGGAAAATACTTGCTTAAGGATTGTGCAGTTAGATGACCTTCTACTTTTAATGATTTTTCACCTTTTTCAACTTCAAAGATAATAACATAAGTAAGCTGCTAAAAAGATATATATGTAAATAACTTTAAAGAATTTCATCGAGGAATTTTGTCAAACACTTGATGTTCATCTATAATTCGAATTAAAGGAAATAGTTACTTAAGTTGCCCAGAAGAAAAAACATACCTCTTGAGTAACGTATTAACACAATCAACACCTTGAACTCAGATACATACCTTCAAAAGCTGCACAATTTAATCATACAAACTCAAAAGGTGTTAATCTAGGAGAAGAGAAACAAACTTATGATGAATATAAGTCTCAATTAAGAATCGAGCAAAAAGAAACATTAACACAAAAATGAAAAAGGTGAAGAATGTACTGACAAAGATAAGAAGCCCCGCTTGAAATATGATCCAAAGTTTGAACATATCATACATATAAAACTAAATCCAAAGACTCGTGAAGTTGAAGATAGAGATGTAAATAGAATTGAAACTTTGAGAAACAAAATGGAAGTGAAAAGCTGGATGATAAAGGAAACTGAATGGAGCTGCTTATATAGTTTGGGCGATGGTATTATACAACTCGAACCAATCACAAAATTGAATGGAGCTACTTAACTAAGATACACATGAAGTATGAATTAGTAATTGGTTTAAATTTAAAATCTTGGATAATGAGAATCCAGTAAAAGGAAAGAGGCGTGTAGGCGTGTAAAGATTTTTATTCCCAATACATATTTTCTCCCACAAGCTATTAATTACTGTATCTATATGCATGCCTATTAATCCACAATAATAGTGTTTCAGATTTTAATTAAATAAAGAATCATTTTCTAAAATTTATAATGTCATGCTTATATCACTGGAGAAATCTGGTGATGACAAATCAGCTTCAAAACTTATCTAAAATGTCGTCAAGTTAGCTTTATGTCATCAGCTTAAGTATCCATTAGTAGACAGTATATATGTTAATTTAGCGCACATGATATAATTAAAATCTAGAATATAATACACCATGTAATAATAATAACTTAAATACCCGTTATAAATTATTATTTACATACTATTATAAAGCATTTGGGTATTTTGATTAATGCCTTACAAAAAGTAAGATAAAAAAATAACTTTTATGCCCCTCAAATATTTATCACACATTCCATAATCAAGAATGTTTCTAAAAATATAAACATTTACATTCAACCAATTTACAACACATGAACACTATATGTAATTTTAGGCATTAGAAAAGGAGGTGTCGTGTTAATTGATTCATCTAAAATAACTCATAACATAAATCGATAAACATTTACCTACTTATAACTATCCGCCGCATTATGCGGGTTACTTACTAGTTATTATTAAGTCGGATTGCACCAAAGAGGCACAAACGAACACTCACAATATTTTGAAAATTTCATTATCTTGGACTATTATAAATAAAAATAGATTATAAACACAATTTCACGGAATAATAGGCGTGTTAATATGAAATAATGAAAAACAATTGGAAATTATCATCTCTTTCACCTCTTTCTCTTACACACTTTCTCACTCTAGAATTTTAGGGTGCATTTAATTACAGAAAACTCTTCACTTTTTCAAAAAAAAATTCTCTAAGAAAACAAGAAATAGAAAACGTGTTCAAATTCGAGTTTTCTAAAAAACTTTTCTAAGAAACGGAAAATCCTTGTTTTCCTTTTTATAACTACAAAGTTGAAAACTACTTTTGATGGTTTTCTAAGTTTTCTATCTCTATTCTTCCTTGGAAAAGGAAAACTCCACCCCTTGCAACTAAACACATTTTCTAGATTTTTCATACTTTTCCAGAGAGGTAAAACACTTCTCATTCTCTAAAAATGGAAAAAGAAAAATGGAAAAAAATTTCAGTAACTAAACGCACTCTTATTTTCTTTTTCGTTTTCTTTTCTTTATAGTAGTTATGTAATTTAGCTAGTAGAAGCTGACATTTGTAAGCTTGGGATATTATTCAGAGAAATACAATGCTCGCAATTACATACGAAAAATCTATCCTTTATTATATTAATAACCAAAACAATGCTTCCACTCTGGTGTTCAATCCACATTGCCTCATACGCTTGAGAGAGATTCTAATCCAGCTCAAAATGACCAGCTTGAAGAACGAATGACTCACAATAAAGAAGATCTATCTTTGAAACATATTTTAGAAAGTATAGAAACTAATGGTATAGTATGCGATGATGAGTAAAAGTATTGGATTTAATATGTAGCAAAATTTTAAAAGTGGAAAGCATGACAATAATTACCTATGGATGAGTCAATATGGGTTACATTTTATCTCTAATGGTTCAATCAAGTGAATTAGCAAAATGACGTAAAAGTAGAGGTGCCATATGGGCCATACGGATCAAAGAGGTTGAACTGTTGCCTGAAGTGTATTTGAACGCATAAACATTTTATTAGAAATTGTACCTGATTAAAGACATGATATAGTTATTTTACACTATTTATGTACATAAAGTTTTGGACAAATTTTTTTTTGGGTCACGCCTGTTATAGTATTACAAACAGATATAAACAAATTGTCACACAATTGCGGAAACGAATAAACACGTGCATATAATTAGTTAAGATAGAATTGTAACTTTAGCAAAGCTCCAATAAACTATAATTAAATAGTTGAGAGTTTAAAGTAAAACTCCTCTACGATCGCACACACGACAACAGCTCGAATACGTATGCTAGTACCCGTTCACAACGCACAACCTTTGTCTCCCGCCTTCCTTGGTCGAACCACACAAGCAAAAACCCCTTGGGTTTAATTCGGCAAAACCGAATTAGATATATATATATATATATATATATATATATATAGAGAGAGAGAGAGAGAGAGAGAGAATAGAATGTGTAATTGTTAGGGTTCTTTGCCTCTCTATTTATAGGGTATATGTAGCTTGAAAAATAAGCTAAGGGTTTATCCCAAACCCATGGGCCATAGGGCCGGCCTCCACAAGGGAGTTCTGGAATGTTTCAGAATTTTCCAACTCTCTAATTTACATCTAAGTCCCTCTCTTTTAAATAAACGTACAATTAACACTTTAATAACGTTTTATTTATTTATTCGTGAACGTATTAATTAATACATCTCACATATAAATGAACTAATTATATTGAGCATAAGTGTCAATACGTGTGACCCCGTAGGCTTAAACATATTTCGGTCATGCGTTTATTTATTACGTGGTCATATCTCAACAACTCCCACTTGAGCATGCCATTAATAAAGGAAATGACATTGGTAAGCGTCTAGCAACACCCCAATGACCCCAAAAATGTTTAAGTATAGTTTCTTAAAATATATTATAGTTTCTTAAAGTATAATATAGTTTCTCAAAGTATAATTAAATGATTTTAATGTTTACTATCCCTTTGTTTCAGATACCGTTGTTAACTATGGATATGGATCAAAGTCATTCTATAAGTTCACGATTCTGTTTCTCATTTCTATAATCAATCAAGATTACCAAATCAATCAACACACATTTGGAATTCATTTGGGTACGACCGTACACACATCTTAATTAATTCCAATGAGGGGCCCCAGTGGTATCATTCTTCAATAGCTAGTTGAAGGAACAAATCCTATCTTGACTACACGTGTCAGTCATGTACTTCACTACAGTTCTGAAAAAAGTCCTTTATTACCTCCTTGTTCAGGATAGCTAGAACTATATCAAGAAGATGTAATTCATACATGCAATACCTACTTGCATCTCAAGTCTAAGGATAAGCAAAGCAACCATTTACAAGTTTCACTTGATGACGCCGATCCATAAAGTGATAACTTGTCAGTTGGGGTAGTCCGATATGCATCTTATGAATATCATGTGAGTTTGGTGGGACCATCCATACCAATCACTCAGATTTATCTTAATATAACTATATTCCCACATAGTTAATCGATAATGAACATTTTTATAATAATATAAATTATTCATAGATTAAACATGCAAATATAAGATACGAATAATTATTAAATGAAAACAAACATACCAAATACTTTAATTCATCTATTATATAATAATCGTTTTACATCTTTATCAAAATTCCAAAACACAGAGTTACATGAAATAACTAGCAAAATGAAGTCCTATGCCCTCGGCATGTTGATTAAGTTTTCTCTTAGGTAAAGTCTTCGTAAATGGATCATCTAGATTATCATTTGTGTGAACTTTGAGTAGATTGATTTCACCTAATTCGATCTGCTCTTGAATATCGTGATATCTTCTAGGATAATGTCTGGCCCCTTTTTGAACTCCAGGTTCATTTGCAATGATAATTGCTCCTAACTTATCGTAGTATAACTCCATGGGGTTTTTATTTTTGGGAACCACGCCAAGCCTATAAATAAATTTTCTAATCCAGACAACTTCAATCGCAGCTTCCGAAGATGCTATGTACTCTGATTCTGTTGCAGACATGGCAGTTGTGGATTGCTTCTTGCTCTTCCAATCCACTGCGCCTCCATTTAAGATGAAGACGTATCCTGTCCGAGACTTCATATCGTCTCTATCGGTCTAAAATCCAGCATCACAGTATCCAGTCACTTTCAGCTCAGCTTCAGGATTTCCACCATAAACAAGGAACATATCTCGAGTAGCTCTCAAGTACTTGAGAATATTTTTCACAGCAGTCCAGTGACTTTCACCTGGATTTTGTTGAAAACGGCTGGCTATGTTCTGTGCGAACGCCACATCAGGTCTAGTGCATCTAACTGCATACACAATAGATCCAACAGTCGAAGCATAAGGAACCCTTTGCATGCGCTCCACCTCAGCAAGTGTAGAAGCATACTGTTTGCTATTCAAGTCAAGTCTCTCTTGCATCGAAACATTTTCACGCTTGGAATTTTCCATCTTAAATCTCTTTAAGATCTTATCAATATAAGCACTTTGACTTAGTCCAATTAACCGCTTAGTTCTATTTCTACAGATCTTGATTCCAAGAATAAATGCGGCTTCTCCCAAGTCTTTTGATGTGTAAAATCTAGTTATAAAATTTATCGTTGAAATATGAACAAGAAAGTACCGTGCTAGATCAAAACACAACCGGGCAGTGGACCCAATCGTGTAGTAGTATAGTTAGATAAGTTTGGGTTCGAACACAGGGAACTTAGTTTTAGATGTATTAAGTTAAGTGTGAGTAACTTAGAAAATAAAATAAAAGTTGGGTTTGTGTGACCGAGTTGTCACGTTGCTTAAAAACTATAATTTTAATTAAACTAGGCAAGTGGACTCTTAAGAGTCAAAGTGATTGATTAAGAATTTTCGTATATTAAAACGATACTTGTTTGGACTAGGTCACTAGTGATTTCGGGGTGAACGGTTAAAAACCGGTTTGAATCATGCAAAAGTGAATATCAATTGAATAAGGCATAACATTCGCCATCACCTAGTTATCAACTTCAATTCAAGGCCTTATAACTTAATCTAGTAACGAACATTCGCCATGGTTACCAACTTGCACATTTGAGCTTAAAATCTCTAGCTTATTCTAAAGTTACATCTGCAAGTTTGTTCAATCATTCAAAGACAAACAATTGATAATAAATTACACAATAAAAGACGTTCTCCATATTTACTAGCAATTCACTAAATAAATCTAGTTAAATGTTCAAAAACTCAAATACACAAGTTTCATCGAATAAGCATAAGAGCCAAAGATTAGGTTCACAATTCATCCTACAAAAGAAATTCGATATATTCGCCACTTATATAAATTTAGCTCAATTATTTCGCTTATACCAATTTTTGTAACTACAAACAAAAGGTTTTCATTTGTACCTAGACGTACAAAATCATAAGTGTTTCTTACAAACAACAAATGTTCGCTAAAGTTGCTTAGTTAAAATACTAGCAAGTTTCAACAATTTCAAGAGCTAAATTCATACAAGTGAGTGGATGAACTATAAACCCAAGCATAATTAAACACCAAAGAATGTCACCCCTAATCACTAGCTACATCATCCAAACAAGTAAATTACGAAACTAGCCACTCATCATAACAATAATCATCAAACAACTACAAGTAATTGGAGAAATCATAGATTACTTGAAATTAAATGAAATGAAATTGTACCAAAGTGATTACACAAATTGAAGTAGTTGTTCTTGGTGAAATTGTTTCTCGCTTGTTCTTCTCCACAATCTTACAAATGAAACCCAAGTATTTGCAAGTGAAAATTAGTGAAAATGAGTGAAGTTTGTGTAGTGAAGTGAAGTGAATTGAAGTGTTCTTCCTTGAGAGAAAAACACACACCAAGAGTGAGTTGGAGAGGTGATGAATGAGGTGATAATATGCCGAGTTTTTCTTTAGGTGATACAAAAACCCCTCCCTCTCCTTCAATCCCATGGATTTTTGGGAGTTTTTTGGACCAAAATTATGCTAAAGTTGACTGCCCCCTCCTTCATTTTCGCATCCCTCATTTTTACACTATGGTCTGAGTTCCTTTTTTATCTAGATCTGAAAGACAAACAGTGCCTCACCAACTTAGCCGTTTGGCTCACCAAGTCCAGCCGATCGGATGGAAAATGTTACCCAACCGACTTCCCGAGCCCAGCCGATCGGCTACTTTTGACCTCGAACTCAACTTCAACACGGGCAAGCTGTTGTAACGCATTTGAACTAAACTAGCCGATCTTCTAAACTGAGCAGTTCGGATGGAGAGGCTTTGCCGATCGGCTGAGTGTTCATAGCCGATCGGTTGTGACCCAATTTCTGCTCAGCTGCACTTCAACCCCAGATCAGTCCCTAGACTTAGCCATATTCACCCATTAGCATGCTTCTCCAATGTTTTTGACCTGAGATGAATTCCAAATGAAATAAGTACCAAAAGTTCTTGAAATTTACTCAAATACACATGCAAAATAAATGATATCGCGATAGATTTATATAGACAAAATGAGCGATATCAAATATCCCCACACTTGAACTTTGCTTGTCCTCAAGCAAACCATTATTTATCATTTCATTACCCACTCTTGCAACATCATAAGTGAAGATCAAGTTTACCAAAATAATACTAACACTAACTACCAAAGCAATTATGTTAGTAATATGTATATCATCAATAAAAACTTGAGATGATGAGTTTGTCAAGCCCGAATGCACGACCTAGCACCTCACATAAGGATAAGTGTATAATAACTCACTCTCAACCTATAAAACTACAAGGTAAGGATGTAAATGATGTAACACTCAATCAAGCCAAGTCGTGATGCAATGTCACCATAGGCTTGCAAAAGGATCAAATCTCCACTGTCTTGGCGTGAGCACCAAGTGAGATCTCGGAAGAGGTATTCCAAACATGTGTTGTAACAAATGTAGGCTAACATGGAATTAGGTATGATAAACACAAAAATTAGTGAAAAATGGTAGTCAAGACCCGTGGAAAGGTGTGGAAATGTTACCTAATGGTTTCATGGTGTGATAGTAATAAACTTAGGATTCTCATGCCAACTCAATTCAAATTATTCCTTGTTCTCACTTACAACTTATATTCAATAAATGCACACAAATAACTCAAATTGATTTACACATTTAATTGGAATAACTGCATTCTATGACTTTCTATGAATCCTGTGTAACAAACTTTTGGACCAACCATCCTAGACCGGATAAAGGCCTTCTGTGGCTAAGTATAGAACACCTCTCGGGAACTACTTGTTCAGGAATTCAAAGGCCATTTAGTCGACTACAATTACCCAATCGGTAACATTAAGCTTAACTTGTTAGCTTCCGATAATCTTATTGCTTTCAACTTCAATCATTTAACTTTAACACTCAACAATTTCCTTTTCGTGCAATTTCAATTATAGAATTTAACACTAGAATCCCACTTGAAAACGATTTAAGTCACATTTAGATAAAACTCATTAAAAATTCCAACTAGGCAACATCTTAAAAAGTAAATGGTTCGGGACTTGACTACACAAAAATAAGGCTAACATTTTTAGTGGAGTGTATGTGGAAGTGTCTACGGGTTTCTTAGCACTAAAAATGAGTGCTAACGACCTGGGTGGACCGGATGCAAATGGTTTTTAAAAGATAATAAGATCCAAAATAGTTAAGATTCCTTGAACGATTATTGAGATTAGTACTAATCAAGTGGATGATCTATACGGTCCCGATAATTGGCTAGAAATTCAAAACTACAAGGATTAAGCTCCAATCCTAAGAATACCTCCTCGTCGTCGACCCCACCTATATCACATTTCTATGATCCCAAAGCAGTCTCGAAATGCATCACTAAGGCATGTTCTAGAACAAACTACAAACACCGGCACACTCATAGCAACAATGAATGTAACCACTAAAGATAAGTGTTTTTCTTAATAAGGCTCAAATTTCTCACAATTTATAGTGGAAGCTACAAGTGTGCTAGACATGCAATTCACCCTCTTAGGTTAAGTTGCAAGAGGGAAGATTAAATCACTTTCACTAAATTTTACAAGTTTAAAATTTCAAAGCAATCACTCTTTTAATGACAAGCACATTCCTAGCAATAACATAAATTTACTAGCAATGAAATTCAAGTGAATTTACCTCCCCACACTTGAGATTTGCATTGTCCCCAATGCAAAAATAATCAATGAAGCTACATAAGTGCGAAGGTAAAAAGAAACGAGAACTTCCTCAGGGGTTGTGCATAGAGGCGTGAAAACATGAGCCGGCTCTTGATAAGCGTGAGATCCACTCCAGCTCGGCATGCTAAAACATTGGGACAAACAACAAATAAGCACACAAACAAGCACAACATAGATAGTAATAATAGTCATAATAAAAAGGTTAATGAATGCTAATCATCCAAAGTACCAAAAGGAAAAACAACAAAGAATAGAAAAATGTTCAACAGTTTACAATTCATATAAGTAAAATAAAACACTACAACCAACTCCCGCCTTGGGGCGGGTCTTGGGTGTCATCCTGCTGCTGCTGTGTGGAGGAACCAAAATACCAATCCTGTAGGGCAGTCTGTTGCCAGTTGGATGGCTGAGGAGCGGACCAAGAAGTACCCCAATCCTGTTGCTATTGATGGTAGTCGGCAGTTTGTGCATAACCCTGAATGTGTCGTTGGAGCTCAAGGAAGGCAGCATCTCTATCATAAACCGGGGCAGGAAGTACACCACCAGGTGCACCCTAAGTGGGTGGGTGATGATAAGGGGTGGGATCATAGTCGGGCACACGGTGGACTAATCTCTCATGATTATGGATGAGCCAATCATTTTGGTAACGATTAGTTCCCTGGTCGTATCTGGACTCATCCCTGAAACCTACTTCCTCCCTATGCCAATCCTCCTGTTGTTGCCACCTCCTATCCTTCTCTATACGCATTCTATCAAAGCTTGACATAAAACTTTGCCAATATGGGGGTTCCCCAGACTGAGAACTCTGACCCGGATTTCTCTGAACCTGCTCCTCATCTTCCTCATCATCAGCTTCCTCTTGATCATCATCTTCTTCTCCCTCGGATGCATGTTGAGAAGCGGGCCGTTTTCCCCTGGCCCTAACTCGAGATACTAAAAGCGCTTCCCTACCAGAGGGAGCGAAAGGAGCATACGTTCCTCCTTGACGCTTAACCACCTTTGCACTATAATACAACTCTATTCCAACACGAAGACCCGGGTCCTCAACAAGGGTGTAAGGGTGGGTACGGGGTCTCAGGTTAATCTTAAGACTTTTGGCAAACCGGGTGATAAAGTGCCCTCCGCCCAGCTTAGATTGCGGTTTGGTCCCACTAGCATACGCATGAAGGAACTTCCCCACAAGATACGGGAGGTTGATTCTCTCTCGGCTCTTTAACTTATCCAAAAACCACAAGTCAACCAGAGTAACCTTCTCCCTGTTGCTACCCCTGAGTGTGAGAGTATGAGACAGCATCTTCTGAACCACGTTGTACTTTGGGGATTTGAGGGTTTTAGCCAGATTCTTGCCCGAGAGGTACAGTGTGTCACGAAACCTTGCCCAAACTTCAGCATTGCATTCTCCCTCATCTAGCTTAGCACCGGTCATAATGTATCGATCAAACCACTCCGACTCAAATTCCTCATCGGTGTAGATACCCAGACTAGCTGCAACTTGCCTAAGGGTTAAGCTTCTAGATGTTCCTCCAAGTTTGAAACCCCAAAACTTCTCATCCATTTCACTAACGATGTATATCTCAAAGGTAGCTAAGAATTCCATGACTAACTCCTCATAAATTGGCTCATGAATCGCAATAAGCTTTTCAAAATCGTGCACATCAAAAACTTCACCATTATAGCGCATACTCTAAGTGAAGACCCTTCTTATTTCGTGAGAATAATTGATTACATCCAGCGGGTTCCATTCAATCACCCGTGGGTACTCACATTGCTTTTTGTGGATCTTAAACAAGGCCTCATTTTTTTCAAGATAGCGACGTTGATGGGGCTCAAAAACCAAGTGAGGATGGCGGTCCCGCGGAAGCAAATCTGCGAAGACACTTAGAGTGTACTGAGAGAAGGTTTGACCTTGGTTCGGCCTGTTTTTCTGCACACATAACATAACAAACATACAAAATTTCCAAAATAGATGTTAGTGTTAGCAAAACTGTGACAAAATGAGCAATCTATGCTAACGATAACAACATCTCCTAATCAACCAAACTCATGACCCCATATTCAAATCAACAACCCTTAACAACAAATTTTATATTCAATTCAAACACCACCATCGAATCACATAATTAAAACTTAGACTTTGTGAATGGAGCATGTAATCTAATATCAAACAATACTTGAATCATGCCAATGACACATAATTTAATTCAAACAAGCCTTACAATCAAGCTTACATGCAAACCAAACGACTTTCACATGGGTACCTAACTTTAATATCAAACATAAACTTGAATTGTGCGAAAGGATAACACAATTGAAATCAAGAAATGCATTACAATCATAAGTCAAGTCAAGAAAGTCAAAGTCAAGGTTTGACCCAAAAAAGTCAACTCTATCATCTTCCCCAAATTTCTCAAGAACCCTAATTGCTAGAATTTGAAAATAATCAACTAATAAGCAACAATAAGCATAGAAATCATGTAATACATGATAATAATCACCAAATAACAAGCTATAACTCCGGAAATCGGATTACCCAAAAATTAGTCATAAGAACCCTAATTTTATAAGTAACAAAATCTAGTGATTCAAGCAATGAATCATGGTAGCAACAAAGTAACAAGCATGTACAAAGCATATTCATCAATAAAAACCAACTAATAACATCCCCACACTTGATTTTAGCAAAACCCTAATTTCAAGTTCATACCCAAAAATCAAAAGATCAAGCAATTTGAAAATGTTAAAGGGTACCTTAGAGTGTCTAGACATGATTATGGAGTGACTGCTTGTGTTTATGTGGTTGTGAAATAAGCCAGATTTTATCCTATAAAAATAACCCCGATCGAGTCCTTAGCCGATCGGCTCAATCAACATAGCCGAACGATTTAAACGGAAATAGCCAAACGGCTCACCCACTCCAACCGAACGGCTAACGCGGAACTAAACGACGACCTCGGACATGGGCTTGGTGCTGATCAAGATTTTCACAAAATTAGCCAATCGGCTATATTAAGAGGATCGGCTTATGGACATATAACCGATCGGCTATGTAGTTCAGCCGAACGGCTCAAATGGAGTAAAATCACAACCTCAGGCATGGGCTAGCTACTGACCACTTTTTTCAAAGATATATCCAAACGACTTAATTTAGCCGATCGGTTCACACATCGTAGTCGAATGGCTAGTGATGCATAGCCGAGCGGCTAACCCCCCCAAACTCAGAAAACACAGCAAGCAAACAGCAAATCAGCACACCAAATGTTCACGTAATTAACAGCAGTAGCAGCAAAATAAGATAAGAAAATGCACACTAAAATACTAATACTAACAAACAGGATATCGACACAAGTTTCCTCGTGCCCGGGCTTCATTTATTAATGAGTCCAAGCTAGACTTGACCCCGAATTTCATTTGTCCTTGGGGTAAGTTGTGAGCTCCTCCCACTCGCTCTCCTTATCTTCTTCATGGTATAATTTCAAACGATGTCCGTTAACAATGAAAGTTCCCCATCCGAACTTAAAAGTTCCACATATCCGGACGAGTAACCATGTTTCACCGTATATAGGCCGGTCCAACGTAGTTTGAACTTTGGTTGCTTCAATTTGAACCTAGATTGAAACAAAAGTACTTTGTCATCGGCCTTGAACTCTTTCCTAATTTTCAACTTCCGGTCATGCAACACTTTTGTTCTTTCTTTGTACAAGCGTGAATTCTCATACGCTTGTAACCTAAGCTCATCCAATTCATGGAGTTGCATCATCCTTTTCTCACCCGATTCAAGCAAATCCATATTACAATTTTTCAAAGCCCAATAGGCTTTGAGCTCGACTTCAAATGGTAGATGGCAAGTCTTGCCATAAAGCAACCGATATGGTGTCGTCCCAATGGGAGTCTTGTAGGCGGTCCGAAACGCCCACAAAGCATCATAACTTCTTCGACCATATTGCTTTGTTATCTTTGACCGTCTTCTCAAGAATCCGTTTTAAAGCCCGATTGGTATTTTCAACTTGACCACTTGTTTGGGGGTGGTAAGAAGTTGAAAACCGATGGTTTACCCCATACCTTTTAAGAACCTTCTCTAGTTGGGCATTTGCAAAATGACTTCCTCGGTCACTAATTAGAGCTTTTGGAATCCCAAACCGACAAAATAAGTTCTTCAAGAAATCGATTACCACTCGAGCATCATTTTTGGGCAAAGCTTTTTCTTCCGCCCATTTTGACACATAATCTACCGCCACCAAAATATACTCATTCTTGAAAGATGGAGGGAATCCGAACTTTTTGATTTCCTCATCTGTGACACCCGCTGAATTAGGACTAGTGATTAGTACCTAATCCTCCGCTAATACATGTAATTAGTTCTATGTTAAACTAATTAATGTATCATTATATATATTGTTGAATATATATATCTATGCGATTTGGCTAAATCATACTTATTTCAAATCGAATGGAATTCGATTCAATTAAATACGAACGTTGGTGAACAAACTTATTAAATAATATAACATTATTTAATAATATTATTATATCACAAATATTATTTTAATAATATATCAGACATAATTCGTATCGTATAAATAACGTCTACACGACTAAAATAAATAAACGCACAAATGATGGAAACCAATCTAAGTTATATTTTATAACTCGATTAACAAATGTATTTGATAAAATACTTCAACGAAAATATCGAATAATCATTCGTATTTTAAAACTTACATATTAACACGCATAAAGATATTTAAACATTTAAATGACCAGGGAAACGAACACCGCACAGAGCGTAAATACAAGAGATTAATAATTGGAGCCAACCACACATGGGTGGGACCCATATGGGCCGGCCCCCATACCCCAAGAATGGGTACTTGTTTGTTTGTTCACTCAAACACATCACACCACCTCCACCACTCTCATTTCCCACCTACACTCAACCTCACTCTCTCCACCCTCTCTCTTCTTTCCCTCCCTCTCTCTAAAACTGACACCACCACCACCAAAAACCACCACCAAATCACCTTAAAAAGCTTAGCTCATTTGGAGAAAAACGATCACGACAACGAGAGCTACACTTCTATCTTTTCAGATTTCGCTCGCGATGATTTTTAAGAATCCCGACACTTTTGAAACCTCTTTCATTTTGATTATTTTTCTTGATTGTTGTTCATCTAGCATAGATATGTCCAAATAAGTGTTAAAAACTTGGTTTTGAAAACATTGTCAAAAAATTTCAGTTTTGGCGATTTTATGAAACGACACTTCGAATGACTCCCGACACAAACCAATAATTTTTGAAAACTCTACAAACTGATTTAGAACTTGTGTAAAAGTTTCGGGTCAAACCGAGGTCGTTTGACCACAAACCCAATACTTGAATATCCAAACAAGCAGGTTGTGTCGCAGAAGGCTCAGTCCTATTGGATACAAAGCTTTATGTCGCAACCGGATTTCAATGTCGCTGTAGCGACACAAGCTCTTATGTCGCAAACCCATATCGGGTAGTGATAACTAGCGACACAAACCCTATGTCGCAGATATAACTAGCAGTGGAAACGGAGAGAATATAACTAGCAGTGGAAACGGAGAGAAAATAACTAGAAGCGGAAATGGAGAGAATATAACTAGCAGTGGAAACGAAGAGAATATAACTAGCAGTGGAAACGGAGAGAATATAACTAGAAGTGGAAACGGAGAGAATATAATTAGCAGTGGAAACACAGAGAATATAACTAGAAGTGGAAACGGAGAGAATATAACTAGCAGTGGAAACAGAGAGAATATAACTAGCAGTACTAAAAAAATTGGAATTATAGCCAACAATATTAATCTTTGTCACAACCTACTCCAGTGTTGTAATTTACAGAATCTTTAAAACTCATAATTTCACTAAGTGTCGAACACTTACGACAACACAACTATATAAGATGATATTCGCACATGATATACATATACTTTGACAAGTATACAGTACAACGAAACGTATAATAATATTATTTGAGAATTATTATTACAAATCACCACCAACGGGACGTACACGTTTTCAAAACTCAAACTAATCAACCAAATCGGAGTCATTTGGACATTCCAGTTAGACGAACAACTAACATGGGTGATCTTTTTAAGATACACACTCACGTTTATAACCATCACGCGTCTTGGACGCCCACAGGTTACAAGTCTTAGGACATCGCTTACTTAACTCACAAAGTTTAACGCTTCAGACTCAGGTGAGTCTCATGGCCTCTCTTTTACTGTTTTCTCAAGGGTGTGATACATTGATCGTTTATTTAAAATATGAACGCAAGTACGAAACTAAACTTTATATTACATAAGTTTTACAACTAATCATTTCAAAGTCCTTCACAACATAGTTTGGTAATACTGTTGTAGCGTGAATATTAGTGTATGGTATCATATAGGATTGACAATCGTCATTTGGGTTAGCACGCACTAACTGGGTAAACGGACGCATTAGTATTTGTTCAGGCGAGTATAGATTAGGCATTCGTAGGAGGCACCTCGATCAGGTCCTTGAATGTGGATTTGACACCTCAAGTTAACTCATACTATGTGCTCATGGCTGTATATTATCTTTTATTTTTGTGACATCCGTTAAAATCTCAGGTCATTACCGCACTCGAATCCTAAATTTACAACATTCCTTAAATTCTAGGTTATGACTCCTTAGGCCTAGTAAACCCATAGAATGACTTAGAGATTTCTTAGTGAACCATGATTTCTTTTAGACATGTTAAATTAGGTTACTAAGTGCGAAATTAAACGAAGAAAAATTTACCTCTTTATATTTTAACAAAATCTTTACCGAATCGCAAACCAAAATTTTCCGCGACTCGACAACGTTAAGTTAATCGGAAAAATAATTCGTTAATATCAAACTTAGACAAAATAAATGTCTATTAAATTAATTTAAGAACTTAGGAAAATAATTTTTTGTTACTCAAATACTAATCACCAAATCATCACAAAATAAACCTTATACTTTACAATATACATA
Organism: Pseudognaphalium luteoalbum; assembly: GCA_963422505.1. Lineage (NCBI taxonomy): Eukaryota > Viridiplantae > Streptophyta > Magnoliopsida > Asterales > Asteraceae > Pseudognaphalium > Pseudognaphalium luteoalbum. Next base: position 42,235,075 of record OY730194.1, read on the forward strand.
CACATCTTTAATACAAACTTAATACACCTTTTAAACTTTATATTTAAAAAATTAAATAAAGGGAAAATGACCCTAGATCCCCTAAAAAACGTTCAACCCTTTATTCCCATGCATTCCATTCATTTCTCACACATTTCATAATTAAACTCATTTTCCCAAGACACACACACACACACACTCTTCACTTTTCTCTCTCAAAAACACACACAAATCCTCTCAACTCCCTATCTATTTCCATCCATATTCAAGGGCTTAATCCAAGAGTTCTAAGGTGTTCATCCACCAAATAAATCCTTCAAGGTAAACTACATCATCCACACTTGTAATCTTTCATTTTCTTGTAATTTTCTTCATAAAATTCAGATTTTAAGCCCTTTCCATGGCTAAAATCCTCATAAAATGCTTGATGTTTGTAGGTTATCTCTTTTCACATCCTTATGTGTTAAAAGAAAGAGTAACCCATGATCAAACCGAAAATCAAGTGAAAAATCGTGTTAATGCTTGTAATCTTGTTAGATCTTGTTCATCTTTGTGTATGTCTTTCTTTTAATGCTAAAAATCATTTCTAACACATCTTGGATGTAATCCAACACCGTGAATGTGCTAAAGAGTGGATTAAAGGTCAAAAGAATCAAGAACCACTTCTATTTAATGTTCAATGTTTCTCATTTTGAACAAAACATCATTTTAGGGCTTGTTTGATTTCTGTCCAGATTTGAGTACAAGATTCACCATGGTGTTTCTCCCACTTAACATAACCAAAATGGACATTTTATGAGCCAAAACTCAAGTTCAAGATGTTATCTTTCAAACTCCATAAGCCTCATATTTGTTTGAGTTCGTTTGATATTTTTAATCATTTTTGAAAGAAAAGATGTACAAGCTGTCATATTAAGTCAAAAACTTTCTTCTCAGTGTTTTAATCATAAATAAAGATTCACACCTTCAAATGAATTAAGACTAATTCAAAAAGTTTATAAATTTTGTTAGCTACAACCTTTGTGCTTATCACTTTTTCTAGAACCCAATAGAATTTTCCCAAAAGTAATGATTGCATGCATGTGTTCAGATATGACCTCAGATGGAAAAAGTACATTTTAAAAATACTTTGACTTATTTATACACTCTGGAAAAATTACAAAAAGTAGATAACATATAGAGGAACATCTGAGATTTTTTCTTTATTTTATTTCGGATCATAAGTATTTTAATAAATTCAACAAACTGATGTAATTTTCTGAAAATAAGAATATGTACTGATTTTGGTAAAAGTTGAAAACCGACACTTGCAGACTTGCTATTTAAGGAAAGACTAACACTTTATGACTCATGAACATATTTAAGGTTTGGGTAAAAGTCTCGGGTAAAACCGGGAAGGTTTGACCGAGTCAAGAAGAACGGGCCTCGGTTTCAAAAACGGGAAACTTACTATTTTTGGAAAGAATGGTGACAAAATGGGTTTGGGTGACTTATGATGTATTAATCATAAATGGTGAGGAACCAAAGTTCCAAAACTCAAAACAATATGAAATGTGGACACTAACAATCATGTGACATTATACGACTTGTATGTGACGTTCGATAATTTGTGAATGTTATATATATGTATTCATTATTGTACACAAACACGATTATTTGACATTAACAAACTTTAAAGCAAACAAACCATTTTGGCACTTTGTAATCTAAATATTTAGCTAAGAAATCCTATCAAACCTAATTTACCAAGAAACTAATTAGAAACCTCATGTTCATAGGACTTGGATAAGAGTCATAACCGTCAAGCACGCGCGCTACATCTATCATTTACTCTTACGCTCAATTGTGAGTTTTCACTGCCCCTTTTTACTTGTTTATTATTTTGGAGTGAAAAGCATGATCCTAAACTTTAATTAAATTGGTTGTACTCTTTATGAACTTGTTGAAATTTTGCTATACTTTCTATGCAAATTGATGTATACTATTGTTATGATTGAGTACTATCGAGCTAAAGTCCCCGGAAATACCTTTTACACTACTTATTAACTCGTCCGAGAGCCAGATGAGCCGTTGATATTTATTGATAGCGCTATTTAGGGGGGAAACCACTCCTCACTCACACTGGTCGTGAGTGCATAGGATCACCAGTAATCATGTTACCAATAGAACATGGAGCTTGGGGCATGTGTTGGTTGAATCGGTTAAGTAGTGATCTCAATTGCATTAACACTCTTGTATGCTCTCTAGGAGTACATTAGCATGGATGCATGTTCACACGCGTTTGCTTTATTCGAAACCATAACCCTCTTTTGAATACTTTATGAAACTTATTGTAATCTCTTTCCAGACCGTGGGTTGAATTTGCTGTAGTTTGTACTACTTTTATTTAAAATTATGTATGGTGTTGCTTCTATATCTTGTGCGTTGTTACCCGGTGCTATTGCACCTCGTGTTTCCACTTTAGTGGGGTGTGACAGTGTCGCACCCCTAAATTCGGGTTGCGAAAGCGAATCGGGTCGGGGCGTGACTAATCAAATATCAAAACACACAAGGTATATAATGAACGACCACTATATGCGTCGTTTTACAATTGTATTGATTTAAACAAAGTTTACATCAAAATATAGTTTACATTAGCTCAGTTTCTAAATGGAGAGATTTACATGCATAATTAATTTATACAAAATATAATGATGCAACTAAATCTCTGAATGTTTTGCATGATGACTCGAGCTAGAGATATCCTGAAGGCAGTCCAACCTACTGTTGAGTACCTGTGATATCTGCTAAAATGGGTCAGCGAAACGCTGGTGATCTCACAGGTTTGTATGTCAAAACATATCGTATGAACCGCAGGATTTAATTGAATTTAAAGTGCAACTAAGCAAATTAAAAGTTATACAGCCATGAGCACATAGTCTGAGCTTAACTCGAGGTGTCAGGTCCACATTTAAGGTATCTTGATTGAGGTGGCTACCACGAATGCCTAATCTACACTCTTCTGAACAAATATTAATACATCCGTTTAACCAATTAGTGCGTGCTAACCCAGACGAGGATGGTCAATCCTATATGGTACCATATACTAATATTCACGCTACAACGTATTACCAAACTATGCTGAGATGTGAAGGAGTCACCGAAGACTGAGAATTCGTCCATGAATACCTTCATACATTGTTCAATCATGTCATGAAATATCACCACCATGCACCTTTGGAATGTTGCAGGTGCATTGCATAGACCAAAAGGCATACGTCGGTAGGCGAATGTGCCATATGGACATGTGAATGTCGTCTTTTCCTAGTCCTTTGGATCGAGACGAATCTAAAAATAGCCAGAGAAACCATCAAGGAAGCAGTAATATTCATTCCCTATAATCTTTCCAACATTTGATCGATGAACGGTAAAGGGAAGTGATCTTTCCGAGTGGCTTCGTTTAATTTTCGATTGCCGATGCACACCTTCCAGCCGGTGACGGTTCATTTCGGAATAAGTTCATTATCTTCGTTAGCGATAACCGTCATTCCTCCTTTCTAGGGGACAACCTGAACTGGGCTGACCCACGGGGAATCAGAGATAGGATAGATCAAGCCAGCATCCAAGAGTTTGATAACCTCTTTCTTAACCACGTCTTGAATCTTTAGGTTTACTCTCCTCTATCTCTGTATGGATGGTTTGAAGTCATTCTCCATGAGTATCTTGTGCGTGCAGTAGTTTGTACTGATCCCTTGTATATCAGTAATCTTCCATGCAATCGCCTTCTTGTGTGACTTTAGCACTAGGATAAGTCTTTCTTTCTCTTCGGATGTAAGACCGTTTGCAATTTTGACAGGTAAATACGAGGTTCCTTCGAGAAAAGCGTACTCCAGATGAAGGGGTAATTCCTTCAGCTCCAATTCTGGTGGTTCTTCAATAGAAGGTTTCATTCGAGCGATCTCGTCTCTTTGTAGTTCATTATACTCCTTTTGGAACTTTGATTCTTCTGGAGATGAGTCGGAAGCAGTGGCTGATGCTATTTCTACTAGTTCTGTCTCTTTGGAAAGTGCATTCTTCTTTAACTCGTATTTGCTTATAGAGGATGAGGAGGTTGCACTATCTTCAGTGAGGATAATATCGTTGTTGTCGGTGAATGCGAACCTCTGATATTGAGTTTTCGAAGAAGTACTTATGGTGATTTTAGGATTTTGTTGCTCACAACCTTCAGATAGTTGTGGCAAAATTGAAGTACCAGAATCCATCCCAAAACCTACTTATTCTACTTACTGCTTACTCACCCTGTGTAGTAGGTAGTACTTATAAGTTGAGCCCCAGCTCTTTATAAATTTAAAACTTCCACCGACGCCACCCTGCTTTGTTGGGTCTAGTCCTCTGATGACAAGGACGGTTCTCCTCCCCCATAAGGAGGGCTTTCAGACCCGACGATTCAGGGCGCGTCAGAGTGCTTCCAGGTAGCTCAAGAAAAATGAGGTGAACTGTACTACACATGACTTGGAACTAGGAGCAGTGGTCTTCATACTTAAAACCTGGAGACATTACCTATACGGTACCAGATGTACTGTGTTTACCGATCATAAGAGCCTCCAGCACATACTCGAGCAGAAGATGCTCAACATGAGGCAAAGAAGGTGGATGGAGTTACTTAACGACTATGATTGAGAAATTATGTACCAAAAGCCATTAGGATTATTACAACAACACGAAATACCCCAATGGAAATGGGAACATGTAACAATGGACTTCGTCACTAAGTCACCTCGAACTTCCAAAGGTCACGACTCCATTTGGGTTATTGTCGTTCGACTGATATTATCCGTGCGTTTTCTACCTATCCGAGAAGATTACATAATGGAGAGACTTGCTCAAAGCAATATTGAAGAAATTGTGTCGCATCACGGAATGCCCATTTCAATTATCTATGACGGAGATTGTCATTTTACATCACAATTTTGGCTATCAATGCAGAAGGTGTTGGATACCCAACTAAACCTGAGTACATCTTATCACCCTCAAGCAGACGGGCGAGTGAGCGAACAATTCAAACTTTAGATGATATGCTACGAGTCTGTGTACTAGACTTCGGAGGAAGTTGGGATGTACACTTACCCCTGATAGAGTTCACTTACAACAACAATTACCAAACTAGCATCAAGTGTGCACCATTTGAGGCCTTGTATATACAGAAATGCCGATCACCGTTGTGTTGGCACGAAGTCGGTGAGAAGCACTTGACAAGGCCAAACATCATTCAGAAAAGCTACGTTCACAATAGCAGAAAGCCACTAAAATTCCAAACGGGTGATAGAATGTTCCAGATAGTATCACCTCGGAAAGGACTTGTACGCTTTGGCAAGAAAGGCAAGCTAAGCCCATGCTATATCGGACCATACAAAATCTTGAAACAAATAGGCCCAGTGGTTTACAAACTAGAATTTCCCAAAGATTTAGGTGGCGTTAATGACATATTTTATGTCTCAAACCTTAAGAAGTGTCTAGTTGACAACTCTCATACTTTGCCCTTAGAAGATTCGAATCGATCGATTACTTTCATTTAGTGAAGCACCAACAGAAATCCTAAAAAGAGGTAACAACCAGTTGAGACGTGACAAGATTCCCTTAGTTAAAGCTCAGTGGAATTCTAAGCATGGACCTGAGTTCACATAGGAACACGAATATTTAATAACACGGAAGTACCCGTATCTATTCTCGAGTGCATCGTCACCCCATGGGACGAATTAAATTTCAGGAAGAAATTCATTTCAACGGTGGGATAATGTGACATCTGTCAAAATCTCAGGTCATTACCGCACTCGAATCCTAAATTTACAGCATTCCTTAAATTCTAGGTTATGACTCCTTAGGCCTAGTAAACCCATAGAACGACTTAGAGATTGCTTAGTGAACCATGAGTTCTTTTAGACATGCTAAATTAGGTTACTAAGTGCCAAATTATACGAACAATAATTCACCTCTTTATACTTTAACAAAATCTTTACCGAATTGCAAACCGAAATTTCCACGACTCGACAACGCTTAGTTAATCGGAATAATAATTCATGAATATCAAACTTAGACAAAATAAATGTCTATTAAATTAATTTAAGAACTTAGGAAAATAATTTCTTGTTACTCAGAAATTAATCACCAAATCATCACAAAATAAACCTTATACTTTACAATATACTTACACATCTTTAATACAAACTTAATACACCTTTTAAACTTTATATTTAAAAAAATAAATAAAGGGAAAATGACCCTAGATCCCCTAAAAAACGTTCAGCCCTTTATTCCCATGCATTCCATTAATTTCTCACACATTTCATAATTAAACTCATTTTCCCAAGACACACACACACACACACTTTTTACTTTTCTCTCTCAAAAACACACACAAATCCTCTCAACTCTCCCTCTATTTCCAGTCATATTCAAGGGCTTAATCCAAGAGTTTTAAGGTGTTCATCCACCAAATAAATCCTTCAAGGTAATCTACATCATCCACACTTGTAATCTTTAATTTTCTTGTAATTTTCTTCATAAAATTCAGATTTTAAGCCCTTTCCATGGCTAAAATCCTCATAAAATGCTTGATGTTTGTAGGTTATCTTTTTTCACATCCTTATGTGTTAAAAGAAAGAGTAACCCATGATCAAACCGAAAATCAAGTGAAAAATCGTGTTAATGCTTGTAATCTTGTTAGATCTTGTTCATCTTTGTGTATGTCTTTCTTTTTATGCTAAAAATCATTTCTAACACATCTTGGATGTAATCCAACACCGTGAATGTGCTAAAGAGTGGATTAAAGGTCAAAAGAATCAAGAACCACTTCTATTTAATGTTCAATGTTTCTCATTTTGAACAAAACATCATTTTAGGGCTTATTTGGTTTCTGTCCAGATTCACCATGGTGTTTCTCCCACTTAACACAACCAAAATGGACATTTTATGAGCCAAAACTCAAGTTCAAGATGTTAGCTTTCAAACTCCATAAGCCTCATATTTGTTTGAGTTCGTTTGATATTTTTAATCATTTTTGAAAGAAAAGGTGTACAAGCTATCATATTAAGTCAGAAACTTTCTTCTCAGTGTTTTAATCATAAATAGAGCTTCACACCTTCAAATGACTTAAAACCAATGCAAAAAGTTTATAAATTTTGTTAGCTATAACCTTTGTGCTTATCACTTTTTCTAGAACCCAATAGAATTTTCCCAAAAGTAATGATTGAATGCATGTGTTCAGATCTGACCTCAGATGATAAAAGTAAATTTTAAAAATACTTGGACTTATTTATACACTCTGGAAAAATTAAAGATAGTAGATAACATATTGGGGAACATCTGAGCTTTTTTCTTTATTTTATTTCGGATCATAAGTATTTTAATAAATTCAACAAACTGATATAATTTTCTGAAAATAAGAATATGGACTGATTTTGGTAAAAGTTGAAAACCCACACTTGCGGACTTGCTATTTAAGGAAAGACTAACTCTTTATGACTCATGAACATGTTTAAGGTTTGGGTAAAAGTCTCGGGTCAAATCGAGAAGGTTTGACCGAGTCAACAAGAACAGGCCTCGGTTTCAAAAACGGGAAACTTACTATTTTTGGAAAAAATGGTGACTAAAATGGGTTTGGGTGTCGTATGATGTATTAATCATAAATGGTGAGGAACCAAAGTTCCAAAACTCAAAACAATATAAAATTTGGACACTAACAAACATGTGACATTATACGACTTGTATGTGACATTTGATAATTTGTGAATGTTATATATATATATATATATATATGTACTCATTATTGTACACAAACGCGATTATTTGACATTAACAAACTTTAAAGCAAACAAACCATTTTGGCACTTTGTAATCTAAATATTTAGCTAAGCAATCCTATCAAACCTAATTTACCAAGAAACTAATTAGAAACCTCATTTTCATAAGACTTGGATAGGAGTCATAACCGTCAAGCATGCGCGCTACATCCATCGTTTACTCTTACGCTCAATTATGAGTTTTCATAGCCCCTTTTTACTTGTTTATTATTTTAGGGTGAAAAGCATGTTCCTAAACTTTAATTAAATTGGTTGTATGAACTTGTTGAACTTTTGCTATACTTTATATGCGAATTGGTGTATACTATTGTTATGCTTGAGTACTATCATGCTAAAGTCCCCGGAAATACCTTTTACACTACTTATTAACTCGTCCGAGAGCCAGATGAGCCGTTGATATTTATGGATAGCGCTATTTAGGGGGAAACCACTCCTCACTCACACTGGTCGTGAGTGCATAGTATCACCAACTATGTCCATAGTTGACCTTTTGTTTTATCATGCTTTTCTGGAGAACGACAGTAAGGTGCACTCTAGGAGTACATTAGCATGGATGCATTTTCACACGCGTTTGCTTTATTCGAAATAATATCCCTCTTTTAAATATTTTATGAAACTTATTGTAATCTCTTTTGAAACCGTGGGTTGAATTTGCTGTAGTTTGTACTACTTTTATTTAAAATTATGTATGGTGTTGCTTCTATATCTTGTGCGTTGTAACCCGGTGCTGTTGCACCTCGTGTTTCCGCTTTAGTGGGGTGTGACAATTTTGTTGTTGCAACTTAAATACAATTAAAATCTTGTGGTTCATACAATATGTTTTGACATACAAACCTGTGAGCTCACCAGCTTTTAGCTGACCATTTTTAGCATGTATCACAGTTGGACCGCCCTTCAGGATCTTTTAGCTCGAGTCATCATGCAAACAATCAGAGATTTTATTGCATTATTATATTTTGTATAAAGTAATTATGTAATGTAAATCTCTCATATCAGAATTTGAGCTAATGTAAACAATACTTTTGATGTAAACTTTTGATATATCAATATATTTTGTAAATGACGCATATAGAGTCGTTCATTATGTATCTTTGTGCTTGATTATTGATTAGTCGCGTCCCGACCCGAGCTGCTTCCGCAACCCGAATTTGGGGGTGCGACAGATTGGTATCAGAGCCTAAGGTTATAGTGAACTAGGTTGCATTTAGTGGGCCTAGACTATGACCGTTAGGCAGTACTTCCTTATTAGGTATAACTGGTTCAAGAATTACATTATACGAGTTTAATATAATATAGCCTGATCAACTATGTACAATTAAATAAAGATGATGTAAGAGCTGACACGGTTATGTTGAACAGGAATACACTAGTTGACTCTGACCACGAGAGAAACCGGGACCCATACTTTTTTGTGATAGACACACTAGGCTATATTATATTATGTGAATATAGGCCTCACTCGTTAAACATTCTTGCCACAGAAATGGCAGACTCATCGTCTAGACAAACTGCACGTACACCATCATCTTTCTCTCGCTCACGTCGCAGCCACTCCAAATCTCTTGTGGCTAGATGCACCAATAAATCACGGAGAGCTAGACCTTATCACCATCCTGCCACCTCCGATGACACCACTGCTCTAGCTCGCCGTCGGGCACTTGCTCATCAATGGAGCTGGTTGCCATTAGCCCTCGCTACTTGGGGGATGGATGATGACATTGAAATCCCTAATGACATCAGAGAAATTTCACCCATGGATCCCTCTCCATACACCCAAGAACCTACATACTTCACTATACTTGTGTTAGTTGCTCGTGTGCAGCGTCATGAACGCAGGCTACACGACATGGAAATCGAACAACGTAATATTCACTGGATGGATCAAACTCAAGACGGTATCACTCAGTTGTACATAGGTCAGGCAGACATCTCTGAAACTTTGACCCGAACTCAAAACCAAATGGAAGATACCACGCAAACCATGGAGATCGTTCATAACCAAGTAATCAGTAACCGAAACGAGATCTCCGTTTTACAAACAAGGTTGCAAGAATGCGAGACGCGTCTGCGGGAAACCGAGGATGCTCTCATAATGGTTAGCATCAAAATGGTTAGCATCAGAATGGTTAGCAGACTTGCAGAGTCTGAGGACCACCTTACCTCTTTGCTTCCACAACTGAATCTACACCGAGATTAGTGTAGTAACTATCATGTAACCTATTAGCCACTTGTGTATAACTCATGTAATTCATCCGGATGTAACAATTCTCGACATCTTTTGTAAAGTACCTAAGTCTGTAACTTTTGAAACTCATAAAACTTGAAATTGTCTGTAATCATTTGACTCCGTAATATCAAATCGATAACTTCTCTCGTTTATTCTACGTTATTGATTGTTATGTCGTGATATTGTATATTATCATTTTTATATACTTACATCTATGATAATCATCATCCTTGTACAAAATCTCATGTATCTTCATTTCTTTTCTTAAAGAATCATGCCGCCAAAAAAGAAATGTTACAGTGATGCTGAAATTGCTGCCATCGTTTCCCGAGCAGTGGCTGAAGCCCTGGCTACTCAGGAATCACCCCGAAACTCTAGGAGAAGTGACGACACCACTGACACTACTCCTGTCATCAAACCCTGTTCTTATAAGGACTTTCTCAGTTGCAAACCTCTAAACTTCAAAGGCACAGAAGGTGCTACTGGTCTCATCCGATGGATGGAACGAATGGAATCGGTCTTTCGTATTTGCAACTGTACGGAGGACAACAAAGTCAAATTTGCCACCTACGCTTTCCAGGAAAACGCCCAAATGTCCTCACCTAGTGGAATACTCATGCCTAGTCCGTGGGTATTGATGTAGCATACCAACTTCCCTGGGAAGATCTAAAGAAAATGCTGAAGGACGAGTATTGTCCTAATGAAGAACTCCAAAGGCTGGAGGAAGAATTCTGGCATCTAACGGTTCAGGGAACCGACATCGCTGGTTACACCACTCGTTTCAAGCAGCTCGCTCTCCTATGCCCGGCGATGGTAGATCCGGAGGAAAAATGCATCAAGAGGTACATACGCGGACTCCCGGAAAATATCCAGGGGAACGTTGCATCATCGAAATCGACAACCATTCAGAGTGCTATCCGCCTAGCACATGAACTCATGGTAATGATTGTCAGATGGCTGGCATCCACCACATCTTCTAGTCAATAACAAACGGAAATCGAATGAATACCACAACCACCAAGACAAGAAACCCAACACCATCAAAGCCTACACCTCTAGATGTTAAGTACACTGTAGAACTCCTGCTGCATTTTATCCATTACTTGGCATAACTCCAGCTGCTCTAGATGTTAAGTACACTGTAGAACTAGCGAATGGTAAACTCATAGAAACCGATAGTGTAATACCTAATTGCACTCTAAACTTAGCCAACGAATCATTCTCAATCGATCTTATGCCCGTCGAGATCAGAAGTTTCGACGTCATCATTGGTATGGACTGGTTGTCCAAACACCGAGCCTAAATCATCTGTTAAGATAAAATCATCCGCATTCCTCTCTCCACCGGCAAAACCCTAGTTATACAAGGGGAAACTGGTAGGATGAGACTGAACATCATCTCTTGTTTGAAAACCCGTAAATTTATGAGAAAAGGTTATCCGGCAATTCTCGCACACATCATGGAGAAAAAGTCGGAGGAGAAGCGACTTGAGGATGTGCCCATCGTTTGGGACTTTCCAGAAGTCTTTCCCAAAGAACTTCCTGGTCTACCACCGCCGAGACAGGTTGAGTTCTCGATCGAACTCGTGCCAGGTGTTGCACCTATGGCGCGAGCACCTTACCGCTTAGCCCCATTCGAACTTCAGGAGCTGTCCACTCAATTACAGGAACTCATGGACAAAGGGTTCATTCGGCTGAGTTCCTCACCTTGGGGAGCTCCGGTCCTATTTGTCAAAAAGAAGGACGGTTCATTCAGAATGTGTATCGACTACTCAGAGTTAAACAAGTTGACATTCAAGAATCGATATCCACTTCCCCGTATTGATGACCTGTTTGACCAACTTCAAGGAGCGAGTTTTTATTCAAAGATCGATCTTCGATCAGGTTATCACCAACTACGTGTTCGCGACACCGACATCCCGAAAACTGCTTTCAGAACTCGTTAAGGGCATTATGAATTTCAGGTGAAGCCATTCAGTTTAACCAATACACCGGCTGTATTCATGGACCTTATGAATCGGGTGTGCAAACCCTATCTTGACAATTTTTTCATCGTCTTCATTGATGACATTCTCATCTACTCGCGCGACGAACAAGAACATGTGCAACATCTTAAAACAATCCTAAAACTACTCAGGCATGAGGAGCTATACGCTAAATTTTCAAAGTGTGAACTCTGGTTGCAAACCGTTCAATTCCTTGGCCATGTCATTGATAGTCAGGGAATTCATGTTTTTCCGTCAAAAATCAAGGCTATTAGGTGCTTGCAAGCACCCACCACCCCAACCGAAGTACGCTAATTTTTGGGTCTTGCTGGGCACTATCGGCGATTCATTGAAAACTTCTCAAAAATAGCCCAACCTCTCACGATACTGACTCAGAAAGATAAAAAGTTCGATTGGACTGACAAACAAGAGTCAGCATTTCAACTCCTGAAACAAAAGCTTTGCAGTGCACCGATTCTATCTCTACCTGAAGGCACCGATGATTTCGTGGTATACTGCGATGCTTCTCATCAAGGTCTTGGTTGCGTACTGATGCAACAAGACAAAGTCATTGCCTATGCCTCACGACAACTCAAAATCCACGAAAAGAACTACACCACTCATGACCTCAAACTTGGAGCTGTCGTCTTTGCACTCAAAATCTGGAGACATTATCTTTATGGCACTAAGTGCACAATCTTTACCGACGGCAAAAGTCTCCAACACATATTCGATCAGAAAGATCTCAACATGAGGCAACGTTGATGGGTCGAGTTGCTTACCGATTATGATTGCGAAATCAAATACCATCCAGGTAAGGAAAATGTTATTTCCGATGCCCTCATCCGAAAAGAACGGCCGAAACCACTTCGAGTTCGAGCCCTCAGTATGACTATTCATAATGACCTAAACATTCAGATCCTTACTGCTCAACTCGAAGCCCTGAACCCGATAACATAAAAAACGAAGCCCTGTGAGGCATGAATAAACAACTTGAAGTCAAACCTAACGGAGTTAGGTGCTTCTCAAATCGAATTTGGTTACCTAGTTTCGGAAACCTTCGAGACTTGGTGATGGATGAAGCTCACAAGTCCAAATATTCTATCCATTCGGGATCCGACAAAATGTATCACGGCGTCAAGGAATTTTATTGGTGGCCGAATATGAAAGCTGAAATCGCCACATACTACAGTAAGTTTCTTACTTGCTCAAAGGTCAAAGTCGAGTATCAGAAACCTCCGGTTTACTTCAACAACCCAAAATTCCTCAATGGAAATGGGAACAAATCACCATGGATTTCATCATGAAACTTCCAAAAACACCAAGCGGTTGCGATACCATTTGGGTGATTGTTGATCGTCTCACCAAATCTGCTCACTTCCTCGCCCTCAAAGAAACTGATAAAATGGAACGCCTCACATGAATTTATCTGAAAGAGATTATATCCTGACACGGCATTCCCATCTCGATCATCTCCGACAGAGATAGTCGTTTCACTTCTTGCTTTTGGCAATCACTATAGAAATCATTAGGTACGCATCTGGATATGAGTACTGCATACCATCCACAAACTGATGGCCAAAGTGAGAGAACCATACAAACACTGGAGGATATGCTACCAGCATGCGTAGTTGAATTCGGTAAAAACTGAGAAAACCATCTACCGTTTTGTGAATTTTCGTATAACAACAGCTATCACACCAGCATTAAGGCTGCACCTTTCAAGGCACTATACGGTCGTAAGTGCCGATCACCTATTTTTTGGACCGAAGTGGGAGACAGTAAACTCACTAGTCCCGAACTTATTCACGAAACCACCAAAAAGATATTTGACACTCAAAACAGACTCAAAGCCGCACGTTATCATCAGAAAAGTTATGCTGACATGAGATGCAAACCACTCAAATTCCAAGTTGGGTCGAGTACTATTGAAAGTATCGCCTTGGAAAGGTGTAATCCGATTTGACAAACGTGGGAAATTAAACCCCAGATACATTGGACCATTTGAGATCCTCGAGAGGATTGGTCCAGTGGCATATCGATTGTAGTTGCCATCCGAGCTCAGCAGTGTGCACCCAACTTTTCACATTTCTAACTTGAAGAAATGTCTGTCTAATGAGACACTTATCATTCCACTTGATGAAATTCACCTTGATGACAAACTTCACTTTGTTGAGGAACCCGCTGAAATCATGGACCATGAGGTCAAACAACTCAAAAAAAATCATATCCCCATCATTAAAGTTAGGTGGAATTCGCGGCGTGGTCCAGAATTCACCTGGAAATGGAAAGACTAGATGGGACTCAAGTATCCTCAGTTATTCACGGACTCTATATCAAACACGACTTCAAGCTAAATTTCGGAACGAAATTCTCCTAACAGGGGGAGAACGTGACACCCTCCGAATTAGGACTAGTGATTAGTACCTAATCCTCCGCTAATACATGTCATTAGTTCTATGTTAAACTAATTAATGTATAGGTGTTGGCAAGCACCCACCACCCCAACCGAAGTACGCTAACTTTTGGGTCTTGATGGGTACTATCGGCGATTCATTGAAAACTTCTCAAAAATAGCCCAACCTCTCACGATACTGACTCAGAAAGATAAAAAGTTCGATTGGACTGACAAACAAGAGTCAGCATTTCAACTCCTGAAACAAAAGCTTTACAACCCGAAGGCACCGATGACTTCGTGGTATACTGCGATGCTTTCATCAAGGTCTTGGTTGCGTACTGATGCAACAAGACAAAGTCATTGCCTATGCCTCACGACAACTCAAAATCCATGAAAAGAACTACACCACTCATGACCTCGAACTTGGAGCTGTCATCTTTGCACTCAAAATCTGGAGACATTATCTTTATGGCACTAAGTGCACAATCTTTACCGACCGCAAAAGTCTCCAACACATATTCGATTAGAAAGATCTCAATATGAGGCAACGTCGATGGATCGAGTTGCTTACCGATTATGATTGCGAAATCAAATACCATCCGAGTAGGGCAAATGTTATTGCCGATGCCCTCATCTGAAAAAAATGGTCGAAACCACTTCGAGTCCGAGCCCTCAGTATGACTATACCTAATGACCTAAACATTCAGATACTTACTGCTCAACTCGAAGCCCTGAAACCCGATAACATAAAAAATGAAGCCCTGTGAGGCATGGATAAACAACTTGAAGTCAAACCTAATGGAGTTAGGTGCTTCTCAAATCGAATTTGGTTACCTAGTTTTGGAAACCTTCGAGACTTGGTGATGGATGAAGCTCACAAGTTCAAATATTCTAAGATATCTACTCACGTTTATAACCAATGCACATCTTGGACGCCCACAGGTTACAAGTCATAGGACATCGCTTACTTAACTTGTAGAGTTTAACGCTTCAGACTTAGGTGAGTCTCATGGCCCCTCTTTTACTGTTTTCTCAGGGGTGTGATACATTGCTCGTTTATTTACAATATGAACGCAAGTACGAAACTAAACTTTATACTACATGAGTTTCACAACTAATCATTTCAAAGTCCTTCACAACATAGTTTGGTAATACTGCTGTAGAGTGAATATTAGTGTATGGTACCATAGAGGATTGACAATCCACGTTCGGGTTCGCATGAACTAACTAGGTAAACGGACGCATTAGCATTTGTTCAGGAAAGAGTAGATTAGGCACCCATAGGAGGCACCTCGATCAGGTCCTTGAATGTGGATTTGACCCCTCAAGTTAGCTCAGACTACGTGCTCATGGCTGTATATTCTCTTTTATTTTGTTGTTGCAACTTAAATACAATTAAAATCTTATGGTTCATACAATATGTTTTGACGTACAAACCTGTGAGCTCACCAGCTTTTAGCTGACCATTTTTAGCATGTATCACATGTACTCAGCAGTAGGTTGGACTGTTCTTCAGGATCTTTTATCTCGTGTCATCATGCAAACAATCAGAGATTTAATTGCATTATTATATTTTGTATAAAGTAATTATGTAATGTAAATCTCTCATATCAGAATTTAAGCTAATGTAAATAATACTTTTGATGTAAACTTTTGTTATATCAACATATTTTGTAAATTATGCATATAGAGTCGTTCATTATGTATCTTTGTGCTTGATTATTGATTAGTCGCGCCCCGACCTGAACCGCTTCTGCAACCCGAATTTGGGGGTGCGACATCATCAATCCTCTTGTTCCAGCTTCTTGATGCTTGCTTTAGTCCATAAATGGACCTTTGAAGCCTGCACACTTTGCTGGGATGTTTTGGATCAATAAAACCTTCAGGTTGCACCATATAGACATCCTCATCTAAGTAACCATTCAAGAAGGAAGTCTTGACATCCATTTGCTGAATCTCATAGTTATAGTACGCTGCTATGGCCAAGATAATCCTAATGACCCTAATGTCCGATACACGAGAGAAGGTTTCATCATAGTCAACTCCGTAGACTTGAGTATAACCCTTCGCTACGAGACGAGCTTTATAGGTTTGTACATTTCCATCCATGTTGGTCTTCTTTTTGAAGAGCCATTTACACCCAACGGTTATAGCATTGGGTGGAAGATCAACCAAGCGCCAGACTTGATTATCTTTCATGGATTTCATTTCCACATTCGCAGCTTCAAGCCATTTATCAGATTCTGTATCTGATAATGCAGCTTTGAAATTAGGAGGTTCATTAAGATCCCCTAACATGTGCTCCTCAGTTTCTACATTTAGACACAGCTTTTCGGGAGCATGTATTGTCCTTGCTGACCTATGAATTGGAACAACATCGACTTGAGGTTCAACACTTTGACCACCCCCCCCCCCCTAAGTTGATGTTCGCTAGTGTTTGTAGAAGGTGATCCATCTTCCTCTTAAGTCTCATCAAGTTCTACTACCATCTTACTATTTTCTTGAGCTATGAGATTTTTTTCAAAGAACTCAGCATATCGAGCAACTTTAGCAGTATTTTCAGAAGGAATGTAGAAGTAGTAACCCATTGTTTCCTTTGGGTATCCTACAAAGACTCACTTAACATATCTTTGCTCGAGTTTGTCAGGCGTATCCCACTTCACAAGCGCCTCACATCCCCAAACCTTTAAGTAAGACAAATTAGGGACTTTTCCATGCCATAATTCATGTGGTGTCTTATCAACCTTCTTGGTTGGAACCATATTGAAAATACATACAACAAATTCAAGAGCATAATCCCAAAATGATAATGGGAGAGTTGTAAGGTCCATCATGGATCTTACCATGTCTAACAAGGTTCGATTCCTCCTCTCAGACACTCCATTGTGTTGTGGCGTGTAAGGAGGAGTAAGCTGTTAGACAATTCCACACACTTTCAGATAATCCTTAAACTCTTGGCTTAAGTATTCACCACCCCGATCCAAACGGAGGATCTTGATGGTCTTACCAAGTTGATTTTGTACTTCACTCTTAAACATTTTAAACGTTTCAAAGACTTCATGTTTATGCTTAAGCAAGTAAACATAACCATAACGACTAGTGATGAAGTAGCTAGCACCCTATCTTAACACATGTCTAAATGGGCCACAAACATCTGTATGTATGATTCCAAGTAGATCTTTAGCCCTTTGCGTACGGAAAGGGTTTCTTTGTCATTTTGCCTGAAACACAAGATACACATTTATCAAAGGATCCTTCATCATTTGATTTTAAAATCCCTTCACGTTGAAGCCTTTCAATGCGTTTCTTTCCAATGTGTGCAAGATGACAAAGCCAGAGATAGGTAGAGTCCAAGTTAGGCTTGGCTCTTTTATTGCTAACAGAATACATAGAATTTACTTTTGAACCATGATCATGCATTTCAATTTCAAAAATACCATCACAAGGAACAACATTAAAATAATGAATATTATCTTTAGAAACTGAAATACCATTATCATTAAAAACATTACCTCTAGTTATAGTAGGTGCAAAATGACAATTGTCTAACACAATAACTAAACCCAAAGGCAAAACTAGGTCAAAACTTCCGATGGCTTCTACAGCTGCACGTACACCATTTCCCACGTACAAGTAGAGTGCCCCATGTTTCATATTCTTCTTTCCCCTAAATCCATGTAGGGTATTACAAATGTGAGTACCACAACCAGTGTCATATACCCAGGATTTTGAATTAGAGAAAGAATATAATTCTATGGTGAAGATACCTCAAGGTCCGGGCTGACCGGATTGCTTCTTTTTCTTCATCAACTCCATAAGATAGGCAGGATAATTCCTCCTCTAGTGCCCCACTTCCTTGCAGTGGTGACACGCTTCATCCTTAGTCGGATGCTCTTTCTTTGTCGGAGGGTTTTGCTTAGGTTTAGGGACAAAAACACTTTGTTTTCCCTTGCCTTTAGCCTTTGTTTGCGGTTTCTTATCTTTCTGGATCTTGCCACTTCTAATCGCAAGGACTTGTGGGGCAGCCGATTTCTTTGGAAGACCCTTATCATACTCAATGAGCATGGCATGAAGTTTAGCAACTGTTTTTCCCATGTTGTGCATATTGTAGTTGCGCACAAAACCCTCAAAATCCTTTGAAAGGGAATTGAGAATTACGCCAACTGCAATAGGCAGAGGGGATAACTATACTGAAGTCTCTCCAATTGCTCTAGACAGCTCTTCATTTTCAGCACATGAAGCACTGGTGTTCCTGCTTCATGTTTGCAACCGTGGAGTGATTGGATCAAATCAAATAGTTCAACTCCAGCTTGCTTTTCAAACATCGATCTAAGCTCTATAATCATATCATAAGGACTATGATTTTCAAATTGCTTTTGAAGTTCGGGACTCATGCTACCGAGCATCGAACAAGCAACTTCATTATGACGATCATAAAGAGCATTCCAAGCTGCTAATTCCTCAGCGGGAGTAGTAGCAACATCAGGAGCAGGTCCCATTGGCTGTTCAATGACATCAGTTTTCTTTTCAACACGAATGACAATCCTTAGTTGACGAAACCAATCATTGAAATTACCTCCAGAAATTCTTCTCTTTCTAGCATTTGCCTGAAAGCCGAATAATTTGAGTTTGGCGCAAGATTTGCCATCTATAATAGATAAAAGTTCAAATTTAGTATTTTCGATAATAAATCCTTAAAGAAAATTAAATACCCACATGTTTATATAAATACAAACAATTAATTTTCTTAAGGCTATGATCCTTCTTGACATACCACCATCATATTAGTTGATCTGCTAGCAATGGTATATTCAAAAGGTAAGTAACGATCAATAATTGCATTATAAGTGCAATTCCTAGAAATTATAGGACTTAATGGCACGTGGTCAAGCAATAAGCGTCATTAAGCATGTTGCATCCCATCTTATGCCACGGGCTTAAGGATCTCACCGCTTAACTCGCTTTAGGTCGTCCAATAAAGATCTGTAAATAGTCCACCACCGTCTCACGATGAGTGGTAATTTACCTTGGATAGAATTCACCTACGTCTCACGCAGAGTAAAAAGCAAGTACAAATGTTCTTACCAATTGGATGGCATATGACTTAATTTAAATGGGTAATTATTTAATAATGTGTATCAAATATATATGAAGAAGCATGCACACATCTTCGTATCATAGATTTTAATAAAACTATTCTAGTTAATCCACTTATTAACATGCGTCAAGATGTCTAATACAATATTCATATTAAATTAGAGATTGCACTTTTATTAAAATTCACCATTCAACATGTTTTAAACCTTTTCGGCCATGTACAAGAGAGGCCATGAAGAGGTAAGAGGAGGGGCTAGGATCTTTACATCGTTTATCCAACCCGTCATCTTAGACACCAAGCCGGAGATACCTCTCTTATACAAGCTCCTAGTCGTGGTTTAAAACAAATTATTATCTTGCAAATCTCGTTGTGGGAGAAAATTACGGTATGTGAGCCCAACCCGAGTTGACAATAAGATTTGCAAGAAAATAATAAATCTTATTTCATAGTTATTAGTCCAGTTTATTTTTTCATAAAACCATTTTGCTTTACAAGTTACAATAATAAGCAAAATAAATAAACTACAAAAATAATAAACTATTAAACAATTAATTTTCATGCAATATTTGAAATATGACCAACTACCTTGTCAATTAAACAGTTTAAACAAGTAACTATTAACAATTAATATCAAAGTGATATCCATGACAAATTATGCATGAATTTCATGGATATCCTTTTAATGCTTTGAAAGTACATTTAATAATAACAAACAATTTTCATTTAAACATGTTATTATTCTAGTTAAACATCAAATTTTGCGATGGGATTCTGATAAAATTTAATTATTTAATATGAAAAAATAGGGTTTGCAGTCCAACCGGCGGTTGGAAGGTCCAACCGTCGGTTGGAACCAAAATTTACTTTTCCCGTTCTTCGTATGTATTATTCCCAGAATCCATAGTCCAATCGCCGGTTGGAACGAAAATTAAATTTTCCAATTTTTCGACTTTGAACAAACTTCACAATCAAAACGATTTTCTTTGTGATAATCGAATCACTCAACCCACCAAATTTTATATTTAACTGATCTAACTAATTACAGAACATACGTGTGGCTCTGATACTACTGTTAGAATATTGCAAACAAATATAAACAAATTATCACACAATTGTGAAAGCGAATAAACACGTACATGTAATTAGTTAAGATAGAATAGTACCTTTAGCAAAGCTCCAATAAACTATAATTAAATATTTGAGGGTTTAAAGTAAAACCCCTTTACGATCGCACATACGATAGCAGCTCGAATACGTATGCTAGTGCCCGTTCACAACGTACAACCTTTGTGTCCCACCTTCCTTGGTCGAACCACACAAGCCGAAACCCCTTGGGTTTAATTCGGCAAAATCGAATTAGAGAGAGAGAGAGAGAGAAAAGAATGTGTGATTGTTAGGGTTTTTTGTCTCTCTATTTATAGGGTATAGGTAGCTTGAAAAATAAGCTAAGGGTTTATTTCAAACCCATGGGCCATAGGGCCGGCCTCCACAAGGGAGTTCTGGAATGTTTCAGAATTTTCCAACTCTCTAATTTACATCTAAGTCCCTCTCTTTTAAATAAACGTACAATTAACACTTTAATAACGTTTTATTTATTAATTCGTGAACGTATTAATTAATATATCTCATATATATATATTAACTAATTATATTGAGCATAAGTGTCAATACGTATAACCCCATAGGCTTAAACATATTCTAGTCATGCGTTTATTTATTACGTGCTCATATCCCAACAACGCCAACGTGACCCGATCTGTTTCTACTGGTGAGTTGGTTTGCAGGCGACTTAATATATACGTCGGTGCAGTTGTGAGATATATTTCATCACGATCTAAGTAGAATGCTCCGTTTTTTACTGTGCATCTTAAGCAGTTCCAATTATTCTCATACTTCGTGCAACCCAAACTCTAAGCAAATATATAATTTTTGTAAGAAGTTACAAAGTGTTTTTTATTTGTGAGATAATTTTTATTTTATGGAGGAGGGTTTGGTTGACGTTTGGGCTGGACAAATCAACAATTTAATTAAGAACTAAAACCGAAAACCAAAATGAGAATAACTGGTCTCGCTGCAAATGGATAACACTAAAGAAGTTTACTGAGTGTGCATTCAAGTCGCATTAAGTTTACGGCTTTTGATGGCATATCAAAATTTTTTTTTCGAATTTACACCTTTTCTATATTTATGTTATAACTCAAGTTCTAATTTTGGTGCATTGTCAAGATTGGTGTAGCTTTGGTGTTTTAAGGTTTGGGAGTAGAAAATCATCACCTACAGATTTTAGGAACCGTCGTATCAAGCTTTTCTTGCTAGACTAGTCACTAATTAGAAGGAGCACTATAATGTGGGACAGTAAAGATGTTATATGACATAGAAGCTATAAGCATTTTTTACTGCACTCTGAAGTTGAGTTTTTACAGGTTCAATACGTGATCGTTGTGCTGAAGGAGTATGTCCCATAATGTAGTGGTGATGGTGTAGGATAGATCGACAGCAATGCAGATAGGCCATGGATTTGACACGTTTTATTGTTCAGTTGTGTTGAGTACTTTCTCTGATCGTATAAAATTATTTTGCTTTCATTGATTTGGTAGAAGGGTTGATCATTGTGTGACCCATCTACGTATGAAATAGTCAGGTTCGATTGTGTTTTATCTCGAACAGATCAAATTCAAACAAAGTAGCTATCGATGATACATGTCAAAAGGGTTAAAGATATACAGAAGTTTGCAGACAATCTTATGAAATATTATGGGTATAAGCTGAAACGGGTATGGTCAACCAAATATAGCTATTGTCCAAAATCACTAAGATGTTCGTAAATTGTTAGTATGTCAAATATGGTTGCCAAAATCATGTTCCGTATTTTCTTTTAGCAGTAAGTTACTATTTTGAGTAAATTGATTTAGGAGGTTTTATTTTATCAATAATACCTTCTTTGGCCTGGTTACAACCTGATTGATTTGGTCAAGCTTTATTAGAAAGTTGCGTTTGTACTTCATCAGATTGTATTAGCTCAAATGTTTTTTTATCGATCTAAATGCAATACATAATGTATAATCTAAATTTTAAGAGTATGTTGATTATCGTTTGGGGAGTTTCGGGCTTGTTATTTGAAGCTCAATCTTTACAGTACTTTCCTTATTGTTTTCACTTTCTATAGAAACAAATTATGTCTCAAGTCCCATTTCTATAGATGGGTGGGACCGAAATATTCGCAGATGCAAAAATGCCTAACAAACTTTGGATCTCGATCGCCTGTAATTTCCTTTGGTCTGCCACGCAACTCACCACTTCTTTAGAGTATAGACTATAGATCATCAAGATTAGTAGTATCCACGGTTTTGGAACATGGAACAAAGTGTGCCATTTTTATACTTCGACGCACTACCACCATTATCAAATACTTTTTTCATTGAGTTTGTACCGACATGGACCCCTTCATTGTATATAACATAGCCAAGGAACACCAAGCTATGGGTCATGAACTCTTAGACGCGTTTGATTCACAGAATGCTTATGGTGGAATTGTAATATGTTAAAGGATTTCGAATCTGAATTAAATAGAATCTGTTGTTGTTTGGTTAGCATAATGGAATGTAATGGAATTTAGATTTAATTCATTGGCATAATCCTGTTTGGTTCATAAATCTGTTAAAGGAAATCGTAACGTTAATAGTGGCAGATAACTTAATTACCCTCTGTTCATTTTTATTTTTTGTAATGCAAAAATTTAGTTATAATATAAGTGAATGGGCTTATACAAACAACATACAAAACATCATTATTGCTAGAAGTATAAACATCATATTTTGTAGATGGGCACACTAACAAACATGAAACAATTAAACAGAAGTAGTAATTGAACAAAAAGGAGCAATTTTACCATCAGCAATACAAAGTCATAGTATTTATACACATAGTAGTTATCGCAACTACATGTTGCTCAAAAAGACGTCTACGAGTTGATTTGTACATACTAGTTATCGCAAAACTTGTTGCTCAAAAGACCGACTACGAGTTGTTAACACTTGCTAGTTATAGTAACTACATGTTGCTTAGAAAGAGACTGCAAATCTTTATAACAAAAACCTACGTTTATTGCTTGAACAATCTGCCACTATGATCATCCTTGCAGTTGCTAGTCCTCAATGTTCCTGACCCTCAGAATCAATATTAGCTTCACCATCAAATGTAAGAATAGATAGTAAGTATGCATCTAACGAATTTGAATCATGACCATCCAAGAAGGTCTTATAATCATCTGCTTCTGGTGGTGCTGCTGCAATTGGTTCACCACCATCATGTTCTGTTCCTGCTGCTGCTGCTGCAATTGTATTTGAAGGCTCACCACCATCATTTTCTGATGCTACATGATTGTGATCCCCTATCAATATGATTTCGAAAGTCAACTCATCTGCTAGCTTCCTCACATGTTTTTTTTGCTGGACAAGGCTTCTCCTCACAAATGTAATATTTTCTGCATAATAAATTAAATGTTAGGGTGAATACATATACAATTTGAGCCAAACAACTAATGACTAACATCAATTAGAGTTGAGTTAAAACAGGTACTGGGTGTCATTTTAGGACTTGTGTCGTTCGGTTATTATTGGTATTACAATTTGGTGTGGCTTGGAGCCTTGGATTGGTTACTGCATTGGTATCAGCAAAGGTTGATTTTTGTGAAATATATAAGTTAAAGGTGTTTGTTGTAAATATTTTGAAGTATAAGGATCATTCATGTAAATATGTTAGTAGTTAGTTAGGGTTGTTAAATAGGAAGGTTAGGCAGTTAAGGTTAGTTAATTAGTTTTATCATTTGTAATAATGCTCTTCACAATTAATCAATCTGATGAATTCGTTTCATAATCAATCTTCAAATTAGTTGTTTGATTAATCATTCCGCATATTTTGATATGGTATCAGAGCTAGTTGGATCGTTTAATTTCTTATTTTGTGTTCGTAATTCTTAAAATTACGATTCGAATTGCGAAATTAGGGAAAAATTGATTTGTGATCATGACGATACAACAATCTGGTTCTAGAAGTGATTTGAATGCACAAAATGTTGTAAATGATCCGTTATACATTGCGAGCTCAGATCATCCTGGTATGATGTTAACGAATACTCCGTTTAATGGTGGAAATTTTCTCGGTTGGAGCAGAACGATTAAAATGGCGTTAGGCGCTAAATTGAAGCTTGGATTCATTGATGGATCTTGTGTTAAACCAATTGATACTGATGTTAATCACCAGCGGTGGATTAGGTGTGACTATATATGGTCACGTGCTGGATCTTGAATTCCATGATTGCTGAACTATCCGATGCATTTTTTTACGCACAATCTGCTTTCTAGTTATGGAAGGAGATCTGAGAAAGGTACGGCCAAAGCTATGGACCTTTGATTTATCAGGTTGAAAGAGAGTTGAATAAAGTTTCTCAAGGTAACCTTTCTGTTGTTTCTTACTACAACAAAATGAAAAAATACTGGGATGAATTACATAGTTTGAATGGAATACCAACTTGTACTTGTGGAAAAATGTGTAAGTGTGGCTGTGGAATTACTGAAAAATTCTTAGAAATTGATAGTAGGTCAAAGCTTATGCAATTCCTTATGAAATTGAATGATGATTTTGAATCTGTGAGGAATCAAATTCTTTCCATGGATCCTTTACCAAGTATCAATAAGGCTTACTACATAGTTCAGCAAGTAGAAAACAAAAACAAGTTACTACTCATGTACCAGATCCTACTGCATTCTTTGCAAATCATAATAGTAAGTCTAATCAAAGTGGAAAGAAATATGTCAAGAGGGAAGACAGTAAAGGAGATAAGAAATCCACTTATTGTAATGAAGAAGGGCATCTGTATGAACAATGTTTTGAAAGGTTGGGATATCCAGATTGGTACAAAGGGAAAAGGAACAAGAAAATGACTGGAAATAGAATGGTTGCTCAAGTTTATACTGATTTTGATGCTGGTACGCAAAAGGATACTCCATTTGATTTGGGCTATGAGAATGGAATGGGGAATAATTAGAGAAGTGATCTTGATCAAAGGTTGGTAACTACATTGTGTCATGAAATGATGAAAATGTTTAAAGGAAAAGGCATGGATCAAGGCAGTGACATTGCATCCACATCCAGGCCACATGCAGGTATTCTTTTTAATGTTGCTCTTAATGCTTTGGCATGTCATGTTAGCTTTGATAGAGAACATGATTGGATAGTGGACACTGGAGCTTCAAATCATATGTCACCTCATTTGCATTTATTTCAGACCATTACTTATCTTAAATATCCAATTAAGATTAAGTTACCTGATGGCACTAGCAAAATGGTTACCAAAATAGGTCAAGTCAAACTCACTCCTTCTTTAACACGATATAATGTGTTTCATGTCCCTGAATTTCAAGTAAATTTACTATCTGTTGGTAAATTACTTAAATCACAGTTTCTTATTGCTATTTTCCATCCAACTTGGTTTGTTTTTCAGGACCCTTCAACTAGACAAGTTTTGGCTGTTGGAGAGGGTTTTGGAAACTTGTACACCTTCAGCTCTACTTCTGCCAATCTACCTTCAAAATGCAAAAACATTTCTTCTGTTGTGTCTTGTTTTGTAAATAGTGTTGCTAATAATACATCTGCTGATATAAGTGTTGAACTATTTCTTGCCAGATTAGGCATTCTTCTGTGACACCCCGCAAATTCAAACGTAATTACGAATGCTAAACACTTGCATTATTAGGCTAATTCCCTACTTGAGTGAATTCACAACTACTTTAGAGGTAAGTCTAGCAAAGTCCAACTAGTTAATACGCGTAGTATTACATTTCGTAATTAGTTGTAATTACGTACAGAACGATTGAAACAACGCGACAAAAATATACGACTGTTGGTGAATAAAACTAATTAATAATATGAGATTATTAGTTAACATTAACGTCTATTAAATATTATTTTGATAATATTTAATGAGTATTTCGTAAACTGAAACAAATTCGAGACATTTCAATAACAAAACAAAGTTATAATGTTACGACTTAGTTAAGTTACTTTTATAAAAATATCTCAACTAAAATATATCTTAAAATGTATTTAAAAATTTCCAATTTAAAATAAACTAATATTTAACGATCGGGTATACGAACACGGGTTAAATACCACAAATTGGGATGAAAAATCCCCTCCCCCTTGGTTGACCAAAACCGGCCCATACCCCCACCACCAACCTCATTCTTTCATTCCCACTCTCTCTCTACCTCCATTTCTCCCTCAACTCACTCTCTAAAACCACCACCCAAAATCACCATAAACTACCACAAAAACGACACGAATCACCTAGCTTCTTTGGAATAAATCATTCACGGGACCACGAGCTACATTTCTACCTTTTCGGATTTTAAAACCGACACACGTAAGTTTTCGACATTTTCCGAAAACTCTTAAATTTTGAGATTTGCTTTGATATTTCGTGTTTGTAATACTTAATACATCATGTTTTAGTGTTCTATCAACTGATTATGTCCAAAAATGACACAAAAATGCGTTTTTAAAAAACCTAAAATACGAGCAATTCGTCCTGCGAGTTGAAATCCCAGATTTCAGTTCGTCCTGCGAGGCGAACCGAGATCTCGACTCGCAAAGCCAAACCGAAACCAGCGAATCAAAAACCATGAACTCGCGAAGTCAAACTGCGAAGCGAACTGACTTGCGAATTGACCTGTGAACCGACCGCGAGTCGAGACTTGCGAGTCGAGGCTTGCGAGCCAAACCGAGTCGCGTACTGAACTGACTCACGAGCCGAACAACTTGCGAGCCGAATTGAAATGCGAACCCACCTGCGAGTTGAACTTGCGAACTGACATTTGCGGATCGAAATTTTTGAGCTGAAACCAATGAATTGAAATTTTATATGCATTTTCATTAAAGCAATATATACATAAATAAAAAATTTCCAAGCTGACTTGGCAGCTCAACCCCAACCAGGGGCTCTGCCCCTTGGACCCCACTAGCAGGGGCGCTGCCCTCGGATCCCCGTACACAATTTCATACTTTATGAAACACCATGAAACGAATATAAAAATGTTTTCAAAGATTATTATTACAAACTGATACCAACAAGTCGTGTACATTTCTAAAACTACAAACTCAAACAACAAACAAACACTTTGGACATAATTTAGTTGCGTGGACACTAGCATGGATGGTCGACATAGACATCCACATACTTATTAAATCTCATACGTATAGGGCGTTAGGAGATATCGGATTAGACTCGGGCTTTAGGCTTTGCTAGCACTCGAACATACTTAACTCAACAGGTGAGTTCACATCCCCACTTTCAACTGTTTTACTGCTTTCAACTTGGGGGTGAGAAACATAGTCAACTGCTTTATTGATTGCCATAACTGCTTTTGCTTACATCATTGTTTATCATACTTGTTTACTCGCATGATTAGAGTACTGTAAATTGTTGATCTCTTACACAAAACTGGTATTTATGAAACAATATTTTCATACTATAAACTTGTTAAAGTTTGTTTGGTAAACCGGAGAATGACCGGTACTTTTATGTAAACGCTAGAGAACGACCAGCAACGTACTTTAGTGCCAGAGAACGATTGGCCAAGTGGACGGGAGAACGACCCGTGCGTGTTTAGACCGGAGAACGACCGGTACTGTGTTTCGCTGGAGAACGACCAGCAGTGTTTTATGCCAGAGAACGACTGGCCGAGTTTGAACGGGAGAACGACCCGTGCGTATTTAGACCGGAGAACGACCGGTACTATTTTGGAAACGTTGGAGAACGACCAGCAACGTATTGTAAACTGTACTTTGGGTAACATCCCACGTAAACTGTATTTTGGGTAACATCCCACGTAAACTGTACTTTGGGTAACATCCCACATAAACTGTATTTTGGGTAACATCACACGTAAACTGTATTGTGGGTAACCTCCCACGTAAACTGTACTTTGGGTAACATCCCACGCAAACTGTGTTTTGGGCAACAGCCCAACCGAACTATATTTGGATAACATTCCACAAAACGTTTACTTAACTATTATGGCAATAACTATTTGTAAACATATTTGTTTCAACAACTGTGCTTACAAACTTGATTCAACTATTGTAAACATAAAACTTGTGAATTCACTCAACCTCGTTGTTGACTTTTACTATATTTTTCAGGGAATTAGCTGCGCACGTAAGAACCGCCTGCACATACAGAACTAGGGCGACCCGCGAAGCTTTAGGATGCCAAATTTTGAAACTTTTGGATTTCTTTTGTATAACTAAAGTGATTTTAGTCATATTTACGAAATCTACGTTTGTAAACTTAATAACTTTTACATTTGTACGATTTAACGAATCGTAAACTTTGTAACTATTACATTTGGCATCTTAATATATTACATTCTGTTGTAATCATAAGCTCTGATACGTATGCATGTACTATGTATTGTGGCATTCCCCATACTTAACTAAATGCTTCCGCTAAACTCAATCAACGAATTTTGGGGGTGTTACATCTTCAGTCTCTAAGCTCATTCATATAAATGATTGTAAAAAAGTTAATATTTCTCAATTCTTTTGTGATACATGTATGCTTGCTAAGCAACACAGATTACCTTTTGTTAAAAGTAAAAGTCAGTCTTTGTCTGCTTTTAATCTGTTACATGTAGATCTTTGGGGTCCTTACAAAGTGCCAGCTCTTAATGGAGCTCATTTCCTTTTTACCATCGTAGATGATCACACAAGATGCACATGGACATACTTGTTACACTCTAAAACTCAAGTTCTTTCTGTTCTTTCTTCCTTTGTAGCCTATATTGGTAATCATTACAATGCTAAGCTTAAATTTTTAAGATCAGATAATGGTACTGAAATAGTCAATAAGGAATGCTTGACATACTTGAATTCTCAAGGCATTGTGCATCAAAAATCTATGGTTTATACACCACAGCAGAATGGTGTAGTGGAGAGGAAGCATAGGCATCTTCTTGATACTGCTAAAGCAATTAAATTTCATGCTGCTTTGCCAGATTAATTCTAGGGTAACTGTGTTTTAGCAGCCACACATTTGATCAACAAAATGCCTATGAAGATTTTGGCTTGGAAATCTCCTTTTGAGGTATTATTTGGCAAGAAACCAGATTATTCTACACTTAGATTAATTGGTTGTCTGTGTTATGCAACAAATACCAATCCTCACCAAAATAAGTTTGATCAAAGAGGCATCAAATGTGTGTTTTTAGGTTATCCACCTAATAAAAAAGGATATACTCTTTATAATCTTGATACACATGAAGTTTTCCATAGCAGAGATGTAGTTTTTCAGGAGAATGTTTATCCATTTTAAAGAAAAAGAAGCTATGATACATCCTAAACCCATGCATCATGATTGTGTTTTTGATGATTCAGTTTCTGATGAGCAGATACCTTTTGCTAATGTTTCTATTCCTACTAATTCTTCTGCTATTTCTCCTGCTACTGTACCTACTTCTGATCCAAGTTCACTAGATGATGTACCTGTTGTTTCTAGTCATCTTACTAGTGATACAACAAGAAAGTCAACTAGGTCAGTTGTTCCCCATAAGTGGTTGAAAGATTTTGTCACCACTAAATCAAAACCAACTGTAGCCCATGTTGTTTCAGATACTTCTGCTCAACCAGCATATCCTTTATTGGATACTGCAGGTTTTGCTGGATTACCTTGTGAGTATGTAGCTTCTTTAGCACATGTGTTAGCTAGTACTGAACCCACTACTTATTCTCAAGCTGCTTAATTACCTGGTTGGGTAGAAGCAATGAATAAAGAATTAAATGCTTTGGAAGAAAATGAAACTTGGATGCTTACTTCTTTACCTGAGGGTCATAGAGCTATCTCTTCCAAATGGATCTATAAGACCAAATTTAATCCAGATGGAACAGTGGAAAGCTTGAAAGCTAGGTTGGTAATAAGAGGTTTTGATCAGAAGGAAGGAGTTGATTATAAACATACTTTTTCCCCTGTGGCTAAAGTTGCCACTGTGAGGGTGTTAATAGCATTAGCAACAGCTAAAGGGTGGCCATTGCACCAATTAGATGTTAATAATGCATTTTTGCATGGTTATGTTGAAGAGGAGATTTATATGAAGCCTCCATAAGGATATACAAAGGCACTTGATGGTCAAGTTTGCAAATTGAATAAATCACTTTATGGACTAAAACAAGCATCCAGGCAGTGGAATCAAGAACTATCTAAATTCCTTGTCAGCTTGGGTTTTGTTCAGTCCAAGCATGATTATTCATTATTTGTAAAAAATCATGGTGATGTTTTCTTAGCAGCCTTAGTATATGTTGATGATATCTTGGTTACTGGTAATTCAGATTCAGGTACCAAAGCTACTAAAGTAGCTCTGGATCAGAAGTTTACAATCAAAGATTTGGGTTTGGTAAGATATCTTTTGGGTATTGAATTGTGCAGAACAGAAGGGGGTACTCATTTAAACCAACGAAAGTATATTCTGGATTTACTAAAGGATGCAGGGTTACCAGCTGCTAAACTAACCTCTGCACCATTGCCACAAAATCTTAAGTTGTCATTACACAAAGGTGCTGTTGTTTCTTCTCCTGATACCTATAGAAGATTGGTTGGCAAATTACTTTATCTAGCCATGACTAGGCCAGATATATCTTATGCTGTACAACACTTAAGTCAATTTATTTCTGCACCAAAGGAACCACATATGCAGGCAGCCATATATCTTTTAAGATATTTGAAGGGTACTTTTTCAAAGGAATTGTTATCCTGTTCAGCAACAATTAAAGATTACTGGATTTTCAGATGCAGAGTGGGCATCTTGCCTTATGACACGCAGGTCTTTGACCGGTTATTGCATATTTTTGGGTCATTCTTTAGTATCTTGGAAAACAAAGAAGCAAGTTACCATTTCTAGATCATCTACTGAAGCTGAATACAGGAGTATGGCATCTACAACCTGTGAGTTAGTATTGTTAACTTACTTATTCAAGGATTTACAGATCTTGGTTAAAGTTCCACTTACTTTGTTCTGTGATAATAAGGCTGCTCAACAAATAGCAGCTAATCCGTGTTACCATGATAGAACCAAGTATCTAGATATTGATTGCCATTTTACACATGATAAAGTTCAAGAAGGTTTTTGCAACCTGCCTATATTCCCACTGGTTTACAACTTGCAGATATCATGACCAAGGCATTGGGTCATCCTCAACATTCCACTTTGTCTGCCAAGTTGGGACTTGAAGATGTTCCAACTTGAGGGGAGGATGTGAAATATATATGTTAAAGGTGTTTGTTGTAAATATTTTGAAGTATAAGGATCATTCATGTAAATATGTTAGTAGTTAGTTAGGGTTGTTAAATAGGAAGGTTAGGCAGTTAATGTAAGTTAATTAGTTTTATCATTTGTAATAATGCTCTTCATAATTAATCAATCTAATGAATTCGTTTCATAATCAATCTTCAAATTAGTTGTTTGATTAATCATTCCGCATATTTTGATAATTTTCTTGGGTCAAACAGGAAAGTCAAACTTTGGGTGGTATGATAACTCGAGCGGAGCCTGTGGAATAACTTGTCTTGGACAGCTACGTTGGTGTAATTTAAAGCATAGGGAAGAAGCTGGGGTGTCATTTTGGGTTGATTATTTTGCTACGGCCATGACAGTTTGTTTCAATTTGACTAATTGTAGTCAAATTGACCATAAAAACGGCTTTCATTGTTGCTGTGATTAAGGAATATTTTGGATCCAACTGGAAGTGATATTGGAATGCTAATCGAGTATACCGCAGGTATAAAGGAAAAAGGTATGGAAGTCAAATTTATCGTAATTGATCATTTTATCATTGTACCTCACAGTTTCATCTTCTGGCAATTTATAGCGACCGGCTGAGAGCCACTTGAAATCATCAAGTGGTTCTTTTTCACCTAGCGGAGCGGTTTGGAATGAAATCATTCTTTTGTCCTGTCCATGCATATCACCTTGTCCTTCAAAAAAAGATTCAAGTTCTATCAAAGACGTCCTTATCTTCCGCGATATACGTAAAATGTCAGAGTTCGATCAAACGCGTAGCGGAAAACACGGGTTACAAAACGAGATTTATAACCCGAACTCCTTCATATAGTCGACATGCACAAAACAATAGCTACAATAGAGATTAGAACAAGAATCATACCCTTGAAGCATGATTCCGATCGATTCGATCTTAGGCTCAAACGAGAACCTCTCTATCGGGGAGACACCCAAAGTTCCGATCTCGAATGGTATACTTTCGGTCACCAATTCCAGCTCCTTATCTCCACCACGACAGCCCGATAACACCTCTTTATCGTCACCAAACCGCAACACCACACCTTTGTGTATTGCGTATCCGAAATCCTCAAAGCCTTGAGATTTCGGACTGATTTTAGTGATGATCTGTAGCATATTTGTGGACTGATTTTGGGTGGTTTTTCTTGAGAGAAAAAACGTGTGTGAGAGAGAGAGGAGAAAGAGAGTGGAAGTCTTTTGGTTTAAAAAATGAGGAGGTTGTGTATTATGTAAGATTCAAGAAGTCTCATTTTTCAAGGCATGCATTCTTGCATGAAATTTTTCATTATGTTTAATTAATTACTAGTTATAATTATAACTAATTAATTAAACAAACTCAACCTAGCTAATTATTTAGATCATTAACAAATGTCTAGTTAGCTAATCTCATACGAAAGTATATCAAATGATTTACGACCGGCCTTTGCGTGTGACCGAATAGGATAAATGGACTTTATATTATTATGTCATGGGCATATCTTTGAATCATAATGTACCATGGTCAAACTCGAAGCCAACCCGAGAACATTGATTCCAACAGACTCCCACTTGCACAGACAGGAATAATATAGAAGTATGTCTAAATGAACATACTAAATGTAACCATTGCAACGACATGTTACATTTCCTATTAGTTGATTTACATCAATTCTCCTTTTGTTCTAGATATCATTATGAACGTGTGACATGGTTAAGTGTCAATCAACATCGTTCAAGATTATGTTTCTCGATCGAGATTTGTGGTGATCATTATTGACTGCAATCATACTGATTCAGTGTGAGCATGGCCATGCATTTAACATCAGCACAAATCAACGAGGGGCCCAGTGATATCGCTTCAACTCGCTTAAAGAAGAAGGCACAAATTGTTTCGACTACATAGACATCCATCACATCTCACGTTGTACCCAATCTACACTCTTATAATTGGCATTTACGCACAGCGTTAGATGCAGGTCAAAGTACAACACAATTTGTGTCAGGATTCTCATGTATCTCCACTCTAGGATAAAGATGTTGCCATCTTAGAATTACCTTTTGACTTAAAAACCATGAAGTAATTCCTAAGTGTGGTCACTCCAGAACCTTGAATCAATTATCAAGTTCCTCATGAACGTAGTATCATATAAGCCTATATAACTACACTTCATAGCAGCCTTAAGTCAATTCTCTCTCCATTAGAGAATGACTGACTGTGGAAGTTTATGAATTAATATTCAATGGAGTGTAAAACATGTAAAATTTTGAACAAGATAATATACAATGAAATGATCATGTCATGCGTATTATATAATCTCCATATACAAAATCATCAAATCAATTATAATAGATTATTATCCAATGTTCAAGGTGTCAGACTTAACATATTAAAATACAATCAAAGCAAATCATCAATAACATGAACACCGATAGATCTACGATGAGCATCATGCTTGGTTTGTGTAACTCCCCCAAAATCGGTAATTGCGTTTATTAAATACTTAGCGGAAGCATTTGATTATTAGCGGAAGCAATTTAAGTATACAGTTTAATAGCGGGGGTGCTGACATTACAATAGTGCATTCACTGTATCAGAGCATATGATCATACAGAACATATATATTTAAGATGCCAAAGTTATAGTTATTACAAATGAGTACGACTTATAAAGTCGTACATGTGGTAGCATTGTAGAACAACATAAGTTTTAATAATATAAGTTTATAAAACTGGGATTTCGTAAGTATAACCAATGGGATTGGTAATACAAAAGAAATCCAAGTGTCCCAAAAGTGGCATCCTAAATAGTCTGGGTAGCTTACGTCCTTTATGCATGCGTAGTACCTGAGTCCTAATTCCATGAAAAACATAGTAAACCGTCAACATTGAATGTTAAGTGAATTCACAGGTTTAGTATATATGTAGTTAAACCAAGTTTTGTATAAATCATTCATGTACAAAAACATAATGTTTATATGTATGGTAGGAAACACAAGTATTCTAATTAAAGAAAACATTTCCTGATAAGTAGTTTACATAAAATACAGGTTTATCATTCAAATAAACAGTTCCAAAATAATCGTTTGTAGGAAACACAAGTTTAACAATCAAGTAAACATTTCCTATAAAAGTAATCGTGTAGGAACACCTGTCCTATTAGTTATCACAGGGAATACCCTTCCCAAATCAAGTTGTAGTTTAGTTGTTTAGTTTATGTGGGAAATATAGACTATGATCCCTCCAAGGTGAGCGACACCTTTAAAGTTAAAGTAACGATACCTAGTACTATAACCAATCCATGACTAGTAATTTTGTTATTGCCTCAGTAACATGGTAAGTATACACTCCTCGTTACGACTGTCGTCGTGTAGTTGGAATGACCAACGAGTTATATTCTGGGAGGGTTGTCAAATCGATAGTACTATCTGTATACTCAGTGGCTAGAGTCACCTAGCTAATGGTTATAGGTTGCAAGCACTGAGACTTATGTGCACTACAACTACCTCACGTAAACCTAGGTTCGTACCAAGATGCGTTGTCTAATTCCCAAATAGTTATAAAAAATATTTCATATAATTAACAGTTGTGTATAAAGCATAAAGCATTTATATAAATCAATTTAGTATAAAAGCATGTCAAGCAATTTTATAAAATAAGTTGCAGGTAATAGCACATAGTTCTATGTTTTCCACCCCTGGTTTTAAAAGTATTTAAAACAAGTAAAAGGTAGGGGCTGTGAACTCACTGGTAGCAAGTCTTTAGCGAATAACAGCTAGTAATAGTAGTCCGAATGCCTCCCTCAAATACCTAGATGCAAATAAGTATACCTTATATAAGTACCCGACTATTTGTTAAGTTTAAGTGTTTGTACAATACTGTTGTTGATAAATATGTTGAAAATATATATTATCATTCGAGTTGCATTTGTCGTTGAATTAATCATTGCGTGTATGTATATATATACTTATATACACTTATTAGTTGAATATATATATTCGTGTTTGTGTGTGTGTATATATATATATTAATTGTTGTCATCGTGTATATATATAAATATAAGTTTGTTGTCGATCGTATATATATATAAATGATTGTTCTTTTCATTTTGCTCTCCCTATATATATAAAAAGGTTTACGTTTGCGTGTTATAATTACACAACCCACTGGGCTTGGCCCAACTCTTTCGGCCCAATAGGTGCGGCCCAAATTTATATGGCCCAATTACATATCCAATTTACTTTAGCCCATTAAGGTTTATGGTTAAACATTTTCGGCCCAAATTGATAAACATAATAATTCGGCCCATTTAATAATCATAACCCGACCCAAAATATAAATGTAATTATTTTGGTCCACTTTGTTTAGCCCAAAAATAGTTTGGCCCAAATGTTATAACCGTTAAATATTCGTGTCAAAATATTGTTCTGCGGTCGTGTACAATTTTAGTACCGATTATAAAATATATAATATATAATTTGTTGTTATATATATATATATATATATATATATATATATTATTTATTTATGTGTGCGTGATAGAATAATAAACCAAAAAGAAAAGAAATTTATAAACAAATCACATGTCACAGGGCTGGCTCAAACCTGTGACTTTGGCTTTAAACAACTAACACTAACCACCAGGCTAGGTTACCATATTTGATTTATTTAATAAATATATACTTATATGTATTTATAGCCAGTTAGTTAAAAATGGAAATGAAATTAAAACTGATAATGGGACTCAAACCCATGACCATTCCCTTCAAGCTCAAGGTCTTAACCACTAGGCTACACACTTATCTTTGTTTATAGAATGCTTAGTATATTTAATTAAGCACTTAATAACAGCTTATTTAAAAAAAAAGAAGATGAAATTAAAATAGGTCACCATGGTTTTGGGGTCTGTTCATTTCGTTGTTTACAGAGTACATATACATATACTTATATCCATAGTTTAACCAACTTTTAGCATGTTTTTAACCATAATCATCCTTTAATATATTATATACACATATTATAATATGTTTTAATGAGTTATTACATCAAAATCAAAACAAATTTCATATAAATGGGTTTATTCCATCAATCTATCAACCTATCAAGTTATATACATAGGTTTTGTTGTGATTACACTATATAGAATAATATTTGAGTAAGGAATTTAAAAGATAGAAAGTTCCTCACAATGATTAAGATTATGATGATGATTCTGATGGTTGGTTCTACCCTTGCTTCTCTACCCCTACTGCTGCTTCGTTGATATCACAGAGAAAGAAGGAAGAAAGTTGGTTGATGGTGTGCATTATTGGAGATCAAAATGATGGAGGGAGTAGTATATTTAAATTGGTTTTCTCAACTCATTTGTCAACTAGGAGTATGGTTCGGTACGATCATGTTCTCAGATATTTTAGTTTTGCTAAAAGATTGTGTTTTTAACCCGTTAGTTTCGGGTACGGGTCTAATTGTGTGCCAAATTTCGTTTAAATTTCGTAATTATATTTTGAGGAAATCTTCCAATTACTAAATCAGGAATGGGAAAAATAATACTTTTATTATTTTTGACCTTTAAGTACGTTTTATAATTGTTTCTGTTCGTGTATAACGCGTTTTAAATAATTATCTAAAGGTTTTCGTTTTATTTTTGTTCTAACTCTTTTCCATAATGTTTTCAAATAAAAATTATTCGAAAGTATTTTGAAGTTCTTTTTGAACTTTTGTATCGCGCTCAATACGTTTAATATAAAACGTATAAATTATTATATTATTTCAATAATATAAATATCTAATATTAGTAATTAATAATTTTCGAATTATTAATTATTTCGTATCACCAACTTTATTGTATTCAGTTTGTCGAGTTCGATACGTTGATTTAGTACAGTAATTATATATTATAACTACTATTTAACTAATACGACACATATTATATAGTAAGTTTTGCTAAACTTATCACACAAAGAGAGTTTTGAATTCACTAATCAGGGAATTACTCTAGGTAATGCATGTAGTTAGGTAAGGATTAGTACACTAAATGGAGGATTGTCACATTCTCCCCCCGTTAGCGAAATCTCGTCCCGAGATTTTATGTTGAGTTGTGAGTCTCGGTCACATGTTCGAAAAGTTGAGGGTATTTCTTTCGCATTTCATCCTCGCGTTCCCAAGTAAACTCAGGGCCGCGCTTCAAGTTCCAACGAACTTTGACGAGTTTGATTCGACAGCGTCGGAGTTTGTGTGTTTTGCGGTCAATTATTTCGATGGGTTCCTCCACAAAATTTAGTTTTGAGTCAATAAAGACCTCGTCAGGAGGAATGATGAGTGTTTCGTCCGACAGACACTTTTTAAGATTACTGACATGAAAAGTGTCTTGAATGTTACTAAGCTCTTGTGGCAGTTTGAGTTTGTAAGCGACAGGATTAATCCTCGCAAGGATTTCAAAAGGTCCAACATATCGCGGGTTCAGTTTTCCTCATTTGCCAAATCGTGCTATCCCCTTCCAGGGCGATACTTTGAGTAGGACCTTGTCTCCTACTTAAAACTCAAGAGGTTTACGACGGTTATCAGCGTAACTCTTTTGTCAGTCTCTCGCCGCTTTAAGTCGGTTGAGTACTTGAGATATCTTGTCCGTGGTTTCCTGGACCATCTCAGGTCCGGATAGTTGTCTGTCACCCAACTCTGCCCAACAGAGTGGTGATCGGCATTTGCGTCCATACAGTGCTTCGAATGGTGTCATCTGTATGCTGGTGTGATAACTGTTGTTATAGGAGAATCAGCTAATGGGAGATGAGTATCCCAGTTTCCTCCAAAGTCTATCACACATGCTCGCAACAAGTCTTCGAGCGTTTGAATCGTTCGTTCAGATTGGCCGTCGATTTGTGGATGGTAAGCCGTACTCATGTCAAGTCGAGTACCTAAAGCCTGTTGTAGTGACTGCTAGAAGCGAGATGTGAATCTGCTATCTCTATCAGAGATAATGGATAATGGCACACCGTGTCGAGAAACGATCTCTTTCAAATAGATCTTCGCCAGTTTCTGTAGTTTGTCATTCTCTTTGATAGCAAGAAAGTGGGCTGATTTCGTCAATCGATCGATAATCACCCATATTGAATTAACTCCAGCTGATGTCTTTGGTAGTTTTGTGATGAAGTCCATCGTTATGTGCTCCCATTTCCATTGTGGCAACTCTGGTTGTTGCAAAAGTCCTGAAGGTTTTTGATATTCAACCTTGACCTTTGAACAAGTTAGACACTTGCTGACATAAGTAGCGATGTCTCTCTTCATGTTAGGCCACCAATAGAAACCTTTCACATCTTGGTACATCTTATCTACACCAGGATGAATTGAGTAGTTGGACTTGTGAGCTTCGTCCAAAATTAGTTTGCGTAGTTCATCGTCGCACGATACCCAAATTCGATTCATGAAGTACACAACTCCATTTTCTTTGGTTTCGAGATGTTTCTCCATTCCCTTCAGGGATTCGCCTTTCATGCGCTCGACGGTGAAAGCTATTCGTTGTGCATCACAAATTTGAGTAATGAGATTCGAGTGGATTGTCAATACCAAGCTCGAACTCTGCTAGGTTTAATGCTCTCCTTACGACTCAGGGCATCCGCTACTACATTAGCCTTGCCCGGATGGTACTTAATCTCACAGTCGTAATCGTTCAGCAATTCGACCCAACGTCTCTGTCTCATGTTGAGCTCTTTTTGGTCGAATATGTGTTGTAGACTCTTGTGGTCGGTGAAGATCGTACACTTTGTACCATATAGGTAGTGTCTCCAGATCTTGAGTGCAAAAACGACTGCTCCCAACTCTAAGTCATGAGTTGTATAATTCTTCTCGTGAATCTTCAATTGACGAGATGCATAAGCAATAACTTTGTCGTTTTGCATGAGGACGCAACCCAATCCTTGGTGTGAGGCATCATAGTAAATGATGAGTTGTATAGGATTGGTGCGGTGCTCAACTTCTGTTTCAACAGTTGGAAGGCATTCTCTTGTTTCTCTCCCCATTCGAATTTCTTATCCTTCTGAGTTAAGGTGGTGAGTGACTGTGCTATTTTGGAAAAGTTTTCGATAAATCGACAGTAATAGCCAGCTAGACCAAGAAATTGTCGAATCTCGGTTAGGGTTTTTGGAGCTTCCCAGTTTTTGATCACCTCTATTTTGGACGGGTCCACATGAATTCCTTTATCATTTATCACGTGACCAAGGAAATGAACCTCTCTGATCCAAAATTCGCATTTGGAGAACTTAGCATACAGCTTCTCGTTCTCGAGTAGTTGGAGGATAAGTTTCAAGTGTTGTTCGTGATCCCCTTTCGTTTTTGAGTAAATCAAAATATCGTCAATGAACACAATGACAAACTTATCTAGATAAGGTTTGCACACTCGGTTCATGAGATCCATGAATACTGCAGGCGCGTTAGTCAATCCAAACGGCATGACTAGGAACTCATAGTGACCATAACGAGTCCTGAACGCGGTCTTTGGTACATCCTCTTCCTAAACTTTAAGTTGATGGTAACCAGAATGAAGGTCGATCTTCGAGTAGTAACTCGATCCTTGTAGCTGATCAAACGGATTATCGATGCGTGGTAACGGATATCGGTTCTTGATAGTTACCTTGTTCAACTCTCTGTAGTCAATGCACATCCGCATGGATTCATCTTTCTTCTAACAAACAAAACCGGAGCTCCCCAAGGTGAGAAGCTCGGTCGGATGAATCCGAAGTCTAAGAGCTCCTGTAACTATGTAGACAGTTCTTGCATTTTTGATGGAGCTAGACGGTATGGTGAGTGAGCAATTGGTGCGGC
The DNA here is from genome assembly GCA_963422505.1 of Pseudognaphalium luteoalbum. Lineage (NCBI taxonomy): Eukaryota > Viridiplantae > Streptophyta > Magnoliopsida > Asterales > Asteraceae > Pseudognaphalium > Pseudognaphalium luteoalbum. The sequence goes on from OY730194.1 coordinate 42,275,736, forward strand.
TCCAGGAACCAGATCGATGTGAAACTCAACTTGTCGCGGAGGCGGTAATCCTGGAAGATCATCAGGAAACACTCCCGGATAGTCTCGTACTATAGGTATGTCGTTCAAGAGTTGCTCTTCAGGTTTCATTTTCACAACATGTGCCAAAAATGCTGGATATCCCTTTCGGAGATATTTACAAGCTTTCAAGCAATTAATCATTTTGAAGGTACTCGTTCTCTTATCTCCTTGTATTACCAAAGTTTCTCCAGTTAGCAACTATAGACGTACCATTTTATCAAAACAAACGATCTCTGCACGATTCTTCGACAACCAGTCCATATCGACTACGATGTCAAAGCTTCCCAACTCTACCGGTAGTAAGTCTATTTTGAAAGGATGACCCTCCAATGCTAGAGTACATCCTGGTACTATTTCTCCTGATTCAATCAACCTACCATCGGCTTGCTCTAAGGTGTACTTGTTGTCTAGTTTACCGGATTTAATGTCTAATATTGGTCTAAATTCCATAGACACAAAACTCAAATCGGTGCCTGAATCAAATAACACAGAGGCATAATGGTTGTTAACTAGAAACGTACCAGTGACAGTGTTGGGGTCCTGGCGTGCCTCTTGTGCTCCAATGACAAACGCACGACCTTGAGCTAGTTGGTTGTTGGTGTTACCACGGTTGTTATTGTTGTTGCGATTGTTGTTGTTCTGGTTGGCATTGCAGTTCTGATTGTTTTGGTTGCCACGGTTAAGTTTAGGGCACTTGTTTCGGAAATGACCTTGCTCGCCACATTCAAAACATCCATTAGCTGGTCGATCCTTATTTGCTTGAGTAGTAGGGTTCGATCTACAGTATTGGGCCAGATGCCCCCAGCGTTTGCAGTTCCCACAGAAAGTACAATCACCCTCATGGTGACGTTCACACTTGCCACACTTGGGCTTGTTCCCTAAGTAATTCTTTTGTTCAGCAGTAGTGGCAAGGGAAGCTTTCACAGTTACAACCTGCTTCTTATTCTATTGACCTTGACGGTCATTCCACTTGCGTTTCCCTTTTCCAGCATCAGTATTGCTTGATTCACCCTTACCCAAAGCAGCTTTCTAATTGAGGGTCCCCATCCTGACCGCTTCATCAGTCAAACATTGTGCTAGTTCCACAACACTCTTAAAGGTGGCAGGATTAGACGAAGTCACCAAGCTTCGAATCTGTGACACCAAACCCCAGATATACCTTTCAGTACTCTTGTACTCAGGTGTGACCATGTGTTGTACAAGACGTGCCAGTTCTTGAAATCTGGTGGTATATCCTGTGATATCAGTACCAACCATAGCAATGTCCCAGAGCTCGATCTTCTGCAACTCACTGCGGGGACAAAACTCTTCTGTGACCATAGTTTTCAAAGTTTCCCAAGTTAGTGAATGGGTGGTTGCGCGTCCAAGTGCTTGAACTTGGCCGTTCCACCATGTCAATGCCTTATCAGAAAACGTGCATGTAGCATACTTTACCATGCAGTCATGGGCACAGTTGCTAATATCTAGCACAGACTCCATTTTCTCTATCCAATGGATGATTCTGATGGCACCTTCAGTCCCACGGAAATGGCTCGGTTTGCAAGCTAGAAATGTTTTGTACGAATATCCTCTTTGGGTACTCTCAGAGTTACTGCCAGATGCAATTTGTTCGGTATTTCTGCCACCGCTAACTGTTGCTGCGGTTTCGATCCGTATCATACTGAGCAAGGGCTTCAGCTATCCTTCGGTTAACTATTTGTTCAGTCGTCTCCTCAACAGCAGGAGGTGGTGTGGCATTTCGTCGGCTGTTCCTGGTGTTTCTACGCTTAGGCGGCATGATTTAGTCCTAAACACACATGATAAATACTCGTAAGATACCCCAGTCAATCATCACTCATAATAGTACTGATTGTAATAAACACGGTAATGTAAACCAAACATAATATATATTATACCATAGGTTAAAAGTTATTACATAATTTTTGTACAAGGAAGGGATTTACTATATAAGAATACACCCATCGGATCATAACTGATCCACAAAATGTGACAGATTAACCTATACATCCATCTAGTCAAAAGTTTAACCTAGTACATCATAAATACAGTCCTGACATGGCGAGTCTAATGAAAATACGCTAGGAACATCCCTACAACCATCCTAACAACTGCCATCAGCATACAAACTCCAACTGCAGAACCTACTACCCCCAAACGTCTCTCTAGCCTAATCAGACGTGCTCTAGTCGCATCGGCTGACTCTCGATCCATCTCAATGTGCATCTCAGAAGTGGCAAGATGTACATAAATAGTAAGCACATCACCGTCCGGTCGAGAGGCGTCATTGTGCAGCTCTCGGATAGAATCCTGTGTACCATAATAAATCCAAGAAGGGTACGGATAACTGCAACTACAGTAGGGACAGTGAGCTCCAGAGGCTCTCCAGTCAGATGAAAAGGTGACGATGAGTGAGATGACTCTCCAGTCTCGAAAGTGGAAGGAATCCTCTCAAGTGTCCTCCAGTGGCGAAGTATACGCGGCATCCAATCAATATGCGGAACTCTAGTCCTCTGCGATGACTGTTGATCACAAAGTATCTCTCTCTCCTCAGTCATCGGCTCCTTATCACGAGGTGCCAAGGGTCCTACATGTATCACCCCCAAATTTACTGTTTAGCGGAAGCATAATTTGGGTGTTACTAATCAATAATCAAAGCACACAGATATATAGCAAACGACTCTTAACAAAATATATTAATATTAAAATATTTACAACAGTTGAATTCGTACATAGCTCGTGTTCTATTAAATAAGAGATTACAATTCATAACTACTTGTGCAAAATACATTAATGCAAGGAAATCTCTATTGTCTGCATGCTGACTCGAGCTAATAAATCCTGATTTGGGCAGCCAACCTACTGCTGAGTACCTGTGAGCTCACAGGTTTGAATATCAAATCATATCATATGAACCGCAAGATTTAAATATTGATTTGCATCCAGCAAATAATGATAATGTATACAACCATGAGCACATAGTCTGAGCTTAACTCGAGGGGCAGGATCACAATCAGTGCCTGAGCGAGGTGCCTCCACGAGTGCCTAATCAACACTTGTCTGAACAAATATTAGTACATCCGTTTACCCAGTTAGTGCATGCTAACCCGGACGAGGAGGGTCAATCCTATATGATATCATATACTAATATTCACGCTACAACGTATTACCAAACTATGCTGACGGAGGACTTTGAAATGATTAGTTGTGTAAAACTCATGTAGTATATGAAAATGTTTGTACTTGTGTTCACATGTTACAATAAGCAATGAATCACACCCCTGAGTAAAAACAGTAAAAGAGGGGCCATGAGACTCACCTGAGTCTTGAAGCGTTTACTCAATAAACGTGAGTTCGACTCGGTTACTAGATATTAAAATCAGCCCTTTTGACACTTTATTATATTTACAAATGTAACTTTTAAAACTCAAAAGGAGCTGTTTTCATTCATGCTAAAACCGATTACAAAATCTGTCCAAATCAGTCTGAAATGTACATGTGAACAAAAGCAATTTTCTGATTTTTAACAAGATTAAAGATCTATCATTTTTACTCACATTCAAAACCATTTTCTGACGGATAATGCCAAGAACACACCTAATAATTTTGGACCAAGAATCTGTCCAAAATAGTCCGAAACAAAACAGTCATGGTACATGCATTTAGAATCGATCAATTAGATAGATTCATGAGCTAAAGTTTGTACAAGGTGGCTCTGATACCAATGTCGGAGTTCGATCAAACGCGCAGCGGAAAACACGGGTTACAAAACGAGATTTAAAACCCGAACTCCTTCATATAACCGACATGCACAAAACAATAGCTACAATAGAGATTAGAACAAGAATCATACCCTTGAAGCATGATTCCGATCGATTCGATCTTAGGCTCAAACGAGAACCTCTCTATCGGGGAGACACCCAAAGTTCGAATCTCGAATGGTATACTTTCGGTCACCAATTCCAGCTCCTTATCTCCACCACGACAGCCCGATAACACCTGTTTATCGTCACCAAACCGCAACACCACACCTTTGTGTATTGCGTATCCGAAATCCTCAAAGCCTTGAGATTTCGGACTGATTTTAGTGATGATCTGTAGCATATTTGTGGACTGATTTTGGGTGGTTTTTCTTGAGAGAAAAAACGTGTGTGAGAGAGAGAGAGGAGAAAGAGAGTGGAAGTCTTTTGGTTAAAAAAATGAGGAGGTTGTGTATTATGTAAGATTCAAGAAGTCTCATTTTTCTAGGCATGCATTCTTGCATGAAATCTTTCATTATGTTTAATTAATTACTAGTTATAATTATAACTAATTAATTAAACAAACTCAACCTAGCTAATTATTTAGACCATTAACAAATGTCTAGTTAGCTAATCTCATACGAAAGTATATCAAACGATTTACGACCGGCCTTTGCGTGTGACCGAATAGGATAAATGGACTTTATATTATTATGTCATGGGCATATCTTTGAATCATAATGTACCATGGTCAAACTCGAAGCCAACCCGAGAACATTGATTCCAACAGACTCCCACTTGCACAGACAGGAATAATATAGAAGTATGTCTAAATGAACATACTAAATGTAACCATTGCAACGACATGTTACATTTCCTATTAGTTGATTTACATCAATTCTCCTTTTGTTCTAGATATCATTATGAACGTGTGACATGGTTAAGTGTTAATCAACATCGTTCAAGATTATGTTTCTCGATCGAGATTTGTGGTGATCATTATAGACTGCAATCATACTGATTCAGTGTGAGCATGGCCATGCATTTAACATCAGCACAAATCAACGAGGGGCCCAGTGATATCGCTTCAACTCGCTTAAAGAAGAAGGCACAAATTGTTTCGACTACATAGACATCCATCACATCTCACGTTGTACCCAATCTACACTCTTATAATTGGCATTTACGCACAGCTTTAGATGCAGGTCAAAGTACAACACAATTTGTGTCAGGATTCTCATGTATCTCCACTCTAGGCATATTAGAATTACCTTTTGACTTAAAACCATGAAGTAATTCCTAAGTGTGGTCACTCTAGAACCTTGAATCAATTATCAAGTTCCTCATGAACGTAGTATCATATAAGCCTATATAACTACACTTCATAGCAGCCTTAAGTCAATTCTCTCTCCATTAGAGAATGACTGACTGTGGAAGTTTATGAATTAATATTCAATAGAGTATAAAACATGTAAAATTTTGAACAAGATAATATACAATGAAATGATCATGTCATGCGTATTATATAATCTCCATATACAAAATCATCAAATCAATTGTAATAGATTATTATCCAATGTTCAAGGTGTCAGACTTAACAAAGCAAATCATCAATAACATGAACACCGATAAATCTACGACGAGCATCATGCTTGGTTTGTGTAACACCCCAAAAGAAGAAGAAATGAACGTTTGAACGTTTGAATCAAGGTTGAGTTCACGAAGATTATGGGGGTGATTATTTAAATGTATACAAACATGTATTATGAATGTACCGTCACTTTAGAATTGGAATAAACTAAATTATATATATATATATATATATATATATATATATATATATATATATATATAGGGCTTAAGCTGGAGTCTAAGAGGATACCAGTATATATATATATATATATATATATATATATATATATATATATATATATATATATATATATATATAGGGGGTGCGCGTGGTACGGAACCGATACCGAACTGTACTGAACCAGTTAGTACCGGTTATTTTTTTGGCCCTAAAGTGAGCACCGAAAGAATGAGATAATTGGTTGAATGCTTATGATTTTGGATATGAAAGGATTTATATTCTGGAATTATATTATACAGTACATAAATTGCCACATAAAATATACTAGTAATAGGATTTGGAAATTTAAATCTTTGAAAAATAGTTATTCATAGCAGGGTACTATAGTCAATTTTATCATTCAGGTCGTTTATTCAGCATAAAAGTAAACAACTGTTTTACACCCATAACTTAATTCATACTGCCATCTATATCCATATCACCAATTATACCCATACAGGCCTTAATGAAAAAATTAGTAAACAAGCCCTAAGACTTGCACACTTGTTGGAACATAAAGCATCAAACTTAAGCTTACACTTCATGTATAACCAGTCCCTGATTCCGTTCTCCAAGTCCAACTACATTAAACAAAAAAGCAGTTAATAAAACTTACTAAACAAAATAACCCAGTTTCAAATTAACAAAAAAGAAGCATATATGGAACTTCCAAATTGATTATACAGTGCCAAAAAAGCACTGAAATATTGTGAATTAGGATTCAGAATTATATAGCAGCACATGAAAAGCAGCTACCATCCTAGCTCTCTCAGTCGGGCATTCTTAGATAATTCCAACATCGCACACATTGCCACATCAGCAGCACTACCCCGTTTCTCTTGTTTCACTTACCAAAGCTGTAAACCTAAAGACAACAAAGTCGTATATCTGATAACAAGTAGTGTCTAATGAGATAAGTTTCTGATCTCTGCTTTCATGAGTTTGCAGAAGATTTCTACACTTTTACATAATCCCAAAAGGTACAACAGACCCCAGATATATAGTTCAACCATTTTGTTCTACATCAATCTAATAAAGAAAAAAGAAACATAAACTTACAAGTGGACTCCTGTTCTTAACTTCAAATGGTTGCCCTGAAAATACATGAAAACAACAAACCCACATGAGTCATATTAATAAATAATAATATAATTATAATAAATAAATAAAAAAGGAAAAGAAAAAACAAAGAGAAATGGTAAGAGAAATAAAAAAATCCTAACAAATGCTTCATCTTGTTCAAGTTTGCATTTGATGTTGGTACCTGTCCAGATAATGGTTCTGGTCAACTTGTAATCAATCAAGATTGGGGAGACTGGAGAGAAGCAATCTCTTTGGTCAAAGAACCAGTTAGTTCATTTCCTTTAAACAGCCTGCTTGCAAGTAATCTGTGACACCCGCCAAATTCTGACTACTGATTAGTGTCTAATCAACTATAATACATGTCATTAGTTTCGTGTTAGGCTAATTAATGTATCAATTAATATATATTGTTGAATATATACAATTACGCGATTTGGTTAAATCGTGCGCATTTCAATCGAATGTAATTCGTTTCAATTAATACGGACGTTGGTGAACAATTTTATTAAATAATATAACATTATTTAATAACGCTATTATATCCAAAATATTATTTTAGTAATATTTCGTACACAATTCATATCGTACAAAAAATGACTACGCGACTAAAATATTAAACGCGCAAACAATCAAAATAAAGTTAAGTTATAATTTATGACACAAATATTAAGTATTTGGTGAAATACTTCAACAAAAATATTTGCATTTTAAAACTTAACTTAAACACGTATATAATTATTTAACGTTTAAACGATCAGGAAAACGAACACCGCACGGAGCGCAAATGCACATAATTAAAAATTGAAGACCCACACTTTGGTGGGCCCCCACAAAACCGGCCAAGAAAGGGGAAGGACATCACCCCCTCACCCTTTCACTCATTCAAACACACACACACACACTCACATACCCACTTTTCTCTCTCTCTTTCAAACACCACCATCCTACCACCACTTTTAACCACCTAAAAACACCACCAAATCACCTTCAATCACTACACTCCTCTAGAGAAAAAGATTCACGGCGTCACGATCTACAATCCTATCTTTTCGGATTTCTCTCGCGACGATTCGTAAGTTTCCGACAATTCTCGAAAACTCTTATATTTCATTTATTTTTCATAAAAGTAGTTTATATAAGCTTATAATGTCCAAAAAAGGGTTGGGTAAAAGTTTCGGACCAAACAAAAATCGTCCGGCCGTGTTTCCGGCCACCGGAACCCGACCAGATGCTGATGTCGCTTTTGTCCCAGGCAAATTGCGACATCAGTCACAATGTCGCAAAACCTATCACGATGTCGCATGGTGCGACATCAGCATCAACGTCGCATTAAATTGCTAACGTCGCACATAGCAACACAAACTCTTACGTCGCAAGAACCAACAACGTTGCATATAGCGACATAACACTTAATGTCGCATCAAATTGTGGATGTCGCACTTAGCGACATCATGATCAATGTCCCAGTCACGGCCTGCGACACTACGCCTAATGTCGTACCTAATGTCGCAGATTACATAACCTAGAATACTCATATTTAATTAAGTGTCGAGACCTGAAATTTTATCACTTGAATTTACCTAAATTCAAATCTCGACCCCAGCCAGGGGCTCTGCCCCTTGGACCCCGCCAGGGGTTGCCACCCCTAGGACCCCGCTAACCAGGGGCGCTGCCCCCAGACCTCCGTCACCTAAAGTTTGTAAATACTTTTTAAGTATAACACTTCGAAATCAAAATAATAATGTTGAAAATTATTATTACAAACAATCACCAACGGGCCGTACATGTTTTCAAAACATAATCAAATCAACCAAATCGTAGTAATTTGGACATTCTAGTTGGACGAACAATTACAAAGGTAGTCTTTATAGATACATACTCACGTTTATAACCATCGCGTGTCGTGGACACCCTCAGGTTACCAGTCTTCGGACATCGATTCTCGGCTAATCAACACAAGTTTATTAAGTTAAACACTCCAAAACTCAGGTGAGTCTCATAGCCCCTATTTTATTGTTTTACTCAGGGGTGTGATATCATTGCTCGTTTTGTTTTAACTATATGAACGCAAGTACGAAAATAAACAATTACTACATGAGTTATCTCACTAATCTTTCAAAGCCCTCCTCAGCATAGTTTGGTAATACGTTGTAACGTGAATATAAGTATATGGTACCATATAGGATTGACCCTCCTCGTCCGGGTTAGCATGCACTAACTGGGTAAACGGATGTACTAATATTTGTCCAGACGAGTGTAGATTAGGCACTCGTGAGAGGCACCTCGATCAGGATACCTTAAATGTGGACCTGACACCTCGAGTTAAGCTCAGACTATGTGCTCATGGATGTAAAACTTTTACTTTGCTTAATTGCAATTTAAATTCAATTAAATCTTGCGGTTCATACAATATGTGTTGACATACAAACCTGTGAGCTCACCAGCGTTTTGCTGACCCATTTTAACATGGTACTCAGTAGTAAGTTGGACTGCCCTCAGGATTACTATAGCTCGAGTCAGCATGCAGACAATAGAGATTTCCTTGCATTAATATATTTTTTATAAGTATTTATATATTGGAATCTCCCATTTACCGAACACGAGCTATGTATAACTTCAAATGTTGTAAACATTTCTTATATCAATATATTTTGTTAAAACGACGCATGTAGAGTCATTTACTATATATCTTGTGCTATGATTATTGATTAGTGGCGCCCCGACCCGATTCGCTTCCGCAACCCGAATTTGGGGGTGCGACATAATCAGTAACAAGAAATCACGATGGTGATAAAATGCGTATACGAAAATCAATGACAACTTTTTCGTTGGTATTGTGGTCTTCATAGCTATAAACGTAATAGAATAATAAAGAAATCAACTTACAAGAGTTTCAAAGGTGTGAGTTCGCCTATATATGTTGGTACACTCCTAAATCCTTATCTTGTTCCACATGACATCTCTTCTCTGTAAGATAAAGAGCAAATACTCATACAAGAAAACTATAAAAAGGAAAGGAAATAAGAAGAGAACAAACTAATGCAAGAAACATTATAACTTGGATCACAATATTTGCATATGAGATGATCTTTCAAAGGCAGAAGATAAAGTTTCTGAAAGATTGAGAATCAGTAGCTGCCGGCAAAATTATACACAGAACTAATATAGCTAAGAAAAATAAGTTTACCCATCTGACTAGTTAGAGATTTAACATAACCTCAATCGTCCCGTTCCTAACTAAATGGATTGAAATGGCAACCCCTACTTAATTTTTTTAACAAGTTTCATTTTACAGAAACAAAAGGTACAATGTTCTTTGACTGATACACATATACCTATTACTGAATTAAGGAACCAAGGGTTTGCGTCGCATGCTCGGATGCTGTTATTCCAAGCCTGAGCGTTATAGATTCCTTTTAGTAAAGGGCCAGCTATAGAGTACTACTAATTTTATATGGATGAAGGGTACAAAACCCCAATAAAAGTATATACGAATAGAATAAAAGTTATTTATTGTTACTTTGGATATGCCCAAAGGGGATGACTAATGAGCATCCCAAACACTTATAACCCATACTAACTAAATGACCAAACATCCATGTATCCACCCATTAACTCTAACCAAAACTCTATCCAAAACTTGTATAATCTTGTATTGAATAAACCAAACCAGTGACAGCTCTTTTATCTTCACTTCTCGATACCAAATGACCATCCACATAATTTAATCTTCAATTATGCAGTCATCCAATAACTTTAAGAATCATCACAGCATATGCAGTCAAATTGCAAAAGGAACTGGTCAGATTGACCAAATCGAGTCAAAATGCACCACAGATTCTGACCAAAGCAAGTAAACATAAGTTGGAAATGCATTTAACTTGATGAGTTGAATTGATGTTGGCCAGGAATTAACTTTTTTTTTCTGATGAGATTATAATTTCCAAAAAACAAAATGCTAAGTTGACCCAGAAAAGTCAACCAGTCGTGCAGCAAGCACAAGCAGATAAACCAACCATTAGGCCTTTGAACTAATATAACATATTCCATGGTCAGGATTCCAACCCATATCATAATGCTTTCCCAAGCACTAGATTCAGATGCATTGGTTGACTATTAAGAGTCGAACAAATCTGTAAAATATAACAATCTGCAAGTAGGAAGTGCTTGGAATAAAAATCACAACATCGGCAAACAAAAAAAGACACATAAAGTTAAAGATGATGACATATAGCAGCCTAGCTCAAACATGGGAATCATGAAACTCATGGAATCATAACTTAATGTACTAGGTCCTACAACTACACCTATTCTTTCGCAAATTTAAATACCACGTGTATTTGCGGACAGAAGGGATGATCTTTTATGGCTGGAATGCTGGATAGAGAAAATAAGATTGTGGGGTTCTCAATTAAATATGTTTGGGAAACGATTAGGCCAAAAGGTAATGTTGTCCCATGATATAATATTATGTGGTTCTCTTATTGCATTCCAAAGCACTGCTTTTTCTTTGTTTGGTGATTGGCCGAAGATTGAAAACTCAAGACTGGATGAAGAGTTGGGATTACAACACTACTACGACAAATATTCAGTCTTGTCTTCTTTGTAATGGTCAGCAAAAGGATCATGATCATTTGTTATTTAGGTGCCCGTACTCAAGGGAAATAAGGAATGATCTTGAGTTTCTAGTGAGTGTTGTTTCACATGATTGGAAGGAGATTATAGAATGGATCCGAGTACGTTGTAAACCAAATAACATATTTTTGTATTGTAGCTTGCCTTGTGCTAGGAGTTGTGGTGTATGCTATTTGTCAAGAAAGAAATACTCGTATTCACACAAGAGTTACGAAGCCTCATTCTCAGCATGTGAATGAGATAAAGAAGCGAGTCCGGTTACAGATTTTGACTGTCAAACTTAAACCGGCAAGTATATATAATGAAAGAGGTTTGGGTTCTGGATCGAGTTCATGAAAATGTGCAACATAAAAGATGGAACATAACTCCTAAATAAGGAGGATATATACACACCTTAAGCATTCTATAAGATGGTTTTTTAACCAAGTAAGTGAAAAATATTGATAAACATAGGCACATACAAACTAAAAGAGTAAAAAAAATCAAGTAATTAAATAAATCTGCAAAACAAACTAATAAAAAGTTCAGTTCAAAAGTTAAGGTAAAACTTATCTGCCTAGGCATCACAGAAACGTGTGTGTGTGCGCGCGCGCACACACACACACGCAAAAAGAAGGGAAAAAAAGAAAAAAAAGGAACTGAAACAACTGTTACATGAAGCTAACAGAAAGTAGTTGTAACAAAATACATACATACCAAGTTGATAGGTCTATTGGATCAGCACCCTAATTAAACATACATGTGCAGCCGCCTGGATCTATCTCTTTTAACTTAATTTTCATCAAACTCAAGTCCCGTGCATGTAGATGATCCGACCCAAACAAGACTGTCAACATAGGAAACAAGTTTGATTCTATTGAAGTTCATAGTAGATACCCCCTTAAAAGATTTAACCTTAGCTTCGACTGAATCGTATAAAGCCAAAGATACTTTATAAACTTCAAAAAGGAAGTCGTTGTTTAATGTGAATCCCCATGGACAAAATCTACCAGTCAAGTGTGAAAAGACATGGATCTTGACCCACGATTGAGCCAACCCATAGTCCTTCATCATCCAAAAGTCATGATAGTCACCATTAAAACTGGATGACATGACACAAAGTTTAGCGTCCAGAACTCCCAAAGCATTACAATAATTTGCGACAGCTACCAACTTAGGAAGAGATATCTCACCAAAAATCTCGGAACCCAAATCAAATGCCACGATTGTTTTTGGAAAGAAATAGCCCTTGTCCCATCTATGATCACAATAAGCAAGCCAATGAAGATGTCCATCAAGTTGATTTACACAAAGTAAATTTTCATTGTATATGATGGAAGTATGTGATGGAGGCCTTCGAGTGATCGATTTCCAACAACCCTTTCTCATACTATAAACCTCCACTTGAACCCACTCTTTGATCACCATACCACCAAAAGGAAATGTAAGCTTAACAACCTTGTAATCATCCGTTTTGGATCAAAACCAAACCGAAAAATGCTATCACATCTACCGGCGGAAGGCCGAGTATTAGTATTAGTATTCTTTTTAGGTTGTGGGAGAGTTGATAGCTTTGAGATACAAGGATTCCAAATGTGAACATAATTATTATGATTACTAGTATAAAAACATATTAAGCCGTGAACCGCACCGATAATAACATGACATGAATCACCTTGATCGATTATTTTTGGGGGTTTCATGAAACTATTAGTAATGGGTTCCAGATGGGAAGATCGGCAACTGTGTGTCGTGAAAGGAGGTTGATGGGCGTTAAAGGAAAACCGATCTTTAAAAACCAGCAGAGTTTGATCATCATAAATATGATGGATTGAATGATGAAGATGGGACTTTATGAATGATGGTTGAGATAAAACGTGATTAAAGGTTTTGGAAACGCACCTCAACCGACCAACCACTTTTGCAGGTAATCGGATGAATATGTTGCTGAATAAAACATCCGCAGGGATTGCACCACCACACGATCTCCGTTTTCTTGAATCCATTCGATCTCTTCAATCTCCCCTGTTAATGTTCTGTCGTCGTCTCAGATGATTTTCGTGTTTTTTGTTTTCGTTTTGATTTTTATTGTATAATTTATTATTATTTATTATTTATAAATTTAATTTAATTTAATTAATTAATAATAATAATAATAATAATAATAATAATAATAATAATAATAATAATAATAATAATAATAATAATAATAATAATAATAATAATAATAATAATAATGATGATGATGATGATGATGATGATGACGATGTGATAAATCTTATCTTAATCCCTTATATATCATTTAGCGTGTTGACTTAAAAGTTTAGAAAAAGGGAGATCGAAAATTACTTTAATGCCCCTATATTAATGTTTTCAATTCAAGCTACCTATTTACGGAGTATCTTTACAGATGTGAGTTGACTATTTTATTTTCTACCGTAATAAAATGAATATGTAGAAAGTATTTAAAATATTAGTTGTTACTCTATTACTACTATTCTCCCACCCAGCAACGGAGAGAAGAGATGGCGTGCAACGCACAACCAATAAAATTGTTTTACTCATCTATCAATACTAACGCAGGTCGGTGCTTAGAAATAACAAAACAAATTCATATTTAATTACTAATTAACCGGCTTAAAAAATAATTGTGTTTTTTGGCATAAAAAAGGGTGTATCTTGATGACATCATCCTTTTAACCATAGAGTAACAGCAAAACATGAGAAGCTACCCCATGATTCGCTAAGTCAGCTTTATGATGTCAAGCTTTATGATGTCAGTCAAACTCCCCTTAGTAGTATAGATAGATAGATAGATAATTGTTAAATCAATGTCAGTGACTCAGATTAATACACTTTAATTACTTTACCTTTTACCTTTTTTTCTTACTTCTAGAAAAAACTTTTTTCTTCCCTTTGACGTTAATCTCTAACCTTTTAGGGTATGTTTGGCGCAAGTAGCTGGAGCTGGTAGCTTGTAGCTGGTAGCTTGTAGTTTGTAGCTTGTAGCTGGAGCTTGTAGCTGGAGCTTTTGGTAATATTTATGTTTGGTAGAGTAGCTGGAGCTTGTAGCTTATGAATGTAAAATGACATAAAAGGACAAATATATTAATTTGAGTAGATGAATATAATTATTTGAAGGGTATTTATGTAATTTCACCTTCCATAAGCTACAAGCTACTTCCATAAGCTACTTCAAGTAGCTTATGGTTTGGAGCTTATGAAAACCATAAGCTACTTAAAATTTTATTAGCCAAACGGAGCTTCTGAAAATCATAAGCTACAAGCTCCCATAAGCTCAAAAAATGAGTATACCAAACATAGCCTTAATGTGTTTGGAAAAAAGTAGCTTGTAGCTGGAGATTTTTATAAGTGTTTGGTAGAGCAACTGAAGTTGTAGCTTATAAAAGGACGAGACCAAACTCAATTACTTCAAAATTAAAAGGTATTTTGATAACTTCAATTTTCATAAACATTCATAAGCTATCAAAAGCTAGTTCATCTAGCTTTATTTTTCAGAGCTTATTCTTTCAATAAGCTACTAATTTTTTTCCTACCAAACAAAGCTTGTAGTTTGAACATATGAAAAAGTTAAGCTTAAACTCCAATAAACTCTTGTAAGCTCATTTGTAGTTTCTTAATTTATTTTATATTTAACTAAAATCACTTATAAAATTGGGTATTATGACGTTAATAACAATGTGCAAATTTAATTATAAATTTTTTGTCATGCTTTACAAATAATTGTATATCAACTTTTTAATTATCAAAGATAACATTTGCGGAAATGTAATTTGATCTTGTAAGTTGATTGTACAAATTTTGTTATATCAATTTTTTAATCATCAAAAATTACATGTGTGGAACTGTAAATTGATCTTGTAAGTTGATTGTAAAAATTTTGTTGATTCATACACGGGTGTTCCATGTCGAGTCATATCTATAGTGAGTCCACTGTGGGTGTAAAGGAGGTACAGGTAATACCCATCTACTACCACTTCTATAAAGTGGTTACCATAAGTGCAATGTAGGGATGTACATAAATGGTCCAGAATTATCAGAATCGGCAAACTGAACTGGAACGTGACCAAAACCGAACCAACCCGAAGTACAACAGTTCAGTTCTCGGTTTTATCTTTTAGACATAATGGTTCGCGGTCCGATTCAATTTTAAAACCGATAAAAATGGTTCGAACCTCCAGACGCGCTTTTATAGGAAAAGAGAAGTATATCTACCTATTATGTAAACAAACAACTCTTATTACTATTAAGCTATCAAAAAAAGCCACATCAGCTTTGAACAGTTTGACACTGTTCAAATCCTTCAGTTTTCAACATACGAAATCCTTTAAGATTTGTTACCATACCCTTATGTTGAGTCACTGGTCGCTGATCTCAACTCATTAGTCGCTGATATGAAGTCACTGATACTCTCTCTCTGAAAGACTTATTGAAAATGATCGTAGTTGAAGCTGCAGTTGCAAAAGTTTTAGTCTCTGATCCTATCTCTCCAGTTA
The DNA here is from genome assembly GCA_963422505.1 of Pseudognaphalium luteoalbum. Taxonomy (NCBI): domain Eukaryota; kingdom Viridiplantae; phylum Streptophyta; class Magnoliopsida; order Asterales; family Asteraceae; genus Pseudognaphalium; species Pseudognaphalium luteoalbum. Next base: position 42,291,599 of record OY730194.1, read on the forward strand.
GAAGTTGAAGAACCTATCAAGATAAAAGACTCAACTGTGTGTGTCGCTGATACTCATATATCAGCGAGAGTCTCCAAGTCTTTTTAAGTTATTCCTTCTGCTGAATAAAAGAAGTCACTCTAGTACTGTAGCTCAAGTTACTCTTCAGAGCACGTTAGCTCGTAGCGAGTAAGGAGAACTTCTACTACTTTCAGTGACTGCAGCATTAAATGTTGCATTAATAAGGAGTTGACATATTCTACACTATTACGGCACCACGCGTGATCCTCGTGACTTGGTCCAACATAGAAAATAACGTGGCAGCAAGTGATTGGCTTCAAGGTAAAAGGTGATATTTCCCAAGACAGAATGTCGGACCATGATGTATCACATCTCAACTACCTCACCAATCAAGCAGCAACACGTGTCCTTCTAGATCCAGAAATTAAGGATTTCAGCGTCTATAAATAGCGTAGTATATTGTACTCCATTTGGTGTCGGTTGTTCGTATTGTTACTTGTTTGTCAGTAACTAGTTTGTCTAAGATACGAACAACACCAGCGAGTGAACTAATAGCGTGTTTGTCCACTATTGGTTCATCTCAGCGAGTGAGCAAGTTAGCGTGTTTGTCCACTACTGCTCATCTCCATTTGTAAGAGCTGTATTGTTTGATTTAGATTAGCTTTGGCTAATCTATTCCGCAATCAACAAAAGATAAATTTCATCAATAAAAGAATTTATCTTTCAGCTAGTATTGCATCAGCAATTGAACTGCTTATCATACTTATATATATTTGTGTTCATATTGCTGTCATTTAAATATGGTTAAAAACTTGCTAAATAAATTAACACATTAAAACAGAAAAGTTTTTAATTGTATTCAACCCCCCTTCTACAATTAACTCACTGTTAACTATTCATAATCACTAACATAATAGTAATTAGGGACTCACAATTGGTATCAGAGCAGAGTTGGTTTAAATATAATTAAATCAGATCTGCAATGGAATTGGTTAAATACAGTTGTGTTGATTCTGAATACCAGAAGGGAAATGGCTGCACTACTAAACCACCAGCTTTTGATCCATCTAGAATTGAAACCTGGATGTCCAGGATGATGATGTTCTTAGATCTTGTCGATGATCGCCTTTGCACAATGATTATTAATGGTCCATACACCCCAACTACTATTGTTCCTGCAGTTGCAGCTACTGCAACCACTCCTGCTATACCTGAAATGGTTATGCCTAAAAGGGAGGAACAATGGTGAGATGAGGATGAGCGTATGGTAAGGCTAGACAAACAAGCTAAAATTTACATAAGCATGGAACTTCCTGATGAAGTGTTTGAGTCTATTAGATTGTGCACAATAGCGAAACATATGTGGGATACTCTTAGAAACATCTATATTGGAACTCCTAACATAATTCGCTATAGAGAAGTAAATCTAACTCGTCAATATGAGTTGTTTGCTATGGAACCCAATGAGTCACTGGCATCTACCTACACTAGATATCAAGCTTTAATTAATAAAATGGAAAAGGCTAATATAGGAAAGGACCAGAGATTCATTGTTGAAAAATTTCTAGAGTTACTACCTAGGAAAACTTGGGGAACCATTGCAACATGCATAAGACAAAGAAATGATTATAATTTTCTCAATCTAACTCAAGTTTATGGAATTTTACTAAATTGGGAACAATCTGAGAAGCTAGCTGATCAAAGTGAGCACATTTGTGCTGCACTTGGAGGACAAAAGATTTCGAATGCCCTTGTAGCTGAGCTTGATGAAGCTGATCAAAAGCAGAAAGCAAAGCTCACCAAGATGAGCTCAAAGTCACTGATTGCAGAAGAAGAAGGTAGTGTCGCTGAAGATCAGTCAGAAGCAAGCTATGATGAAGGACTAGAGAAGTTGGAAAGAGATATGGCCATGATGGTTGCAAATTTCAGAAAGAACAGCAGATTCAACAGATTTGCTGGTGCATCATCAAATGATGATTCTAAACCAAAAGGTGAGTGCTACAAATGTGGCAAGCCTGGCCATTTTGCAGCTGAATGTCGGTCCAAAGCTGTCAACTCTTTCGCTGATCAAAAACCCAACTTCAGAAATGACAAGTACAACAAGTACAAAACAAAGTACAAGAGGCTGAAGGAAATGTCCAAGTCAAAGAAAAGGAATAAAGGGTTTATTGCTGAAGAAGGATCTGTCAGCGACTCTGACTCAACTTCATCATCTGATAAGGAAGAAGCAATGATCTGTTTAGACAAGGATTACTGCCTGATGGCTGACGATGCTGCTTTTCATGAAGACATCAAAGAAGTAGCTCAGAAATGTTCAGCATCTGGGTGGGATCCAGAAACTCTCTACAAGGTACATTGTTTTAAGTCTGCATCAGCGATTGAAAAAGATTTAATCTTTGAGACTTTGATAGTTGACTTATCAAATGCTCATGACATTCAGAAAAGACAAGAATGTATGATCAGTGACTTAACATCTAAACTTCAACTTCAAGAAGAAAATTTGTTAAAAATAAAAAATCTTACACTTGATCTTGATGCACAAATACATGCAAATCAAATATGCATTCAAGAAAAAGTAAAGTTTGAAACTAAATTTTCACAACTCAATGAAGTGATGAAGTCATGGTGTAGGTCTGCATTAAAAGTGAATCAGTGCATTAGTAATCAAATCCCAAAACAAGTTAAAGCTATTCTGGGAGGAGATTATGAAACTGCTACTGCTCTCGCTGATGCAACCAAAGTCGATCAAATTTTCAATCCTGATGAAACATTCTCAGAATTTGTCTTTGAACCAATGTCAGTTTTCAGTGAGCCTAAACCAAATTACTTTGTGAAAAGTTCACTTGTTACTAATAGTTATGATATTGCTGCAAGTATTGATGAACTAAAGAAACTAGAAATTATTGAATCAACAACTTGCATAGCTCCTATCAAAACTATCGCTGATGATCAAGAATCTATCAGCGACTTCACTTCTGACACTCCAGTCACTGATGATCTTATCATCAGTGACTTGAAGTCAAAGAAGCAAAATGAAGTAGTAAATCTGAGAACTTCTAAATCTTCATCAGGTCTGAACAATAAGACAAAGAAATCTAAATCCACAAATAAAAAATGCTACAAATGTGGAAGTAGACAGCATGTGTCATCAGATTGTTCATCATCACAAGTTTCATTCAACCAACCATCAATAGTATGTCAGCATTTGGTATCTGAATGTTTAGCTACATCATCTTCAAAATCACAAATAATCAGTGAGCATTCAGATACTATTGATGCAAGCCAGTGGAAGCCTGAACCAAAGCCTGGCCACCATGAACCCATCTTAGGATGGGTTCATCAATTGAACTAATTGTTTGTGTATGATGCAGGGCATTCTCAGAGAGACAATTTGGTATCTGAATAGTGGTTGTTCCAGACATATGACCGGATGTAAGTCCTTGCTCAGTGACTACCAGGATGAAAGAGGTCCTGATGTAGTGTTTGGTGATAACAACATTGGTAAGACCAGAGGGTATGGGGTCTTGACCAATGGTAATGTTATGTTTAAGAAGGTGGCATATGTTGAAGGACTGAAGCATAATTTATTAAGCATTAGTCAGTTCTGCGATGCCAAAAATAAAGTGCTATTTGATCATGAAGCTGGAGTTGTTTACAACAAGAATGGAAGCGATGTCCTGGCTGCTCAAAGAAAAGGCAATACATATGTAGTCAATATGGACTCAGCACAATCAGGAACATGCTTTTATTCCAAAACCATTTCAGAAGAAAAATTGTTATGGCATAAGCGACTCTCTCATCTGAACTTCAGAGCTATCAGCAAGCTCAACAAGTATGGCCTAGTCAATGGTCTGCCAAAGTTATCTTACGAGAAAGACAAGCTATGTTCAGCATGTGAGAAGGGAAAGCATCACAGCTCTTCATTCAAAAGTAAACAAACATCTTCACTAACTAAATGTTTTCATCTACTTCATATGGATCTATTTGGTCCAGTGAGTTCTCCCAGCCTTGATGGTAAAAGGTATTGTTTGGTAATTGTAGATGAATACTCCAGATACACTTGGGTATTCTTTCTCAAAGCCAAAAGTGATGCAACACAGGAAATCATATCCTTTATCAAAAAGATGGAAAACTTAAATGATTGTTCTGTAAAACATTTAAGAAGTGATAATGGCACTGAATTTAGAAATATTGACCTTGAAAGTTTTTGTGATTCAAAAGGTATTTCTCAAAACTTCTCTGCACCAAGAACACCTCAACAAAATGGTGTTGTAGAGAGGAGAAATAGAACCTTGATTGAATCAGCAAGGTCAATGCTCATAGATGCTGATCTTAAGACCCATTTCTGGGCTGAAGCAGTCAACAATGCCTGCTACACTCAGAATAGGTCTCTGATTGTCAAAAGACATGATAAGACGGCCTATGAAGTACTAAGTGGGAGAAAACCTGACATAAGTTTTCTCCATGTTTTTGGCAGTACCTGTTATGTCTTAAACAAAAGAGATCACTTAGGGAAGTTTGATCCCAAAGCTGATGAAGGTATATTCGTTGGTTATTCAATCATTTCAAAAGCTTTCAGAGTTTATAATAAAAGAAGGGATATGTATTGAAGAATCAATAGATGTTACCTTTGATGAATCTTATGATAAATCACTCACTGATCCAAAAGACTATGAAAATCTTATTTTTAATACAATCAGTGATGACAAGCATGAGATTCATACATCAGATTCTGAAAGGGAAGAAGATGTCCCTGAAGGCATTTCTGGCTCTACTTTAGCTAAGAATAATTCAGGAACTTCATCTTTGCCTGTTGATATCCCATCATCATCATCTCACCATCTGCAACAAAATGATAACACTTACTGTTTAAATCAGCTTAAACATTAATCATGCTTCAAATGCTGATGTGTCTGATGGATCATCTCTGGGTAATCAAGTCACTGCTGAACCTCAGCGAATGACTAAATGGACTAAACATATTAATAATCAATTGATTATTGGTGATCCACAATCCAAGGTCCAGACCAGATCAGCAACTGCTAACTTTTGTTTGTTTGTAAGCTTTGTGTCACTGATTGAGCCCAAGAAGATTGATGAGGCACTCATTGATCATCACTGGATAGCTGCCATGCAAGATGAGCTATCTCAGTTTGAAAGAAATAAAGTCTGGAAGTTAGTACCTCAAGTAACTAGGAAATTTGTGATTGGAACTAGATGGGTGTTTAGGAACAAGATGGACACTGATGGTGTTGTGATAAGGAATAAGGCCAGATTGGTTGCACAAGGTTACTGTCAACAAGAAGGAATTGACTACGATGAAACCTTTGCACCAATTGCTAGACTTGAAGCAATCAGGTTGTTCTTAGCATATGCAGCTCACAAGAAATTCAAGGTATACCAAATGGATGTAAAAAGTGCCTTCTTGAATGGAAAGCTGCAGGAAGAAGTGTATGTTAAGCAACCACCCGGATTCACTGATCCCAAGCATCCAAGTTATGTCTATAAGCTGGAAAAAGCTTTATATGGACTAAAACAAGCTCCTAGAGCTTGGTATGACACTCTCTCTACTTTCTTAACTAAATGTGGATATGTCAGAGGCAAAATTGACAGCACCCTATTTATCAAAAAGGATAAGAGAGATGTCATATTGGTCCAAATTTATGTTGATGATATTATATTTGGGTCTACTAACAACGACTTGTGCAAGGAATTCTCTGACCTCATGACTAAAAGTTATAAATGAGCATGATGGGTGAACTAACATTTTTCCTTGGTCTGCAAATAAAGCAAACCAAGACTGGTATTTTTATAAATCAAGGAAAATATGTTAAAGATTTATTAAAGAAATTTGAATTCACTAACTGCTCATCCCTTGCTACACCAATGTCATATGCAGTAAAATTACATGCTGACCCTGATGGTAAATCTGTAAACATCACTGCTTACAGAGGAATGATCGGGTCACTGCTGTATTTAACTGCTAGTAGACCAGACATTATGTTTGCTACATGTCTATGTGCTAGGTATCAAGCTGATCCAAAGGAATCTCATTTGCTCGTTGTCAAAAGAATATTCAGATATCTCAAGGGTACACCAAATCTTGGTCTCTGGTACCCATCTGGTTCAGATTTCTCACTGAAGGGATATTCAGATTCTGATCATGCTGGATGCAAGATGGACAGAAAGAGTACCTCTGGTAGCTGTCAGTTTCTTGGAGAAAAGCTTGTAAGCTGGTCAAGCAAGAAACAAAATTCAGTCTCAACTTCTACTGCTGAGGTTGAATATGTCGCTGCTGGAGCTTGCACTGCTCAAATTCTGTGGATGAGGAATCAGCTCGCTGACTATGGTTTTGACTTTGGCAATGTTCCAATTTATTGTGACAGTCAAAGTGCTATTTCCATAGCAAATAATCCTGTGATGCACTCGAGGACAAAACACATTGATGTCAGATATCACTTCATCAGGGACCACGTCATGAAAGGTGACATTGAACTGCAATTCATTCCAACTGACTACCAACTCGCTGACATCTTTACAAAACCTTTAGATGAGAAAAGATTCACTTTTCTCATCAGCGAGTTGGGAATGTTGAACTTAAATGATTGAACCTGATTGTTTAACAAAAGGTATTTACAGAATGTATGGTTTGTAGCTCTAACTCGCTGGCCTATTATTCTCACTGATATGATCAGCAAGAATAATGAGTTAGCATAGTTATGATCAATAAATTATATACTCTGTAAATACACATGAAAATTCTTTATATCACATAAATAAAATATGTTTTATGCTTCACAATTTGGCTAGCTGATTAGATTAGTATTCTAAGTTGTAATTTGATCAGCGAAATCAAATATGAGACATAATATTTATTTTATTTTTTGATATAACTTATTTTTATCTCTCTGATATCTTAGTTTAATAATTTAATTGGCAATTAAATTATAAAATTAATGTATCAACGAAGATTCTCCTTATTTAATATGGCATTTATTTCGACATATATTCCTTTACATTTAATACATTTTGTATTTAATAGTTAACGATTTATATTCCTTATAAATGCTTTATTAAATATCTCATGGTACTCCGAAAAGGTGCACTTTTTCTGACACATCATATACCTTTCCGGCGTACCACTCCCATCACCATTTAATGCTACCACTCACCACCATCATCACACTACTCACCTACCATCAACCACCACTTTTTGACCACGTACATACGCTTTTTGACCACATGTTTTGAACCTCAACAACCATATATAAGCAGTGAGTCAGTTTAAATTTCATTTTTACGCTTTCTTGTTTTTCAAACTTCATCTTCTTCATTTTCTTTCTGCAAAAACCCTAAATTCTAAATCTTCTTCTTTCATTTCTTTTTAATGGCACGTTCAAAATTTTTCAACAACAGTTACACACCGACCCCAGAGATTCAAGCTCTTCAAGCCTCTGCGGTCAGTGAGACACTGGTCGTTACAGTTCCCAAATCTAATTATTTGGGAAATGTAACTTGTGCTAAACCAGAGTATGCGGAGGCGATAAACTTTTTGCAAAATCACTTTATCCTCCCTGCTCTTACCTTGTCTCCTGGGGAACTGAACCCATAATGGCTTAGTGAGTTTTGGTTTACCTGCACTCACCAAGTTGTCGATGGTGTTTCCTAACTCAAGGGTTTTATCGACAATGGTACCCAACCCATTATCATCACTGCCAGCACCATCCGGTCCACTTTACAACTGCCAATCGCAGAGTCTTACGAGTCGCTGCCAGAGAGCGACGAAGCCAAACAAGGCCTAGTTGATTTTACTGAGATTGAGTGTAAATACTCAGTCGATGGCAGTGGCAACCGTAAGTACTCTACGGTCCACAAAAATAAAATGGATAGTGTTTGTAATGCCATTTTTACTAATTTTATTCAATCCTTGGGTACAAAATCAGGGAGCTATGATCAATTCAGCTCCCTGGAAGCCCAGATTAGCTGGTCACTGATCAACTCTCTAAGAGTTGATTATGCAAGTGTGATCTTTAATGAGCTGATCACCAAAGTCGTTGAGCCTACCAGGGCAAAATACGTACCCTATCCAAGGTTCATCTCACTGATCTTTAGAGATCAGTTTGATGCCTACGATAGGATACCGTTTCAGGGATTTGAGCCCACTCTGGTAGGATCTCAAATTTTTGCAAAACCAGCGACTGTGGTTTTACCAACCTTTATGAAACATCCGGGGATACTTGCACCCCAGCCTGTAACTTCTGTACATATGTCCGTTGCTGCCCCCCATCGACCACGTCACTGATCACACCCCCAGTGACTACTGTTGGTCAACCACCAATCAAGAAACCACCAACTGCTCCCAAGAAAAAATCCAAATTAGGGTCCCTGACATTAAAGGTTCAGGGACATAGCCAAAAGAAGGGTGAAGCAGTGACTGAACGTTCAGCTCCTGCGGGCACCCTTAATAAACCCAAACCTACCACTGCTTCGCTGGATCAAACCACTGTTAGCAGTGATTCGGGTGCATCCCACACCCTCAGATCGAGTCAACCCAGCCACTTGTCATCCTCCCGAAAGGATGACATTTTAGATAAAGGGCTAGTGACATCAGTGGGTGATAACACACTCATTGATGATGTCACACCACTGGCTACAGACCCGGGTCATCTCTCATCTATCACTGCACCGGCTGTCAATGTCTCACCACTGACCCATGGTGAGATACAGGTCGCTACTTCTATTTCCAATGAACCATCATTTAAATCACAAGCTGATGATGAGGAAATCATGCCAATGGACACCTCAGATGATACCCAACCTATTCCTCCACCCACCTCTAACTCTCCCATCAGAGAACTCTCACCCACCTCCTTCTCAAGTGACAATATCCAAGTCACTGCTGCTGGTCAGACCACACCCACTGACCATGTAGCCCATTCTACACCTACTCCCACTATACCTCCCACAACTACTCCACCAAACACCTCTACCCACTCCACATCAGATCAGCTACTGATGGAGTACATTGCCTCATCCCAAACCCAGATTAAGATGCTCACTGCTGACCGTGAGGCACTTATAGGCAATGTCTCTTTCCTTCAAAAAGCCATCACTGCTCTCACTGATGTATATAACTCCATTGAACCCTGGAGCACATCTGTCAGTGAGAAGGTACAAACGGTAGCTGATGCTAGCGCTGCAATAAACCATGCAGTCGCTGAGCTAACCTCCACCTCCACCACCAACTTCACAAATCATGCCGCAGCCATTGCCCAGCTAACCACCAACCAAAATGACCTAGCTATATCTGTATCCAATTATTTATTCTACACTGATACTATTGTTAAGGTGCTTCCACAGATTACTAAACAAATGGGAGCAGTGGGCTAGTTTGCGCAGACCAATCAGGGGGAGAATGATGAAGAAGAAGATGACATCTCAATCTCTGATCCTGAGATGCCTCCTGCTATGACTGATCCGCTTGCAAACAAAGCTCATAGGAAGATAGTGCTCACCACTTATGCACTTCGACCTATTACTGAACAACCTGAGTTGGAAGCCCTTGCAGTTGCTGAACTGCATTGGGTAGATATGGATGTAGCTATGGATACAGTGGATGTCGCTGAATGCTTTCCTGAGTTCAGTGCTGAAGAGCTCAGGAACTATAATGGGCTTGTAAGGCAATGGGCTGAGGATGAGAATGCTAGGGTTGAGGGTACCTCAGTGAGCTACGAATTGGCTCGCTGGGAGTGGATGATCAGAGAGGTTATAGATGATGTATCTGATGATGAGGAAGATGATACCATCATGCATGATGCTGATGATGATGATGACAATAATGAGAGTGCCCCTTGCGTAGGATCTAGATGACAATTGACTACAATTGAAAGGCGGAATCAATCAATTGCGTGTATTACAAATGAACACAAACCGAAACAAATGTAATTAACAAAGTAAACGAAGATATCAGCTTGTATTATGAATTGGGAACGATTACAGAGGGATTTAGTCGACAAATGGTGCTAGGGTTTCGTCAACCCTAGCCGGAAACCCGTAGGTTTGTATTTATACTAAAAGTCAGCCGACATGCGTCACTTGTGGAAGTGTCGCATGTGGCCGCCTTCATGCGTCACTTACCTAAGTGACGCTATGCGTCACTAAGGCAAGTGACGCCTAACCTAAAACTTAAGTGTCGCATATAACAAAATATATATTTCACTACGCAACTAACGACACATATTACAACTCGATAGACCAACTTACAGACAACCTAATATGCATCAACAAACTCCCCCGTGTCTTCAGCTTGGTCTTCAAAAACTTCAAAATCTTTGAGTCTTTAATTATTTCCAGCCAGCAGGAAATACACCACCAGCGTGTACTCCATTGGCTACGCAGATATCGATAATCTTCTGAAATTTGATAGCTTCAGTTCTATCTCTCTCTTTGAACTGAATCTTGTTCTGATGTAGTCTTTTCATATCTTGTTCCGAAAGATTAATCAAACTCAGAGGGTCAAATACACAAAATCTATTTCTCTTCAGACCCCACGTAGACCTCTTTTTAGGTTGAACAGCATCCCATGCTGTTTTCTCTTCAATCTCCAAATCTGCATCTAAAGACCCCGAATCCGTAGCTGGTTCTGATTTTGGAATAAAAACAATCACAGCTTCACCAGTAATATCGTCATATTCCCAGTATAACAACCTATTCAAAAAGTCCAAAGGAATGATCTCTAAAGGTATCTTCTGTAAGCACTTTGCTGGTGGATAGATCATCCTTACAATTGGTTGTCGTGTAACCGGATCCAACTTCTTCTTAAACTTATATCTCATACCCAATGTCGGTTTAATCAGATTATACTTCTTGCTTTTAATCTCCCGACGAATAACCACTTGAAAGAAATCAGCTCGTGAATCTCGAGCACGGTTGATCAAGGGTATCTGAGATAATCTCTGAAGCTCACATTTTGGCAAAGTACTTATTTTATAAAACTTTAAGTTGAAGTACTGAATGCCATCACTCCTTTTAATCATGAATACCAAATTATTCTCATCAAACTTCCAGCTTTTTATCAAACCCGTGTAATCAGTTCTGACTTTGTAAAACTTACACGTGATGGGTACCTCAACTATAGGTTTGAGCACTATGTCAGGCTTTATCCTTAACGATTCAACCGTAGAAGCTGATGGCTCATTGACTTCTGCCTCAAACACATGATCTGAATCATCTTCTGAAGAATCTGATTCGATAATAGGAGCATCATCATAACATTCATCACTTTGGAGCTGCTCCCCCTCAACCTCAACATCGTCATTTCCTTCAAAGAAATAATCCTTTGCCACTGGATCATTTATAACATCTTCCTCAGGTATCGATGTATTTTCATTTATCATACTTTGAAGAAATGTAAGATCTACATATGAGTAATCCACAGCAATCGGTCTTGCCTGACCCTGAACCTCAACGAAGTAATCCAAAGATATGTTTTCATTAATAGTAGAAGGAAGTACATTTTTTGGTTCCGGGGAAGGAGTTACATTTGTTTCTAACTCACTAGGACCTACCTCCCCCAAAACATTTGTAACGGATTCCAGCTCTAACAACCTAGATGACAGATTCGTCACTTGAAGCTGTAGAGTGTCAACTGTAGCAGCTTTAGCTTCCAATTCCTTGATCTGAGAGGCTTGAGCTTCAATAATAGCCTTCTGATCATCAAACCTTTTCGCCAAAAGCTCCATCTGAGCCAAAACCATCTGAAGAGACGGCATGTCAGACGGTGGTGGTGGTTGTTGTCGTTGAGATGTTGGTTCCTCAATGACCACTGTCGTCCGCTGGCGTCTACGGAGAGGTAAATCGGCATAAGAGGGTGAAGACCCAGCAGGACGTTTGCCAAGATTCCTCGGGACATGAACCCGGCCAGCAGAAATCCGGCGCAAAATACGCTTAAAGCGTCGAGGATCTGCTAATTGAATCCCGTCTAACGCAGATTGAGGTGGCACGTCACCCTCAGAATCAGGAGGAGTGGGCCCACCATCGTCAGAATCAATATCAACCTGGTCAACACGCTCAATATCATCTAAATCCTGAGCAATGTCGGTGTCAACCAGGTCTTTCTCATTAACCGCAGGAATTACATCATCCTCGAAACCATCGTCTCGTGGCGCAACATAGTTTTCGTTCACTATGTGCCCGAATAAGTCACGATCAGCCAATACTTGCTCACCCTTTGGCGCGAGCTTGCAGTCATTGAAGACTCGAAGAAGCATCGGTGTCGGCACCAGAAGGGATCGCTGATCTGGAGCTATATCAAGATTCAGGTCGTTCAACAAAAGCTGTACAAACCGAGGATACTGCAGCCATTTATCCTTTCCAGCTCGTATGTTCTCAACCATGTTGCCGAAAATATAACCGCTGAAGTTATACGGTTTGTTGTAGATGAGGGCCAACATGAGAGATAAAGTAAGATGACTCGCAGCGTCATATCCCCCCTTCCTCGGAGATAAACAAGCGATCACAATATGACACAGATACCTCCAAACCCGGCAGAGGTACTGTTTCCTGAAATCGGAAAGCTGGTTCGCTGGATAACCCATCCTTTGAAGTCCCCCATAGATAAACGTGGTAGGGAATATAGTGGGCATCATGGAGTTGTCAGCAAACTGGAGAACCCGTCTAATCGAATTCTCGGTGATCTCGATCTCCTCACCGAACATTGTTGATACAATTCGGGGAACATCACCCTGAACCCTGATCACCGCATGATCATAGAACTCCTTGATTTGGTTCATATAAACCGGAGTCGATGCAGTAATTGCATAATGAATCCTTGACTTGCGTAGGAACTCGATCATTGGCCTAAAAGGCGCCGAATTTGCATGCGTAGACTCAAGAAAAGCCGTAATGTTGTGTCGAGTGTTGGTACGGCGGTAATAATTCTGTAGCTCAGCCATCTGTAAGCTAAAATTCAAAGAAAAATAACCGAAATCGTAATAGAGTTAGCCCGAACACAGATAGGTTAAAAAACGAATTTTGACTTTAGGCGTCACTTATGGTAAGTGACGCATGGCCACTACCGTCACTAAGGAAGTGTCGTAATATACAGTGTTCAAAATTAAAATTAAAGTATAGCGTCACTTATGGTAAGTGATGCTATCAAGCGTCACTGATGTAAGTGACGTTTGTATTTAGTGATTAAAAGTATACGACACTTAAGAAGTGACGGGTGAAGAACATGCGACAGTTAACATAGTGACGGTATCCTAAGGGAGTCACTTAAGAAGTGACGGTATAAGTGACGTATAGACATAGGCGTCACTTAGACAGTCACTTGGTGAAGTGACGCATTTAGAGGAGTCACTAGGTTGAGTGACGGTCTTAACAATTAAAGCAAGTATATGCGTCACTACACGAGTCACTTAAGAAGTGACGCAAGAATAAGCATCACTTATTAAGTGACGGTATGGGCTTTCAAAATTACCAAATAGCGTCACTTGAGGTAAGTGACGCATGAAGTGATGCAACGATGAAGATCATCGTGTCACTGTTCATACCCAGATTTCAAATTTGGGGTTTTTGAAAAACGAAGTTACCAGGGTGTGCGCATGGTAAAAACGAGTATTACACACCCTTTATTACCCGAAAACATTAACAGTACAAGCATTAAATCGAACGAATTCAAACTTAAACCTAAACCGTAACCCTAAATTAAAGATACATCATGAATATCAAAAGAAAAAGGTTAAGATTAGTACCAAATAGATCGTAGGAATGAGAGGAACCAAGATATATCAATGGAATGCACGTACGAGCCGTAGAAATCACAAACGCAACGTAAAAAAATCGCACAGATGGAAGTGACGCAGAGACAGTATGAGTGTCGGTGTGTCAGTGCAAGTGACGGTATAAGTATTTGAAAAGTGGTGAGGTTGAGTGTCGTGGGGAGGAGTATTTATACACCGACCCTAGTATGCGTCACTCAACCCGGCACTTATAGCGTAGCGTACCCCGGCACTTACTGCGTCACTAAAGTGAGTGACGCAATATCGTATGCGTCACTGGCAGCGTCACTTATGAAAGTGATGCGCAGTTCACTTTTAGTGAAAAATTGGCGATTTTATCGATTTTTGCATTGTGATTTCGGTACTCAAATTTGAAAATGTAACTGTAACTTGGATAAAATCTAAAATAAAACTAACTTAGATAAAATAAAAGTACATACAGGAATGTAAATTTACAACTAGAAAATTAACACATTCTTTTTGGTGACGGAGTTGATATTATCTGGTTAGGGATCATATCGGAATAACATGCATTTATTAGGAACATTAAGTGTTATTTCGATCATCAGTATATTTGTCCTCTTTAAATTTACTTGACATACTAAAAACACTTTTTATAAAAATTATTTCAAAAAAACGATTATTAGTATATTTGTCCACTTAAACATGCTACACTCACATCTAGGAGGTATTTTATTATCGTTGGTATGTGCATTTCGCAGTGGTTCCCACCATAGATATACATCTTAACTTAAGACATAGACCATGTTTCCATTTACAGATAGAATATAAGAAAATCAATTTTAAGAATCAAGTCAGCGGTGACAGGTCTGTACTTACGTACAACAGAGCGACATAGCTTGATTCAAGTTTAAGCAAAACCAGACTTGGTCAAACCATTTTGGCGACCTTGTAAGGTATCTTATTTTGAAAGACTTTGCAAGTACTTTGACTTGTGTTTGCTTAAGTTTAAAGTATATATTAATAGAAGCCAGGTCTATACTTACGTATAACAGAGGAAACTATCAATATATACCCCCAAATGATATCAAATAAACATCTTTCACGAAAGCATGTCTAGTATAAGTAAGAAATTAAGACTTTTGTCATACATCTAATGATGTTATACCACTTGAAATAGACAATTAATGATTAAGCTTCTTAAGACTTCTCAAAGAGTTTTGCATACCATGCCTACTAATATATCGTATGAAGAAGACAATGTTTATAAAAACTATTTTCAATATGTCAGATAAATCTACTGACACATCCAAGATAAACCTTAACTTTCCATGTTTATGCATGTCACCCGATGTACTATCATATCCCAAGTTGTTTACAGACACAACTTCAACGTCTAATTTTAAAATGTAGCAACCTTGCATTTCTTTAATACTAGAAAGTATAAAGAGTGGCAGTTGCGTTGGTTGCATTTTTTTTTTTTTAATAAAACATTACTTTAAAAACAATCCAAGTCACGAATTACTTTTTAATAAAACATTACTTTAAAAACAATCCAAGTCACGAATTACTTTTTAGCGACAAAGAATCTTAAACCAATCATGTTGATTAGTTCGTCAAATCGAGTACGCGTAAAGGCTTTAGTGAAAAGGTCTGCATTCTGCTTTAAGGTGTCTATTTGCACTAGGTCTATCAGGTGTTTTTCATAGCAATCCCGTATAAAATGGAACCTAAGTTCAATGTGTTTAGTCTTAGAGTGCTGTACGGGATTGCGTGTGATAGATATAGCAGCAGTATTATCTATATGAATAGGAGTCATAGAAAGAAGTAACCCGTAATCACGCAGTTGATGCTGTATCCATAGAACCTGAGAGCAGCAACTCGCAGCAGCGACGTACTCAGCTTCTGCAGTTGAAAGAGAAACTGTAGTCTGTTTCTTGCACTGCCACGATACTAGTCGAGTTCCTAGGAATTGACATCCACCAGTAGTTGACTTCTTGTCTATGCTGCAGCCGCCATGATCTGAATCCAAATAGGCAGAAAGAGCGAAGGATTTCTCATTTGAATACCATAGACCAAGATTGGGTCTATGTTTGAGATAACCAAAGATTCGCTTTACTGCCCTCATATGAGACACCTTTGGTTTGGCTTGAAAGCGAGAGCATACGGATACCGCAAACACAATATCCGGTCGAGAAGCAGTCAAGTACATCAAAGAACCTATCATTGATCGATAGTCCTTTTCTTTGCAATCTTCTTCATCTTCAGCAAGTCTGAGATTGTGATTAAGCTCGATGGGAGTCCCATAGGTTTTACAATTGAGTAGATCATATCGAGTCAACATGTTTTTGACATACTTTGACTGATGAATATAAATACCTTTTGGAGACTGCTCAACTTGTACACCTAAAAAGATTTTGAGCTCCCCCATCGCATTCATCTCAAACTCAGATTTCATGATCTCCTCAAAGTGCTTGCACATCGCTTCATTTGTAGAGCCAAAAATAATGTCGTCCACATACACCTGCACGAGTAGCATATCCTCTCGATCGCCAGTCCGTTCTTTACGAATGAACAGAGTACTGTCGATATTCCCACGAACAAATCCATGCTTAACTAAATGAGTAGTAAGCCTCTCATACCATAATCGCGGGGCTTGATGAAGACCATATAACGCCTTGTTTAACTTGCAGACGTATTCTGGATGCTCAGGGTCTTCAAAGCCAGGAGGCTGTTTCACGTAGACATCAGTGTCCACTTTCCCATATAAAAATGCGCTCTTAACATCGAGTTGGTGAACGCGAAACTCTTTGTAAGACGCAAATGAAAGGAAGATCTGAATTGACTCAAGTCTTGACACAGGAGCGAAGACTTCATCATAATCCAAGCCCTCGATCTGACTGAATCCTTGAACGACCAATCGGGCTTTATTCCGAATTACAATACCCCTATCATCCATCTTATTGCGAAACACCCATCGAGTGCCAGTTAAATGAGCACCTTTGGGTAATTGAACTATATCCCACACGTGCAACTTGTTGAACTGCTGCAACTCTTCTTGCATAGCCTCTACCCAAGATGGATCTTTTAAGGCCTCATCAACTTTCTTCGGTTCAATTTGGGATAAATGACAGGAATTTATCCGGGCGACCAAATTCAACATTTCTTGATTTGGATTTTGCTGTACTTGGTGCCTTGTTTGAACAACAGCATTAGGATCACCGATAATATTATCGATGGGGTGATCCCTGTGTACACGTGTGACTGGGATTCGATCAGGTGCAAGTACTAACTCCAAATTATTCATGTCCCCTTCAGTGACGGGAACAGTGTTAGTTGCAGGAGCAGTAGTACTTTCAGGTTGCACAGGAGGTTCCGTATCATCTTCATTACAGAACAGGTGAGAATGGACCATATCTTCTTCCTCGTCTTCTTCTAATGGTGGCATGTTGGGATCATCTGGATGTTCTGTTGCATTAGTTGTTCCTGAAGTCGAGGGAACATCCGAAGTTGGAACTGTAGGCAATGGTGTGGATGTAGTAGATAGTGGTGTGGGTGTAGGAGTAGGTGTTGGAGGTGGTGGAGTGGGTGAAGATGCTGATGGTGTAGGTGAAGATGCTGGTTTTAAAGTAGAAGTGTCTTGACACAAACTTATACCATGAAGCAGAGTAACTATCTCATCCTCATCATCATGTCCTTCGGGTATGTCGAACGAATTGAACACGTCCTTGTAATTAAATAACCATTCAGGACCTGTTCCTTGAGGAGGATCTGTGTAACGCAAGCATTTCAGCTCAAAATGCTCTTCCACCTGGTGAGTTGATTTGATGTAGACTCGTTTATTCGGAGAGTTGACTGAATATCCAAGGAAGATCCCTTCAACTGCTTTAGCTCCAAACTTCGAGACCTTGTCTTTGGAGACCATAATCAAACACGGACATCCGAAAGGTTCCAGAAACTGCAAAGTGGGCTTACGGTTGTTGAAAAGTTCATAGCATGTCTTATTCTTCTTCTTAACCATGAGCACGCGATTCAAAACATAGCAAGCAGTACTAACTGCTTCTGCCCAAAAGATTATAGGAAGCTTAGAATCGGCCAGCATAGTCCGAGCTGTCTCGATAATAGTCCTATTTTTACGCTCAGCAACTCCGTTCTGTTGAGGAGTTCGAGGGGCACTGAACTGATGGTCAATGCCTTTCGTGGCACAATATAACTCAAGAGTAGAGTTCTTGAATTCAGTCCCGTTGTCACTTCGCAGTCTTTTCACCTTTAAGTTGCATAAGTTTGCCAACTTATCTAACAGATACACCAGAATGTCTGGTGTTTCACTCTTCGCACCCAGAAAATACACCCATGAAAATCTCGAGTAGTCATCGGTGACTACTAAGCAATAAGATTTCCCACCGATGCTCTTGGTAGAAATAGGACCAAATAGGTCCATATGCAATAGCTCCAATGGTGCCGCAATGGAATTCATTAATTTTGGCTTGTAGGGTTTCTTATGAAGTTTCCCTTTATGGCAGGCGACGCAGTCATCTTTTAGCGCGAATGACTGTTTAGGGACTCCATTTACCAAATCATTGTTTATCAAGAAGTTCATCTTACGAAAATGGATGTGTCCCATTCGTCGATGCCACAATAGTGATTCCTTTTCTGAAGCCTTCGAAAGGAGACATGTATGCTCATCTTTAGTCTCCACGGTTCGCATATTCATAACGTAGGTGTCGTTTCTCCGTGGTACCCTTAAAAGCACCCATTCCTCTGGGATAACGAAACCCGGCTTCAAGATCACACATTCCGTCTTTGTGAATGCTGTGGTATAATCCTTATCACATACTTGTGAAACGCTGAGCAAGTTGTGAGTCAGTTGAGCCACATAGTTCACATTCTCGAAGCTAACTCTCCCGTTAGTTAGCGTTCCTCTACCCGAAATGGTTCCCCCTGTATCTCCAGCAAATGCAATGTGTCCTCCAGAATGTGGTTTAACATCCGTCAAAAGGGACACATCGCCCGTCATGTGTCGCGAACAGCCACTATCTACAAACCATTCACTGTCTTTAACGCGTTCTGACTGCTGCAACACATAAAGTAGGAGATTAGTGAGAAACGGTGACCCAAGCCTTTACAGACTTAGGTCGACCACAGTCATCAACAATAATCACATCAGATAAGACTTTATTTTTAAACAAATCAGATTTTGTATCTGATGTGTTATTATTGATGACACTAGAGTCCACAGTAGACTCTTTTCTTTTCCAAACCTTGGATGGTTCGGAATTTGGCTTTGGAGTAATGTCAGGCTCTTGTTTTGGCAAAGGTTTTTGCCCAACATTACTCGGTTTTACAGCAGGTATGGGAGAGACAGAGTAACGTCTAGGAGGAGATCTTGAAAATGAATTTCGAAAAACAGATGTCCTAGGCATTTCTCTCCTATAGTTTTGATGAGACAATTTGGGACATTCATGAATTAGATGTCCTTGTCTTTTACAGTAAAAACATGCTCTAGTCTCAACAACTGGTTGAGGCTGAGGATTTACCATCGAAGTAAAAGAAATGTTTCTAGAACATGCACATTTCGTGCATGTCTTAGAAGTTTCCTGTTTAGGTTGAGAGGTTGAAGTAGAAGGTTTATTTTGCAAAATCTTTACAGGTGACTGTAAAGTTTGAGATTTTGATTTTAAAACCTTAATTTTTTCTTTGTTAGGTTGAACCTTAATTGTAGGTTCGACCTTTGACACCTTTTCAGCTTTTACTTCAACATTCTTTTTAAACTCAGGATACTCCTCATCGGTAATATCCTCAATCTCAACAATCTCCTCATTATTAACTGGAGATTCACATTTCGATTTAACAAACTGAGGCGACGGATACTCTGTCCGTTTAGTTTTCTCCTTCGCCTGTTTGTTAACCTTATCAACCTTAGATTTAACCCCGTATAACAATGCATAGTCAACCGGCATCTCTTCAGTGCCTTCCTTAACAGGCATAGGACAGTATTCAGTAGGGGGCGGGACTACATTATAACCTAGTCCCGTCTTCGTTTTGTGATCGGTCCTTTGCTTGTTAAGAATTTCATTAAAGGCAACAGTAGACGAAGAGGAACCTAGAATCTTACTCTTATATTTGTCATATTCATCTTTAAGATCAGAATGTTCCTTTCTCAAACGGTCTATTTCAACAAGATAACTATCAATAGCATCCTGTTGACTAAAAACTTTAGATTTATACCTAAGCATGTCCTGTTGATAAGCCTCTATTTTCTTATCATACAATTGTTCATTTGCTTTTAGGTATTTATTTGATTCACTAAGTTTTTCGACCTTTTTTCTTAATTCTACGTTGTCTACTTGAAAGCACCTTAAGGATTCAGTTAACTTAATGCATGAGATACGGTTCAAAGGTTCTTCAGGTTCATTGCGTACCTCATTTGAAATGTGAGCCATGAGACACTGCTGATAATTCTCAGCATATATACTCCAATCTGTGCTGGTTGGCTCAAAAACAAGTGCATCAGCTGTTGCTTGCTTCACTTGATCCTTCTCAGGAGTTCTGGGAGCATCAGGCTTTGTGAAACCAGACGGAGGAACCTTAGGCTTCACACATTCTCTCGCAAAGTGTCCCATATTTTGACAATTGTAACATCACACTTTGCTTTTATCAAAACCGAAGCTGGTTTTGCCATCTCCCTCCAAACTCTTGCGACCAGTTCGTTGCAAGAATTTCTGAACATGCCTAGATATCATAGCAATGTTCCAGTTCAAATCCATCTGCTCAAGATCATCATCGTCAAGTTGAGCATAATCCTCTTTGGCCAGTTCCAAAGTAGCATTTGGTTGCGAAACCAAATCCTTATAAGAGCTTAGAAAGGCTGTATAGATAGCAGCCTGCTCTTGAATAGCAGGAGAGACAGAAACCTGCTGTTGTGACCCCTGTGAGGGTCCAGAAGCATATACTGGATGAGGAGCACCAGTAGAATACAATGGAGCTTGAAGTGGAGAGCTCGTAGAAGAGACAAAAGCCATTCCACCATAAGTCTTGCCGGTGCTGACTTTACCTCCATATAAGGACGGGTCTTGAACAAAACCGCCCGACTTGCATTCTCTCTTCTTCATCTCCATCGCATGAGCTTGAAGAATACCAATTAGCTCATCCAGTTTCATGGTAGCTAATTCTTGACTTTCCTTAAGAAGCTGTACTTTAACATCCCAAGAACTAGGCAAAACATCCAAAAGCTTCTTATTCACTTCAAGTGGAGGAAAATTATAACCTCCCTCTGTCAACTCACTCACCAACTGTGAGTATCTAGTAAAAACTCCAGAAGCCGTTTCATTTGGTAGAGAATCAAACAGATTATACTGTTTCTTTATCAGTTCTAGCTTAGCTTCTTTATATCTTTGATTTCCACCACATCTAGTTTCGATAGCTTTCCAAAGTTCGTATGCGGTTTCATGTGATTTGAACAGTCTTAATACGTCTTTGGTTAGGCACATACAAATAGCCGCATGTGCCTTTTTCTCAGTATCATAGTCTTTCTTTTCTTCCGGAGTCATAGATTTGTAGACCTTGTTCGGAGCAATATGGGGAAAGATTCCTTCGGCTAGGGGAGGTACATATCTTTCCTTGAGTGGACCCCATAACTCTGGACAGTGAAAGTTTATATATTGTTCAAATCGATCATGCCAATATGCGTAATCCATGTCAGCCGAAAACAGAGGAGGTTTATTATTAGAACCAACATCGTGATTCTGTTTTAACATATCCCTAATTCCTTTGATGTCTTCTTTATCAGCAACACCAGCCATTGAAGATATACCTGAAACTTCACTCAAAAACAAAAGCTTGAAAACTTGTTAGTATCAAAAGGCGTCACTTAGTAAGTGACGCACTCAAGTGTCGCACGACTAGCGGCACTTGGTAAGTGAAGCTATCGAGTGACGGATGAAGTGACTGATGACACTATAAGTAAGTGTCGCTCAATCAGACAAGTGACTCACGCAAGTGACGTACTTGAGTGAAGTACTAAAACAAATAGGCGTCACTAGTAAAAGTGACGCAGTAAATCAAAAGGCGTCACTAAAGAAAGTGACGCAATAAATCAAACAGGCGTCACTAACAGAAGTGACGCTTGATAATCAAGTGACGTGCAACAGTGACGCACGTAATTGACGGTGGATTAAAGTTAACGGCACTTAAGTTAAGTGTTGTATAAACCTCAAATGACGCTTCAAGTGACGCGTTCAAGTGACTGTATAACCCTAATTTGGGATTAGGTAGTGCCGTTGTAAGTGACGCGTCCAAGTGATGGATCGAGTGTCGCAAAACGGCTGCAAAATCTCAAAACCCTAAAAAAATCGAACTTTCGTAAACCTAACGAAAATTCCTTGAACCCTAATGGATGAAACCTGTAAATGATGAAGAATATCGACTGTATTTCACCTTAGCAACCCAAAATCCGTATGTAATCTTGATTCTCGATTAAAACAAAACCGAAATCAACCCAAAACACCTTCTAAATGTCAATATTATCACCTAAATGCTCTGATACCAGTTGAGAGTGCCCCTTGCGTAGGATCTAGATGACAATTGACTACAATTGAAAGGTGGAATCAATCAATTGCGTGTATTACTAATGAACACAAACCGAAACAAATGTAATTAACAAAGTAAACGAAGATATCAACTTGTATTATGAATTGGGAACGATTACAGAGGGATTTAGTCGACAAATGGTGCTAGGGTTTCGTCAACCCTAGCCGGAAACCCGTAGGTTTGTATTTATACTAAAAGTCAGCCGACATGCGTCACTTGTGGAAGTGCCGCATGTGGCCGCCTTCATGCGTCACTTACCTAAGTGACGCTATGCGTCACTAAGGCAAGTGACGCCTAACCTAAAACTTAAGTGTCGCATATAACAAAACTATATATTTCACTATACAACTAACGACACTTATTACAACTCGATAGACCAACTGACAGACAACCTAATATGCATCAACAAATAATGATGATAATGGTCAGGGAGGTGGTCATGGAAATGGTCAGGGTAGAAATTTAGAAAGTGAAGATGAAGATGATGTCAATATGGAGGATCAACAACCCATATCATCTGTCATTAAAAGGAAAAGGACATGTGACACCTCTCCTGCGTCTATGCCTCCATCTAAGAAACAACAGGTCAGTGACCCTCAATCACATACTGTCATATCTGAGGTAACTGTACCTTCATCTACACCACCTACCCAAATCTTACCCTCACCAACAGCAACTAAACCTATCCTTACCCAAACAATCACCACAACTACACTAACCCCAGCAACTATTATACCAATCTCCACAGAAACTCTCTCCAACACTACTACATCAGACACTTCCCCTACAGCATGCCTTTCCTCTGACTCAACCTCAGGTTTCCCTTGTCCTGATGAGCAGGAATTGATTTCGAAAATAAATTTTGAGGCTGAGTTAAGAGAAGAACAAGAAAGAAAATGGTTGCTGAAAGAGCAATCTGATGTTGATCGAGCTTACCTGCTGGAATTAAGCATTAAAGATGCAAATGAAAGGGCCAGACTGCTTAAACTTAAGCAAGATCAAAAAGAGTCTGATGCTGCAATTGCCAGGGTACTCGCTGAAATTGAAGAGAGTGAGCTAGAGCAACAGAAGTTTAAAATATCAGCTAGCAAGAGCTCTAAAAAGAAAGGGGGAGCTGTCAAAACATTAGTGGATAGAAAATGGGATGAGATAGATAGAAAAAGGTTTGCTGCCCGTATGACAGGGAGATCAAACCCTGCACCTATTACCAAGCTAAAGCTAAAGAAGTCTAAAAATCAATCTCAACCTCAGATACTCATTCAAAGAGGTTCAGAGACTCAAGCCATGCTACTTGATCAAGTATGCAAGCTGCACAGAGAGGAATGGAATGAGATCAGACTTGCTATCAGTCACTCTACAAGTGCAGCTAAGGCTGATGTCCTAAAAGAGATTGATAGGCTATTTCAGAAAATGGTGTCACTGAAACTTCTCAGACCAGAAGATATTGTCACATATGGTGAAGAAAGTGTTCAGACACCAAGCCCAAGGTATAGGTCAGACACCAGCAGCATCTATCGAATCCCCAATACTTTAAAGCTAAATCTATCTATCCCTGTTGGAGTGCCAAAGCTTGAAGGACATGAGGTCACTGAGGGGGAGAAAGGTCTGGTATACAGAGACTTAAATGGTGTCCTAAGGTTTCAAAGAGAAGCTGAGCTTGAGAAGGTTGATCAGAATCAACTTGTTCACCTAATCAGGTCAGCAAGCATACTTCCAAAGAACTCAAAGATCAGAAAAGCTATTCTCGATGAAGCCTTGGCAAGAAAAGTCAGATGCCTGCCCTCTCAAGAAAAATATGAGCTTGAAGATGAACTTAGAACTGTAAAAGAGGAGGAAAAGTGGAGAGATAAGTAGTATAGTCTACCTGTAATAGATAGCATCTGTAAATATTTATATATATAATGTTCTCTTTTGATATATCCTTGTTGGAAAAGATTACAAGTATAAGTCTCTGAACGACCAAACAACTATCAGACAACTGAAACCTCTCTGCAACAAATGTCACTCAAGAATTTTCACAGAGCTTCAATCACAATCATTTAGGGGGAGATTTTTGAGTCACTGGTCGCTGATCTCAACTTATTAGTCGCTGATATGAAGTCACTGATACTCTCTCTCTGAAAGACTTATTGAAAATGATCGTAGTTGAAGCTGCAGTTGCAAAAGTTTTAGTCTCTGATCCTATCTCTCCTGTTAGAAGTTGAAGAACCTATCAAGATAAAAGACTCAACTGTGTGTGACGCTGATACTCATATATCAGCGAGAGTCTCCAAGTCTTTTTAAGTTATTCCTTCTGCTGAATAAAAGAAGTCACTCTAGTACTATAGCTCAAGTTACTCTTCAGAGCACGTTAGCTCGCAGCGAGTAAGGAGAACTTCTACTACTTCAGTGACTGCAGCATTAAATGTTGCATTAATAAGGAGTTGACATATTCTACACTATTACGGCGCCACGCGTGATCCTCGTGACTTGGTCCAACATAGAAAATAACGTGGCAGCAAGTGATTGGCTTCAAGGTAAAAGGTGATATTTCCCAAGACAGAATGTCGGACCATGATGTATCACATCTCAACTACCTCACCAATCAAGCAGCAACACGTGTCCTTCCAGATCCGGAAATTAAGGATTTCAGCGTCTATAAATAGCGTAGTATATTGTACTCCATTTGGTGTCGGTTGTTCGTATTGTTACTTGTTTTTCAGTAACTAGTTTGTCTAAGATACGAACAACACCAGCAACTGAACTAATAGCGTGTTTGTCCACTATTGGTTCATCTCAGCGAGTGAGCAAGTTAGCGTGTTTGTCCACTACTGCTCATCTCCATTTGTAAGAGCTGTATTGTTTGATTTAGATTAGCTTTGGCTAATCTATTCCGCAATCAACAATAGATAAATTTCATCAATAAAAGAATTTATCTTTCAGCTAGTATTGCATCAGCAATTGAATTGCTTATCATACTTATATATATTTGTGTTCATATTGCTGTCATTTAAATATGGTTAAAAACTTGCTAAATAAATTAACACATTAAAACAGAAAAGTTTTTAATTGTATTCAACCCCCCTTCTACAATTAACTCACTGTTAACGATTCATAATCACTAACATAATAGTAATTAGGGACTCACACCTTAGCCTCTCATTCTTCCTCTTGCTCAACCTCTTTGTTTCTCTGTCTCTCCACCTTATTTTCTCTCGACAATCAACCTTCACGAAGTAGTTGGTGACCCGACGTGCATGTTTTATGTAAGTTACATATACACTTGTATTTTAAAAATACGCATTATGTTTGTTTTGGTTGTGTTCGTGTAGGTGCTCATCTTTTTCAGCTGCGCGTTTGGGCGTTATACAATCTCTGTTATTTTTGAAGAGCTTTTTGATATCATGCTATGTGTTCTAATTTTGTTGATGATGTAATACAAGTGTTTTGTTTTCATTTGTCTGTGTGTGTCGCTGTTTGACCACTTAACCTCTACTATCTTTTGTTTCGATTATGCAGGTTGGAGACTTGGAGTTGACTTGCAAGTTTTTAAATGATATGCAAGACCTTGATTTTTTCACATGAACAGAGGTGTGTGTATGCATGTGTTGGTTTTGGTCATTTTAGGTTTTAGTTTTGTTAGTGTTTATCTTTCTCCTTTGTTTATATGGTGTACGTATGACTATTTGTAGTAGTTCATGTTGATTTAAGCTTTTGGGTGGTTGTAGGGTGGTGGGCAGTGGCGTAGCTAGAAATTTCAATTTGGGTGGGCCAGAATAACGCAACTACTAGTAATTCTTGAAAAAAATATGATTAAATACAGAAAAAACTTACAAAAAATATGCAGCTAGATTGTTTTAGCATCACAAGACGCTTTTCTACATCGTCAAATTTATCTGAAATATAATCTAAGCTAAAAGTATTGGTAATTTTTTTTTAATCCAACGAACTAGATCATCATAAAGAAAGTCATAGCCTGTTCTATTACGCAATAATAACATCCTACAATCATCAAATGTTTTAAATAAATGTAATTGATCCATTCGAACCAAATTAAAAGATATAAAAACTGAAATTTCTGAAGGAACAATAAATTATTATTTAATGTGGTGAAAGAAAAAATGAAGTTAAACTAATACTAAATCAACAAATAAATTTGATGAATTAAATATAAATTATAAATTGGTTAATACCTATCAGGCTTAAGCGATTGCAAATTAGGATCTGAAAGTTTTGTGGGGTATATATCTTTTGTTCGTGTGGTATCTATCTCTGATTCAATAATAAGGATTGTTAATTGTTAATTTAGTACTAACAATTATATGGGACAATCTGTTTTGTATCTTAGAATTTTAAAGAGGGCCAATACTATTTAAAAACTTAACATTTATGGTGGGCCTCTTTGTGCTATATTAGTAATACTATCAGTAAACTTTATACATTTACTACTAAAACTCAAAATTTCTTGGTGGGCCTAGGCCCTTTTTGGGTCTAAGGTGGCTACGCCACTGGTGGTGGGCATGCAAGATACTCCGTATGAAAGTGGCCAAGTGGGAGATTTTTGAAGATTGAAGATAATGAAGAAAAAAGAATGTATGTTTTAGGTTCTATTTGGTTACAAACACCAAAGGCTTCTGATTTTTTCATATTTTTTTTATTCATGCTTTATGTATCATTTTGTATTATACACATGTCATAGGGTATTTATTTATGATTTTGTTGGGACATGTATGTGTGACAACAGATCTAGCTTGTAATAGTACTAGTGATTATTGTAATCAAGTTTGTACAATTGATTTGGATTTGTAAATGATATTAGTTTGGTATTAATATTCGTTAAATATATTAGTATGTTAAAGTGTTAGACGAATATCGAATACGATGTTACAAACTAAAGTCTGTGAGATGAGATCTCAAGTCGCAGAGCTTAGTCATGCGAGATGAGATCTGGGCTCGCAGAGCTGCGAACCGAGTCGAGATGGGCTTGGTCGTGGGCTGCGAGTTGAACTCGACTCGCAGAGCCCATCGACCTGCGAATCGAGTTTGGCTAAAACCTATAAATACTCAATTAGGTCAAATCCGTAGGAGACTTTTGGCAATTCGTTTTTCTAGAGAACTAAAACGATTTTAAGCATTCATAAGGTTAGGTATTGATCGATTAACATTAATTAATCGATACAAAACCCTGTTGATTAACCAATTCGCTATTATCTTGCGAAACAAATTGTTCACATACTGTGAACCAAGTATTGAGGAATTCCGCGCCTTAATACCTAAGATAACCTCGTTATCGATCCACGTACTAGGGACTTACAATTGGTATCAGAGCTTTCGGGCTAAATACTTAGTTATTTCGAGGTTATTTGGATAATAACGATAGATTTAGGGTTGTTGTTACGTTTAATCTTCGTAAAAACGACCAAAATCAGTCTCTGGAAGTGTTTAGTTTCGTAATCGACCGAAATCTTAGGGTTTAATCGATTAGAAAACTAAAATTTTCGCTTTAGGGTTTTTCAGCCGATTCTGCGAACTGAGTTCCCCTCTGCGAACTGAGTTCCCCCTGCGAACCGAGTTCCCCTGCGAACTGAGTTCCCCCTGTGAACCGAGTTCCTGTCCTGCGAGTCGAGTTTCTGCGAAGTGAACTTTCTGATTTTTCTGATTGTTAATTCCCGAAACTTTTAAAATGTCTGACATTAGTAAAATGATTGAGATGGAGCACGAGGTTGGAAAATCTAATACTCCACCTAAGTTGTTACGTGTTGAAGACTATTACAGTTGGAGAGATAGGTTTGAATCTTACTGTAGATTCCATAATCTCTCAATCTGGATGTGTATCAAAGGAGGATACACGGCACCCACCCAAACTGTTCAAAATGTTGTTGTTGTGGTATCATATAATCTGATGAGTGAACAACAAAAGAAAGACTATGAGAATGAGAATAAAGCTCATTCTTGTATCAAGATGTGCTTATCTAAGGAAATTAATCATCAGTTAAAATCTTTTCATACTGCTAAAGCACTCTGGGAAGCGCTTGAGAAAGGATGTCAGGGAAGTCCACAAGTGCAAGCAAGCAAGAAGAAGCTTCTGAAAAAGCAGTTTACTTTGTTTAAAGCTTTTAAAGGAGAAACTCTTGATGCTTATGTTACTCGTTTCTACCATTTGTTATCTGAGATTGAAAACCATGAAATCACTATTGAGGAGGTAGAGAAACCGACAAGTTTCTTGAGGGTTTACCTTCTAAATGGGAGATGTATGGTGTGATGATTACAGACAATGAAACCAGATATGCAACCATGACTCTTGAGCAGGTTATTGACAAGCTCAAGGGATATGATTTCACTAAGAAGTCGAAAGATACTGATTCTGATCATGTTCAGGATCCAGGACTGTATCATGGAAAAACTACTATCTCGACTGCTTCCTCAAGTTTGACCACTGCTTTATTTGTTGGTAATGCTGATGGAAATGGTGAAATGATAACTGATGAACTGTGTTTCATTACATCATTTGGAAATGAAGCTAACGGGAAACCTTCTGAGAAGTCACCTCAAGAACATCAAAAGATGCCTATGAGTGTGAAATCTGCTGAGCAGCAACTGTCTGTTCTTGCTTCATTTATAGCTTCATATGAGAATTATATTGATTGTAAGATTAATGATCCAATTCTTTTTGATGAAGACTATGATCAGATAGATCCTGATTATCTTGAAGAAATAGATCTCCAGGACCAACTTGCTTTGTTGTCAAGGAGAGTTAAAAATTTCTTAAAGAAAAATGGAAGAAAGGTTGTTGGCAACAGATCAGGGTTTGATAAAACCAAGGTCAAGTGTTATAACTGTAAAAGTTATGGACACTTTGCTAGAGGATGCCAAAGACCTAAGGTAGAGACTGGTGAAGGAAACAAGGCTCGGGAAATACATTGCATTCCAAAGCCTTAGTAGTGAAACAGCTAGATGGGTCTTATGATTGGAAAACTCAGTCAGAGGAAGCTTTGATGGCTGAGATTGACGATCAAGAGATTATAGCTGAGTCATTATCCTATATGCCCACTGATCCATCTTTTGAAATAAAGGTGCCTGAGACTCCTGTTAAAGCTAATGTTGATGATGTGTTAGATTTGGGTTCAACTGAAGATTTAGATCCTGTAGATTTTGTAGCTAAGATGGCTGATTTGCAAACTGATAAAAAACGGGTATGCCTAGATCTTGTCTCTCTTGTTGATCTTTGTCAGTTAGTTTCTAGTTTACAGTCTCAAGTTAGTGCTTATGCTGATTCCTATAAGACTTTAACTGAAACTAATAATACCCTGTCATCTCAACTTAGCGCACTTAGTAAATCCAGTGAGGCTGTAAGATCTGAACTTGACTTAGCTAAGTTAGATATATGTAGGTTAAGTGATGATAAACAGGCCTTAATGGATAAGATTAAGGCAGATGCGGCTGACAAGACAGCTTTTAGAGATACCGTGAATGAAAAATTAATTATCATAGACGGTCTCTATATGAACATAAATGACTTGAATCTGTCCATTGCTAATAAGGATAAGGAGTTAGCTGATTGCAAAACAAAACTTGTAGCTCAGAATCGTAAGCTTGAGAGCTATAGAACATCTGAAATGGATAAAATGTTAGGTGCTCAGCGTAGTGTGAAGGATATGTCTGGCTTAGGTTATAATGATATGCCTCACCCATTCAATTCAAATTACACTAAAACTCCTGTAGATATTGAGATGGCGGATGTTAACCCTGAGACGAAGGTAACTAATAAACCGGAAAATGTAGAGGCACAGAAGAGTGTTATTAAGAACCCTTCATCTGATGATAGTAAGAAAATTCCTCACACCAAAGTACATTTTGTACCGGGTGGAGTAATTAATGATACTAATACTGATGAAGTGGTTAATAAAGAACATGTCATTGAACCTTTAGTGCCTAAGACTCCGGTAGCGGATACAAAAGTTAGTAAGTCACGTAAACAGATGTCTTGCTTTAAGTGTCACCAAAAAGGACACGTAGCTTCTTGTTGCCCAAATAAGAAGTTGGAAGCATCACATAAGTTAGTGAATACTGAAAAGACACCGACTATTACTAGTTCGATTGTAGATAGGTTAGGCTCCAAACCGGGATTAGGAAGCAAACCTGTAAACATTCTGAAAAAAGATAGTAATCATAGTGTCTCTCCACCTAAACCTAAAAGGGCTTATACTCTAAACGAAAATACTTTCAATAAGCCAAAAGATAAGACACCTTCGAGGTTTAGGACCCCAAGTAGAAACCATAGTCAATTTGAGAATGGCTCTACTTCGAGTGCACAGGGAACTAAGTATGTGTCTAGGAGGTTTTCTACTCACTCTCCTCATAGGCCTAAGTCTACAGATAATCAACAATCTCAAACTCCTTTGAAGGTTACCAAGACTCCCGATGGGAATAGTTATGGTTACTTTAAGGAGGTTCAGATTGTAGATGATCAGGGACAATCCAAGACCGTAATGGCTTGGGTCCCTCTTGATAACTAACTGTGTACCACTTGTTATGTGTAGGAGCAGACTATGAACAAGGCAAGCTGGTGGTATGTAGACAGTGGATGCTCAAGACACATGACAGGTGAAAGAAGTCTACTGAAGGACTTCAGAGAAGGTTTCAAGCAAAAAGTAAATTTTGCAGGAGACAAAGGAGGAGTAATTACTCGGAAAGGAAAAGTTTCAAATGGAACTTTGACTCTAGAGGATGTGAATTATGTTGAAGAACTAACTCATAACCTAGTGAGTGTTTCCCAAGTCTGTGATAAAGGTCATCCAGTTCATTTTAATGAAAAGGAGGCTTTAGTCCTGAAGCCAGGCTTCACAATCCCTGAAGAATGGATATTGATCAGGGCACCAAGGAAGAAAGACATCTATGCGATAAACATGGATGTTCCTAATTCTTCAATGGTATCTACATGTTTATTATCCAAGGTTTCGGAAGCAGACGCGCTACTATGGCATAGGAGAATGGCACACCTAAACTGGAGAAAGATGAACTACATAACCAAAAATGGTTTAGTTTTGGGTGTACCGCAAAAACGTTTCGAGTCTGAGGATAAGTGTGTTCCTTGTATGAAAGGAAAGCAGCATAAGAAACCACACAGATCTAAGACTGAGAACTCAATCTCCTTACCATTTGATTTGCTACACATGGATCTCTTTGGCCCAATAAGCAAAAGAAGCATAGGTGGCAAATGGTATTGTCTAGTTGTCACAGATGACTATTCTAGATTCTCGTGGGTATTTTTCTTAGGATCTAGAATGAAACTCCAGGTATTCTAATTGAGTTTTTAGATCAAATTGAAAATGTATACAAAATGAGAGTTAAGCGTATTCGTAGTGATAACGGAACAGAATTCAAGAATTCGACGTTCGATATCTATTGCTTAAGTAAAGGGATAATTCATCAATTCAGTGCACCATATGAACCTCAACAGAATGGTGTGGCTGAAAGGAAGAACATAACGTTGATTGAAGCTGCTAGAACAATGCTTGCAGATTCAAAGCTTCCGGTCATCTTTTGGGCAGAAGCAGTGAATACAGCATGTCATGTTCTGAATAGAGTTCTTATGGTGAAAAAGCATAACAAGACTTGTTATGAGCTTTTGAACAATAAGAAACCAAACTTAAAAGGATTTGAACCCTTTGGAGTTGCTTGTACAATATTGAAAACTGGGAATCAAGCTAAATTTGGTGATAAGGCTGACGAAGGATTTTTCTTAGGTTATATGCCTAATTCTCCAAATAAAAGGGTTTTCAATAAGGTCACTAGTCGTCTGGAGATAGTTTATAACATTGAAGTTACAAGCTATACACCAGATGTACATAAGGGATTAGATTGGCAATTTGATTATTCCGATCTCTTTCAGTCATTTAAAGTTCCCATAAGTGACTTTGTCAGTGATTCAGAGATTTCACAACACTTATTGAATGGAGACTTGGACAATGGTCTGTCTTCAACATCGAGTGTTTCGAAATCTGGAATCAGGACAACAGATGACTCAAATGAAGTTTCTTCAAGTGGGTCTCAACAATTTTCAAAGGATAAGTATCAAGAAACAGAAGATTCTGAAGAGGATCTTCAAACGACGTTTGATGATGTGCTTACTTCTTTGAACCATTTAAAGATCTCTTCAGCAAGTTCAGAAGAAATGCCTTCATTAGAAGAGATTGGTACTAACTTAGAAGATGAGTTAATAGTTGACCCTATACCGGTTACAAGAATGAGTAAGAATCATCCTGTTGAAAACATCATCGGTGATATTAATACTCCTGTTCAAACTAGGACTCAATCTAAAGCTAGTACTTCTGAAAATTTAGAAAGCTTGTATACTGCTATGAAAGAGACAGGGATTCCTAATCAATGTCTATATTCATGCTTTATCTCACAAGTTGAGCCTAAAAATGTGCAAATGGCTCTCATAGAAAGCTCGTGGGTTGAAGCTATGCAAGAAGAACTGCAACAGTTCTCAAAATTACAAGTTTGGGAGTTGGTTGACCTTCCAAAGGGAGAATATCCAATTGGAACTAGATGGGTATTTAAGTGTAAGAGAGATGAGCAGGGAGTCATTACTCGCAATAAAGCACGTCTAGTGGTTCAAGGTTTTAATCAACAAGAACGCATAGATTACAACGAAGTGTTTGCACCAGTTGCTAGGCTAGAAGCAATTAGAGTATTCTTAGCATTCACATCTTTCTATGATATAAAGGTTTATCAGTTGGATGTTAAGAGTGCCTTTTTGTATGGCAAAGTGGAAGAATTGGTGTATGTTGCTCAACCTCCAGGGTTTGCTGATCATGATTATCCAGATAGAGTATATCGTTTGAATAAGGCTCTATATGGATTACATCAAGCACCGAGGATGTGGTATGCAACACTATCAACGTATCTACTAGATAATGGATTTACAAGAGGAGCAATTGATAGTACATTGTTTGTAAAATGGAACAAGAAAGACTTTCTATTAGTACAAGTTTATGTTGATGACATTATCTTTGGATCTTCTGATGAAAAGATGTGTCAAGAATTTGAGAAAGTCATGAGAAAAAGGTTTGAGATGTCTGCAATGGGAGAGTTGAAATTCTTCTTAGGGTTACAAATTGACCAAAAGAAGGATGGATTCTTTATTCATCAATCTAAATATGTTTATGAGTTATTAGAACGCTTTAAAATGGATGACAGTAAAGTCTACAATACTCCGATTCCAGTTAATCACAAACTAGGTCCGGATACATCGAGTGATCAGGATGTGGATCCTACTCTATATAGGGCCATGATTGGATCACTAATGTATTTGACTGCCTCTAGACCTGACATTATGTTTTCTGTTTGTCTATGCGCAAGATATCAGGCCAATCCGAAAGAGTCACATATGCAGGCTGTTAAACGGATCTTTCGTTACCTCAAAAGGCAACCGAAGCTGGGACTTTGGTATCCAATTGATGGAGACTTAGATCTAGTAGCATATACTGATTCGGATTATGGTGGATGCAATCAAAATAGGAAATCTACGACCGGAGGATGTCAATTCTTAGGAGGTAGATTAGTATCTTGGCAGTGCAAGAAGCAAAGCTCAGTAGCCATCTCTACATGTGAAGCTGAGTATGTTGCAGCTGCCAGCTGTTGTTCTCAAGTTCTTTGGATACAACAGCAACTGCGGGATTACGGGTTAAATATAACCAATACTCCTATGATGATTGACAACGAATCTACTATGTCAATCACCAACAATCCTGTGAAGCACAGTAAAACTAAGCACATTAATATTCGACATCATTTTATTAGAGACTGTGCTGAAAAGAAAATGATAAGGTTAGTTAAGGTTCCGACTGCGGATAACTTAGCAGACCTCTACACGAAGGCGTTCGACAGAGCAAGATTTGAGACATTGGTTCAACTGAATAGAATGAGAAATCCAGAGTGAGTAGTCTTCCAAGGGTATTTTAGTAATAGTTAGTAGTTATTTTTAGTACTTATTTTTTTTTTAAAAAAAAAAAGGGGGGGGGGGGGGGGGGCGTATAGCATTCAAGTGCTTGTTACCTGCGGGGAATCGCCTCCAATAAAAGAACAAACGAAGTTCTTTTAGAAAAAGTTTTAAGTTTTTAGCTGTAAAAACTTGGGAGATGATAGTACATTAGGAGAATAAGTATAAGAATAATAACTTTAAGTATTAAGTACGATGTGTTAGTAGATTCCTAAAAAGTTGCACTAGAATAATGATTTTTAACTAGGATTACACTTATATTTATCTTATTATACACCTATATCCACTGCTAATAACTTGTCCTTTTATTTACCAAGTGATAAGAATAACTTAAGTCTAGTCAGCTTCATCATACGATTTATTGGTAGGCAGGTTATGCTAAGATTTCCGAGCAGTTAAGAAGTATAAATTTCATGTGTCTTATCTAATGTGATCTGCTATATAAATGTATGCAATATGTCTTAATTGTTGAATGACAGTACTGCCGTGCACTGTGATCTAAAAAAAAATGATACAAAGTATCATAATGTCAAAAGGTGAGTTATATGTTTCTAAAGAGCATCATTTAGTAACCTCTACCTAACATATGAAAGATACAAAGTATCTAGTGTCAAGTGTATGTTATATGCTTCTAAAGAACATCATTTAGTAATCTCTACCTCTCTAATACAAGATACAGTGTTATGTGTTGTACTTGAATTCTTCAGTATGTTGTATAGCAGAAAACACTAGATATTGTGCACATTAATAATAACAGTTTTGCTCAGAAATCTGTGTGTAATTTGTTTATGTGGATCATAATATTGATAATCGTCTTGAACTGTCTATGATATTCGAACATTCACTTTTGTGAATAATAAGAAATAATAAGTTATTTTTCAATGAAGTGTTATTTCATGTGGATAAAGGTACATAAGATATAATTTTATAAATATAAGTTTATTACTGATTAAAGTTGTGATTTTATTGTGCTTATATGAATCTCATGAGGTATGTATACTAACAATCGTCTTAGGCTTATTACAATCTAATAAGTACAGCTTATTCTTTTTAATATGATCCCTAAGCAGTTAAAACTTTAAGTGTTTACTATTAAGTTAGTTTATTAGAATGTTAGTAGTTTTATTATTTTAAGTTGTGTAATTATTTCTTGGAATTAACAAATAAAAGTTTTAATTATTCTTCTTATTTTATTTAGTGTTTACCCTTTGGAATTAAATTAAACTAGTTCTCTTATATCCGTGTTGAATAAATGTCTCAACTTCAAGTGAAAAACGATTTGTTTATTTTTGACTTAAATTTTGACTTAAGGCCATTTTAATAGTGGTATAAGTCAACTATGCAAAAACATTTATTGTTTTGGCTACATAATTACTTAATTACGTTTTAATTTATACTTTTCATTTAATTCGTATTTTAAACTAATATTGCGAGTTTGACCAGTCAAACTTGGCGAGCCGAGTTTAAACATGCGAATCGAGTAATAGTATAAAAGAAACAAATTAAATGAACCGAACCACACTTTCCTATTCACTCTGCGAACCGAATCCACACACCTCTGCGACTCAAATTTTGGCGAAACGAACCGAATTCATTTTTTGGTTGATTTTCTGTTTTACGTACAAGGAAGGAGTTTTTCAATCCACGAACCTTTTACAACTTTTCATTACGCATCTATTGAAGTAAGATTCATGGCTTTTCACTGTGTATTTTGTGAGAAATCGATCGGTTTATGTTTTTGAATGTTTCGGTTTAGTTTATCACGGATTTTGACCAATTAGTGATTTAGAAAATCTAAAACATGCTTACAATGCTTAATCGATGGTTAATGAACATGTTATAATCGATTAATTGCTTCGAAACATATTAGATT
This sequence comes from Pseudognaphalium luteoalbum, assembly GCA_963422505.1. Taxonomy (NCBI): domain Eukaryota; kingdom Viridiplantae; phylum Streptophyta; class Magnoliopsida; order Asterales; family Asteraceae; genus Pseudognaphalium; species Pseudognaphalium luteoalbum. The sequence continues at coordinate 42,327,789 of OY730194.1, forward strand.
GAAAATTTGAAGTTTGAATTCATTGAGCAGATGGTCCTGCGAACCGAGATCTATCTTGCTTCGCAGCCCGCTCCAACGAACTGAGATGACTTTAGTTGACCGAAGCGAGATGAGTTCATCTCGTTTGACTTCAGTTGACCGAAGCGAAACGAGTTCATCTCGTTTGACTTGGGTTGACCGAAGCGACTGGAATTCAACTCGCAGGGTTTCTGCGAAGCGAGTTGAAAGATTTAATTAATTTTATTTTTATTTTTTATTTTTAAAATTGACTTAATTTGACTTTGAGAACTGAATTAACTTGGTTGACTTCAGTTGACTATGTAAAATTAAGTAAATTTTATAATTTTTCAATTATAACTTGTTTTCGATTTGAGAATCGTTTGGTTACAAATAATTAACAAGTTATCCGTTTTTATACATATAGACTTAAGAACTTTTGTTTATAAGTTAAAATATGTGTAATATCTTAACAATTTAAGTTATTTCATATCAAAAGTCTTCCGACTCATAGCGTAGTCGTGCAGCGTGTCCCGATATTTATCGGCGGTATGATAACTCGAATTGTTTGTCATAGCTAACGGGCTTTATATATAATTTATAGAATATAATTGAACAAGTTAATTCAATTAAGTTTCAGTGAATTATGTTATTAGTTGATAGTATACTTAGACGTTTGATGATCTTTTTGATCATACTACGTTAAAGTGTAAATTATCTAATGCTCGTTAACTTAACCTTTTTGCTATTTGTGTAATTTTGAATTACAGATATGGCTAACAGATATTTTGAGAAGGGTCACAACATCTTGGTGAATTTAGATGTCAATGAGCGTGGTGCTGAGCGTTTTGAGCAGATTTTGACATATTTAGCACGTTCGAGAATTCGATTTGCTATCAATGAGTCACCTCCACTGAACAAAGACCTTCTTATGCAGTTTTGGATGAACATTGTCTATGATGGTGCTGCTAATCCGCCTACAATACGTACGACGGTAAATCAGCATCCGATTTCTTTTACTGCTGATGATTTATGACAGCTACTGCAGCTAGGAACTCCTGAGCTAGAAGCTGGTCCGGCTGCTTATTCAGCTGACTTTATCGAAGGAGCTCTAGGTCGTACAGGTTATTCAGGACCTAGGAGAGGACGCCAGTTTGTCAAGGCATTCGTACTAGGACAGTGGAGATTTCTTTTTACTGTTATAGTATCTATTTTTGGAAACAAGAAGTCAGGATTAGATGAGCTTAGTCCTGAGTTGATGTCAGCTGTACTGTCACTGGTTTACAATAAACCATACAGTTTCTCTTCTTATATCTTTCAGTCCTTTAGAGGACAGATCACCGGAGCTGCTAGGACGTTGTTTATTCTTTATCCTAGATTCTGCATGCTTCTGATTCGAGCTCAAGTTCCAAATTTGCCAGCTTATGCAGCTGATTTTCAAGTTGAGACCATCGGACTGCGAGGTTACAACGCTTGCTTTTTGTTATCTAAGCGTAAAGATGAGATTAAGCCTGAGGCAGCTGATCTTTTTGGGCATCTTCTTGATGCTGATTATGTTGCTTCACCAAACAATGGTTGGACGGATGCCGGAGCTCACGTTCAAGCTCAAGCTCAACAACACCAACAAGCTCAACCTCAACCAGCAGCAGAGTCACAGGAGCTCATTGAGGATGTTTTACATCAGGCTGAACATCAAGGCCAACAAGTTGTGCCTGAGCTAGCTGCTGAGGTTCTTCATGAGGTTTTAATACAGATTGATGATGATACAGATCCCTTGCTACGGGATATTGATAGTTATGTTGCACAATCTGAGGTAATTTTATAATTATATAGTAATATCGGTACTTCGTTGTTATATTATTATCACATTATTATTACATAATGCAAATGATATAGATATTTAGTTAATTAGATATTATTTCTAATTATGAAATATAAATATCATTATGTTCAGGGAGCTGAGACTGCAGACCCAGAGGTCACTCGATCTGAGGGTGAGCAGGGACAGCTTGATAGATCTGAGGGTTTACCTTCTAAGGTATTTATCAGATTAATCATAAATATATAGAACTTGTATGATAGAGCTTTTAGCTAATCATAAATGTTTAATATATTTAATATTTAGGATTCTGATGTTGGTCCATCTGGAGGCCGTGATGGTCAATCGGCTTCAGATGATGATGATAGTACTCCTTCTCCACCTCCGGATGCTGGTTATATTAGATACCGATCTTGGATGATTCCAGATCCAGCACTGAAGGAAAAGAGAAAGGCTAAGGAAGTTGATCCAGACTTCAGTATTATTGATGAGGGTCCTGAGGAAGAGGATATACCTCTTATTCCTCAACGCCGTAAGCGTTCCAGGACATTGATCATTCAGGATGGTATGTTTTATTAAGAGTTAGATAATCTTAACTTGTTGTTTATCAGGAGTTAAACTGGGACAGTTAATTCTGTGACAGTTGCTCAAGATACATCCCAGGTAGAGATGATGATACCGGTGGTTTCTGAACCAGTATCTGAGATAAACGTTTAGTACTACGAGTATTATAAATATTTAATTAGAGATTGAGACAGAGTTATCTGTAACAATTACTTATTTAATTATATCTAACTTTATAGGCTGAGAAACTGCTTGAGTTAGTGGAACCAGAAATGGTTTCCAAGACTGTTGAGGAGGGAGTTGCAAAACTGGTGCATGATGCTCAGTTTCCGACCAATAAAGCTAGTAGATTTGCAGCTAGTCTTCTCAAGGAAGCGTTATCTCAAGCTATTCCACCACTTACACGTGAATCATACATTGCTTCAGTGACACCGCCTGGACCATCAACAATTTCTGTTATTCCGACGACTGATGCTGAAAGGATTACATCCTTAGAGTCAAGAGTTAAGGAATTGGAACAGAGTAATTCTAGGATTCCAGGGTTGTTAGCTGAGAATGTTTCTCTTGCTCAGCAGATGGTTCATATCAGTGAATCGCATTTGACTCTGCTGAAGACTCATGATACTTTGCTTGCTGATTTTGCTGCCCAACGACTGAAGCTTGAACACTTAGAACGTTTGGTGTTGAGAGTGCATTCAGGACAGTCTGCTCAGGAGGAGATAATGATATATCATGAAGCTTGCAAAGAGGATGAGTTAGCTAAGAAGAGAAGAGATGATAAAGATGATGATCCCGATGCTCAAAAAGATGGTGAGCCGACTGGTCCTTCAAAGACTGGTGAGCAAGCTATTATTCAGGGGGAGTCTGCATGTGTTGGTGTTAGTGGTGATGGTGTTGGTACAAGTATTGCGGGTACAAGTGAAGCTGGTAAGACAGCTTAGACTTGTGTAGATATTTGTACTTAGAATTTAGTTGAATTATAATTGTAATTTATAATTGTAACTGAATAATTGTAACTTAATAGTTTTTGTAATATATTTGGCTTGAGATTATATTATAAATTGTTTAAGTTATTTGAATTTTTTTTAAAAAAAAGGTTAAATAAATTAGTGATCGAAAGTCTTACTACCTGAAGATTATATTATAAATTAGTGATCGAATTATAAGTTATATAGATTGGTTATATTAACACAATTGAAATGAATAATGAAATTTTTAGATTGATTCAGAGAAATCAATAAAAGAATTTATATTATTAATTTGATTTGTGTAGATATGGAAATGCTAGAATTGAGTGACTTTGGAAGTGATATGCTTGATGAAATCGATGAAGAAATTGATTTTGATCTTGAAGAAGGAGAATTTTTACTACCTGAAGATTGGACTGCTGTACCTGAGAATGTTCAAGACATTGGTGTAGATCCAGATGCAAATATTGATGAACACCATGTGAGTCCATCTATGACAGAAGTTATTATTGAAAATAATCAAGGTCCAACAGTTGTCGATGTAGATGAAGAAATCGATGACTCAACCGATTCTGAAAATGATGAAATCTTGATTCCTACCAAGAATCCAACAGTTTTTCTAAGAAAACTTCCAAAACAGAAAAAGAAGGTTGGAGTTTCTGAAGTTGATCTAACTGGGAAACGGGAACCTAAAAGAGGGATTATTGGTTGGTACTTTGACTCTGAGCTGAAGCTGTTTGCTATTAAAAGGTTTGACGGAGTTCAATATTTTGAGCGAAAGCTTGCAGTATTTAGTTCTTTGCCTAGATTTGAGATTCGAGATTTGGCTCGATTATCTTTGAATAACCCAAGTGATGATTTTGTTGGAAAATATGTTGAACACATAATCAAGACTGAGGTTAGAGCTAATAAATTTGAAAAGATTAAGCCAAGAAAAGGAAAGACTATTAAACTGGCAGAGAGAAGTCAAAGAACAGGACGAAGAAGAAGAAAGAAGATTTATCCATCTGTTAAGTGTTTACAGCAGATTCCATTGAAGACAATGCCACAAGATATTTTGAAAAATATGAAGAGTTGGCATGTGGATTCAGAGACTGGAGAAGCTATCATGGTTGAATCTTATGATGAGGTTGAAGGTGGTGAAAGAGAAATCTTCAGAGTTTATGACCATCGACACCTAATGAACATGTCGAAGAAAGATTTGATAAAATTGAATGAAAATAGAATCTTGACGACAGTAGCATGGGATGACTTAGCATGTGATTATCAAATGATGGTTAAGACTTGTATTAAATTGAAGATTTATGCTGGCAGTAAGATTTATAAGTAAAGATCAAAGACAACTTGAAGACATGATAGCATAGATGCTAGAGCTATTATCAAGGGGGAGTCTGTTGGGACATGTATGTGTGACAACAGATCTAGCTTGTAATAGTACTAGTGATTATTGTAATCAAGTTTGTCCAATTGATTTGGATTTGTAAATGATATTAGTTTGGTATTAATATTCGTTAAATATATTAGTATGTTAAAGTGTTAGACGAATATCGAATACGATGTTACAAACTAAAGTATGTGAGATGAGATCTCAAGTCGCAGAGCTTAGTCATGCGAGATGAGATCTGGGCTCGCAGAGCTGCGAACCGAGTCGGGATGGGCTTGGTCGTGGGCTGCGAGTTGAACTCGACTCGCAGAGCCCATCGACCTGCGAATCGAGTTTGGCTAAAACCTATAAATACTCAATTAGGTCAAATCCGTAGGAGACTTTTGGCAATTCGTTTTTCCAGAGAACTAAAACGATTTTAAGCATTCATAAGATTAGGTATTGATCGATTAACATTAATTAATCGATACAAAACCTTGTTGATTAACCAATTCGCTATTATCTTGCGAAACAAATCGTTCACATACTGTGAACCAAGTATTGAGGAATTCTGCGCCTTAATACCTAAGATAACCTCGTTATCGATCTACGTACTAGGGACTTACAGATTTTATTCTGATATGTAACAGAAGTCAAAATTTAAGAACTAATCTACTCTCACTATCTCTTCTTATTTTGCTTTATACAATTTGTATAAAAGTGTTTTCAGTGAGTTAAGTTTATTCTTTTAATTTCTATTTACTTAATTCGTTTATATGCAGTAGTTATTAAAATTAAAATTTTGCATATTAGGATTGAGGTGTTCGATGGCTCATATTTCAGCTTTCATATCATATCACATTTTTTTAATATATTTGTATCAAGTAGAGAACTAGACATGATATCAATTAATAAAGGTATATTTCCTTATTTTCGATCCAACATGATACTCTATATAATTTGAGTATAATATAATTGGCCTGGTTTAATTGGTATCACAAGATATGATGGTGAATAAAATGTTTTTTTTCTTTGTTTTTTTATTCGTAATTAGTCTTACAGAAATAGATAATTGTTATAATAAAAACAAAAATTAATTATTATTCGTATATGTAGTCTAGATGTGGCAATTTTAGATCCATTAGTTAATTATGGGTCAATTTGGTTAATTTTTAGGAGGTGATGAGTTTGTTGGGTCTCCTCCCCATTTTTTGGATGGGTTTAAATAGGTTTTTCAATATAACCTATAATTGTGTAACAATTAACCAACGGGTTTAGATGGGTCGAGGGGGAATATTTTTGAAAGTGCCTTAAGCTTGGATCTAGATGACAATTGACAGTAATTGATAGGCGGAATCAATCAATTACACTTAATGCTAACAAACACAAACCGAAACAATGAAATTCAAACAAAACAAACTTGTTTATTAGCTTGTATAACGTATTGGGATCGATTACAGAGAGGCTTAGTCGACAAATGGTGCTAGGGTTTCGTCAACCCTAGCCGAAAACCCGTAGGTTTCTATTTATACTAAAAAGTCAGCCGACATGCGTCACTTGTGGAAGTGTCGCATGTGGCCGCCTTCATGCGTCACTTACCTAAGTGTCGCTATGCGTCACTTAATCAAGTGTCGCTATGCGTCACTCAGGCAAGTGTCGCCTAAACTAAAACACGAGTGTCGCACTATACAAAAGCTATATTTATATTAAGAAACTAACGACACTTATTACAACTCGATAGACCAACTGACAGACACCTAATATGCATCAACAAACTCCCCCGTGTCTTCAGCTTGGTCTTCAAAATCTTCAAATTCTTTGAAATCGTTAAGTCTTTATTTCCAGCCAGCAGGAAATACACCACCAGCGTGTACTCCATTGGCTACGCAAATATCGATAATCTTCTGAAATTTAATCGCTTCAACTCTATCTCTTTCTTTGAACTGAATCCTATTCTGATGTAATCTTTTCATATCTTGTTCAGAGAGATTAATCAAACTTAATGGGTCAAAAACACAAAACACTTTTCTCTTGAGACCCCATAACGACCTCTTAGTAGGCTGAACAGCATCCCAAGCTGTTGTCACATTATTTCCAGTATCTGCAATAAAAGACTCCGGGTCTGTAGCTGGTTCAGAATTTGGAATGAATACAATCACAGCTTCACCCGTAACATCATCATATTCCCAATAAACCAACCTATTCAAAAAATCTAGTGGGATGATCTCCAAAGGTATCTTCTGTAGACACTTTGCTGGTGGATAGATCATCTTCACAATAGGCTGTCGGGTAACCGGATCTAGCTTCTTCTTAAATTTATACCTCATACCCAACGTCGGCTTTATCAAATTATACTTTTTACTGTTCATCTCACGATGTATGATCACCTGAAAGAAATCTGCTCGTGAATCTCGTGATCGGTTGATCAAGGGTATCTGAGCTAACCTTTGAAGCTCACACTTCGGCATAGTACTTATTTTATAAAACTTCATATTGAAGTACTGAATGCCGTCACTTCTCTTTATCATAAAAACAGAGTTGTTCTCATCAAATTTCCAACTCTTAATCAACCCCGTGTAATCAGATCTAACTTTGTAGCATTTACACGTAACCGGTACCTCGATAATCGGTTTAAGCACAATATCCGGTTTTGTTGTAGAAGTTGATGGCTCGTTCGTTTCCTTTTCCGATTCATCTTCAGACGAATCCGATTCTATAATAGGAGCATCATCATAACATTCATCACTATGCAATTGCTCCCCCTCAACCTCAACTTCGTCATTTTCTTCAAAGAAATAATCCTCTGCTACAGGATCATTCATTTCCTCTTCCTCAGGCATCACGTTATCATCATTCATCAAGTTTTGCAGATATGTGAGATCTACATAAGAATAATCAACTGCTATAGGTCTTGCCTGACCTTGAACCTCAACGAAATAATCCAAAGATATGTTTTCATTTATAGTGGAAGAGGGAAGTACATTTTCTGGTTCCGGGGAAGGAGTTACATTTGTTTCTAACTCACTAGGACCTACCTCCCCCGAAACATGTGTAACGGATTCCAACTCTAACAACCTAGATGACAGATTCGTCACTTGAGACTGTAGAGAGTCAACCGTAGCAGCCCGAGCTTCCAACTCCCTGATCTGAGAGGCTTGAGCTTCAATTATAGCCTTCTGATCATCAAAACGTTTTGCCAAAAGCTCCATCTGAGCCAAAACCATCTGAAGAGAGGGCATGTCAGATGTTGGCGGTGGTTGTTGGCGTTGAGAAGTCGGCTCCTCAATAGTCACTGTCGTCCGCTGGCGTCTACGAAGAGGTAGATCGGCATAAGAGGGTGAAGACCCAGCAGGACATTTTCCCGGATTCCTCGGGACATGAACCCTGCCAGCAGAGATCCGTCTCAGTATACGCTTAAAGCGTCGAGGATCGGCAAGTTGAATTCCATCAAAAGCCGATTGTGGTGGCACGTCACCCTCAGAATCAGGAGGAGTGGGCCCACCGTCATCAGAATCGGCCTCAACCCGATCAACGTGATCAATATCATCGAGGTCCTGAGCAATATTGGCATCAACTAAGTCGTCCTCGTTGACTGGAGGCACGACATCATCCAAAAATCCATGATCGTGTGGCGCAACATAGTTTCCGTTTACTACGTGCCCGAAGAGTTCACGATCGGCCAAAACGGGCTCGCCCTTTGGTGCAAGCTTGCAGTCATTGAAGACTCGCAGAAGCATGGGCGTCGGAACCAAAAGAGACCTCTGATCTGGTGCAATACCGAGATCCAGGTCATTCAACAAAAGCTGCACAAACCGAGGATACTGCAGCCATTTGTCCTTTCCTGCACGAATATTCTCCACCATGTTGCCGAAGATGTAACTGCTAAAGTTGTACGGTTTGTTGTATATCAAGGCCAACATGAGAGATAGTGTAAGATGGCTCGCAGCATCATAACCTCCCTTTCTCGGAGACAAGCAAACGATGATAATATGGCACAGATACCTCCAGACCCTGCAGAGGTATTGCTTCCTGAAGTCGGAAAGCTGGTTAGCTGGATAACCCATCCTTTGAAGTCCCCCGTAGATAAATGTAGTCGGGAAGATAGTAGGCATGGTTGAATTATCGGTGAACTGTAAAACCCTTCGAATCGAGTTCTCAGTAATCTCGATTTCCTCGCCAAACATAGTTGAAACAATCCGGGGAACGTCACCCTGAACTCTGATCACGGCATGATCATAGAACTCCTCGATTTGGTTCATGTATACCGGAGTCGTTGCCGTAATCGCATAATGAATTCTCGATCGGCGAAGAAACTCGATCATAGGCCTGAATGGAGCCGAGTTGGCATGTGTTGACTCCAAGAACGCCGTGATATTGTGACGTGTGTTCGTGCGGCGGTAGTAGTTCTGTAACTCAGCCATCTATAAGCTAAAAATACAAAGAAAGACAATCGAAATCGTTATAAAGTTAGCCCGAACACAGAAAGGTTAGAAAACAAATTTTGACTTTAGGCGTCACTTAGGGTAAGTGACGCATGGCCACTACCGTCACTTAAGTAGTGTCGTAATGTACAGTGTGTAAAATTGAAATCAATGTGTAGCGTCACTTATTGGAAGTGACGCTATCAAGCGTCACTGATGTAAGTGACGTTTGAATTTGGTGGTTTAAATTATACGACACGTGCAAAGTGACGGGTGAAGAACATGCGACATTTAACGTAGTGACGGTAGCCTAAGACAGTCACTTGAGAAGTGACGGTATAAGTGACGGATATAAATAGGCGTCACTTAGACAGTCACTTAGGGTAGTGACGCATGTAAAGGCGTCACTAGGAAGAGTGACGGTTTGAACAATTAAAACAAGTATATGCGTCACTACATGAGTCACTTAAGAAGTGACGCAAATTTAAGCGTCACTTGTGAAGTGACGGGATGGGTTACCAAATTACCAAAGAGCGTCACTTAAGGTAAGTGACGCAAGAAGTGTCGCAACGATGAAGATCATCGTGCACTGTTCATACCCAGTTGCAAAATTTAGGGGTTTTCAAAAACAAAGTAACCGGGGTGTGCGCTAGGTAAAGACGAATAAGACACACCCTTTATAACATCTAAACACAAACACATAAGCATGTAATCGAACGATTTTCAAGGAAAAAACCAAACCGTAACCCTAATTCAATTGTTCAGTAAAAATAATGAGAGTAAAAGGTTAAAGTTAGTACCAAATGATTTGTAGGAGTGAGGAGAACATGTATGTATCAACGAAACGCACTAGAAAGCCGTAGAAATCACGAATCGATCGACGAAATACGCACAGTGTAAGTGACGCAGAGACAATGAGAGTGTCGGTGTATCAGTGCAAGTGACGGTATGAGTATTTGAAAAGTGGTGAGGTTGAGTGTCGTGTGGAAGGAGTATTTATACACCGACCCTAGTATGCGTCACTCAACCCGACACTTATAGCGAAACTTATCCCGGCACTTACTGCGTCACTTGAGTGAGTGACCCAATATCGTATGCGTCACTGGCAGCGTCACTTATGAAAGTGACGCACAGTTCACTTTTAGTGAAAAATTTGCGATTTCTTCGATGGTTTCGCGTTGTGATTTCGGTACTCAAATTTGAAAATGTAACTGTAACTTGGATAATAACTAAAATTACACTAACTTAGAGAAAATAAGACTTACAGAAAATTGTAAATTTTCAACTAGAGAATTAACACATTCTTTTTGGTGACGGAGTTGATAAAGTCTGTTTAGGGATCATATCGGAATAACATGCATTTATTAGGAACAGTAAGTGTTATTTCGATCATCAGTATCTTTGTCCTCTTTAAATTTACTTGACATACTAAAAGCACTTTTTATAAAAATTATTTCAAAAGAAAACGATTATTAGTATATATGTCCACTTAAACATGTTATACGTACAACTAAGAGGTATTTTATTATTATTTGTATGTTTATTTCGCTGTGGTTCCCATCATAGATATACATCTTAACTTAAAACATAGACCATGTTTCCATTGACAGATAGAATATAAGAAAATCAGTTTTAAGAATCAAGTCAGCGGTGACAGGTCTGTACGTACGTACAACAGAGCGACATAACTTGATCCAGGTTTAAGCAAAACCAAACTTGGTCAAACCATTTTGGCGACCTTGTAAGGTATCCTAATTTTTAAAGACTTTTCAAGTACTTTGACTTGTGTTTGCTTAATTTTAAAGTATATATTAATAGAAACCAGGTCTATACTTACGTATAACAAAGGAGAATGTCAATATATACCCCCAAATGAAATCATATAAACATCTTACACAAAAACATGTCTAGTATAAGTAAGAAATTAAGACTTTTGTCGTACATCTAATAATGTTATACCACTTGAAATAGACAATTATTGATTAAGTTTCTTAAGACTTCTCAAAGTGTTTTGTATAACATGCCTACTAATATATCGTATGATGAAGACAATGTTTATAAAAACTGTTTTCAATACGTCAGATAAATCTACTGACACATCAAAGATAAACCTTAAAAATTCCATTTTTATGCATGTCACCCGATGTACTATCATATCCCAAGTTGTTTACAGACACAACTTCAACGTCGATTTTAAAATGTAGCAACCTTGCGTTACATTAATACTAGAAAGTATAATGAGTGGCAGTTGCGTCGGTTGCATATATATATATATATATATTTTTTTTTTTTAATAAAACATTACTTTAAACATATCCAAGTCACAAATTACTTTTTCGTGGTAAAGAACCTTAGACCGATCATGTTGACTAATTCATCAAATCGGGCTCTAGAAAAAGCCTTAGTGAATAAGTCAGCATTTTGTTTCAGGGTGTCAATATGGACAAGGTCGATAAGGTGTTTCTCATAGCAATCCCGTATAAAGTGAAACCTAATTTCTATGTGTTTGGTTTTAGAATGTTGTACGGGATTGCATGTGATTGATATGGCAGCAGTATTATCAATATGTATAGGAGTTAAAGTTAAGAGTAACCCGTAGTCACGCAATTGGTGCTGAATCCAAAGAACTTGAGAACAGCAGCTTGCAGCAGCAATGTACTCGGCCTCCGCTGTTGAAGTAGAAACCGTAGTCTGCTTTTTGCATTGCCATGACACCAAGCGGGTTCCAAGGAACTGACATCCTCCTGTTGTAGACTTCTTATTGATGTTGCAGCCACCATAATCTGAATCGGAATAAGCAGAGAGCGTGAAGTTCTTCTCATTGGAGTACCATAGACCAAGTGTAGGTCTATATTTGAGATAACCAAAAATCCGCTTCACTGCCTTCATATGAGAAACCTTTGGTCATGCCTGATATCTTGAACAAAGGGAAACAGCAAAGACGATATCAGGTCTTGAGGCAGTGAGGTACATAAGAGAACCAATCATCGAACGATAATCCTTTTCTTTGCAGTCCTCATCATCATCAGCAGGTCCAAGATTATGATTGAGTTCAATGGGAGTTCCATAAGGTTTACAAGTGAGCATATCATATCGAGTCAACATGTCATTGACATATTTTGACTGATGAATATACATTCCTTTAGATGACTGCTCAACTTGCACACCGAGGAAAAAGGTGAGATCTCCCATTGCACTCATCTCAAAAGCTGACTTCATGACCTCTTCAAATTCCTTACATAGAGCCTCATTCAATGACCCAAAGATGATATCATCGACATACACTTGAACAAGTAACAAATCATCTCCTTTTCCTTTTGTGAAAAGAGTGCTGTCGATGTTGCCCTGATTAAAACCATTTTCCACCAGATGAGTTGCAAGCCTCTCATACCATAAACGTGGAGATTGATGAAGTCCATATAATGCCTTATTAAGTTTATAGACATAATTTGGATGCACCGAATCTTCAAAACCTGGAGGCTGTTGAACATAAACCTCCGTATCAATTTGACCATAAAGGAATGCGCTTTTAACGTCAAGTTGCTTGACGCGAATCCCTTTAAATGATGCAAAGGCCAAAAAGATACGGACAGACTCCAATCTGGCGACAGGGGCAAAAACCTCATCATAATCAAGTCCTTCAATTTGAGTATACCCTTGAACAACTAGTCGAGCTTTGTTCCTCGTAACAACCCCTCGATCATCCTTCTTGACTCGATATACCCATCTAGTGCCTTTTGGATCGGCACCCTTGGGTAATGGAACTAGCGTCCACACTTGTAGCTTGTGGAACTGCTGCAGTTCATCTTGCATGGCCTCGACCCAGGATGGATCTTGCAAGGCCTCCGAAACTTTTTTCGGTTCAATTTGGGAAAGATGGCAAGAATTAACAGTCGCCATAAATCCCAAAATCTGATCAGCTGAAGTATCCGTATCTTCAGCAGATTGCTTTGCCTGATGTCTCGTTTGAACAGCAGAATGGGGATCACCAATAATGTTTTCAACTGGGTGATTCCTATGTATCCGGGTCACTGGAATGGCATCTGGCACAAGATTTAATTCCAAGTTGTTCAAGTCACCTTCAGTGGCCGAAGCATCTTCGTTCTCTTCATTAGTGAAGAAACGAGAATAGTCCATATCTTCTTCATCCTCTAAGAGAGGCATGTCAGGATCATCCGGAAGATCCGCGGCATTAACAGTGTTTGAGGAAGATGGAATGTTTGTAGTTGGTGGTGTGGTTGTATGTACAGATGCAGAAGAAGTAGTAGGTGCAGGCATTTGTTGTGTTGGAGTAATTGATGGAGTGGATGTCGTATCGGGAATCGGATTGGATGTTGTAGGAGAAGAATCAGATGCTTGTTGAAAAACATCAAGTCCATGAAGCATTGTGAGTAACTCTTCAGTGTCGTTGTCCTCCGGTACATTGAAGGAACTGAAGAGTTTCCCATAATTGAAGAACCAATCCAGACCCGTTCCTTGAGGTGGTTCCGTATACCGTAGGCATTTGACCTCAAAGTGTTCCTCTATCTCGTTTGTTGATTTGTTGTAAACCCGTTTGTTTGGAGAGTTGACCGAATATCCGAGAAAAATTCCTTCAACGGCTTTATCACCAAACTTAGGGACACGTTCTTTGGTAATCATTATCAAACAAGGACATCCAAATGGTTCCAGAAACTGCAGATTCGGCTTGCGATTGTTGAAGAGCTCATAACACGTTTTATTCTTCTTTTTAACCGAAAGAACCCGATTCAAAACGTAGCAAGCAGTATTAACTGCCTCGGCCCAGAAGATAATAGGTAATTTGGAATCCGCTAACATAGTACGAGCAGTTTCAATAATTGTCCTATTCTTCCGTTCAGCAACTCCATTCTGTTGAGGTGTTCTAGGAGCACTAAATTGATGTTCAATACCCCTAGAAGCGCAAAATAACTCAAGAGTTGAGTTCTTGAATTCGGTTCCGTTATCGCTCCGCAGTCTTTTCACCTTTAAGTTGCACAAATTTGCCAACTTATCCAACAAGTAGACCAAAATTCCCGCTATCTCATCCTTTGTTGCGAGAAAATATACCCACGAAAATCGTGAGTAGTCATCTGTCACTACTAAACAATAGGAGCGACCACTGATGCTCTTTGTAGAAACAGGACCAAAAAGATCCATGTGCAGTAGTTCTAATGGAGCATTTATGGAATTCACAACCTTAGACTTATGGGACTTCTTGTGGAGTTTGCCCTTGTGGCAAGAAACACAGTCATCCTTCAAGGCGAAGGACTGTTTCGGAACTCCACGAACCAAGTCGTTGTTGACTAGGAAATTCATTTTTCGGAAATGAATGTGTCCCATTCGTAAGTGCCAAAGGAGTGATTCCTTTTCTGAAGCCTTCGAAAGGAGACAAGTGTACTCGCTGGATGTCTCCACCGTTCGCATATTCATTACATATGTGTCATTTCTTCTAGGTGCTCGCATTACCACCCATTCCTCCGGAATGACATACCCCGGCTTCAATATGACACATTCAGTTTTTGTAAAAGATGTGGTATAGTCCTTATCACAAACTTGTGATACACTTAACAGGTTATGTTGTAGTTCGGCCACATAATTTACATTCTCAAAGCTAACCTTTCCATTAGTTAGCGTGCCTCTTCCAGAAATCGTTCCTCCCGTATCTCCAGCAAAAGCAACATGACCTCCCGCGTATGGTTTAATATCCACTAAGAGAGACACATCACCCGTCATGTGTCGCGAGCAGCCACTGTCCATGAACCATTCACTATCTTTTACACGTTCAGACTGCTGCAACACATAAATATGAAGAGATTAGTGAGAAACGGTGACCCAAGCCTTTACAGACTTAGGTCGACCAAAGTCATCAACAATAAGCACATCAGATAAAACTTTATTTTTAAACAAATCAGATTTAGTATCTGACGTGTTATCATTGATGACGAAAGAGTCTATCGTAGACTCTTTTCTTTTCCAAACCTTTGATGGTTCGGGATTTGGCTTGGAAATAATGTTGGGCTTTGGTTTTAACAAAGAATTTTGCCCAACATTAACTACTTTCTTAGCAGACTTGGGAGAGTTGGAGTGATGCCTACGATGTAATTTTGAAAAAGAATTTCTGTAGAAAGATGTCCTAGGCATATTTCTCCCATAACTTTGATAAGAGAGTTTGGGACAATCACGGATCAAATGTCCTTGTTTCTTACAGTAGAAACAAGAATGAGTCTCTTGAAACTGTTGAGACGGAGGATTTACCGCAGGAAGTGACGAAGCATTTTTAGAACATGAACATGTTGTACACGTTTTAGAGAATGCTTGTGTTGGTTTAGAAGTTGAGGCATAAGTTTTATCACCATGAACCTTTTCACTTGTCACCTTTTGTTTTAAAAAATTTGTCGGTGACATTTGAAGTTTCACATTTAAAACTCTATTTTCATTTTTATTTTGAACCTTTGTTACAGGTTCAACTTTCAAAATCTGTTTTTCAGGTTTAGCCTCAACCTTCTTAAACTCAGGATATTCCTGATCAGTAATATCTTCTATCTCAACAATGTCATCAGTATGAACTTGAGACTTACTTTCAGCTTTAACAAACTGAGGCAATGGATACTCTTGCCTCTTGGTTTTCTCCGTTGTCAGTTTGTTTAGCTTGGCTTCTTTGGCCTTAATACCATATAGTTTGGTATAATCAACTGAAATCTCCTCAAGGCCTTGTTTAGCAATCGGGGGACAGTATTCAGCATTAGAAGGTGGTGGTACTTGGTTGTAGCCAAGACCTTCCTTCTTTTTGCCACTTGCTCCCTGCTTGCTAACAATCTTATTAAAGACTTGAGTGGCGGATGCGGAACCTAAGATTTTGCTTTTATGATTCTCAAACTCATTTTTCAAATCAGATAATTCTTTAGTCAACAATTCAATTTCAGTAAGATAACTTTTAATTGCATCTTGCTGGCTAAAGACCTTTGCCTTAAAGGTTTCAGTATCTAATTTATGAGCTTCAAGGTGTTGTTCATAAAGTTTTTCATTTTCTAGCAAAAAGTTATTAGATTCATTAAGTTTAACTATCTTGTCCCGCAGATTTTGATTGTCTTTCTGATAGACCTTAAGGGATTGAGTCAAGTTAATACACGAAACACAATTAAAAGGCTCAGTTGATTCATTTTGTACCTCAGGAGTAATGTGAGCCATCAGGCATTGAAACTGAGCAGCTTGAGCACTCCAATCAAAAGTAGTTGGCTCAAAGACAATCAAAGCGTTGTCTACAGCCAATGATTTAGCTGCTTCGTTTGCATTTGCCTTGGGTGGGTCCGGCTTAGTAAGACCCGACGATGGCATCCTGGGTTTCTCACATTCCCTTGCGAAGTGACCAAGGTTCTGACAATTGTAACATCGAACCTTGCTTTTGTCGAACCCAAATCCAGACTTCCCATTACCTTCCAAACTCTTCCGTCCAGTTCTCTGCATAAATTTCTGAACCCTTCTGGAAAGCATAGCTATATTCCAGTTTAAATCCATCTGCTCCAAGTCATCGTCATCCAGCTGAGCATAATCTTCTTTGGTCATTTCCAAAGTAGTATTTGGTTGAGTAACCAAATCTTTGTATGAACTAAGAAAAGCTGTATAGATTGCTGCTTGCTCTTGAATAGCTGGTGAAGATGTAACCTGCTGTTGTGATCCTTGAGCAATGGAGGGTGTGCCAGAGACATAGGCAGCATGTGATGCATCAGCGGAATAAGATGGTGAATTGGTATCCGAGATGAATGCCATTCCTCCATAACTCTTACCAGTGTTAACTTGGCCTCCATAAAGTGAAGGATTTTGTGCAAAACCAGTAGACTTGCACTCTTTCTTCTTTAACTCCATAGCGTGTGCTTGAAGAACTCCTATTAGCTTATCCAATGTCATACCGTCTAATCCTTCACTCTCTTTCAAGAATTGGACTTTTACATCCCATGCACTTGGTAGAACATCTAGCAGTTTCTTATTTATCTCAAGTGCTGTGAGATTATATCCACCCTCCGTTAACTCACTCACCAATTGTGAGTATCGGGTGAACAGTCCAGAGGTTGTCTCATTAGGTAAGGAGTCAAACAGATCGTACTGCTTCTTTATCAATTCCAGCTTAGCCTCCTTGTATTTCGCATTTCCCCCGCACCTCGTTTCTATGGCCTTCCATAAATCATAGGTTGTGTCATGATGTTTAAACAGTCTCATAACATCCTTTGTTAAGCACATACAAATAGCTGAGTGTGCTTTTCTTTCTATCTGATAGTCTTTCTTTTCTTGAGGTGTCATTGCAATAAAAGATTTTGGTGGAGGAACCGTCCGATAATCTCCTTCAGCCACTGGAGCTTCATATCT
The DNA here is from genome assembly GCA_963422505.1 of Pseudognaphalium luteoalbum. NCBI lineage: Eukaryota > Viridiplantae > Streptophyta > Magnoliopsida > Asterales > Asteraceae > Pseudognaphalium > Pseudognaphalium luteoalbum. Next base: position 42,345,282 of record OY730194.1, read on the forward strand.
TTGTTTTAATGGGCCCCATAATTCCGGACAATGAAAGTCAACAAACTGTTCAAATCTATCCCTCCAATAAGCATAGTCCATATCTGCAGTGAACAGTGGAGGTTTATTATTGGAACCAATATCATTTCCCTGCTTTAGCATCTCCCTAATACCTCTAATATCTTCCTTGTCTGCGGCCATTGAAGATATACCTGAAATTATACGCAAAAACAAAAAAAAAAACTTGCAAACAAAATTAGTAACAAAGGCGTCACTTGGTAAGTGACGCACTCAAGTGTCGCAGCGTATAGCGGCACTAGGAAAGTTACGCTATCGAGTGACGTACAGAGTGACGGATGACACTATCAGCAAGTGTCGGTCAGGTAAGCAAGTGACGCACTCAAGTGTCGTGCAAGATCAAATAGGCGTCACTAGTAAAAGTGACGCTATAAATCAAACAGGCGTCACTAACAGAAGTGACGCTTAAGGATCAAGTGACGTGCAACAGTGACGCACTTGAGTGTCGGTGTATTAGGGTAGACGACACTTAAGTTAAGTATCGTATAACCTCAAGTGACGCTTTAAGTGACGCGTCTAAGTGATGGTAAAACCCTAATTCTGGGATTAGCTAGTGCCGCTGTAAGTGACGCGTCCAAGTGACGGATCGAGTGTCGCAAAACGGCAGAAAAATCCCAAAACCCTAAAAATGTCGAATTTTCGTAAACCAAACGAAAATTCCTTGAACCCTAATGGACGAAACCTGTAGATGTTGAAGAATATCGACTGTAATACACCTTTTCACCTTAAAATCCGTATGAATTCGTGAATCTTGAATTAAGCAAAACCGAAATCAATCCAAAATACCTTATAAACGTCAATGCTATCACCGCAAGGCTCTGATACCAGTTGAAAGTGCCTTAAGCTTGGATCTAGATGACAATTGACAGTAATTGATAGGCGGAATCAATCAATTACACTTAATGCTAACAAACACAAACCGAAACAATGAAATTCAAACAAAACAAACTTGTTTATTAGCTTGTATAACGTATTGGGATCGATTACAGAGAGGCTTAATCGACAAATGGTGCTAGGGTTTCGTCAACCCTAGCCGAAAACCCGTAGGTTTCTATTTATACTAAAAAGTCAGCCGACATGCGTCACTTGTGGAAGTGTCGCATGTGGCCACCTTCATGCGTCACTTACCTAAGTGTCGCTATGCGTCACTTAATCAAGTGTCGCTATGCGTCACTCAGGCAAGTGTCGCCTAAACTAAAACACGAGTGTCGCACTATACAAAAGCTATATTTCTATTAAGAAACTAACGACACTTATTACAACTTGATAGACCAACTGACAGACACCTAATATGCATCAACAATTTTTTTTTCCACCTCATTTCATTTTTTTTCATTTTTCACTCAAATTAAAAAAAAAAGTTTGGTGAACCCGATGACCCGACCCGAGACCCATTTGACCCGGACCCGTTTAGACTCATCCTTCTAAATGACCCATCTAGACCCGAACCCATTTAGACCCAAACCCATCTAGACCCGAGACACGACCCGACCCATTCATTTTACCACCTCTAATACAATCCAACTCCAATAAATAGTGATCGATAAAATACCACGGTACTCCCTATGAAAGAAATTGTACTGAATATTTGTACCTTTAACAATAGATATCGATAGATTTGTTTAGGTTTAGGTCTTAGGGGAATGGAGTGGTGGATTATGGATAGTTAGCTAGAGTTGGTAGTAGGCAACTTGAGAGCCATACCTTGAACATGACATAGAGGATTAGAGGGAAACGTGATGCGATCTTATTTCTTTTGGCATTGTCATTATGTCCACTCCAACTCTATAACCCTAGGTTCATGTACGTTGTCATCATATCCACTCCAACTCTATAACTCTAGGTTCTTGTACATTTTAGTTAAACTTCCGATCCATATAAACATCTACTCTAATTTAGTTACAGTTTTGACTTTATAAATTTTAAGTCTTCTGATCCTTTATATTATTGTACCAAAGTACCAAAACATAGTTTTTTATCACATTAAAACAATAAAATCATTTTTAAGGTTTAACTTTATAACTTCATTAGAGCGAAATATACTTGAATAAGTAACCGTTTATTTGTAAATAAGTAGTTTTATATTAGGGAAATTGGTCGAAACGCCACAAATTGTGAAAGAATAACGATTTGCCCTTTGCAAAAGAAAGTTGACGATTTGCCTTACCCGATCACAAGTCGCAAACTTGCGACCCAATCCTTGAGACTTACGACCTGGTGACTTAGGAAACCATAACCAAGATCGTGCATCTTGTATCCGCGTAGGGAAAGCAAGTCGCAAGGTCTAGATTTGGGTCCTACTTCTTGTGACTTGTGACTTGCTTCCGCTACCCGGATACAAAATGCATGTTCTCGTTATCAATCTCCGTCATGGTTTCCTTTGTTGCCAGGTCGCAGGTCTCAAGTTGCAAGCTTGTGACTTGTGCCCGGGCAGGGCAAATCGCAAAAAAGATAAAAACAAAAATAAAAATAAAAAAATGGGGGAAAATCGATATCTAATTTTTTTGGGGGCAAATTATTTAATTTCCTTTTCTATATAAAGGTAAAAGATAGTACTTAAAAGTTAAAACTGGTCTTGACTAATTTATTATTTTTATGGACGTGTAAATTTTACCCAAGTGCATTCTCAGTTTGACAAACACCAAAAAGCTAGAGTTCAACTTACAAAATAAAGTGGTTTTAGTTATCAACTATTGAAATTGTATACTTTCAATCTTTTAGTGAAGTTGGTGTCTTGCTTTACTTCATATCAGAAAGTACAACATGGGTGGCTGATGTTTAGTGTTTAGGATGGTAGTTCTTCATAAGTTGGTATTTACATTTTTTGTGTAGTAGCAACCTAAAGTCCGAACTTTGCCAAGGGTGTTATTCTCTATTACGGAGTATAAAATTTGTTTATCTGCTATACCGTACATCTTTATTATCATGCGGTAATGACTAATGAGTTACTCCGTATTAGTTAATATGTAAGTTTAACCAAAATTTAAAGCATTATAACATACCAAGTATGCTCATTCTTAAGGAAGTTGGTAAAATCTAAAATGGCATTTATCATTAACTAACTCGACACAAATTCAACAAGTCTTTTATGTGTATTAGTAATAGATGGATTTGTTATCTAACTCGGATAGAAATTACAGTTCGTTACTGAGTTCATTACCGATCAGATACTTAACCCTTGAAAATAAGACTGAACTTAAATAGTCGTGGGCTATGTTATGCACATCCCAAAAAATTAGCTAGTACTTAATATGTGTCGCACCCCCAAATTCGTACGTCGGAAGCGATTCGAGTCGGAGCACGACTAATCAAGTATCAACGCACAAACATAAAGCAAATGACATCCATATGCAACGTTTGTAAAATAGTACGAGTAATTTCCTAGAGATTCTAGTACATAATTGTAACACCCGCCAAATTAGCACTTTTGATTAGTGCCTAACTACTTGTACTTTCATGTATTTAGTTTTGTATTAATCTAAGTATATGAGACTTTCGTGAAATTACTTACACGCGTACGCGATTCGTCTAAATCGTACGTTTCCCAAATGGACGAGGTCCGATACAATTTAGATTGGACGTTGGTGACAAAAACTTTTAAATAATTTGGAATTAACCAAACAAACATTATTAGCTTTAATATATTGTGAGAGTATATTACACGTATCTAGTATCGTTTAAAACACTCTGAACGCGACGAGAGCACATGAAACGCGCCTAGCAACAGAAAGTAATTCAAGATTATAATTTTATAACTCATCATTAAGAATTTGGATAAAAATACTTCGGCTAAAAATATTTCAGATACACTTTAACATATAACGCGAAACAACGTTTAAACAACTACGGGATTTAACCGACAACGACTCGTGATATAAAATTTGGAAACACAAACCCGTGAGCCGGAGACCCAAGTTGGGTCGGCTCAGACCCGCGAACCCAGCCCCCAACCGACCCATGACCCACCCCTTTTTAGCTCCATTCTCTCCCCACTTCCATCTCATTTACACCAAACACACACTTACACCTTTTTCCCTTCACCTCTCTCTCCCAAATCTCTATAACTCTCTCTCTAAAAACTGAGGTAACAAGAACATCATCACCATAATCGTTCATCATCATCATCAAGACACTAGCAAGAGGATCATCATCATCATCATCATCATCACCTCCTTTGATTTTCGATTTGTTGGTAAGAAGCTTTAAAAACTCTTTTAAATTACTTAAAATGCTTTTATTTACATGCTAGAACGTTTACTCAACGAAGATTTGCCTAAAAATCGACTTGAAAATGCATTTTTATAGATAAGTGTTCGAGCAGCTCGTTCTGCGAACCGAGATCCGTTCGCCCTGCGAGGCGAACCCAACTGCGAATCGAAAACTGAACTCGCGAACCCAAACTGCGAACCGAACCCACTTGCGAGTTGACCTGCGAGTTGACCTGCGAGTCGACCTGTGAGTTGACTTGCGAGTTGACCTGCGAGTTGACTTGCGAACTGATTTGCGAGTTGACCTGCGAGTTGACTTGCGAACTGACTTGCGAGTTGACCTGCGAGTTGACCTGCGAGTCGACCTGCGAGTCGACCTGCGAGCTGGACCTTGTGTTGCGAACCGAACTCGGTTCGCAGCCTACTGCCTTGCGAGCCGAACTCGGCTCGCATCGCGAACTCAGTTCGCCCCACTATTTCGGTCCACAACCCGACTCGACCAATTTTCCGAATTTAAATCCCAGATACGATTTTTAATAAAACGATACCTATAATAATAACACTCTTGGATTTTTATTACAAACCGTCACCAACGGGCCATACTTGTTTTCAAAATACAAACGGTTTACTAAACAAACACTTGGACATGTCCTAGTTGAGTGGACAACTAGCATGGGTGATCTTTTAAGACACCAACTCGTTTACTAGTTTACTTACAACCTTGTGCGTTTCGGACGCCAGAAGGTTGCAGGGTTCTGAGAATCGATACACAGACTTACAACCGCTTTACTTGGTTGATTACACATACGTATTTACTAGGCTCAGGTGAGTCTCATAGCCCCACTTTTACTGTTTTACTTACGGGGTGAGATACATTGCTTATTTTTCTTGAACACAAGTACGAACTACTTATTTTACTGTACGGGATTGCATGAGTTACTTACTTTTACGGAAGTCTCTCCATCATATATCGTTAGTTATGTACTTAAGCGCGAACACTAGTTAATGGATCCATTAGGGAAATGACCCTCCCCGCCCGGGGTAGTAGCGCTACCACGAACCGTTCTGTATAAACGGGCGACTATCATTCGTTACTTATGCTTGCTCAATTACGAGCATGTCACGGGAGCAAATTATTATTTACGGGTTAAGCTTCGATTATGAGCCTCATGGCAACGGTATAACTTACTTACTTTACAATTGCGAGATTACAAATACCTGATTTACGCCTGCGGGCATTACTGATGAAACCTTGTGTTCAAATACTTACATTATTTACAAACCTGTGAGATTCACCAACATTCGTGTTGACCTTTTTAGCTTTGTATCTCAGGTACACAGACGGAGTAGGATTCCCTCAGGATACAAGCTAGAGTCGCATGATTTCTACCTTGCATTTAACGGAGATTCTTAGCATTATCTTTTGTATTTATTATGATTATGTAATAGAATCTCCCGCTTTATACGCGGACTCTAGGGAACTTAATTTTGTAACCATAAACGCTATGTTTCAAACATTTTATGTATGGAAATGTAACTAATTTTACAAACGTTGCATATAGATGTCGTTTGCTTTACTTTTGTGCTATGATATTTGATTAGTAGCACCCCAAAGTTTGCTTCCGCTAAACAGTGATTTTGGGGGTGTTAGAGATTGGTATCAGAGCCTAACATCAAAGCGAACTAGGTTGCATTTAGTAGGCCTAGACTATGACCGTTAGGCAGTATTTCCTCATTAGGTATGACTGGTTCGGGAATTGCATCATACGACGTTAATTTAACATAGCCTGATCAACTATGTACAATTAAAGAAAGATGATGTGAAGCCTGAAAGGGGTTGTATTGAACAGGAATACACTAGTTGACTTTGACCACGAGAGAAACGAGACCGATACTTGTTTGTGCTAGACACGCTAGGCTATATTATATGTTATATATAAGTAGGCCTCATTCTTTCTAACACTTTGTCTCAGAATGGCAAACACACCACCAAGTTCGTCACGCTCTTATCCGCATGGAACACGAAACCCAAGGGTGGCTAGGAGGGACGCCCGTTCGCCTCGAGCCAGCCCATATCCCACTCACCTCACTCTACCGGACTTAGCCGCTAGGGTGCACCATCACGATCAACGACTCCATAAAATGGATATCGAACTCCAAGAAACTCGCGAGAACTGGAGACTCACAGCAATGGAGCGAATCGAGCAAGTCTCCGAAGATCACGATCACACTGTTACCACCATGAACACTCTTCAGAATCAGGTGGGAGAAACAGTCGAAACCATGGAGGTTTTCCACAACCAAGTGATTGGCAACCGAAATGAAATCTCTGTCCTACAATCAAGACTCCATCAGTGTGAGACACGTCTAAGGGAAACAGAGGACGCCCTCCGAACGGCCAACAGACTCGCAGAATCTGTGGACCGCCTCAATGCACTGCTGCCACAACTCAATCTACACCGGAATTAACTTAGGATGAATCTGTATTCTATTTTGCTTTTGTAGGATCTATGTAATTCGACCGGATGAAACAATTCCCGGCATCTTTTGTACTCATCATATTATGTAACCCTCTAGAACTCATGCCTTATATCTAATCTAATTATCTAATGAAATATGGGAATATGGTCATCACGTCACTCTATTCTCGTATATTCCATCATATACACATGAGATATATCATAAATTCGTACAAATCTCTTATTTCTCTTTTTCTTGTTCTCCTTGTTCAGCATCATGCCTCCCCGACGCCAGGTCACCCTCAGCGAAACTGAAATAGCGGATCTAATTGCCCGTAGTGTGGCCCAAGCCTTGGCTACCCGGACACCTGTTCCTAGTAGCGAAGATACAGCTACCAATGGACCACAACCCAAACCCTGCTCTTACAAAGACTTTCAGAACTGCAAACCCTTGAGCTTTGCAGGTACCGAAGGAGCAATCGGTCTAGTACGCTGGATCGAGAAAATCGAATATGTATTCCTTATTTGCAACTGCACAGAGGGAGACAAGGTCAAGTTCTCCGCCAGTACATTTTCTGACATCGCTCTCACCTGGTGGAACACCTATGCCCAGACTGTGGGTATTGCAAATGCTTACAAACTCTCATGGGACGAGTTAAAGCAGATGTTGAGGGGCGAGTATTGCCCCAGAGATGAATTGAAGCAGCTGGAGGTAGAGTTCTGGAACCACAAAATGCAGGGTGATGACATCACGGGTTATACCAACCGTTTTCACCAACTGGCACTTCTGTGCCCATCCATGGTCGATCCCGAGTATAAGAGGATCGAGAAATACGTAGATGGACTCCCCGACAAACTCCAAGACCTGGTGACTTCATCCAAACCGGGTACTATTCAGAGCACCATTCGTATGGCTCACGAACTAACAGCCAACTCTGTCCGCCGTGGCACAACTTCAACCCCAACAACAAACAACAAGCGTAAGTGGGAAGGAAGTCCCAATTCCTCCAACCAAACTTTCAACAAAAAGCCTGAGTTTATTAAGGCTTATTCCTCGGGATCTACAGAGAGGAAAGGGTACGTCGGGAACAAACCTTATTGTTCCAAATGCAGCCGCCATCATGACGGCTCCTGCCCTTGTACTAACTGAAAAAAGTTCGGGCACTTAGCTAAGGATTTCCAAGCCAACACCCCTACCCCCAACACTAACACGCCGAAGACTTGCTTTGGGTGCGGAAGTCCAGGGCATTTCAAGAGCGACTGCCCCAAGCTGAAAAACAACAACAACAAGAACAACAACAACGCTCGAGGAAGAGCTTTTGTGCTAAAATCAGGGGAAGCCCGTCAAGACCCTAATGTGGTCACGGGTACGTTCCTTCTCAACAATTTAACTGCCACTGTCCTATTTGATACTGGTGCTGATAAGAGCTTTATGTCAGATAAATTTTATCCACTACTTGACACTGCACCTATAGCCTTAGATTCTAAGTACACAGTAGAATTGGCAAACGGAAAACTTATTGAGGCGAACAGTGTGATACCTAATTGCACTTTAAATTTAGCTAATGAGCTCTTCTCCATTGATTTGATACCCATCGAGATCGGCAGCTTTGACATCATCGTCGGTATGGATTGGTTATCCAAGCACCGAGCCGAAATAGTTTGTTTTGAGAAAATCGTCTGAATCCCTCTCGTCACCGGTGGAACTTCAGTCATACGAGGGGAGACCGGCGGGACGAGCCTAAACATCATTTCTTGCATGGAAACCCGAAAATACTTGAGAAAAGGGTACCAAGCAATCCTCGCACATGTTATGGAGAAAAAGTCGAAGGAGAAACGACTTGAGGATGTGCCTATTGTTCGGGATTTCCCAGAAGTCTTTCCTGAAGACTTGCCTGGCCTCCCACCACCTAGACGAGTCAAATTTTCTATTGATCTTGTGCCCAGTGCAACACCGGTGGCACGAGCACCTTACCGACTAGCCCCATCCGAACTTCAGGAGTTGTCTACTCAGTTACAGGAACTCCTGGACAAGGGATTTATTCGACCAAGTTCCTCACCTTGGGGAGCTCCGGTCTTGTTCGTGAAAAAGAAAGACGGTTCTTTCCGCATGTGCATCGACTATCGTGAACTTAACAAGTTAACTGTCAAAAACCGTTACCCACTTCCTCGTATTGATGACCTGTTTGACCAACTTCAGGGGTCGAGTTTTTATTCTAAGATCGACCTACGGTCGGGTTATCATCAACTTCGAGTTCGAGACTCCGACATCCCAAAAACAGCTTTCAGAACCCGCTATGGGCATTACGAATTCCAAGTGACGCCTTTTGGCTTAACCAACGCACCGGCTGTATTCATGGACCTTATGAATCGGGTATGCAAACCCTATCTAGATAAGTTTGTCATCGTGTTCATTGACGACATCTTGATCCACTCTCGCAACGAAATCGAACATGGCCAACACCTGAAAACCATCTTGGAATTACTCAGACACGAGGAGTTATACGCCAAGTTCTCCAAGTGCGAGTTCTGGATGCGAACAGTACAATTCCTAGGGCATGTCATTGACAGTTAAGGGATACGTGTTGATCCAGCCAAGATCGAGGCCATTAAGTGCTGGGAAACGCCAACCACACCAACTGAGATACGACAATTCTTAGGTCTCGCCGGATATTATCGACGATTCATTGAGAATTTCTCCAAAATAGCCTTACCCTTAACTTCACTGACTCAGAAAAACAAGAAATTCGATTGGACCGACAAACAAGAGTCAGCCTTCCAATTACTGAAACACAAACTCTGCAGTGCACCAATCTTGTCCCTACCCGAAGGCACTGATGACCTCGTGGTTTACTGCGACGCCTCACACCACGGACTTGGTTGCGTGTTAATGCAACGGGAGAAAGTCATTGCCTATGCCTCACGACAACTGAAAATTCATGAGAAAAACTATACGACACACGACCTAGAATTAGGTGCCGTGGTATTTGCGCTAAAAATATGGAGACATTACCTTTACGGTACAAAAAGTACTATCTTTACCGATCACAAAAGCCTCCAACACATATTCGATCAAAAGGATCTAAACATGAGGCAACGCCATTGGATCGAGTTACTTAGTGACTACGACTGCGAAATCAAATACCACCCAGGCAAGGCGAACGTAGTTGCCGATGCCTTAAGCCGGAAGGAACGAGTGAAACCCCTTCGAGTCCGAGCCCTCAGTATTACCATCCACAACGATCTCATCACCCAAGTTCTTGCCGCTCAACTCGAAGCACTCAAACCCGAAAACATCATCAATGAAGCCCTGTGAGGCATGGATAAACAATTTGAAATCAAACCTGATGGAACTCGGTACTTCTCTAACCGGGTATGGTTACCTAAATACGGAAACTTGCGAGATTTGGTGATGGCTGAAGCTCACAAATCTCGATATTCTATACATCCTGGTTCTGAAAAGATGTATCACAACATCAAAGGATTATATTGGTGGCCTAACATGAAAGCTGACATCGCCGTATACGTCAGTAAATGCTTAACTTATTCCAAGGTCAAGGCCGAACACCAAAGACCCTCAGGATTGCTCCAACAACCTGAAATCCCTCAGTGGAAATCGGAGCAACTTTCCATGGACTTTATTACCAAACTACCAAAAACTTCGAGCGGTTGCGATACCATTTGGGTGATTGTAGACCGTCTCACGAAATCTGCCAATTTCCTAGCCATCAAGGAAACTGACAAGATGGAGCGTTTGGCTCGCATCTACATCAAAGAAATTGTTTTACGACACGGTGTACCTATCTCGATCATCTCGGATAGGGACAGTCGTTTTACTTCTAACTTTTGGCAGTCATTACAAAAATCTTTCGGTACTCGTTTGGATATGAGTACTGCTTATCATCCGCAAACTGACGGCCAAAGCGAATGAACTATTCAAACACTGGAGGATATGCTACGCTCCTTCGTAGTTGACTTTGGTAAAAACTGGGAAGATCACTTGCCTTTGTGCGAATTCTCTTACAACAACAGTTACCATACTAGCATCAAGGCCGCACCTTTTGAGTCACTCTACAGACGTAAGTGCCGATCACCTATCTGCTGGACTGAGGTGGGGGATACCCAGCTCACTGGTCCAGAAATCATTCACGAAACCACCGAGAAAATCGTTAGTATCTAAAACCGGCTGAAAGCCGCACGTGATCGTCAGAAAAGTTACGCTGACGTGAGACGCAAACACCTTGAGTTCCAGGTTGGGGACAAGGTACTTCTTAAGGTGGCACCATGGAAAGGTGTTATTCGATTCGGAAAACGAGGAAAACTGAACCTAGGTACATTGGACCATTTGAAATTCTTGAGAGAATTGGTCCAGTGGCGTATCGACTACAGCTACCTACCGAACTTAGTAGCGTGCATCCTACCTTTCACATTTCTAACTTGAAGAAATGTCTGTCTGATGAGACACTGATTGTACCACTCGACGAAATACAAATCGATGATAAACTTCACTTTGTCGAGGAACCCGCGGAAATAATGCAAAGAGAGGTCAAGCGTTTAAAACAGAGTCGTATTCCCATTGTCAAGGTCAGGTGGAATTCGAGGCGCGGCCCTGAATTCACTTGGGAACGGGAAGATCAAATGTGACTGAAGTACCCACATTTGTTCACAAATCCTGCTCACACCACGACTTCGAGCTAATTTCGGGACGAAATTCTCTTAACAAGGGGAGAATGTAACACCCGCCAAATTAGGACTTTTGATTAGTGCCTAACTACTTGTACTTTCATGTATTTAGTTTTGTATTAATCTAAGTATATGAGAATTTCGTGAAATTACTTACACGCGTACGCGATTCGTCTAAATCGTACGTTTCCCAAATGGACGAGGTCCGATACAATTTAGATTGGACGTTGGTGACAAAAACTTTTAAATAATTTGGAATTAACCAAAAAAACATTATTAGCTTTAATATATTGTGAGAGTATATTACACGTATCTAGTATCGTTTAAAACACTCCGAACGCGACGAGAGCACATGAAACGCGCCTAGCAACAGAAAGTAATTTAAGATTATAATTTTATAACTCATCATTAAGAATTTGGATAATAATACTTCGGCTAAAAATATTTCAGATACACTTTAACATATAACGCGAAACAACGTTTAAACAACTACGGGATTTAACCGACAACGACTCGTGATATAAAATTTGGAAACACAAACCCGCGAGCCGGAGACCCAAGTTGGGTCGGCTCAGACCCGCGAACCCAGCCCCCAACCGACCCATGACCCACCCCTTTTTAGCTCCATTCTCTCCCCACTTCCATCTCATTTACACCAAACACACACTTACACCTTTTTCCCTTCACCTCTCTCTCCCAAATCTCTATAACTCTCTCTCTAAAAACAGAACATCATCACCATAATCGTTCATCATCATCATTAAGACACTAGCAAGAGGATCATCATCATCATCATCATCACCTCCTTTGATTTTCGATTTGTTGGTAAGAAGCTTTAAAAACTCTTTTAAATTACTTAAAAAACTTTTATTAACGTGCTAGAACGTTTACTCAACGAAGATTTGCCCAAAAATCGACTTGAAAATGCATTTTTATAGATAAGTGTTCGAGCAGCTCGTTCTGCGAACCGAGATCCGTTTGCCCTACGAGGCGAACCCAACTGCGAATCGAAAACTGAACTCGCGAACCCAAACAGCGAACCAAACCCACTTGCGAGTTGACCTGCAAGTCGACCTGCGAGTTGACTTGCGAGTTGACCTGCGAGTTGACTTGCGAACTGACTTGCGAGTTGACCTGCGAGTTGACCTGCGAGTCGACCTGCGAGCTGGACCTTGTGTTGCGAACCGAACTCGGTTCGCAGCCTACTGCCTTGCGAGCCGAACTCGGCTCGCATCGCGAACTCAGTTCGCCCCACTATTTCGGTCCACAACCCGACTCGACCAGTTTTCCGAATTTAAATCCCAGATACGATTTTTAATAAAACGATACCTATAATAATAACACTCTTGGATTTTTATTACAAACCGTCACCAACGGGCCATACTTGTTTTCAAAATACAAACGGTTTACTAAACAAACACTTGGACATGTCCTAGTTGAGTGGACAACTAGCATGGATGATCTTTTAAGACACCAACTCGTTTACTAGTTTACTTACAACCTTGTGCGTTTCGGACGCCAGAAGGTTGCAGGGTTCTGAGAATCGATACACAGACTTACAACCGCTTTACTTGGTTGATTACACATACGTATTTACTAGGCTCAGGTGAGTCTCATAGCCCCACTTTTATTGTTTTACTTACGGGGTGAGATACATTGCTTATTTTTCTTGAACACAAGTACAAACTACTTATTTTACTGTACGGGATTGCATGAGTTACTTACTTTTACGGAAGTCTCTCCATCATATATCGTTAGTTATGTACTTAAGCGCGAACACTAGTTAATGGATCCATTAGGGAAATGACCCTCCCCGCCCGGGGTAGTAGCGCTACCACGAATCGTTCTGTATAAACGGGCGACTATCATTCGTTACTTATGCTTGCTCAATTACGAGCATGTCACGGGAGCAAATTATTATTTACGGGTTAAGCTTCGATTATGAGCCTCATGGCAACGGTATAACTTACTTACTTTACAATTGCGAGATTACAAATACCTGATTTACGCCTACGGGCATTACTGATGAAACCTTGTGTTCAAATACTTACATTATTTACAAACCTGTGAGATTCACCAACATTCGTGTTGACCTTTTTAGCTTTGTATCTCAGGTACACAGACGGAGTAGGATTCCCTCAGGATACAAGCTAGAGTCGCATGATTTCTACCTTGCATTTAACGGAGATTCTTAGCATTATCTTTTGTATTTATTATGATTATGTAATAGAATCTCCCGCTTTATACGCGGACTCTAGGGAACTTAATTTTGTAACCATAAACGCTATGTTTCAAACATTTTATGTATGGAAATGTAACTAATTTTACAAACGTTGCATATAGATGTCGTTTGCTTTACTTTTGTGCTATGATATTTGATTAGTAGCACCCCAAAGTTTGCTTCCGCTAAACAGTGATTTTGGGGGTGTTACAATAACCGATAATACAAAAGTAATGTAAGAAAATCTCCAATATTTTTATGCATGCGACTCGAGCTGTCTTTCCTGTTGGGCATCCCTACTAATGTTGCGTACCTGAGAATACATTGCTAAAAAGTCAATACAATGGTTGGTGAGTTCATAAGTTTGTGAGTAAAGCATAAGTGTCGACCACAAGATTTATATAGGTTTTGCAACCAAGCAAAATAAGTAACTACTGACATGAGCCCATAGTCCGAAGCTTAACCGATAGTGAGGTCTATATAATCAAATACAGCCCCGTGCCTCCGCAGGTGCCTAATCCAAAAGACCCGTTAGGATCAAATACTAATGCGCCCGTTTGACCAGTTAGGACTTCTAACCCGGACGGGAATGGTCAATCCCAAATAGATTTATTCATTAATACTCGCGCTAAATCCATACTAACAAAATGTCGCACCCCCAAATTCGGGTTGTGGAAGCGAATCGGGTCGGGGCACGACTAATCAATATACACATCACATAAGATATAATGAACGACCACTAAATGCGTCGTTTTGCATTGTATTGATAAAAGCCAAAGTTTACGTCAAAATCCTGTTTACATTAGCTCAGTTACTTGAGATTGAGAGATTTACATCACATAATTAATCTATACAAAATATAATAATGCAATTAAATCTCTGATTTGTTTGAATGCAGACTCGAGCTAATGAAACCTGTTTGGGCAGCCAACCTGCTGCTGAGTACCTGTGATACATGCTAAAAGGGGTCAGCGAAACGCTGGTGAGCTCACAGGTTTGTATGTCAACACATATTTATATGAACCGCAAGATTTAATTGAATTTAAAAGGCAATTAAGAAAAATAAAAGTTATACAGCCATGAGCACATAGTCTGAGCTTAACTTGAGTGTTAGGTCCAATTAAGGAAACCTAACTGAGTTGCCTCCTACGAGTGCCTAATCTACACCCGTCTTCCCAAATGCTAATACGTCCGTTTGACCCGTTAGTGCATGCTAACCCGGACGAGGATTGTCAATCCCATATGATATCATATACTAACATTCACGCTACAGATGTATTACCAAACTATGTTGTGGAGGGCTTTGAAATGATTAGTGAAAACAACTCATGTAGTATTTGATTTGTATAGTACTTGCGTTCATATTGTAAAATAAAACAAGCAATGTAATCACACCCCTGAGGAAAACCGTAAAATAAGGGCTATGAGACTCACCTGAGCCTTGAGTGTTTAACTTAATAAACTTGAATTGATTAGCGGTGAATTGATGTCCGAAGACTTATAACCTGAGGGTATCCAAGACACATGATGGTTAAAACATGAGTAGGCATCTCGAAAGACTGCCCTTGTAGTTGTTTGTCCAACTTAGAATGTCTAAATTACTACGATTTGGTTGATTGAATTGTCCAAGTTACTACGACTTGGTTGATTTGATTGTGTTTTGAAAATGTGTACGGCCCATCGGTGAATTGGTTGTATCAATAATCTCATTATTATTTTTATGATTTTGAAGTGTTATACTTAAAAAGTAAGTTCCAATGCGTTTTAGAAGTCATATCGCATTCGTGTTTGATGTTATACAAGTTTAACACTTGGTGTGAAAGTTTAGATGTAACACTGTTACTCGTGACCCTAGGGTAAGGGCGAAGCCCGTTAATGATGGGGGTCCGAGGGCAGCACCCCTGGTTAGCGGGGTTCAAGGGGTGGCAACCCCTGGCGGGGTCCAAGGGGCAGAGCCCCTGGTTGGGGTCGAGCTGCAAAGTCATCTTGGAAAATTTTTATTTCTACTACATTGCTTTATTGAAAACGCACTTGGAATTTGAATTCTGGTAAAACGGGGTGTCAAATTTGAGCCTCAATACTTAGTGAAATATGAGTTTTAAACTTTCTGTTTTTAGCGACACTTGATGCGTCACTTTCAAAATTTGGGCGACACTTAGGAAGTGTCGCATAAAATGACAGTTTCTGAATTATTAGCGTCATTTGGAGAAGTGACGCATAAGGGGGGCGACACTTAGGGAGTGTCGGGTTCGAGTGTCGGTTTCTGATCATAGGCGACACTTAGGAAGTGTCGCTAGAAGTGTCAGATAAAGGTGTTAGCCGTCACTAGGCAAGTGACGGTTGGAGTGTCGAGAAAAAGGGGTTTTGTGCGGCACTTGGGCAAGTGACGCAAATTTAGGGTTTTATGCGTCACTTAATGCGGCACTTAAGTGACGCAATACTGGACTGGCCTATGCGACACTTACGCCTGTTCGACGGATTTTGAGCCAAAAATGAGTTTTCCGGTTTCTGATTGGTCTGATTCTTTTACCCAACCCTTAGATGGACATTATAAGCTATTACAAACAGCAAACAAGTGAAAATGGGTAAAATCGGAGAGTTTCGGGATTTTTCGGAAACTTACAACTTCGCGCGAGAGAAATCCGGAAAGATAGAAACGTAGATCGTTGCGAGGTGGTTCTTTTTCTTCAAACGAGCAAGATGATTCAAGGGTGTTTGATGGTAGTTTTTTTGGGATTATGGTGATGGTGGTGTGGTGGTGAAATGAGAGAAAAAAGAAGAAGAAGAAAATGGAAGAGAGAGAGAGTGAGGGAAAGAAATGAGGGGGAAAGAGGTGAGGGAGGGGGGGTGATGTCCCCCTCCCTTGGGCCGGTTAGGGGGCCCACCCTTTGTGGGTGTGTCCTAATTTTTGTTTCCCGTGTTTGTGCTCCGGGCGGTGTTCGTTTTTCCGATCGTTTAAACGTTTAATTGATTTTATACGCATTTAAATATACATTTAAAATACGAATTTAAGTTGGAATATTATCTAAATAATATTTTGGACAAAATAGAGTTATTAAATAGTGTCGTATTATTTAATAAAAGTATTCACCAACGTCCGTATTAATTGAATCAAATTACATTCGATTTGAAACTTGTACGATTTAATCAAATCGCATACTTGTATATATTCAACAATATATATTTTGATACATTAATTAGCCTAAAACCAAACTAATTACATGTATTACACTTGATTAGGCACTAATTACTAGTCCTAATTTGACGGGTGTCACATTCTCCCCTTGTTAGGAGAATTTCATCCCGAAATTTATAAAGAAAGAGATATGATGATGATGATAATATATTATTCCCCTCTTGTTTCTTGATGGAATCTAAATCACAGGGACGAACTGTATGGCTTCAATTTGTGTTTATCATTCTTAGGTTTAAGTTTGTTGAATTTTGGTTTCAAAGAATAAACCTTCTTTATTTGGGAAAGTTATAAATAGGTCGGCCTATTTCCCAACCGACCCTGTATCCACTTAAAATCATTCTCTCTCTAAATCTATTGTCTAGAACTTAAAAACCATTTAAGAAAATAACTATTTTATTTTACCGTTAATTATATAAAGTTAAAACAAGTAATAATTTACTAGTCAAAATAAGGCATGCGACTTTTAACTAGTTAATCATAATAAACATAATGAACTAAACAAATAAAATCCTAACACATTAAATAATAATTTAAAGTCATGAAATTTACCAGAATACCACTAGGCCTCTAAGGTGGGTGTTACAAATCTCCCCCTTAAGGAGATTTCATCCATGAAATCTTGCCACGGTTAAACAGACTAGGATAACGAGACTTCATGCTAACCTCGGTTTCCCAAGTAAGATTTGGACCCAAACTATGTTTCCATTTCACTAATACCATAGGAATCTGTTTCTTATGCAGTTTGGTCACTTTTCTGTCTAAAAGCTCAACAGGTTCCTCTACCAATTTCTGATTCTGATCAACTCGTAAATCTTGCAATGGAAGGACTTGTGACTGATCCTCCACATTGCATTTTCTCAAATAATAAATATTAAATGCATCATGGATACCAGCGATTTCAGAAGGAAGATCAAGGGCCACTGATCATTAACAACCTGACGAATCCTGAATGGAGCAATGTACCTGGGAGCAAGCTTTCCTCGTTTCCCATACCGAATCACACCTTTCCATGGAGAGACTTTGAAGTAAACCAACTCACCCTCAACAAATGAAACAGGTCTCCTGCGTGGATTTGCATACTGTTTGTGTCTATCCCTGGCTGCTTTCAATGTTTCACGAGCAACAGCCACTTTATCAGTAGTAATCTTAACAATATCAGGACCTGCAAACAGTTTCTCTCCTGCCTCTAACCAACAAGAAGGTGTTCTGCAACGTCGGCCATATAACATCTCATACGGAGGCATACCTATACTAGAATGATATGAATTATTATAAGCCAATTCGATTAATGGTAAATGCAAATCCCAAGAACCTCCATATTCTAATACACAGGCACGCAACATGTCTTCAAGTGCCTGAATGGTTCTCTCGGTCTGACCATCTGTCTGAGGATGATATGTTGTACTGAGATTCACCCTAGTCCCCAACTCATGCTGAAGACTCTGCCAAAATCGAGATATAAACCCGGAATCTCTTTCAGAAATGATAGATAACGGAATTCCATGCCTTGAAACAATCTCATTAATGTACAGTTGGGCCAATCTGCTCCGAGATGCTATCTCACTGGTGGCAAGAAAATGAGCACTCTTAGTCAATCTATCAACAATTACCTAGATCATATCATTACCATGGGGTGTCCGTGGAAGTTTAGTAACAAAATCCATAATCATATGTTCCCATTTCCACTCTGGAATCTCCAACTGTTTCAACGAATCGTAGGGTTTCTGGTGCTCTGCTTTAACCTGAGAACAAATATGACAAGAATCCACAAAGCGTGCCACATCTATTTTCATAGTAGGCAACCAATACAATGGTTTCAAATCATTATACATTTTAGTACTCCCTGGATGAACAAATTACCATGATTTATGAGCCTCCGTCAGAATCAAATCACGAAGACCGCCAATCAAAGGAACCCAAACACGAGACTAAAAATTCTTCAAACCTCTGGAATCATCCAATAATAGCTCCTTCCTTTTCAACATGACCTCTGCTTTCAGATTTTGATCAACTAATGCCTTGAGCTGAGCAGCTTTTAACTGATCTATGAAACTAGAAGAAACTTCTAGACGCCTAAAACAAACCCTGTCAGAAGTCCCCTTACGGCTCAAAGCATCTGCAACAACATTAGCCTTCCCCGGATGGTATCGAATTTCACAATCATAATCTTGTATCAGCTCTAACCATCGGCGTTGGGGCATATTAAGCTCTTTTTGTGAAAACATATACTGAAGACTTTTATGATCTGTACAAACCACACATTTAGTACCATATAAATAGTGTCTCCAGATTTTCAATGCAAAAACAACAGTTGCAAGCTCCAAATCATGAGTAGGATAGTTCTTCTCGTGTGGTTTAAGCTGACGTGAAGCATTATGTCGCACCCCCAAATTATGATGCAGAAGCGGGTCAGTTTGGGATGCGACTAATCAATAAACAAAGCACATAAGATATATAATGAATGACTCTACATGCGTCATTTACAAATACATTGATATTATAAAAGTCTTACACCGTTATAATATAGTTTACAAAAGCTCGTGAGCCAAATGATAGAGATTCTAAGGCATATCTAATTATACAAAATATAGAAATGCAAGGGAATCTCCTGATGTCTGTATGCGACTCGAGCTAATAGGCATCCTGAGTAAGCAGACCTATTGCTGTTAAGAACCTGAGAATACACGCTAAATGGTTAGCTAAAAAGCCGGTGAGCTCACAGATTTTAATGATCAAGTATAATGAATGAACCGCAAGATTTAATGTGATGATTTGCAATTAAGCAAATAAGTAAATGATAAATGATGTATATAACTGCCATGAGCACATAGTCTGAGCTTAACTGAGGTGTCAGGATCACAATTAAGTGCCAGAGCGAGGGTGCCTCTATCCGTGTGCCTAATCATCACACGTATGAAGAAATGATAATGCGTCCGTTTAACAAGTCAGTGCTTGCTGACCCGGACGGGGATTGTCAGTCCCATATGGTACCATACACTAACATTCACGCTACAAAGTATTACCAAACTATTCTTGGAGGACTTTAATGATTAGATGAATAACTCATGTAGAATATAACGATATTTGATACTTGCGTTCACATGTAAAATAAAACAAGCATGTATTCCCACCCCTGAGTTAAAAACAGTAAAATAAGGGGCTATGAGACTCACCTGAGTCTGATGCATTGCTGTCAGACAATTAATGATGGAATATGAGAAAATGATGTTGTTCAAATGATTGAAACCTGCAGGGCATCTTAAACGCGCAAGGTTTTAATGATTAGATGTCGAAACCTGCTGGGCGTATCAAACGCACAAGGTTTTAATGATTAGATGTCTCAACAGATCATCTATGCTAGTTGTTCCCTCAACAAGTTATGTCCAATGAATTGATTTGATTAGTTATGATTGGAAAACAAGTACGTCCTGTTGGTGAGTTTGAATAATAATTCCAACATATTATTATTATGTTTTACAATGATATACTTATAAAGTATATTTGAAGTATTTAAATGCCGTATCATATAAGTATTAAGGGTTTCGCGATGTTGGATACTTAGTGTAAAAATTTGTGACAAGTTTGTGAAAGACGGGGGTCCGGGGGCAGCGCCCCTGGTTAGCGGGGTCGAGATGCCAGGTCAGATCGAAAAAAATTTATTTCTACTAATATTGCTTTGGTAAAAATGTCTTCGAGATTCAATTTTTAACAAAATACACTGTTATAAAATCATCACACGATCGTGTACTTTTACAGAATAAAAACACACTGAGTTGGGTTGTATCCGCCGGATCTGTATTGGATCCTCCGGATTCTTTGTACTTGAAATGGATCCGCCGGATCAGGAAAACAATCCGCCGGATCCTAGATGGATCCGTTGGATCTGTAACATTTCAAATGAATCCGCCGGATTCAATATCAATCTGCCGGATTGAAGTGTTTTTGGGGTGGATCCGCCGGATCCTTGGCATGATCCGCCGGATCGAAGGCCAAACACAGGTCTGTTCGTATCTGCAAAATAAACATAGAAAATTGGGGTTTGATTTTGGACATAATCAGTTAATATAACAATCAAGCATGATGATATACATAATATAAACATGTAAATTTAAAGAAAAGTTAATGTTTCCTTACGTATTAAAATTGAGATCGGATGGTGATGATGATGGCAATGAAGATGATCAAGATGATGATGATGTTTACAAACTTCTGTTGCTGCTGATCTTGTTAATTTTGTTGTTGTTGTTGTTGTTGTTGTTTTTGATTTTTGAAAGAGATTGAGAGAGAGAGCCGAGAGATAGATAGATTGTAGGTGATGAAGCAGAAAATGAAATGAAAGAAGGCTGCGTTTGGTATAGTTGGCCAACTCCAATTATTGGAGTTGGTTTGGCTCCCACCCGTAGTACAAAATACCCGTATTTTTGTACCCGATCGAAAAGTAGTATAATATTTTCAAATGAAGATTATCTAAATATAATTTTTAATATGTTTTCTATCGAAGTATTTTATAAAACAAATACTATTTTTGAGTTATAAAAATATAACTTAGTTTTGAGTTTGATTAACGGATAAGGTTTGAATGGTTTTGTCTCGTTGTGTATAATCTGAATAAAACGAATATGTTTTATTTTCATTTGAGTAAATAATAATAATTATTTTTAATAATAATACATTATTTATAAGTTGTGTCACGAATGTTTTGAGTTGTACGATACGAAATACTTTATATATTATCAAGATAATATATAGTAAATAATGAGTTGCATTAAATAAAAATTCTATATTACTTAATACTTATGTTCACCAACGCCCGTATAAATGAATCAGAATTTGGCCAATTTGATAATGCGCGATTAAATATAATCGCGTACTGATATATATTCAACAATATATATATATATATATATATATATATATATATATATTGATACATACAATTAGCCTAATACATAGTAATAATTACATGTATTTCTAAATGATTAGGAACTAAAAACTAGTCCTAATTTGACGGGTGTCACATTCTTCCCTTGTTAAGAGAATTTCGTCCCGAAATTTAGCTCTGAGTTGGCGCGTCAGTAGATTCTGAAAATAAATGGGGATACTTGAATCGCATCTAGTTTTCCCATTCCCAGGTGAATTCCGGACCACGCCGCGAATTCCACGGAACTGTGACTATAGGGATATGACTTTGCTTAAGTTGTTTGACCTCACGGTCCATGATCTCCACTGGTGTTTCGACAAAATGGAGTTTGTCGTCAATTTGGATCTCCTTGAGGGGAGTAATGAGTGTCTCATCGGACAAGCATTTCTTAAGATTAGAATTGTGGAATGTGGGATGCACGCTACTAAGCTCGGGAGGTAGCTGCAATCGATATGCGACTGGACCAATCCTTTCAAGGATTTCAAAAGGTTCGATGTACCTGGGATTTAGTTTCCCACGCTTGCCGAATCGGATGACACCTTTCCAAGGTGATACTTTGAGCAATACTCGATCCCCAACCTGGAACTTGAGATGTTTGCATCTCACATCAGCATAACTTTTCTGACGATCACGTGCGGCTTTCAACCGTTGTTGGATACCAACGATCTTCTCAGTGATTTCATGAATGATTTCAGGACCAGTGAGTTGACTGTCTCCCACCTCGGTCCAACAAATAGGCGACCGGCACTTACGACCGTACAGTGCCTCGAATGGTGCAACTCCAATACTGGTATGATAGCTATTGTTGTACGAGAATTCGCACAATGGCAAGTGATGTTCCCAATTTGCACCGAAGTCAATTACGCAGGCGCGTAGCATATCTTCCAATGTTTGAATTGTTCTTTCACATTGGCCGTCGGTTTGTAGATGATATGCAGTACTCACATCCAAACGAGTACCTAAGGATTTCTGTAATGATTGCCAAAAGTGAGATGTAAAACGGATGTCTCTATCAGAGATAATCAAGAGTGGAACGCCGTGTCATGATACGATCTCCTTCAAATAGATTCGCATGAGACATTCCATTTTGTCAGTTTCCTTGATGGTTAGGAAACGAGCTGATTTGGTAAGCCGATCCATGATCACCCAAATCGTATCGCAACCGCTTGATGTTTTTGGGAGTTTAGTGATGAAATCCATAGCGATTTGCTCCCATTTCCATTTAGGAATGTCCGGTTGTTGTAGCAGGCCGGAGGGTTTCTGATATTCAGCTTTGACTTTTGAACATGTGAGGCACTTGCTGACATACGTGGCAATCTCTGCTTTCATGTTTGGCCACCAGTATAACTCCTTGATGCCATGATACATCTTGTCCGATCCAGGATGTATAGAGTATTTAGACTTGTGAGCTTCATCCATCACCAAGTCTCTAAGGTTTCCAAACCTAGGTAACCAGATTCGGTTTGCGAAGTATTTGACTCCGTTGGGTTTGGTTTCGAATTGTTTCCCCATGTTGCGCAAGGCCTCATTCTTCAGGTTTTCGGCTTTTAATGCTCCGAGTTGAGCAATGAGGATTTGAATGATAAGATCATTATGAATGGTCATGCTAAGAGCTCAGACTCGAAGTGGTTTGGTGCGCTCTTTCTGACTTAGGGCATCAGGAACAACATTTGCTTTGTCCGGATGGTACTTGATTTCGCAATCATAATCAGTGAGCAACTCGACCTAGCGACGTTGCCTCATGTTGAGATCCTTCTGATCAAATATATTTTGGAGACTTTTATGATCGGTGAAGATGGTACATTTTGTGCCATACAAATAGTGTCTCCAGATTTTGAGTGCAAACACTAAGGCTCCTAATTCGAGATCATTAGTGGTGTAGTTCTTCTCGTGAACTTTGAGTTGTCGGGAGGCGTAGGCAATAACCTTGTCTCATTGCATCAACACGCAACCAAGACCTTGGTGTGAGGCATCGCAGTATACCACGAAGTCATCGTTGCCTTCGGGTAATGATAGGATAGGCGGATTGCAAAGCTTTTGTTTCAATAGCTGAAATGCTGACTCTTGCTTTTCAGTCCAATCGAACTTCTTTTCCTTCTGAGTCAGTGTCGTGAGAGGTTGGGCTATATTTGAGAAGTTTTCTATGCATCTCCGATAATAACCAGCCAGTCCTAAGAATCGACGTACTTCGGTCGGCGTTGTCGGTGCTTGCCAGCACTTGATAGCCTCAATCTTTGATGGATCTACATGAATTCCCTGACTGTCAATCACAAGACCAAGGATTTGAACGGTTTGCATCTAGAACTCACACTTGGAGAATTTACCATATAACTCTTCATGTCTAAGAAGTTCTAAAATGACTTTGAGATGTTGCGCGTGTTCCTGTTCATTGCGCGAGTAGATGAGAATGTCATCGATGAAAACAATGACAAACTTGTCGAGATATGGTTTCACACTCAGTTCATGAGGTCCATGAATACAGCCGGTGCGTTTGTCAAACCAAATGGCATCACTTGGAACTCGTAATGCCCATAGCGATGTCGATGTAACCTAATCGTAGATCTATCTTCGAATAGAAACTTAACCCCTAAAGTTGGTCGAATAGGTCATCAATGCGAGGAAGTGGGTAACGGTTCTTGACGTTTAATTTGTTCAACTCTTTGTAGTCGATACACATTCTGAATGAACCGTCCTTCTTTTTCACAAACAGTATCGGAGCTCCCCATGGTGAAGAACTCGGTCTAATGAAACCCTTATCCATGAGTTCCTACAACTGAGTAGACAGCTCCTGAAGTTCTGAAGGGGCTAAACGATACGGTGCTCGTGCAACGGGTGCTGCCCCGGGCACGAGATAGATTGAGAACTCAACTTGTCTCGGTGGCGGTAAACCAGGCAAGTCTTCGGGAAAGACTTCTGGAAAGTCTCTAACAATGGGCACATCTGCAAGTCGCTTTTCTTCCGACTTTTTCTCCAGGACGTGCGCGAGAATTGCCTGATAACCCTTTCTCAAAAACTTTCGGGTTTTCATGCATGATATGATATTCAATCTCGTCCCACCGGTCTCCTCTTGTATGACCAAAGTACCACCGATGACGAGAGGAATACGAATGATTTTGTCATAACAGACAATTTCAGCTCGGTGCTTGGATAGCCAATCCATGCCAACAATGACGTGGAAACTTCCTGTGATAACCGTCAAAATTCTCAGGTTATTACCACACTCAAACCTTAAATTTACGATACTCCTTGAAAATCCTAGCGAAATTCCTAAGTTATGACTCTTTAGGATTATTATTGCCGTAGAACGTCTCAGAGATTTTTAGTGAACCATAAGTTCATTTAGACATGCTAAATTAAGTTATGAAGTGCCAAGTAAAACAAAAGAATCAAGTTTCATGAATTATCACTAAAATACTAAGTCGTTTACTAAAATTCCGTAAAGTCATAAAACGAAGCTTGAATATAACAGACTAATGTTTGAATACCTAATGGAAGTAATTTAATCATAAATTAAATTACATTATGAACTAAAGAACACAAATTTTTATAGCTCTAATATTAATCATCAAAACATCACAAAATAAACCTTATACTATACAAAATACATACACATTTTAAATACAAAATAAATACAACTTTTATACATAATTATATTTTTTTTTAAAATAAGAAAAACCCTTTCTCCCCCTCCCCCCCCCCCCTCCCCGCCGGCCTACCTACCCACCCCCCTCCCCCTCTTTTTTTTTTAAATCTCTTAAACACTCTCATAATTCATTCCTTTTTCCAAAACACACACTCTTCATTTTCTCCTCCTTCTCTCTAAAAACACACACACATTCTCTCCATCCTCTCTCTAAAATCAGCCACATTCACTTTGAAAAACTCAGATTTTAAAGGTGTTCATTCACCTAAAATAACTTTAAAGGTAATCTTCATCATCTAAACTTAGGTATCTTTCAATTTTTTGCAATTTTCTTCATAAAATATGGATTTTATGCCTCTTCCATGGCTAAAACCCTCATGAAATGCTTGATGTTTGTAGGTTATCTCTTTTCACATCTTTATGTTTTAAAAGAAAGAGTAACCCATGATCAAACCAAAAATCAAGTGAAACTTTGTGTTAATACTTGTAACTTTGTTGAATATTGTTTATCATCATGTAAAAATTGTTCTTGTGATAAATAATCATCTCTAACACATCTTGGTTGTGTATCAACATCATACATGTGTTAGAACATGGATTTAAAGATCAAAAGATGATAATCTTATTTATTTCATGTTTGGTGTTCATTGTTTTGAATGAAACACTCAAACATGAGTTTACAACTTTCTGTCCAGAAAGCTTCTTCCACTTCAACGATTTTTTTAAAAATCATTATAGTCAAAAATCAAGTTCAGGAAGTAAGCTTTCAAACCCCACAATCCTTATATTTTTCTGAGTTCATTTAGTATTTTTAGTTATTTTTGGGAGAAAAGATATACAAACTGCCAGTTTTGGTCAGAAACTTTTCACTCAGTAAATCAATCATAACTAGAGCTACACATCTCCAAATAACTTGAAACAAATGCCAAAAGTTTAAGCATTTTACTGGCTGCAACTTTCGTGTTGATCACTTTTACTGGAACCCAATATATTTTGCTAAGAGATAATGATTGCATGCATAGGTCCAGATATGACCCCTGATGACAAAAGTAAATTATAAAAATACTTACACTTCTCTATAATTTCTGGACAAAATTACAGAAAATAGTTAGCATATTGAGGATCAACTGTGATTTTTCTCTTATTTTATTTCGGATCATAAGTATTATTCATAAAATCAACAACTGATACAATTTTTCTGGAAAACAAAAATGTGGACTGTTTTTAATAAAAGTTGAAAATCAACACTTACAAACTTACTATCTAAGGAAATATTGAACTTTTATAATATATGAACATGTTTGAGGTTGGTTAAAAGTCTCGGGTCAAACCGTGAAGGTATGACCAAGTCAACCAAAGACGGAAAACTTACTATTTTTGGAAATGTTAGAAACAAAAAGAGGGTTGGGTGTCTTATGATACATTAATCAAATGGTATGTTGTTATGGAATGAACCAAAGTACTAACATTCAAAACTCTATATAATGGGGTTTTAAACAACTTGTGAGACATTATATACTTGTACATTCCTTATCATACTCAACGTGCATATTGACCTTAACAAACTTCAAAGCAAACAAACCATATCGGCACTTTGTAATTTAAGTATTTAGCTTAGCATTCCTATCAAGCATAGTTTACCATGCAACTAATTAGAAACCTCATGTTCATAGGAAATTAAATAAGAGTAGTCCCGACAAGTACGTGCACCACATCCACCGTTACTCCTACAACAAATTGTGAGTATTCACAGCCCCTCTTTTATTGTTTTACTAAATGTTTTGGGGTGAAAAGCATGTTATCTTATTTGCAATTACTTATTGTTTGTGTACTTTCTGTTTATACGCTTTCACTGTATACTTGTGACTCTATCGCATCTAAAGTCCCCGGTTTCTTTTACACAACCTATTAACTCATTATCGAGCCGATGATTGATATGAATAGTACTATTTGGAAGGAGGCCACCTTCCCACTCTAGGGTACAGATGAGTGCATACCACCAACTGTAAATGTCCGCGATAGGACATATCTTTGGGGCGTTGATTCAGGCCGTAGGTTTAGTTGTGGACTCAAGTATTACATGTGATTCTTAAATAAATTATATATTACGTATAAATACCGTTTTCCTTACAAATGCAAATCTTCCAAACATGGTTTAATAAGTTTTGATTAACTTTCAACTTTATATCTTTTATTAAACCTGTGATCTCACCAACTATTTTACATGTTTTTCAGGAAACGGTCGGTAGTTAGTCTGGAATGAAGTTATGTTTACTTATGTTGATGTTGAAGCTTTTGGACTTGTTTCATTTTACTTTCTTGATGTATTTGTTTGAAGGATTGTTATTTTGTACTGTAATCTTATTGTAAGTACTAGTAATTGTGGTTGATGAACGGTGATGTAAGTTGTACTTTATGTGATGAAACCATTATGCTGTTACATCTCGTGTTTCCGCTTTAGCGGGGTGTGACAGATTTGGTATCAGAGCTAGGTTATAGGGACACCGGTTATCCTTAGGGAAGCCTAGACTATAACCATTAACTTAGTATGCCTTTAAGTATGACTAGTTCGGGTGATTGCATCATTCGAATTTAATTAAACATAGCCTGATCAACTATGTATAATTAAAGGCGAAGCGATGCAAGACCGGAAGTGGTTATAGAAATAAGGTGCATCATAGAACTCAAATAAGCAAAGGAAATTCCTCTACGTGTGCTTAGCATCTTTACATCCTAGGATTTACTATACCTCTAGGAAATAAGTTCTCTTTTTTCATCCTTACCATGTCGCACTCCTCATTACATGCTCTAGGATCGGCTGATGACTCTGGCTACTTCACCAGTCGCCCACGCGACAACCCGCCGAGCTCCGAGCCAGAGGAGGA
Organism: Pseudognaphalium luteoalbum; assembly: GCA_963422505.1. Classification (NCBI taxonomy): domain Eukaryota; kingdom Viridiplantae; phylum Streptophyta; class Magnoliopsida; order Asterales; family Asteraceae; genus Pseudognaphalium; species Pseudognaphalium luteoalbum. Next base: position 42,373,555 of record OY730194.1, read on the forward strand.
CCCCTCCGTGTGTTCCGAGTCGGAGAACGAGGTTAGCAGTCAAGAGGTTACTAGGGGGAAAACTAGGATTACCCCAACACCCATTTCACCCCGGCCACCTCGGAACGGTGTGCATGTGAGGACCACTGCTCGTATGAGCGTTGCCTCACACGAATGGTGGATGTTATGACTCACTGATATCGCGTAAAAAGTCACGTTTTTACCACCGATATCTCTCTCATTCTGGAGCAATACTTAGCATTTGGACTTAAATAATGCAAAAATCATTGATAAAATGCTAAGAAGATCAAAACAAGGTTGCACGAGCAAAATCAAGCAAAACGGCTGAAAAACAAAGATTCCACGCACGTTTGAAGATTTCAGACATCAAAACGAGATTTCAAGATAAAAGAGCCCATCACCAGCATCTATTTGACCCAAGATGTTCATTTTCGAATTACGAATCCAACAGAAGAAGAATCAACAAAAACGGACGAAGAATGAAGATTCTACGTACTCCGGAAGATCCAAATGATTCGTACGACACATCTAGAGTTCAGAGACATATTTTTGGGATTTCTTTTCATCAAAAGCTTCGTTTTTGAATTACGAATCCAACGCAAAAAGAATCAACGCAAACGGATGCATAACGAAGAAAACACACACGAATCGAGAAACGAAGCAACCGGCAGCAGGCTGGTGCAGGTGGCAGCCAGCCGTCGCCAGCCACCACCTGACCGCCGCCGGCTGCCAGCCAGCTGCCGGCGGCTGCCGTCACCCGCATGGATTGCGCTTTTTTGTCCTTTTTCGTACCCGGTGCTAGACCTTTACATGCTTTTCGTACCTTGTGCCACTACCTTTTTCGCCTTTTGTACCTGGTGCCACTACCGTTTCCACCTTTTGCTAATGTGTGCTTCCATTTGCTAAAATGCACCAAAACTCCTCTATAAATAGGAGGCATGAGGCTCATTGGAAAGACACACCAAGACATACCAACACACCTCAAAACACTTAAAATTACCAACACATTTGTATTTTCTTTTCTTTTATTCTTCCTAGTTAATTAGGCTAGCTAATTAACTAGTCAAGGAAGATTTGTACGGAGGTGCTCCGGGACGCATATTTTAGCTACGAGTTATTGTACTTCTTTCCAGGTGTCAATCTATCTTTCATATTTAATATGTTTGTCCTTTCTCTAATAAATTTAAATATGTATGCTAGAATTGCCATGATTAGCTAAATATCTCAATTGTCTGCTATGATAGTCGTTTAGAAAGTATCAAATATGTGACTAAGTGGTATGTTGTGAGATTTCGGATGGTTTATATTACAAATGGATATAGGAATTAAATCTTTATCATTTATCTTCCCAACTCATGTTATGACTAAAACTTTATCCAAAAATAAAGGTAGCTAACTCATAGGATACAGGTCACTTAGTTATACTATGTTAGATTGAATCATTGAGCTCGGCATGGCCGGTGTTCTTTAGACCAAAATAGGATCCAAGAGACACGGAACATGGGAGTATAGGTAGATTAAGATTAAATTCATATAGACGATATTTTTGAGACAACTTTCGGAATATCCTCAACTTAGATAAAACTTTTGTATGCTTAATTTAAACTGTTGCCTTGATCGTCTTATTGCATGTTCTTGTTTGATTGTTGCCTTAGGATCATCATAATAGTAAAATTTAAACGGCATTAATCATCGTGAAATAATATGACGGCCCATATTCGACTGTTCTTTGATATAGTACTGGAAACGCTTACGGCGGAGTACAAATGTATGGAAGTCAGAACGACCGAAGGTAGTTGTATTATGGATCGAATAGCCAACGTATTACCTATTGTTTTGGGTAAAGGGTTTTCACCCGGTGAATATATAACTCCAAAAATAAAGTTAAGAACAACGGGTGTGAGTGAAATCTCACACCTCAGCCCGTTAAGAAACACTACATAACAGACAAAGCCACTACCAACCTCAAAGGGAGAACTAGCTATCCTTAGCTAAACACGATGTATATGACATGCCATATACATCATAAAAAACACAGCTCATAAATAAACAAATAATACATCCAATTTAAAATAAAAGAGCAGCTAATTAACAAAATAGCTCTTCTATTCATTGAGAACACATGAAGAAGGCAGATTCCAAGCATCCAACATCCTCAATACTTGAGAAGTCTTCTTAAACCTGAAAGTAAACAGCTTTAACCCAACATTAGAGATGATGAGATCGCGAATTTGAGCAGTGGATCGACAATTTCTTTTGAACAGCCGACAATTCCTTTCTTGCCAAATGTAATAAGAAGTAGCAGCAATCAGAAGGCGACCAACAATGCTTCTAACTTTCCTTGAGCGAGAAATAGGCTGAATATAATCAACAATGTCATCCCAGCTAGCTGAGACATCTTGCATACCCGTCAAGTGCTTAACCGAAGACCAAACCTGAAGAGAGAAATAACATTCAAAGAAGAGGTGGTTATGAGAATCCGGGACCAACTTACACAAGGGACATCTAAGCAGGTTTAAGTCAGTCGAAGGACCAACATCCCATTGCTTAAGCATGTCTTGTGTCTTCAACTTTTTTCTCATCACGAGCCAAAGATGAAAAGAATGTCTAGGAATACAGTGAGGGAACCACACAATATGAGCCCATGGAACCTCAACATTATGAAGACGAATAGTATCCTACACAATGCTAACAGAAAACTCTTTACGATTCCCACTCCAATCAGTCCATAGAAACTTATCAATCTGATTTGCATGAAGAATAGGACATGGAATCTGATTTAGGATGGGGTATAACTCATACCACTCAACCGGCCATTTCCAATTACCTTCATGGACCAAATCAGCAAGCTTATCTTTAATAGAAAAACCAGCATTAGTCATTCACCTAGTCGATATGAAGTTATTAAGAGGGCTCACGTTACTCCACCTGTCAAACCAAACATTAGCCAATAAGCCATTACCTATATGAGTCCATACAAACGGCCAAATAACATCACGGATTTGAAGAAGCTTTCTCCACGCCCAACTCATAGCTCCCCTCGCTTGAATATCCCAAAAATTTCTACCCTTCAGTTTATATGAATGTATCCATTTAACCCAAAGAGATTCTCTATGGGTAATGATACTCCAAATATGAGATGAAATAAGGGCAATATTAAAGGTAGACAGACTTCGAATACCCAGGCCACCTTCAGATTTGGGAAGACAAACCGAATCCCAAGCAACTTTAGCTTTCCCTTTCTTCATATCACCTTGACACCAGAGAAATACCCGCATGAGCTGTTCAATATCTTTAATAATACTATACTGGAGAACGAAAACAGAAGCCCAATAAACATGTAAAGAAGAAAGAACAGATTGAATAAGCTGAACCCTTCCCGCAAACGAAAGGCACTTATTCTTCCAATTACAAATTCTATTCTTTACTTTTTCCACCAATACCTCACAATCCCTATATGATAACCTGGTTGATATAAGGGGAACACCAAGGTATTTAACGGGTAGTTTCCCTTCCTCAAACGGCATGGACTCTAAAATAGAACGTTTAACCAAAGGCCCAACATTACAAAAAAAAGCTGTACTTTTCGGAATACTAGGAACCAGACCAGACATGTTCTTAAATTCTTCGAAACCATCCATTAGGACATTGGCTGAATGGATATCCCCACGAGCAAACAAGAAAAGATCATCTGCAAAACAAAGATTAACAATTCGTTGCTCCTCACAACATCTATGGAAGTGAAATAGATCATCTTCTCGAACCTTACGTTGGAGAATTTGAGTCAAAACTTCCATCACCAGAGTAAAAAGATAAGGAGACATAGGATCACCTTGTCTAAGACCCCGTTTTCCTTTAAAATACCCATGTAAGACTCCATTAATGCTAATAGAAAACGAAGTGCTAGTAACACATGCCATAATCCAAGCCACCATTTTCGGGTGAAATCCAAACCCTCGGAGAATAACATTAAGAAAGTTCCAATCAACAGTGTCGTATGCCTTTTGAATGTCAACTTTGAAAGCACATCTAGGAGGACCACTAGCCAGATGGTAATTATGCATAAGCTCTTGAGTAAGAAGAATATTATCAGTAATTTTCCTACCCGGGACAAAAGCCGATTGATTTATAGTAACCATATCTCCCAAACCTTCTTGAATACGATTAGCAATCAGCTTGCTAATGCACTTATAAATAACATTACAACACGATATAGGCCGATAATCATTAATTCGAGAAGGAGTTGTGACCTTAGGCAATAATCGTATGGTTTATTTCTCGCAGAAGTTTCCCATTAAGAAAGAAGTCCCGAACCGCCAAACAAACATCATTGCCCACAACATCCCATGCATTCTTAAAGAAACACGAGGAAAACCCATCCGGACCCGGAGGTTGATCATCACCAATGGAAAAAAGAGCCAGTCGAATTTCCTCATTAGTAATATTTCTAACCATATAGGCTGATCTCCCCCCATCTAAACGATGGGTGAACAGCCCTATATACGGGGTCAACGAAGAACAGCCTTCAATATCCAAAAAGTTCTCATAGTGATTAACAAACACATTCGGAACAACATTACCCTCAAAAACAGCTCCATTATTATCCGAGACCATTTCAATACGGGATCGATTATGCCTTCCTTTAACCGCACTATGAAAATAAGCTGATTTCGTGTCACCAAGCTTCAACCAATCAGCCTTTGCTTTCTGTTTAAGAAATCGTTCCTCATCAAGAACCACATTTTGATAAGCATTTAAGTCAATAGCCACATCTTCTTGCAATATTGGATTATTGTTGGTGCATCTTAGTGTGTCTGTCAGTTGGTCTAAGTCTGTTATGTGTTTGATATGTAATTAAGTTAGTTAATAACTTTTGTTTTAATTACATTTTGTGTTTTGGCGACACAAGGTCTTTGTGTCGCAATATTTACCTTGGCGACACAGCTTGTGTCGCATGAGTCGGCTTGGCGACACATCTTGTGTCGCATAGACCAGGTTAGGTCTTTGGTATAAATAGGTTATTTCGGCTCATTTGTCAAGGTTGACGAAATTGTGAGATCAGTGAGCATATTGTAAGTGTTATAATTAATATAAGCTGATCGACTTTTGGTATTGAATTGCTATACTTTGTGATTTGTTTTGTTTATTTGTTTAAACGTTTATATATTCAATCAATTGTATTCCGCACGTTTGATTGGGTAAGGATTCGATTAGGTCCGACTACAGGGGTCCTACAAGTGGTATCAGAGCCAAAATCACACGATTTGGCATTATTGAATCCGTTCTTGATACGTTTCTCGAATAATTGTGAGTATATTGAATTAAAATCTTCATTGAAAGGTGTTCACAAGCTGCTTCTTGTTATTTCTGGAAGATTTTAGGTTTATTTTTTCGTCCATCAGTCGTAAATTTTCGTGTGGTTATCGAAAATTTTCGATTTTAGGGTTTTTTGGTCGCTGGTCAGCCGTTTCTGCGACATAAGCTGCGACATATCTTTTGTGTCGCGACTAGGGTTATTGCGACATACGTCTTTCATTAGGCGACACTAGATTGCGACATAAGACTTGGTTTTCTTCCGTCGCTATCTTTTGCGACATAAGACTTGGCTTTCTTCCGTCGCTATATATTGCGACATAAAACTTGGTTTTCTTCCGTCGCTAACTTTGCGACATATCATCTGCGACATATCCTCTGTGTCGCTTAAATCTTTTGCGACATATAGATTGCGACATATCCTTTGTGTCGCTTAAATCGTTTGCGACATAAATTTGTGTCGCATAACAGTCTGTTTTCTTTTTCTTTTGTGTTATTTATCTATTTTGCAGGTAATTCACAATGTCTTCTTCAACACACTCCATTCAATCTGTAGGAGCTATGCTAAAGCAAAACAATGAAGTTGGTTCTGGAAATAAACCACCTATGTTTATGCCAGGCATGACCTATTCTGATTGGCGCCAACGCTTTGAGTCTTATGTTGGATTAAATGATCCTGAGATGATGATTTACTTAGAGGAGAGATATGAGCGTCCTCTAAAGTCAGGAGTCTACAATGGTCAAGCTCCTGAGAAATCGATTAAATCAATGACTCCAGAGGAAAGAAAAGCTTTTGATATGGAGAGAAAGACTCATGCTGCAATTACTATGGCTTTACCTCAACCCATTATGAGACAGTTTAAACATCATAAGATCGCTTACGATCTTTGGAAAGCTTTCGAAAAGAAATGCGGTGGTACCGTCCAATACAGAAAGAAAAGGATAGATTTAATCAAGAAGCAGTATGAGGTTTTTGACATGCTTCAGGATGAATCTCTGGAAGATCTGTGCAGTAGATTTTCCCAATTGGTCACTGAGTTGATTGAAGGAGGTGTAACTCTTGAGCGTAGTGATGTCAACAAGAGATTATTAGACTCTTTACCTAAGAAATGGCACACTAGGGTTCTTTTGATGGAAAAAGATGAAGACATCATGGATATGGAGCTTGAAGACCTTATTGGACATATTGAGGCTGAGCTTCTTGAGATGCAAAGGAAAGAGACTAAGGCTACATCGCATCTCCAAAATCCAAAACTTTATGGAGTTGATGTTCCAGTATCTTCAAGCAGACCTTCTGTCACTGCATTTGTCGCTAGTAATGCTAGTGGAAATGTATCTTCTTGTAATCCATCTGGTTCTACTTATGTTCCGAACTCTGGAAATTCAACTGGGTCTCTTTTTCAGAATTCAGGATTTTCTTCTAATGAAGATTATGCATCTACTTTTTCATCATTTTTAGCCTGTGCTGGAGATTTTTCCGATGAAGATTTTGGTCAAATTGACCAAGAAGAATTGGAAAGATTAGATTTAAAATGGAATATGGCTATGCTGACTAGGAGGGTGAAGAATTTTTTACAGAAAACTGGTAGAACTTCTGTAAATAATCCAGGTGAGAAAGGTATTGGGTTTAATAAAGGGAAGGTGCGCTGTTATAAGTGTCAGAATTATGGACACTTCGCCCGTGAATGTGAGAAAAACAAGGCACCATCTTCAGGTCTCACCAAGCCTTCACCAACAAAGGCAGAAGAGAAAGCCATGGTGTCAGCTGCGTTCATGCTGACAGAAACTCCATGGGATAACAGCTGGTCTGATGGAGCTGATGATGATGAGAACACTGCACTAATGGCTGAGGTTCATGAGGTAGATGATGAACCTTTATCTTGTGTTTCTTGTATTAAGCTTACTAACCAATTTAACAGGTGTAGAGAGGATAATGAGCGCCTTAATACAACAATTTCACAATTAAAGGAAGATAATGAGATGTTGAAAGAAAGTTATAAGGCATCTGAAAAGAAATTAAAGGCTATTTTTGAAGAAAAGAAAGAACTAAAAGCCAAAAATTTTGAACAGCAAGATGAAATAGGGAGTTATGTAGATATGTTAACTCATGTTAAAAAGGAACTTGCTGACTCACAGGCTGTAGTTCTTAATTTAAATCGAAAAATATCAAATTTTTCTACATCCTCTCTCATTTTTGATGAAATCCTTCAGAAACAAAGGACAGATACGAAAAGTAAGGCAGGACTTGGTTATCACCATGTTCCACCTCCAAAAGATTATCTGCCTATGCCTGAACAGGAAATCATTAAAGATTTTGTGCCTAATGTTCTTCAAAAGGACACAAAACCTGTTAATGTTAAGATAAGTAAGCCTGAGGTTGCACCTAAGTCACAAAAACCTAAAACTAGTATGCCTGAGCAAGTTAACGCATCAACTAGTGAACCTGATCATTTAAAGGTTCAAAAGGTTGACTTAGTCAAACCTCTTGATGTCAAGGCTGAACCATTTCAGCCCAAGCCAAGTGCATCTGTTAAGATATCTGAGTCAAAGATAGTTAAGTCTGCTGTTATCACAAAGCCTGAAAAAGTTGAGGCTAAATCAATTCCTCCAGCCAGTTCAAAGGAGGAAATTGAGATTGAGGATATAACCAATGAAGAATACGGTTATTTGAAACGGAAGAAGGTAACCAACGATCATCATATCTTTACTAGTGAAGGGTATGATGAAATTTATAAAATGAATGGCAAGAAGTTACCCGAACCGAAAAAGAAGATTTTTCAACCAAATAATTCTAATTCTCTTAAAAATTCTTCTAAAATAAATCAAGGCTCATCTGATGCATGTACACATAAGTGTACATGCTCAACACATCCAACTATTGGCCGAGTTCCAAGGTTGACTCCTCAATCTCCTGATAGAATTGAGAAACGATCTTGTTTCTATTGCAAGAAACAAGGTCATTTGATTGATATGTGCCCATTACTTGCTAAGAAGTATGCTAGAAGGGGAGATGCACGAACCTCTAAAGCAAAAAGTTTTTCAAAAAATTCAATGAGAGGTTCAGCAGTTCTACCAAGTACTTCTTACAATATTGAGCAAGTTCCCAAACCTAAAAAGGTTTGGAAGCCCAAAGAGTCCCGTTCTGACTCTTCATCTAATAATGATTCATCAGCCAGTGATTTCGATGTGTTAAAAAATAAAATTTTGACTGATGTAATCATTGTGGATGATACCACCGGGTTACCCAAGTCTGTTAAGGCTTGGGTTCCCCTTACTCATTAACTTCTTTATCTTTGATGTCGCAGCAATCTGAACAAGTTCAGAATAGTAGATGGTATATAGACAGCGGTTGCTCGCGACATATGACAGGCGACTTATCCTTGCTTTCTGAAGTAAAAACTTATAATGGAGGATATGTTGCTTTTGCCGGAGATAAAGGAGGAGTCATTACTGGACAAGGTACACTCTCTAATGGGCAAGTGAGTTTTGAGAAGGTTAATTATGTGGAGCAGCTCACTCATAATCTGCTCAGTGTATCTCAAGTATGTGACAAAGAGTACACTACAGCATTCACTAAAACTGAATGTTGTATCTTGAAGCCAAGATTTGTTATTCCTGATGAATGGGTGCTGCTTCGAGCACCTAGGCAAAAGGACACGTATATTCTTGATATGAAGACTGTTGAAACAACTCATCATACGTGTCTACTATCAACAGCTCCTGAAAGAGAATCACTTTTATGGCACAGACGTATGGGTCACTTGCATTTCAGAAAGATGAATTATTTGGTGAAGCATGATCTTGTGCGTGGAATTCCAAAGCAATCTTTTGGAATCAATGATCTCTGCGTTTCCTGTCAAAAAGGAAAACAGCACAAGAAATCCCATAAGTCAAAGGTGATTAACTCGGTGTCAAAACCTTTGGAGCTATTGCATATGGATCTCTTTGGACCTGTAAGTAAGAAGAGCATAGGAGGTTCTAAATACTGTTTAGTAGTTACTGACGATTACTCTCGCTTCTCATGGGTGTATTTCTTATCTACTAAAGATGAAGTTCCTGAAATTCTTACTTATTTATTTGATAAGCTCGAGAACCTATGCAATCTGTCCATCAAGAAACTGCGATCAGACAATGGTACCGAATTTAAGAATTCTACAATTGAGTTGTACTGTTTACGGAAAGGCATTGAGCATCAATTCAGTGCAGCACGGACTCCTCAACAGAATGGAGTCGCTGAGCGTAAAAACAGGACACTCATTGAAGCAGCTCGTACAATGCTGGCAGATTCTAAACTGCCTATTACCTTTTGGGCTGAAGCAGTTAATACTGCTTGCTATATTCTTAATCGGGTTTCTGTGGTTAAAAAGCACAATAAAACATCGTATGAACTGCTTAATAACAGGAAACCTTCATTACAGTTTCTTGAACCATTTGGTTGTCCTTGCACAATTTTGTACACAAAAGAGAAGGTTGCTAAGTTTGGTGCAAAGTCTAGTGAAGGATTGTTTTTGGGTTTTTCAAATAACTCTCCTAACAAACGAGTGTACAATTTGGCAACTAAGCGTATGGAAGAACATTATGAAGTAACATGTTTTCGTTATACTGAAAATCCGGATGGAAAGGGACCAGCACATTTGTTCAATTATGAAGCTATTTTTGATTCGTTTAATCTGTCTACGGAAGATGATGAAATGGATCAAATGGTTACTTTGCTTCATGGTCTCGATTTATCTTCAACTTCTTCAACGCCATTAAAAGCAACGACACCAAATGTCTCTAATACTCCACAACCTTCTCAATCAAATTCTCAAGCAAATGTTGATATCCCTGAATCATCCACAGGAAACCAAGAAACTTCTTCTGGTAATCCTGAGTCTGATGATGAAGATGAACATTTTGAGAATTCAAGGGAGTTTGAATCAGCACAGGAAGCTGATTTAACAAATTTGGATTCTGTCATTGTGCCTGACAAGATTCCAAGTTCGCGTATTCATAAGGACCATCCAGTAGACAATATAATTGGTTCTTTAGATAAGGGGATTCAGACGCGACATCAAGTTGTTACTGATACACATTCTTTTTCACCTTCGGACTCATCTGAGTCCGCATCTCTTGCATGTCTGTCGATTGAGATTCAATCATGTTTTTTATCTCAAGTGGAGCCTAAACGAATAGATGAAGCTTTAAAAGATCCCCACTGGGTTGAGGCTATGCAGGAAGAGTTGCAGCAATTCCGTAAGCTGCATGTTTGGGAATTAGTACCATTACCTAAGGGTGCACATCCAACTGGCACTCGTTGGGTATATCGGATTAAGAAAGATGATCGCGGAGTGGTTATTCGAAACAAGGCAAGACTTGTGGTGCAAGGTTTTCATCAAGTTGAGGGATTAGACTACGATGAGGTTTTTGCTCCTGTTGCTCGATTGGAGTCAATTCGGATTTTCTTGGCCTTTGCGTCCTTCAAAAGATTTATTGTTTATCAACTTGACGTCAAGAGCGCCTTCTTATATGGACAAGTCGATACTGATGTATATGTCAAGCAGCCTCCTGGCTTTGAAGATCCGTTGCATCCAGAATATGTCTGTAAACTCAATAAGGCATTATATGGATTGCATCAGGCACCAAGATTGTGGTATGAAAGGCTTTCTACTCATCTTGTTAAAAATGGATTCGAACGAGGCAGTATTGATAGTACATTATTCACAAAAAGAGATGGTGAAGACTTACTGCTGGTACAAGTTTACGTCGATGACATCATTTTCGGATCCACCAAAGATTCTATGTGTAAAGACTTTGAGCATCTTATGAAGACAGAATTTGAGATGAGTGCAATGGGGGAACTCACGTTCTTTCTAGGTGTTCAAGTTGAGCAATCTGCCAATGGTATTTACATTCATCAGTCAAAATATGTAACTGATATGTTAACCAGATATGATTTGCTTAACTGTAAGACCTACAGAACTCCCATTGAAATTAACCATAACATTGGACCGGCCATTGATGACGAGGACTGTAAAGAAAAGGACTATCGCTCCATGATTGGTTCTCTTATGTATCTTACAGCATCCAGGCCAGACATCGTATTCGCAGTGTCCATTTGCTCAAGATATCAAGCTAGGCCAAAGGTTTCTCATATGAAGGCTGTTAAACGAATTTTTGGGTACCTCAAGCATAGGCCAACACTTGGTCAATGGTACTCAAATGAAAAATCGTTTGAACTAACTGCTTATTCAGATTCGGATCATGGCGGTTGTAGTATAGATAAGAAGTCAACAACTGGTGGATGCCAGTTTCTTGGATCTCGCTTGGTTTCATGGCAATGTAAGAAGCAGACAACGGTGGCTACTTCCACTGCAGAGGCTGAATATGTAGCTGCAGCCAGTTGCTGTTCTCAGATTCTGTGGATTCAGCATCAATTGCGAGACTATGGGTTACTTCTTACTCTAACTCCTTTACATATTGATAATACTGCCGCTATTTCCATTACACGCAATCCCGTACAACACTCTAGAACTAAGCACATAGAACTTAGATTCCACTTTATACGAGATTGCTATGAGAAACACTTGATAGACCTCGTCCACATAGATACCCTCAAACAGAATGCTGATCTCTTTACTAAGGCCTTCTCTCGTGCCCGATTTGATGAACTGATCAACATGATCGGTTTGCGTTTCTTTCAACTAAAGAAGTAACTTTTGGACTTGGATTTGTATCTAAAAAAAAAAAAAAAAAAAAAAAAAAAAAAAAAAAAAAAAAATTATACGCAACAGCCACTCTTTATACTCTATAGTATTAAAGAAATGCGAAGTTGCAATATTTGTAAAAAGACGTTCAGTTGTGTCTGTAAACAACTAGGAAAATGATAGTACATTAGGATGCATGCATAAAATGAAAATTCTAAGGTTTATGCTTGATGTATCAGTAGGTTTATCTAGCAGACTTACTGCAGTTTTTATAAACACTAGCTTCATCATATGATGTACTGGTAGGCATGTCACACTGGGAGTTGAACAATTAAAAGTAATTCTAATAACATGTCTATTTATCATGTGGTCCACATTCTGTGATGTATGACTAAGTGTCTTAAATCCTTAATACCGCTTGGCATGCTTCCATTTTGGTTAAATAATATAAAATACTTTGGGGGTATATATTTCTTGTTTCCTCTGTTGTACGTAAGTACAGACCTGGTCTCATGTTATATATACTTAAAAGTTAAGCAAACGCAAGTCAATCGCACTTGAAAAAGTCTTACATTATAGGATACCTCACAAGGTCGCCAAAATGGTTTGACCAAGTCTGGTTTTGCTTACACCTGAATCAAGTTATGTTGCTTTGTTGTACGTCTGTACAGACCTGTCACCGCTGTCTTGATTCTTAAAAATGATTTTTATATATTTTCTCTATCTTGGAAGATATGTTCTTGTCGAAATTAATGGGATATGTCTATAGTGGGGACCACAGATACTTATTCATACTAACAATAAAAATTTGTTTATCCCCGTAGATGTAACATGTTTAGGTGGTCAAACAATACCAGTAATCATCTTGAAATAATTTTTATCAAAAGTGCTTTAAATATGCTAAGTAAACTTAAAGAGGTTCTATACTGATAATCGAGATAACACTTACTATTTTCTAATACTTGCATGTTATCCTAATATGATTCCTTAGCAGACAAAATAACTACATCACCGAAAAGAAAATTACTTTAAATTTAAGGTTAAATAGTTAAGTTATTTTATTTTTAATATTGTATTTTGTTACTAACAAGTCCAACTAGTTACTCTTCAAACGAGTTACAAAACTTGAAATTCCTTCTCTGGGCATTGCGACACAAGTTATGTTCTGCGACATAACTTATGTCGCCATTTTATGTCGCATGGTAGGACTGAGGTATAAATACCTCACTCCAGTCGCTTTCTTAGTTTACACTTTATGCGACACAAAATCAAATCCTGCGACATAAAATAACCCCCTGCGACACAAAACCTGCGGCGTTCTTTGATTCTCAATTTCGATCGTTCCGTGTTGTTTCGAGCAATCCACCTCGTGCTTCTCGTTCACTACCTTCCACTCGATCGTTAGGTACTCGTTTTACCCTCTTTTATCGTGTATTTATGTGCTAATCGTAGATATATATTACGGGTTTTTCAGGGTTTCGGGATTAGGGTATTTAGACATGAAAACCTCACTATTTCGTGTATATATGACTGTTCTTGTGCTTATGGTATGTCGGCGTACCCTAGGGTATGCTTCATTTTCAAAAACCCTAATTTTTAGGTTAGGGTTTCTGGGTTGGGGTTTGATGTTTGTCATTGCGACATATCTTGCGACATAACGCTTTATGTCGCAAAGTTTCTGAAATCTACTTTATGTCGTTTACCTTTGCGACACATATATTTATGTCGCCCTTGTTATGCGACATAATTTTTATGTCGCCAAATGTCTATGCGACATATCTTATGTCGCTTAAGTACGTTGAGCCGATTACTCACTTATGTCCGATTATAGCCATGGCAGGTGATTTCATTCAGGATAATGATGTTTCACTCTACTGTGTTCATTGCTTCTGCCCAAAGATAATCCTGTCCTGCACTTCCGCGACTTCGAGGCTTACCTTCCAGTCGTGGAAGTTTTCGTGTACTCAGGTGTCGTGATAGCATTACTGCTTGATCGATTACCTTTATTTTTTTATGGTCTGGTGGGATCCTTTCATTGTCTTGGATTTTCGCTTGACCTTGTCTTGGATTTTGGCTGTTTGTAAAATACTTTTATTAGCCAGTCCTATTTAGGTTTAAGGTTTAGGGTTTAGGGTTTAGACTTGGGATAATTTGTAATCATGACTATGTATTTGTTCCCAATTATTAATTAAACCCTTATTTTGTGCAAATTTGATATTTCTGTGTATTATTGATGTGATTTTGCACTCTGTGATGCGACATAAATTTTTATGTCGCCTGTTTCATGCGACATAACCCTTATGTCGCACCAACTCGATTAAATTCGAATAACTTGCATATTGCGACACAACCCTATCTGTCGCATTACCTGAAAGCGACACAATTCCTATGTCGCTATGTTTGTTAGCAATCGATTTTGTTAACTTAGCGACATATTATTATTATGTCGCAACTGGTCTGCGACATAATTATCTATGTCGCAATTATTATCAGATTGCTGCTTTTGTTTCCAATTCATCTGCTACTGCTAACTGTTTGTGAGTTTTATTTCTATATGATTGCACAGCAATGGCAGATGGTGATATTCTCTGGGAGCCACGTCACAATATTGTGGCATTTTTAGATGACTCAAAGGAAACTGCTGCTCCATACAGGCCAATGGTCGCATTTTTGCGCCGGTCTCGTATTCACACAGCCATTACCGCCACAACTACTATCTACAAGGATCAGGTGGCTCATTTTTGGGAAAACGCGGTCATCAACTCTGAGCTACCTTTTACCAGGATTATTTATACCGTTGGTGATCGTCAACTTATTATCTCCGAGCAAGTCATTCGGGAATTCTTTCACTTCGGAGATACTACAGAGATGCCTACACTTTATAGCAATGCCTTTATTGCCGGGGCTATGACACGTATTGGCTATCCAGGCGTCCCAAATGACCAATATCGCAAGGCAAATTTGCCTAAAGTCTGGAGGTACTTAATGCATATCATTATTGTTTGCCTTTCTCCACGTAAGGCAGGATTTGATGGATTTAGTCATTCTACGGCTTCTGCTATGTTGGTTTTGATCTATAACAAGCCCTTTAATTTTTCTGGATACATCTTTCGGGCTATGTTGGATAATCTTCATGCTGGGGATAAGCGTTGGAACCTTTATCCACGTTTCATTCAGTTGTTTCTGGATACTCAGCTTCCTGGTCTCCCACAAAATCCTCGTGAGCGTCTGCGCCAAACTCCAATGAACGTCCGAATCTGGACAGTTTGTGCGTCAGGTGGGAACGCTAATTCTACCTTTCCGTTGTTTGGGCATATCATCAACGAAGCTTATGTTGCTCCACCAAATGACGATTTTTTGGATGTTTTGCCTGCACCTGGGCAGGGTATTCAGGAGGAGGAATTACACCTCCATGATGCTACTATACAGGTTGATGACCTGTTACAGGAAATCGAAGATTTCCAGACTGGGAACCAGGCTGCTCAGCCTAATCTTGATGACCCGGTTAGTGATTCAGATGGAGGCTCTACTCCTCCAACTTCTCCAAGGGATATCCCCTCTGAAAATGCGTTGAAAAATATTCAACGCTTTGATCCTCGTCGGTACAAAAGAATACAACGTCGTATTCGTGCTGGTTCGAGTTCCGTTCGTCAATCTCTGGGCAAACGACCCAGAAGTACTGATTTGGATGATGAAGACTGGGTTCCACCTCCGACTATTCGTCGTACTTCCGAGTCGTCTTCAAGGCCACGGGTTGACATTCCCCGTGTTGAGGTTCCTATTCAACCTTTGCCTTCCGTTATTGAAGATTTGTTGAAAAGAATGGATGCGATGCAGCAGACCATGGCTACACAAGCTACATTGATTCAGTCTCAAGCATCGGTTTTGGAGGGTCAAGCTGCGCAAATTAAAGCGTTAGAAGAACAAGCAGCTTTGGTTCCTGTTTTGAATACTAGGGTTTTAGAATTAGAATCCCTAGCTGTCGTTTCGGGGGAGTCAGGCCTGCGTGCCATAGAAACAACATCCAGGGCTTCTACCGGAACACAGACAGAAAATGTAAATGAAAATGTAAATGTTTCTGATGAAAATGAATTTCTTCGTTTGGATTATTTCTCTGTTGATGATATTCCAGGCCAGCCAAGACCATTAGCGGTAGATTACTCGAATGTGAATTTATCGTTATTTCAGCGAATGGTTAATGGGGAAAGTCAGGTGTCTAGTCCTGAATTTGAAAATAATGATGATGTTGAGATTGAGGAGGAGGAATTAAACAATGATGAATTTTATAATGATGCTCCTACAATCGAGACAGATTCTTCGGAAGATGAAGCAGAGCCAGCTGGAACTCAGACAACTGTTCCAAAAACTTCAGAGGCTTCTGATACTGCTTCTACTTCAACTCTTGAGCGACCGGTGATAAGCTTTATTCCTGATGAATTTATTCCTGTAACTTGCAAGACATATAAAGTACATGGGAATTATACAGGAATCATTAAAAGCTGGAAAACTTGTAGAAATATTCTGATGATTAAAAGAAGTGATGGTATTCAGTATTTTAAAAGCTCATTTAAGAAACTGAGTACGTTGCCAAAAGGAGAAATAAACCGTCTTGCTCAATTAGATCTAATAAATCCAACCAGGGATTCTAGAGCTGATTTTATACAAACGGTTCTGCGTCGTGAAGTGAATAGCAAGAGATACAACTTTATCAAACCGATGCTTGGTAAGAGATTCATTTTTAAGAAGAAACTAGATCCAGTTACAAAGCAGCCGATTTGTAAAATGCGTTATCCACCAGCTGATTGTTTAACTGAGATCCCATTGGAGTCTGTTCCTTATGATTTTCTAAGAAGATTTCATTATTGGGAACTTGATCCGCATACAGGTGAAGCTGTTTTTGTGTTTGTTCCAGAGTCTGAACATCCGGAGAGAACTTCACTGTATGGTCTTAAGAAAGCTCAATTTAAAGTTTTTGATCCTATGAGCTTAATCAACTTGTCACAGAATGACTTGAGGAAATTGTTTGATAATCCAATTCGCTTCAACGTAAGAAATGTGGTGAATTCGATTCTTGCTAGACAATTTCAGAAGGTCGTGACTATGTGTGTTACGCATGGGATTCATGCTGGAGGCAGGTTTCCAACAGGCTGGGCATAATTGAAGAAAGTTTAAAGACCAAGCTGAAGACACGGGGGAGTTTGTTGGTGCATCTTAGTGTGTCTGTCAGTTGGTCTAAGTCTGTTATGTGTTTGATATGTAATTAAGTTAGTTAATAACTTTTGTTTTAATTACATTTTGTGTTTTGGCGACACAAGGTCTTTGTGTCGCAATAGTTACCTTGGCGACACAGCTTGTGTCGCATGAGTCGGCTTGGCGACACATCTTGTGTCGCATAGACCAGGTTAGGTCTTTGGTATAAATAGGTTATTTCGGCTCATTTGTCAAGGTTGACGAAATTGTGAGATCAGTGAGCATATTGTAAGTGTTATAATTAATATAAGCTGATCGACTTTTGGTATTGAATTGCTATACTTTGTGATTTGTTTTGTTTATTTGTTTAAACGTTTATATATTCAATCAATTGTATTCCGCACGTTTGATTGGGTAAGGATTCGATTAGGTCCGACTACAGGGGTCCTACAATTATCGGGGTTCCTATCAAGAGCAATCTGAGCTTCATCAAGCTCTTTACGAAGAGTGTGAACACGAGAATGCAGATTGCCTTGCTCAAATAAAAGCTTATGCAATGGAGCTTTAAGCGATTTGAGCTTTTTGTTGATGCATATTTGTTTGTCTGTCAGTTGGTCTATCGAGTTGTAAAAGTGTCGTTAGTCGTTTGATAGAAATATAGATTTTATATGATGTGACACTTAAGTTTTAGGTTAGGCGACACTTGCCTAAGTGACGCATAGCGACACTTAGGTAAGTGACGCATTAAGGCGGCCACATGCGACACTTCCACAAGTGACGCATGTCGGCCAGAATTTTAGTATAAATACAAACCTACGGGTTTCCGGCTAGGGTTGACGAAACCCTAGCATCATTTGTCGACTAAATCTCATTGTAATCAGTCTCATTACGTTATTCAAGCTAATAAACACGTTTACTTTGTTTCAATCAATTGTTTCGGTTTGTGTTTGTTAGTGATTTGTGCAATTGAGTGTTTCCGCCTCTCAATAGCAGTCAATCATCACTTAGGTCCAACGTATAGGGCACTCTCAACTGGTATCAGAGCGTATAGGTGTTTAGATTGACGTTTTGAAGACGTTTTGGATTGATTTCGGTTTAGTTCGGATCAAGAATTGAGAATAACTACGGATTTCGAGTGGACAAGGTGATTTCCAGACGATATTCATCATTAACAACAGGTTTCGTTCATTAGGGTTCAAGGAATTTTCGTTTGGATTACGAAAATTCGATTTTTAGGGTTTTTGGGATTTTACAGCCGTTTCTGCGACACTCGCTGCGTCACTTGAACGCGTCACTTAGAGCGGCACTTCGTAATCTCAAATTAGGGTTTTACCGTCACTTGAACGCGTCACTTGAAGCGTCATTTGAGGTTTATACGACACTTAACTTAAGTGTCATCTATTTTAATCAACAGTCACTCACGTGCGTCACTTTAGCACGTCACTTGAGTGCCAAGCGTCACTTCTGCTAGTGACGCCTGTTTGATTTCTTGCGTCACTTCCGTTAGTGACGCCTTTTGATTTATTGCGTCACTTTTACTAGTGACGCCTATTTGTTCTAGTGCGTCACTCAAGTACGAGACTTGAGTGCGTCACTTGCTAGATTGAGCGACACTTGCTTACAGTGTCATCAGTCACTTCATCCGTCACTCGATAGCATCACTTACCAAGTGACGCTAGTCGTTGCGACACTTGAGTGCGTCACTTACCAAGTGACGCCTTTGGTACTAATTAGTTTGCAAGTTCTCGTTTTTGAGTTAATTTTCAGGTTCTTCTTTTAATGATTGCTGTTGCTGATAAAGAGGATATTCGGGGAATTAGAGATATGCTAAAACAAAATCATGATGTTGGTTCCAATAATAAACCTCCTCTATTTACTGCTGATATGGATTATGCATATTGGCGCGATAGATTTGAACAGTATGTAGATTTCCACTGTCCGGAGCTCTGGGGTCCACTCAGAGAAAGATATGAAGCTCCTGTAGCTGAGGGAGACTATCGTGGTATCCCTCCTTCCAAAACATACAAAGCCATGTCTCCTGAAGAGAAAAAGGAGTACGATATTGAAAGGAAGGCTCATTCAGCCATCTGCATGTGCCTTACTAAAAATGTCTTACGCATCTTCAAAACACATGACATAACATACGATCTCTGGAAGGCTATTGAGACGAGATGTGGTGGAAATCAGAAGTACAAGGAGGCTAAATTGGAACTGATCAAGAAACAGTATGATCTGTTTGATTCTCTGCAAAATGAAACTGCTTCAGGTGTGTTTACCAGATACTCACAGTTGGTTAGTGAGTTGACTGAGGGAGGATATAATTTCCCTCAGATTGAAATAAACAAGAAGCTGTTGGACGTTCTACCGAGTAGTTGGGATGTTAAAGTACAGTTTCTGAAAGAAAGTCAAGAATTAGCCACGATGAACTTAGACGAGCTAATTGGTGTTCTTCAAGCCCATGCGATGGAGTTGAAGAAGAAAGAATGTAAGTCGGGTGGTTTTGTTCAAGACCCGACGTTATATGGAGGAAAAGTCAACACCGGAAAGACTTATGGTGGAATGGCTTTTGTTTCTTCTACAAGTTCTCCACTTCAACCTTCATTGCAATCTACCAGAGTTCATCATCCGGTGTATGCTTCTGGACCCTCACAAGGGTCACAACCGCAAGTTCCAGTGTCCCCTGCTATTCAAGAGCAGGCTGCTATCTATACAGCCTTTCTCAGCTCTTACAAGGATTTGGTTTCACAACCAAATTCTACTTTAGAACTTGCCAAAGAAGATTATGCTCAACTAGATGACGATGATCTTGAGCAAATGGACTTAAACTGGAATATTGCCATGATATCAAGGAGAGTTCAGAAATTCTTGCAACGAACTGGTCGCAAAAGTTTGGAAGGAGATGGCAAAACCAGTTTTGGTTTTGATAAAAGCAAGGTTCGCTGTTATAACTGTCAGAATCTGGGACATTTTGCGAGAGAGTGTGAGAAACCCAAAGTTCCTCCATCGGGTTTCACGAAGCCTGATGCTCCCAGAACTCCAGAGAAAGATGAGGTGAAGCAAGCGACAGCTGATGCACTAGTTGTCTTTGAGCCTACCAACACCGACTGGAGCATGTATGCTGATAATTATCAACAGTGTCTCATGGCTCACATTTCTAATGAGGTACGCAATGAACCAGAAGAACCTTTGAACTGTATCTCATGCATTAAGTTAACTGAATCTTTAAGGTGCTTTCAAGAAGATAATGTAGATTTAAGAAAAAAGGTTGAAAAACTTAGTGAGTCAAATAAATACCTAAAAGCCAATGAACAATTGTATGATAAGAAAATTGAGGCTTATCAACAGGAAACGCTTAGGTATAAATCTAAGGTTTTTAGTCAACAGGATGCTATTAATAGTTATCTTGCTGAAATAGATCTTTTGCGAAAGGAACTATCTGATCTGAAAGTTGAATATGACAAATATAAAAGTAAGATTCTAGGTTCCTCTTCTTCTACGGTTGCCTTCAACGAAATCCTTAATAAGCAAAGGACAGATAGTAAAACTAAGACAGGACTAGGTTATACTGTAGTCCCGCCTCCCACTGAATACTGTCCTATGCCAGTTAAGGAAGGCACCGAAGAGATTCCAGTTGACTATGCACTGTTATATGGGGTCAAGTCTAAGGTCAATAATCAAAACAAATAGGCAAAGGAGAAAACCAAATGGTCAGAGTATCCTTCGCCTCAGTTTGTTAAGTCAGAATGTGAATCTCCAGTTAGAATTGAGGAGATTGTTGAGATTGAGGATATTACTGATCAGGAGTATCCTGAATTTAAAAAGAAGGTTGAAGTAAAATCTGTCAAAATGGTTTCAAAGGTTGAACCTACAATTAAGGTTCAACCTAAAAAGGAAAAGAATAAGGTTTTAACTACAAAATCTCAAACTTTACAGTCACCTGTAAAGATTTTGCAACATAAAGCTACACGTGCAAATGATTTTTGTGATAAACCTTCTACTTCAACCTCTCAACCAAAACAAGCATTTACTAAGACGTGCACGAAATGTTCATGTTCTAGAAATTCTTCTCCTACTCCAGTGGTAAATCCTCAGCCTCAACCAGTTGTTGAGAACCGATCATGCTTTTACTGTAAAAAGACAAGGACATTTAATTCGTGAATGTCCCAAGCTTGCTGAAAAGCCAAGTAATGTTGGGCAAAAACCTTTGCCAAAACAAAAGCCCGACATTATTCCCAAACCAATTTCCGAACAACCTAAAGTTTGGAAATGAAAGGAGTCTGTTAGTGACTCTTCTGCCATCAACAATAACACATTAGATGAAAATTCTAATTTGTTAAAAAATAAATTTTCGTCCGATGTGATTATTGTTGATGACCTTGGTAGACCTAAGTCTGTAAAGGCTTGGGTCACCGTTTCTCACTAATCTCCTTACTTTATATGTTGCAGCAGTCAGAACGTGTTAAAGATAGTGAATGGTTTATGGATGGTGGCTGCTCGCGACACATGACTGGCGATGTGTCTCTTTCGACGGATGTTAAACCACATGCCGGAGGACATGTTGCCTTTGCTGGAGATACAGGAGGAACCATTACAGGAAAGGGAGCGCTAACTAATGGGAAAGTTAGCTTCGAGAATGTGAATTATGTGGCTTAACTTACTCACAACTTGCTGAGCATTTCACAAGTCTGTGATAAGGACTTTACCACTGCATTCACGAAGACGGAATGTGTGATACTGAAGCCAGGTTTCGTTATCCCTGAAGAATGGGTGCTTATGAGGGCACCACGGAGAAACGACACCTATGTAATGAATATGCGAAATGTGGAGACTACAGATGAATACACCTGTCTCCTGTCAAAGGCTTCGGAAAAGGAATCACTATTGTGGCATAGACGAATGGGACACATCCATTTTCGTAAGATGAATTTTTTAATAAACAATGATTTAGTAAATGGAGTTCCAAAACAGTCATTTGCCTTAAAAGATGACTGTATTGCATGCCATAAAGGGAAACTCCACAAGAAATCTCATAAGTCGAAGATAGTGAATTCCATTGCTGCACCACTGGAGCTCTTACACATGGATCTGTTTGGTCCTATATCAACTAAGAGCATAGGCGGTAGATCTTACTGCTTAGTAGTCACCGATGACTACTCGAGATTTTCATGGGTATACTTTCTAGGTGCAAAGAGTGAAACACCAGATATTTTGGTGTATTTGTTGGATAAGTTGGCAAATCTGTGCAACTTAAAGGTGAAGAGACTGAGAAGTGACAATGGGACTGAATTCAAGAACTCAACTCTTGAGTTATACTGTGCTACAAAAGGTATTGATCATCAGTTCTGTGCCCCAAGAACTCCTCAACAGAATGGATATGCAGAGCGTAAGAATAGGACTATTATCGAGACAGCTCAGACTATGCTGTCCGATTCTAAGCTTCCTATCATATTTTGGGCAGAAGCAGTCAGTACTGCTTGTTACGTTCTAAATCGCGTGCTCACGGTTAAGAAAAAGAACAAGACCTGTTATGAATTGTTCAATAACCGTAAGCCCACTTTACAGTTTCTAGAGCCGTTTGGGTGTCCTTGTTTGATTATGGTCTCGAAAGAAAAGGTCTCAAAGTTTGGAGCTAAAGCCGTTGAAGGAATTTTTCTTGGCTATTCAGTCAACTCTCCGAACAAAAGAGTCTACATTAAATCAACACACCAGGTGGAAGAGCATTTTGAGGTAAAATGCCTGCGTTACACGGATCCTCCTCAAGGAACGGGTCCTGAATGGTTATTCAATTATAAGGATGTGTTTAATTCGTTTGACATACCCGAAGAAGATGGCGAAGTGGAGGAGTTAGTTACTTTACTTCATGGCATCAGTCTATGTCAAGACATATCTACCTTAAAACCTACACCACCACCTACTCCAACACCCACACCATCACCTCCAACACCTACTCCCACACCCACTTCACTACCTACTACTCCCACACCATCGCCTACTATTCCATCTTCAGATGTTCCTTCAACTTCAGGAACGACTAATGCAACAGAACATCCAGATGATCCCAACATGCCACCGTTAGAGGAAGACGAGGAAGAAGAAGAAATGGTTCATTCTCACCTCTTCTCTAATGAAGATGATACAGAACTTCAACGTCCTGTGCAACCTGAAAGTCCTACTACTCCTGCGACTAACACTGTTCTCGTTACTGAGGGGGACATGAACAATTTGGAGTTAGTACTTGCACTCCAACACCCACACCATCACCTCCAACACCTACTCCGACACCCACTTCACTACCTACTACTCCCACACCATCGCCTACTGTTCCACCTTCAGATGTTCCTTCAACTTCAGGAACGACTAATGCAACAGAACATCCAGATGATCCCAACATGCCACCGTTAGAGGAAGAGGAGGAAGAAGAAGAAATGGTTCATTCTCACCTCTTCTCTAATGAAGATGATACGGAACTTCAACCTCCTGTGCAACCTGAAAGTCCTACTACTCCTGCGACTAACACTGTTCCCGTTACTGAGGGGAACATGAACAATTTGGAGTTAGTACTTGCACCGGAGTTAATCCCCGTCACACGTATACACAGGGATCACCCTATCGATAATATTATCGGTGATCCTAATGCTGCTGTTCAAACAAGGCACCAAGTGAAGCAAAATCCAAATCAAGAAATGTTAAACTTGGTTGCTCGGATAAATTATTGTCATTTATCCCAAATTGAACCCAAGAAAGTTGATGAGGCCTTAAAAGATCCATCCTGGGTCGAGGCCATGCAAGAAGAGTTGCAGCAGTTCAACAAGCTGCACGTATCGGATATAGTTCCGTTACCCAAAGGTGCTCATTTAACCGGCACTCGATGGGTATTTCAAAATAAGATGGATGATCGGGGTATCGTGATTCGGAATAAAGCTCGATTGGTTGTTCAAGGTTTTAGTCAGATCAAGGGCTTAGATTATGATGAAGTCTTTGCTCCTGTGGCAAGACTTGAGTCTATTCGGATCTTTCTTGCGTTCGCTTCTTTCAAAGAGTTTCGTGTGAACCAACTCGATGTTAAAAGCGCCTTTTTATATGGACAAGTGGATACGGATGTGTACGTGAAACAGCCTCCAGGTTTTGAAGACCCTGAGCATCCAGAATACGTCTGCAAGTTAAACAAGGCGTTATATGGTCTTCATCAAGCTCCGCAGATTTGGTACGAGAGGCTTACTACCCACTTAATAAAGCATGGTTTCGTTCGTGGGAATATCGATAGTACTCTGTTCATCCGTAAAGAACGGACTGGTGATTGAGAGGATATGTTACTCGTGCAGGTGTATGTGGATGATATCATATTTGGCTCTACAAATGAAGCGATGTGCAAGCATTTTGAGGAGATTATGAAATCTGAGTTTGAGATGAGTGCGATGGGGGAGCTCAAATTCTTTTTAGGTGTACAAGTTGAGTAGTCTCCAAAAGGTATTTATATTCATCAGTCAAAGTATGTCAAAGACATGTTGACTCGATATGACCTGCTCAATTGTAAAACCTATGGGACTCCTATCGAACTTAATCACAATCTCAGACTCGCTGACGATGAGGAAGATTGCAAAGAAAAGGACTATCGATCAATGATAGGTTCTTTGATGTATTTGACCGCTTCTCGACCGGATATTGTATTTGCAGTATCCGTATGCTCACGCTTTCAAGCCAAACCCAAGGTGTCTCATATGAAGGCGGTAAAGCGAATCTTTGGTTATCTCAAACATAGACCCAATCTTGGTCTATGGTATTCAAATGAGAAATCATTCGCTCTTTCTGCCTATTCGGATTCGGATCATGGCGGCTGCAGCATAGACAAGAAATCTACCACTGGTGGATGCCAATTCCTAGGATCTCGATTGGTCTCTTGGCAATGCAAGAAACAGACTACAGTTTCTCTTTCAACGGCAGAAGCTGAGTATGTTGCTGCTGCAAGTTGCTGCTCTCAGGTTCTATGGATTCAGCATCAACTACGTGATTACGGGTTACTTCTTTCTATGACTCCTATTCACATAGATAATACTGCTGCTATTTCTATCACACGCAATCCCGTACAGCACTCTAAGACCAAACACATTGAACTTAGGTTCCACTTTATACGGGATTGCTATGAAAAACACCTTATAGACCTTGTCCACATAGACACCCTAAAGCAGAATGCCGACCTTTTCACAAAAGCTTTTTCGCGTACTCGATTTGATGAACTAATCAACATGATTGGTTTAAGGTTCTTTATCGTTAAAAAGTAATTTGTAACTTGGAACGTAATTTATGTCTTTATATGTGCGTTAAAAAAAAAAAAAAAAAACGCAACAGCCACTCTTTGTACTTTTTAGTATTAAAGAAATGCACCGTTGCTACATTTTAAAATAGACGTTGAAGTTGTGTCTGTAAACAACTGGGGATATGATAGTACATCGGGAGACATGCATAAAATGGAATTTTAAGGTTTATCTTGGATGTGTCAGTAGATTTATCTGATGTGTTGAAAACAGTTTTTATAAACATTGTCTTCATCATACGATATATTAGTAGGCATGTTATGCACAACTCTTTGAGATTTCTTAAGAAGCCTAATAATTAATTGTCTATTTCAAGTGGTACAACATCATTAGATGTATGACAAAAGTCTTAATTTCTTACTTATACTCGACATGTGTTCGTTGAACGAAGTTTATTTGATATCATTTGGGGGTATATATTGATAGTCTCCTCTCTTATACGTAAGTATAGACCTGATTTCTGTTAATATATATACTTAAAAATTAAGCAAATACAAGTCAAAGTACTTGCAAAGTATTTAAAATTAAGATACCTTACAAGGTCGCCAAAATGGTTTGACCAAGTCTGGTTTTGCTTAAACCTGAATCAAGCTATATCGCTCTGTTGTACGTAAGTATAGACCTGTCACCGCTGACTTGATTCTTAAATTTGATTTTTTTATATTCTCTCTGTAAATGGAAACATGGTCTATGTCTTAAGTTAAGATGTATATCTATGGTGGGGACCACAGCGAAATGTACATTCCAATAATAATAAAATTACCTCCTAGATGTGAGTGTAACATGTTTAAAGTGGACAATTATACTAATAATCGTTTTGAAATATTTTTTATAAAAAGTGTTTCTAACATGTCCAGTAAATTTAAAGTGGACAAATATACTGATAATCGAAATAACACTTACTGTTCCTAATAAATGCATGCTACTCCGATATGATCCCTAAACAGATTATTTCAACTCCGTCACCAAAAAGAATGTGTTAAATTTTCTATTTGTAAATTTGCTTTCTTTTATGTGTTCTTGTATTTTCTATAAGTTAGTTTACTTTTAGATTTTATCCAAGTTATATTTACCTTTTCAAACTTGAGTACCGAAATCACAACGCTAAAATCGATCAAATCGCAATCTTTTCACTAAAAGTGACCTGTTGCGTCACTTCCATAAGTGACGCTACCAGTGACGCATACGATATTGCGTCACTTACACTAGTGACGCTGTAAGTGCCGGGTTAAGCTACGTCATAAGTGCCGGGTTGAGTGACGCATACTAGGGTTTTTGTATAAATACCCTGTTCAATGACACTCAACCTCACCACTTTTCTCACACTTATAGCGACACTTGCTCTGACATACCGTCACTCAGTGTGTCTCTGCGTCACTTCCTCTGTGCGAATTTTCTTGATCTGTTTGTGATTTCTAGAGCTTGGTTGCGCTTTCCCGTATTATATTCTTGTTCCTCTCATTCACACGACTCATTAGGTACTAATCTTAACCTCTATCTTGCTGTATTCATGTTTTAATTTCAAATTAGGGTTACGGGTTTTTGGGTTTTCTTGAAATCATCAAATTTGGGGCTTGATTTGTTAATGTTTTCTGATATTAAATGGTGTATTTCACTCGTTTTTTACATGCGTACGAAGTGATAACTTCAATTTTGAAAACCCCCAAATTTTATTTCTGGGCATGAACAGTGACACGATGATCTTCATCGTTGCGTCACTTCATGCGTCACTTATCTTAAGTGACGCTACTTGGTAATTTGAAACCTATACCGTCACTTCATCAGTGACGCTTATTATTGCGTCACTTCTGAAGTGACTCTCTTAGTGACGCATCTACTTAGATTATCTGTTAAGTCCGTCACTCATCCTAGTGACGCCCACTCATGCGTCACTCTCTTAAGTGACAGTCTAAGTGACGCTTTTGTCTATAACGTCACTTATACCGTCACTTCCTAAGTGACTCACTTATGATACCGTCACTTTGTTAAATGCCGCATGATATTGACCCGACACTTCCTAAGTGTCGTATATAATGACTCATGATCTGGCAACGTCACTTACACCAGTGACGCATGATAGCGTCACTTACCAAAAGTGACGCTATACTTTAATTCTGATTTTGAGCACTGTTTTCTGCGACACTTCCTAAGTGTCGGTAGTAGTTATGCGTCACTTACCCTAAGTGACGCCTAAATCAGAATTTCGTTTTTTAGGTTATGTGTGTTCGTGCTAATTCTATAACGACTTTTGTTATTTTTGTTTCGTATTTTAGCTTACAGATGGCTGACCTACAAAACTATTACCGCCGCACTAACACCCGTCACAACATTACTACATTTTTGGAGTCTACGCACGCAAATTCGGCTCCTTTTAGACCGATGATCGAGTTCCTTCAACGTTCGAGGATTCATTACGCCATCACTGCTTCTACTCCGGTTTATATGAATCAAGTTGAAGAATTGTACGATCATGCGTTAATACGGACTCAGGGTGATGTTTCAAGGATTGTTTCTACGATGTTTGGTGAAGAGATAGAGATCACTGAGAATTCTATTCGACGGGTTCTCCAGTTTGATGACAATTCTACGATGCCGACTATGTTCCCAACCATGTTTATCTACGGGGGACTACAACGCATGGGTTATCCAGCGAATCAGCTTACTGATTTTCGCAAGCAATATCTCTGCCGGGTTTGGAGATATTTATGTCATATCGTCATCGTTTGTTTATCTCCGAGGAAGGGAGGATATGACGCTGCTAGTCATCTCACGTTATCTCTCATGTTGGCCCTTATCTACAATAATCCGTACAACTTCAGCGGTTACATTTTTGGCAACATGGTGGAGAATATTTGAGCTGGTAAGGATAAATGGATGCAGTATCCAAGGTTTGTGCGGTTATTATTAAATGATTTGAATCTTGAGATAGCTCCAGATCAGCGATCCCTTCTGGTTCCGACACCTATGCTTCTTCGAGTCTTCAATGACTGCAAGCTTGCGCCAAAGGGTGAGCAAATTTTGGCCGACCGTGAGCTCTTCGGGCACATAGTCAATGAGAACTTTGTTGCGCCGCTCGATGATGGTTTTGAGGATGATGTGATTCCTCCGGTTAATGAGGAAGATCTGGTTGACACCGAGATTGTTCAGGATTTAGATGATCTTGAGCGTGTTGACCGGGTTGATGTTGATTCTGATGATGGTGGGCCCACTCCCCCGATTCTGAGGGTGACGTGCCCCCACCAACTGCTCTTGATGGTATTCAACTAGCCGATCCTCGACGCTTTAAGCGTATCTTGAGACGGATTTATGCTGGCAGGGTCCACGTCCTGAGGAATCCAGGCAAACGTCCTGCTGGGTCTTCTCCGTCTTATGCAGATTTACCGCTTTGAAGACGCCAGCGGACTACTGTTGTTATTGAGGAACCTACTTCTCAGTGATCACAACCTCCACCACCGACTGACATGCCATCAATTCAGACGATACTTGCTCAGATGGAACTTTTGTCGAAACGATTTGACGACCAACAGGCTATAATTGCAGCTCAGGCTTCCCAGATAAAGGATTTGGAGCTCAAAGCTGCCGAGGTTGATAATCTCTAGCTTCAGGTGACGAATATGTCGTCTAGGGTTTTAGAGTTGCAGTGTGTCACAATTGTTTCGGGGGAGGATATTCCCAGGGAGTTAGAAACAAATGTAACTCCTCCCCCTGAACCAGAAAATGTACAATCTTCAGACATAAATGAAAATATCGCTTTAGATTATTTTGTTGATGTTCCGGGACAACCGACTCCGATTGCAGCCGATTATTCAAATGTCAATCTGACATATCTGCAGAGTTTGGTTAATCAATTTGATGAAGTTGACAGATCTTTTGATCCCGATGATATAGAAATGGATGCAGAGGTTCCAGGGTCGGATGAGGAATATATGGATAATCCAAATCAAGAACCGGAGCCTGAACGAGAACCGGAGCCAGCGTTACGACAACCTGCTCAAGCACATAACTTTGATGCTCCGGTTATTGAAACAGATTCTTCAGAGGATGAGGCAGAACCTGAAATGGAACAACATACTGATGAATCAGTTCCTGTGTCTACATCTTCTGGAACTTCAAAACCACAAGTGGTATACAAATCAATTGCACCTGAGTTGAAGACTTGTAAAACTTATCTTGTTAAAGGTGAATTGACTGGATTGATCAGAAGCTGGAAATTTGATGTTGATAACTTTCTTATTTTGTTCAAGAGAAGTGATGGCGTGCAATACTTTAAACCTAGATTCAATCATATTAGCACACTGCCAAAGGTTGAACTGAATCGTCTTGCTCAGCTTAATATTGTTAATCACTCTGAAGATACTCGAGGAGTTCTTTTTCAGAGAATTTTGAGAAAGGAAATCTATAGCAAGAAATATATGTGGATTAGACCAGAGCTGGGAGTTCGGTATTCATACAAGAAGAAGATTGATTTAAGAACTCAACAACCAATAGTGAAATATCATTATCCACCAGCTTCTAGTCTCAAGACTGTTCCCCTACAAGAGTTACCACTGGATTTTTTATGAGATTTAAAGTATTGGTGGTTTGACTGTGTCACTCAAGAAGCCGTAATTGAATATTCTACAAAGACTGATGTGGTACAAACACAGGATATATGGGGTGAATGGCCAGTTAAGGAGTTCGTGGGAAAGTCTATTCGAGTTTTTGATCCGATCAGCCTAATAAATTTGACGAAGAAAGATTTGAAAGCTCTCTACAAGAATAAACTTCAGTATAATCAAGTTGATTTAGAGGAAGCTTCAAAGTTTACAAGGGTGGTCGAGATTTGTTTGAAGGTGGGAATACATGCTGGAGGAACATTCCCAGAAGGGTGGTGCTGAGTGAAGTTTTAAAGATTTTGAAGACCAAGCTGAAGACACGGGGGAGTTTGTTGATGCATATTTGTTTGTCTGTCAGTTGGTCTATCGAGTTGTAAAAGTGTCGTTAGTCGTTTGATAGAAATATAGATTTTATATGATGCGACACTTAAGTTTTAGGTTAGGCGACACTTGCCTAAGTGACGCATAGCGACACTTAGGTAAGTGACGCATTAAGGCGGCCACATGCGACACTTCCACAAGTGACGCATGTCGGCCAGAATTTTAGTATAAATACAAACCTACGGGTTTCCGGCTAGGGTTGACGAAACCCTAGCATCATTTGTCGACTAAATCTCATTGTAATCAGTCTCATTACGTTATTCAAGCTAATAAACACGTTTACTTTGTTTCAATCAATTGTTTCGGTTTGTGTTTGTTAGTGATTTGTGTAATTGAGTGTTTCCGCCTCTCAATAGCAGTCAATCATCACTTAGATCCAACGTCTAGGGCACTCTCACTTTTTCACCAGCTTGAACATATTATGACCCTTAATTTGTTGCAACCATGCTCGACAAACCACATCCTTAAACCCCTCTTTATGCACCAGAAAATTTGAGAACTTAAACGGCTTAGGTTTAATCATAACGCCCATTGGAATTCTCAAAACACACGGAGAATGATCAGAAATTCTCCAGGTCTCCATTTGTAACACAAATCATTTAGCCAACGTATTACCTAGGTCTCCATTTGTAACACAAATCATCCCTATCTTGTAACATCCCCAAGTAATGATGATAACTCGTACGAATAAGTGATGACATGCTACCCGACCGTCTAGACCAGTTAGCCTAACCTATTCCGGTGAGGATAACCCTCGTTCATAAGATTGTTTATTCAACAAACTATGCCATGATTCGGGCATCTCTGACGACCGAGATTGGGGAATAGGATTCGAGGTTAACTGTTGGATAGTGTGGGTGTACATTTGAGAGAACTTTCGGTGTACACTTTAATATATTGTGCAATCCCCGTGACATTCTATTTGCCTGATTGTGGACACCTCCGCGTCAGCCCGATAGAAGGATTGTAGAATAGCTCACATCAACTTACGAACTTATCTTCATTAGAACTTTCCATATTTAACCACTTCTAAACCACATTATAGTAGACAATCGCTTTAATTGTTGAACGCCCGAAGTAACCTCCACCTTTTAATTCAGTCCAGTTTAAACTAGGATAAGAAAACCCAAAACCAAAACCAACTCTTTCAACCCCAGCTGAATACATAAAAGCTTCTAAACCCCCTAGTTTCAATTTGTCACGCTTTAAAGAACGATCCTAGGTCATACTTGTCTTGTGCTAGCATAATAAGTAACCCTAGGCCCCAGCCTTATAAATTAAAAACCCACTGCTGTGTCACGTCACCATTAGAAATCTCAACGACCGGTACGCAACACAACAAGTTTTTGGCACCGCTGCCGGGGAGCGTCGGCAACCGATTTTAGGATTTAGTAACTTTAGTGTT
Organism: Pseudognaphalium luteoalbum; assembly: GCA_963422505.1. Taxonomy (NCBI): domain Eukaryota; kingdom Viridiplantae; phylum Streptophyta; class Magnoliopsida; order Asterales; family Asteraceae; genus Pseudognaphalium; species Pseudognaphalium luteoalbum. Next base: position 42,405,437 of record OY730194.1, read on the forward strand.
TAAGCGATCCTTTTGAAAGATTAACATCAATCAAAAGTTACCTTTTTGCCCTTAGGATTAGTTTAGTTTTAGTAACCGCTTTTTAATCAATTATGACAACACAATTTGATTGGACCAACCCCACACCAAATAAGTCTTTGACCCAACTTTTAGCTATTTCCTCACCTACAAACCACTTACCTTCCTCAAAAGGATCTTTATCAGAATTTATGTTTGAACAAAACGTTATAAATAAAAGAGTGACCGGATTTCAAGATAACATTGACGCCATGATAAAAATTTCAGAAAAATTAATCTTTAACATGAAATCCATTTTGAAAAACTTAAGTTTTATTGAGGAAAGTACGTCGGTATTCACTAATGACACCACTCATCCACCAAGTGATGATCTGTTAATCGTGACTAGAGGAGGAAAAGTGACCAAAGTTGATCCGCCACCACCAGATAACATCCCCGAAAACACTTCTTTGCCCACACCTACACCTAGTGAAAATGTGTCAATTGACATCCCTGTCACAATACCTGACCCATCACCAGCCAAAACTCCAGACAATGTACCTCGAACGAGAATACCTTATCCTGGCAGACTTAAAAAGGAAAAGCAAGAAGCCCAATTCGGTAAATATATGGAAATATTTAAAAGTCTACACTTAAACGTTAGATTATTAGATGCTTTAGTAGAAATGCCCTCGTGTGCTAAATTCTTTAAAGAACTCCTTTCAAACAAAGAAATACTTAGGCAAATAGTTAGTTTACCCTTGAATGTTGAATGTTCATTAATTATACAACGTGGTCTCCCACCTAAATTAGGCGATACTGGACGTTTTACTATTCCCTGCTTTCTCCAAGGAATTCAAATTAGTAACACCTTAGCAGACCTAGGTGATAGTGTTAATCTTATGCCTTATTCCCTTTACAAGAAATTAGGATTAGATGACCTATTACCTACTCGTATGACCATCCAATTAGCTGACAGATCAGTAAAACTTCCTCGAGGAATTGCTGAAGATGTCATGGTCAAAGTCGATAAGTTCGTTTTTCCAGTGGACTTTATTGTCATGGACATAGAAGAAGACACACATATCCCGCTCATCTTAGGCAGGCCATTCTTGAATACTTCCAAGGCTGTAATTGACGTTAACAAAAAATCTTTAAAATTAAGAGTTGGGAAAGAGGAAGTCACCTTTAATGTCGATCGATTAATGAAGCAACCTCTGGAAGAGGACCTTGGTTTGTGTGATACCATGCAGGATATTTTTGATGAGCATCTCCACGAAGTACTAGCACTATCCAGCCAGGATCCGATACCCAACACCATAATCACCGTTCGAAAGCTGTGTAATGAGGACCCTGGACTGCACTCCGCAATCGCTTTGCCAACAACATCCAACGAACTACTATTTCCGCTGTTTGAAAAGAAGTCCCCTTACATCGATGGCAAAACAATCGTTGTTCCATTAGGATGCGGTACACCGATACCTTGGCTAAAGAGAGATAAACCCATATTCAATGAACCAAACCCATTTCCCTCAATTAGAGAGATCTTGGATTCATTCAAAGAAATGAGTGTTGAGCCACCATCGTTTGAACTACAATTAGCCAATCAACCCGAATCACTGCCGTTTTCAAATCCTGAAATCACCATAAACCAATCTTCATCCGCTCAATTTCAAGAATTCCAATTCACTAACGACGGAGAGATCATCCTCACTAGGAATGATGAAGTTTCCTCATCGTCAGTCAACAAGTACGAGCTAAAGACAGACGAATTCTCAAATAAAACCGAGTGGGTTGAAATAGCATCAATCTCCACATCTGACCTGAGGCAGACGAAGCACCATTCCAAGCTGAATTCGAGAAGCTGAATAGAGATGAGATAGCTAGAATGAAGCCGTCTATCGAAGAACCACCAAACCTAGAATTAAAATAACTACCACCTCACCTTGAGTACGCTTACCTCCATGGAACATCACAACTCCCGGTGATAATATCAAAAGAGTTAAAAACCCGAGGAGAAAGCCCAACTCATTAATGTTCTGAAATCGCACAAGAAGGCAATTGCATGGAAGATTTCCGACATACAAGGAATCAGTCCAAAATATTGCACACACAAGATCCTCATGGTAAACGATTTCAAACCATCCGTACAAAGGCAGAGAAGGGTAAATCCTAAGATTCAGGACGTGGTCAAACTAGAGGTTATCAAACTCTTAGATGCTGGATTGATCTACCCAATATCCGACTCACCTTGGGTTAGCCCTGTTCAAGTCGTACCAAATAAGGGAGGAATGATGGTCATTACAAACGAATAAAATGAGCTTATACCAACTCGGATGGTTACCGGTTGGAGGGTCTGCATCGATTATCAGAAGTTAAACGAAGCAACTCGCAAAGATCACTTCCCGCTATCGTTTATTGACTAAATGCTCGAAAGGTTATCAGGAAACGAATTCTACTATTTCCTCGATGGTTTTTCCGGGTATTTCCAAATCCTGCTCGATCCGAAGGACCAAGAGAAGACGACATTCACATGTCCCTACGGAACATTTGCATACCGACGAATGCCGTTTGGATTATGCAACGCACCTGCAACATTTCAGAGATCCATGGTTGCAATTTTCCACGACATGATTGAACAATGCATGGAAGTCTTTATGGACGATTTCTCTGTCTTTAGAGACTCCTTCGCATCATGTCTATCCAACCTCGATAGAATGCTCACCAAGTGTGAAGAATCAAACCTCATGTTAAATTAGGAAATGTGTCACTTTATGGTGAAGGAAGGAATAGTTTTAGGACATCGAATATCCAAGTCCGGAATTGAAGTAGACAAAGCAAAGGTCGAAATCATCGCCAAACTTCCACCACCAACCAACGTCAAGGCCATTAGAAGCTTTCTAGGACATGCTGGGTTCTACCGCCGTTTTATCAAGGACTTCTCTAAGATTTCTCGACCTATCACCCACCTTCTAGGAAAAGACATCAAGTTTGTGTTTGACGAGAACTGCATGAAGGCTTTCAATTACCTGAAGAAGGAGCTTACAAATGCACCAATCATGGTCGCTCCAGATTGGAACCTACCATTTGAAATCATGTGCGATGCTAGTGACTTCGCAGTTGGGGCAGTTCTAGGCCAAAGGAAGAATAATCACTTTCGACCAATCTATTACGCTAGCAAAACACTTACAGATGCTCAAGAAAACTATACAACTACAGAAAAAGAGCTGCTAGCCGTAGTATTTGCCTTCGACAAATTCAGATCCTACCTGATATTGTCCAAAACAATAGTATATACGGATCACTCAGCTCTAAAATACCTCTTCAAAAAGCAAGACGCAAAGCCCAGATTGTTACGATGGATTTTACTCCTACAAGAATTCGACATAGAAATAATAGAAAAGAAAGGAGTAGAAAACGTCACCGCAGATCATTTGAGTCGACTTGAAAATCCGTCAATGGAACAACTTGCAGAAAGAGATATTAAAGATCGATTTCCAGAAGAGCAGTTAATGAGTTTAGGAGAACAAGGTTCGCAATTCACTGACGATCCTTGGTTTGCAGACATTGCCAATTTCGTAGTTGGAGGGATCGCAAGAAAAGGAATGATCTCATCGCGGAGACAAAAGTTCTTTCGCGACATCAAATATTACTTTTGGGATGATCCATATTTGTTCAAGGTCTGTCCCGACCAAATAGTAAGAAGATGTGTCGATGGGAAAGAAGCTGAACAGATACACCACCAAAGCTATCACGGACCCACCGGAGGACATCATGCAGCTAATCTGACAGCAAAGAAAGTCTACGACTCAGGATTCTACTGGCCTACCATTTTCAGAGACGCACAAGACTTGGTGAAACGCTACGATATTTGCCAAAGGTTTGGAAATATCACAACGCGTAATGAAATGCCGTTAACAAATATCCAAGCATGTGAAATATTTGACATATGGGGATTAGACTTCATGGGACCATTTCCGAAATCTTACGGAAAAGAATACATTCTAGTAGCTGTCGATTACGTATCAAGATGGGCCGAAGCCCAAGCCTTTCCAACAAATGATTCAAGGGTCGTAACCAAGTTCTTAAAACAGTTATTCTATCAGTTTGGAACACCTCGAGCAATCATCAGCGATAGAGGCACGCACTTTTGCAATACTCAGTTTATGAAACTATTGCAACAATATGGGGTTACACACAAAACCTCTACGGCCTATCACCCGCAGACGAATGGACAAGCAGAGATTACAAACCGTGCACTAAAAAGGATCTTGGAACGGACAATTGGTCAACACAAGGAAAGATGGGTAGACAAGCTAGACGATGCTTTATGGGCATTTCGGACAGCTTATAAAACGCCATTAGGAACAACTCCCTATAGGCTCGTTTATGGAAAGGCATGTCATCTCCCGATTGAACTAGAATACAAAGCTTACTGGGCACTGAAGAACTGTAGTTTAGATCCTACGATAACAGGAACTCACCGGAGAATGCAGCTAAATGAACTAGCAGAGTTGAGGGATCAAGCTTACAAAAGTTCCTACAAATTTAAGGAAAGAACCAAGTTACTCCACGATTCAAAGCTCCGCCCCACACGCTTCAATCCAGGTGATAAAGTTCTACTCTTTAACTCCCGATTTAAGAAATTTTCTGGTATATTCAAAACACGATGGAGCGGCCCCTTCACAATCTCTAAAGTATTTCCCTATTGTGCCATCGAACTCGAAGCTCCAGACGGAAATTTCAAAGTAAACGGTCACCGATTGAAACACTACGTAGAAGACTTTCCCTCAAATGAGGAAGTCTATAACTACGAACCACCCTAATAGAAAAATGGGTATAAAAGAGTCAAGCTACGAGACTCGATAAACAAAGCGCTCTTGGGAGGCATCCCAGGCCTATCTTACGTTTTCAGCATTAATTTCCCTTTATTGTTATGTTTAAACTAATCCAATTTTTATGTAGTACCTCGCCTTACAAAAGACTAATAATCTTAGACCATTAACCTTTTGTATTTTGCAGGATGAGTTCGCAATCAGACAGAGCACGAGCCCCCAGTCAGAGACGCTCGCGTGCCATGCATCACTCCCGGAGTTCATCACCGGGTAGTAGCATGAGGATTGTCAGAGGATCCCAGTCACCACCTCCTAGGTTGGATGAGATATCGGCAGACTCGGTGGAGGTGTACGTTCAGGAGTCATTCCTGTTACGTCCCATCCATTCCAGTTTACCTTCATCTCACCGACCAGCAGGACAGACCGCAGGGACCTTCAGAGTACCCACCTTTGAGCATGGGGTTACTACTGCGGACCCTGCTGTCACTTGGTCTATAATGAGAGCCCTCGAGGTCCAGCACACCGCCATCTCTGAGATCCACACTGCTCTGGGCCTTACCTCCACACCTGTGTGCCCCTTTCAGATGGGACCTGATCCCGCTCCGCACATTCCACCGTGGGACTTATTCCCACCTTGGAGCTTGACTGCGCAGGACCACCCCACTTTCATGGACTCACTGGAGGAGGAGACTGCTACCCTAGACGCTTGGATTCAGGATCCAGAGGATGGCACGACATCTCCTGTCTATACCATCGAGGAGTCAGCATCTCCTACATCGATCGTGAAAAACACGATCTTTATGGATGATGACTTCACCGATTGGGAGTCGCTCTATCCTGACATGGATTAGCTTTTATTAGTTATTTTATGTTAACTTGTATTAACACTTGTGTTTTCTGAAGGATGTGTACTATGCAGAATTCAAAGTAGAATTTGTGGAACAAGTTCATTTTTAATGAGCCTTGTACATTTTCAGCAAATTCACACACTTGAGCCTGGTCCATAAAATCAAATGGCAACTCACGCACGAGGAAGTATCTCTTCTAACCTTATTTTGCTCAATTTAACACGCTGAAATTCTAAGTAAAACTCTAAGTGTGGGATTACAACTCGCAAATAGAGAATGACTTCGAAAATATTGACCCTTATTCAAAAATCTAAGTGTGGGATTGACCTAACTTAGAAGTAGAACATTAGGGACAATGTTGTTTTAAGTGTGGGATAGCAGTAGGATTAATCAAACTTTTTAGCAAAACTCAGACTTTTCAGCAAAAATTTTCAAAATTTGTGAATCTAAAAAAGGGTATCTCTGGTCAACAAAAGTTCAAAAGGTTTGGTAAAACGACTATGACGAGCAAAAATCTTTAATAAAATTTCAAACCGAGTTTCAAAACAAGCGATCGCATGACTAGGCACAAAACCACCCAAAAATGAGTGAGGAATCTTGAGCCATATAAAAGCATTCATCTTTAATGCTTTACTTTCCAATTGTGAGTGTGCCAATGTATGCTCTCCAGAATCAGAACTTGTTCAAGGAATACATTTCGAGATTACAAAAATGAGCGTCATACGTGACGAGGGTGCAATCAGAAAACCTCAACATTCCCTAGGATAAGAACCCTCACATAAAACCCTCACTTTCAAACCTAACCAGTGCTCACTTTCAGCGGAAAACATGCTGAGCCTTTGCCTTTTCAAAAACTTCACTCCCTTCTTTCATCTTTTGGCCATAGCCTAAGTTTCTGTGCTGACAGAAGAATTATTATCAGAAGTACGGAGCGTTCCCCAAAGGATGAACACCATCCGTAAAAGGAGCTCCAAGAAAAAGAAATCCAACAAAGAAGTACGGAGCGTTCCCCAGAGGATGAACACCATCCGTAAAAGGAGCTCCAAGAAAAAGAAATTCAGCAAAAAAAGCAAAGCTGTCAGAAGGAACCTAAAAGCTCAAGGATCATTTAAAGCCAAGGGAAAGGTTCATCAAAAGAAAACTTGAAAGGAAAAGATACAAAAGAAGGCTCTCAAAGAGAGAAATCCAGAAAGAAGCACTACTAAGCGCCAAAGATAAGTCATCATAAACAACTCTTAGGCTATATTAAACCCCCAAATAAACCACCTACAAAACCCTTCGTCCATATACACCACTTCCACTATCTTGTGAATGTCTAGGGATAATTAGCACCGTCCCCATTTAAGTAGTGTAGATTTGATTCTTGATCAAGCTTATGACAACGGAAGAGCTACATGACTGGCCCCTGAGTGAATTAGAAGTTAGGAAACCCGATACACTTGAGTGAATTGAGTGACACCTGTGAGGGCCCCAGTCATGAATATCTTACATTATGAAGATTGAAAAGAAAGCTTGTTAGAACCAAAGGTTTGGGAAACCATCAAAGGATGGAACCTCATCCGAAATCTTTTTACCAAACTTGCAGGAATCAAAGTTCTTAGGAATACAAGACACCTTTCATCACAATTTTATGAAGATTTGCTTGAGGACAAGCAAAGCTCTAATTGTGGGATACTTGATATCGCGTAAAAGGTCACGTTTTTACCACCGATATCTCTCTCATTCTGGAGCAATACTTAGCATTTGGACTCAAATAATGCAAAAATCATTGATAAAATGCTAAGAAGATCAAAACAAGGTTGCATGAGCAAAATCAAGCAAAACGGCTGAAAAACGAAGATTCCACACACGTTTGAAGATTCCAGACATCAAAACGAGATTTCAAGATAAAAGAGCCCATCACCAGCATCTATTAGACCCAAGATGTTCGTTTTCGAATTACGAATCCAACATAAGAAGAATCAACAAAAACGGACGAAGAATGAAGATTCTACGTACTCCGGAAGATCCAAATGATTCGTATGACACATCTAGAGATCAGAGACATATTTTTGGGATTTCTTTTCATCAAAAGCTTCATTTTTGAATTACGAATCCAATGCAAAAAGAATCAATGCAAACAGACGCATAATGAAGAAAACACACACGATTCGAGAAATGAAGTAACCGGCAACAGGCTGGTGCAGGTGGCAGCCAGCCGCTGCCGGCCACCACCTGGCCGCCTCCGGCTGCCAGCCAGCCGCCACCAGCTTCCGGTCACCCGCACGGATTGCGCTTTTTTGTCCTTTTTCGTACCCGGTGCTAGACCTTTACATGCTTTTCGTACCTGGTGCCACTACCTTTTTCGCCTTTTGTACCTGGTGCCACTACCTTTTCCACCTTTTGCTAATGTGTGCTTCCATTTGCTAAAATGCACCAAAACTCCTCTATAAATAGGAGGCATGAGGCTCATTGAAAAGACACACCAAGACATACCAACACACCTCAAAACACTTAAAATTACCAACACATTTGTATTTTCTTTTCTTTTATTCTTCCTAGTTAATTAGGCTAGCTAATTAACTAGTCAAGGAAGATTTGTACGGAGATGCTCCAGGACGCATATTTTAGCTACGAGTTATTGTATTTCTTTCCAGGTGTCAATCTATCTTTCATATTTAATATGTTTGTCCTTTCTTTAATAAATTTAAATATGTATGCTAGAATTGCCATGATTAGCTAAATAACTCAATTGTCTGCTATGATAGTCGTTTAGAAAGTATCGAATATGTGACTAAGTGGTATTTTGTGAGATTGCGGATGGTTTATATTACAAATGGATATAGGAATTAAATCTTTATCGTTTATCTGCCCAACTCATGTTATGACTAAAACTTTATCCAAAAATGAACGTAGCTAACTCATAGGATACAGGTCACTTAGTTATACTATGTTAGATTGAATCATTGAGCTCGGCATGGCCGGTGTTCTCTAGACCAAAATCGGATCCGAGAGACACGGAACATGGGAGTAGAGGTAGATTAAGATTAAATTCATATAGACGATATTTTTGAGACAACTTTCGGAATATCCTCAACTTAGATAAAACTTTTGTATGCTTAAATTAAACTGTTGCCTTGATCGTCTTATTGCATGTTCTTGTTTGATTGTTGCCTTAGGATCATCGTAATAGTAAAATTTAAACTGCATTAATCATCGTGAAATAATATGACGGCCCCTATTCAACTGTTCTTTGATATAGTACTGGAAACGCTTACGGCGGAGTACAAATGTATGGAAGTCAGAACGACCGAAGGTAGTTGTATTATGGATCGAATAGCCAACGTATTACCTAGGTCTCCATTTGTAACACAAATCATCCCTGTCTTGTAACATCCCCAAGTAATGATGATAACTCGTACGAATAAGTGATGACATGCTACCCGACCGTCTAGACCAGTTAGCCTAACCTATTCCGGTGAGGATAACCCTCGTTCATAAGATTGTTTATTCAACAAACTATGCCATGATTCGGGCATCTCTGACGACCGAGATTGGGGAATAGGATTCGAGGTTAACTGTTGGATAGTGTGGGTGTACATTTGAGAGAACTTTCGGTGTACACTTTAATATATTGTGCAATCCCCGTGACATTCTATTTGCCTGATTGTGGACACCTCCGCGTCAGCCCGATAGAAGGATTGTAGAATAGCTCACATCAACTTACGAACTTATCTTCATTAGAACTTTCCATATTTAACCACTTCTAAACCACATTATAGTAGACAATCGCTTTAATTGCTGAACGCCCGAAGTAACCTCCACCTTTTAATTCAGTCCAGTTTAAATTAGGATAAGAAAACCCAAAACCAAAACCAACTCTTTCAACCCCAGCTGAATACATAAAAGCTTCTAAACCCCCTAGTTTCAATTTGTCGCGCTTTGAAGAACGATCCTAGGTCATACTTGTCTTGTGCTAGCATAATAAGTAACCCTAGGCCCCAGCCTTATAAATTAAAAACCCACTGCTGTGTCACGTCACCATTAGAAATCTCAACGACCGGTACGCAACACAACACTCACGACCTTCAGGCTCAGGGAGCCTGGCTTGCCCATCATGGGGAGATGTTAGGAAACATGACGGACCTAATGGAGCAGCTTATTTATCGTACAAATGATGCTAGAGAGACGGCACGAACGGCGTTGTTTTGGTGCAAGGTACTAGCAGGATCCACTTTCCTGTTGGCAATGATGCTCATATGGGTAGTTTGGTTAGTCTAGTGACACGTGTTTGGTTGAGGAATCTAGATTTTCGAAAACAATGTTTGTTTATGTAATGGTGGATGCCTTTACTTTGTATTTTATATTAAGTACTATTGAAAAATTCGAATGTAATAGGTTATCCAAGTTTTGGAAAATTTATTTATATATGGATAAAACCTTATTTTGGGATGTTTTAATATCATTGTGATATTCATTTTAATACTTGTTGTATTCTAGAACTCTCTGCACGAGTTATTTTAATTTCACTTTGTTCTTACTTAACCTTGCAATTACTAAAAAAATTTTAACAATCAAAATATATTATATAAGCACTAATCAACAACTTTCAAAAATGTGACATAGGATCATGCCTCCAAGACGATCCAACCGACACACCCAAGAAGATCAACAACCTGACATGGCCCAGGTCATTGCCCAACAACTCTCTGCAGCAATGCCAAACATCATTTCCCAGGTGACTGCTGGTATACAAGGGACTAAGAGGAATGATGGTGGTCCTAACCCCAATGGAAGACAGAATGCACCACCATTATTCACCAACAATAACCGAGCGTGCACCTATAAATACTTCATGTCTTGCAAAGCCAAGGAGTTTCACGGAATGGAAGGCGCTGTAGGGTTGCTGAAATGGTTCGAGAGCATCGAGTCTGTACTTCATGTGAGCAACTGTGCTGAAGAGCACAAGGTGGGCTATGTATCTAGCTTACTTCAAGACGTTGCTTTGACTTGGTGGAACACTCAAGTGCAGACCCGAGGAAGGGTAGCAGCATACAACCTCTCGTGGGAAACGTTCAAAAGGTTGCTCACCGAACAGTATTGTCCCAAGAATGAAGTACAAAAGCTAGAAGCAGAACTTTGGAATCACACCATGGAAGGAGCTGAGATAGAAAGGTATACGACACATTTCCATGAGCTGGCGAAGTTAGTACCACATCTTGTAACACCAGAGTACAATCGAATTGACCGTTACATCTGGGGACTGGCGCCTGAGCTCCGAGGAATGGTCACATCAGCAAATCCAACCACCATTGAAAGCGCAATTAACTTGGCACATCGTCTGACCACCGATTTCATTCGCTCAGGAGTTCTGGTCAAAGTGAGTTCCAGTAATAAGCGGAAGTGGGAGAATCAATCAGGGAAGAAGGTTGAGAATACTTCGAGCAAAAATCAGAAATCGGTCAAGAACTTCACGATTACCACTCTAGATCCAAAAGGATACACTGGCACCCTCCCTCAATGTAACAGATGTAAATTTCATCACGAGGGAGCTTGCCCAAAATGTGAGACCTGTAAGAAAATCGGTCACACTGCCAAGTACTGCAAGACGGGGAAAGAACGTAAGGAAGGTAGAGAGGGAAACAAGGCATGTTATGAATGTGGAGGTCTGGACAACTTTAAAAACACTTATCCAAAGTTGAAGAGAGGTCCGAACAACAACACTAGGAATCAGGGAGGAATGGCAAATCAAGGGAATCATGGCAAATAGACCCGATGACGGGCATTTATGATGGGAACTGATGAAGCACGTCAGGACCCTAATGTGGTTACAGGTACGTTTCTCCTTAACAACTACTACGCATCCATACTGTTCAACTCAGGAGCAGATAGGAGTTGAACTAGCTAGTGGTTACGTAATTAATGTTAGGGAAATCGTAAGAGACTGCATTTTGCACCTTGAAAATGAGCAATTTAATATTGATCTCATCCCAATTAAGCTATGCAGTTTCGATGTAGTAGTCAGTATGGACTGGTTAGCCAAGAATCATGTAGACATAGGCTGCCACGAAAAAGTTATACGAATACCCATCCAAGAAATGATACACTGGTTGTGTGCGGAGACAAGCCCGGTAGGAGTTTGAAAATGGTGTCGTCCATGAAGATTCGCAAGTATCTGAAGAAAAAGTGCCTCGCCATTTTGGTGCACGTTGTTAAGAAGAAGTCAGAAGCAATGCGTGTACAAGATATTCTTGTAGTGCGTGACTATTCTGAAGTATTTCCAGATTACTTCCCAGGACTTCCCCCATCTAGACAAGTCGAATTCCGGATTGATCTAGTACCAGGAGCCGCACCGATTGCTAGGGCACCGTATCGCCTGGCACCCGCGGAAATGCAGGACTTATCCGGTCAACTTCAAGAACTACTGGAAAAAGGTTTTATCCGCCCCAGCTCATCACCATGGGGAGCCCCATTCCTATTCGTTAAGAAGTAGGATGGATCATTGCGAATGTGTATCGACTATAGGGAATTGAACAAGATAACGATCAAAAATCGATACCCTCTCCCTCGTATCGATGACTTATTTGATCAATTACAAGGTGCTTCGTATTTTTCCAAGATTGACTTGCGGTCGGGGTACCATCAATTACGAGTCCACGAAGAGGACATACCCAAAACCGCATTCAGAACCCGATATGGAGACTATGAATTCATGGTTATGCCATTTGGCCTAACCAATGCTCCTGCGGCATTTATGGACTTAATGAACAGAGTCTGTAGGGCGTACTTGGATAAGTTTGTGATAGTGTTAATTGATGATATTTTAATCTACTCACAAAGCAAAGAAGATCATGAGCGACACCTGAAGCAGATACTATAACTATTGAAGGATGAGAAACTGTACGCCAAATTCTCCAAGTGCGAGTTTTGGATTAATGAAGTACATTTCCTTGGTCATGTAGTAGGTGAGAATGGAATTCACGTAGACCCAGCGATAATTGAGGCCATTAAGAAATGGGAAGCCCCTAGGACTCCAACGGAAATCGGGCAATTTCTGGGATTGGCTGGTTATTATAGGAGATTCGTCGAGGGTTTCTCGAAAATCTCCCAGCCACTAACTGCACTAACACAAAAGGATAAGAGTTTCGTCTGGGGAAAGCCACAAGAGGAGGCATTTCAAAATTTAAAACATAAATTATGCAACGCACCGTGATGGCACCCGAAAGCGTCGATGTCGTTGATGGTAACTAATCGGGCACCACCAGGGGTTTTAAAATTTATATTTAGCGGGGCTTAATATATATGTACTACCTACTCTGGTTAGTAAGCGGTAAGTATAACCTAAGATCGTTCTATGAATCCAAATGTGTGGTGATTAAAGTTAGCACTTTTGGTAGGGAAGTATTTAGGATGGAACAAAGTAGGTAGGTTTGGGGGTTTTTAAACTAAAGACAAGTAATTAAAATGCAGGAAAGTAAGTTGCAGGGAATTAAAGTACAGGAAAGCAGATAAGGATAGAGATGTGATTGCTGAGATTTCGATAATTAATGTTTCGGGATGACAGACTAAATAGGGATAAAACTTAATATAATAAGTAAACTATTAGGTGTAAACTCTAGAACCCTACCAACTAAATTTCCCATTGGCATGTCACTAGGAACTAGGTTATCATGATTCTGATCGGAGCAATACGCCAACTTCCAATACCTATCTGGTTGAGAGATAAGCAACCTATTTTGGTTTTATACCGAGGTGCATGAATCAGTGGCGTATCGTCTCATAGGTTCGACCGTTCTTAACCCCTAAGATAGTTTATTGTTCTATTAGCATGCAGATTAATAACTTTGTATGTTTAGACCGCCGATTTTATAAGACCTAGAGGTTTAAGTATCCTAAGTCACTTGAACTTTCACTTTCATTCCAAAGTCTTATTATTTAGATTCCGGTTTCTTCGACTTATGACTTAAATCTCTCCTTTTCAAACAGTTATACATCCCTGGATTATTCGCAGTTTATTAAAAACGTGTTTCATATGCAGACCATACCTTTCAGTAATTAGACCGTGTATAGTAGTTCCACGGCTTCTTACATCCAACATGTGGTCAAGAGTAATTGACAGTGAAAGTGACACTCTAAACTAATTAAAAGTAAAGCAGTGCATAAATGTAAACCTAATATATACAACGAGTGGTTTCACTTTGTCTTACTTATTGCATGTCATGGGCACAAATAACTACTTACCATAATTAAGGTTGATCAGTTCCTAATTACTAGGTTGTAGTCACGTGGATAACCAGAAAGGGTACTCCATAGATTAAACTTAAGTTCATAAGGTTTTAACAGTACATGAGTTATTAATTCCTATTTTGTCTGAACGTATTTTACGAACATTACTTTGTAATGCATTGACTTTCGTAGGATACACCAGTTAGTTATGAAGTTGTATTATCCTTTTGGAATTCCAACTGTTAAACCAGAGCTGATTCCAGTGATATGACTACCTTCGGTCGTTTATGACTTCCATACATTTGTACTTTGCTCGAAAGCATTTCCAGTACTATATCGAATAAACAGTCGAATAGGGGCCATCATATCACTTTACGATCATCGTGCACTAATTATATAATGTCATCCCTACTTATAATTATCTACATCATCAACAATCACAATAATAAACTACTCGCAATTCATGGCAACAAATAAATCACATACCAAGCAATAATACATATTAATATATGAAATGAGACAGGTAAAATAAAAGTTTAGATATCACCCGGAAATAAATGCGTAGCAGTGTATTATTATGATTGACAACTCTTTTGCACGTACAAAGATTGATCTCTGAATCCCTAGTGTTCGCCCTAGCTTCTATATTAATCCATAGATTAATTACAATAATCCTAGAATGAGAAAGACTAAAGAATACAAGAGATTTTCTAAAGAAAGTGTGTAAGACTTGTAAGTTGTGTTGAAAAAGAGTGTGTTTTCAAATGAACCAAAGCCCTCCTATTTATAGGTGAAATCCGGTTTACGTTAGCAACTTGAGGAGCACTTTAGTAAAAGGTGGAAAAGGTGGTGCACCAGGTACGTACAATCGCGCAAAGGTGTGGCACCGGGTACGTACAATCGCGTAAAGGTGTGGCACCGGGTACACGAAAGGACCAAAAAGCGGAAACGAGATGGGGGAGGGGAGGCCGGTGCCGCTCACCTATAGGCCGGCGGCGGCTGGTGGTTGGCCGGCGGCGGGTGGCTGCCACCCGCCCCGATTCACCGTCTTTTGCTGCCTTTCTTAATTCGCGCGTGTTTTCTTCGTTATGCGTCCATTTTCATCGATTCTTTTTTCGCTGGATAGGTTTTTCAAAAATGAAGACTTTGATGAAAAGTAATCCCAAAAATGAGTTTCCTATCTCCAGATATTGCGTACGAATCATTTGAATCTTCCGGCGGGCGTAGAATCTTCATTCTTTATCCGTTTTTGTTGATTCTTCTTCTGTTAGACTCGTATTTTGAAAACGAACATCTTGGATAAGATGGATGTTGATGATGGGCACTTTAGTATTTAAATCTTGTTTTGATGACGTGCGTGAAATCTTCGTTTTTCATCCATTTTGCTTGATTTTTATCGTGCAACCTTGTTTTGACCTTCTTGGCAGATTCTCATTGATTTGAGTATTATATGAGTTCAATTACCAAGAATCGTTCCAGAATGAGAGAGATATCATCAGTAAAAACGTGACTTTTTACGCGATATCACACCGGTATTGGCACTATCGGAAGGTTCAGACGACTTCGTGGTTTATTGTGATGCCTCACATCAGGGACTTGGATGTGCGTTGATGCAGAAAAACAAGGTTATAGCTTATGCTTCCAGACAACTGAATACCCATGAGAAGAACTATACGACCCACGACTTGGAGTTGGAAGCCGTCGTCTTTGCCTTCAAGATTTGGAGACATTACTTGTACGGGACTAAGTATACGATATTCACGGACCATAAGAGCCTTCAACATATCCTTGATCAAAAGATGCTCAACATGCGTCAAAGAAGATGGGTCGAGTTACTAAATGACTATGACTGTGAGATCCGATACAACCCAGGAAAGGCCAATGTAGTGGCAAACGCTTTAAGTAGAAAGGAAAGGGTAAAACCCTCACGTATGCAAGTTTGTGGAACACTCGTGCAAACTAGTTTAAAGTCTCAAATCCAACTTGCTCAAGAAGAGGCCTTGAGAACTGATAACCGGAAGGAAGAAACTTTGCATGGCCTCGAGCAAAGGTTTGAAACGAAGTTAGATGGAGTGAGATACTTTAAGGACAAGGTTAACGACTTGAGAACTTTGATTTTAGCAGAACACATAAATCACGGTACTCGATACACCCCGGGGCTGACAAAATGTACAAAGATGTTAAAGAGTACTACTGGTGGCCAGGAATGAAAAAGGACATCGCTATTTATGTCGGAAAATGCTTAACATGCTCTAGAGTTAAAGCTAAACATCAAAAGCCATTGGGATTGTTGCAACAACCAGATATACACCCCAATGGAAGTGGGAACAGATATCAATGGACTTTGTCACAAAACTACCCCGAACCACAAGAGGACATGATTCTATATGGTTATTGTCGACCGGCTAACGAAATCCGCTCACTTTCTCCCTATTCGGGAGGACTACAAAATGGAAAAACTTACTCAAATCTATATTGCTGAAATTGTGTCACGTCACGGTGTACCTATTTCCATTATCTCCGATAGAGATGGTCGTTTCACGTCGCGATTTTGGCAATCCACGCAGAAGGCGTTGGGTACGCGATTAGACCTGAGTACGGCATATCACCCATAGACGGATGGGCAAAGTGAATGAACAATCAAAACCTTAGAACATATGATTCGAGCATGCGTGATTAACTTTGGAGGAAGTTGGGATGTTCATTTACCCTTAGTGGAGTTCTCTTATAACAACAGCTACAACACAAGCATTCAATGTGCACCTTATGAGGCATTGTATGGACGTAAATGCCGATCACCTCTGTGCTGGCAAGAAATTGATGAGAAGCACTTGACAAGGCCTGACATTATCCAAGAAACTGTCGACAAAGTTTCAATCATTAGGGATAGACTCAAGACAGCCCAGAGTCGGCAGAAGAGCTACGCGGATAATCCCAGAAAGCCATTAGAATTCCAAATCGGCGATAAAGTGTTCTTAAAACTGTCACCATGGAAGGGAATGGTACGTTTCGGAAAAAGGGGCAAGCTAGATCCCCGTTATATCGGACCTTATGAAATTTTGAAACGAATCGGTCCGGTGGCCTACAAACTCAAATTACCACAGGAATTAAACGGGATTCACGACACGTTTCACGTATCAAACCTTAAGAAGTGTCTAGTCGAAGATTCGCAAATCCTACCCCTGGAAGGAGTCCAAATCGATGATCGCTTACACTTTATCGAAGAACCTACAGAAATCGTTGATAGAGATATCAAGCACTTAAGACGAAGCAAAATTCCAATCGTCAAAGTTCGATGGAATTCTAAACATGGACCTGAGTATACATGGGAGCGTGAGGATTTCATGAAACGAAAATACCCTCATCTATTCACTAGCTGAATCTGGACAGTGCCACCAGTGGAATTTCGGGACGAAATTCTTCTAACTGGGGGAGACTGTGACAACCGTCAAAATTCTCAGGTCATTACCACACTCAAACCTTAAATTTACGATACTCCTTGAAAATCCTAGCGAAATTCCTAAGTTATGACTCTTTAGTATTATTACTGTCGTAGAACGTCTCGGAGATTTTTAGTGAACCATAAGTTCATTTAGACATGCTAAACTAAGTTATGAAGTGCCAAGTAAAACAAAAGAATCAAGTTCCATGAATTATCACTAAAATACTAAGTCGTTTACTAAAATTCCGTAAAGCCGTAAAACGAAGCTTGAATATAACAAACTAATGTTTGAATACCTAATGGAAGTAATTTAATCATAAATTAAAGTACATTATGAACTAAAGAACACAAATTTTTATAGCTCTAATATTAATCACCAAAACATCACAAAATAAACCTTATACTATACAAAATACATACACATTTTAAATACAAAATAAATACAACTTTTATACATAATTACATTTAAAAAAATAAGAAAAACCCTTCCCCCCCCCCCTGGCCGGCCTACCTACCCACCCCCTCCCCCTCTTTTTTTTAAAAATCTCTTAAACACTCTCATAATTCATTCATTTTTCCAAAACACACACTCTTCATTCCTCCTTCTCTCTAAAAACACACACACATTCCCTCCATCCTCTCTCTAAAATCAGCCATCTTCACTTTGAAAAACTCAGATTTTAAAGGTGTTCATCCACCAAAAATAACTTTAAAGGTAATCTTCATCATCTAAACTTAGGTATCTTTCAATTCTATGTAATTTTCTTCATAAAATATGGATTTTATGCCTCTTCCATGGCTAAAACCCTCATAAAATGCTTGATGTTTGTAGGTTATCTCTTTTCACATCTTTATGTTTTAAAAGAAAGAGTAACCCATGATCAAACCAAAAATCAAGTGAAACTTTGTGTTAATACTTGTAACTTTGTTGAATATTGTTTATCTTCATGTAAAAATTGTTCTTGTGATAAATAATCATCGCTAACACATCTTGGTTGTGTATCAACATCATTCATGTATTAGAACATGGATTTAAAGATCAAAAGATGACAATCTTCTTTATTTCATGTTTGGTGTTCATTATTTAATGAAACACTCAAACAAGAGTTTACAACTTTCTGTCCAGAAAGCTTCTTCCACTTCAACAATTTTTGTAAAAATCATAACTTCATAAAAATGAACGTTTTTATAGTCAAAAATCAAGTCAGGAAATAAGCTTTTAAACCCCACAATCCTTATATTATTCTGAGTTCATTTAGTATTTTAGTTATTTTTGGGAGAAAAGATATACAAACTGCCAGTTTTGGTCAGAAACTTTTCTCTCAGTAAATCAATCATAACTAGAGCTACATATCTCCAAATGACTTGAAACCAATGCCAAAAGTTTAAGAATTTTACTGGCTGCAACTTTCATGTTGATCACTTTTACTGGAACCCAATATATTTTGCTAAGAGATAATGATTGCATGCATAGGTCCAGATATGACCCCTGATGACAAAAGTAAATTATAAAAATACTTACACTTCTCTATAATTTCTGGACAAAATTACAGAAAATAGTTAGCATATTGTGGATCAACTTTGATTTTTCTCTTATTTTATTTCGGATCTTAAGTATTATTCATAAAATCAACAACTGATACAATTTTTCTGGAAAACAAACATGTGGACTGTTTTTAATAAAAGTTGAAAACCAACACTTACAAACTTACTATCTAAGGAAATACTGAACTTTTATAATATATGAACATGTTTGAGGTTGGTTAAAAGTCTCGGGTCAAACCGTGAAGGTATGACCAAGTCAACCAAAGACGGAAAACTTACTATTTTTGGAAAGGTTAGAAACAAAAAGAGGGTTGGGTGTCTTATGATACATTAATCAAATGGTATGTTGTTATGGAATGAACCAAAGTACTAACATTCAAAACTCTATATAATGGGGTTTTAAACAACTTGCGAGACATTATATACTTGTACATTCCTTATCATACTCAACGTGCATATTGACCTTAACAAACTTCAAAGCAAACAAACCATATCGGCACTTTGTAATTTAAGTATTTAGATTAGCATTCCTATCAAGCATAGTTTACCATGCAACTAATTAGAAACCTTATGTTCATAGGAAATTGAATAAGAGTAGTCCCGACAAGTACGCGCACCACATCCACCGTTACTCCTACAACAAATTATGAGTATGCACAGCCCCTGTTTTATTGTTTTACTAAACGTTTTGGGGTGAAAAGCATGTTATCTTATTTGCAATTACTTATTGTTTGTGTACTTTCTATTTATACGCTTTCACTGTATACTTGTGACTCTATCGCATCTAAAGTCCCCGGTTTCTTTTACACAACCTATTAACTCATTATCGAGCCGATGGTTGATATGAATAGTACTATTTGGAAGGAGGCCACCTTCCTACTCTAGGGTATAGATGAGTGCAAACCACCAACTGTAAATGTTCGCGATAGGACATATCTTTGGGGCGTTGATTCAGGCTGTAGGTTTGGTTGTGGACTCAAGTATTATATGTCATTCTTAAATAAATTCTAAATTGCGTATAAATATTGTTTTCCTTACAAATGCAAATCTTCCAAACATGGTTTAATAAGTTTTGATTAACTTTCAAATTTATATCTTTTATTAAACCTGTGATCTCACAAACTATTTTTAGTTGACTCTCATTTTACATGCTTTTCAGGAAACGGCCGGTAGTTAGTCTGGAATGAAGCTATGTTTACTTATGTTGATGTTGAAGCTTTTGGACTTGTTTCGTTCTACTTTCTTGATGTATTTGTTTGAAGGATTGTTATTTTGTACTGTAATCTTATTGTAAGTACTAGTAATTGTGGTTGATGAACGGTGACGTAAGTTGTATTTTGTCTGATGAAACCATTGTGCTATTACATCTCGTGTTTCCGCTTTAGCTCGTGTGACACTTCCAATCTCGACAGGTATGAGATCAATGGCAAACAATTCGTTGGCGAGGTTTAAAGTGCAATTAGGAATTACACTATCGGTTTCTATGAGTTTTCCGTTAGCTAGTTCTACTATGTACTTAGCATCTAAGGCAACAGAAGTGATGTCAAGCAATGGACTAAACTCATCAGATATAAAGCTCCTATCAGCACCAGTATCAAATAGAACAGTGGCAGTAAGATTGTTGAGAAGGTTCGTACCCGAGACCACATTCGGATCCTGACGGGCCTCTCATGTGTTCAGAATGAAAGCTCTTCCCTTCGCAGTGTTGTTACCCTTGTTCTTCAGCTTTGGGCACTCATTCCTAAAGTGCCCGGTATCTCCACAGTCATTGTAGGATTTTGGTTGGCTGGTGGTGGTGTTGGTGTTGGCATTGGTAGACCTGCAGTCTTTGGCCAGATGCCCATACCTTTGGCACTTACCACAAGGAGTACCGCAAGGACCTTCATGATGTCGGCGGCACTTTGAACAGAATGGTTTATTCCCAGTATAACCCTTGTTGAACCCAAAACTAGAGTTGGTGGTCTTATCAGACTCAGACCTCTTGGATGATGGTTGGTTTTGAGTGCGGTTTCCAGACCACTTTCTTTTGTTATTGTTGTTACCAGAAGATGGAGCAGATATCTCACGGCTGACGACCATGGCCATGAGTTCGTGTGCAAGACGGATAGCACTTTGAATGGTTTTTGGTTTGGATGAGGCAACGTTCCCTGAATATTTTCCGGGAGTCTACGAATATACCTCTTGATGCGTTTTTGCTCTGAGTCTACCATAGATGGGAAGAGAGCAATGTCAGTACCCTGGACTCTCAGACTCCAGAATTCTTCCTCCAACCTCTAAAGTTCTTCGTTGGGGCAATACTCTTCCTTTAGCATCTCCTTTAGATCTCCCCAAGGGAGTTGATTAGCCACTTCGATTCCCACAGCGTTAGTGTGAGTATTCCACCAGGTGAGGACACCTCCCACAGCGTTAGTGTGAGTATTCCACCAGGTGAGGACACCTTCCTGAAAGGTCTAAGAAGCAAACTTGACCTTGCTGTCTTCAGCGCAGTTACAGAGACTGAAGACAGATTCCATTCTTTCTATCCATCGGATCAGGCCAATGGCACCTTCCGTGCCCTTGAAGTACAATGGTTTGCAACTGAGAAAATCCTTGTAGGAACAAGGTTTGATAACAGGAGTAGGAGTGGTATTGACTGTCTTGTCACTTCTTCGAGAGTCTCGAGCAACCAAGGCTTCGGCTACAGCTCGAGAAACAGCTGCATTGAGTTCAGCTTCACTGTAACCCTTCCTCTTTGGCGGCATGATTCTTCAAGAAAGAAACAAGAAAAACAATAAATGAGTTGTCTGTACAAATTCATGATATACCACAACAGCACAAGTGATAATCATAATTCGACAGATAAATAGAGTTGAATATAAGCTGCGAGTTTGCGAGAGAGCGGGGTAAGGTTTACTTATGGAAACCTAGAAGTTCTTCTAACAATAGGTTCCACTTGTGATTCCGAAGAATAAAAATGATGGAAGGAATACGAAATTGTATATTCCTCATGAGAACATGTCGGTATGGCGGAATGTGTTGTAAATTGTTATGCGCGCAGAAATAGATAAACGGTGGTAAATGAGAACAAATTCATGTTCTTTATTTTGAGTGACGTTGAAGTAGATATACTTGTCGTCTTCGGTGATGTGAGTGTTAACGAGTATATTATCGTGTGAGGCCTATTCATATATCTTCAATATATAATAGCCTAGAGAGTAGTATGTAGATGAGGCCTATGTATGTATATACGCCTATATCACATAATAGCCTAGTATGTGTCTAACACAAACCAAGTATAAGTCCCGGTTTCTCTCGTGGTCAGAGTCAACTAGCGCATTCTGGTTCGACATAACCCCTTTCAGATTTCACATCATCTTCATTTAATTGTATGCTGTAATCACTGAACCAGTTTTACCTAATAAGGAAATACTGCCTAACGGTCATAGTCTAGGCCCACTAAATGCAACCTAGTTCACTATAACCTTAGGCTCTGATACCAATCTGTCGCACCCCCAAATTATGATATGGAAGCGGGTCGGTTCGGGACGCGACTAATCAATAAATAAAGCACATAAGATATATAATGAATGACTCTACATGCGTCGTTTACAATTACATTGATATTATAAAAGTCTTACACCATTATAATATAGTTTACAAAAGCTCGTGAGCCAAATGATAGAGATTCTAGGGCATATCTAATTTTACAAAATATAGAAATGCAAAGGAATCTTCTGATGTCTGTATGCGACTCGAGCTAATAGGCATCCTGAGTAAGCAGACCTACTGCTGCTGAGAACCTGAGAATACACGCTAAATGATCAACTAAAAAGCCGGTGAGCTCACAGGTTTTAATGATTAAGTATAATGAATGAACCGCAAGATTTAATGTGATGATTTGCAATTAAGCAAATAAGTAAATGATAAATGATGTATATAACTGCCATGAGCACATAGTCTGAGCTTAACTGAGGTGTCAGGATCACAATTAAGTGCCTGAGCGAGGGTGCCTCTATGTGTGTGCCTAATCAACACACGTATGAACAAATGATAATGCGTCCGTTTGACCAGTCAGTGCTTGTTGACCCGGACGGGGATTGTCAGTCCCATATGGTACCATACACTAACATTCACGCTACAAAGTATTACCAAACTATGCTTGGAGGACTTAAATGATTAGATGAATAAACTCATGCAGAATATAACAATATTTGATACTTGCGTTCACATGTAAAACAAAACAAGCATGTATTCCCACCCCTGGGTTAAAAATAGTAAAATGAGGGGCTATGAGACTCACCTGAGTCTGATGAATTTCTTTCAGACAATTAATGATGGAATATGAGAAAATGATGTTGTTCAAACGATTGAAACCTGCAGGGTGTCTTAAACGCGCAAGGTTTTAATGATTAGATGTCGAAACCTGCTGGGCGTATCAAACGAACAAGGTTTTAATGATTAGATGTCTCAACGGATCATTTATGCTAGTTGTTCCCTCAACTAGTTATGTCCAATGAATTGATTTGATTAGTTATGATTGGAAAACAAGTACGGCCCGTTGGTGAGTTTGAATAATAATTCTAACATATTATTATTATGTTTTACAATGATATACTTATAAAGTATATATGAAGTATTTAAATGCCGTATCGTATAAGTATTAAGGGTTTCGCGATGTTGGATACTTAGTGTAAAAATTTGTGACAAGTTTGTGAAAGACGGGGGTCCGGGGGCAGCACCCCTGGTTAGCGGGGTCGAGATGCCAGGTCAGCTCGAAAAATTTATATTTCTACTAATATTGCTTTGGTAAAAATGTCTTCGAGATTCAATTTTTAACAAAATACACTGTTTTAAATCATCACACGATCGTGTACTTTTACAGAATAAAAACACACTGTGGTGGGTTGTATCCGCCGGATCCGTATTGGATCCGCCGGATTCTCTGTATTTGAAATGGATCCGCCAGATCAGGAAAACAATCCGTGGGATCAGAGGTCCAATCCGCCGGATCATAGATGGATCCGCCGGATCTGCAACATTTTAAATGAATCCGCCGGATTCAATATCAATCCGCCGGATTGAAGTGTTTTTGGGGTGGATCCGCCGGATCCTTGGCATGATCCGTCGGATCGAAGGCCAAATATAGGTCTGTTCATATCAGCAAATTAAACACAGCAAATTGGGGTTTGATTTTGGACATAATTAGTTAATATAACAATCAAGCATGATGATATACATAATATAAACATGTACATTTAAAGAAAAGTTAATGTTTCCTTACATATTAAAATTGAGATCGGATGGTGATGATGATGGCGATGAAGATGAAGAAGATGATCAAGATGATGATGATGATGATGATTACAAACTTCTGTTGCTGCTGCTGATCTTGTTAATTTTGTTGTTGTTGTTGTTTTTGATTTTTGAAAGAGATTTAGATAGAGAGCCGAGAGATAGATAGATTGTAGGTGATGAAGAAGAAAATGAAATGAAAGAAGGGTGCATTTGGTATAGTCGGCCAATTCCAATTATTGGAGTTGGTTGGAACCCGTAGTACAAAATACCCGTGTTTTTGTACCCGATCAAAAAGTAGTATAATATTTTCAAATGAAGATTATCTAAATATAATTTTGAACATGTTTTCTATCGAAGTAATTTATAAAAAATACTATTTTTGAGTTATAAAAATATAACTTAGTTTTGAGTTTGATTAACGGATAAGGTTTGAATGGTTTCGTCTCGTTGTGTATAATCTGAATAAAACGAATATGTTCTATTTTCATTTGAGTAAATAATAATTATTATTTTCAATAATAATACATTATTTATAAGTTATGTCACGAATGTTTTGAGTTGTACGATACGAAATACTTTATATATTATCAAGATAATATATAGTAAATAATGAGTTGCATTATATAATAATTCTATATTACTTAATACTTATGTTCACCAACGCCCGTATAAATGAATTGGAATCTGGAGTAGAACCTGGAATTAGATAATCTGATACTCTACCTCTCTAACAGGGGGTAAACCAGGTAACTCATCAGGAAATACCTCTGAGTATTCAGAAACCACACGGATGTCAAAAACAGATTTCTTTTCTTTCTTAGCATCAATAACATAGGCCAAATAGGACTCACAACCCTTAGCTAGAGATTTTCTAGCTTTCATTAAAGAAATCAAAGGAAAATGACTACCCTCCCGTTCTCCTCGACCCATGACATACAACTCATCAGAGATAGGAATTCTTATCAATTTCTGATGATAAACAATATCTGCTTTATTTTAACTCAGCCAATCCATACCAAGGACCACATCAAAACTAGGAATTGGCATTAACAGAAAAGAAACCGGAAACAACTAACCTCTATCAATATATTAGCTCCAGTTACCGATGTGGTAACAGGAACAACTTTCCCATCAGCTATTTCTACCTCAAGAGGATTAACAATCACAATGGGGGTCAATTTCAGTTTATCACAGAAGTAAACAAATATAAAGGAACAGTTAGCTTCAGAATCAAAGAGAACACGTGCTGATACAGAATTAAGAAGAAAGGTACCAATAATAACGTCATCAGTCCTAACAGCTTCATCAACTGTCATCTGGAAAGCCCTGCTAGCTGCTGGTGGCGGTTTCTTACATTTCTGGCTAGAAGATGAGGAACACCAACCAACCCCGTTCCTGGTCTGATCGCCTCTGGATACTGCCTCACCCTATGGTCCTTCTTTTGACAATTCCAAAAAACAAAATGTAACACCCGCCAAATTAGGGCTAGTCATTAGGTCCTAATCATTTTTGTAATACATGTAATTAGTACTGTGTTAGGCTAATTTGTGTATCAAATAATATATATTGTTGAATATATACAATTACTCGATTTGGTTAAATCGAGCATGTTTCAAATCGAAGGTAATTCGATTCAATTAATACGGACGTTGGTGAACAATTTTATTAAATAATATAACATTATTTAATAACGCTATTATATCACAAATATTATTTTGATAATATTTCATAACTATTTCCTATCGTACGAACAAAGTCTACGCGATTAAAAATATTAAACGCGCAAACAATCAAAACAAAGTTAAAGTATATTTTATATAACTCAATTATTAAGTAATTGGTAAAATACTTCAACAAAATATTGATAAAACATTTATTTTAAAACATATATTTAAACGCACAAATAATTAAGTTAAACGTTTAAACAATGGGGAAACGAACACCGCACGGAGCGCAAACGCGGGGAATTAAAAATTTGGGGAATTCCCCTTCCCTTTCCCCCCAAAACCGGCTCCCCCACCCTTCCCCTCACTCTCATTTCACTTTCTCCTTCTCTCTCTACTCTTTCTTTCTCTCTTTTCCTCTCAAAAAAAAAAAAATCAGCACACCACCATCACCATTAAACCACCAAAAACTACTCAAATCCACCTCAAATTTCGGAAGTCATTTGGAGAAAAGCATTCGCCTCGTCCCGATCTACATTTTCATCTTCTCGAAATCCTCTCGCGCAAACTTGTAAGATTCCCGACAAATCCCGAAAACTCTCAGATTTCATTTGTTTTACTTAAAAGTTATTTATTTAAGCTCATAATGTCCATCTAAGGGTTGGGTAAAAGAATCGGACCAAACGGAAATCGGAAAACTCGTTTTTGGCTCAAAATCCGTCGAACAGACATAAGTGTCGCATAGGCCAGACCAGTATAGCGTCACTTCGTGCGTCACTTAAGTGACGCATAAAACCCTAAATTTGCGTCACTTGCCTAAGTGCCACATAAAACCCCTTTTTCCCGATACTTACATCCGTCACTTATCCAGTGACGCCTAACACTACTTACCGACACTTCTAGCGTCACTTGCCTAAGTGACGCCTATAACCTAAATCTGATTTGTACCGTCACTTGCCTAGTGACGCTTAACACCTTTACCCGACACTCACACCCGGCACTTGCTTAAGTGTCGCATCTCATGCGTCACTTCCTCAAGTGACGTTAGTGCCCCATAATTTCTCATTTTATGCGACACTTCCTGAGTGTCGCATAGACCCTAAGTGTCGCTATAAGTGTCGCATGAAACAGAACCAAGAAAACACAGATTTTACTAAGTGTCGAGACCTAAAATTTTATCACTTTCACCCAAATTCATGTCCAGGTGCGTTTTTCACCAAAGCAATGTAGTAGAAATAAAAAAATTTCAAGCTGACTTGGCATCTCGACCCCAACCAGGGGCCAGCCCTTGGACCCCGCCAGGGGTTGCCACCCCTGGGACCCTGCTAACCAGGGGTGCTGCCCCCGGACCCCCGTCACCTAATGTCTGTGAATCCTTTTTAAGTATAACACTGCAAAAATCATAACAATATTAATGAGATTATTATTACAACCAGTCACCAACGGGCTGTACACGTTTTCAAAACTCAAACTTATCAATCGAATCAAATCATTGGACATTACTAGTTGGATGAAAAACTAGCATAGGTTATCTTTTAAGATACCTACTTATTTTATTAAACCTTGCGCGTTATAAACGCCCGACAGGTTACAGTCTTCGGACACCCCATTTTACTTCACCACATTTGCTTCATTGCAACTCTTCAGGCTCAGGTGAGTTTCATAGCCCCGACTTTTTACTGTTTTTACTCCCGGGGTGGGAATACATGCTCTAACTGTTTTACACGTGAACACGAGTACAAAACTCGTTATATTCTGCATGAGCTGTTTTCTAATCACTTTTAAGTCCTCTACGATCATAGTTTTGGAAATACTTTATGTAGCGCGAATGTTAGTGTATGGTACCATATAGGACTGACCATCCTCGTCCGGGTCAGCAAGCACTGACTGGTTAAACGGACGCATTAACTTTTGTTCATACGAGTGTGGATTAGACACTCGCCCGGAGGCACCCACGATCAGGCACTTTATTGTGATCCTGACACCTACGTTAAGCGCAGACTATGACCTCATGGCAGACATATACATCATTGATTCATTTCAAACGGTTATCATTAAATCTTGTGGTTCACACTTACATATTTATTATGCAAACCTGTGAGCTCACCGGCGTCAACTGACCTTTTTAGCATGTGTTCTCAGGTATCCAACAGCAGTAGGACCTGTTCACTCAGGATGCCCATAGCTCGAGTTAGCATACACCTCAGGAGATTATTTTGCATTACTACATTTTGTAACTAACTTATGCTGATCAATCTCTAAACATTGTAATTATTGGGCTTTTGTAAACATTTATACATTGTAAAACTTTATATTATCAATGTATCTGTAAAACGACGCATATAAAGTCTTTCATTATATGCCTTGTGTGTTTTGATTATTGATTAGTAGCACCCCAAAGCTTGCTTCCGCTAAACAGTAAATTTGGAGGTGTTACACAAAAGTAGGATACTTACAATCCTTAACTTCATGTCCAAACAAACCACACTTAATACATCTAGCAGTCTGAGGAGTACACGGTCTGGTATGTCTAGATTTACATTTAGTACACCAATTGGACCTATCAGCTGTATCAACTGAAACATCTGGTCTCCTGATCTGCTGATTTTCCTGCCATTTCTGTTTACCTTTACCTTGATTACCATAAGAATCACCTTTTTATCGTTGTGCAGCCTTTTCTTTATTTTGTTTAGTTCGAGCCTGTACATCACTATCTACAAAACGAGCTAAATTAAAGGCTTGGGAAAGTGAACCTGCAAGTCTCACTGTCGTACGATAATGTGGAGGTAAAGTCCCAACAAAATGGTCAATTTTAGTCCTATCATCGGGAACCCACTGTTGGACAAATCTCAATTTCTCATAAAATTGATTGATCAGCTCGTCCATCGACATTTGATCGATCAGTTGTAATTCCATAAACTCTCGTCGGATTCGGGATATATCAAATTCATATGAGAATTGTTTACATATCTCATTATAAAAATCCATCCATTGGATAGAGTCTCTTTGTTGTGGAGTTAAAGTGGAGGTAATAGAATCCCACCAAGACATAGCTTGTCCTTTGAAAAGCTGAACTGCATACGGAACCTTGATTTCTTCTTCACACTGACAAACTTCAAATTTTCTTTCAACATCACGTAACCAATCCAGTGTAACTGAAGGATTTGGACTCCCATGATATTATGAAGGTTTATTGACCATAAAAGTTTTAAATGAACAAACTTTCTTCTGCTGATGTGGTTGTGAAAACACTGGTATCTGATAATTAGAAAGCCCAACAGATGACAATGGAACTGAAGTCTGATAAGAAGTACCATAAGACTGCGGTGGCTGAAAATAGAATGGCAATGTCACTGGTATCTGAGAAGATGACACTACAGGAGGTGGAACTGTACTAACAACAGGCTGCTGTGACTGTGGAGGTTGCTGAAAAGATTCGGCCTGTTTATCCTGTAAATTTTGTCGTCTGAAACCTCAGAGTTCCTGTAATTCATCCTCTAATTGTAATATATATTCATCCCTATCTGTATCCTCACCAACTGAGAATGAAGTACTAGTCTACCAGTCTGTCCATGTCTCTCTGGAGGAGGGGCATCAGATCTAGAGGAATTATTGAGGGTATTGGTCGGGTGCTCAAGTTCTGCCATACCTGTATTCACAACAACATCTCGCCACTTGTTAATTGTTAGTACATAACATACTAATCAACTTTCCGGTCAATAACCAAATCCCACACCCTAGAATGTTTGACTAAACACAAATCAAATTTGGGATTGAACACCTTACTTATGTTCAGTTCACCCAAACTGATGCTCTGATACCAACCCGTAACACCCCTTATTTAGAACCATTTTGTTGTTGTTTTTGTTGTTTTTTTTTACATTCGGAAGCGTCTGGTCAAAACATATATTGATAATTTACATTACACAATAAACATAAGTATTATATTGTTTACAACCAAATACATCAAACCGGGTGTTATATAATACAAACACAACATTAAGTTTTCCAAAACATTATCATGTAGCCAAGCATTCCATCCAATAGCTTCTTGCCCCAACCAGATATATCAAAAGCTATAATCTGCAAGAAGTAGGGTGGTGGAATTAGCACAAGGCTAAGTGAGAGAATGCATAACCAACAATCTAACTTAGCATAACAACCCTATTTACAGCAAATAATCATAAACACATAATCCCAAGAGGATCGGTGGTTCTTGGGGAAACTCCCAGCCAAGAACACTTAAAATCAACTGCATGCCAATACAGTTATTAACCGATAGCTTGTTGTTATCTTCACACACCACATGTTACTATTAACTATGTGTACAAGGAACCCCTGACGTGCCTAACAATAAAAACTAAGCCCAACCAGTGTTGACCTCCAAATAATGCACATAATGCCCAATGGCCAACTTGCACATAATCAACATAATCATCATATCAGACTAAACAACCTATCAAGCAGTAGTACTACGTTTACCCATTATAATCAAACTTGTTACAACTAAATCACACTGAGGATTACAGATCCACTCACCTGATAGTCTCAGTCTCTTACTCAGAAGTCTTATGTTACTGAGTCATCTGCTGACCTGAGAATACAATAATTAATGCGTTAATAACCCCATTCATAATCGTATAGCTTGTTTTAAATACGTAACATTATATTGACACCTACAAAAATCCAATTTATAACAAACACCAGTTACTTAGGCTATTGACAGATAAATTGCACTATCAGCAGATATCATAGCTTCATCGCCTACTAGTAATAAATGAAATAAATAAATAATCATCATAATCATGAATATTAAATGAATAAATAAATTAATTATCCTGAATATAAAAATAATCATCATAATCATCCGATCCTGACTTCACATCATCATAATCATGAATATAAAATAATTATCATGAATATTAAAATAATCATTATAATCATCCTGACTTCACATCATCATAATCATGAATATTAAATACTAAAAATGAGAGGAATTGAAATCATGAAATTAAATTACATGTCATTTACCGATTAAAATGAATAAATGATTGATACTTGTTTTCTTCATGTTCCAACGACTCACTCATTTCTAAACATACAAGAACCCAATTTTTCAACCATAATAACATCAATTTCCTCAAACATCAATTTGTCCCTAACTATGAATAGTAATATGATAAAAAAATTTAATTATCACCCTTTAACTTTCAAATATTCTTTATTTTTTACCCTTTAACTTTTAACCCTTTTTCATTTCACCCCCTAATGTTTTAAAACTTTTTTAATTTCTATCCTCTAATTTATAAATTTATACCTCTTATCTTTTAAAATATTTTCATTTTTTACCCTTTAACTTTTAACTACTTTTCATTTTCTTCATTTCAACTATTAACACTCTTTCATTTTCTACCCTTTAGGTTTTAACATTTTCCATTTTCACCCTTTATATTTTAATTTTAATTTTTTTTCCCTTTTTTTTTTACTAATAGCTTATACATTTTTTTCCCTTTGCTTACAAAATAATTATTATTTAC
Organism: Pseudognaphalium luteoalbum; assembly: GCA_963422505.1. Classification (NCBI taxonomy): domain Eukaryota; kingdom Viridiplantae; phylum Streptophyta; class Magnoliopsida; order Asterales; family Asteraceae; genus Pseudognaphalium; species Pseudognaphalium luteoalbum. The sequence goes on from OY730194.1 coordinate 42,436,784, forward strand.
TAAAAATTTTTATATTACTTATTATTATAGGTTGTCTTTGTTGTTATTAGTATTTTATTTCTAAACCAATTTATAAGATCGAATACAGTTTAAAGCAAATTTATATGTTTATGGAAAGCAATAATTTGTTTTATCAAATATTGATGTAACTAAAAAAACGTTAAAATACGGTTTATTAGTATGTCAGGAAACACCAACGAAATCAAATACTTTCGATCCCGGTTTTTTTTTTTTTTTTGGTAAACTTAATATTGTAGATAAATTATATGCATATCAAAATGTTAATAATTAAATGAGTACATTAGGTGGTTAGTCATAAATGCATTATAGCATGTCATGCAAGTTCAACGCATGTAGTTGCCATTTTTATTTCTTTCATTAGTTTTTTTTGTTTTTAAACATGTCAATTTTACATTTTTAATATTTCTTTCATTAGTTTTTTTTAAACATGTTATTATATTTTGTCTATATTATTATTGATATTTTATTTGTAAACAGACATATAAGATTGGAGCTAACAAATTTATATTTGTTTATTATTACCGGCGACTGATATAAGTGAAAAAATGTTAAAACTTGCTTCAGTACGTAACGAAACATACCAACGAAATCGAATCTGAAAATTAAAAAAACAGACTTTCATCCCGTCGCAACGCGCGGGCAAACAAAACACTTGTTTAACATCAAATAACAACTTTCAAGTACTAATTTAGTAGTCAATCGTTAACCCATGTATTCTTTACCAGAATCAAATTTATAAATTAGATAAAACAAGAAAACAACTTACTATTAATAAAGAAGGAGATATGATGATGATAATATATTATTCCCCTCTTGTTTCTTGATGGAATCTAAATCACAGGGACGAGCTGTATGGTTTCAATTTGTGTTTATCATTCTTAGGTTTAAATTTGTTGAATTTTGGTTTCAAAGAATAAACCTTCTTTATTTGGGAAAGTTAGAAATAGGTCGGCCTATTTCCCAACCGATCCCGTATTCACTTAAAATTATTCTCTTTCTAAATTTATTCTCTAGAACCTAAAAACCATTTACGAAAAACAACTATTTTATTTTAGGGCAAATTACCTAAAATAGAAACGAAGTATTACTGTATTTTGCATTCTAGAAACGAACTATCAAAAGTTTTAATATTAGAAATGAAGTTTCAATTTAGTTTGTATTCTAGCAACCTGTTAACTTTTAACCCAACTTCCGTTAACTCAATGCTGACGTGTCACTTCCTTCGTCCACGTGGCAGCTGACGTGACGATATCGCTGACGTGGCAATCCACGTGGCTGCTGACGTCAGCGAGAGAAAAAAATAATTTTTAAAAAAATATATTTTAACTTATTTTTAAAAAAAGAAATTTATTTTTTTTTAAAAAAAAAAAAAGGTATTGTTAATAACATCCCTAAGGGCTTTCAATAACGTGCATAAATTGGTTGTATTTTGATTAATATTTATGAGGGTCAACTTAAATTCAGGGTGTCAAAGTGTTTATTACGGTATAGGTACAAGTATTAATGCGTGCCGTAAATTCTTATTGACAGGCCTTAGGGCTATCGTTATCATTTTCAAAAAATGTCTTCAAATCGACGATCTTGGATACGGGAGCTTCTTCACACCTCACTTCAGATGCAGGTAATCTCAATTCTCGTTTTAATTCTAGTTTTATTCAGTTTGATAATGTAGGTGATGGATCCTCAATTCCTATTACCCAAATGGGACATAGCTAAATTTCAAATCCATATTGTTCACTATACCTTAAATATTTCAAACTCATACTTCACACCTGGGTTCTTTGAAGATGAAGGATACACTTTTCAAGAAAAATGATATAAGTCAGCAAAAAAATTTGGACAAATTACCTAAGGTAGACACGAACTATTACTTTTCCATTTAGGTAATAGGAATTGGGGATCCATCACATACGATATCAAGCTATAATTAAAACGAGAATTGAGATTACTTGCATCTGAAGTAAGGTGTGAAGAAGCTCTCGTATCTAAGATCCAAGATCGTCGATTTGAAGACATTTTTGTAAAAAAAAAAAAAAAAAAAAATTTAAAAAAAAAAATTAATCTTTTTTTAAAAAATATATATATATTTTTTTAAAAAAAATTATTATTTTTAAATATTTTCTCTCGCCGACGTCAGCAACCACGTGGATTGTCACGTCAGCGATATCGTCACATCAGCTGCCACATGGATGAAGGAAGTGACACGTCAGCATTGAGTTATCGGAAGTTGGGTTAAAAGTTAACAGGTTGCTAAAATACAAACTAAATTGAAACTTCATTTCTAATGTTAAAACTTTTGATAGTTCGTTTCTAGAATGCAAAATTCAGTAATATTTCGTTTCTATTTTAGGTAATTTGCCCTTTATTTTACCGTTATTTATATAAAGTTAAAACAAGTAATAGTTTATTAGTCACAATAAGGAATGCGACTTTTAACTAGTTAATCATAATAAACATAATGAACTAAACAAATAAATTCCTAACACATTAAATAATAATCTTAAGTCATGAAATTTACCAGAATACCACTAGGCCTCTAAGGTGGGTATTACAAGTCTGGCAGCTAACACTGGAATAGTGTGGTGTGTGGGTTCTTGAGTGTACGGGGAGATGTCCATAGGGTCAGTAGGAATTTGTATTTCTTCCTCGGACCCCCATGTATTTTGGGTTGTGGGTAGCCAATCCCACCTACGAGGGTAAGCCTGGTGACTTGTTCTAGTCGAGGTGTCACCAGTAGGGTTTAGGTAAGGGTTAGCTCGGAATGATCCGGTACCCCTCCTGTGAGTACGTGTTACTCGTGCTTCTCCAGTCATTTAGTAAAGAGGTTCAGGAGAAACTCGTGTCGGTGAGACAGGTAAAGTGGTTACCTCCTCAGTAGTTGGTAGGGTTCGAGTCTCGTTATCCGCGTTGGTTGGTACTATATTAGGAATGTCTGCCATTTCTGTGGCAAGAGTGTTTAGTCAGTAATCGAGGCCTATGTATATATATATATAACATGTAATATAGCCTAGTGTGTCTAGTATAAACACATTCGAGTTCTGTCTCTTTAGTAGTCAGAGTCAACTAGTGTATTCTCGTTCTATCATAACCATTTCAGACCTTTCATCATTTTCGCTTAATTGTACATAGTTGATCAGGCTATGTAAAATTAAATTCAAATGATGCAATTCCTGAACTAGTCATAACTAACAAGGAATAATAACCTAACGGTCACAGTCTAGGCCCACTAATGCAACCTAGTTTGCTATAACCTTGGGCTCTGATACCAATCTGTCGCACCCCTAAATTCATACAGCGGAAGCAATTCGGGTCGGGGCGCGACTAATTAAGTATCAACGCACAAAGATAAAGCAAACTACATCTATATGCAACGTTTGTAAAATAACTTAAAAAATATTACATAATTATCCAAATGTAACATAAGCTACGAGTACACGAGTAATTTCCTAGAGATTCTAGTACATAACCGATATTACAAAAGTAATGTAAGAAAATCTCCAATGTTTGTATGCATGCGACTCGAGCTATCGTTCCTGTTGGGCATCCCTACTAATGCTGCGTACCTGAGAATACAGTGCTAAAAGGTCAACACAATGGTTGGTGAGTTCATAGGTTTGTAAGTAAAGCATAAGTGTGGACCACAAGATTTATATAAGTTTTGCAACCAAGCAAAATAAGTAACTACTGCCATGAGCCCATAGTCCGAAGCTTAACTGATGGGGAGGTCTATATAATAAAATACAGCCTCGTGCCTCCGCAGGTGCCTAATCCAGAACACCCATTAGGATCAAATACTAATGCGTCCGTTTAACCACTTAAGGCTTCTAACCCGGACGGAGATGGTCAATCATAAATAGATCTATTCATTAATACTCGCGCTAAATCCATACTAACGAAACTATGTAATAAGACTTTCAGTGGATTAGCAAAAGCAACTCATGCAAAGCCGTTATAAAGTAAAGTACTTGTGTCCATGCGTAAAAAAACAGTAAAGCAGATGTATCTCACCCCAGAGAAAACAGTAAAAAGGGGCTATGAAACTCACATGAGTTTGCATGCGTTTATACAATAAATGAGTAGCCGAAAGCTATAAAGCAATATGTAGGTTCTCCAAAACCGCAACCTCCTGGCACCCTAAACGCACAAGGTTGTGTAAGTAGATGTCTCGCAAGACCATCTAGGCTAGTTGTCCACTCAACTAGTTAATGTCCAAATAGTTATCATGTGTTTGTATTTAAAAACGTGTATGGCCCGTTGGTGATGATTCGTAATAATGATTCCAAGGTATTATTATTATATGTTTCGTTGTGTTGTATGCTTATAAAAGTATATTCGTACGTTTCCAAGTTGTATTGTATACAATTATTTATTGTTTAACCTTTGGTGTTGATAGTTTCTGTTTCCAGTGTGCGAAGGTCTGAATCTGCGATAACATATATATATATATATGAAAGTATGTATTGTGTGTATATCCGAATGTGTGTATAAGTCCGAAAGTATATATATATGTATATATGTTCGAAAGTTTGGCCATGTATATATATCCGAAAGTATGGTGTTCGTATCCAAAAGTATGGTCAAAATCACTATTCATCCGAAACTTGGGATCCGAAAGTGTAAATGTCCGAAACTCGGGGTTAAAAATGCAATTATTTTGAAAGTTAATGAAAGTCAACTCCGAAAGTTGACTTTCAGCACTAAAATCCGAGAGTAAAACATTGAATCCAAAAGTCAAACATTCAGAATCAAAATCAGACCTATTTTGGAATTTTTATTTGACTAAGTAAACGTTGTCGAAAAATTCTGAAAAATATTCACGAGTGTTCCCCTATGTCTTAGCTATTTTCAGTAATTTTTCCATAATTTTTAGATGAGCAGAAGTGGGTTAAAAAAAATTCGGGAACAGGCATGTGTCGAGCAGCTACATTACCGACACAGGTTCACTAATCGATTCGTATCTCGCGTTTGGTGTATTTTTAGGCGACGAAGTCTAAACGAAAGTTGAAGATAACAAAGTTATCAAGATTTTTGTAACATCTTCTCTACTGGTCTGGTAAATTTCTAAAATTAAATGATTATTTAATGATGTTAGAAATTTATTGATATTATTTGTTTATTTGTGAAACTTAAGTAAATAAGTCTCAGAACTTATTGTGAATAGTAAATTAGTAGTTGTTTCAAATTAATAAAGTTGTTGGTAAAATAAAATGTTTGGACTCGCAAATGGTTTTCGGGTTCCAGACAATAGGTTAAGAAGGGGGATAAATTATACTGTTAAAATTTGGAGTCGGTTTGAGGAGCCGACTTAACTCCTTTAATTCCCTAAACTCATCTATCTCTTCTCAAGGCAAAACCAAACACATACTTGAATCAAATTACATAAGCAAATCAAAAGTAGAAACATGAAGGTTGTGATTCTGATTGTTACATAAACTCCATCATTATCATCATCAGACTTCTATCATCACCTTGTTCATCATTCAATTGTAAGTGTTCTTGTTAAATTATATATGAACTCACTTTGAATCATTAGGGTTAATGATGATTAATTGAAATTGATGATTGAAATGATGATATATGATGTTACTTGGAGTATTAGAAAACTTAGGAACCGAGTTCTTGTTGCGAGGCGAGTTGACTCGCTGTGCGAACCGAGATGTACAAACTGAGTAGTTTTGCGGTGCGAACCGAGTTTTGCGAGCCGAGATTGCTGTGCGAACTGAGTTTCTGTGAAGCGAACCGAGTTTCTGCGAACCCAGATAGCTGCGATTCGAGAATTTTAAAACTTTACGGGGTCACAAATAAGTGACAGTTTCAGTAACTAGGATTGGGTTGAAATTCGCATCGTTACTCGAAAACGGCCTAATGATCCAGGCTCTATTTTAAGAGCCTAGGCAGTTTTTGGCCATTCGGGGTTATCTAGGGGCCGAAAATGGCATTTTTCAGTTTTTAAATGTCATTTCGGGATTTTCTAATTTTATTTCTAATTGAACTTTTGTTTGCCTAGACTTCAGGGATTACCTGATTGAATAAATATGCTAGAATGATGATTGTAAAACAAGTTACTAACTTGTGTATTATGTGGTATTTTCATATAAACAGAAGAACTCAGTGATATTAGACTACTGAGTGGACGACTGAGGTATTCGGTGATCCTCAGTGTGATTTAGTTGTAACATGTTTGGTTACAACGGGTAACGTATTATTACTGTGTTAATTTGCCATGATGATTATGGTTGTTAGTAATAATATTGTGGATGTACTGATTGGTCTGATATGTGGATATGTGATCACGTAATATAATTGGCCTTCGGGCATCAGTTGTTATTGAGGTCAACTTGTTGGTTGGGCTATTTGGTTATTGTGTGAATTACACAGGGTCTTGCTTCATTTGTTGTGTGTATAGAACTTGTGTTTGAGTATAATAACCATTAGCTATCGGTCTATTTTGTATTGGCCTTACAGATTGTTGGGTAAGTGTTCTTTGAAAGCCACTGTAACACCCCCAAATTTACTGTTTAGCGGAAGCAAGCTTTGGGGTGCTACTAATCAATAATCAAAACACACAAGGCATATAATGAACGACTCTATATGCGTTATTTTACAAATACATTGATAATATAAGTTTTACAATGTATAAATGTTTACAAAAGCCCAATAATTACAATGTTTAGAGATTAATCGGCATTGATTAGTTACAAAATGTAGTAATGCAAAATAATCTCCTGATGTGTATGCTGACTCGAGCTATAGGCCTCCTGAGTGAATAGGTCCTACTGCTGTTGGGTACCTGAGAACACATGCTAAAAAGGTCAGCCGATGCTGGTGAGCTCACAGGTTTGCATAATAATTATGTAACTGTGAACCACAAGATTTAATGATAACCGTTTGAAATGAATTAAATGATGTATATGTCTGCCATGAGGTCATAGTCTGCGCTTAACGTAGGTGTCAGGATCACAATAAAGTGCCTGATCGTGGGTGCCTCCATGAGAGTGTCTAATCCTCACTCATATGAACAAAAGTTAATGCGTCCGTTTAACCAGTCAGTGCTTGGTGACTCGGACGAGGATGGTCAGTCCTATATAGTACCCTACACTAACATTCGCACTACATAAAGTATTGCCAGAACTATGATCGTAGAGGACTTAAAAGTGATTAAAAAACAGCTCATGCAGAATATAGCGAGTTTTGTACTCGTGTTCACGTGTAAAATAGTTAGAGTATGTATTCCCAACTCGGGAGTAAAAACAGTAAAAAGTCGGGGCTATGAGACTCACCTGAGCCTGAAGAGTTGCAATGAAGTAAATGTGATGAAGTAAATTGGGGTGTCCGAAGACTGTAACCTGCTGGGCGTTTATAACGCGCAAGTTTAAATAAAATAAGTAGGTATCTTAAAAGATAACCTATGCTAGTTGTTCATCCAACTAGTAATGTCCAATGATTTGATTTGATTGATAAGTTTGAGTTTTCAAAACGTGTACGGCCCGTTGGTGATTGTTTGCAATAATATTTATTATGATGTCGAAGTGTTATACTTAAAAATGTGTTCTGAGTGACGGGGGTCCGGGGCAGCGCCCCTGGTAAGCGGGGTTCCAGGGGTGGCAACCCCTGGCGGGGTCTAAGGGGCTGGCCCCTGGTTAGGGTCGAGATGCCCCCGGATATGCCCCCGGAAATTTTTTATTTCTACTATGTTGCTTTAGTGAAAAACGCATCCATGATTTAGATTTGGGTGAAATCAAGTGATGAAATTTTAGGTCTCAACACTTAGTAAAACCTGTGTTTTCTTGGTTTTGTTTCATGCGACGCTTATAGCGTCACTTAGGGGTTTAGGCGACACTTACAAAGTGTCGCATAAAATGGAATATTCTGAAATAAGGGCGTCACTTAGAGAAGTGACGCATAATAAGGCGTCACTAAGGTAGTGTCAGGTATAAGTGTTGGATATCGGGTTGGAGCGTCACTAGGGTCAAATGTCGGATGAAATCGGAATTTAATTATAGGCGACACTTAGACAAGTGTCGCTAGAAGTGTCGGTTAGGAGTGTCGGATATTAAAATTGCGACACTTAGGAAGTGTCGGGAAAAAGGGGTTTTATGCGGCACTTAGGTAAGTGACGCAAGATTAGGGTTTTATGCGACACTTAATGCGACACTTAAGTGACGCATTAAGTGGCGCTACGCTGCTGTGACCTATGCGACACTTATGTCTGATGGCCGGATTTTGAGTTGAAAACGTGTTTTCCGGTTTCCGTTTGGCCCGAAACTTTTACCCAACCCATATTTGGACATTATGAGCTTAAATAAACAACTTTTAAGTAATATAAATGAAATCTAAGAGGTTTCAGGATTTGTCGGGAATCTTACAAGTTTGCGCAAGAGGATTTCGAGAAGATGGAAATGTAGATCGGGACGAGGTGAATGCTTTTCTCCAAATGACTTCCGAAATTTGTGGTGGATTTGAGGTAGTTTTTGGTGGTTTAATGGTGGTGGTGGTGTGGTGATTTTTGGAGAGGAAAAGAGAGAAAGAAAGAGTAGAGAGAGAAGGAGAAAGTGAAATGAGAGTGAGGGGAAGGGTGGGGGAGCCGGTTTTGGGGGGAAATGGAAGGGGGTCTCCCCAAATTTTTAATTCCCCGCGTTTGCGCTCTGTGCGGTGTTCGTTTCCCGATTGTTTAAACGTTTAACTTAATTATTTGTGATTTAAATATATATTTTAAAATATGAATGTTTTATCAATATTTCGTTGAAGTATTTTACCAATTACTTAATAATTGAGTTATAAAATATATCTTAACTTCATTTTGATTGTTTGCGCGTTTAATATTTTAATCGCGTAGACTTTGTTCGTACGATACGAAATAGTTATGAAATATTATCAAAATAATATTTGTGATATAATAGCGTTATTAAATTATTTTATATTATTTAATAAAATTGTTCACCAACGTCCGTATTAATTGAACCGAATTACCTTCGATTTGAAACGTGCTCGATTTAACCAAATCGAGTAATTGTATATATTCAACAATATATATTATTTGATACACAAATTATCCTAACACGGTACTAATTACATGTATTACAAAAATGATTAGGACCTAGTGACTAGCCCTAATTTGGCAGGTGTTACAGTCACCGCAGCAGTAGGGTTTCTCAAGAGCCACCGATCCTCATTGTTGAAAAGTTGTAATGTGTAATTATGTGTTTACTGTTATTTGGTGTAAACAAGGTTGTTATGTTAAGTTGGGCTGTTGATTATCTTTTCCCTCACTTATGTTTGAGCTAATCCCCCACATTAAAACTTCTTGCAGGTTATGGATATATTAGCTGGTGAGCAAAATGTTGGATTAGGTGGAATGTTTGACAACCAACGTTTACTCTGATATATGATTCGGTTAAATCGAAATAATTTACGGAATTATATAACACCGAGTTTCATGTACTTTAATTGTACTTCATAAAACTAGTTTAAATTGTAGTTTGAAATATCATGTTTTAAATAGGTAAATATTATAAGTCAAAATTGTTGAAATTTGGACCGACGTTTCCGATGTATTATATTATAATGATAAATAAAATGAGGGGTGTTATAATTTTACAAGTGGTCTCATACGTTTTTTGTTGGAATAGTATCCAATATCATAACTAATTGGTAAGTACATCATTAAAAGTGGAGTCCTTTTTGGGTCGCCCTCAATGAACAGTAAGAGAAATAAATGGAGAGATAATATTAATTGGAATTAATATTACATTTAGTTTGTTAATTGAATATTAATTGAAACTAAAAGAAAAAGGGAGAGAATTCTGGAAAATCAATCCATACGCCGTATGGAAGTTCCATACGCCGTATGGAAATAGGGCAAAGGCGGTGGAACGATCAAGGAGCATTCTGGAGAATCAATCCATACGCCGTATGGAACTTCCATACGCCGTATGGATGAAAAACATGTTGTCCCACATCGGCTGGGATATGAATCCCATGCTCTCCTCCTCCCCTATAAATAGGGGCCTACCCCTTAGGTTTTCCTGGTACCTTTGAATTGAATTGTTTTCAATCCTTTTTCTCTCTTTCTTATTCCTGCTCCTTGTAAGAGTTTTGCGACCTAGAGTCGTGACCTTAGGAGACTTGGGATTTCTCTTTGTTCGTGGCTGTGAGCCATTAGGGGTGTTCTAGTTTGGGCACTCGCCACCAAGCAAGAAGGTTTCGCTAGTTCGTCTACGAGTGAGAAATTGGTTTTCTCAAAGGTTAGTAATTTCTTATTTATCTTATTTATTTTATTGCTTTTATTTATTCAAGTTAAGATCCCTTAGGGTTTAGTTTCCTAATTGCCCTAGATTAATTATTTTGTTATAATTCCGCTGCGTATATTAATCTAGTTAGGGAATAGAAAACCTAACAGTGGTATCAGAGCCTTAGCTTGATAAATACTAGCATTTAATTATCTGCAATAGTATGTAGGTAAAGATAAATTGGAAATAGAATTGTCTAAATTGATAAAATGAATTTACACTTTAGACCCTATATTTTGAAATGTTTAAAATATACCCCTAAATTTTAAAATATTTTAAAATAGAACCGTAGACTTTAAGAGTTTAAAGAGAGACGTTACATATATTATGAGCTTTAAGTATATGTATCATTAAAGTTAAATACATCGTCAGTCAATTGATGAATTGGCTCACCCATAGTGAACAAACTATAAGAGAGGTATTCTCTGCTTCTTTGTGCGTTCAATGGAGCTGCCCAGGACTTTGATAGGATGATGTTAACATCAAAAGTATGACCTAAAAGTACTAAAATAAAATCCCGTTCTAGATACTATAAAATGTGAATAGTATGCTAACCCATGAAAACCGCACATCTTTCGTATGGTCTATTAATGGAGCGTGTGTGGTTTACCGGCACATTAATATGAGATCATATTGAGAGGTGATGTAGAACTCGGGATTCTCGAGCATACTCGGGCACCACGCGGTTTTTGCATGGTTAAATTCACCATCTTGTTCATGATCCTCGGCATACCAGTCATGAATAGTAGATGAGCATATCCGAGATTAACATGCCATTGATAAGAATCAATGAATCTCAAAAGAACTAGGAGTTTCATAGAGAATGAAATTGACAAAGGAATTGTCTACCTAAAATAAATTCGCAATATGATTACGGCAAACCTTTTCATAAAATGAATCTAAAATATGGATCCTAGCCTTAATTTTGTAATTGGGTAATAAATTAAGGAATATTCAAACTAACTAAAACTGTTTATCTTATGGATGTCTTCTACAAATGGTAATAATCCTCCCGTCCCCAATTCCGCACACAACTCGAACTTCTCACTTCTCTCAGTTCTTAGAAGGGAAAGACTGACTGGTCCAAACTATATGGATTGGATGCGTAACCTAAGGTTTACCTTGAGGTACGAGAACAAGGAGTATGTTCTCGATGAGCAGATTCCCGTGATTGATGAAAACTCAACCCAAGAGGAGATTGAGGCACACAGGAAACATTATGATGATGCGAATAAAGTGTCTTGTATCATGGCATCCTCCATGAGCCCCGAGTTGCAAAAGACTTTTGAGAATACTTGGGCTTATGAAATGAACCAACAGCTTAAGGAAATGTTCCAGGCAAAGGCGAGCAAAGAACGCCTTGACGTGGTTTAGTCACTCATGGCTTGCAAACCTAAACCTGGAGCATCTATCTGTGCTTTCGTGAAAGGGTACTTTGATAGGTTGGAATCATTGAATATGATGTTTGACACAGAGTTTTCCATTGCCATAATTTTGTCCTGTCTGCCAGCTGTCTACAATCAGTTTGTAATATCATATCAGATGAATATGAATGAGAGAGAAGGCTCAATAATGGAACTCCATAATCTGCTGCAAACCGCAGAGCAAGAAATCAAAAAGGATGATGTGTCCTCTAGCTCAGCAGCTCCTGTGTTGGCAATTGGTCAAACTGCAAAGAAAAGAAAGAGGTCAAATTGGAAAGCAAAGACTACGAATGGAAAGTCCAATCGTGGGTCCAAAACAAAGACTGATTCTGATATTGCACCAGTGAATGATCCGAAGGAAGCAGTGTGTTTTTATTGCAACACTAAGGGGCAGTGGAAACGTAGCTGCCCGAAATACCTGAAGGACCTTGAGGATGGAAAGGCCGAAAAGAGTGTTCACTCAGGTATGTTCATGATCGAACTCCATAATACTACAACTTCTAATTCGTGGGTTCTGGATACAGGGTGTGGTACTCACATTTGCACTGTATTACGGGGTCTAAAGGAAAGTAGAAAGTTGAAGCATGGAGAGCTTAATCTAGTCATGGGAAACAGAGGAATCACGCCTGTTGCCGAGATTGGAAAGTATGAGCTCGTGCTGAATTCTGGAGTTAGGATAGATTTGAATAATTGCTGTTATTCGTCAGAAATGACTAGAAACATTATTTCATTTTATGCTTTGTTTAAGGATGGTTATCGATTTTCATTTGATAATGAGAATGGTGATATTTTGGTTTATTTAAATGGTTGTTTTATTTTCAAAGCTTCTCCTTACAATGGCATATATGAAAATGTTGAATGTGTTAGCAATTTGATTTTAAATATTGATTCGTCTAATGAGCTTGATAAATCCAAATTGTGGCATTATCGTCTTGGGCACGTAAACAAGAAACGCATCGGCCAACTCCAAAAGGATGGAGTGTTGGAATCATTCGACCTTAAATCGGATGATGTATGCGAATCTTGCTTATTGGGCAAGATGACTAAATCACCATTCACAGGGTCATGTGAAAGAGGTGAAAGACTCTTGGACTTGGTACACACGAATGTTTGTGGACCATTCCGATGCACCACAAAAGATGGAAATCGGTATTATGTTACATTTACTGATGACTACAGTAGATTTGGACATGTCTATCTGATTAAGCATAAGTTAGATACTTTTGAGGTATTCAAAAGATACCAAAGCAAAGTAGAGAATCAATTGGGAAGAAAGATAAAGGTTCTCCGATCCAATAGGGGAGGAGAATAACTTAGTATCAAGTTTCTCGATCATCTTAGAGATTGTGGAATAGTTTCACAAATGACTCCTCCTAGAACACCACAACTTAATGGAGTTGCTGAGAGGAGAAATAGAACCTTGTTGGACATGGTTCGGTCTATGATGAGTCGGGCTACACTTCCGATAAGTTTTTGGGGTTATGCATTAGAAACAACCGCTCGCATCTTAAATCTTTTACCCACCAAGAAGGTTTCAAAGACACCTTATGAGATGCGGAAGGGAAAACGTCCTTCTCTTGGTCACATCAAAATCTGGGGTTGTGAAGTTTTCGTTAGAGAGAAACTCAGGACAAACTAGACTCTAGATCTGAAAAGTGTCTTTTCGTCGTTTATCCACAAGAGTCGTTTGGGTATCTGTTCTACAGACCCGCGGATAATGTGGTCTTCGTAGCTCGAAGAGGAGTGTTCCTTGAGAGAGAAATGATATCTAAAGAGGACAGTGGGAGTAAGATTGATCTTGAAGAAATTCAAGAGTCGGCCAATGAAGAACCTACAGTAAACACTGATGTTCAACAAGAGGTGGAAACAACTGTTCAACCTGAAGACATATCCTTACCCATTCGCAGATCTTGTAGAGTTAGCAAGCCTCCTCAGTTCTATTATGGTTACCATGTAGAAGAAGAGGATAAAATTAGTGACAGTACACTAAATGACTTAGATGAACCTGCTAACTACAAGGAAGCGATGGCAGGCCCTGAGGCTGCTAAGTGGAAGGAAGCTATGAAAAGCGAAATTCAGTCCATGTATGACAACCAAGTTTGGAATTTGGTTGACACTTCACCCGGTCTTAAGACGATGGGTTGTAAGTGGATCTTCAAGAAGAAGACCGACATGGATGGGAAAGTACACACTTATAAAGCTAGGTTGGTAGTGAAGGGCTATACTCAAACCAACGGGATTGATTATGAGGAAACCTTCTCACCAGTAGCTAAGATAAAGTCAATTAGGATTATGCTAGCCATATCTAAGTTTCATGATTATGAAATTTGGCAGATGGATGTCAAAACCGTCTTCCTTAACGGGAAACTGACAGAGGATGTGTTCATGGCACAACCAGAGGGTTTTGAAAATGCAAAGTATCTTAATAGAGTGTGCAAGCTTCAAAAGGCTATTTATGGACTTAAACAAGCCTCTCGTAGCTGGAATCTCTGCTTCCATGAGAAAGTCACAGAGTTTGGATTTTCTAGAAGTGAAGATGAGTCTTGTATATATGTCAAGTTCAGTGGGAGTGTTGTAGTCTTTCTAGTGTTATATGTGGATGATATACTACTCATAGGAAATGATGTTCCATCATTACAAAGTGTAAAGGACTGGTTGGGAAATTGTTTCGCTATGAAAGACTTGGGAGATGCAACATATATTCTTGGTATAAAGATTTATAGGGATAGGTCGAGACGTCTCATAGGACTTAGCTAGGACACATACTTAGATAAAATTTTGAAAAGATTCAAAATGGAGAACTCTAAGAAAGGGAATCTACCCTTACATCATGGCATTAAGATCAGTAAGGATCTTTTCCGAAATCTAAGGAAGAATTAGATCGAATGAGTCGAGTCCCATATGCTTCAGCTATAGGATCGATCATGTATGCCATGATGTGTACGAGGCCTGATGTCTCATTTGCTTTGAGCTTAGTGAGTCGACATCAGCAGACACCTGGTGAAGGTCATTGGATAGCTGTAAAGAATATTCTTAAGTATTTGAGAAATACTAAGGACGGGTTCTTGGTTTATGGTGGAGAAGAAGAACTCAGAGAAACGGGTTATAGTGATGCAAGTTTTCAAACAGATAGAGATGATAGCTGTTAACAGTCTGGTTGGGTATACTTACTGAATGGGGGAGCGGTGACATGGAAAAGTTCCCAGCAAGATACGGTGGCAGACTCAACGTGCAAGTCTGAGTACATAGCGGCTTGCGAGGCTTCAAAGGAAGCCATCTGGATTAAGAATTTCATTGGAGATCTTGGAGTTGTTCCAATGGTTCAAGACCCCATTGAAATATTCTGTGATAATGAAAGTGCGGTCGCCTTGAGTAGAGAACCCAAGGATCACGGAAATTCAAAGCACATTGAAAGAAAATACCATTTTGTTCGAAGGAAAGTCGAAGAAGGACACGTGATTGTGAAGAGTATAAGATCAGAGGATAATCCGGCTGATCCGTTCACAAAGCCATTTGGGAAGTCCAAACATGATGAGCATGCTAGGAGCATAGGCTTAAGGGATAATGTAAAGTTTTAGTTGTTAGTTTGATTTTTGAAACATTGTAAACAATGATAAATTGTTATAGACTTGGTGATTAAATAATGGAGATTTATTTATTGGAAGGAGTTCTACCATTTACTATTGTTTGTCATTGTGTTTCTGTTTTGCATGTTTAGACACCACTTCCCGAGTAAAACAGTTTTACTTAAACCTCCTCAGTCGTTCACACTCCTAGAAGTAAGTCGTGAATCAAGACTGTCATGGAGTGTTAGTAGATTATCTATGGAGATTAGACATGGCATAGAGAATGCTGCAACACTCATGGGTACTTAATGGGGATTTAAGTATAGGAGAGACCCGTACTTAAAGAGATCACTTCATGGATTAAATCACGAGTGATTTTAAGATGATAATATCCTCTATTCTTGAAATTGAGATGCATTGAGTTTCTAGTTTTTCAAGTCTGTTATACTTTAGCCTATTCTAACGATGTGCGTAAATGCTAGTCATAAAGGGTATGTTAGGTATGACATGATGAGTTGACTAGTACTATGTAGTCAAAATTTATTTGTTCCTTTTCGCCTAATGGGGAAAGCGATATCTTGGGCCCTCTGATGATTAAAGATTGACTCTAAAGTGCTAGGCCTGGCTGAGACTAAGTTGATGGTTCAATAGTCTCATAAAGTCAATGTAATCGGAAATCTAGAAAAATAATCATGAATCTTGAGATTGATTAAAATCCATGTCTCGATTCATATGATATCAGTAGAGCAAAGGAATAGTTGATCACTTATCTAAAGGGCTAACTCTAAAATAAGAATCAGAGTTCGGCAGTTGCGTTGGATGGCACTCTCTGCTTAGTTAATGGATAAGCTTAGACCAATAATAGTTGATGAATTGTCCAAGTGGGAGACTGTTGGAAGAGTGTCCAATATCATAACTAATTGGTAAGTACATCATTAAAAGTGGAGTCCTTTTTGGGTCGCCCTCAATGAACAGTAAGAGAAATAAATGGAGAGATAATATTAATTGGAATTAATATTACATTTAGTTTGTTAATTGAATATTAATTGAAACTAAAAGAAAAAGGGAGAGAATTCTGGAAAATCAATCCATACGCCGTATGGAAGTTCCATACGCCGTATGGATGAAATAGGGCAAAGGCGGTGGAACGATCAAGGAGCATTCTGGAGAATCAATCCATACGCCGTATGGAACTTCCATACGCCGTATGGATGAAAAACATGTTGTCCCACATCGGTTGGGATATGAATCCCATGCTCTCCTCCTCCCCTATAAATAGGGGCCTACCCCTTAGGTTTTCCTGGTACCTTTGAATTGAATTGTTTTCAATCCTTTTTCTCTCTTTCTTATTCCTGCTCCTTGTAAGAGTTTTGCGACCTAGAGTCGTGACCTTAGGAGACTTGGGATTTCTCTTTGTTCGTGGGTGTGAGCCATTAGGGGTGTTCTAGTTTGGGCACTCGCCACCAAGCAAGAAGGTTTCGCTAGTTCGTCTACGAGTGAGAAATTGGTTTTCTCAAAGGTTAGTAATTTCTTATTTATCTTATTTATTTTATTGCTTTATATATTCAAGTTAAGATCCCTTAGGGTTTAGTTTCCTAATTACCCTAGATTAATTATTTTGTTATAATTCCGCTGCATATATTAATCTAGTTAGGGAATAAAAAACCCAACATTTTTGAGGTCTGGAACTCGAGATATAAGCTCGTGAAGTTCGTCTGATTTTCTGTCCATCGAGACAGAAAATACATATCATTTGGTTTTCGTGATTTCGGGTACTAAATGGACTCGAAAAATTACGGGACAAATTTTAATGGAAAGCTAATTCTTTGAACTTATATTTAGAGCCAAGAAACATCATTTTTTTTTTGTTAAGAAATGATTTTTATAAAAATCAGT
The DNA here is from genome assembly GCA_963422505.1 of Pseudognaphalium luteoalbum. Lineage (NCBI taxonomy): Eukaryota > Viridiplantae > Streptophyta > Magnoliopsida > Asterales > Asteraceae > Pseudognaphalium > Pseudognaphalium luteoalbum. The sequence continues at coordinate 42,453,980 of OY730194.1, forward strand.
AAAGTGGAACCAAAAACATAAACACAAGTTCTCGAGTTTTAATTTGCGTTTCGACTTATCTTTTGGACATTTTATGGTTGAGTGAACACATAAACATGTAAACAAACATATTACAAGTATTTTAAATGGGAGATGAAAGTCTTACAATGAAAAGGAGGAAAAGGAAGAGATGATGATGATGTACTCGCTTTGGTGATCGTTTTTCTTCAATTTCCTTTGTAAAATGCTAAAGTTTGTGGTGGTGGTTAATGGTAAATGGTGGGCAGATTATGGTGATGAGTTTGGTGGCTCTAGGACCGGTTTTTAGAGAGAAGAAGGGAGAGAAGTGGGGGTAGAGAGAGAGGTAGGAATTGATAAATGAAGTATGGTGATGGTGGTGATCTTGTGTAAAGATCAAGAAAAATGGAAAGAGTATGGATGCCCTCACTTGGGCATGGCCGGGTGTTTGGGGTGGCCCCACAACATGGATTAGTCAACTTTTTGTTTCCCCAAAGCTACGTTGCGCGCGGTGCTCGTTTACTTAATCATTTGATATTTATTTAATCATGTAACGTGTTTTAAATGTTTTAATTGTATTCGTATACTCACGATATTTTTAACCGAAGTATTTTATCATAAAACTTTATTTTGAGTTATAAAAATATAACTTGTGTTTTATTCGTTCGTTAGGCGCGTTTCCCGCATTTTCATCGCATTCGGTTACGTTTTAAGAAAACGTAATATATATGTTATATTATCGAAATAATAGAAAGTAAAAAAATGTTACTTTTAATAATATCACATTATTTATAAAAGTTGTCACCAATGTCCGTGTTTAACTGTTGCAGACTCCGTCCGGTTATCAATGGCACGATTTAACCGAATCGCATACACATATATATTAATATATGAAATGTTTTATATATTTAGCCTATTACAAAACTAAATACTCATAATTACAAGATAGTAAGGCACTAATTAAAGTCATAATTTGGCGGGTGTCACAATATGCATATCTTTTAACATCGATATATATTGAGTTAAATTAAAAGATTTATTTAAAATGTAATCTAAATTATAAATATATACGTTTCCATTGGTTTTTATTTTTTTATATTCCATTCAATCAAAAGATTCAACTTACAGTTTATTTCTCTCTTTCATCGTCCACTCACAAGTAACAATTTTACTACTTTTGCACACTTCTCAAATCATGATTTTTGATCAATTATTATGGCTTGATCCATTTTATAATTCTTATGGGAACTTGATCTATGATATTCTTTCATGTTCTACATACATGCAAGTTTTGTTTGAATAAAATATTAGACCCAAGGATCATTTAATGCCAAGGGGAAGGTTCCTCAAAATGAAAACATGAAAAGAAGGCTCTCAAAGAGAGAAATCCAAAAAGAGGTATCACTAAAACGTCAAAGATAAGTCATCACAGATAAAATCTTAGGCTATATCAAAACCCCACTAAACCACCAACAAAACCCCTCTTTCATAACCATCTCTACCCTCTTACAAATGTCTAGGGATAATTAGCATCATTCCTATTTGAGTATTGCAGATTTGATTCTCGACCAAGCTTATGACGACAAAAGAGCTACATGACTGGCCCCTGAGTGATTTAGAAATTAGGAAACCCGATACACTGAGTGAATTGAGTGACCACCTGCGAGGGCCACAATCATGTATATCTTACATCATGAAGATTGAAAAGAGAGCTTGTTAGAACCAGTAGTTTGGGAAAACATCAAGGGTTAAAACCCCGTTTGAAATCTTTTCACCCAGCCTGCAGGAATCAAAGTTCTCCAGGAGACGAAGGCACCCTTCCGGACTTTCGAAGCATTTTTTCTGAAAATTTGCTTGAGGACAAGCAAAACTCTAAGTGTGGGATACTTGATATCGCGTAAAAAGTCATGTTTTTACTACCGATATCTCTCTCATTATTGAGAAATACTTGGCATTTGGACTCAGATAATGTTCAAATCAATGAAACTTTGCCAAGAAGGTCAAAATAAAGTTGCACGAGAAAAATCAAGCAAAACGGACGAAAAACGAAGATTCCACATACGTTTGAAGATTCAAGGCCTCAAAGACAAGAATTAGAGACAAAATACCCATCACTTAGATTTTCACTTATCCAAGATATTCGTTTTCAAAATATGAATCTAACAGAAGAAAAATCAACAAAAACGGATGGAAAATGAAGATTCTACGCACGCCAGAAGATTCAAACGATTCGTACGAGACATCCAGAGATCAGAGACATATTTTTGGGATTTCTTTTCATCAAAATCTTCGTTTTTGAAAAACGAATCCAACGCAAAAAGAATAGACAAAAACGGACACATAACGAAGAAGATACGCACGAATTGAGTAACGAAGCAAAAGACGGCGAACCGGGGCGGCAGCCTGCCAGCCGCCGCCGGCCACCTGGATAGCGCCGCAGGCAGGCACTCCCTCGTCCCCCTTCCGCTTTTTCGTCCTTGCTCGTACTCGCAGGGTACACGTGCTAGGCCTTTGTTGGGATGCCAAACGGTCGTGTGAAGACGACGTATGGATCGCAATTGGTTTGTTTTAAATTTATATTTGTTGGGGTCTAAGTATGACTTACTAATACTGAACCAAAGGCTAGTAGATGGTAAGTATGACCTAGAGTCGTTCTTAAAGAGAAACTGAATTGAAACGGAGGTGATCCAATCAATCTTTCTTTTCTAGTAAAGGTTTTAAAAGCATGCGTTGGGGGTTTTGGTTCAGTTAACTAAGTAAACTAAATAAAGCGAATAAAATGTAATAATAAATCAGATAATAAAAGTATTACTTGTTGTGAGTTCGTTAGCTAATAATGTGGGATGATAACTCTTATGGGAGGACGATTATCTAAATTGGAAATGTCTAGTGGATTCAATAACCAGTGGTATAACCAATAAATTCCCTATTAGTCGGTTATCAACTAATATGTCACGAGGAACTAAGGTGTCATGATTCTGATCAGACAGACGATGCTCAACTCTCCACACTCTCCTGTGAGGGAGTTAGTGACCCGTATTATTGAATTTATCCGCTCGTGGGTGAAGGAATAGAATAGCAGGTCATTAGCAAGTCTAACCGTTCTTAATACCATAAAGATTTCAAATCCATTAAACAACTAACTTAGAATTTTTGTTCGGACTTATTAACCAACTCCTATTAATGAAACTTAGGAATGATAAGTGGGGGAAAACGTTCAGGTTTCTTGCATACCTTACTTTTGGTTTCATATTTTAAGGAAAGAATATCAGTGTAACTTAGATTTCAAACTTGCCTTTCTCAGTACAATTAACAAATCCCTAGGTTTTCGTAAATGGTTATTTAGCATGTAGCCTACCTACTCTAATATAATCTAAATTAACTAATCTAATTAAAATGCTAATTAAAATGCTGACGACTTTTGCATAAAGTTAAACCCAGACCATGTCGGAAAATGCTATGGTGGTTCACAGTGTATTTAATCGTTTACCGATATTTCCATTGTGAATTTAATTGCTTCGCCATGTTCACATGATAAGTACATTGTGATCGAAAGTGTACAATACTCATGGTAAGTCCACGTAATCACATTGCATTTTATGATGCTTGCATGACGTTACAGTTAAAAACACAGTTTTTACACAGAACTATTGACCAAGTATCAAGGTTCGCGACTCCTCTTTACAAGGTTACAATCACGTTTGTTAATCGAAAGGCGAACGTAAGTTTTGGGTTTAAAATCATAAGATAAGTCCATTCATAAAGTTTCCGTTTTATAATGTCTATCCACAATACAACTACCTTCGGTCGTTTACCGGCTTCCATACGTATGTACTTTGCTTAAAAGCATTTCCAGCACTATACCAAGTAAACAGTCGAATAGGGGCCGTCATATTATTTCATGACATATTTAAAGTCATCCCACAATTATATATGCTAACTACATCACAACAAATACAATAGTAATCTACTCGCTAATCATGGCACAAACTAATTCTAGCATAATTAAAGCATACATATTTAATTAAGATAGAATAGGATAGAAAAAACCCGGATTAAAATGCGAGAAGGAATAGACTTGAATTAATAAGCGTAACTCCAAGCGTACACCAAAGATAGTAATCTACTCGCTAATCATGGCACAAACTAATTCTAGCATAATTAAAGCATACATATTTAATTAAGATAGAATAGGATAGAAAAAACCCGGATTAAAATACGAGAAGGAATAGACTTGAATTAATAAGCGTAACTCCAAGCGTACACCAAAGATTACAAGATGTTCCCTAGCTTTCATTCTACTCTAAACAAGCTCCCTAACTAGCCTAATACTAATTTTGAAGTAAGAAAATAGAATGAGAAAGTAAAGAGAGAATTATGCCTAATGCATATGGGACATCTTCAAATGAAAGCCTTGGGGCTCTATTTATATTTGAAATTCGGCTCACGTTAGCATTCCAAGGCACACATTAGAAAAAGGGTGAAAGGTGGTGCACCGGGTACGAAAAAGCATGGAAAGGTGGCGCACCGGGTACACGCAAGGACCAAAAAGCGGAAACGGAACGGGCGGCAGGCGGTCGGCACCGGCCTGGTGGTGGCCGGCGGCGGCTGGCACACCCCCGCCCCGGTTCGCCATCTTTCGTTGCGTTTCTTAATCCGAGCGTATCTTCTTCGTTATGCGTCCGTTTGCGTTGATTCTTTTTGCGTTGGATTTGTAATTCAAAAACGAAGACTTTGATGAAAAGATATCCCAAAAATATGTCTCCTATCTCCAAATATTGCGTACGAATCATTTGGATCTTCCGGCGTACGTAGAATCTTCATTCTTTGTCCGCTTTTATTGATTCTTCTTCTGTTGGATTCGTAATTTGAAAACGAACATCTTGGATGAGATGGATGTTGATGATGGGCTCTTTTTTCTTAAATCTTCAAACGTGCGTGGAATCTTTGTTTTTCATCCGTTTTGCTTGATTTTTATCGTGCAACCTTGTTTTGACCATCTTGGCATAATATCATTGATTTATATTGTTTTTGAGTTAAAAATGCCAAGAATCGTTCCAGAATGAGAGAGATATCGGTAGTAAAAACATGACTTTTTACGCGATATCAGCCTTTTCTAGTTACTTTAGGTACACGTGCTAGGCCTTTTCTCGCTTTAGGGTACATGTGCTAGCAACTTTACCACCTTTTGCTAACATGTACCCCTAGTTGCTAAAATGCACCAGATTTCCCCTATAAATAGGAGGCGCATGGTTCATTTGAAGATACACCTTGGATAAAACACATATCATACACTTTCTATATTCTATATCTTTCTTATTCTTGTAAAAATTAGTATTTCTTCCTTTAGATAGTTTAATTAATTAGAATAGCTAATTAATTAACTAAGGAAGATTTGTACGGAGGTGCTCCGGAACGCATTGTAGCTACGAGTTATTTGTATACCTTCCCAGGTTTTAATCTATCTTCCATATTTAAATATGTTTGTTCTTTATTTTATAAATTTAAATAGGCATGCTAGAATTGCCATGGACTAGATAACTCAATTGTCTTTTATGATAGTCGTTTAGAAAGTTTTAAATATGTAATTGTGTTGTATGTTATGAGATTGCGGATGGTTTATATTATAAATAGATGTAGGAATTAAATCTTTATCGTTTATCTGCCCAACTCATGTTGTGACTAAAACCTTATCCAAAAATGAACGTAGCTAACTCATAGGGTATGGCCGGTGTTCTCTAAGACCAAAATAGGATCTAAGAGACATGGAATATGGGAATAGAGGTAGATTAAGATTAAATTCATATAGACGATATTTTTGAGACAACTTTTGGAATATCCTCGACTTAAATAATACCTTTGTATGCTTATATCGAACTGTTGTTTTGATCGTCTTATTGCATGTTCTTGTTTGATTGTTGCCTTAGGATCATCATAATAGTGAAATACAATTGGCATTATATTTTGTGACGTAATATGACAGCCCCTATTCGACTGTTCTCTGATATAGTACTGGAAACAACTACGGTGGAGTATAAATGTATGGAAGTCGAGAACGACAGAAAGTAGTTATATTATGAATCGAATAACAGACGTGTTACTTAAGTTTCCACTTGTAGTACAAACCATCCCTGTATTCTTGCATACCCGAGTAATGTGGATAATTCATACGAATAAGTGATGACATATTATCTGACCATCTAGACCAGTTAGTCCAACCTATTCCGGTGACGGTAAGCCTCGTTCATAAGATTATTTATTCAACAAACTAAGCTATGATTTGGACATCTCTGACGACCGAGATTGGGGAATAGGAGTCGAGATTAACTATCGGATAATATGGGTATACATTTGAGAGAACTTTCGGTGTATGCTTTAATACATACTGCAACCCACGTGACATTCTATTTGCCTGATTGTGGACACCTCCGCATTAGCCCGATAGAAGGATCGCAGTAATAGCTCACATTAACTTACGAACTTATCCCCATTATAACTCTCCATATTCAACAACTTCTAAACCACTTCATAGTAGACAATCGCTTTAATTGCTGAACACCCAAAGTAACCTCCACTTTTCAGTTTATTTTAATTTAATTTAGAATAGAAAATCCAAAACCAAAAACCAACTCTTTTATCCCTAGTTAAATACATAAAAGCTTCTAAATCCCCTAGCTTCAATTTACTGCGCTTTGAAGAACAATCCTAGGTCATACTTGTCCTTTGCTAGCCCTTTAATTAGCATAATAGTAACCCTAGGCCGCAACCTTACAAATTTAAAACCCATTGTTGTCTCGCATCACCATTAGAAATTCCAACGACCGGTGTGCAGCACAACAAGTTTTTGGCGCCGCTGCTAAGGAGGGTCAGCAACCGATTTTAGGAATTTATCAACTTTAGTGTTTAGAGATCCTTTTGAGAGATCAACATCGATCAAAAGTTACATTTTTACCTTTAGGATTAGTTTAGTTTTAGTTTAAGCACTTTTGACCAGTCATGTCAACACCCTATTTTGACTCGACTATCTCCACACCAAATGAATCTTTAACCCAACTTTTGGCTGTTTCCTCACCTACAAACAACCCACCTTCCTCAAAATAATCTTTATCAGATTTTATGTTCAAACAAAATGTTACAAACAAAAGAGTAACCGGATTTCAGGATAACATTGACGCCATGATAAAAATTTCAAAAAAATTAATCTTTAACATGGAATCTATTTTGAAAAACTTAAGTTTTATTGAGGAAAGTACGTCAGCAATCACTAATGACACCACTTATCCACCAAGTGATGATGTGTTAATCGTGACTAGAGGAGGAAAAGTAACCAAAGTTGATCCACCACCACCCGATAACACCCCCGAAAACACTTCTTTGCCCATACCTACACCTAGTGAAAATGTGTCAATTGACATCCCTGTCACAACATCTGACCCATCCAAAACTCCAGATAATGTACCTCGCACGAGAATACCTTATCCTGGTAAACTAAAAAAGGAAAGTCAAGAAGCCCAATTTGGTAAATATCTTGAAATATTTAAAATCCTGCACTTAAATGTTAGATTATTAGATACTTTAGTAGAAATGCCCTCGTGTGCCAAATTCTTTAAAGAACTCCTTTCAAACAAAGAAAAACTTAGGCAAATAGTTAGTTTACCCTAGAATGCTGAATGTTCTTTAATTGTACAACATGGTCTCCCACCTAAATTAGGCGATACCGGACGCTTTACTATACCTTGTTTTCTCCAAGGAATTCAAATTAGTAACGCCTTAGCAGACCTAGGTGCTAGTGTTAATCTTATGCCTTATTCCCTTTATAAGAAATTAAGACTAGATGACCTATTGCCTACTCGTATGACCATCCAGTTAGCTGACAGATTAATTAAGCTCCCTCGAGGAATTGCTGAAGATGTCATGGTCAAAGTCGATAAGTTCGTTTTTCCAGTAGACTTTATTGTCATGGACATAGAGGAAGACACCCATATCCCGTTCATCCTAGGCAGACCATTTCTAAATACTGCCAAGGTCGTAATCGACATTAATGAAAAATCTTTAAAACTAAGAGTTGGGAAAGAGGAGGTCACCTTTAATGTCGATCGATTAATGAAGCAACCTCTGGAAGAGGACCTTGGTTTGTGTGATACCATGCAGGATATTTTTGATGAACATCTCCACGAAGTACTAGCACTATCTAGCCAGGATCCGATACCCAACACCATAATCACTGTTCGGAAGCTATATAACGAGGACCCTGGGCTACAATCCGCAATCACTTCGCCAACAACATCCGACGAACTACTATATCCCCTGTTTGAAAAGAAGTCTCCTCACACCGATGGCAAAACAATCATTGTTCCTTTAGGATGCGGTACACCGATACCTTGGCTAAAAAGAGATAAACCTATATTCAATGGACTAAACCCATTTCCTTCAATTGAAGAAATCCTAGATTCATTCAGAGGAATGAGTGTTGAACCACCGCCATTTGAGCCACAATTAACCAATCAACCTGAACCACTACCATTTCCAAACCCCGAAATCACCATAAACCAATCCTCATCCGCTCAATTTCAAGAATTCCAATTCGCCGATGACGGAGAGATCATCCTCACTAGAAATGATGAAGTTTCCTCATCATCAGTCAACGAATACGAGCTAAAGACGGAAGAATTCTCAAATAAAACCGAGTGGGTTGAAATAGCATCAATCTCCACATCTGAACCCGAGATAGACGATACGTCATTCCAAGCTGAATACAAGATAGCTAGGATAAAGCCGTCTGTTGAAGAACCACCGAACCTCGAATTAAAAGAATTACCACCTCACCTTGAGTACACTTACCTCCATGGAACATCACAACTCCATGTGATAATATCAAAAGAGTTAAAACCAGAGGAGAAAGCTCAACTCATCGATGTTCTAAAATCGCACAAGAAGGCAATCGCATGAAAAACTTCTGATATACAAGGAATCCGTCCCAACTATTGCACACACAAGATACTCATGAAAAACGATTTCAAACCATCCGTACAAAGGCAGAGGAGGGTAAATCCTAAGATTTAGGACGTGGTAAAGCAAGAAGTTATCAAACTCTTGGATGCTGGATTAATTTACCCAATATCCGACTCACCTTGGGTTAGCCCTGTTCAACTCGTCCCGAAGAAGGGAGGAATGACGATCATTACAAACGAAGAAAATGAACTTATACCAACACGGACAGTTACCGGTTGGAGGGTCTGTATCGATTACCGGAAGTTAAACGAAGCAACTCGTAAGGATCACTTCCCGCTTCCATTTATTGACCAAATGCTCGAAAGGCTGTCAGGAAACGAATTCTACTGTTTCCTCGATGGTTTTTCCGGGTATTTCGAAATCCCGCTCGATCTGAAGGACCAGTAGAAGACAACATTCACATGCCCATACGGAACATTTGCATACTGACGAATGCCGTTTGGATTATGCAATGCACCTGCAACATTTCAGAGATGCATGGTTGCAATTTTCCATGACATGATCGAACAATGCATAGAGGTCTTTATGGATGATTTTTCAGTTTTTGGAGACTCTTTCGCATCATGTCTATCCAACCTCGATAGAATGCTCGCCAAGTGTGAAGAATCAAATCTCGTCTTGAATTGGGAGAAATGTCACTTTATGGTGAAGGAAGGAATAGTTTTAGGACATCGAATATCAAGGTCAGGAATCGAAGTAGACAAAGCAAAAGTCGAAACCATTGCCAAACTACCACCACCAACCAACATTAAGGCCATTCAAAGCTTTCTAGGACACGTTGGGTTCTACTGCCGTTTTATCAAGGATTTCTCCAAGATATCGCGACCCATCACCCACCTGTTGGGAAAAGACATCAAGTTCATATTTGATGAGAACTGCATGAAAGCTTTCAATTACCTGAAAAAGGAGCTAACTAATGCACCAATCATGGTCGCTCCATATTGGAGTCTACCATTTGAGATCATGTGTGACGCTAGTGATTTCGCAGTTGGGGCAGTTCTAGGGCAAAGGAAGGACAATCACTTTCGACCAATCTACTACGCTAGCAAAACACTCACAGACGCTCAAGAAAACTACACAACCACCGAGAAGGAGCTGCTAGTCGTAGTGTTTGCCTTTGACAAATTTAGATCCTACTTGATACTGTCCAAGACGATAGTATACACGGATCACTCAGCTCTAAAATACCTCTTCAAAAAGCAAGACACAAATCCCAGATTGTTACGATGGATTCTAATCCTACAAGAATTCGACATCGAGATAAAAGATAAGAAAGGAGCAGAAAATGTCGCTGCAGATCATTTAAGTCGACTCGAAAACCCATCAATGGAACAACTTGCAGAAAGAGATATTAAAGATTGATTTCCAGAGGAGCGGTTAATGAGTTTAGGAGAACAAATGCAAAGTTCGCAATTCACTGACGATCCTTGATTTGCAGACATTGACAATTTCGTAGTTGGAGGGATCACAAGAAAGGGGATGATATCATCGCGAAGACAAAAATTCTTCCGCGACGTCAAACATTATTTTTGGGATGATCCATATTTGTTCAAAGTCTGTCCCGACCAAATTGTGAGAAGATGTGTCGATGGGAAAGAAGCCAAACATATACTCCACCAAAGCCATCACGGACCTACCGGAGGACATCACGCAGCCAATTTGACAGCAAAAAAAGCTTACGACTCAGGATTCTATTGGCCTACTATTTTTAGAGATGCACAAGACTTGGTGAAACGCTACGATATTTGCCAAAGGTTTGGAAATATCACAACGCGTAACGAAATGCCGTTGATGAATTTCCAAGCATGTGAAATATTTGACATATGGGGATTAGACTTCATGGGACAATTAACAAAATCATACAGAAAAGAGTACATTCTAGTAGCTGTCGACTACGTATCCAGATGGGCCGAAGCTCAAGCCTTTCCAACAAATGACTCAAGGGTCGTAACCAAGTTCTTAAAACAGCTATTTTGCCGGTTTGGAACCCCTCGGGCGATCATCAGTGATCGAGGCACGCACTTTTTCAATACTCAGTTTATGAAACTATTGCAACAATACTGAGTTACCCACAAGACGTCTACGGCCTACCACCCAAAGACAAATAGGCAAGCAGAAATTACAAATCGGGCACTAAAAAGGATCTTGGAACGAACAGTTGGTCAGCACAAGGAGAGATGGGTAGATAAGCTAGACGATGCTTTATGGGCATTCCGAACAGCTTATAAAGCGCCATTAGGAACAACCCCCTATAGGCTCGTTTATGGAAAAGCATGTCATCTCCCGATTGAACTCGAATACAAAGCTTACTGGGCGCTGAAAAATTGCAGCATAGATCCGACGATAATAGGAACGCACCAGAAAATGCAACTGAACGAGCTAGCAGAGTTAAGAGATCAAGCTTATGAAAGCTCCTACAAATTCAAAGAAAGAACCAAGTTGCTCCACGATTCAAAGCTTCACGCTACACGCTTCAATCCAGGTGATAAAGTTCTACTCTTTAACTCACGATTTAAGAAGTTTTCTGGTAAATTCAAAACACGGTGGATCGGTCCATTCACAATCTCTAAAGTATTTCCTTATGGTGCCATCGAACTCGAGGCCCCAGACGGGAATTTCAAAGTAAACGGTCACCGTTTAAAACACTATGTAGAAGACTTTCCCACAACCAAGGAAGTCTATAACTACGAACCACCCTAATAGAATAGTAGGTATGAATGAGTCAAGCTACGAGACTCGATAAACAAAGCTCTTGGTAGGCATCCCAAGTATATCTTATCTTTTCCGCATTATTTTTTTTTCTTTTGTTTTTGATCTAATCCATTCTTATGCAGTACCTCGCCTTATAAAGGATGATGATTGTATTTAGACCATTAACCTTTTGTATTTTGCAGGATGAGTTTGCAGCTAGCTAGAGCACGAGCCCCCAGTCAGAGACGCTCACGTGCCATGTATCACTCCCGGAGTTCATCACCGGGTAGTAGCATGAGGACCATCAGGGGATCGCATTCACCGCCCCCTCGATTGGACGAGACCTTGGCAGACTTGGTGGAGTTGAACGTTCAGGAGACATTCCTTTTACGTTCCATCCATGTCAGGTTACCTTCATCTCGCCTATCAGAGGGACAGACCGCAGGGACCTCTAGAGTACCCACCTTTCATCATGGGGTGACTACCACGGACCCTGCTGTCACTTGGTCGATACTGAGAGCCCTCGAGGTCCAGCACACTGCCATCACTGAGATCCAGACTGCTTTGGGCCTTCCTTCCACACCTGTGTGCCCTTTTCAGATGGGACCTGATCTCGCTCCGCACATTTCACTATGGGACCTATTCCCACCTTGGAACCTGACTGCGCAGGACCACCCCACTATTATGGACCCACTAGAGGAGGAGATCGTTGCAGTCGATGCTTGGATTCAGGATCCAGAGGATGGCACTGCATCTCTAGTCTATACCATCGTGGAGTCAGCATCTCCTACATCGGTCGTGGAAAACACGATCTTTATGGATGACGACTTCACCGATTGGGAGGCGCTCTATGCTGACATGGATTAGTTATTATTTATGTTATTTCTGTTTAGTATTAACGTGTATTGACATTTGTGTTTCCTGAAGGATATTTATTATGCAGAACTCGACATGGAAATTATGGAACAAGTTCATTTTTAATGAGCCTGGTCCATTTCCAGCGAATTCACACACTTGAATCTGGTCCATGAAATCCAGTGGCAACACACGCAACATAAGGAAGTATCTCTTCTAACCTTACTTTGCTTGATTAAACACACTACAACTCTAAGTAAAGCTCTAAGTGTGGGATTATGACCCGTAAACAGAAAATGACTTTGAAAATATTGACCCTCATTCAAAAATCTAAGTGTGGGATTAACCTAACTTAGAAATGGAACATTAGGGACAATGCTCTTTTAAGTGTGGGATAACAGTAGTATTCACTACTGAAATGCAACATAAAATTTTGATAAATCTTTTAAGCAAACTCAGATTTTCAGCAAAAAATTTCAGCAAAATTTTCAAATTTTTGAAAGTCAAAATTTTGAAAGTCTAAAAAGGGTATTTCCGGTCAACGAAAATCCAAAGGTTTCGGAAATCGACAATAACGGGTAAAACTCTTTGAAAATTTTTCAAACTAAGTTTAAAAACAAGCAATCGCATGACTAGGCATTAAACTACCAAAACAAGTGAGGAATCTTGAGCCATATAAAAGCATTTATCTTTGATGCTTCACTTTTTGATTGAGAGTGTGCCGATGTATGACTTTTAAGTTAGAACTTGCTTGAGCAATACATTTCAAAACTACAAATATGGGCATCATACGTGACGAAGGTGCAATTAGAGGAACTTGACATTTCCTAGGATAAAAGTCTCTCATAAAAACCCCTGTTTTCAAGCCTAACCCAACCAATGTTCACTTTCAGCATTGAAGATCAAGTAGAAAACCTGTTGAGCCTTAGCCTTTTCATTTCAAAAACTCACTTCAAGAAACCAACCCTTCCCTTACATCTCATGGCCATAGCCTAAGTTTCTGTTCTGTCAAAGAAGAATTACAGCAATAAACATATTGAAATCCCTGAAGGATAAAAATACCATCCAAAAAGAGAAGGGGAACTCCGAAGAAAAGCATAATTCAGCAAAAACAAAGCTGCCAGGAGGAACCAAAGAACTAAAAGACCCAAGGATCATTTAATGCCAAGGGGAAGGTTCCTCAAAATGAAAACATGAAAAGAAGGCTCTCAAAGAGAGAAATCCAAAAAGAGGTATCACTAAAACGTCAAAGATAAGTCATCACAGATAAAATCTTAGGCTATATCAAAACCCCACTAAACCACCAACAAAAGCCCTCTTCCATAACCATCTCTACCCTCTTACAAATATCTAGGGATAATTAGCATCATCCACATTTGAGTATTGCAGATTTGATTCTCGACCAAGCTTATGACGACAAAAGAGCTACATGACTGGCCCCTGAGTGATTTAGAAATTAGGAAACCCGATACACTGAGTGAATTGAGTGACCACCTGCGAGGGCCACAATCATGTATATCTTACATCATGAAGATTGAAAAGAGAGCTTGTTAGAACCAGTAGTTTGGGAAAACATCAAGGGTTAAAACCTCGTTTGAAATCTTTTCACCCAGCCTGCAGGAATCAAAGTTCTCCAGGAGACGAAGGCACCCTTCCAGACTTTCGAAGCAGTTTTTCTGAAAATTTGCTTGAGGACAAGCAAAACTCTAAGTGTGGGATACTTGATATCGCGTAAAAAGTCATGTTTTTACTACCGATATCTCTCTCATTATTGAGCAATACTTGGCATTTGGACTCAGATAATGTTCAAATCAATGAAACTTTGCCAAGAAGGTCAAAATAAAGTTGCACGAGAAAAATCAAGCAAAACGGACGAAAAACGAAGATTCCACACACGTTTGAAGATTCAAGGCCTCAAAGACAAGAATTAGAGACAAAATACCCATCACTTAGATTTTCACTTATCCAAGATATTCGTTTTCAAAATACGAATCTAACAGAAGAAAAATCAACAAAAACGGATGGAAAATGAAGATTCTACGCACGCCAGAAGATTCAAACGATTCGTACGAGACATCCAGAGATCAGAGACATATTTTTGGGATTTCTTTTCATCAAAATCTTCATTTTTTGAAAAACGAATCTAACACAAAAAGAATCGACGAAACGGACGCATAACGAAGAAGATATGCATGAATCGAGTAACGAAGCAAAAGACGGCGAACTGTGGCGGCAGCCTGCCAGCCGCCGCTGGCCACAAGGGCACCGCCGCCGGTTGCCACTCCCCCATCCCCCGTCCGCTTTTTTGTCCTTGCTCGTACTCGCATGGTACACGTGCTAGGCCTTTTCCGTTACTTTAGGATACACGTGCTAGGCCTTTTCTCGCTTTATGGTACATGTGCTAGCAACTTTACCACCTTTTGCTAACATGTACCCCTAGTTGCTAAAATGCACCGGATTTCCCCTATAAATAGGAGGCCCATGGTTCTTTTGAAGATACACCTTGGATACAACACATATCATACACTTTCTATATTCTATATCTTTCTTATTCTTGTAAAAATTAGTATTTCTTCCTTTAGATAGTTTAATTAATTAGAATAGCTAATTAATTAACTAAGGAAGATTTGTACGGAGGTGCTCCGGAACGCATTGTAGCTACGAGTTATTTGTATACCTTCCCAGGTTTTAATCTATCTTCCATATTTAAATATGTTTGTTCTTTATTTTATAAATTTAAATAGGCATGCTAGAATTGCCATGGACTAGATAACTCAATTGTCTTTTATGATAGTCGTTTAGAAAGTTTTAAATATGTAATTGTGTTGTATGTTATGAGATTGCGGATGGTTTATATTATAAATAGATGTAGGAATTAAATCTTTATCGTTTATCTGCCCAACTCATGTTGTGACTAAAACATTATCCAAAAATGAACGTAGCTAACTCATAGGGTATAGGTCACTTAGTTATATTATGTTAGATTGAATCATTGAGCTCGACATGGCCGGTGTTCTCTAAGACCAAAATAGGATCCAAGAGACACGGAATATGGGAATAGAGGTAGATTAAGACTAAATTCATATAGACAATATTTTTGAGACAACTTTCGGAATATCCTCGACTTAAATAATACCTTTGTATGCTTATATCGAACTGTTGCTTTGATCGTCTTATTGCATGTTCTTGTTTGATTGTTGCCTTAGGATCATCATAATAGTGAAATACAATTGGCATTAAATTTCGTGACGTAATGTGATGGCCCCTATTCGACTGTTCTCTGATATAGTACTGGAAACAACTACGGCGGAGTACAAATGTATGGAAGTCGAGAACGACCGAAGGTAGTTATATTATGAATCGAATAACAAACGTGTTACTTAAGTTTCCATATGTAGTACAAACCATCCCTGTATTCTTGCATACCTGAGTAATTTGGATAATTCGTACGAATAAGTGATGACATATTATCTGGCTGCCTAGACCAGTTAGTCCAACTTATTCCGGTGAGGGTAAACTTCGTTCATAAGATTGTTTATTCAACAAACTAAGCCATGATTCGGACATCTCTGACGACCGAGATTGGGGAATAGGATTCGAGATTAACTGTCGAATAATATGGGTATACATTTGAGAGAACTTTCGGTGTATGCTTTAATACATGTTGCAATCCACGTGGCATTCTATTTGCCGGATTGTGGACACCTCCGCGTTAGCCCGATAGAAGGATTGCAGTAATAGCTCACATTAACTTACAAACTTATCCCCATTATAACTCTCCATATTCAACAACTTCTAAACCACTTCATAGTAGACAATCGCTTTAATTGCTGAACACCCAAAGTAACCTCCACTTTTCAGTTTATTTTAATTTAATTTAGAATAGAAAATCCAAAATCCAAAATCTACTCTTTTATCCCTAGCTAAACACATAAAAGTTTCTAAATTCCATAGCTTCAATTTGCTGCGCTTTGAAGAACAATCCTAGGTCATACTTGTCATTTGCTAGCCCTTTGATTAGCATAATAGTAACCCTAGGCCCCAGCCTTACAAATTTAAAACACACTGTTGTCTCGCATCACCATTGAAAATTTCAACGATCGGTGTGCAGCACAACATACGTACATGCTTTCACACATCTTCTTCTTAATATTTAGATGGTGTTAATGATCTATTAATTAATTGCAATAGTTAGTAATTAATTATTATAATCAAAGGTTTTTATAAATTACTTTTCTATTTTCTTACTTTCAATTACTAATTAAGGAAGGGTTTATTAATCTTTTAATAATAACTAAAGAATATTTATTTGCTTATTATTTTTTTAAATCTTGATCAATGGTTATAATTAATTGTGTTTTCAAAATGAATGGTCAAGATTATAACATTTACAACTATTTGAATTTTGATTGGTCGAATATGTCTCTCTTTTGATAGTAAAGAGAGGAGATACGTTAAAGTTTGGTGCCGTTAATAAGTAGAAATAAAGAATATATTTATATTTTCTACATTTTAACCTTTGACGTTTTTGAGTATACATAACTAATCCCTGAGGTAAAGTTAACTATACAAACTTAATCCGTACACCGTATATTTCCCAAATAAATAACCCCAAAACCCTAAAAAATGGTCACTTAGAAAATAAGAAAGAGAGAGCTACACTTTAGAAGTCTCCAATCGCGAACACGTACTCTCCGTTTACCAAAACCCTTACGAACTGAAACCCTCGCCGCCGATCAGAAATCATGAGTCGGAGTTTAGGTATTCCGGTGAAGCTACTTCACGAAGCCGCCGGACACATTGTCACCGTGGAACTCAAAAGCGGTGAAGTCTACAGAGGAAGCATGATTGAATGCGAAGATAACTGGAATTGTCAGCTGGAAAACATCACGTTCACTGCTAAGGTTACTAAACCCTAACTTTTTAATTTAATTTATAATAGTTTATATTTCGTGTATCTATCGATTTTGCTGTTTTTGTTTTTGCTAAACCCTAGGTTTTATAGCACTTTACTGCTAGGGAAAAATTCATATATATTCATGTTTGATAATAGTGATTGAATCGTTGGTGAACATTAAACGATTATGGTGTGTTTAAAACCTTAAACCCTAACCCTAAAGCCCTAAACAATGTGTATGAGAATGTAAGTATATTTTAGAATTAATTTTGTGTTGATATAAGTTCATGAAACCGTGATGAAACTCTTGTTATTTTCTTAAATATGTAGAACTGACATGTGAAGTTTGAAAGGATAGACATTTGTAAGTGTTATACTTGGCTAGATTAGGTTTCAAAAGGGCTTATATAGTTGAGGAAATGTACAGTTGAAGCATATGCAACCTTTTGTACTCGAATTTAGCTTTAGCTGTGGAGTTGAGAGAACTGTTGCAAAAATACTCGAGTTTTTCTGAGTATTATGTTGTTGGGGTTTCCGTAGTATCTAAAGCCACGTATTGGTGCTTGGAAATGATTATCCCTCAGTATGAATAGGTTAAAGAATTAACATTTGTAATGCTAAAAGTTATGCTACTGTGTTTTGGTTTGTGAATTCTAAAATTGTCAAATGTCAGTTCTGTGTCGAGTAATTTTATAATGGCATGAAACTAGGTTTTGTTGCTGTTTAAAGAGTGTACTTTGAGAAGATAGCCTAGTGAGAAACACCATGGGTTACAGAGTTTGATGTTCACATGAAAACATCATCTTATATACCTAGCATGCATTAGGAAGTATCACCGTGGAGAGTTGGTTTTTAACTTTCTCCTCGAACATTGGTTGTTATAATATTCAATTGTTTTTTTGTTTGTTTTCTATATAGTTTTGAATTTTCTAATTTAAGGTGTCTGGGTATTATTCTGTTGGCATCTTTACATGATCACGGCTTAGTAACATGATTTGTGGTTGTTTAGTTCCACTTATTAGGTTTATCGTATCATATGTCTATTACATTTGGCGAGGTTTTTTCTTCTTTTCTCAAAGATGTTCTCAATTTTCTGTACCGCTAGTTATGCTTCTTAGCCAGCACACCTGGATCGGTGTATAGTAGATAGTGACAGTGAGGAAAATAGGATCAGTGCAGTAGAATTACATAATGTCATTTGTTCATAAAGAAATTATATGTAGTTATCAGATGAGAACTACATTTAAGTCTGGATTCTAGTATTTTAGATTAATAGATGTTCAGAGATGCTACTATTTTTAAAATATATGAATATACCTTATCTTTTTTCTGTTTAAACCGGCGGTCTTAAAATTTTATTAAGAAAGGACTAGAGTTCTAGGTCTAATAGGTATGCATCATAGAATGTCTTTGGGTTTATATATTATACCTACACTATTGTACGAAACAAATTTGGTCAACTTTATAATATTTGGTCGAATCTTTAAAGTCTCTACCCCACATCCAACAAAAAATACATACTACATACTACATACCTTTAAAACACACACCAATCAGTCTAGAGCATAATCGGGAGATTGGTCGTTGCATCCACAGTGTACCATGTCTAGCGAGAAAGGAATGCAAGAGTTCAGAGAGAGGTATCCACTTACTTGATCAGGTTGATCAACAAACTTATGATGTAGTTAGATTGAAATCACTAAGTTTTAAATTGAAGCCAACTAGGGATATGGTAAGGGTGCCATGGCAGAGATGTGTAAGCTTAAATAAAATAAAATTTTCTCATGAAGGTCAACTGTATGCATGGTCTAGTTTCATCTTGTTTGTCTTAGTTTGAAGATCCAACATTGGTACAATCATATTGTTTGGTCTAGCATAGTAGATTGAGGCATGTCTTGATCTATGTTGGCCTTTTTTCATTGTGTTGAGTCCCACATTTCAGTTGAAAATTGCTAGATTTTTATAAACTTATATCGGAGGTATCGTCCTCTTTTACCCAATAAAAGAAGAGCACACACACCAACACCATCGTTCTCTCTTTCCCTTTCTTACACCACCACCATTGTTGCTGCCACCACCACCCACCGTCACATGGCATTGTGAGGGACAATGCAAGTATATGTGTATACATTGATATAGCTTCAACTGTAAGTCTGTAATATGTAGTTATGTGGTTCTCGTTTATTGTTTGGTGTCTGACTTGATTTCCATTTCCTAGTTCTAATAGGTATTCTCTTGTTTTTCATTGTTATTATTCTGTGCTTTTGTGTCACCCTTCTGAAAGTTTTATTATATTGCTTTCATGCACAACTAGAAGGTTTATAAAAAATAGGGTATGTTAGGACCAGTGATGTTTGTAGTACATCTAAAGCTTGTGAGTGCACTAGATTTGCAGGCTGGATCTATTTGATTTTGATCGTCTCTTTGTATAGAGTATATTCATCCATGGGTTTCTGCTAGAATTCTGTCTGTTGGGATGAACTTTCAAGCAGTAGTTTCTTTTGACAACAAAAAACATTATGTAGATTTTTTGCTATACCTAGATAGTAAATAATCTGAAAAGAATATTTGCGAAAACTAAAAAAAGGTTAGTCAACCACTCTTTGTATCTTACATTAGATAAGTCTCTTGAGTATTAACCTGGTGCAAGGTAAAAATGAGCTTTCTGAGCTTTGTTTTGTCCAAAAGTTCAAGAATCCATTGACTTTTGATGTTTATCAAGTAATGTAGTTTTACTTGTATTGTTGGTGAGGTCCTGATGGGTAAACAGAAGTGATGCTCTAAAGTAAGTTCATCTCGATTTGGGATTATTGGAAATGTAAATATATTCATAAAATTAGAATTTCAACAATAAGTCAAACTCTATTGTTATTGTTATATTATACATAAAATGTCACACCTTTTTGGAACACCTTTAGGAGTAATCCAAAACTTACAATGAAAGAGCTAACTACTTTTAAAAGAGATCTCTGCTGTTTATTCAACTCCTAAAAGTTATTTGTGAATACAATT
Organism: Pseudognaphalium luteoalbum; assembly: GCA_963422505.1. Taxonomy (NCBI): domain Eukaryota; kingdom Viridiplantae; phylum Streptophyta; class Magnoliopsida; order Asterales; family Asteraceae; genus Pseudognaphalium; species Pseudognaphalium luteoalbum. Next base: position 42,474,444 of record OY730194.1, read on the forward strand.
CTATATCTTTGGTCAATCATAAATAGGAGATATCACATGTGAAACATAAATTATGTTAGTTTCCCTGAAAACACTGTAGGCTGATGTTAATTTATATCTGCAGGATGGAAAGGTGGCACAACTTGAGCATGTCTTTATTCGGGGCAGCAAAGTCAGGTGTGTAATTATTCTTTGAGATCAGTTATATATATATAAATGGAATACTAAGGCATCATTTATAGGTGTTTCTTTTTTCAAGATTTTTTGAAAAGTGCAACCATTATCAACTAATAGTGTTCTCATAAAAATCAGTTAACTACTTTTGTAACCGCTATCTACAAGATGTATAAATGCAGTTTTTTCTAAATTCTTGCAATCTGTGTAATGGTGGGATCAATCAACTTATGAACTTTAATCAACTTATATCAATTAAGAGGTGATCTTTACAATCCTTTGTAGTTGTATTTTTGGAACAGCAAAACTAGTCTTCTAGAGAAGTTATTGTATTGTATCTATACAATACACTCTGTAGTATCCAATTTTTAACGCTCATATCACATGCATGCATGTTAAAAGGTTATACAATGAACTGCTTATCGATCCAATATTATTACCCTGGTTAATCAATGCTGTTAAGATTAAGTTCTAGGCGGTTTCCCTTCTGGTGAGATCTGGCTAATGCTTTTTACAAGCCTTATTTTAGGATTTTGATATTTGTAAGGGTTTACACAGGAAAGAATAACATGCTTTTGCTTGACTTTAATGTCATCTAAAGTTTGACCAAAAAACATCTTTTTCTTGCTTACAGAATTCACTTATTTCGGGAAACCGATGCCATTGCCAATATCTATGTGTAAACCATAGTTATTTCAAAGTCCAAAGAATATAAACATAATATAAGGTGGTCATTGGTACCAAACGTAATACAACGTTTATACGGGTCATGTAATTTGTCTCTTTGCGCATCAAATTAATGGATTTACAATCACATTTTTTTTCATATATGAGTAAAGCCTAATGAATTCCTCCAGGTTCATGATCATACCAGACATGCTTAAGAATGCTCCAATGTTCAAGCGTTTAGAAGCTAGGATTAAGGTATCATTTTCTATTTCACTCAGATCACATCTCTGGCACTCTAGGTGTGTGCATGTTTCCAAGTTTAATCATTTTATAATTCACCCAAATTTACTTTATTTCAGGGCAAAGGTTCAGCACTTGGTGTTGGTAGGGGTCGTGCTGTTGCTATGCGAGCAAGGGTAAGTACAACAGTGTTAAGATTATCTCCTGCAAAATATGAACAGATATTAAGTGAAACCCCAATAACATCGCTTTCAAATTCATCAATTCATAGTTCAAATCTCTTGGTTCAATTTTGTTCACAAAACAAGTGGCACAAATGTCATTAGCAAACTTGAATCTTGTTTGATCAAGTGAACTTGGTACAACTTTTCATTTGTATATAGTTACTACTGGTTAAAATATGATTTTGACTTTATAAAGATGATGTTATGTTGAATGTATCATGAAAAGGAAAATGTTCATCTTCTTATTTTATTTGTTTATATTTATGGTTTTTCAACTTATTTAGAGTGCTGCTTACTGATGGTTGTTTGGTGTTATGCAGGCTCAGGCAGCTGGTCGTGGAGGTGCTGCTCCTGGTAGAGGGCGGTAATCTGTTTTTGAATCATAATCAAATGTATTAACTACAAAAGAAAAGACAGATCCTGAGTAATCAACGGCAATTAGGTTCCGCTTTGCTATGTAAGATTGATATTGGATTTAAAGTCTAAGCATTTTGTGTATGGTTGTTGAAAGCTCAATTGTGTTTCAGAACTTGTGTTTCATTAAACTTGTAAGCTCGAATTGACGATTTGCAAATGCTGCCATCTACATTTGGAGATAGAGCTGAAAGACTCAACTTTTCTTCGATTGTTTAACTGATAATTATACATTAAATGGCCCGTGATGGGTCTGTGCTGGCAGCCCCGTCTCACAGGGCCTCTAAATCTCTAATGTGTTGGCCTATTTTCTTACCAGCCCAGGTTTAAACTTATCTAATGAGGTAGGCCTGTGTATGAAGTCCAATAGTACCCGTCTTGTTTCTTTATGTAAAGCCCACTCGACTTTACTTTATTTATTATCAAATTAGGGATTTTATAACATTTCAGTTCAAATTTGAATCCGTTGGTTTATAGAAGTACCAAAGATTGATTGGTATATAAAAAACGCAAGTAAACATACGAAATAACATGAAATTGGTTTAGTATTATGCTCAAATTTGAGCAATCCCAAGACAACTCATAACCAATTTAAACGTTAATTTTTCTCGTTTCATTCAATGTTTCTTAAAATTATTTGAGAAATATGAATGGATCAAATATATGTCATTTATAGAGAAGAAATCACTTGTGAAATAAAGCTTTGTTATACTTGTTTCATATTTTTTGTAATGTTTATAACAACTTTGTAGTAGTGATGAAATTTTTTACATATACTCAATAGCGGAGCTAGTAGCCTAGTAAGGAGGGTTAGGGGTGCCTAGCCCCCCCTAACTATCGTTGTATATCCGGTTCTTATTTGTGCTTTAATGGCGAGAAAATAGATTTGCAGATCTGTAAACATGGAGTTGCAGGTAGACGTGGTGTAGGTGTGGTGAGGATGATGATATTTTGACAACTTTTGCATTTAAGGCCCCTCGACTAGTATCTTATTCTTCTGTGTAGCCCCTCAAATTAGTAGTGTATCAATTAAAACCCAATCTTGAAATTGTATATATATCGTTTCCTAACACTCCGTAAAAGACATGTTATCAATACATCTATCTATTCTATCTACTAAAGGGGGTTTCGCTGACATCATGAAACTGACTTGGCACAAAATTAAGCAAATATATACGCTGACGTGTCACTATAACATCAATTTGCTGATGTCATTAAGTTGTATTTTTGCATCTGAAATAAATTTTAATTATCAAGAATGAAGTATTCAAATTTCGAAATCATGAATTTACAATTAAAACACAATACAGCCTTATTGGTTTAAATTTATTTTTTTTTTCCATTTCCCAACGGTGACTTGCAAAAAGGTAATAATGAAAATATATCTTTTAACTTTTCTCATTGATATTGTTGTCATTTACACTCCAAATACATTTAAAGTTTCCCCTTGATATTGTTGTCATGTACACGCCACATACTTTTACAAGGAATATCAAAAGGCTTCTTCCTATAGATTTTATTTTTTTTTCATTTCCCAACGGTGGCTTGCAAAAAGGTAATAATGAAAATATATCTTTTAACTTTTCCCCTTGATATTGTTTTCATCTACACGCTAAATACTTTTAAACCTTGATATTGTTGCCATGTACACGCCACATACTTTTAAAGTGAATATCAAAAGGCTTCTTCCTATTATATATACCCGTGAAACCATTTCATCAAACACCACCTACTCCAGATTTCTATATTTGTTCATTCACAACTTTAAAGTAAAAGTGAGAGTTCAAGATGGGTCTCGTAGCACATCGTTTGTCATGTTTGATCGTGATGTTAGTAAGCTACTATTCAAGCATGCATGGGAGATTCGTCAAACACAAGTAATCATATAAACTTTGACGATGTGAAATTCACCACATATATTTTTATCAACATAAATTAATTTTGCCATAATTTTAGATTGAGAGTGGAGATGAGGACACTAGTCTGATGATTTTGAGAGTCTGCCCGATAAAAGGTTTCTCTTCAAGGTTGAAGTTTCAAAATATAATGTTGACATTGGTTATCAAGTTTATACAGTTCTGAAAATGTCTAATGATCCCAACTTGATGGCCGATTTTGTGAACAATGATCAACATGATCAGGTATTTAAGCTTGATAGATCCACTATCATAATGTAACAAACGATTTGTTTAACTATTTTTTTAAAAACATATATTCAGGATAATGACCAAGGTGATTCTAGGAAGCCGTCGGATTCTGCTAATGGATCTAATGGATCTATTCAGAATAAGGTTATAAGCTTATATTACTACTTTAATTATGTTATCAAATTATGTTAAATGATAAAGTTTTCTCACTATAGGTGTTTCGTGATTTGTTTGAAGGATGTTGTTTCGTTTACCGGTGATTCATCCAATTCATTAGAGCCTGACAAGAAACTGCGACAAGTCCCTTGAAACGTCCAATTGACAGTACTGATAAGGACGTGGTTATTGAAAACTCACCTAGCAAGAAAAAGGTTGCGGTTGCAGTCAAGATCGAGATGCCTTGAAGAAGTACAATTGGAGCAGTTTCGTCCTTATTTATGTTTAAGAATGTTTGTCTTTGTCATTTGAACTTTTATGTTTATGGTTGTGGAGTTTGCGTATTTGATTGACTAGGCAATGTTTATTAATTTGGCCTTTTCCATTTGTTTTCCAAAACCATAGTGATTATTAATGTTATGTTTCCGAACTACTTTTGTTCTTATCAAGTATTTTGTTAAGTATTGCTTTTGTCATCTTTATAATTTTAATGTTGTTTTATATTTTTTACTTATTGATATAACAATTTGCTGAAAGGGGGGTTTCGCTGACATCATGAAGCTGACTTGGCACAACATTAAGCAATTATATACGCTGACGTGTCACTATAACATTAATCTGCTGATGTCATTAAGTTGTATTTTTGCATCTGAAATAAATTTTAATTATCAAGAACGAAGTATTCAAATTTTGAAATCATGAATTTACAATTAAAACACAATACAACCTTATTGGTTTAAATTTAATTTTTTTTCCATATCCCAACGGTGGCTTGCAAAAAGGTAGTAATGAAAATATATCTTTTAACTTTTCCCCTTGATATTGTTGTCATCTACACTCCAAATACATTTAAATTTCCCCCTTGATATTGTTGCCATCTACACGCCACATACTTTTACAAGGAATATCAAAAGGCTTCTTCCTATAATTTTTTTTTTTTTTTTCATTTCCTAATGGTGGCTTGGAAAAAGGTAATAATGAAAATATATCATTTAACTTTTCCCCTCGATATTGTTGTCATCTACACTCCAAATACATTTAAATTTTCCCCTTGATATTGTTGCCATGTAGACGCCACATACTTTTACACGGAATATCAAAAGGCTTCTTCCTATAAATTTAATTTTTTTTCCATTTCCTAACGGTGGCTTGCAAAAAGGTAATAATGAAAATACATCTTTTAACTTTTCCCCTTGATATTGTTTTCAACTACACGCCAAATACATTTTAAATTTCCCCTTGATATTGTTGCCATGTACACGCCACATACTTTTAAAGTGAATATCAAAAGGGTTCTTCCTATTATATATACCCGTGAAACCATTTCATCAAACACCACCTACTCCAGATTTCTATATTTGTTCATTCACAACTTTAAAGTAAAAGTGAGAGTTCAAGATGGGTCTCGTAGCACATCGTTTGTCATGTTTGATCGTGATGTTAGTAAGCTACTATTCAAGCATGCATGGGAGATTCGTCAAACACAAGTAATCATATAAATTTTGACGATGTGAAATTCACCACATATATTTTTATCAACATAAATTAATTTTGCCATAATTTTAGATTGAGAGTGGAGATGAGGACACTAGTCTGATGATTTTGAGAGTCTGCCCGATAAAAGGTTTCTCTTCAAGGTTGAAGTTTCAAAATATAATGTTGACATTGGTTATCAAGTTTATACAGTTCTGAAAATGTCTAATGATCCCAACTTGATGGCCGATTTTGTGAACAATGATCAACATGATCAGGTATTTAAGCTTGATAGATCCACTATCGTAATGTAACAAACGATTCGTTTAACAATTTTTTAAAAAACATATATTCAGGATAATGACCAAGGTGATTCTAGGAAGCCGTCGGATTCTGCTAATGGATCTATTCAGAATAAGGTTATAAGCTTATATTACTACTTTAATTATGTTATAAAATTATGTTAAATGATAAAGTTTTCTCACTATAGGTGTTTCGTGATTTGTTTGAAGGATGTTGTTTCGTTTACCGGCGATTCGTCCAATTCATTAGAGCCTGACAACGAAACTGCGACAAGTCCCTTGAAACGTTCAATTGACAGTACTGATAAGGACGTGGTTGTTGAAAACTCACCTAGCTAGAAAAAAGTTGCGGTTGCAGTCAAGATCAAGAAGCCTTGAAGAAGTACAATTGGGGCAGTTTCATCTTTATTTATGTTTAAGAATGTTTGTCTTTGTCATTTGAACTTTTATATTTATGGTTGCGGAATTTGCGTATTTGATTGATTAGGCAATGTTTATTGTTTTGGCTTTTTCCAATTGATTTCCAAAACCATAGTGATTATCAATGTTATGTTTCCGAACTACTTTTGTTCTTATCAAGTATTTTGTTAAGTATATCTTTTGTCATCTTTATAATTTTAATGTTGTTTTATATTTTTTACTTATTGATATAATAATTTGCTGAAAGGGGGGTTTCACTAATATCATGAAGCTGACTTGGCACAACATTAAGCGATTATATACGCTGACGTGTCACTATAACATTAATCTGCTGGTGTCATTAAATTGTATTTTAGCATCTGAAATATATTTTAATTATTAAGAACGAAGTATTCAAATATCGAAATCATGAATTTACAATTAAAACACAATACAACCTTATTGGTTTAAATTTAAATTTTTTCCCATTTCCCAATGGTGGCTTGCAAAAAGGTAATAATGAAAATATATCTTTTAACTTTTCCCCTTGATATTGTTGTCATCTACACTCCAAATACATTAAATTTTTTCCCTTGATATTGTTGCCATGTACACGCCACATACTCTTACACGGAATATCAAAAGGCTTCTTCCTATAGATTTATTTTTTTTTCATTTCCCAACGGTGGCTTGCAAAAAGGTAATAATGAAAATATATCTTTTTAACTTTTCCCCTTAATATTGTTGTCATCTACACGCCAAATACTTTAAAATTTTTCCCTTGATATTGTTGCCATGTACATGCCACATATTTTTACAGAGAATAACAAAAGGCTTCTTCTTATTATATATACCCGTGAAACCATTTCATCAAACACCACCTACTCCAGTGGCTGATTTATATATTTGTTCATTCACAACTTTAAAGTAAAAGTGAGAGTTCAAGATGGGTCTGGTAGCACATCGTTTGTCATATTTGATCGTGATGTTAGTAAGCTACTATTCAAGCATGCATGGGAGATTCGTCAAACACAAGTAATCATATAAATTTTGACGATGTGAATTTCACCACATATATTTTTGTCAACATAAATTAATTTTGCCATAATTTTAGATTGAGAGTGGAGATGAGGACACTAATCTGATGATTTTGAGAGTCTGCCCGATAAAAGGTTTCTCTTCAAGGTTGAAGTTTCAAAATCTAATGTTAACATTGGTTATCAAGTTTACACAGTTCTGAAAGTGTCTAATGATCCCAACTTGATGGCCGATTTTGTGAACAATGATCCACATGATAATAGATCCACTATCATAATGTAACAAACAATTTGTTTAACAATTTTTTTAAAAACATATATTAAGGATAATGACCAAGGTGATTCTATGTAACACCCGCCAAATTAGGACTTTTGATTTGTGCCTAATTACTTGTACTTTCATGTATTTAGTTTTGTATTAATCTAAATATATGAGGCTTTCGTGAAAATTTCTTACACGCGTACGCGATTCGTCTAAATCGTACACTTACCAAACGGACGAGATCCTATACAATTTAGATGGGACGTTGGTGACAATATATATATATATATATATATATATATATATATATATATATATATATTCCGGATACACTTTAACATATAACGCGAAACAACATTTAAACAACTACGGGATTTAACCGACAACGATCCGTGATATAAAATTCGGAAACACAAACCCGCGAGCCGAGACCCAAATGGGTCGGCTCAGACCCGCGGACCCAAACCAAACCGACCCATGACCCACCCCTTTTAAAACCCTTTGTTTCCTTCCTTTCTCATTTACACCAAACACACATACATACACTCTCTTCTCTCCTTCTCACTTTCAAATTGCAGCCCCAAACCACCCCAAAATCGTCACCCAAAAACTCACCATCTTGCGGAGTTGATTCAGGGAGAAACGATCACCATCTCGAGCTCTCCATCTTCATCTTCTCCATTTTTGATTTCGTGGTAAGGTACTTCAAAACTCTTTTAAATTACTTAGGAAGCTTTTATTTACATGCTAGAACGTTTACTCAACAAAGATTTGCCCAAAAATCGACTTAAAAATGCGTTTTCATAGATTGGTGTTCAAACAGCTCATTCTGCGAACCGAGATCTGTTCGTCCTGCGAGGCGAACCCAATTGCGAACCGAAAATTGAACCCGCGAACCCAACTGCGAACCGAACCCACCTGCGGGTAGGCTTGCGAGTCGACCTGCGAGTTGACCTGCGAGCCGACCTGCGAGTTGACCTGCGAGTCGACCTGCGAGTGGACTTGCGAGTTGACCTGCGAGTTGACCTGCGAGTCGACTTGCGAACCGAACCTGGTGTTGCGAATCGAATCTCGTTCGCAGCCTACTGCCTTGCGAGCCGAACTCGGCTCGCACTGCGAACTCAATTCGCACCACTATTTCAGTCCATCACCCGACTTGACCAATTTTCCGAATTTAAACCCTAGATACGATTTTTAATAAAACGATATACATAATAAACCACTCTCGGATTATTTTTACAAACCGTCACCAACGGGCCATACTTGTTTTCAAAATACAAACGGTTTACTAAACAAACACTTGGACACGTCCTAGTTGAGTGGACAACTAGCATGGGTGATCTTTTAAGACACCAACCCGTTTACTTGTTTACTTACAATCTGGTGTGTTACGGACGCCAGAAGGTTGCAGGATTCTGAGAATCGATACACAGACTTACAATCGCTTTACCTGGTTGATTTCACATACGTATTTACTGGACTCAGATGAGTCTCATAGCCCCACTTTTACTGTTTTACTGTTTTACTTATGGGGTGAGATACATTGCTTATTTTTATGAACACGATTACTGAATTACATGTTTACCAAACGGAATTGCATGAGTTTTCTCACCATTTATTTGGGGAAGCATCCTCATCATATATCGTTAGTTATGTACTTAAGCGCGAACACTAGTTAATGGATCCATTAGGGAAATGACCCTCCCCGCCCGGGGTAGTAGCGCTACCACGAACCGTTCTGTATAAATGGGCGACTATTATTCGTTACTGATGCTTGCTCAATTTCGAGCATGTCACGGGAGCAAATTTATTATTTACGGGTTAAGCTTCGATTATGAGCCTCATGGCAATGGTATAACTTACTTACTTTACATTGCGAGATTGCAAATAACTGATTTACGCCTGCGGGCATTATTAATGAAATCTTGTGTTCAAACACTTGCATTATTTACAAACCTGTGAGATTCACCAACATTCGTGTTGACCTTTTTAGCTTTGTATCTCAGGTACACATACGGAGTAGGATTCCCTCAGGACCTAGCTAGAGTCGCATGATTTCTACTTTGCATTTAACGGAGATTCTTAGCATTATCTTTTGTACTTATTATGATTATGTAATAGAATCTCCCGCTTTATACGCGGACTCTAGGGAACTTCATTTTGTAACCAGAAACACTATGTTTCAAACATTTTATGTATGGAAATATAACTATTTACAAACGTTTCATATAGATGTTGTTTGCTTTACTTTTGTGCTGTGATATTTGATTAGTAGCACCCCAAAGCTTGCTTCCGCTAAACTGTGATTTTGGGGGTGTTACAGATTGGTATCAGAGCCTAAGGTTATAGCGAACTAGGTTGCATTTAATGGGCCTAGACTATGACCGTTAGGCAGTATTTCCTCATTAGGTATGACTGGCTCGGGAATTGCATCATACCACGTTAATTTAACATAGCCTGATCAACTATGTATAATTAAGGAAAGATGATGTGAAACCTGAAAGGGGTTATATTGAACAGGAATACACTAGTTGACTCTGACCACGAGAGAAATGGAACCGATACTTGGTTGTGCTAGACACACTAGGCTATGTTATATGCCATATATATAAGTAGGCCTCATTCTTTCTAACACTTTGTCTCAGAATGGCAAACACACCACCAAGTTCGTCACGCTCTTATCCGCATGGAACACGAAACACAAGGGTGGCTAGGAGGGATGCCCGTTCGCCTCGAACCAGCCCATATCCTATTCACCTCACTCTACCGGACTTAGCCGCTAGGGTGTACCATCACGACCAACGACTCCATGAAATGGATATCGAACTCCAAGAAACTCGCGAGAACTGGAGACTCACAGCAATGGAGCGAATCGAGCAAGTCTCCGAAGATCACGATCACACTGTTACCACCATGAACACTCTTCAGAATCAGGTGGGAGACACAGTTGAAACCATGGAGGTTGTCCACAACCAAGTGATTGGCAACCGAAACAAAATCTCTGTCCTACAATCAAGACTCCATCAGTGCGAGACACGTCTAAGGGAAACCGAGGACGCCCTTCGAATGGCCAACATACTCGCAGAATCTGTGGACCGCCTCAACGCACTACTACCACAGCTCAATCTACGCCGGAATTAGCTTAGGCTGAATCTGTATTCTATTATGCTTTCGTAGGACCTATGTAATTTGACCGGATGAAACAATTCCCGGCATCTTTTGTATTTACTATATTATGTAACCCTCTAGAACTCATGTCTTGTATCTAATCTAATTATCTAATGAAATATGGGAATATGGTTATCACGTCACTCTGTTCTCGTATATTCCATCATATACACATGAGATACATCATAAATTCGTACAAATCGCCTATTTTCCCTTTTCTTGTTCTCCTTGTTCAGCATCATGCCTCCCCGACGCCAGGTCACCCTCAGCGAAACGGAAATAGCGGATCTAATTGCCCGCAGTGTGGCCCAAGCCTTGGCTACCCGGACACCTATTCCTAGTAGCGAAGATACAGCTACCAATGGGCCACAACCCAAACCCTGCTCTTACAAAGACTTTCAGAACTGCAAACCCTTGAGCTTTGCAGGTACTGAAGGTGCAATCGGTCTAGTACGCTGGATCGAGAAAATTGAATCTGTGTTCCTTATTTGCAACTGCACAGAGGGAGACAAGGTCAAGTACTCCGCCAGTACATTTTCTGACACCGCCCTCACCTGGTGGAACACCTATGCCCAGACAGTGGGTATTGCAAATGCTTACAAACTCTCATGGGATGAGTTAAAGCAGATGTTGAGGGGCGAGTATTGCCCTAGAGATGAATTGAAGCAGCTGGAAGTAGAGTTCTGGAACCACAAAATGCAGGGTGATGACATCACGGGTTACACCAACCGTTTTCACCAACTGGCACTTCTGTGCCCATCCATGGTCGATCCCGAGTATAAGAGGATCGAGAAATACATAGATGGACTCCCCGACAAACTTCAAGACCTGGTGACTTCATCCAAACCGGTTACTATTCAGAGCGCCATACGTATGGCTCACGAACTAACGGCCAACTCTGTCCGCCGTGGCACAACTTCAACCCCAACAACAAACAACAAGCGTAAGTGGGAAGGAAGCCCCAATTCCTCCAACCAAACATTCAACAAAAAGCCCGAATCTGTTAAGGCTTATTCCTCGGGATCTACTGAGAGGAAAGGGTATGTCGGGAACAAACCTTACTGTCCCAGAAGTCTTTCCTGAAGACTTGCCTGGCCTCCCACCACCGAGACAAGTCGAATTTTCTATTGATCTTGTGCCCGGTGCCACACTAGTGGCACGAGCACCTTACCGACTAGCCCCATCCGAGCTTCAGGAGTTGTCTACTCAGTTACAGGAACTCCTGGATAAGGGATTCATTCGAACAAGTTCCTCACCTTGGGGAGCTCCGGTCTTATTCGTGAAAAAGAAAGACGGTTCTTTCCGCATGTGCATCGACTATCGTGAACTTCACAAGTTAAATGTCAAAAACCGTTACCCACTTCCTCGCATTGATGACCTGTTTGACCAACTTCAGGGGTCGAGTTTTTATTCTAAGATCGACCTCCGGACGGGTTATCACCAACTTCGAGTTCGAGACTCCGACATCCCAAAAACAGCTTTCAGAACCCGCTATGGACATTACGAATTTCAAGTGATGCCTTTTGGCTTAACCAACGCACCAGCTGTATTCATGGACCTTATGAATCGGGTGTGCAAACCCTATCTAGATAAGTTTGTCATCGTGTTCATTGATGACATCTTGATCTACTCGCGCGACGAAACCGAACATGGCCAACACCTGAAAACCATCTTGGAATTACTCAGACACGAGGAGTTATACGCCAAGTTCTCCAAGTGTGAGTTCTGGATGCGAACAGTACAATTCCTAGGGCATGTCGTTGACAGTCAAGGGATATGTGTTGATCCAGCCAAGATCGAGGCCATTAAAGGCTGGGAAGTGCCAACCACACCAACCGAGATACGACAATTCTTAGGTCTCGCCGGATACTATCGACGATTCATTGAGAATTTCTCCAAGATAGCCTTACCCTTAACCTCACTGACTCAGAAAGACAAGAAATTCGATTGGACCGACAAACAAGAGTCAGCCTTCTAATTACTGAAACACAAACTCTGCAGTACACCAATCTTGTCCCTACCCGAAGGCACCAATGACTTCGTGGTTTACTGCGACGCCTCACACCAAGGACTTGGGTGCGTGTTAATGCAACGGGAGAAAGTCATTGCCTATGCCTCACGACAACTGAAGATTCATGAGAAAAACTATACGACACACGACCTGGAATTTGGTGCCGTGGTATTCGCGCTAAAAATCTGGAGACATTACCTTTACGGTACGAAAAGTACTATCTTTACCGATCACAAAAGCCTCCAACACATATTCGATCAAAAGGATCTAAACATGAGGCAACGTCGTTGGGTCGAGTTACTTAGTGACTACGACTGCGAAATCAAATACCATCCCAGCAAGGCGAACGTAGTTTCCGATGCCTTGAGCCGAAAAGAACGAGTGAAACCCCTTCGGGTCCGAGCCCTCAGTATTACCATCCTCAACGACCTTGTCACCCAGGTTCTTGCCGCTCAACTCGAAACACTCAAACCTGAAAATGTCATCGATGAAGCCCTGCGAGGCATGGATAAACAATTTGAAATCAAACCTGATGGAACTCGGTACTTCTCTAACCGGGTATGGGTACCCAAATTCGGAAACTTACGAGATTTGGTGATGACTGAAGCTCACAAATCTCGATATTCTATACATCCTGGTTCTGAAAAGATGTATCATGACATCAAAGGATTGTATTGGTGGCCTAACATGAAAGCTGACATCGCCGTGTACGTCAGTAAATGCCTAACTTGTTCCAAGGTCAAGGCCGAACACCAAAGACCTTTGGGATTGCTCCAACAACCTAAAATTCCTCAATGGAAATGGGAGCAACTTTCCATGGACTTCATTACCAAACTACCGAAAACTTCGAACGGTTGCGATACAATTTGGGTGATTGTAGATCGTCTCACGAAATCTGCCAATTTCCTAGCCATCAAGGAAACTGACAAGATGTAGCGTTTGGCTCGCATCTACATCAAAGAAATTGTTTCACGACACGGTGTACCTATCTCGATCATCTCGGATAGGGACAGTCGTTTTACTTCTAACTTTTGGCAGTCACTACAAAAATCTCTCGGTACTCGTTTGGATATGAGTACTGCATATCATCCGCAAACTGACGGCCAAAGCGAGCGAACTATTCAAACACTGGAGGACATGCTACGCGCCTGCGTAGTTGACTTCGGTAAAAACTGGGAAGATCACTTGCCTTTGTGCGAATTCTCTTACAACAACAGTTACCATACTAGCATCAAGGCCACACCTTTCGAGGCACTCTACGGACGTAAGTGCCGATCACCTATCTGCTGGACTGAGGTGGGGGATACCCAACTCACTGGTCCAGAAATCATTCACGAAACCACCGAGAAAATTGTTAGTATCCAAAACCGACTGAAGGCCGCCCGTGATCGTCAGAAAAGTTACGCCGATGTGAGACGTAAACATCTTGAGTTCCAGGTTGGGGACAAGGTACTCCTTAAGGTGGCACCATGGAAAGGTGTTATTCGATTCGGAAAATGAGGAAAACTGAATCCTAGGTACATTGGACCATTTGAAATTCTCGAGAGGATAGGTCCAGTGGCGTATCGACTACAGCTACCTACCGAACTTAGTAGCGTGCATCCTACCTTTCACATTTCTAACTTGAAGAAATGTCTGTCTGACGAGACACTGATTGTCCCACTCGATGAGATATAAATCGATGATAAACTTCACTTTGTCGAGGAACCCGCGGAAATAATGGACCGTGAGGTTAAGCGTTTAAAACAGAGTCGTATTCCCATTGTCAAGGTCAGGTGGAATTCGAGGCGCGGCCCCGAATTTACTTGGGAACGAGAAGACCAAATGCGACTGAAGTACCCACATTTGTTCACAAACCCGGCTCACACCACGACTTTGAGCTAATTTCGGGACGAAATTTTCTTAACAAGGGGAGAATGTAACACCCGCCAAATTAAGACTTTTGATTTGTGCCTAATTACTTGTACTTTCATGTATTTAGTTTTGTATTAATCTAAATATATGAGGCTTTCGTGAAAATTTCTTACATGCGTACGCGATTCGTTTAAATCGTACACTTACCAAACGGACGAGATCCTATACAATTTAGATGGGACGTTGGTGACAAAAAAAAAAAAAATATATATATATATATATATATATTTCGGATACACTTTAACATATAACGCGAAACAACATTTAAACAACTACGGGATTTAACCGACAACGACCCGTGATAAAAAATTCGGAAACACAAACCCGCGAGCCGAGACCCAAATGGGTTGGCTCAGACCCGCGGACCCAAACCAAACCGACCCATGACCCACCCCTTTTAAAACCCTTTGTTTCCTTCCTTTCTCATTTACACCAAACACACATACATACACTCTCTTCTCTCCTTCTCACTTTCAAATTGCAGCCCCAAACCACCCCAAAAACGTCACCCAAAAACTCACCATCTTGCGGAGTTGATTTAGGGAGAAACGATCACCATCTCGAGCTCTCCATCTTCATCTTCTGCATTTTCGATTTCGTGGTAAGGTACTTCAAAACTCTTTTAAATTACTTAGGAAGCTTTTATTTACATGCTAGAACGTTTACTCAACAAAGATTTGCCCAAAAATCGACTTGAAAATGCGTTTTCATAGATTGGTGTTCGAACAGCTCGTTCTGCGAACCGAGATCTGTTCGTCCTGAGAGGCGAACCCAATTGCGAACCGAAAATTGAACTCGCGAACCCAACTGCGAACCGAACCCACCTGCGGGTAGGCTTGCGAGCCGACCTGCGAGTTGACCTGCGAGTCGACCTGCGAGTGGACTTGCGAGTTGACCTGCGAGTTGACCTGCGAGTCGACTTGCGAACCGAACCTGGTGTTGCGAATCGAATCTCGTTCGCAGCCTACTGCCTTGCGAGCCGAACTCGGCTCGCACTGCGAACTCAATTCGCACCACTATTTCAGTCCATCACCCGACTTGACCAATTTTCCGAATTTAAACCCTAGATACGATTTTTAATAAAACGATATACATAATAAACCACTCTCGGATTATTTTTACAAACCGTCACCAACGGGCCATACTTGTTTTCAAAATACAAACGGTTTACTAAACAAACACTTGGACACGTCCTAGTTGAGTGGACAACTAGCATGGGTGATCTTTTAAGACACCAACCCGTTTACTTGTTTACTTACAATCTGGTGTGTTACGGACGCCAGAAGGTTGCAGGATTCTGAGAATCGATACACAGACTTACAATCGCTTTACCTGGTTGATTTCACATACGTATTTACTGGACTCAGATGAGTCTCATAGCCCCACTTTTACTGTTTTACTGTTTTACTTATGGGGTGAGATACATTGCTTATTTTTATGAACACGATTACTGAATTACATGTTTACCAAACGGAATTGCATGAGTTTTCTCACCATTTATTTGGGGAAGCATCCTCATCATATATCGTTAGTTATGTACTTAAGCGCGAACACTAGTTAATGGATCCATTAGGGAAATGACCCTCCCCGCCCGGGGTAGTAGCGCTACCACGAACCGTTCTGTATAAATGGGCCACTATTATTCGTTACTGATGCTTGCTCAATTTCGAGCATGTCACGGGAGCAAATTTATTATTTACGGGTTAAGCTTCGATTATGAGCCTCATGGCAATGGTATAACTTACTTACTTTACATTGCGAGATTGCAAATAACTGATTTATGCCTGCGGGCATTATTAATGAAATCTTGTGTTCAAACACTTACATTATTTACAAACCTGTGAGATTCACCAACATTCGTGTTGACCTTTTTAGCTTTGTATCTCAGGTACACATACGGAGTAGGATTCCCTCAGGACCTAGCTAGAGTCGCATGATTTCTACTTTGCATTTAACGGAGATTCTTAGCATTATCTTTTGTACTTATTATGATTATGTAATAGAATCTCCCGCTTTATACGCGGACTCTAGGGAACTTCATTTTGTAACCAGAAACACTATGTTTCAAACATTTTATGTATGGAAATGTAACTATTTACAAACGTTTCATATAGATGTCGTTTGCTTTACTTTTGTGCTGTAATATTTGATTAGTAGCACCCCAAAGCTTGCTTCCGCTAAACTGTGATTTTGGGGGTGTTACATTCTAGGAAGCCTTCGGATTCTGCTAATGGATCTAATGGATCTATTCAGAATAAGGTTATAAGATTATATTACTACTTTAAATATGTTATCAAATTCTGTTGAATGATAAAGTTTTCTCACTATAGGTGTTTTGTGACTTGTTTGAAGAATGTTGTTTCATTTACCGGCGATTCGTCCAATTCATTGGAGCCTGACAACGAAATTGCGACAAGTCCCTTGAAACGTCCAATTGACAGTACAGATAAGGACGTGGTTGTTGAAAACTCACCTAGCAAGAAAAAGGTTGCGGTTGCAGTCAAGATCGAGAAGCCTTGAAGTAGTACAATTGGAGTAGTTTCATCCTTATTTATGTTTTAAAATGTCTGTCTTTGTCATTTGAACTTTTATGTTTACGGTTGTGGAGTTTGCGTATTTGATTGACTATGCAATGTTTATTGTTTTGGTTTTTTCCAATTGTTTTCCAAAACCATAGTGATTATTAATGTTATGTTTCCGAACTACTTTTATTCTTATCAAGTATTTTGTTAAGTATTGCTTTTGTCATCTTTATAGTTTTAATGTTGTTTTATATTTTTTACTTATTGTTATAACAATTTGCTGAAAGGGGGGTTTCGCTGACATCATGAAGTTGATTTGGCACAACATTAAAAGAAGATTTTCATCTTTTGATCTTTAATACCATGTTCAACACATGCATGGTGTTGAAATACGTCCAAGATGATTATTAACATAAGAACAAGTTTTTACATAAAGATGAACAATATTTCCACAAGTTTACCAACAATAATCGGTTTTCACTTGATTTTCGGTTTGATCATGGGTTACCCTTTCTTTTAACACATAAAGATTTAAAAAGAGATAACCTACAAACATCAAGGTTTGTATGAGGATTTTAGCCATGAAAAAGACATAAAATCCGAATTTTATGAAGGAAAAACATATTTTTAGAGATTGTAAGTAAAGAAAGATGTTAGAGACGTTGTGTTTTACCTTTATGTTCTTTAAAAAGCTTGAGGAAACCTTAAATTTTCTGGATTTAGGTTGAAAAATGGTTGATTTCTTGAGAGATTTTAGAGAGAAAAGAGGGAAAGGTTAGAGAGAAGAATTAGAGAGAAGTGTGTGTTTTGGGAGGGTGAAATGAATGATTTGATGTAAGAAAAGAGGGGAGATGTGTGGGGATAAGGGGGAGGCCGGTTTTGGGGTCCCAAGGAGGCCTTTTTTTTTTTTTTTTTTGTTAAATAAAGTTTATAAAAATTGTATTAAGTTTGTATTAAAGATGTGTAAGTATATTGTATGGTATAAGGTTTATTTTGTGCTGTTTTGGTGATTAATATTTGAACTATAAATAGTTTGTGTTCTTTACTTTATAAAGTACTTTAATTTATGATTGAATTACTTCCAATCGGTATTCAAGTGTTAGTTTGTTATATTCGAGTTTCATTTACGGGTTTACGGAATTTTAGCAAACCTTGGTTTTGTGATAAGATAGTATTTTTGTGATAATTCATGGGACTTGATTCTTTTGTTTTTCTTGGCACTTCATAACTTAATTTAGCATGTCTGAATCTGAATGAACTTATGATTCACTAAGCAATCTCTAATACGTTCTACAACTTTAATAAATCTAAGGAGTCATAACCTATAGTTTTCACTAGGATTTAAGGAATGCTGTAAATTTAAGATTCAAGTGCGGTAATGACCTGAGATTTTTGACGGTTGTCACATTATCCCACCGTTGAAATGAATTTTCTTCCTGAAATTCAACTGATCCTATTGGGTGACGAAGCACTCGTGAATAGGTGCGGGTACTTTCGTCTCATTAAATCTTCTGGTTCCTATGTGAACTCAGGTCCATGTTTAGAATTTCAGTGAGCCTTAACTAAGGGAATCTTGTAACGTCTCAACTGTTTGGTACCTCTATCAAGGATTTCAGTGGGTGCTTCACTAAAAGAAAGTAGTCAATTATCGATTCGAACTCTTCTAAGGGATAGGTCTGAGAGTTGTCAACTATACACTTCTTAAGGTTTGAGACATGAAATATGTCATGAATGCCATCCAACTCTTTGGGCGATTCTAGTTTATGAAGCAAGTGGGCCTATTTGGTTCAAGATTTTTTATGGTCCAATTTAGCGTGGGCTTAGCTTGCCTTTCTAGCCGAAGCGTACAAGTCCTTTCCGAGGTGATACTCTCAGGAACATTCTATCACCCGTTTGGAATTCTAGTGGCTTTCTGCGATTGTCAACGTAGCTTTTCTGAATGACGTCTGGCCTTGTCAAATGCTTCTCACCGACTTCGTGCCAACACAACGGTGATCGGCATTTTTGTCCATACAAGGCCTCAAATGGTGCACACTTGACGTTAGTCTGGTAATTGTTGTTGTAAGAGAACTCTATCATGGGTAAGTAAGTGTACATCCCAACTTCCTCCGAAGTCTAGTACACAGACTCGTAGCATATGTGTTGATGCATATTAGGTTGTCTGTCAGTTGGTCTATCGAGTTGTAATAAGTGTCGTTAGTCGTATAGTGAAAATATAGTTTTTGTTATATGCGACACTTACGTTTTAGGTTAGGCATCACTTGCCTTAGTGACGCATAGCGTCACTTAGGTAAGTGACGCATGAAGGCGGCCACATGCGACACTTCCACAAGTGACGCATGTCGGCTGACTTTTAGTATAAATACAAACCTACGGGTTTTCGGCTAGGGTTGACGAAACCCTAGCACCATTTGTCGACTAAAACTCTCTGTAATCGTTCCCAATACGTTAAACAAGCTGATATACAAGTTTACTTTGTTGAAATATATTCGTTTCGGTTTGTGTTTGTTAGCATTACGTGCAATTGATTGATTCCGCCTTTCAATTGTAGTCAATAGTCATCTAGATCCAACGTCAAGGGCACTCTCAACTGGTATCAGAGCCATTAGGTGATAATATTGACGTTTAGAAGTCATTTTGGGTTCATTTCGGTTTTGTTTGAATCAAGAATTGAGATTACATACGGATTTTGGGTTGCTAAGGTGAAATACAATCGATATTCTTCATCATTTACAGGTTTCGTCCATTAGGGTTCAAGGAATTTTCGTTAGGTTTACGAAAGTTCGAGTTTTTTAGGGTTTTGGGACTTTGCAGCCGTTTTGCGACACTCGATCCGTCACTTGGACGCGTCACTTACAGCGGCACTACCTAATCCCAAATTAAGGTTTTAACCGTCACTTGAACGCGTCACTTGAAGCGTCATTTGAGGTTTATACGACACTTAACTTAAGTGCCGCCCACTCTAATCCACCATCACTTACGTGCGTCACTGCTGCACGTCACTTGTGTATCAAGCGTCACTTCTGTTAGTGACGCCTGTTTGATTTATTGCGTCACTTCCTTTAGTGACACCTTTTGATTTATTTCATCACTCTTACTAGTGACGCCTACTTGTTTTAGTACGTCACTCAAGTACGACACTTGAGTGCGTCACTTTCCTGATTGAGCGACACTTACTCACAGTGTCATCAGTCACTTCATCCGTCACTCGATAGCGTCACTTACCAAGTGTCACTAGTCGTTGCGACACTTGAGTGCGTCACTTACTAAGTGACGCCTTCAGTACTAATAAGTTTCCGAGTTTTTGTTTTTGAGTAAAATTTCAGGTATATCTTCAATGGCTGCTGTTGCGGATAAAGAAGATATTAGAGGAATCAGGGATATGTTAAAACAGAATCACGATGTTGGTTCTAATAATAAACCTCCTCTGTTTTCGGCTGATATGGATTACGCATATTGGCGTGATCGATTTGAACAGTACATAAACTTCCACTGTCCAGAGCTATGGGGTCCACTCAAGGAAAGATATGTAGCTCCCGTAGCCGAAGGAATCTTCCCTGGTATTGCTCCGGGGTCTACAGGTCCATGACTCCGGAAGAAAAGAAAGACTATGATATTGAGAAAAAGGCACATGCGGCTATCTGTATGTGCCTAACCAAAGACCTGTTAAGACTGTTCAAATCACACGAAACTGCATACGAACTTTGGAAAGCTATCGAAACTAGATGTGGTGGAAATCAAAGGTATAAAGAAGCTAAGTTAGAACTGATAAAGAAACAGTATGATCTGTTTGATTCTCTACCCAATGAAACGGCTTCTGGAGTTTTTACTAGATACTCACAGTTAGTGAGTGAGTTGACGGAGGGAGGTTATAACTTTCCGCCACTTGAAGTGAATAAGAAGCTGCTGGATGTCTTGCCTAATTCGTGGGATGTTAAAGTACAGCTTCTCAAGGAAAGTCAAGAATTAGCTACCATGAATTTGGATGAGCTAATTGGTATTCTTCAAGCTCATGCGATGGAGATGAAAAAGAGAGAATGCAAGCCGGGCGGTTTTGTTCAAGACCCGTCCCTATATGGAGGAAAAGTCAGCACCGGCAAGACTTATGGTGGAATGGCTTTTGTTTCTTCTACGATCTCTCCACTTCAAGCTCCATTGTATTCAACTGGTGCTCCTCATCCAGTATATGCTTCTGGACCCTCACAGGGGTCACCACAGCAGGTTTCTGTCTCTCCTGCTATTCAAGAGCAGGCTGCTATCTATACAGCCTTTCTAAGCTCTTATAAGGATTTGGTTTCACAACCAAATGCTACTTTGGAATTGGCCAAAGAGGATTATGCTCAACTTGATGATGATGATCTTGAGCAGATGGACTTGAACTGGAACATTGCCATGATATCAAGGCGTGTTCAGAAATTCTTGCAACGAACTGGTCGCAAGAGTTTGGAGGGAGATGGCAAAACCAGTTTTGGTTTTGATAAAAGCAAAGTGCGCTGTTACAATTGTCAAAATCTGGGACACTTTGCAAGAGAGTGTGAGAAGCCAAAGGTTCCTCCGTCAGGTTTCACAAAGCCTGATGCTCCCAGAACTTCTGAGAAGGATCAAGTGAAGCAAGCAACAGCTGACGCACTTTTCGTTTTTGAGCCAACCAACACAGATTGGAGTATCTATGCTGAGAATTATCAGCAGTGTCTCATGGCTCACATTTCAAATGAGGTACGCAATGAACCTGAAGAACCTTTGAACTGTATCTCATGCATTAAGTTAACTGAATCCTTAAGGTGCTTTCAAGTAGACAACGTAGACTTAAGAAAAAAGGTTGAAAAACTTAGTGAATCCAACAGATACCTAAAAGCAAATGAACAATTGTATGATAAGAAAATAGAAGCTTATCAATAGGACACGCTTAGGTATAAGTCTAAAGTTTTTAGTCAACAGGATGCTATTGATAATTATCTTGCTGAAATAGACCGTTTGAAAAAGGAACATTCTGATCTTAAAGATGAATATGACAAATATAAAAGTAAGATTCTAGGTTCCTCCTCGTCTACTGTTGCCTTTAATGAAATTCTTAACAAGCAAAGGACAGATCACAAAACAAAGACGGGACTAGGTTATAATGTAGTCCCGCCTCCTACTGAATACTGTCCTATGCCTGTTAAGGAAGGCACCGAAGAGATTCCGGTTGACTATGCATTGTTATACGGGGTCAAATCTAAGGTTAATAAGGTTAACAAACAGGCGAAGGAGAAAACTAAACGGACAGAGTATCCTTCGCCTCAGTTTGTTAAATCGGAATGTGAATCTCCAGTTAGTAATGAGGAGATTGTTGAGATTGAGGATATTACCGATGAGGAGTATCCTGAGTTTAAAAAGAATGTTGAAGTAAAAGCTGAAAAAGTGTTAAAGGTTGAACCTACAATTAAGGTTCAACCTAACAAAGAAAAGAATAAGGTTTTAAAATCAAAATTTCAAACTTTACAGTCACCTGTAAAGCTTTTGCAACATAAACCTTCTACTTCAACCTCTCAACCTAAACAGGAAACTTCTAAGACGTGCACGAAATGTGCATGTTCTAGAAACATTTCTTCTACTCCAGTGATAAATCCTCAGCCTCAACCAGCTGTTGAGACTAGAGCATGTTTTTACTGCAAGAGACAAGGACATCTAATTCGTGAATGTCCTAAATTGTCTCATCAGAACTACGGGAGAGAAATGCCTAGGAGATCTGTTTTCCGAAATTCATTTTCAAGATCTCCTCCTAGGTGTTACTCTGTCTCTCCTAAACCTGCTGTAAAAACGAGTAATGTTGGGCAAAAACCTTTGCCAAAACAAGAACCTGACATTACTCCAAAGCCAAATTCCGAACCATCCAAGGTTTGGAAAAGAAAAGAGTCTATTGCGGACTCTAGTGTCATCAATAATCACACATCAGATACAAAATCTGATTTGTTTAAAAATAAAGTATTATCTGATGTGCTTATTGTTGATGACTATGGTCGACCTAAGTCTGTAAAGGCTTGGGTCACCGTTTCTCACTAATCTCCTATTTTATGTGTTGCAGCAGTCAGAACGCGTTAAAGACAGTGAATGGTTTGTGGACAGTGGCTGTTCGCGACACATGACGGGTGATGTGTCCCTTTTGACGGATGTTAAACCACATTCTGGAGGACACGTTGCATTTGCTGGAGATACTGGGGGAACCATTTCGGGTAGAGGAACGCTAACTAACGGGAAAGTTAGCTTCGAGAATGTGAACTATGTGGCTCAACTGACCCACAACTTGCTGAGTGTTTCACAAGTTTGTGATAAGGACTATACAACAGCGTTCACAAAGACGGAATGTGTGATCTTGAAGCCAGGTTTCGTTATCCCAGAGGAATGGGTGCTTTTAAGGGCACCACGGAGAAACGACACCTACCTTATGAATATGCGAATCGTGGAGACTAAAGATGAGTATACATGTCTCCTTTCAAAGGCTTCAGAAAAGGAATCACTATTGTGGCATCGACGAATGGGACACATCCATTTTCGTAAGATGAACTTCTTGATAAACAATGACTTGGTAAATGGAGTCCCTAAACAGTCATTCGCACTAAAAGATGACTGCGTCGCCTGCCATAAAGGGAAACTTCATAAGAAACCCCACAAGCCAAAATTAGTGAATTCCATTGCGGCACCATTGGAGTTATTGCACATGGACCTATTCGGTCCTATTTCTACCAAGAGCATCGGTGGAAGATCTTATTGCTTAGTAGTCACCGACGATTACTCGAGATTTTCATGGGTGTATTTTCTGGGTGCGAAGAGTGAAACGCCAGACATTCTGGTGTATCTGTTAGATAAGTTGGCAAATTTATGCAACTTAAAGGTGAAAAGACTGCGAAGTGACAACGGGACTGAATTCAAGAACTCTACTCTTGAGTTATATTGTGCCACGAAAGGCATTGACCATCAGTTCAGTGCCCCTCGAACTCCTCAACAGAACGGAGTTGCTGAACGTAAAAATAGGACTATTATCGAGACAGCTCGGACTATGCTGGCTGATTCTAAGCTTCCTATAATCTTTTGGGCAGAAGCAGTCAGTACTGCTTGCTATGTTTTGAACCGCGTGCTCACGGTTAAGAAGAAGAATAAGACATGTTATGAACTCTTCAACAACCGTAAGCCCACTTTGCAGTTTTTGGAACCTTTCGGGTGTCCGTGTTTGATTATGGTCTCCAAAGACAAGGTCTCGAAGTTTGGAGCTAAAGCCGTTGAAGGAATCTTCCTTGGATATTCAGTCAACTCTCCGAATAAACGAGTCTACATCAAATCAACTCACCAGGTGGAAGAGCATTTTGAGGTGAAATGCTTGCGATACACAGATCCTCCTCAAGGAACGGGTCCTGAATGGTTATTTAATTACAAGGACGTGTTCAGTTCGTTCGACATACCCGAAGGACATGATGACGAGGATGAGAGAGTTACTTTGCTTCATGGTATAAGTTTGTGTCAAGACACTTCTACTTTAAAACCGGCATCTCCACCTACACCAACACCCACTCCATCACCTCTAACACCTAATATAACACTCACACCACTTCCTACTGTTCCACCTTCGGATGTTCTTTCGACTTCAGGAACGACTAATGCACCAGAACATCCAGATGATCCCAACATGCCACCATTAGAGGAAGATGAGGAAGAAGAAGATATGGTCCATTCTCACCTTTTCTCTAATGAAGATGATACGGAACCTCCTGTGCAACCTGAAAGTCCTACTGCTCCTACAACTAACACTGTTCCCGTCACTGAAGGGGACATGAATAATTTGGAGTTAGTACTTGCACCCGATCGAATCCCAGTCACACGTGTACATAGGGATCACCCCATCGATAATATTATCGGTGATCCTAATGCTGCTGTTCAAACAAGGCACCAAGTGCAGCAAAATCCGAATCAAGAAATCTTGAATTTGGTTGCCCGGATAAATTCCTGTCATTTATCCCAAATTGAACCGAAGAAGGTTGATGATGCCTTAAAAGATCCATCTTGGGTCGAGGCTATGCAAGAAGAGTTGCATCAGTTCAACAAGTTGCACGTGTGGGATATAGTTCCATTACCCAAAGGTGCTCATTTAACTGGCACTCGATGGGTGTTTCGCAATAAGATGGATGATAGGGGTATTGTAATTCGGAATAAAGCCCGATTGGTCATTCAAGGATTCAGTCAAATCGAGGGCTTAGATTATGATGAAGTCTTCGCTCCTGTGGCAAGACTTGAGTCCATTCGGATCTTCCTTGCATTTGCGTCTTACAAAGAGTTTCGCGTTCACCAACTCGATGTTAAGAGCGCATTTTTATATGGACAAGTGGACACTGATGTCTATGTGAAACAACCTCCTGGCTTTGAAGACCCTGAGCATCCAGAATACGTCTGCAAGTAAACAAGGCGTTATATGGTCTTCATCAAGCCCCGCGATTATGGTATGAGAGGCTTACTACCCATTTAGTTAAGCATGGATTTGTTCGTGGGAATATCGACAGTACTTTGTTCATCCGCAAAGAACGGACTGGCGATCGAGAGGATATGCTACTCGTGCAGGTGTATGTGGACGATATTATTTTTGGCTCTACAAATGAAGCGATGTGCAAGCACTTCGAGGAGATCATGAAATCTGAGTTTGAGATGAGTGCGATGGGGGAGCTCAAATTCTTTTTAGGTGTACAAGTTGAGCAGTCTCCAAAAGGTATTTATATTCATCAGTCAAAGTATGTCAAAGACATGTTGACTCGATATGATCTGCTCAATTGTAAAACCTATGGGACTCCCATCGAGCTTAATCACAATCTCAGACTTGCTGACGATGAAGAAGATTGCAAAGAAAAGGACTATCGATCAATGATAGGTTCTTTGATGTACTTGACTGCTTCTCGACCGGATATTGTGTTTGCGGTATCCGTATGCTCTCGCTTTCAAGCCAAACCAAAGGTGTCTCATATGAGGGCAGTAAAGCGAATCTTTGGTTATCTCAAACATAGACCCAATCTTGGTCTATGGTATTCAAATGAGAAATCCTTCGCTCTTTCTGCCTATTCGGATTCAGATCATGGCGGCTGCAACATAGACAAGAAGTCAACCACTGGTGGATGCCAATTCCTAGGAACTCGACTGGTATCGTGGCAGTGCAAGAAACAGACTACAGCTTCTCTTTCCACTGCAGAAGCTGAGTACGTTGCTGCTGCGAGTTGCTGCTCTCAGGTTCTATGGATACAGCATCAACTGCGTGATTACGGGTTACTTCTTTCTATGACTCCTATTCATATAGATAATACTGCTGCTATATCTATCACACGCAATCCCGTAGAGCACTCTAAGACTAAACACATTGAACTTAGGTTCCATTTTATACGGGATTGCTATGAAAAACACCTGATAGACCTAGTCCAAATAGACACCTTAAAGCAGAATGCCGACCTTTTCACTAAAGACTTTACGCGTACTCGATTTGACGAACTAATCAACATGATTGGTTTAAGATTCTTTCTCGCGAAAAAGTAATTTGTAACTTGGAACGTTATTTATTTGTGTGTGTTAAAAAAAAAAATTGTCTTTATCATACGATATATTAGTAGGCATGTTATGCAAAACTCTTTGAGAAGTCTTAAAAAGCTTAATCTTTAGTTGTCTATTTCAAGTGGTACACCATCATTAGATGTATGACAAAAGTCTTAATTTCTTACTTATACTAGGTATGCTTTCATGAAAGATGTTTATTTGATATCATTTGGGGGTATATATTGACAGTTTCCTCTGTTATACGTAGGTATAGACCTGGCTTTTGTTAATATATACTTTAAAATTAAGCAAACACAAGTCAAAGTACTTGAAAAGTCTTTAAAATTAAGATACCTTACAAGGTCGCCAAAATGGTTTGACCAAGTCTGGTTTTGCCTAAACCTGAATTAAGCTATGTCGCTCTGTTGTACGTAAGTACAGACCTGTCACCGCTGACTTGATTCTTAAAATTGATTTTCTTATATTCTATCTGTAAATGGAAACATGGTCTATGTCTTAAGTTAAGATGTATATCTATGGTGGGAACCACGGCGAAATGCACATACCAATAATAATAAAATACCTCCTAGAGGTGAGTGTAACATGTTTAAGTGGACAAATATACTAATAATCGTTTTGAAATAATTTTTATAAAAGGTGATTTTAGTATGTCAAGTAAATTTAAAGAGGACAAAGTATAATGATGATCGAAATAACACTTACAGTTCCTAATAAATGCATGTTATTCCGATATGATCCCTAACCAGACTATATCAACTCCGTCACCAAAAAGAATGTGTTAATTTTCTAGTTGTCAATTTACATTCTTGTATGTGTTTTTATTTTATCTAAGTTAGTTTCATTTTAGTTACTATCCAAGTTATAGTTACTTTTTCAAATTTGAGTACCGAAATCACAACGCGAAAAATGATAAAATCGCAACTTTTTCACAAAAAGTGAACTGCGCGTCACTTTCATAAGTGACGCTGCCAGTGACGCATACGATATTGCGTCACTTACTCGAGTGACGCAGTAAGTGTCGGGGTAAGCTACGCTTTAAGTGCCGGGTTGAGTGACGCATACTAGGGTTGGTGTATAAATACTCCTCCCCACGACACTCAACCTCACCACTTTTCAAATACTTATACCGTCACTTGCTTTGACATACCGACACTTATACTGTCTTAGCGTCACTCAATCTGTGCGATTTTTTCCGTTGTGTTCGTGATTTCTACGGCTTGTTCGTGCATTCCATTGTTATATCTTTGTTCCCCTCATTCCCACGATCTATTTGGTACTAACCTTAACCTTTCTCGTTCATTCTTCATGCTGTAAATTTGAATTAGGGTTACGGTTTGGGTTTAACATTGAAAATCGATTGATTTAGTGCTTGTTTGATAATGTTTTCATGTAATAAAGGGTGTGTACTAATCATTTTTTACATACGCACAACTTGGTACCTTCGATTTTGCAAAACCCCAATTTTGAAATCTGGGTATGAACAGTGACACGATGATCTTCATCATTGCGTCACTTCGTGCGTCACTTACTTCAAGTGACGCTACTTGGTAATTTTGAGCGCCCATACCGTCACTCGACAAGTGATGCTTATTCTTGCATCACTTCTTAAGTGACTCTTGTAGTGACGCATATACTTGAATTATTTGTTAAGACCGTCACTCATCCAAGTGACGCCCTATAATGCGTCACTCCCTTAAGTGACTGTCTAAGTGACGCCTATGTCAATACGTCACTTACACCGTCACTTCTTAATTGACTGCCTTAGGATACCGTCACTATGTTAAATGTCGCATGTTCTTCACCCGTCACTTCTTAAGTGTCGTATACTTTAACTCACAAAATACAAACGTCACTTACATCAGTGTCGCTTACAGATGGCTGACCTACAGAACTATTACCGCCGCACCAACACCCGTCACAACATCACGGCATTTTTGGAATCCACGCACGCCAATTCGGCGCCTTTCAGGCCGATGATTGATTTTCTTCGCCGTTCCAGGATTCACTATGCTATTACCGCATCGACTCCGGTTTATATGAACCAAATTGAGGAGTTTTATGATCATGCGGTGATCAGGGTTCAGGGTGATGTTCCCAGGATTTTATCAACAATGTTTGGTGAGGAGATCGAGATCACCGAGAATTCTATTAGACGAGTTCTCCAGTTTACTGACAACTCTACGATGCCCACTATGTTCCCTACCACGTTTATCTATGGGGAATTCAGAGGATGGGTTATCCGGCAAATCAGCTTTCTGACTTCAGGAAGCAGTATCTCTGCAGGGTTTGGAGGTACTTGTGCCATATCGTTATTGTCTGCTTATCTCCGAGGAAAGGGGGATACGATGCTGCTAGTCACCTCACATTATCTCTCATGTTGGCCCTGGTTTACAATAAGCCGTACAACTTCAGCGGTTACATTTTCGGAACATGGTGGAGAATATCCGAGCTGGTAAGGATAAATGGCTGCAGTATCCGAGGTTTGTGCAGCTTTTACTGAATGATCTGAACCTCGAGATTGCACCGGATCAGAGGTCTCTTTTGGTACCGACGCCTATGTTATTGCGAGTCTTCAACGACTGCAAGCTCGCGCCAAAGGGCGAGCCGGTTTTGGCAGATCGCGAACTGTTCGGGCACATAGTAAACGAAAACTATGTTGCGCCGCGCGATCATGGCTTTGAGGATGATGTCGTTCCTCCGGTCAACGAGGACGACTTGGTTGATGCTGATATAGCTCAAGACTTAGATGATATTGATCGTGTTGACCGAGTCGAGGCTGATTCTGATGATGGTGGGCCCACTCCACCCGATTCTGAGGGTGACGTGCCTTCACAATCCGCTTTTGATGGTATTCAGCTTGCCGATCCTCGACGCTTTAAGCGTATACTGAGACGGATTTCTGCTGGCAGGGTCCACGTCCCGAGGAATCCGGGCAAACGTCCTGCTGGGTCTTCACCCTCTTATGCTGATTTACCTCACCGACGCTGCCAGCGGACGATAGTGGTTATAGAGGAACCGACATCTCAGCGACAACAACCACCGCCACCGTCTGACATGCCGTCACTTCAGATGGTTTTGACTCAGATGGAGCTTTTGGCGAAAAGATTTGATGATCAGAAGGCTATCATTGAAGCTCAAGCCTCTCAGATCAAGGATTTGGAACGCAAAGCTGCTGAGGTTGACAATCTACAGCTTCAAGTGACGAATCTGTCATCTAGGTTGTTAGAATTGGAATCCGTTACAAGTGTTTCGGGGGAGGTAGGTCCGAGAGAGTTAGAAACAAATGTAACTCCTTCCCCGGAACTAGAAAATGTACATCCTTCTGCTATTAATGAAAATATCTCTTTGGATTATTTTGTTGAGGTTCAGGGTTAGGCAAGACCAATCGCTGTTGATTATTCGTATGTAGATCTTACATTTCTGCAAAATATGATGAATGAAAATACATCGATACCTGAGGAAGATGTGATAAATGATCCTGTGGCAGAGGATTATTTCTTTGAAGGAAATGATGAAGTTGAGGTTGAGGGGGAGCAGCTTCAAAGTGATGAATGTTACGATGATGCTCCTATTATCGAATCGGATTCTTCAGAAGATGAATTAGGTCATGATTCTGAGACAGAAACTAATGAGCAATCAGCTTCTACAGCTCAATCTTCAATAATAAAGCCTGACATAGTGCTTAAACCTATAGTTGAGGTACCAGTTACGTGTAAATTTTATAAAGTCAGAACTGATTACACTGGTTTGACAAAAAGCTGGAAATTTGATGAGAATAATTCGGTATTTATGATTAAAAGGAGTGATGGCATTCAGTACTTCAACTTAAAGTTTTATAAAATAAGTACTTTGCCAAAATGTGAGCTTCAAAGATTATCTCAGATACCCTTGATCAATCGTGCTCGAGATTCACGAGTAGATTTCTTTCAAGTGGTTTTTCGTCGGGAAATTAACAGCAAGAAGTATAATTTGATTAAACTGACATTGGGTATGAGATATAAGTTTAAGAAGAAGTTGGATCCGGTTACACGACAACCAATTGTAAGGATGATCTATCCACCAGCAAAATGCTTACAGAAGATACCTTTAGAGATCATTCCTTTGGACTTTTTGAATAGGTTGTTATACTGGGAATATGATGATATTACTGGTGAAGCTGTGATTGTGTTTATTCCAAAATCAGAACCAGCTACGGATTTGGGGTCTTTAGATGCAGATTTGGAGAATGAAGAGAAAACAGCGTGGGATGCTGTTCAACCTAAAAAGAGGTCTATGTGGGGTCTGAAGAGAAATAGATTTTGTGTATTTGACCCCTTGAGTTTGATTAATCTCTCTGAACAAGATATGAAAAGACTACATCAGAACAAGATTCAGTTCAAAGAGAAAGATAGAGCTGAAGCTATTAAATTTCAGAAGATTGTCGATATCTGCATAGCCAATGGAGTACACGCTGGTGGTGTATTTCCTGCTGGCTGGAAATAGTTAAAGACTCAAAGATTTTGAAGATTTTGAAGACCAAGCTGAAGACACGGGGGAGTTTGTTGATGCATATTAGGTTGTCTGTCAGTTGGTCTATCGAGTTGTAATAAGTGTCGTTAGTCGTATAGTGAAAATATAGTTTTTGTTATATGCGACACTTACGTTTTAGGTTAGGCGTCACTTGCCTTAGTGACGCATAGCGTCACTTAGGTAAGTGACGCATGAAGGCGGCCACATGCGACACTTCCACAAGTGACGCATGTCGGCTGACTTTTAGTATAAATACAAACCTACGGGTTTTCGGCTAGGGTTGACGAAACCCTAGCACCATTTGTCGACTAAAACTCTCTGTAACCGTTCCCAATACGTTAAACAAGCTGATATACAAGTTTACTTTGTTGAAATATATTCATTTCGGTTTGTGTTTGTTAGCATTACGTGCAATTGATTGATTCCGCCTTTCAATTGTAGTCAATAGTCATCTAGATCCAACGTCAAGGGCACTCTCAATATGTTCTAAGGTTTGAATTGTTCGCTCACTTTGCCCGTATGTTTGATTGTGATAAGCTGTACTCAGGTTTAGTTGGGTATCCAACACCTTTTACATTGATAGCCAAAACTGTGATGTAAAATGACAATCTCCGTCGTAGATAATTGAAATGGGCATTTCGTGACGCGACACAATTTCTTCATTATAGCTTTGAGCAAGTCTCTCCATTATGTAATCCTCTCGGATAGGTAGAAAATGCACGAATCTTGTCAGTTGGTCGACGATAACTCAAATGGAGTCGTGACCTTTGGAAGTTCGAGGTGACTTAGTGACGAAGTCCATTGTTACCTTTTCCCATTTCCATTGGGGTATTTCGGGTTGTTGTAATAATCCTAACAGCTTTTGGTACATAATTTCGCAATCATAGTCGTTAAGTAATTCCATCCACCTTCTTTGCCTCATGTTGAGCATCTTCTGCTCGAGTATGTGCTGGAGGCTCTTATGATCGGTAAACACAATACATCTGGTACCGTATAGGTAATGTCTCCAGGTTTTAAGTACGAAGACCACTGCTCCTAGTTCCAAGTCATGCGTAGTACAGTTCACCTCATTTTTCTTGAGCTACCTGGAAGCACTCGTAAATACTTTATTCTTCTGCATCAGAACGCTGCCCATCCTAAGTGTGATGCATCACCATATACCACAATCTGTTCCTTCGGGCAATGATAGGATTAGCGCATTACACATTTTCTCCTTCAACGTTTGAGATGCCTTCTCCTGTTCAATATCACAAATGAATTCCTTCATCAATTGGGCCAGTTCTGTCAAGGGCTTGGCGATCCTTGAGAAATTTTCTATGGACCTTCTGTAGTATCCAGCCAATCCTATGAATTGTCAAATTTTCGTAGGAGTCATCGGGACTTTCCATTTCTCAATTGCCTCGATTTTAGCTGGATCCACATGGATCCCTCCCATGTTCACTATATGACCGAGGAAGTATACTTCTCTATTCCAAAACATGCACTTAGAGAATTTGGAGTACAACTTCTCTTCCTTGAGTAGTTGCAACACTTGTCCTAAATGTTGCTCGTGGTTCTCTTTACTACGCGAGTAGACTAGTATGTCATCGATAAAATCACAAACTTATCCCAGTATGCTCTGCAGACTCTGTTCATTAAGTTCATGAATGCTGCAGGAGTATTGGTTAGGCCGAAAGGCATAAGCATAAACTCATAATGCCCGTATCGTGTTTGGAATGCCATTTTGGGAATATCTTCTTTGTGAATCTGTAATTGGTGATCGAATAGATCATCGATTCGAAATTCAACTTGCCTATGCGGGGGCAATCCTGGTAGATCATTTGGAAATACTTTGGGGTAGTTGTATAGCACCGAGACATTTTGTATGCGTCTTTTCTTTAGCTTTGTCTTGACAACGTGTGCAAAAATAGCGAGACATTCTTCGGTCAGCTGTTTGTGAATTTTCTTGGATGACACTATCTTCTTATTTCTTCCAGGTCCTTCTCCACGTACTAATAGTATCTCATTCATTCGAATGGGTAATGCAAAATCTTCTCGTGATGACTCATGTCTATATGATTTTTGGCTAATTACTCCATGTCAACTACTACATCAAAACTTCCTTTTTTCATTGGAATAAGGTCTATACTGAAGGATTCACCTTCCAGTTCTAGTACGTAGTTGCGTATTATTTCACTAACAATTAGTTTGTAACCACTAGCGAGTTCTACCGCATACGGAGGTCCTAAAGGATGTGATTCCCTATGGATTAGGGGCCTAAACTGATGTGAGACAAAGCTCTTATATGCCCCTGAGTCAAAAAGTATTAATGCGTAGTGGTTACTTAGGAGAAACGTACCTGTGACCACGTTAGGATTCTGATGTGCTTTCCCAAAATGTTCAGTGTTTCCATACTCGTACAAGCTCTTGATGCATCAGGGTTTAGTCTCTAATAAATATATATATTTCTAGTATACGAAAGGACTTTTTAACTATCTCGAGTTTTAACACAAAACTGCTGGTACTATTTCTGGTTAAATTGGCGTCGTCTCCTCTATTACTAATGTCATCATGATTTTGGCAACTTTGTTAATAATTTATGGATTTGAACATTTCATAAAACATTACGTGGAAGAGTTGTCGTAAAATCTGTTGAATAATTTTTATGTTGAAAATCTATTTTACAACTTAGAGTTAGTTGAAAATTTTGAGTCAATCAAAATACGTTGAAAAATCTTGTTACTGATAAATTGTTTGAAAATTCTGTTTAACGAAATCCGTTCGAGAAGATTGAAGTTGTGAAATTTTTTGATTAAATGTCCGATGTAAATCCGTTGAAGGCTTGAGTCGATAATATACGTTGAAAGCTCTGGACACTGAAAAGTGTCGAAAGTTTTGTTTTAAAAATAAATTTGTTGGAAGATTTATGTTTGTGAAAAATCCATGGAAAATGTCTGACGAAAATTTGGTTGAAATCGTTTCCCACACACTGTACATGTGTAGTGGCATTTCTACTAGTCTTAAGTGAGTTCTATTTTGCACACTAGTCTTAATCGCAAGGCAAAACTTCACCTCTGGTCTCCATCACCTGGGGATAGGCCTGTAAGCGAACTGAACGTTCAACGAACTATTCGCGAATCGTTCGGCAAGAAGTTCGGTTATGTTCGTTGGTTTCGCTGCATGAAGGAACATGAACAAAATTTTACGTTCGTTTAATTATATGAACGAACATGAACACAGGTCTCGTTCGTTCATTTACGTTCATGAACGTTCGATAACATGTTCGTAAACGCTCGGTTAAATATTCGTTAATAAACTGATAGTTTAATTAAATTAATACATATTTGTATATCTTATTTTGATTTAAGCTAAATTATAAATATAATATTTATTAAATATTTATATATTTTCATTTAATAATATTAAACATCTAGAATTTTTTGCCTCATATTTCCCTCCACTCTCTCCCACCACCAGATCCAGATCTGCTGCTCTTAGTTACGATCAGATCAAGTAAAGGAGTTTATCTTCATATTGTAATCGTTTAGTAATGTTGAATATGCATTGCAAAATTTCAAGTTTTATAATCTATATGTGTACGTTCGTTATGTTTGTTGAGGTTCGTTTAAGTTATTAACAAAAAAATGCGTTATATTATGTGTTTGTTCGTGTACGCTCATTTGTGTTCATGAACAAACAAATTTACTTCGTGAACGAACATGAACAACGAAATTCGTTCGCTTATCCGTTCGTGTTCGTTCGTTTGTTCGTCAAAACCTTAATGAACGAACACGAACATACTCCGTTCGTGTTCGTTTGGTTCGTTTACAGGCCTATAGGCTGGGGATGGGTAGTTTCTATGGTTTCGCTAAGATCCTGATGATCCACATAGATCTGTGTAACCTGGCCCTGTGGCAGGTGCATCCAGCCTAAACGGGTTTCACATTGTTCTAACTCCATAGCGTCTATTCTATTCTCGTGGTGGCATAGCCTAGTAGCTAGTACCATAATGGTATGGTGATCGGGTTCCTGTGCATAGGGGGAGGTATGCATGTTGAAAGCTTCTTCTCCCTCAGTAGGAATCTGTATTCCTCCTTCAGTTCTCCAAGTCTCAAGAGTTGCGGGTAACCTATTCCATTGGCGGACATCTGACCGATGACGGGTCCTAGTGGGTAGAGTATCAGTACTAGTATAGATAGTGTATGATTTAGTTCGAGGTGGTCTGTCAGTCCTTCTAGTCGTGTATAACTCACGCGATTTATAGGTCTTCGATAAGATTGGAAGGAAGAGTGTGAAATAGAAGAAGTAGATGTAACGCGTCTAGGTGACGCGTTCTCGTGTTAGTCCAGTTTTATTGGTTCATCCTTAGGCGGAACCTCCTCAGGTTTTTTTCAGAGAGATTCTCCTTCTCGATACTGGGTGGGTTGTCGTGAGGGCAACCGGTGATGTAAGAATAACCGTCGGTTGATATGGAAGCGTGGGATGAGGATTGCGACAAGGTAAGACTACAAAAGAAGATCTAGTTCCTAGGACGATTAATGACGTGTCCTGGTGCGTTTTCCGAGTAAGCAATGTGGGAAAATGATGTGTAGTTCCTAATCTTCTGATCTTTAGGTTCAAATCACAAGTTAATCGTGTGAAATATTTTTTAACGAGTTTATGTATGCGAAATTAAAATGCATTATAACCTAAGCAAGAGTAAGTAAAACTAATGCTTTATTATCAATTAGAAACGATTACTATAACATTAAATCTTGGTCAAACATAAACAGAACAAATTGTCACAAATCAAGACACAACCACTGTATACATACAGTAGCTATAGCAATACCCCAAGTGTTGCTATCATGTACTTAATGTCTCTTTACAAAGACCACAAGATTTGACTAACACCTTAAACAAGCTACTTTGATATTGTGCACTAACATGTTTACCTTGAAATGATAAGACTAAAATGGAAGTATACTTAGTTACTAACAGTGCTACATGGATGCCTATGATATGCAATGCACACATGCAAATTTGCTTTTCAAAGATTTGAGTAGAAAAGGAAATTGAACATAATCGTAGTATACCTACTCCATATCTCGCAAAATCTTACCTAAAGTAAACATAGGTGATTAGGCTATGTCTAATTGAGGTCTAATAATGTAACACACGGGTTAGCTATACTAGTAATATGTTCAATTTAGTTGAACTGGTAATATTCTTGTGTTTTAAGAAAATATTATTTAAAAGTGTTGGTTATAGTTGGGGTTTTTATTTGAAAACCGACATTCTCTATAACCTTAGGATCTGATACCAAACATATCACACCCCGCTAAAGCGGAAACACGAGATGTAACAACACCGAGTAACAACGCACAAGATATAAAAGTAACACCGTATATAATTTAGTGAAAATGTTACATATTACAATAAGTTCAAATCACAGTTCCAAAAGAAGTTTCAATAAGTTCATAACGTTTTCAAAAGAGAGTCATTGTTTCAAAATAAAGCAAACGCATATGAGTATGCATCCAAGCAAAAGTACTTCTAGAATGCACCTTATGGTCGTTCTCCTAAAAAGCATGATAAAACAAAAGGTCAACTACGGTCATAGTTGGTGAGTTCACAGGTTTAGTGTTACAAACAAATGAACTAAAGCTTTGTTCATGAATGACATGAATAAAAATGATTGGTTGTAATAGTTGCGAATATGAAAGGTGATATACAAGAGTGTTAATGCAATTGAGGCCACTACTAAACCGATTCGACCGACACATGCCCCAAGCTCCATGTTCTATCGCTAACATGAGTAAGGTGATATTATGCACTCATGTTACAGTGTGAGTGAGAGGTGGTCTCCCCCTAAATAGCGCTATCCATAAATATCAACGGCTCGTCTGGCTCTTGGACGACTTAATAAGTAGTGTAAAAGGTATTTCCGGGGACTTTAGCACGATAGTACTCAAGCATAACAATAGTATACACCAATTCGCATAAAAAGTATAGTAAAAGTTCAACAAGTTCATTAAGAGTACAACCAATTTAGTTAAAGTTAGGATCATACTTTTCACCCCAAAATAATAAGCAAGTAAAAAGGGGTTGTGAAAACTCACAATTGAGCGTAAGAGTAAACAATGGGTGTAGCGTATTGGATTCTAATTAGATTGTCGGGTATGACTCCTATCCAAGTCCTATGAACATGAGGTTTCTAATTAGATTCTCGGAAATGTTGGTTTAATAGGATTTCTTAGCTAAATATTTAGATTACAAAGTGCCAAAATGGTTTGTTTGCTTTGAAGTTTGTTAATGTCCAATAGTCGCGTTGAGTATAATAATGAATATACAAGTATATAAGGTCTCGCAATTGTTTGTGTCCAAATTCCATAGTGGTTTGAGTGTTAGAACTTTGGTTCCTCCCAATTTATGGTTAACAACACACAAATTGATTAATACATCATAAGACACCCAAACCCCTTTTGGTTACCATTCTTTCCAAAAATAGTAAGTTTTCTGTTTTCGAAACCAAGGCCTGTTCTTGTTGACTCGGTCAAACCTTCTCGGTTTGACCCGAGACTTTTACCCAAACCTTAAACATGTTTATGAGTCATAAAGAGTTAGTCTTTCGTTAAATAGCAAGTCCGCAAGTGTCCGTTTACAACTTTTACCAAAAATCAGTCCATATTCTTAAATCCAGAAAATTACATCAGTTTGTTGAATTTATGAAAAATACTTATGATCTAAAATAAAAAAGGCAAAAATCAAAGTTAATCCCCAAGATATTAGTTATTTTATGTAAATTTTTCAGGAATTATAGAGAAGTTCAAATATTTTTTAAATTTACTTTTATCTTCTAAGGTTAAATCTGAACACATGCATGCAATCATTATTTCAGTGCAAAATCTATTGGATTCCAGAAAAAGTGATCAACACGAAAGTTGTATCCAACAAAATTTTTAAACTTTTTGGTTTGGTTTGAAGCCATATGGAGATGTGTAGCTCCAGTTATGATTAAATCACTGATAGCAAAGTTTCTGGCTAAATCTAACAACTTGTACACCTTTTCTCACAAAAATTATTAAAAATACCAAATGAACTCGAAAAATTATGAGGGTTACGGGGTTGGAAATTTTACTTCCAGAAATTGAATTTAGACTATAACAAAATCCATTTTCATGAAAAAGTCATTTTTATAAAAATCATGGAAGTTGAACAAACTTTCTGGACAGAAACATTCAAGTCCATGATTGAGTGTTTTATTCAAAGTGAAAAACACCAATCATGAAATAAAAGAAGATTTTCATCTTTTGACCTTTAAA
This sequence comes from Pseudognaphalium luteoalbum, assembly GCA_963422505.1. Lineage (NCBI taxonomy): Eukaryota > Viridiplantae > Streptophyta > Magnoliopsida > Asterales > Asteraceae > Pseudognaphalium > Pseudognaphalium luteoalbum. Next base: position 42,512,888 of record OY730194.1, read on the forward strand.
TCCATATTCTAACACATGCATGGTGTTGAAATACATCCAAGATGTGTTAGAGATGATTATTAACATAAGAACAAGTTTTTACATAAAGATGAACAATATTTCCACAAGTTTACCAACAATAATCGGTTTTCATTTGATTTTCGGTTTGATCATGGGTTACCCTTTCTTTTAACACATAAAGATGTGAAAAGAGATAACCTACAAATATCAAGGTTTGTATGAGAATTTTAGCCATGAAAAAGGCATAAAATCCGAATTTTATGAGGGAAAAACATATTTTTTGAGATTGTAAGTAAAGAAAGATGTTAGAGACGTTGTGTTTTACCTTTATGTTTGATATCGCGTAAAAAGTCATATTTTTACCACCGATATCTCTCTCATTCTGGAACAATACTTGGAAATGGAACTCAAATAATGTTCAAATCAATGAAATTTTGCCAAGATGGTCAAAATGAAGTTGCACGAGAAAAATCAAGCAAAACGAACGAAAACGAAGATTCCACGTGCAGTTGAAGATTCAAGGCATCCAAGACAAGATTTGAGAAAAAGTACCCATCATTGAGATTTCTCTTATCCAAGATCTTCGTTTTCAAATTACAAATCTAACAGAAGAAGAATCAACAAAAACGGATGAAGAACAAAGATTCTACGTCTACCGAAAGATTCAAAAGATTCGCACGAGAAATCTAAAGATCAGAGAAACATTTCAGAGATTTCTTTTCATCAAAGTCTTCATTTTTAAAAAATGAATCCAACGCAAAAAGAATCGACAAAAACGGACACATAACGAAGAAGATACGCACGAATCAAGAAATGAGCAAAAGACGGTGAACCGGGGCGGGTGGATGGCAGCTGCCGCCGGCCACCATGTAGCCGCCGCCGGCCATGGTGGTGGTGGCACCGGCTGCCCCTCCCCCGTCTCCCGGCCTCTTTTTCTTCCTTGCTCGTACTCGCCTGGTACACGTGCTAGACCTTTCTGCAACTTTAGGGTACATGTGCTAGACCTTTCCACGCTTTAGGGTACATGTGCTAGCCACTTTACCACCTTTTGTTAATATGTGCCCCTAGTTAATAAAGTGAACCAAAATTCAAGTATAAATAGGTGCCTTTGGTTCATTTGAAAGACACACCATTCACACCACACACCAAAAACCTTACACCTTTCTACTCACTCTCACAACTTTTATTTTCTTTTCTTTTCTCTACTTTCTCTGTCTAAATTAATCTAATTAATCTGGTAAGAGATAAGTAAGAGATTAATTATGTAGTAGTTAGTATTAGCTAGCTTAGCAATGTAACGCTTTGGAATATTCGGAAGTAATATAAGCATCGTTTCGCTCGCAATAATTATGGGTAATATCTATCCTTTTCTCTTACTAATTATTTGTAATGTTCTTGTTTGATGTTTAAGATTTATTAATATTAGAAATGTTTATTGCCATGATCTGCGAGTAGTTGCTTATATGTTTGCCATGATTTAGATAGTTATAATGGGACGATATTAAATATTGTAAAGTAATATGACGGCCCCTATTTGACTGTTTTCGGATATAGTACTGGAAACGCTTTATGCGAAGTACAAACGTATGGAAGTACGGGGATGACCGAAGGTAGTTATATTACGGATCAATATGATAAACGTGTTAAATGAATTTCTATTTGTAAATTAATTAAAATAGAATAATGGCATGTTTGGCAAACCGCTTACGACCAGACTACCCCGACTTATTCCGGTAGGGTAAAACCTGTTCATGAGACTGTTTATTCAAGAGACTGTTTATTCAACAAACCTGTTTATTCAACAGACCATGCCATGATATGGACATCTCTGACGACCAAGATTGGGGAATAGGAATCGAGGGTAGTCATTTGCCGATATGTTCAATACATTTGGGAGAACTTCCGGTGTACCTGTAATTGTTTGTATTTATTATCCATGTGACATATCTTCTATCTGATTGCAAACAACTCTACGTTAGTTAGACAATAGGATCATAAAAACAACTCATTCTAATATAGTTCTAATTTATAAAAAGAAACTTATATGATCGGGAATTATTATACTTTGTTATTGTCTAAATATATGACATCAGACCTAATTTATGGAGTACCCTTTCTAGTTATCCACGTGACTATAACCTAGATATTAGGGAGTCATGAACCTTAATTGTGGTAAGTAGTTATCTGTTCCCATGACATGCAATAAGTAAGACACAGTGAAACCACTCGTTGTACATATTAGGTTTACATTTCTGCACTGCTTTACATTTAGTTAGTTTAGAGTGTCACTTTCACTGTCAATTACTCTTGACCGCATGTTGGATGTAAGAAGCCGTGGAACTATTCTATAAAGTACACTGTTTAATACTGACATGTATGGTCTGCATATGAAACACGTTTTAACAAACTGTGAATAATACAGGGATGTATAACTGTTTGAAAAGGAGAGGTCTAAGTCATAAATCAAAGTAATTAGAGCTTAAGAAAGGTATTAACAAGATCTAGGAAAGTAAAGTCCAAGTAACCTAGGATACGTAAATCCACTAGATCTTACATATTTGATTATTTAAACACAACAAGTTAGTAATAACTTACACAATTAGAAGAACGAGATGATACACTACTTTATTCATGTACCTCGGTGTTTAACCAAGATAGGTTGCTTATCTTTCAACTAGTTAAGTATTGGAAGTCTAGCGTATTGCTCCGATCAAAATAATGATAACCTAGCTCCTAGTGACATGCCAATGGGAAAATTAATTGGTAGGGTTCTAGAGTTTACAACAAGTTCTGTCAATCTATTAATCTGAAAGTGTCCCCATCATAAACACCTTCCCGATATTATATTATCTCAAGTCATGGAAAACCACGTCTTCCTTATCCTTAGTTGTTCCTTATATGCTAGCTAGCTCATTTTAGTTTTATTGCTTTAGTAGTTTTAATTAGATAAAAACCCAAACCAAACCAACTATCTGAACCCTATCTTGAAGACTAAATTATCCAAACAAGCTCTGTTTCAAATTCGATCATCTGGAGATGACCCTGATCATCCTTAACACATACTAGTATCAGGTACTAGTACCTAGTACCAGTAGGTAGTTCGGAAGTTTAGGCTCCGAGCAAAACAATTTTTTAAAACACCTTGATTGCCCGCTCAGCCGTTGCAACAACACCAATGACACTAACGGTTGGGAGCGCATCAAGTTTATGGCGCCGCTACCGGGAACGGTAGTACGATTTGGAGCCTGTTTAGATAAGTTAGTTTTTAAGAGATCCTTTTGATTGGGACTCACCATCCTCATCAGAAGTTACTTTTTGCACGTAGTTTAGCGTAGTTAGGATTAACTTAGGTTAGAGTAGTTCCCTTCTTACCCACAACGTTAATTCTGAAACCTTCTCCCTATGCCATCTATTATGAACCCTTGGGAAATGTTAAATCAATGGGAACGTTTAGATCAAATGCAAAGTCTTGTTAATTAAATCCAAAATAGATGTAGCATGTGTGATAATACCCACGTAGATGGAGAATGCCAAAGCCATAGTATGATGTATTCGGATAACCTAGGGTACTTAGTGTAATACCCTCAAATTATGTGTTTAGAGGAAGCAAGCTTTGGGGTGGTACTAATCAAATATCAACAGCACAAAGATAAAGCAAACGACATCTATATGCAACGTTTGAAAAATAGTTACATTTCATAGATACAAAGTTTGAAAACATAGTATTTTCGGTTACAAAAATGTAGTTCCCTAGAGTCCACACGTGTAGCGGGAGATTCTATTACATAATCATAATATACAAAAGATAATGCTAAGAATCTCCGTTAGATGCAATGTAGAAATCATGCGACTCTAGCTAGTGTCCAATGTCGCACCCCCAAAACACGTGGCAGCGGAAGTAGGAAGTGTCATGGGGATGCCGACCAAATCAAATATCACAACACAAGATTAAAGCAAACGACCTCTATATGAGACGTTTGAAAAATAGTTACATTTCAATAATTCAAATGTTTACAAAAGTTATAGGAGTTCGCATGACAAAAGTAGAATTACATAACTATGATTCTAAAATATAGTAAATGCAATCTAGTTCCTTGATGTTTGAAAACGATGCGACTCAAGCTAAGCTATCCATAAGCTTCCTATTGCGACGGGTTACCTGAGAAATACATACTAAAAGGTCAACATAAAGTTGGTGAGTTCATAGGTTTGTTAAGTAATCAGTTGCTAAAATGATCCACAAGATTTCACAAGTTTTGCATCATTCGTCAATGATAAGTAAAAGTATCGTTATCCAACGACAAGTAAAAGTATTGCATACAACAATATAAGTATACCATTTGCATGAGTCTCATAGTCAAGCTTAACGTTGTTTACCTCCGGTAAGTGTACTAATCCGATACACTTTTAAATCACAAGTAATACTGCGCCCGTGGGTTGGCTAGCACGACTAGCATGGACGAGGTTTGTCAAACCCTGATGGTACCACCCAATAATACTCACGCACAAATTTTAATGACTATGATAAGTAGAGGACTTTAGTGGATTATTCAGGTCTCATGCAATCCGTACAAAAAAAGTTGTTGCCAATACTTGTGATCATAAAGCAGTTTATAAAACAGTTATATGTATTCTCACCCTAGTGAAAAACAGTAAAAAGGGGCTATGAAACTCACCAGAGTTAAGCAGGTAGCAAGCAATATCAAATATTAGCAAGTAGTGGGTGTTCTCGTTCCCGTGTGCAACCTCCTAACGCCCTAAACGTATGAGGTTGTATAAGTATGTTGAGTCACTGATCGTCATGCTCAAGATGGTCACTGATCTCAATGATCAAGGGGGAGACTTAGATAATATCTGCAGGCAGATTATTGATATCATCAGTCGCTGATAAGCGAAGTCACTGATGATAACCTGTTATCTCAAGTCTCTGACTCACTTACTGAAGATCTCTCTCTGAAGAAATGTTTCAAGTCAAGCTCCTGTTGCTGAAGTTTATGTTCGCTGATCTTCTATCTAGTCTGTGCTACTGAAAGAGAATGATGCTCAACTTTGTGTGTCGCTGATCATCATCAGCGAGAGCATCACTCTCTGAATATAAAGGTTGATTCATGTTGAAGATAATGTTGCTGAAGGTTCTCTTGTCGCTGATTGTATCTTAGACCAGTAGAAGAAGAATTTATAAAGATCAAAGACTCAACTATGTGTGTCGCTGATACTCATCTATCAGCGAGAGTCTCCAAGTCTTCTTGAGTTCTTTCATCTGCTGAATAAAAGAAGTCGCTGAAGTTTAGCTATTCAAGTCATTCTTTAGAGCATGTTAGCTCGCATCGAGAATGAGGAGGATTGATGTTTCTATCAGCGACTGCAGCATTAAATGCCGCATTAAATAAGAAGTCAACTTTCGGCGTTACCACGGCACCGCACGTGTTCCTCGTAACTTGTAAAGAGTAACGTGGAAGCTTTTGATTGGTCCATAGTACAAGGTGATATTTCCCAAGACAGAATGTCGTGCCATGATATATCACATCTCAACTACCTCTCCAATCAAGCAGCGACACGTGTCCATTAGATCCGGAAATCAAGGATTTCAGCGTCTATAAATAGCGTTGTATGTTGTACTTCATTTTGTGTCGATTACTTGTATTGTCACTTGTTTGTCAGTGACTAGTTTGTCTAAAATACAAGTAAACACCAGCGAGTAAACTAGTAGCGTGTTTGTCCACTACTAGCTTACTTCAGCGAGTGAGTAGTTAGCGTGTTTGTCCACTACTACTCATCTCTTGTACTAGCTGTATTGTTTGATTTAGATTAGCTTTGGCTAATCTATTCCGCAAATCAACATGAGATAAATTTTAGTAATAAAAGAATTTATCTTTCAGCTACATCTGTTTCAGCTTTTGAACTGTTTATCTCATATACATATCTGTGTTCACTTTGCTGCTACATCAATATGATTAAAAACTTGTTAAGCAAATATAATTCATTATAAAAGAAAAAGAAAAGTTTTTAATTGTATTCAACCCCCCCCTTCTACAATTAACTCACTGTTAACGATTCATAATCACTAACATAATAGTGATTAGGGACTCACAATTGGTATCAGAGCAGAGTTGGTTTTAAATATAATTTAACCAGATCTGCAATGGAATCCGTTAAATACAGTTGTGTTGATTCTGAGTACCAGAAGGGAAATGGCTCCACTACAAAACCCCCAGCATTTGACCCATCAAGAATTGAAACCTGGATGTCCAGGATGATGATGTTCTTAGACCTTGTTGATGATCGTCTCTGTTCCATAATAACTGACGGTCCTCACACTCCTACTGTCATTATTCCTGCTGTTGCAGCTACTACAACCACTCCTGCACTACCAGAAATGGTTATGCCAAAAAGGGAGGAACAATGGACAGATGAGGATAGGCGAATGGTTAGGCTGGATAAACAAGCTAAAATATACATAAGCATGTCACTCCCTGATGAAGTGTTTGAGTCTATTAGATTGTGCAGTACAGCGAAACACATGTGGGACACCTTAAGAAATATCTATATTGGAACCCCTGACATCATTCGCTGTAGAGAAGTTAATCTGACTCGTCAATATGAACTGTTTGCCATGGAACCCAATGAATCACTGGCCTCCACCTATACTAGATATCAAGCTTTAATAAATAAAATGGAAAAGGCTAATATAGGTAAAGATCAAAGATTTGTTGTTGAAAAATTTCTAGAACTACTACCTAGAAAAGTTTGGGGTACCATTGCAACATGTACTCGACAACGTAATGATTATACTTCTCTCAATCTAACTCAAGTTTATGGTATATTACTAAACTGGGAACAATCTGAAAAACAAGCTGACCAAAGCGAGCACATTCGTGCTGCTCTTGGCAATCAAAAGATTTCTAATGCCCTTGTAGCTGAGCTAGAAGAGATTGATCAAAGGCAGAAAGTTAAGATCACCCAGATGAGTTCAAAGTCACTGATTGCAGATGAGGAAGGTTGTGCTGCTGACAGCAAGTCTGAAGTCAGCTATGAAGAAGGACTGGAAAAGCTGGAAAGAGATATGGCCATGATGGTTGCAAACTTCAGAAAGAACTCAAGGTTCAACAAATTTGCTGGTGCAACATCTAGTGATATCTCAAAGTCAAAAGGTGACTGCTACAAATGTGGCAAACCTGGTCACTTTGCAGCTGAATGCAGATCCATAGCTGTCAATCCTCTCCCTGAACAAAGGCCCAGCTTCAGAAATGACAAGTATAACAAATACAAGTCAAAGTACAAGAAGCTGAAAGCTATGTCCAAAGCTGGTAAGAAGAAGGGAAAAGGATTTGTTGCTGAAGAAGGATCTTTCAGCGACTCCGACTCAACCTCATCATCTGATGAAGAAGAAGCTATGATATGCTTAGATAGAGATTACTGTCTAATGGCTGATGATGCTGACTTCCATGATAATATCAAAGAAGTTGCTAAGAAATGTTCAGCATCCGGCTGGGATCCAGAAACTCTCTACAAGGTACATTGTTTTAAATCAGCTTCAGTGACTGAAAAGGAGAATATCTTTGAGACTTTAATAGTTGATCTATCAAATGCTCATGATATTCAGAAAAGGCAAGAATGCATGATCAATGACTTAACATTTAAGCTTAAACTTCAAGAAGAAAATTTATTGAAAATGAAAAACCTGAAACTTGAACTTGATGCACAAATACATGCAAATCAAATGTGCATTCAAGAGAAAATAAGCTTTGAAACCAAATTTTCTCAACTCAATGAAGTTATAAAGTCATGGTGCAAATCTGCATTAAATGTGAACCAGTGTGTCAACAATCAAATTCCAAAACAAGTGAAAGCTATTTTGGGAGGTGATTATGACACTGCTGCTTCTCTAGCTGATGCCACAAGCATTGATCAAATATTCAAGCCTGATCAATCCCTTTCAAACTTTGTCTTTGAACCAATGTCAGTCTTCAGCGAGTCTAAACCAAATCACTTTGTTAAAAGCTCGCTGGTCACTGACAACTGTGAGATAACTGCAAGTATTGATGAACTGAAAGATCTGAGCATAAAAGATTCAACAATTAATCCAGTTCTCATCAGTACTATTGATCAAAAGTTATTCAGCAACCTCAGTTCTGACACTCCAGTGACTGATGATCTTATTATCAGTGACTTGGAGTTAAAGAAACAAACTGATACATTAAGTCTGAATTCTTTTAAATCTCAATCAAATAAGCTTGTTGAGCAAAAGAAATCTAGAGCCACAAATAAAAAATGCTACAAGTGTGGAAATAGACAACATGTGTCAACAGATTGTTCATCAGTACAAGTCCAACCATCCACCAGCAGTGAGTCAAGTGTTTTGCTGGTCAGTGGAAGCCAAGTTAAGGGCTTATCCACCATGAACCCATCTCAGGATGGGTTCATAAATTGAACTAATAATTTACTTCTGATGTAGGGCATTCTTAGAGAAACAATCTGGTATCTGGACAGTGGGTGTTCCAGACATATGACCGGATGTAAGTCCCTGCTCAGCGACTACCAGGATGAAAAAGGTCCTGATGTAGTTTTTGGTGACAACAACATTGGTAAGACCAGAGGGTATGGGGTCTTGACCAATGGAAATGTGATGTTTAAGAGGGTGGCATATGTTGAAGGACTGAAGCATAATCTATTAAGCATCAGTCAGTTCTGCGATGCCAAGAATAAAGTGCTGTTTGATCATGAAGCTGGAGTTGTTTACAACAAAAATGGAAGTGCTGTTCTGGGTGCTCAAAGAAAAGGAAATACATATGTGGTCAATATGGACTCAGCACAATCAGGAACATGCTTTTATTCCAGAACTGTTTCAGAAGAAAAATGGTTATGGCATAAGCGACTTTCTCACCTGAATTTCAAGGCCATCAGCAAGCTCAGCAGGTATAGCTTGGTAAATGGTCTTCCAAAGCTCACTTTTGACAAAGACAAGCTTTGTTCAGCATGTGAGAAGGGAAAGCATCACAGCTCTTCTTTCAAAAGCAAGCAAACATCTTCAGTGACAGAATGCTTTCAACTGATGCATATGGATCTATTTGGTCCAGTGAGTTCTCCTAGTCTTGGTGGTAAAAGGTACTGCTTGGTAATTGTAGATGAATATTCCAGATATACTTGGGTATTCTTCCTCAAAGCCAAAAGTGATGCAACACAGGAAATTATATCCTTTATCAAAAAGATGGAAAACTTAAATGATTGCTCAGTTAAACATTTAAGAAGTGATAATGGCACTGAATTCAGAAATATTGACCTTGAAAGTTTCTGTGATTCAAAAGGTATTTCTCAAAATTTCTCTGCACCAAGAACACCTCAACAGAATGGTGTTGCAGAAAGGAGAAATAGAACCTTGATTGAATCTGCAAGGTCAATGCTCATAGATGCTGGTCTTAAGACCTACTTCTGGGCTGAAGCAGTTAACACTGCCTGCTACACCCAGAACAGGTCTCTGATTGTCAAGAGACATAAGAAGACAGCCTATGAGGTGCTAAGGGGGAGAAAACCTGACATAAGTTTTCTTCATGTTTTTGGCAGTACCTGCTATGTCTTAAACAAAAGAGATCACCTAGGGAAGTTTGACCCCAAAGCTGATGAAGGTACATTTGTTGGTTACTCAATCATTTCAAAAGCTTTCAGAGTTTACAATAAAAGAAGGGAATGTATTGAAGAATCAATGGATGTCACCTTTGATGAATCTCATGATGAATCACTCACTGATCCAAAGGATTATGAAAACCTCATTTTTAATTCAATCAGTGATCACAAGCATGAGGTTCATCCATCAGATTCTGAAAGGGAAGATGATGACCCTGAAGATATTTCTGGCTCTACTTTAGCTGAGAATGATTCAGGAACTTCATCTTTGCCTACTGATATCCCATCATCATCATCTCATCTCTTGCATCAAAGTAATAACACTCATTTTCAAAATCAAAGCTTAAACATTGCCTCTAATGCTGATGTGTCTGGTGGATCACCTTTGAATAATCAAGTCACTGCTGAACCTCAGCGAGTGACTAAATGGACTAGACATATTAATAATCAATTGATTATTGGTGATCCTCAATCCAAAGTTCAGACCAGATCAGCATCTGCTAACTTTTGTTTGTTTGTAAGCTTTGTGTCACTGATTGAGCCCAAGAAAATTGATGAGGCACTCACTGATCATCACTGGATAGCTGCTATGCAAGATGAGCTATCTCAGTTTGAAAGGAATAAAGTGTGGAAGTTAGTACCTCAAGTAACTGGGAAATCTGTGATTGGAACAAGATGGGTGTTCAGAAACAAGATGGATGCTGATGGTGTTGTTATAAGAAATAAGGCTAGACTGGTTGCACAAGGTTACTGTCAGCAGGAAGGAATTGATTATGATGAAACCTTTGCACCAGTTGCTAGGCTTGAGGCAATCAGGTTGTTTTTAGCATATGCAGCTCACAAGAAGTTCAAGGTATATCAAATGGATGTGAAAAGTGCCTTCTTAAATGGCAAGCTGCAGGAAGAAGTGTATGTGAAGCAACCACCTGGATTCACTGATCCCAAGCATCCAGGTTATGTATATAAACTGGATAAAGCTTTATATGGACTAAAACAAGCTCCCAGAGCTTGGTATGACACTCTCTCTACCTTCTTAATAAACTGTGGGTATGTCAGAGGTAAGATTGACAGCACACTTTTTATCAAAAAGGATAAAAGAGATGTTATATTAGTCCAAATTTATGTTGATGATATTATTTTTGGGTCTACTAACAATGACATGTGCAAAGAGTTCAGTAATCTCATGACTAAAAGTTATGAAATGAGCATGATGGGTGAACTAACATTTTTCCTTGGTCTGCAAATAAAGCAAACCAACACTGGTATTTTCATAAACCAAGGAAAATATGTTAAAGATTTATTAAAGAAATTTGAATTCACCAACTGCTCATCCCTTGCCACACCAATGTCATCTGCAGTTAAATTACATGCTGATCCTGATGGTAAATCTGTAAACATCACTGCTTACAGAGGAATGATCGGGTCACTGCTGTATTTAACTGCTAGTAGACCAGACATTATGTTTTCCACTTGTCTATGTGCCAGATATCAAGCTGATCCAAAAGAATCCCATTTGCTCGCTGTCAAAAGAATATTCAGATATCTGAAGGGTACACCAAATCTTGGTCTCTGGTACCCATATGGTTCGGATTTCTCACTGAAAGGATATTCAGATTCTGATCATGCTGGATGCAAGATGGACAGAAAGAGCACCTCTGGTAGCTGTCAGTTTCTTGGAGAAAAGCTAGTAAGCTGGTCAAGCAAGAAACAGAACTCTGTCTCAACTTCTACTGCTGAGGCTGAATATGTAGCTGCTGGAGCCTGCACTGCTCAAATTCTGTGGATGAGAAATCAGCTCGCTGACTATGGGTTTAACTTTGAAAATGTTCCAATTTACTGTGACAGTCAAAGTGCCATTGCTATAGCCAACAATCCTGTGATGCACTCAAGGACAAAACATATTGATGTCAGATATCATTTCATCAGGGACCACGTCATGAAAGGTGACATTGAATTACATTTCATTCCAACTGATTACCAACTCGCTGATATTTTTACAAAACCTTTAGATGAGAAAAGATTCACCTTTCTCATCAGCGAGTTGGGCATGCTGAACCTGAATGATTAAAACCTGCTTGCTAAATGAAAAAGGTAGTCACTGCGTAAATAATTTATTTCTATTAACTCACTGATCTATTATTCTCACTGATACTGTCAGCAAGAACAATAAGTCAGCATAGTTATAAGAGATAAATTATATACTTGGTAACTGCACATGAAAATTCCTTATATCATAAAAATAAATTATATCTTATGATTTACATACTTGACTAGCTGATTAGATTTGTATTCTAAGTTGAAATTCAATCAGCGACATCAAATGTGAAACATAACTTCTATTTTATTTTAGGATATAACTTATTTTCATCTCGCTGGAACACAATGTATCAGCGAAAGTTTCACTTTAATATTGCATTTATTTCGACATATATTCCTTACATTTAATACCTTGTATTTAATATGTAACGATTTATATTCCTCATAAATACAAATATTAAAATATCTTATGGGAACTCGAAAAGGTACACTTTTTCTGACACCTCGTATACCTTTTCCGGCGCACCTCTCCCATCAACATTTAATGTTACCACCCCTCACCATCATCAACCTGCTCCACTACCACCAACCACTATTATTTTATTATTTCTTTTTACCTTTTTGACCACGTATATACTCGTTATAACCACATATTTTTTTTTCACCAGCGACTGTATATAAGCAGCGAAACCCCCACCGTTTCATTCTTTACGCTCTCAAACTTTTTAAACTTCATCTTCCTCATATTTTTTCTCTGCAAATTTCTTACCTTTCAACTTTCTATTTTTTTTTCAAAAATGGCAAGGACTAAATTTTTTAATAACTCCTATACTCCTACCCCAGAGATTCAAGCTCTTCGAGCCTCTGCGGTCAGCGAGACCCTTGTCGTTACAGTTCCCAAATCTAACTATTTGGGAAATGTAACCTGTACAAAACCTGAGTATGCGGAGGTAATAAACTTTTTGAAAAACCATTTTATCCTCCCTGCTCTTACCTTGTCTCCTGGGGAGATGAACCCAGAATGGCTCAGTGAGTTTTGGTTTACCTGCACCCACTCAGTTGTCTCTGGTGTTTCTCAACTCCAGGGTTTTATTGACAATGGTACCAAACCTATCATAATAACTGCCAACACCATTCGCTCTATCTTACAACTGCCGACCTACGAGTCATATGAGTCACTGCCAGAGAGCGACGTTGCCAAACAAGGCCTCGTCGAGCTCACTGCGATTGAGTGTAAATACTCAGTCGATGGCAGTGGCAATCGTAAGTACTCTACGGTCCATAAAACTAAAATGGATGGTGTTTGGAATGCCCTTTTTACTAATTTTATTCAATCTTTGGGCACAAAATCAGGGAGCTATGATCAATTCAGCTCCCTGGAAGCTCAGATCAGTTGGTCACTGGTCAACTCTCTACGAGTTGATTATGCAAGTGTGATCTTCAATGAACTGATCACCAAGGTCGCTGAGCCTGCCAGGGCAAAATATGTACCTTACCCTAGGTACCTCTCACTGATCTTCAGGGATCAGTTTGATGCCTATGATAGGGTATCATTTCAGGGTTTTGAGCCCACTCTGGTAGGATCTCAAATTTTCGCAAAACCAGCGACTGCGGTTCTACCTGCTTTTATGAAGCATCCGGGGATCCTTGCACCCCAGCCTGTAACTGCTGTACATATGTCAGTTCCTGCCCCCTCATCGACCACGTCACTGACCACACCCCCAGTGACTACTGTTGGTCAACCACCAATCAAGAAACCACCAACTGCTCCCAAGAAAAAATCCAAATTAGGGTCCCTGACATTAAAGGATCAGGGACGTAGCAAAAAGAAGACATCTACGGATGCCAGTGGTGCATCAGTGACTGTACGTTCAGTTACTGAGGGCACCACTGCTGAACCCTTAGCCTTAACTGCTTCACTAGACTCCCGAAAGTCCAGTGACTCTACAAAGGGAAACTTACAGACAGCTGCAGTGGATCAAACCACTGTTGGCAGTGATTCGGGTGCACCCCACACCCTCAGCTTGAGTCAACCCAGCCACTTGTCATCCTCACAAAAGGATGACATTTCATTCAAAGGGCAAGTGACATCAGTGAGTGATAACACACTCATAGCTGATGTCACACCACTGGCTACAGACCCGGGCCAACTCTTATCTATCACTGCACCGACTGCCAATGTCTCACCACTGACCCATGGTGAGATACAGGTCGCCACTTCTATTTCCAATGAACCACCAGCTAAATCACAAGCTGATGATGAGGAAATCATGCCCATGGACACTTCTGAGGACACCCAACCCATTCCTCCACCTACCTCCAACTCACCCATCAGAGAGCTTACCCCCACATCTTTCTCCAGTGACAACATCCAAGCTGCTGCTGATCAGACCACACCCCCTGATCATGTAGCCCAATCTACACCTACCCCCATTATTAATACCCAAACTACTCCCCCAAACACCTCCACTCACTCCACATCAGATCAGCTACTGATGGAGTACATTGCCCAATCCCAAACCCAAATTAAGATGCTCACTGAAGACCGTGAGGCACTTATTGGCAATGTCTCTGTCCTCCAAAAAGCTGTTGCTGCTCTCACTGATGTGTATAACTCCATTGAACCATGGAGTGCATCTGTTAGTGAGAGGGTCCAAACAGTAGCTGATGCCAGTGCTGCTATAAACCATGCAGTCACTGAGCTAGCCTCCACTTCCAACACAAACTTCACCAATCATGCTGCTGCTATTGCTCAGCTAACCACCAACCAAAATGACCTAGCCATCTCTGTATCCAACTACCTTTATAACACTGACAAAGTTATTAAGGTGCTTCCACAGGTTGTTTCACAGCTCACAACGACTAGAGCTGAGGTCGCTGCCCTGCGTGAGGAAAACGCAAACTTCACAGATCAGATACTTAGGGTAGTTGATCAGTTTGAGCGAACCAGTCAGGGGGAGAGTGAAGAAGAAGATTTGGTCTCTGATCCAGAGATGCCCCGAAAAATGACTGATCCGCTATCAAACAAGGCTCACAGGGACATAGTGCTCACTACCTATGCACTTCGTCCTATTGCTGAGCAACCTGAGCTGGAGGCCCTTGCAGTTGCTGAACTGCATTGGGTGGATATGGAGATAGCTACTGATATTGTGGCTGTCGCTGAAAGCTTTCCTGAGTTCAGTGCTGAAGAGCTCAGGAACTATAATGGGCTGATACAGCAATGGGCAGTGGATGATATTGCTAGGATTGAGGGTACCTCAGTGAGCTACGAATTGGCTCGCTGGGAATGGATGAATAGGGATGTAGTAGCTGATGCATCTGATGATGAGGAGGATGATACCATCATGCATGATGCTGATGATAATGATGATGATAACAATGATGATGGCCAGGGAGGTGGTCATGGAAATGGTCAGGACTCAGATGATGAAGATGACATAAAAATGGAGGATCAGCAACCCATATCATCTGTTATGAAAAGAAAAAGGACCAGTGACACCTCTCCTGCATCTACTCCTCCATCAAAGAAACAACAGGTCAGTAATCCTCAATTACATACTGTCATATCTGAGGTAGCTGCACCTTCTTCTCCATCAGCAACCCTAAACCTAACCTCACCTACAGCAACTACAACCACAACAACCCAAACAGTCCAAATAACCACAACACCAATCTCCACAGCAACTCCTTCCAACACTACCACATCAGATACCTCTCCCACAGCATGCCTTTCCTCTGACTCAGCCTCAGATACCCCTTGTCCTGATGAAACAAAAGATCAGAGAATTGCCAGAAAGATAAAGGCAAGACAGGACAGGGAGCAAGAAATGATACTACAAATAACCTTTCAGGCTGAGTTGAGAGAAGAACAAGAAAGGAAAAGGTTGCTGAAAGAGCAATCAGATGCTGACAGAGCGTACCTACTGGAATTGAGCTCCAAAGATGCCAATGAAAGGGCCAGACTTCTTAAGCAAAAGAAAGATCAAGAAGAGTCTGATGCTGCAATTGCCAGGGTACTTGCTGAGATAGAAAAGAGTGAGCTAGAGCAACATAAACTGAAAAGATCAGCTAGCAAGAGCTCTAAAAAGAAAGGGGGAGCTGTCAAAACAGCAGTGGATAGAAAGTGGGATGAGATTGATAGAAAAAGATTTGCTGCCAGAATGACAGGGAGATCGAACCCTGCACCTATCACCAAGGTCAAGCTGAAAAAGTCAAGGAACCAATCTCAACCTCAGCTACTTATACAAAGAGGTTCAGAGACTCAATCAATGCTACTTGATCAAGTATGCAAGCTGCACAGAGAAGAATGGAATGAAATAAGGCTTGCTATCAGCCACTCTACAAGTGCAGCTAAGATTGATGTTATGAAGGAGATTGATAGGCTTTATCAGAAAATGGTGTCGCTGCAACTCCTCAGACCAGAAGATACTGTCATACATGGTGAGGAAATTGTTCAGCCACCTAGTCCTAGGTATAGATCAGGTACCAGCAGCATCTATCGTATCCCCAACACTTCAAGGCTTAATCTATCTATCCCTGCTGGTGTGCCAAAGCTTGAAGGTCATGAGGTCACTGAAGGTGAAAAGGGTCTGGTATACAGGGACCTAAATGGTGCCCTTAGGTTTCAGAGAGAAGCTGAGCTTGAGAAGGTTGATCAAGAACAACTCATACACCTAATCAGGTCAGCCAGCATGCTTCCAACAGATTCAAAGATCAGAAAAGCTATTCTCGATGAAGCCTTGGCCAGAAAGTTCAGATACCTACCCTCCAAAGACAAATATGAACTTGAAGCTGAGCTTGGTATAGTAAAGGAAGAGGAGATGTGGAGAGATAAATAGATTAGACATTTTGTAATAGATAGCTTCTGTAAATAACTTGTTCTATGATATATATGAGGCTTCAATCAAGAAAATCTACAAGTGCAAGTCACTGGGCAACCTCCTATCAGAGACTCAAAATCTTTTCAACTACAAAAATTTACAAGGACAAGTCTCTGAACATTCAACTTATCAACAAAGTAAAAGAGAGATTATTGAGTTCAAAACCTACTGCAACCAGTTTGTCCAAGGGAGCTATGACTTAAACCATTTAGGGGGAGATTGTTGAGTCACTGATCGTCATGCTCAAGATGGTCACTGATCTCAATGATCAAGGGGGAGACTTAGATAATATCTGCAGGCAGATTATTGATATCATCAGTCGCTGATAAGCGAAGTCACTGATGATAACCTGTTATCTCAAGTCTCTGACTCACTTACTGAAGATCTCTCTCTGAAGAAATGTTTCAAGTCAAGCTCCTGTTGCTGAAGTTTATGTTCGCTGATCTTCTATCTAGTCTGTGCTACTGAAAGAGAATGATGCTCAACTTTGTGTGTCGCTGATCATCATCAGCGAGAGCATCACTCTCTGAATATAAAGGTTGATTCATGTTGAAGATAATGTTGCTGAAGGTTCTCTTGTCGCTGATTGTATCTTAGACCAGTAGAAGAAGAATTTATAAAGATCAAAGACTCAACTATGTGTGTCGCTGATACTCATCTATCAGCGAGAGTCTCCAAGTCTTCTTGAGTTCTTTCATCTGCTGAATAAAAGAAGTCGCTGAAGTTTAGCTATTCAAGTCATTCTTTAGAGCATGTTAGCTCGCATCGAGAATGAGGAGGATTGATGTTTCTATCAGCGACTGCAGCATTAAATGCCGCATTAAATAAGAAGTCAACTTTCGGCGTTACCACGGCACCGCACGTGTTCCTCGTAACTTGTAAAGAGTAACGTGGAAGCTTTTGATTGGTCCATAGTACAAGGTGATATTTCCCAAGACAGAATGTCGTGCCATGATATATCACATCTCAACTACCTCTCCAATCAAGCAGCGACACGTGTCCATTAGATCCGGAAATCAAGGATTTCAGCGTCTATAAATAGCGTTGTATGTTGTACTTCATTTTGTGTCGATTACTTGTATTGTCACTTGTTTGTCAGTGACTAGTTTGTCTAAAATACAAGTAAACACCAGCGAGTAAACTAGTAGCGTGTTTGTCCACTACTAGCTTACTTCAGCGAGTGAGTAGTTAGCGTGTTTGTCCACTACTACTCATCTCTTGTACTAGCTGTATTGTTTGATTTAGATTAGCTTTGGCTAATCTATTCCGCAAATCAACATGAGATAAATTTTAGTAATAAAAGAATTTATCTTTCAGCTACATCTATTTCAGCTTTTGAACTGTTTATCTCATATACATATCTGTGTTCACTTTGCTGCTACATCAATATGATTAAAAACTTGTTAAGCAAATATAATTCATTATAAAAGAAAAAGAAAAGTTTTTAATTGTATTCAACCCCCCCCCCCCTTCTACAATTAACTCACTGTTAACGATTCATAATCACTAACATAATAGTGATTAGGGACTCACAAAGTAGATGTCTCAAAAGACCATCTATAGCGATTGTATAAGTGGGGGTTAATGTCCACTTAAGCCAATCGGGTAGGTGGGGGTTTTATGTCCACCTAAAGCTAGTTCATCAACTAGTATGTCCAAATAAGTTGTTCAAGTTCGTTTATCAAAAACGCGTACGACCCGTTGGTGAAAGATTGTAATAATAATTCGTTAAGACATTATCATTATGATGTTGTATCGTGTGCTTACAAAGCATGTTTTATGTGTTACTGAGTTATATCGTATAAGTTTAGATGTTACATAAAGTTCAACACTTAGTGTGAAATCTAGTTTTAAAGTTTCTGTTTTAGGCATCATTTAGGGGCGACACTCAATGCGTCACTCAAGTAAGTGTCGCTATAGGCGACACTCGGTTGGTTAGCGGCACTAGGTTAAGTGTCGCATACAGGCGACACTGAGTAGCGTCACTAAGGGTAAGTGTCGGATGGGCGTCACTTGGTTATGGTGTCACTAAGGGTGAGTGACGCTAGATTAGAAATTTGAATAATTGGGCGGCACTAAGGGTAAGTGAAGCTAGATTAGGCGTCACTTGGGTAAGTGACGCTAGATTAGGCGTCACTTGGGTAAGTGTCGCTGGTTAGGCGACACTTGTGCCTGATCAGATTTCCAATTTTTAATCCAAGTGTTCTAAGTGTCGGTTTTTCATTCGGGAAACTTTCTAAGTTTAGTTTTTGGTCCAAGTTACTAACTAAGTCACCCTAACCCATTTTTGTTACCATTTTCCAAATATAGTAAGTTTTTAGAAATCGGGCCATTTTTGTTGACTTGGTCAAACTTACTCGGTTTGACCCGAAACTTTCACCCAACCCAAATATCAGTTTATAAAGTCCAAATAAAGTGTCGGTTCATGTCGGAGTTCACCGAAAGTTTCGGTTTTTATAAAAGTCTCAAAACTTCAAGTTTTCACATTTTCAACTTTTGTCGGTTTAGTTCGCCATTTGATTTCTACCATTTTTAGTCCACATCAAGTCTCAAAATTTTTAACAACTTATCATCATGGTTTCTATTCTAACATATAACTTTTACAGCAACTATAGTTTCCATTTACATAGGTAATTAATTTTGCTAAGGAACCGAACTCGGTTTTCGAATAAGTGCAGGTCAGACCCAAAGATCGGTTCGTAGTCAAAAATACGTACAGACCTGGAAAAAGTGTAAAACATGAAAGTTGTAGATATTTTCGATACACAAATTTTTTTTAAAAAGTTCGTTATCTAACTCTTCCTAGAACTCAAGTTATGGCCGATTTAGTGAGTTGTGTTTTCTGAGACAGATTATGCATGTTCTTGTATAATGTATAAAAACGATTTTTAACCTTTAATTTGGACATAATCAAGTTAGATGAGCTAGATAATATATAAATAAACATTATGTAAGTAAGCCTAATGAAGAGTTCAGGGAATTTATACCAAGAAAGTGATGGAGAAACTAGAGGAAGATGAAGATGATGATGTTCTTGAGTTTAGCTCCTTTTTCTTCTTCAAGCTCTTGATTTATCTTGATGAATGATGATGGATGATGATTATTTGGGTGTTTGAGGGCTGTGGAAATCAGTATTTTTGAGAGAGGAAAGAGATGAAGTCTTGAAAGAAAATGAGAAATGAAAGAGTTGCATGAGGCTTGGTTGGTGTAAGGCAAGGAGATGCAATCATCATTTTGCATGAAGATTGAGTGGAGAGGGTGGGAGGTGGGCATGTGGCACATGGGGGGCCCGGCCTAGGGGGCCCACACAAGGGTATTTTGGTCATTTTCTTGTTTCCAATTTAATTTGTCGCGTTTTACGTTCGTTTACTCGGTTGGTTTGGTGTTTATGTATACGTTAATCGTTTAATACGCGTATTTAAGTAACGATTTAAATCTTGATATTTTTACTTGAAATGTTTAATATTACTACTTGAAAACATTTATAAAAATGTTACGTTTATTTATCGGTCTCGATTTGCATGCTTGTATTACGGATGCTTAATCGCGTAATGTTTTAATTAGACGTTTTTATCGACGAATCATTATACGATGTTTTCAATAATAATTTCATACAAATAATGTATTTTAAACTATAAAAATATATTTTGACTTTCATTCAGTTGTCAGGTGCGTTTCGCACGTTTTCGTTGCGTTTATGTTATTTTATATGATACTAATAATTCGCTAAATATTATTACCATAATATTTGTAAGTTTTTGAGTTTCTTAAATAATTTCGTATAATTTAATATTTTGTTCAAAAACGTCCGTTTTTATACCGTGTCGGACTTCGTCCGGTTGTTTTGCACAATTTCACCAAATTGCGTAAGCGTAATTACAACTTATTACGTAGCGTAATGTAAATCAATTACGGAGGTGTATATTCTCATAAAATATACAAATAGTTACAAGTAATTACAAGTATTTAGCCTAAAACTAAACTAAACACACGTAATTAGGGTTTCTATAGGGTTAATCAGTAACCCTAAATTGTCGGGTGTCACATCCAGGGGTAATCCTACTCCGTCTTTGTACCTGAGATACAAAGCTAAAAAGGTCAACCAAAAAGGTTGGTGAATCTTACAGGTTTAGTAATAAGTAATCATTATGAACCACAAGTATGTACCAGTATTGCTATCAGCAAAATAAG
Source organism: Pseudognaphalium luteoalbum (assembly GCA_963422505.1). Classification (NCBI taxonomy): domain Eukaryota; kingdom Viridiplantae; phylum Streptophyta; class Magnoliopsida; order Asterales; family Asteraceae; genus Pseudognaphalium; species Pseudognaphalium luteoalbum. The sequence goes on from OY730194.1 coordinate 42,533,617, forward strand.
TAAATCAGTAAATAATCACAAGTGCCATGAGCTCACAAGTTGAAGCTTAACAGTGTAGTGTGAATGGTACAATCAAGTACAGTATCACGTACCCCCGTGAGTGCTATCCGAACACTCATATGTAACAAGTATCAAAAGCCAGTTTCTACGGAACGGTTCGTGGTAGCGCTACTACCCCGGGCAGGGATTGTCAATCCCGAATGGATCCATCCTACTAATACTCGCGCTTAAGTCTATAACTAACAACTTATGATAGGAGGTTTTCAGTGGATAAACAGTAACTCATGCGTTGTGTGTAAAAAGTAATGAAATCAGTTTAGTACATCGTGTTCATATGTAAAACAGTTGCTAAGTATCTCACCCCAAAGTATAAAAATAGTAAAAATGGGGTTGTAAGACTCACCTGAGTCTAGCAAGTATGTAGGCGAAATCAAGTAAGTAAAGCGGATGTAAGTCCGTGTATCGGTTCTCAGAACCCTGCAACCTTCTGGCGTTCGAAACGCACAAGGTTGTAAGTAAATAAGTAAATAAGTTGGTGTCCTGAATGATCACCCATGCTAGTTGTCCACTCAACTAGAAAATGTCCAAGTGTTTGTTTGTATGTTTGTAATCGTTTGAGTTTGAAATCAATTATGGCCTGTTGGTGACGGTTTGTAACAATAATCCAAAAGTGTTATTATTATATGTATTGTCGTATCGAGTTTCGTTATTTGTAAGTGTTCAACACTTAGTTGTGGAAAGTATTTACAAGTTCCTGGATGACGGGGGTCCGGGGGCAGCGCCCCTGGTAGCGGGGTTCAAGGGGCGGCAACCCCTGGCTGGGGTCGAGCTGCCAGGTCAGCTTGGAAAATTTTTATTTCTACTACATTGCTTTGGTAAAAATCGCATCTGGAATTTAAAATCGGGAAAATTTGATCTAGTCTGGCTGCGGACAGAAATGGTGTTGCGAACTGAGTTTGCGGTGCGAGCTGAGACTCAGTTCGCAAGGTAAGGTGGGCTGCGAATCGAGTTGAGTTCGCAGGTCAAGTCAGTTCGCAGGTCAATTCGCAAAGATCTCAACTCCCAAGTCGAGTTCGACTCGCAAAGCAGTAGGCTGCGAACTGAGTTCGGTTCGCAGCATAAGGTTCGGTTCGCAAAACTCGACTCACAGGTCGGTTCGCAGGTCGACTCGCAAGTCAGTTCGGTTCGCAGTTTGACTTCGCGAGTCAAAGTCAACTCGCAAAACTCAGTTCGCAGATCAGGGTTGCGAACTGAGTTGGATCTCGGTTCGCAAAATGAGCTGTTCGCGAATTTTGTGTGGGTTTCAGTTTTTAAAACGTTTTTAATGAGGTTTTTGGACATAATCTTGTTGGGTAAATGTTCTAGCATGTAAATCAAAGATTTACAAGTAATTTAAAAGAGCTTTCAAGGATTCTTACCAAGAAATCGAAAATGGAGGAGATGGGGAGATGAAGATGAAGTTCTTGATGCTCCTTGCTTCCTTGTGATGATGATGGCTAATTTAATGGTGATGGTGTTGCTGATTTCCTCAGTTTTTAGAGAGAGAGGTACGAAAATGAGTAGAGAGAGAGAGAGAGAGAGATGAGATGATTTTTGATGAAGGTTGTGTATGTGAAATGAGGTGAGTGAAGAAGGAGAAGGGAAGAAAAGGGAAAAGGGGTCTTGGGTCGGTTTGGGTCGGGTTCGCGGGTTAGGGCCGACCCGCTTGCTGGTTTAGGCTTGTGGATTCGTTTCTTAATTTGCGTTACGTTCGTTAGTCGTCTAAGTGTTGTTTCGCGTTATGTGTTAAAGTATATCCGAAATATTTTTAACTGAAGTATTTTATCGAAATACTTAATAATGGGTTATAAAAATATGATTTGATTTATTTCCTTTTGTTGGGCGTGTTTCGTGTGCTTTCGTCGCGTTTAGAGCGTTTTAGAAAATACGGAATACGTGTAATGTATTTTCTCAATATATAATGCAAATAATGTTTGTTTGGATAATTCCACATTATTTAAAAGGTTTTATCACCAACGTCCAGGTTAACTCGTGTCGGACTTAGTCCGGTTAAATCACACTATTTAAATCAAATCGCGTACGCATATATATATATATATATATATATATATATATATATATAAATCTCGTTACATATATACAAATAGAGTCTGTAATTAGTCCTATTATATACTAACCACAGGTAGTTACACGTAATTAGGCAAAATTAATCATCCTAATTAGGCAGGTGTTACACTTAGATCCTCAAACATTGTATCAAAATGACCCCAGGACTTTCCAACCACATCCATGCCAACCTTTTCATCCCCAACCACTTGAAATCTTCCCACACTCACCTCACCCTGTAAGTATACCACAACCCTATGAGAATCCTGACTTGATAGATACACCCTTAGCCTGTCTCAGCAGTAATGCTGCTTTCTTACCTCCTTCCGAATCACTTGAAGAAATGATTAAAGAACAAGAAAACATACTTAGAAGTTTTACTTATAATATGTCTAAAATCTTTACTGAACTACCAACACAAGCCCAAGAGAGTAGTGAGGAGATTAGTAATCAAGCTAGAGCCAACTCTAGGATACAGAAAGTTGAGAGACACACACACACTCCATATCTATTACACCCGACACAGACTTACATTCTCATGAGTTCGGTTGCAATATCCCTTCAACTCCCACACCAACCCCATTTTCTAAACCTTCACATTCACCTATTCCCGACCTATCAACATCAAAGACCGACGGAGGGTTTGTTCTTTAAGAACATTCCGAACCACTGCAACTCAAAACTTTCGGCCGGAGTAACGAGGATGACGAAGAGATCGAGATGGAAAGCCCGAATTTGGAGATTTACATAGAAGACTCAGCTTCACATGGACTGAAGGAATACATACCGACTCTATGTAGTGAGCTCATTCAAACTGATATGGTTGAACACGTCCCACAACCAGTTGTGGTTGACTGTATCTCAAAAATCCCTTTGATTGATTCACTTCTTGATCTAATAGACTTTACTAGTACCTTAAAGGAGACAAACACCCAAGTATTTGATGATAACGTTGCTACGAGATTGGAGACGCTAATGGACATTGTCCCACCTCCATGCCCAGAGTACAACATTATCATCCAACCAAAGGCTTTAGGAAATAAGGTGGGTTGTGCATCAAGAGCACCCTACAAACCATCTCTCCATTACATAATGACATACACGTCGTGGAGTGATGAGGACCTCTTTGACCAACCCGAACAACCCAAAACTCAAGAGGTAGAAAAAGTCGAGAGCTTTATTTTACCTCAAGTAAAACAAATAACTCACTTTATCATGCATATTCCACTGATTGGACATACCATGACCATAGTCCACTTTAATCCCCTAGGTATGTACCAATATTACCACTTGTGTCTACCGATGGATGCAAGGGAGCCCCCTAGATTTCCCAAGAAATAGGTTTGGAGTCAAGCTAGTGACTCGAACAAAAACAAGCGCTTCTCGGAAGGCAACCCGTGTCTAACATAGGATTATCAGTAGTAGTTAAAGTAGTTTAAGTAATGAACTAACTCCCATAAGTAGAAATGAAGCCCTGGAATAAATGTTTAAAGTTTCTCAGATTTTTATGATTGTTTTTAACATGACTTGAAATTTAATTTCTCATATGCATTGAAGTCTTTTGTTAAAACCTTAAAATCTTCCTTCTCCCACTTGTTTGAACTTCACCATTACTAATAGATCTCAAAATTCACAAACATCCTTTTACTCACAAATGCTAGCAACACAAATGCACCCACACTCACGTGTAATGAGGTATTTGCATATATACATGAGACCTTTTAATGCTTTATCTGATAATATAGTCTGTATGTCAATATGTGAATCATGCCCTAACTCATTGATGAATGTGTGCTTTAGATACGCCTGTATGTCAATATTTACATGTGAACACGAGTACTAAATCTCGCTATATTCTGCATGAGCTATTTGCTAATCATTTTAAAGTCCTCTACGATCATAGTTTGGTAATACTTTTGTAGCGTGAATGTTAGTGTATGGTACCATATGGGATTGACAATCCCCGTCCGGGTTAGCAAGCAGTAACTGGTCAAACAGACGTATTATAATTTGTTCATACGAGTGTACATTAGGCACTCGCAGGGAGGCACCCTCGCTCAAGCACTTGGTTGTGATCCTGACACCTCAGTTAAGATCAGACTATGACCTCATGACAGACATATACATCGTTTGATTGATTTCAAACATATTACTTAAATCTTGTGGTTCACACACACTGCTTTAACATAAATAAACTTGTGAACTCACTAGCTTTTAGCTGACCTTTTAGTATGTATTCTCAGGTACACAGCAGTAGTAGATCTGCTCAGAATTATATAGTTCGAGTCGCATACAGACATCCGGAGATTCCCTTGCATTTCTATATTTTGTACAATTTGATATGCCCTAGAATCTCTAAACATTTGAAATACGAGCTTTTGTAAGTATTATACATTATAAAACTTTTATATTATCAATGTATTTGTAAACAACGCATATAGAGTCGTTCATTATATATCTTTGTGCTTTGATTACCTTGATTAGTCACACCCGATGTATGCTTCCGCTAATCGGAATTTGAGGGTGCGACAGAAAAGGAGAATCAATGGAATGATTTCTAGCTTAAATTAAAAATTGATTTAATGATTTGGTGAGGATTAGTTTATTCCTGCGATTTTTAGGTCTCACAAATTTTGTCTGAAAAGTTTAAGAAGGAACGTATGAGTATTCTCAAATAATGAGGAAGTAATATAATTATTTCCCTCTAATTCTCATTGTCTAGAACTGGGAAACCATTTACGGTTCTATTATTTTATTAGACTTATAGTTGTAATAATTTAAAACAACTATTTATTTATTTCACAATTTAATACCTAACGTGTATGTTAAAAAGTAGTCTAAGATGGTAAGATTTTTTATTTAATCAAAACCATAATAAAAATGGGAGGTGATAAATACAACACATAAATTGTTTTCTACATCAAATATTTTGACATTTAAAGCTCACTATACAAGTATATAATAACATAGTTTTGGTACATGAATTATATAATTTATTGTATTTATCAATTCCCTCAATCAAATACACTGTCTAAAATTCAAATTTTTTGATAACACAAAAAAAAAAAGTTAATTTGAATTTTAACTAAAACTATATCGTGCACTTTGATTTATCATACACTTAGATTCCATCCAAAACAACTCAAAATGACTAGAGAAAATTACATAAAGCATCCTTATAGTTTTCTTCAAATTTTACTCGCAGTCCTTTAATTAATTTAATTACACACATGATCATTTCTTTTGAATCTTGTTACGTCAATAGTCATTTACACTAACGATTGTTAGCTTTCAATTAAAAAAGGACCATACGTTTAAAAATTTATATTCATCCACATTATTTTAGTTTCATCTACAATTTTTGAGTAAAGTATAAATAATAAAATCTAATATATGTGTGTACATAATACTATTTTCATTTCTCTCATTTTATTCATCATCAAATCTGGTCCTATTCTCCTCTAAAACATCAAATTTTATATTCAACCACTCAAATTCACCATCATTTTTCTCTACACGCGCGCACACACACACACACACATACACACACACACACACATGGTTCCTTTTTAATGAAAAGTTAACAATCGTTAGTGTAAATGACTATTGACGTAACAAGTTTTAAGAGAAATGATGATATGTGTAATTGAATTAGTTAAAGGACTACGAGTGAAATTTTGGATCAAACCATAAGGATGGTTTATGTAATTTTCACAAATGATTATAACAACAAATTAACTAACAACCTAATGATTCAACATTGGGTACCGTATCATATAAGCCCAACACAAAACAAAATCATGCAATCACCCGAAGCATTATAACAGTTGAAATTTTCATCCGACGACCTTAACCCCTAAGATAAAACCCTCCCGGAACTTCAAATAAATAGTATCAAAGACACACCGAGACCAAGTGGAAGTATTTTGAGGTGTAATGATAGTTAATAAAGAACCCGTGATTATTACGCCACATATGGAAATGCCTATACAAGACATGAAATATCCAAAACTAAAACTACTGAACTAAACCACTTGAAACCTCTGGCAATTATTGACCAGTGGTGGATCCAGGAAATTACTGACCAGTGGTAATTACTGACTAGTGGCGGATCCAAGAAATGTTTTTATAGTGGGCATTAATTTGTCGGATAATGCGGTTGGTTGGATAACGGGGTGAAATATTAAACCGGGCAATTTTATAATATACGCTAAAAGGGGTCGGGTAATTGTTAATTACCCCTTAATATCAATTAGCAAAGACCATGAATAGTAAATATTTTATCCTTTTGTACTTTACATGTATACTCTTAAGATCAATTAGCAATGACTATGAATAGTAAATATTCAGTCCTTTTGTACTTTACATATATAATTTAATAATAGATTTTGCAAAGTCTTACTTATATGGTATTTGGGTCAAGTGGTTAGCAAGTGTTCAATTAAAAAGAATAATGCAAGTTCAAATCTTGGAGTGTCATTTTGAATTTATATATTTTAATTCTGATTTTTGAAACAATCTATGGACTTTATAAATATAAAAAAAAATCTTAATTTCTATAATATCTTGATGTAAAATTAAAATTTATTCTTGGACTTTTTCGCTTAAGAAAAAAACATAATCTTTGATGATTTAGTTATATATGTAGTCTAATGTGTCTTTGCTTTATTTTACCCTTTACCTTTTATTTGATATTCATAGTTGCCTAAATATATATAACTCGGTAATTGTTGAAGGTAATAAGCATAATGTTAAAGTGACTTATAAATTGGTATACGATCTAAAAGTTGTAAATACCTTTTAAAGTTAAGTTTACTGCACACACAATCATATCAAATTTATAGATTTGTCTCAAGCGAAAGTTAAACTCATAATTCAACGATGATAAATACATTTTGATACCATCATGCACGTTTATCAAATTGATGTGAACAATAGTATTTCCTGGCGCGAAGCGTGGGCAAATAAAACCTAGTTAGAAATCAATCAAAGTATTTTAACACATTAGAGTTGGAGGTTAGAGTAAATTAAAAGCTTCTTGTTATTTTTAATGCTACCGAGGGCAATTAGTTTTCTTAGTGTAACACCCCCAAATTTACTGTTGGCGGAAGCATGCTTTGGGGTGCTACTAATCAATAATCACAACACATAAGATAATAATGAACGACATCTACATGTGTCGTTTTGATAAAAATACGTTAATGTCATAAAAGATAGATATTGTTTACAAAAGCTTTGAGTTCACATGAGTTCTTTGAGAGATTCTAATACATATCTAATTTATACAAAATATAAAAATGCAGTGAAATCTCTTGATGTTACATGTTTGCATGTGACTCAAGCTAAGTTATCCTAAGTGGGCAGTCCTACTACTGCTGATCACCTGAGAATACATGTAAAAATTGATCAGCTAAAAGCTGGTGAGCTCACAGGTTTAATTGATACAAATTAATGTATGTTACACAAGATTTAAGTATAATGATTTGCAATCAAGCAAATAAATAATGTATATATCACTGTCATGAGCACATAGTCTGAGCTTAACTGTGGTGTCAGGATCCACATTCAAGGACCTGATCGAGGGTGCCTCCCTGAGAGTGCCTAATCTAGACTCTATTGAACAAATGCTAATGCGTCCGTTTGACCAGTTGTGTAACACCCGCCAAATTAGGACTAGTGATTAGTGCCTAATCCTTTGTTAATACATGTAATTAGTTCGGTTTTAGGCTAATTAATGTATCGAAATATATATTGATGAATATATATACAATATGCGATTTGATTAAATCGTACAAGTTATAAATCGAATACAATTCGATTCAATTAATACGGATGTTGGTGAACATTTCATTAAATAACATGACATTATTTAATAACCCGATTTTAACCAAAATATTATTTAAATAATATTCCAACTTAAATTCGTATCATACAAACAAGGAGTACGCGATTAAAATATTAAGCGCGCAAACAATCAAAACGAGAGTAAATTATACCTTGTAATTCACTTACTAAATATTTGATAAAATACTTCAAACAAAATGTTTATAAAATATTTGTATTTTGAAACGTATATTTAAAAGTGTAAAATAAATAATAAAACGTTTAAACAATCGGAAAACGAACACCGCACGGAGCGCAAGCGCATGGGCGAAAAAGGAGGAGGCTTTACCAAAACCCCCTCCCTTCCCTCCTTTTTCCTCATTTCCATCTTCCCTCTCTCTCTCTCTCTTCCTTTCTTTTTCTCTCTTTCTTTCAAGAAAACCACCACCACCACCACCTCTTTAATCATCAAAATAGCACCACCACACATACTCGGATTGTCTCGCTCGTTTGGAAGAAAAGATTCACGGAGTCACGATCTACATTTCCATCTTTTCGAAATCCCTCCGCGTAAACTTGTAAGATTCCCGACAAATCTTGAAACTCTTAGATTTTGTATATTTTTACTTGAAAGTTGTTTATTTAGCTTTGAAATGTCCATTTAAGGGTTGGGTAAAAGAATCGGACCAAACGGAAACCGAAAAATGCATTTTTGGCTCAAAATCCGTCGAACAGACGTAAGTGTCGCATAGGCCAGACCAGTATAGCGTCACTTCGTGCGTCACATAAGTGCCACATCAAGTGACGCATAAAACCCTAAATTTGCGTCACTTGCCAAAGTGCCGCATAAAATCCCTTTTTCCCGACACTTACATTCGTCACTTGTCCAGTGATGCCCAACACCACTTACCGACACTCCTCACGACACTTGCCTAAGTGTCGCTTATAATTGAACTTTGACTCCATCCGTCACTCGCCTAGTGACGCCTAGAACCCTTACCCGACACTAACACCCGACACTACCTAAGTGACGCCTCATCATGCATCACTTCCCTAAGTGACGCCTTTAACTCAGATTTTACCATTTCATGCGTCACTTCTTAAGTGATGCCTAAACCCTTAAGTATCGCATCAAGTGACGCTAAAAACAGACTGTTTGCAACTCTTTTTCACACTAGCTATTGAACTTCTATAACCACAAACCTTTATACGATGCGACTTCTAAAACACATTGGAACATGTTTTCAAGCATAACACTTCGAAATCATAATGATAAAGATAATATTATTATTACAAACAATCACCAACAGGCCGTACGTATTTTTCAAATACTTAAACAAATCAACCAAATCGTAGTAATTTGGACATTCTAGTTGGACAAACAACTACAAGGGTGATCTTTGAGATACCCAATCATGTTTATAACCATCGCGTGTCGTGGACATCCTCAGGTTACGAGTCTTCGGACAATCACTAATCGGCTAATCAAGCTCACGTTTATTGATTAAATGCTTCAAGACTCAGGTGAGTCTCATGGCCCTTCTTTTACTGTTTTTACTCAGGGGTGTGATTCATTGCTTATTTTAACATGTGAACGCAACTACAAACATTTTCATACATGAGTTCTACACAACTAATCATTTCAAAGTCCTCCGTCAGCATAGTTTGGTAATACGTTGTAGCATGAATATTAGTATATGATATCATATATGATTGACCCTCCTCGTCTGGGTTAGCATGAACTAACTGGGTAAACGGATGTACTAATATTTGTTCAGACGAGTGTTGATTAGGCACTCGTGGAGGCACCTCGATCAGGTCCTTAAAGGTGGATCCTGACCCCTCGAGTTAAGCTCAGACTAAGTGCTCATGGTTGTATACTTTATCATTATCTTTATTTGCTGGATGCAAATCAGTACTTAAATCTTGCGGTTCATACGACATTATTTGATACTCAAACCTGTGAGCTCACCAACGTTAGCTGACCCATTTTAGCATGTATCACAGGTACTCAGCAGTAGATTTGGACTGCCCTCAGAATTACTATAGCTCGAGTCAGCATACAGACAATAGAGATTTCATTGCATTAATATATTTTGTACAAGTATTTATGTATCGAAATCTCTCATTTAATCGAACACGAGCTATGTACGGATTCAGCTGTTGCAAATATTTTAATATTAATATATTTTGTTTAAAACGACGCATATAGAGTCGTTTGCTATATATCTGTGTGCTTTGATTATTGATTAGTAACACCCATATTATGTTTCTGCCAAACATTAAATTTGGGGGTGTTACAGATTGGTATCAGAGCCTAAGGTTGTAGTAAACTAGGTTGCATTTAGTGGGCCTAGACTATGACCGTTAGGCAGTATTCCTTATTAAGTATGATTAAGTTCAGTGACTACATGGTATTGGTTTAATTTAACATAGCCTGATCAACTATGTATAATTAAAAGAATATGATATGAGATCTGAAAGGAGTCATGACCGAACATGATACACTAGTTGACTCTGACCATGAGAGAAACCGGGACTCAAACATGTCTGTGTTAGACACCCTAGTCTATTATGTGATATATACATATACATAGATAGGCCTCGTTCTCGCTCAATATCTTAGGATATATTATATATGTATTATATGAATATAGGCCTAATTCATTCTAACGCTTTGTCTCAGAATGGCAAACCCACCACCCAACTCATCACACTCTCAATCCGGATCGCGGAACCCGAGTGTAGCTAGGAGGAACGCCCGGTTGCCTCGAGCTGGCCCGTATCCCGCTCACTTCACCTTGCGGGCCTTGGCCGCTAGGCTGAACCGTCACGAGTAACGACTTCGCACCATGGATGTCGCATTGCAAGAAACAAATGAAAATTGGAGACTCACAGCGCTAGAACGTATCAACCAAGTCTCCGAAGATCTCGAAAACACCGTTAGCAACATGAACATACTCCACGACCAAGTAGTGGAATCAGGAGTAGAAGTCGAGCTCTTACAACTCAGGTTGGAACAATGCAAACAGTGCCTACAAGAGACCGAAGAATACTCAAGGATGCTGGTACAAAGACTAGTCTTGGCAGAAGATAACGCCCGAAAAACCAGCAGACTTGCAATCACCATGGATCGACTTGTCACACTAATGGAAAGGATAAACTTGCGTTAGAACTAGTGTGACCGTCACCTTGTAATCTATATCTATCTATGTAGGACTTTTACAATTCGAACCGGATGTGATAATTCCCGGTACCTTTTGTACTTCCCATATTATGTAATCTTTTGAAAACCCATATCATGTATCCAACTTGGTTATCTTAATGAAATATAATTATCACTTTGTACTATCATCGTATATTTCATCATATACACCTGTGATGTATCAGAATTTCACTCAAATATCTCATTGTCTTTTCTTGATCTTGTTCAGCAAGATGCCACCGAAGCGATTCACCTTCAGTGAAACTGAAATCGCCCAACTCATCGCCCAAAGTGTGGCCCAAGCTATGGCTACCCGACATCCCAGTTCGGGCAGCGAAGATACAGCTGCCAATGGGCCTCAATCCAAACCCTGCTCGTATATGGACTTCCAGAACTGCAAACCTTGAGCTTCAAGGGAACCAAAGGAGCCATCGGACTGATCATATGGTTCGAGAAAATGGAATCCGTCTTCCACATCAGCAAATGTGCGGAAGAGGATAAAGTCAAATACTCCACCTGCACCCTCGAAGATGGTGCCCTCTCATGGTGGAATTCATATACCCAGTCTGTGGGTATTGACACCGCCTACCTACTCCCTTGGGAGGACTTGAAGAAAATGCTTACCGATGAGTACTGCCCTAGCGAACAACTCCATAAGTTGGATGAGGAGTTCTGGCACTTAGAAGTGCAGGGGACTGATATTGTTGGATACACCACCAGATTCCAATAACTTGCCATCTTATGCCCAGCAATGGTGAGTACCGAGCCCGAGAAAATCAAGAAATATATCCGCGGCCTTCCGGAACCTGTCCGGGGAAATGTCGCATCATCAAACTAAACCACTCTTCATGGCGCCATCCGGATGGCCCACAAACTTCTGGCCATGAACGAAGACTCTGAACCACCCACTTCTTCCTCCAACCACCCCAAAAGAAAGTGGTCCGACAACCACAACAACTCCCAAAACAAGAAACCCGACACCATCAAAGCCTACAACTCAACCACCGAAACCAGACGGGGTTACACCGGGAACAAGCCTTACTGTTCCAAGTGCAACCGCCACCATGAAGGTCCTTGCGGTCCCTATTGCAACAACTGCAAGAAGTACGGCCACCTCACCAAGGACTGTAGATCCCCCGCCAACAACAACAATACCAACAACAACACCAGACCATCCCGAGGCTGCTTTGAATGGGGAAATCCCAGGCACTTTTGGAATGAGTGCCCGAAACTGAAGAACAAGGGCAACAACAACAACAACAATGCTAAAGGTAGAGCCTTCATGCTCAATTCTGGGGACGCCCGACAGGACCTGAATGTGGTCACGGGTATGTTCCTCCTCAATAACCTAACTGCTTCTATTCTATTTGATACTGGTGCCGATAGAAGCTTTATTTCTGATGAGTTTTATCCCCTACTTGACATCACCCCTGTTGCCCTAGATGTTAAGTACACTGTAGAACTAGCAAACGATAAACTCATAGAAACCGATAGTGTGATACCTAATTGCACTTTAAACTTAGCCAACGAAACCTTCTCAATAGATCTTATGCCCGTTGAAATTGGAAGTTTCGACGTCATCATTGGTATGGACTGGTTGTCCAAACACCGAGCCGAAATTGTTTGTTATGACAAAATCGTCCACATCCCTCTCGCCGTCGATAGAACCTTGATCATATAGGGGGAGACCGGTGGGAAGAGACTAAATATCATCTCTTGTCTGAAAACCTAAAAATTTCTGAGAAAGGGTTATCCTGCAATCCTCGCGCACGTCACAGAGAAAAAGTCAGAGGAGAAGCGACTTGAGGATGTGCCAATCGTTAGAGACTTTCCCAAAGTTTTTCTGGAAGAACTACCTAGATTACCTCCACCTAGACAGGTTGAGTTCTCGATCGACCTCGTGCCGAGTGCCGCACCGGTAGCCCGAGCACCATACCGCCTAGCCCCATCCGAACTGCAGGAGCTGTCCACCCAGTTACAGGAACTCCTGGACAGAGGGTTCATTAGACCGAGTTCTTCACCTTGCGGAGCTCCGGTCTTATTTGTTAAGAAGAAAGACGGTTCTTTCCGAATGTGTATTGACTACCGAGAGTTGAACAAGTTGACCGTTAAGAACCGATATCCACTTCCTCGCATCGATGACCTGTTTGACCAACTTCAAGGATCGAGCTGTTATTCAAAGATCGATCTTCAATCAGGTTATCATCAATTGCGTGTTCGCGACACCGACATCCCAAAAACCGCTTTCAGAACCCGTTATGGGCATTACGAATTCCAGGTGATGCCATTCGGTCTAACCAACACACCGGCTATATTCATGGATCTCATGAATCGGGTGTTAAAGCCTTATCTCGACAAGTTTGTCATTGTCTTTATTGAAGACATTCTCATATACTCGCGAAACGAACAAGAATACGCGCAACATCTCAAAATCATCCTAGAGATACTTAGACACGAAGAGCTTTACGCTAAATTCTCTAAGTGTGAGTTCTGGATACAAACCGTTTAATTCCTTGGACATGTCATTGATAGTCAAGGAATCCACGTTGATCCATCGAAAATCGAGGCTATCAAAGACTAAAAAGCACCAACCACTCCAACCGAGGTACGCTAATTTTTGGGATTGGCCGGGTATTATCGTCGTTTCATCGAAAACTTCTCCAAAATAGCCCAACCACTCACGACACTTACTCGAAAGGAGAAGAAGTTCAATTGGACTGATAAACAAGAGTCAGCATTCCAGCTATTAAAACTCAAGCTTTGCAGTGCTCCTATTCTATCTTTACCCGAAGGCACCGACGACTTCGTGGTATACTGCGATGCTTCCCACCAAGGTCTCGGTTGCGTGTTGATGCAACGAGACAAGGTCATTGCTTACACTTCCCGACAACTCAAAGTTCATGAGAAGAAATACACGACTCACGACCTCGAGCTAGGGGCCGTGGTGTTCACCCTCAAAATCTGGAGACACTACCTCTATGGTACTCGAAGCACCGTATTCACCGATCACAAGAGTCTCCAACACATCTTCGACCAAAAGGATCTAAACATGAGGCAACGTCGCTGGGTCGAGTTGCTCACCGATTATGACTGCGAAATCAAATACGACCCCGACAAGGAAAATGTTGTTGCCGATGCCCTCAGTCGAAAGGAACGACCAAAACCACTTCGAGTCCGAGCCCTCAGTACGACCATTCATAATGATCTCACCATTCAGATTCACACCGCTCAACTCGAAGCTTTGAAAAACGAAAATGTCAAAAGCGAAGCCTTACGAGGCATTGATAAACAATTTGAAATCAAACCTAATGGCGTTAGGTACTTCTTAAACCGAATCTGGTTGCCTAGTTTTGGGAACCTGCGAGACTTGGTGATGGATGAAGCCCACAAGTCTAAATATTCTATCCATCCGGGATCCGACAAAATGTATCACGACATCAAGGAATTCTATTGGTGGCCAAACATGAAAGCCGAAATCGCCACATATGTCAGCAAGTGTCTTACTTGCTCGAAAGTCAAAACCGAGCATCAAAAACCTTCCGGTTTACTTCAACAGCCCAGCATTCCTGAATGGAAATGGGAACAAATTGCCATGGATTTCATAACTAAACTACCCAAGTCATCGAGCGGTTGCGATACCATTTGGGTGATCGTTGACCGTCTCACCAAATCTGCCCATTTCTAGGCGATCAAAGAAACTGATAAAATGGAATGCCTCTCACAAACCTACATCAAAGAAATTGTTTCTCAACACGGTGTCCCAACCTCGATTATCTCTGACAGGGATGCTCGTTTCACATCTCACTTTTGGCAATCACTTCAAAAATCATTGGGTACCCGCTTTGACATGAGTACCGCATACCATCCTCAAACCGATGGCCAAAGTGAACGAACTATTCAGACACTGGAAGACATGCTACGAGCTTGCGTAGTTGACTTCGGTGCAAACTGGGAAAGACACCTACCATTGTGCGAGTTTTCCTATAATAACAGCTACCATGCCAGCATTAAGGTTGCACCATTCGAGGCACTGTACGGTCGTAAGTGCCGATCACTAATTTGTTGGACCGAAATGAGAGACAGTCAACTCACTGGTCCTGAACTCATACACGAAACCACTGAGAAAATTGTTGAAATCTAAAACCGACTCAAAGCCAGACGTGATCATCAAATTAGGACTAGTGATTAGTGCCTAATCCTTTGTTAATACATGTAATTAGTTCGGTTTTAGGCTAATTAATGTATCGAAATATATATTGATGAATATATATACAATATGCGATTTGATTAAATCGTACAAGTTTCAAATCGAATGCAATTCGATTCAATTAATACGGACGTTGGTGAACATTTTCATTATATAACATGACATTATTTAATAACCCGATTTAAACCAAAATATTATTTAAATAATATTTCAACTTAAATTCGTATCGTACAAACAAGGAGTACGCGATTAAAATATTAAGCGCGCAATTAATCAAAATGAGGGTAAATTATACCTTGTAATTCACTTACTAAATATTTGATAAAATACTTCAAACAAAATGTTTATAAAATATTTGTATTTTGAAACGTATATTTAAAAGTGTAAAATAAATAATTAAACGTTTAAACAATCAGAAAACGAACACCGCACGGAGTGCAAACGAAGGGGAGAAAAAGGAGGAGGCTTCACAAAACCCCCCTCCATTCCCTCCTTTTTCCTCATTTCCATCTTCCCTCTCTCTCTCTCTTCCTTTCTTTTTCTCTCTTTCTTTCAAGAAAACCACCACCAACACCACCTCTTTAATCATCAAAATAGCACCACCACACGTACTCGGATCGTCTCGCTCATTTGGAAGAAAAGATTCACGGAGTCACGATCTACATTTCCATCTTTTCGAAATCCCTCCGTGTAAACTTGTAAGATTCCCGACCAATCTCGAAACTCTTCGATTTTGTATATTTTTACTTGAAAGTTGTTTATTTAGCTTTGAAATGTCCATCTAAGGGTTTGGTAAACGAATCGGACCAAACGAAAAGCGGAAAACACATTTTTGGCTCAAAATCCGTCAAACAGACGTAAGTGTCGCATAGGCCAGACCAGTATAGCGTCACTTCGTGCGTCACATAAGTGCCGCATCAAGTGATGCATAAAACCCTAAATTTGCGTCACTTGCCAAAGTGCCGCATAAAATCCCTTTTTCCCGACACTTACATCCGTCACTTGTCCAGTGACGCCCAACACCACTTACCGACACTCCTCACGACACTTGCCTAAGTGTCGCTTATAATTGAACTTTGACTCCATCCGTCACTCGCCTAGTGACGCCTAGAACCCTTACCCGACACTAACACCCGACACTACCTAAGTGACGCCTCATCATGCATCACTTCCCTAAGTGACGCCTTTAACTCAGATTTTACCATTTCATGCGTCACTTCTTAAGTGATGCCTAAACCCTTAAGTATCGCATCAAGTGACGCTAAAAACAGACTGTTTGCAACTCTTTTTCACACTAGCTATTGAACTTCTATAACCACAAACCTTTATATGATGCGACTTCTAAAACACATTGGAACATGTTTTCAAGCATAACACTTCGAAATCATAATGATAAAGATAATATTATTATTACAAACAATCACCAACAGGCCGTACGTATTTTTCAAATACTTAAACAAATCAACCAAATCGTAGTAATTTGGACATTCTAGTTGGACAAACAACTACAAGGGTGATCTTTGAGATACCCAATCATGTTTATAACCATCGCGTGTCGTGGACATCCTCAGGTTACGAGTCTTCGGACAATCACTAATCGGCTAATCAAGCTCACGTTTATTGATTAAATGCTTCAAGACTCAGGTGAGTCTCATGGCCCTTCTTTTACTGTTTTTACTCAGGGGTGTGATTCATTGCTTATTTTAACATGTGAACGCAAGTACCAACATTTTCATATACTACATGAGTTCTACACAACTAATCATTTCAAAGTCCTCCGTCAGCATAGTTTGGTAATACGTTGTTGCGTGAATATTAGTATATGATATCATATAGGATTGACCCTCCTCATCCGGGTTAGCATGCACTAACTGGGTAAACGGACGTACTAATATTTGTTCAGACGAGTGTTGATTAGGCACTCGTGGAGGCACCTCGATCAGGTCCTTAAAGGTGGATCCTGACCCCTCGAGTTAAGCTCAGACTAAGTGCTCATGGTTGTATACTTTATCATTATCTTCATTTGCTGGATGCAAATCAGTACTTAAATCTTGCGGTTCATACGACATTATTTGTTACTCAAACCTGTAAGCTCACCAGCGTTAGCTGACCCATTTTAGCATGTATCACAGGTACTCAGCAGTAGATTTGGACTGCCCTCATGATTACTATAGCTCGAGTCACCATGCAGACAATTGAGATTTCATTGCATTATTATATTTTGTACAAGTATTTATGTATCGAAATCTCTCATTTAATCGAACACGAGCTATGTACGGATTCAGCTGTTGCAAACATTTTAATATTAATATATTTTATTTAAAATGACGCATATAGAGTCAGTTGCTATATATATGTGTGCTTTGATTATTGATTAGTAACACCCAAATTATGCTTCCGCCAAACAGTAAATTTGGGGGTGTTACAAGTTGGGGCTTCCAACCCGGACGAGGATTGTCAATCCTATATGGTACCATACACTAACATTTACGCTACAAAGTATTACCAAACTATGTTGTGGAGGGCTTTGAGTGATTAGATAAATAACTCATGCAGAATAAGCAATAATTTGGTATTTGCGTAATATGAAAACAGATTGAGCATGTATTCTCACCCCAAAACAGTTCAAATGAGTAAAAGTAGGGCTATGAGACTCACCTGAGTCTGATGTGTGCCTGTTATGTGAGAGCTAGCGATTAGTAGAACGTTGCCCAGATAAGGTTCTCTTAACAACCTATAAGTCGTAGATGTATTAACATAAGTACCTTGACAGTTTGTCAAATTATGTTAACAATTCGGTTGTTTGAAGAATTTATTAATCTCTTAAATTTGTACAATTCGTTGGTGATGATATGTTGAAATATAAGTTATATTTCTCAAGTCATAAATCTTGTAAAGTATATATATACATGTATGTAGTTGTGTATATATATATAAATATCGTTTTGTTCTCTTCGTACATATATATAATTGTTCTCTCTCTCTCTCTCTATATATATATATATATATATATATATATATATATATATATATATATATATATATATAAGAATATACTTATTGTATATTATGAGTCGTTTGTTTGTAAAACACATATATATATATATATATATATATAAGTTTATAAAAAAATAACCTTTTATATGTGTCGTAATGATTTAAAGATAACTATTCATTTTTTTTATTATTAATATGTGTTTTAGTCTATTAACCTGGTTCATATTTAGGTTTTATAATTACACAGCCCATTGGTCTTGGCCCAACTCGCTTGGCCCAAATAGTACGGCCCAATTAATCTACTAAACTAATCCGGCCCACTTCATAGACTTAACCCGACCCAAATATAAATGTAATGGTTTCAGCCCAACGTGGTTTCGGCCCAAACGTTTAATGTTTAATATTTGTCGTGTCCAATTTATAGTATTACCGAATAAATATTTGTATAAAATAATGTCTCGTGGTCGTGTACCTTTCTAGAACCAAATTTCATGTCGTATATTTTATGTGAAATATAACATATCAAATATTTTGAGTCGTGAAATCGTTAATATTTTTGTACCATTTAAAACTTAATATGTAATGGTGACAATTATTATCAATGTTGTTAAATTTAATAATAATTACTTGCTAATAATAGCAAGTACTAAATATAGTAATATATGTGTGTATCCTTGAATTTTACAAACAAATCAAACCATTCGGCTCTTTCTCACACTAGCCGATCAGCTCTCTTTCCCTCTAACCGATCGGCTCAATCACTCATGAGTTGTTCGGCTCAATTGTCCTTGCCGTTTGGGTATGCGATGGTTCCAGTTCTCGCCCTGTTCGTACCCAGTTTTTAATTCGAAATCAACACTAGATCTTGCTGTTGTTTTGAGTTACAACTTCTACAAATGTTTTAGAAAACAAAATACTAGTTTTACTCTCATGATTTTACCCATTATTACACTTTCATGTGTACTTAAATTTGTGTTCATGGGTTTAGTTTGTATAAAAAATTCATTTCAATAATTTATTCTATCAATCACCAAATTGTTAAATCATACACATCATTTATGTTATATAACTACTATATAATACGAAATTTATGCACGAAAGATAAAGATGGAAATTTTCCTTACAATGGATTGATTATGATGGTTCGGTGGTGCTTATGATCGACGACGATGATGATGAAGATTATGTATATGTTGTTAGTTTATGATTACTTTTTGAAGTGGATCATGAAGAAAAATGGAGATGAATTGGGGTTGCTCTTGTTCCCACTCCTGCTGCTCTGCCGATGGATGAAGAAGGAAGAAAGTTTGGTAGTGTATTATTGTAGTTTGGTAGTGCAGTGAAGTGAGGAGGAAATATGCATAATATGAACTTAAATCACATTTTTTTTCAACTGAGGGAGTAGGGTGGTGTCCTATATGTCGCTAGATATTTTTAGTCGTGGTTTTAATTTGGGTTTGTAACCTGTTAATTTTACATGTACGGGTCCAATTATTTGTACCCCGTGTCCCACTCAATTTTAATAAAATTTTATTTTATAATATTTTCCAATTACTAATTTGAAATAATAAAATAATTTTTTTTTTATTTTGGTTGTGGAATTTGTTTGATATGTTTTTGTCGTGTATGGTACATTTTGTATAACGTATAATAATTTATATATTATTATTATTTCCTGTCGTTCGCATAATATTTTCAAACAGATAATTATTTGAAATAGTTTCGCGTTATTTCTAAAGTTTGTATCACCAATGATTGTATTTGTTTTTGTCGGATTCATTCCGATATTGTTTCGTCTTTTAATTTATAATTATAGATAAATTATAAATTTTCGAATTACTTTTTGTCCAAAAGTTTTGGGCTCACTAGACTTATCTCATATCATTAGTATAGTTAAAATTTATGCAGGGAATTAGCGTAATAAATAAGTGAAATTTTGTATATAAATATATACCTAATTTGGAGGAGTGTAACATTCTCCCCTCGTTAGCGAAATCTCGTCCCGAGATTTAAGTTGAGTCGTGGGTCACAACCGCGTACTCGAAAAGATGAGGGTATTTCTTCCGCATTTCGTCTTCGCGCTCCCATGTAGACTCTGGGCCGCGTTTCGAGTTCCATCAAACTTTGACAAGTTTGATTCGACTACGTCGGAGTTTGTGTGTTTTTCGATCAATTACTTCGATAGGTTCCTCCACAAAATCGAGTTTTGTATCAACGAAAACTTCATCGTGGGGGATGATTAGGGTTTCGTCAGAAAGACACTTTATGAGATTACTAACGTGAAAAGTGTCGTGAATACTGCTAAGTTCTTGTGGCAGTTTGAGCTTGTAGGCGACAGGACCAATCCTTGCAAGGATTTCGAGAGGTCCGAAGTAACGTGGATTTAGCTTTCCGCGTTTGCCAAATCGTGCTATCCCCTTCCAGGGCGATACTTTGAGTAGGATTTTGTCTCCTACTTGAAATTCAAGAGGTTTATGGCGGTTATCAACATAGCTCTTTTGTCTATCTCGGGCGGTTTTCAATCGTTGAAGTACTTGGGTTATCTTGTCAGTGGTTTCCTGGACAATCTCAGGTCCAGATAGTTGTCTGTCACCCAACTCTGCCCAACAGAGTGGTGATCGACACTTACGTCCATACAACGCCTCGAATGGTGCCATCTTTATACTAGTGTGATAACTATTGTTGTATGAAAATTCTGCTAAAGGGAGGTGAGTATCCCAACTACCTCCAAAGTCTATCACACATGCTCGCAACAAGTCTTCGAGCGTTTGTATCGTTCGCTCACTTTGGCCGTCGGTTTGAGGATGGTAGGCAGTACTCATATCTAATCGAGTACCAAGTT
This sequence comes from Pseudognaphalium luteoalbum, assembly GCA_963422505.1. Lineage (NCBI taxonomy): Eukaryota > Viridiplantae > Streptophyta > Magnoliopsida > Asterales > Asteraceae > Pseudognaphalium > Pseudognaphalium luteoalbum. The sequence continues at coordinate 42,554,797 of OY730194.1, forward strand.
CCTTTTGAAGTGATTTCCAAAAGTGAGAAGTGAATCAGATATCTCTATAAGAGATAATAGATAATGGAACACCATGTCTGGAAATGATTTCCTTCAGATAAATTCTAGTCAACTTATCCATCTTATCAGTTTCCTTAATAGCAAGAAAATGGGTTGATTTTGTCAGTCGATCGACAATCACCCATATGGTATTTGCTCCATATGTTGTCTTAGGTAATTTCGTGATGAAGTCCATAGTTATTTGTTCCCATTTCCATGTAGGCGTTTCGGGTTGTTGCAATAGCCCAGACGGCTTTTGGTATTCAACCTTGACCTATGAACAAGTTAGACATTTTTGCTAACATAGGTTGCGATATCTCGTTTCATGCCAGGCCACCAATAGAATTCTTTCAAGTCGTGGTACACTTTATCCGCACCAGGATGTATCAAATAGTTGGACTTATGAGCTTCGTCCAAAATTAGTATGCACAATTCGTCTACGCATGGAACCCAAACTCGGTTCATAAAATACAACACTCCGTTGTCTTTCTTTCAAAGTTGTTTTTCCATCCCCTTCAGGGATTCGTTCTTCAGATTTTCTAGAGTGAAGGTAATTTGTTGTGCGTCACAAATTTGAGTAATGAGGTTCTAGTGGATAGTCAATCCCAAGGCTCGAACCCTACAGGGTGTTACTCTTTCCTTACGGCTCAGGGCATCTGCTACAACATTAGCCTTGCCAGGGTGATACTTGATTTCACAGTCGTAAATGTTTAGCAATTCGACCCAATGTCGTTGTCTCATGTTAAGTTCTTTTTGGTCGAATATAAGTTGGAGGCTCTTGTGGTCAGTGAATATGGTACACTTAGTGCCATACATATAGTGTCTCCAAATCTTCAATGCAAAAATGACTGCCCCCAGTTCTAAGTCATGAGTTGTGTAGTTTTTCTCATGCACTTTTAGTTGACGAGATGCGTAGGCAATGACTTTGTCATTTTGCATTAGGACGCAACCCAATCCTTGATGCGAAGCGTCGCAATAAAATATGAAGTTTTCTACCCCTTCGGGCAATGACAGGATGGGTGCGGTGCTCAATTTCCGTTTCAACAGTTGGAAAGCGTTCTCTTGTTTCTCGCCCCATTCAAATTTCTTGTCTTTTTGTGTTATAGTGGTAAGGGGTTGAGCTATGTTTGAAAAGCTCTCGATAAATCGCCTATAATAGCCAGCTAGACCAAGGAATTGTCGGATCTTGGATGAGGTTTTCGGTGCTTCCCAATTTTTGATTGCCTCAATTTTGGATGGGTCTACATGTATTCCCTTGTCATTTATCACATGACCAAGGAAATGAACCTCTCGCATCCAAAATTCACACTTAGAGAACTTTGCATATAGCTTCTCTCTCTCAAGTAGTTCGATGATGAGTTTTAGGTGTTGTTCGTGATCTTCTTTCGTTCGTGAGTATACTAGGATGTCGTCGATAAATACGATGATGAATTTATCAAGGTATGGTTTGCATACTCTGTTCATGAGGTCTATGAACACTGATGGTGCGTTTGTCAGCCCTAAAGGCATGACTAGAAACTCGTAATGACCATAACGAGTCCTAAACGCAGTCTTCGGTAGATCCTCATCTCGAACCTTCAGTTGATGATAACCAGATCGTAGGTCAATTTTCGAATAGTAACTTGACCCTTGTAGTTGATCAAACAGATCATCGATACGTGGTAACGGGTATCGGTTCTTGATAGTTAACTTGTTCAATTCTTGGTAATCGATGCACATACGCATAAATCCATCCTTCTTCTTGATAAAGAAAACCGGAGCTCCCCAAGGTGAAAAGCTCGGTCGGATGAATCCTAAGTCTTGGAGTTCTTGCAACTGCGAAGACAATTCCTGCATCTCTGATGGAGCTAGACGATAGGGTGCGCGGGCGATTGGTGCAGCTCCAGGCACCAGATCGATGTGAAACTCTACTTGTCGTGGTGGTGGTAATCCTGGTAACTCTTCAGGATATACTCCTGGATAGTCACACACAATAGGTACATCACCTATATGTCGCTCCTCGGGTTTCTTTTCCACAATGTGTGCCAAAAAGGCTTGGTATCCCTTTCGGAGATACTTACTGGCTTTCAAGCAAGTAATCATCTTAGTGGCACTCTTCCGTTTCTCACCTTGTATTACCAATGTTTCTCCTGTCGGTAATGGTAGGCGTACCAACTTTTCGAAACAGATAATCTCAGCGTGGTTCTTTGACAACCAGTCCATACCAACTACGATGTCAAAACTTCCCTACTTAACCGGTAGCAAGTATATTTCGAACAAATGAACTTCTAACTCTAAGGTGCATACCGGTACTATTTCTCCTGACTCGATCAACTTACCATTGGCTAATTCTACAATGTATTTGTTATCTAGCTTACAAGATTCAAGTTCTATTAGTGGTCTAAACTCAGTAGACACAAAACTTAAATCAGCACCCGAATCTATTAACACAGAGGCATAATGGTTGTTTACTAGAAACGTACCAGTGACGGTGTTAGGGTCCTGGCGTGCCTCCTGTGCTCCGATCACGAATGCCCTTCTGCGAGCTGGTTGGTTGTTGCCCTTGTTCTTCAGCCTCGGACATTCATTCTTGAAATGCCCTGTGTTATCGCACTCAAAGCAGGCTCGTGGTTGGTTGGTGTTAGTTTGGTTGTTGGTATTGGTTTTGGGTGATCTGCAGTCCTTGGTAAGATGTCCGTACCGCTTGCAGTTATTACAAGGACGAACAGCCTGAGCCATGAGTTCATGAGCCATATGAATGGCACTCTAAATTGTTCCAGGTTTTGACGAAGTGACGTTCCCCTGAATGATCTTAGGAAGTCCGCGGATGTATCTCTCGATACGTTTGTGTTCAGGGTCAACCATGGATGGGCAAAGTAGGGCAAGTTGCTGAAAGCGAGTGGTATAGCCAGTAATGTCGGTTCCTTGCACAGTCAGATGCCAAAACTCATCTTCTAATTTTTGGAGTTCCTCATTGGGGCAATACTCGTCCCTCAACTTATTTTTCAATTCTTCCCATGGAAGTTGATATGCAGCATCAATTCCCACAGAGTGAACATACGAGTTCCACCACGTCAGAGCACCTTCCATGAAAGTACAGGTGGAATACTTCACTTGGCAGTCTTCCGGGAAGTTACTGATTCTAAAGACTGACTCCATTCTCTCAAACCACCTGATTAATCCAATGACACCTTCCGTGCCCTTAAAGTTTAGCGGTTTGCACTTGAGAAATTCATTGTAGGTGCAGGGTTTAGCAACAGGAGCATCGTTAACAGTGTCATCACTTCTTCCGTTTCTCCGTGATGATTGAGCAGCCAGAGCTTCGGCTAGTCCTTGAGAAACGAATCGTGAGAGTTCAACAGCGGTAAAAGTTTGTCTCCTTGGCGGCATGTTCCTTCAAGAAAAGAAGTGAAGAGAACGTGAGATTCTATACGAGTGAAATGATTATCATAGTTGTATGTATACATGCGATAATATACAACAGCACAAAGTGATAATCATAATTTCATTAGGTAATAAGGTTTAAATTACAAGGTACGAGTTTTCCAAAAGGTTACAGAATATAGAGTTACAAAAGATGCCGAGAATGCTACATCCGGTTGAATTACACGAGGTTTATACAAAATGTGATGGTGTTACTGCACACCCATCAGAGTAGGAGATTCTAGTACAAAATACTAGCTACATAAGTTCGCTATACATAGTAGTTATAGTTGTTGTTCAGTCTATTCTAGGTGCAGGTCGTGAGGATAGTAACGAGCTTCGAGTATGTCTCCATATCATGGAGGCGCATGGTAAATTGGAGCATCTATTGTTGCTTGTTTGTACATCCACTTGATCCACTTTTTTGTCATGTGCCTTAAGTCAGTGACAACTTCCTTCTAGTAGTGGATACGGTCTTGGATTCCTTGAGAGATGGATCTCTTAAGAATCCTCAGCTCCAACTCATAAGTTTTGCATTTAAATATTAGTTCCCAGTTTCGGTTGTCTAAGTCTTCGGCATGATCTTGTACCCTTTCGTATTCTTCGATGTCAACCAATCTGAAGTTGTGATTTACAATTTCTTCATTCACAATCTCTTCTATTGGTGCTATCTCTTCATCGAGATACGTGTACTGAACTTGTGCTTCATTGATTTGATCGTCATCTGACATCTAATCGTCTGGTGTGTAACTTGTCATCCTTCCACGCAAAGGAGTTCTATGGAAATGGTAGGAAAGGATTTTAGTCCTTGAAAGTATGTTGGATTTGAGATGTTAGATATGATTTTCAGGAAATCATTTGAGTTCAATCTTACAGTGATATAATGGTTATCGAGTTGTTGTTGTTTGATGTACGTCAACGAGAGAATTATATTAGATGTTTCGAGAGGAAAATCAACTATAGGAATAGCTAAAGTGTCGTCGAGTGAGGCTTATTCATATACATACAATATATAATAGCCTAACAATTCAGTAAATGAGTGAGGCCTATGTATGTACATACACGTATATCACATAATAGCCTAGTGTGCATCTAGCACAAAACACGTATAAGTCCCGGTTCTCTCATGATCAGGGTCAACTAGTGTATCATGTTCAGCCATAACCCTTTTCATATCTCACACCATATTCATTTAATTGTACATAGTTGATCAGACTATGTTAAATTAAATGCGCATGATGTGATCACTGAACCAGTCATGCCTAATAGGGAATACTGCCTAACGGTCATACTCTAGGCCTACTAAATGCAACCTAGTTCACTATAACCTTAGGCTCTGATACCAATCTGTAACACCCCCAAATTTACTGTTGGCGGAAGCATGCTTTGGGGTGCTACTAATCAATAATCACAGCACATAAGATAATAATGAACGACATCTACATGCGTCGTTTTGATAAAATACGTTAATGTCATAAAAGATACATATTGTTTAAAAAAGCTTTGAGTTCACATGAGTTCTTTGAGAGATTCTAATACATATCTAATTTATACAAAATATAGAAATGCAGTGAAATCTCTTGATGTTACATGTTTGCATATGACTCGAGCTAAGTTATCCTGAGTGGGCAGTCCTACTACTGCTGATCACCTGAGAATACATGTAAAAACTGGTCAGCTAAAAGCTGGTAAGCTCACAGGTTTAATTGATACAAATTAATGTATGTTACGCAAGATTTAAGTATAATGATTTGCAATCAAGCAAATAAATAATGTATATATCACTGTCATGAGCACATAGTCTGAGCTTAACTGTGATGTCAGGATCCACATTCAAGGACCTGATCGAGGGTGCCTCCCTGAGAGTGCCTAATCTACACTCTATTGAACAAATGCTAATGCGTCCGTTTGACCAGTTGGGGCTTCCAACCCGGACGAGGATTGTCAATCCTATATGGTACCATACACTAACATTCTCGCTACAAAGTATTACCAAACTATGTTGTGGAGGGCTTTGAGTGATTAGATAAACAACTCATGCAGAATAAGCAATAATTTGATACTTGCGTAATATGAAAACAGATTGAGCATGTATTCTCACCCCAAAACAGTTCAAATAAGTAAAAGTGGGGCTATGAGACTCACCTGAGTCTTATGTGTAGCTGTGATGTGAGAGCTAGCGATTAGTAGAACGTTGCCCAAATAAGGTTCTCTTAACAACCTATAAGTCGTAGATGTATTAACATAAGTACCTTGACAGTTTGTCAAATTATGTTAACAATTCGGTTGTTTGAAGAATTTATTAATCTCTTAAATTTGTACAAGTCGTTGATGATGATATAGTGAAATATAAGTTATACTTCTCAAGTCATAAATCTTGTAAAGTATATATATACATGTATGTAGTTGTGTATATATATATATATAAATATCGTATCGTTCTCTTCGTACATATATATAATTGTTCTCTCTCTCTATATATATATATATATATGTATGTATAAGAATATAAATATTGTATATTATGAGTCTTTTGTTTGTAAAACGCGTATTCCATTTGTTTATAAGAACATATAATTTTCAAGTGTCGTATGTATATATATAAGTTTATAAAAAATAACCTTTTATATGTGTCGTAATGATTTAAAGATAATTATTTGTTTTTTTTATTATTAATACGTGTTTTAGTCTATTAAGCTGGTTCATATTTGGGTTTTATAATTACACAGCCCATTGGTCTTGGCCCAACTCGCTTGGCCCAAATAGTACGGCCCAAATAATCTACTAAACTAATCCGGCCCATTTCATAGACTTAACCCGACCCAAATATAAATGTAATGGTTTCGGCCCAACGTGGTTTTGGCCCAAACGTTTAATGTTTAATATTTGTCGTGTCCAATTTATAGTATTACCGAATAAATATTTGTATAAAATTATGTCTCGTGGTCGTGTACTTTTCTAGAACCAAATTTCATGTCGTATATTTTATGTCAAATATAACTTATCAAATATTTTGAGTCGTGAAATCGTTAATATTTTTGTACCATTTAAAACTTAATATGTAATGGTAACAATTATTATCAATGTTGTTAAATTTAATAATAATTACTTGCTAATAATAGCAAGTACTAAATATAGTAATATATGTGTATCCTTGACTTTTACAAACAAATCAAACCATTCGGCTCTTTCTCACACTAGCCGATCGGCTCTCTTTCCCTCTAACCGATCGGCTCAATCACTCATGAGTTGTTCGGCTCAATTGTCCTTGCCGTTTAGGTATGCGATGGTTCCAGTTCTCGCCCTGTTCGTAGCCAGTTTTTAATTCTTAATCAACACTAGATCTTGCTATTGTTTTGAGTTACAACTTCTACAAATGTTTTAGTAAACAAAATACTAGTTTTACTCTCATGATTTTACCCATTATTACACTTTCATGTGTACTTAAATTTGTGTTCATGGATTTAGTTTGTATAAAAGTTCATTTAAACAATTTATTCTATCAATCACCAAATTGTTAAATCATACACATCATTTATGTTATATAACTACTATATAATACGAAATTTATGGACGAAAGTTAAAGATGAAAATTTTCCTTACAACGGATTGATTATGATGGTTTGGTGGTGGTTATGATTGACGACGATGATGATGACGATTATGTATATGTTGTTAGTTTATGATTATTGTTTGAAGTGGATCATGAAGAAAAATGGAGATGAATTGGGGTTGCTCTTGTTCCCACTCCTGCTGCTCTGCCGATGGATGAAGAAGGAAGAAAGTTTGGTAGTGTATTATTGTAGTTTGATAGTGCAGTGAAGTGAAGTGAGGAGGAAATATACATAATATGAACTTAAATCACATTTTTTTTTCAACTGAGGGAGTAGGGTAGTATCCTATATGTCACAAGATATTTTTAGTTGTGGTTTTAATTTGGGTTTGTAACCCGTTAATTTCATGTACGGGTCCAATTATTTGTACCCCGTGTCCCACTCAATTTTTCATAAAATTTTATTTTATAATATTTTCCAATTACTAATTTGAAATAATAAAATAATTTTTTATTTATTTTGGTTGTGGGATTTGTTTGATATGTTTTTGTCGTGTATGGTACATTTTGTATAAAACGTATAATAATTTACATATTATTATTATTTCCTATTGTTCACATAATATTTTCAAACAGATAATTATTTGAAATAGTTTCGCGTTATTTCTAAAGTTTGTATCACCAACGATTGTATTTGTTTTTGTTGGATTCATTCCGATATTGTTTCGTTTCGTTTAATTTATAATTATAGATAAATTATAGATTTTCGAATTACTTTTTGTCCAAAAGTTTTAGGCTCGTTAGACTTATCTCACATCATTAGTATAGTTAAAATTTATGCAGGGAATTAGCGTAATAAATACGTGAAATTAAGTATATAAATATATAACTAATTTGGAGGAGTGTTACACTTAGACGGGGGATATTGACATAAAAGCTTGAAAATGTTCATTAATCACACACGAATATCATTGGAACATTTTTGCTCACTGGTGGGCATTGCCCCACTTGCCCTTAACTGGATCTGCCCCATTTACCAACATGAGACTCCTAAAACTGCCTTCTGGAACGACTTGAAACCACCATGGACAACCAAACCACCACCTGAAGCCACCAGAGACCACTACCCAAAACCGGCGTAGTCACCACATGGAGTCACTCGAAAACACTAATGGCAGCCACCGGAAAATCACCTAATAACCACCTAATACCACAACATGAAACCAGCCCGAACTATAAAAGTATAAAACCACGTGAAACTACCCCTCGAAACCACCAACATGAAGCTATACAAAAACCTTCAACTAAAGTTAGAAAAGTTCATGTGGATCTAATCAGATTATATAATATCGTATATCAAATCGATACGATGCATCCAAGCATTGTATTACGAGGACATTTTTAATGGTAGTCTCTTTATTCTAATACACACATATTTTTAAAAGGCCAAATTAATCGAAAGAATTGAAATAATAGAAGAAAACATGGTTAACTGAACCATATATAGAGAAAAAAGAGAGAGGGTAATTGAAGAGCACTTTTGATTGACCCATTTGCAAGTAGTACGTCATGCAAATCATTTGTCTACAAATCATTCACATGTGTTGAGGCAAGGATTCAAACCCTTGACATGTCCGTTTGCGATGGTGATACCACTTGAGCTATTCCCAATTGGTAACCAAATTAATAGGGAGGAATGCTACATAGACTTAATAAATATACTGAACGATTGACCTAATTTACTTACTGGTTGTATATTTATCTCTTCTAATCTTATTGGTTGAATTTTATATGTGACATGTTCTTGTTGATAGGCCAAAATTTAGGTTTATTTAATATAGGTGTATGTAGCATTTTTCAATAGGTAAAATCGATTGGTTTTTTATTTCAGAAATTAGGACTGGACCGTCCAAACAAAATAAGAAATCAAACGGACCAAACCGAAACAAACTAGTACTATTCATTTTGTTTGAATTTAATAATTTTGTTGTTCTTTAAGGGGATATCATTTGTAATGTTGACATTACAATTCAATTGTAATGTTGACCAATCACAAAACAAATATTTTACATTTTCTATCTTTCAAATTTTTAAAATTTACATGAATGACCCCTACATCAAAATTAACATTACCTTTCAAATCGTACGGTTCAACATTACGGATTATTTTTCCGTTCTTTAATATGCTTTTAAACATATTTCAACAAAATTATAGAACGTGAGTATCAAATAAAGGTAATTGTCATGTTTCGTAAGTTATTAATAAAAATTTATATAAAGCTGTAAAGCAAAACTAATGTATAGTTAAGACTTCGATGATAGTAAATAATGAAGAAAATGATAAATGATTATAAAAGTAAATAATATAAGCTACTTAAGGTAGCTTTTAATAATAATGTTACTTGAAGCAAAATTAATGTATAGTTAGAATTTATTGACAAAAACAAGCTTTTTAATAATAAGCCAATTAAAAATAAGCTACCTGAAGTAGCTTTTATATAACATCCTCTTTAGGGGCCTAGTAACAATCAAGTTATTTTCTGACTTTAAAATTATTTGTTTGATAAGTTAGAAAATTAAATTATTATTTTACTAAATTTATTGTGAATAATTAGTTAAAAAGTCAAATGACTTATTGTGACTATAAAATTATTAATTGTTTTAACTTTATATAGTTGATGGAAAAAAAAAATAGTTAAACTTGCAAATGGATTTTAGGTTCCAGACAATAGGTTTAGAAGGGGACTAATTTTAAATGGTATACGGAGTCGGTTTGGGTGAGAACCAACTTATGTTTTCTTATTCCTCAGATTTTGTGACAACCGTCACCAAACGGTTATCGTAGTTCAACCATAAAAAGTCATTATTGTGAAAATACTAATTTCAAGAATTTATTTACACCAAAGTCTTCATTTTTTTTTTGAAAAACGAATCCAACGCAAAATGAATCATCACAAACGGATGTATAAGGAAGGAGATACGAAACTAAACGTAATTATTAATTATTTTTGGACTGTGTGACCCAAGTTTTTGTGTCTTCTTGTTTGGTCCAAAGAAAATTGACCCAAATTCCTCCTTGGAGGATCTGGCTGGCCCAGCCCATTTAACTCAAGTAACCCTAAAACTATGAATAAAAACCTAAACCGAAAAGTTTTAGTTTATGCTGATTTATTTGCGTAGTCGACTTCAGAGGTCGTTTTGACGTATTTAGAATCATTTCCAGGCTTCGGCCAAAACTAAAAAGTTGTAGATCTCGATGTTTTACATACACTCTCTAGATTCCGGCCTTTGAAACTATGACCCCCGCCAAATTAGGACTAGTGATTAGTGCCTAATCAACTGTTAATATATGTAATTAGTTATGTACTAGGCTAATTAATGTGTCAAAATATATATTGTTGAATATATACAATTATGCGATTTGATTAAATCGTACGCAATTCAAATCGAATGTAATTCGATTCAATTAATACGGACGTTGGTGAATAATCTTATTAAATAATCTAACATTATTTAATAACACTATTTTATTCAAAATATTACTTTGATAATATTTCGTAATTAATTCGTAACGTACAAACAAACATTGAGCGCACAAACAATCAAAACGAGGTTAGGTTATATTTTATAACTCAAGTATTAAGTAATTGGTAAAATACTTCAACAAAAATATTGATTAAACATTCGTATTTTAAGACGTATATTTAAAAATATAAAATAATTATTTAACACTTGAACGACCGGGGAAACGGACACCGCACGGAGCACAAAGACGGGGACTGAAAAGTGGAGGCTTTCACCAAAATCCCCACCTCCTCCCTTTCCTCCTCATTTCATCAAAACCATTTCTCTCTCATCTCATTCTTTTCTCTCTTTTCTTTCATAAACCACCAACACCACCACCTTATATCACCAAAAATCGCCACCAAAACGACCTCAAACATCAAGACTCATTTGGAGAAAAATGTTCACCGCATCACGATCTACATTTCCATCTTTTCGGTTTCTTCCAGCGTTAAGTCGTAAGTTTCCGACAAATATCAAAAACACTCCGATTTCATTTATTTTACTTGTTTGTGGTTTGTATAAACTTGGAATGTCCAAATATGGATTGGATAAAAGTTTCGGGTCAAACGGAAACCGGAAAATACGATTTCAACTCAAAATCCGGTAAACAGATCTAAGTGTCGCATGGACCAGTGCAGTGATGCGTCACTTCCTTAAGTGACACTGATCGCGCCCCAACGGTCGGTCAAGGAATCGCTTCCCTGTCGTTGCGGACCTTCCAGTCGGAGGCGGACAATCAGTGGGTTTTAAATTTATAATCCTGGGAAGCCTAAGTTTTATTACTACCTACTACTCTTGTTAAGGGTAGTAAGAGTAAGTCTGACTCAGGTGTCGTTCTTAAAACTGTTGGGACATGTATGTGTGACAACAGATCTAGCTTGTAATAGTACTAGTGATTATTGTAATCAAGTTTTGTACAATTGATTTGGATTTGTAAATGATATTGGTTTGGTATTAATATTCGTTAAATATATTAGTATGTTAAAGTGTTAGACGAATATCGAATACGAAGTTACAAACTAAAGTCTGTGAGATGAGATCTCAAGTCGCAGAACTTAGTCCTGCGAGATGAGATCTGGGCTCGCAGAGCAGCGAACCGAGTTGAATTAGGCTTGGTTGTGGGCTGCGAGTTGAACTCGACTCGCAGAGCCCATCGGGCTGCGAACCGAGATTGACAGAAACATATAAATACTAAGCTAGGTCAAATCGGCTAAGGACTTTTGCAATTTCGTTTTTCCAGAGAACTAAAAATGATTCTAAGCACTCATAAGGTTAGGTATTGATCGATTAACATTAATTAATCGATATAAAACCTTGTTGACTAATCAATTCGCTATTATCTTGCGAAACAAACTGTTCACATACTGTGAACCAAGTATTGAGGAATTCCGCACCTTAATACCTAAGATAACCTCGTTATCGATCCACGTACTAGGGTCTTACAATTGGTATCAGAGCTTTCGAGCTAAATACTTAGTTAGTTCGAGGTTATTTGGATAATAACGATAGATTTAGGGTTGTTGTTACGTTTAATCTTCGTAAAAAACGACCAAAATCAGTCTCTGGAAGTTTTAAGTTTTGTAATCGACCGAAATCTTAGGGTTTAATCGATTAGAAAACTAAAATTTTTGTTTTAGGTTTTTTCAGCCGATTCTACGAACCGAGTTCCCCTGCGAACCGAGTTCAACTGCGAACTGAGTTCCCCTGCGAACCGAGTTCCCCTCTGCGAACCGAGTTCCCCTCTGAACCGAGTTCCCCTCTGCGAACCGAGTTCCTGTCCTGCGAGTCGAGTTTCTGCGAAGTGAACTTTCTGATTGTTAATTCTCGAAACTTTTAAAATGTCTGACATTAGTAAAATGATCGAGATGGAGCACGAGGTTGGAAAATCTAATACTCCACCTAAGTTGTTACGTGTTGAAGACTATTACAGTTGGAGAGATAGGTTTGAATCTTACTGTAGATTCCATAATCTCTCAATCTGGATGTGTATCAAAGGAGGATACACGGCACCCACCCAAACTGTTCAAAATGTTGTTGTTGTGGTATCCTATAATCTGATGAGTGAACAACAAAAGAAAGATTATGAAAATGAGAATAAAGCTCATTCTTGTATCAAGATGTGCTTATCTAAGGAAATTAATCATCAGTTAAAATCTTTTCATACTGCTAAAGCACTCTGGGAAGCGCTTGAGAAAAGATGTGAGGGAAGTCCACAAGTGCAAGCTAGCAAGAAGAAGCTTCTGAAAAAGCAGTTTACTTTGTTTAAAGCTTTTAAAGGAGAAACTCTTGATGCTTATGTTACACGTTTCTACCATTTGTTATCTGAGATTGAAAACCATGAAATCACTATTGAGGAGGTAGAGAAAACCGACAAGTTTCTTGAGGGTTTACCTTCTAAATGGGAGATGTATGGTGTGATGATTACAGACAATGAAACCAGATATGCAACTATGACTCTTGAGCAGGTTATTGACAAGCTCAAAGGATATGATTTCACTAAGAAGTCGAAAGATACTGATTCTGATCATGTTCAGGACCCAGGACTGTATCATGGAAAAACTTCTATTTCGACTGCTTCATCCAGTTCGACCACTGCTTTGTTTGTTGGTAATGCTGATGGAAAGGGTGAATTGATAACTGATGAACTGTGTTTCATTACATCATCTGGAAATGAAGCTAAAGGGAAACCTTCTGAGAAGTCACCTCAAGAACATCAAAAGATGCCTATGAGTGTGAAATCTGCTGAGCAGCAACTGTCTGTTCTTGCTTCATTTGTAGCTTCATATGAGAATTATATTGATTGTAAAATTAATGATCCAATTCTTTTTGATGAAGACTATGAACAGATAGATCCTGACTATCTTGAAGAAATAGATCTCCAGGACCAACTTGCTTTGTTGTCAAGGAGAGTTAAGAATTTCTTAAAGAAGAATGGAAGAAAGGTTGTTGGCAACAGATCAGGGTTTGATAAAACCAAGATCAAGTGTTATAACTGTAAAAGTTACGGACACTTTGCTAGAGAATGCCAAAAACCTAAGGTAGAGACTGGTGAAGGGAAACAAGGCTCGGGAAATACTTTGAATTCCAAAGCCTAAGTAGTGAAACAGCTACATGGTTCTTATGATTGGAAAACTCAGTCCGAGGAAGCTTTGATGGCTGAGATTGACGATCAAGAGATTGTGGCTGAGTTTATATCCTATATGCCCACCGATCCAACTTTTGAAATAAAGGTGCCTGAGACTCCTGTTAAAGCTAATGTCGATGATGTGTTAGATTTGGGTTCAACTGAAGATTTGGATCCTGTAGATGTTGTAGCTAAGATGGCTGAACTGCAAATTGATAAAAAATGGGTATGCCTAGATCTTATCTCTCTTGTAGATCTTTGTCAGTTAGTTTCTAGTTTACAGTCTCAAGTTAGTGCTTATGCTGATTCCTACAAGACTTTAACTGAAACTAATAATACCCTGTCATCTCAACTTAGCACACTTAGTAAATCCAGTGAGGCTGTAAGATCTGAACTTGACTTAGCTAAGTTAGATATATGTAGGTTAAGTGATGATAAACAGGCCTTAAAGGACAAGATTAAGGCAGATGCGGCTGACAAGACAGCTTTTAGAGATACCGTGAATGAGAAATTAATTATCATAGATGGTCTCTATATGAACATAAATGACTTGAATCTGTCCATTGCTAATAAGGATAAGGAGTTAGCTGATTGCAAAACAAAACTTATAGCTCAGAATCGCAAGCTTGAGAGCTATAGAACATCTGAAATGGATAAAATGTTAGGTGCTCAGCGTAGTGTGAAGGATATGTCTGGTTTAGGTTATAATGATATGCCTCACCCATTCAATTCAAATTACACTAAAACTCCTGTAGATATTGAGATGGCGGATGTTAACCCTGAGACGAAAGAAACTAATAAACCGGAAAAGGTAGAGGCACAGAAGAATGTTATTAAGAACCCTTCATCTGATGATAGTAAGAAAATTTCTCACACCAAAGTACATTTTGTACCGGGTGGAGTAATTAATGATACTAAGACTGATGAAGTGGTTAATAAAGAACATGTAATTGAACCTTTAGTGCCTAAGACTCCGGTAGCGGATGCAAAAGTTAGTAAGTCACGTAAACAGATGTCTTACTTCAAGTGTCACCAAAAAGGACACGTAGCTTCTTGTTGCCCAAATAAGAAGTTGGAAGCATCACATAAGTTAGTGAATACTGAAAAGACACCGACTATTTCTAGTTCGATTGTAGATAGGTTAGGCTCCAAACCGGGATTAGGAAGCAAACCTGTAAACATTCTGAATAGAGATAGTAATCATAGTGTCTCTCCACCTAAACCTAAAAGGGCTTTTACTTTAAACGAAAATACTTTCAATAAGTCAAGAGATAAGACACCTTCGAGGTTTAGGACCCCAAGTAGAAACCATAGTCAATTTGAGAATGGCTCTACTTCGAGTGCACAGGGAACTAAGTTTGTGCCTAAGTTAAAGTTTGCGCCTAAGCATTTATACAAATCAATTCGATATAAAAGCATGTCAAGCAATTATATAAACAAGTAGCATGTAATAACACGTAGTTCTATGTTTTCCACCCCTGGTTTTAAAAGCATTTAAAACAAGTAAAAGATAGGGGCTGTGAACTCACGTGTAGCAAATCTTCAGCTAGTATAGCTAGTAATACTGTAGTCCGAACGTGCCTCTCAATTACCTAGACACAATTAAATATACTTGACATAAGTATATGGACTAATCGTCAAGTTGAAATGTTTATAACATTTTAGTTGTTGGTGATATTTGCGTTGATACGATCATTGTGTACAAGTATATATTTACATATACTTATTAGTTGAATATATACATATATATATATATATTCTTATATATATTAATTGTCGTTGCCGTGATATATATATATATATATATTTCATTTGTTAATGTCGCGTATATATATATATATATATATATATATATATACGCGACATTAACAAATGAAAAATATATATATATATATCACGGCAACATATATATATATATATATATATATATATATATATATATATATATTGTTTATCGTTGTTGTTTATGTTTTAAAAACATAATTATAGTAGTTATAAAAATAACTTTGTTTTAATACGATTGTCGTAGTTCATTTATATAACTATATATAAATTAGAATCGTCCACTATATATATGATCTATTTGTCGTGTTGCAAATTCTCATTTGTCCCGTTTAACTCGTCACCTATATATAATCCGGTTTAGAGTTTGCATTTTGAAATCTCGTAACCCGTTGGGCTCGGCCCAATTGGTTTGGCCTAATATCAAAGTCTAGTAGTTTGGCCCAAATATGCGTGGCCCAAAATAATTTGGCCCAATTACGTTTAGCAAATCATTTTGGCCCGTTCACAAAATACAACTTTTGACTCATTATAGATTTGGCCCGTTTGGCCCAAAAAGTTATATTATTAATTGTCCGTGTCAAAATAGTGTCCCGCGGTCGTGTATAACTTTGTCCCAAACTTTGTATCCTAAAGTTTTATAACTTTTATAACTTCTTAATATTTGTGTTTCGTACGCGTTAATATATTTTTACTACGAAGTATATGTATCGACAGTGTATTATTTAAACGCATCGAAAAAGTCAGTACACAGACAGCCTAGCCGATCGGGTGAATGTTTAACAAACCGTTCGGCTCAAACATACCTTAGCCGATCGGCTAAGTATGTTGAGCCGATAGGATCATTGAATCCGGCCGATCAGCTGGTTAAAACCAACTGATCGGTTTGGTTCCTAGCCCGACTCAAGCTCTGTTCGTCCCCTGTTCTTGGTCTGTAATGCATATATATATATTTGGGTGTTTGATTCCAAGCTTTTGTACATCACTAATTCATCACATTAACTTTGTTATCAACCTATAATAACTAAGTTCTACATATTATGTACTAGTTTATATACAAAATCTCATTATATACAAAGTAAACCATAATAATAATAGATATGAAGATATAAGTATGAGTTTTTGAGTTTTTGCATCCTTACAAAGATTGTGATATAGATGATTATGATGACAGATGATGATGATCGGTGATGACGAGATGATCAAGAAACCATTTTTGTGCTAGTTTTTGTGTTGGTTTGAAGGTATGATGCTTGAAGATTTTGAAGAAAATGGAGATGGTTATGTGATTTCTCCTGCTTCTTGCTCCTGCTCCCAGTTGCACGCACACAAACACAGATGAATGAATTTTGTGGGATGAATTATTGCAGAGTAAAGTTGGTGTGGGTATAAAATAAGTTCATACCAAAATTTCAAAGGAGAGTATGGAGGGGAAAGGAAATTGTCGACAAATATTTTAGTTTGATTTGTTTGTTTGGGTTTTTAACCCGTTAATTCCGTGTACGGGTCCAATTATTTGTACCCCGTGTCCCACTCAATTATTTGCTTGTTTAAATTTTATTTTAAACTTTATTATTGATAAGTAAAATAAATGAAATAATGTTATTTAAAACTTTTAATAAAATTATTCACCGTAGTGGGACTGTACAGTTTATTTGCGTGCCAGATTTCGGTTGAATTTGGAATTTATATTTTAAGGTAATGTTCCAAATACTAAAACAGGAACGGGAAAATAAATACTTTTATTATTTTCGACCTTTAGGTACGTTTTATAATTGTTTCTGTTCGTGTATAACGTGCTCGTCACGTTTAATATAAAACATATAATATCTTATATTATTTCAATAATATAAGTTACTAATATTTGTAATTAATAATTTTCGAATTATTAATTATTTTGTATCACCAACTTTATTGTATTTAATTTGTCGAGTTTAGTACGTTTATTCCATACGTAATTATATGTACATATAACTACGCATTTAATATATCACGTATCACATAGTAAGTTTCACAAACTTAACATATAGAAATCATTTTGAATTCACTAATCAGGGAATTACTCTAGGTAATGCATGAAGTTAGGTAAAGGTTATTACCCTAAATGGAGGATTGTCACATTCTCCCCCCGTTAGCGAAATCTCGTCCCGAGATTTAAGTTGAGTTATTCGTGACAGGCGTTTGTTCAAACAGGTGAGGGTATTTCTTTCGTATCTTATCCTCGCATTCCAAATTAAACTCCGGGCCATGTTTCGAGTTCCAACGAATCTTGACAAGTTTGATTCGTTTGTGTCGGAGTTTCTGTATTTTTGTATCGGTTACTTCGATAGGTTCCTCCACAAAGTTAAGTTTTGAGTTGATAAAGACTTCATCAGGAGGGATGATAAGTGTTTCATCAGAAAGACACTTCTTCAAGTTACACACATGAAAAGTGTCGTGAATGCTACTAAGCTCTTGTGGCAACTTTAGTTTGTAAGCAACAGGACCAATCCTCGCAAGGATTTCAAAAGGTCCAACATATCGCGGGTTAAGTTTTCCCCGTTTGCCAAATCGTGCTACCCCTTTCCAGGGCGATAATTTGAGTAGTACCTTGTCTCCTACTTGAAACTCAAGAGGTTTACGACGGTTATCGGCGTAACTCTTTTGTCTGTCTCTCGCCGATTTCAATCGGTTGAGTACTTGCAATATCTTGTCCGTGGTTTCCTGGACAAGCTCTGGTCCGGATAGTTGTCTATCACCCAACTCTGCCCAACAGAGTGGTGATCGGCATTTGCGTCCATACAGTGCTTCGAATGGAGCGATCTGTATGCTGGTGTGATAACTGTTGTTATAGGAGAATTCGGCTAATGGGAGGTGAGTATCCTAGTTTCCTCCAAAGTCAATCACACACGCTCTCAACAAGTCCTCGAGCGTTTGAATCGTTCGTTCACTCTGGCCATCAGTTTGTGGATGATAGGTTGTACTCATGTCGAGTCGAGTACCTAAAGCCTGTTGTAGTGATTATCAGAAGCGAGATGTGAATCTTCTATCTCTATCAGATATAATGGACAATGGTACACCGTGTCGAGAAACGATCTCTTTGATATAGATCTTCGCCAGTTTCTCTAGTTTGTCAGACTCTTTGATAGCAACGAAGTGGGCTGATTTCGTCAATCGATCGACAATCACCCATATGGAATCAACTCTAGTTGATGTCTTTGGTAGTTTTGTGATGAAGTCCATCGTTATGTGCTCCCATTTCCATTTTGGCATTTCTGGTTGTTGCAAAAGTCCTGAAGGTTTTTGATACTCAACCTTGACCTTTGAACAAGTTAGACACTTGCTGACATAAGTAGCGATGTCTCTTTTCATGTTTGGCCACCAATAGAAACCTTTCACATCTTGGTACATCTTATCTGCACCAGGATGAATCGAGTAGTTGGACTTGTGAGCTTCGTCCAAAATCAGTTTGCGTAATTCATCATCGCACGGTACCCAAATTCGATTCATGAAGTATAAAACTCCATTTTCTTTGGTTTCGAGCTGTATCTCCATTCCCCTCAGGGATTCGTCTTTCATACGTTCGGTGGTGAAAGCTATTTGTTGTGCATCACGAATTTGAGTAATAAGATTCGAGTGGATTGTTAATACCAAAGCTCGAACTCTGCGAGGTTTAACATTCTCTTTACGACTCAGGGCATCCGCTACTACATTAGCCTTGCCCGGATGGTACTTAATCTCACAGTTGTAATCGTTCAGCAATTCGACCCAACGTCTCTGTCTCATGTTGAGTTCTTTCTGGTCGAATATGTGTTGTAAGCTCTTGTGATCGGTGAAAATCGTACACTTTGTACCATATAGGTAGTGTCTCCAGATCTTCAGTGCAAAGACGACGGCTCCCAACTCTAAGTCATGAGTGGTATAATTCTTCTCGTGAATCTTCAATTGACGAGATGCATAAGCAATAACTTTATCGTTTTGCATGAGGACACAACCTAATCCTTGATGTGAGGCATCACAGTAAACGATGAAGTTTTCTGTTCCCTCAGGTAAAGATAAGATTGGTGCGGTGCTCAACTTTTGTTTCAACAGCTGGAAGGCGTTTTCTTGTTTTTTGCCCCATTCGAATTTCTTATCCTTTTGAGTTAAGGTGGTGAGTGACTGGGCTATTTTGGGAAAGTTTTCGATAAATCGACGGTAATAGCCAGCCAGACCAAGAAATTGTCGAATCTCGGTTGGGGTCCTTGGAGCTTCCCAGTTTTTGATCGCCTCAATTTTGGATGGGTCCACATGAATTCCCTTATCATTTATCACGTGACTAAGGAAATGAACCTCTCTAATCCAAAATTCACATTTGGAGAACTTAGCATACAGCTTCTCGTTCTCGAGTAGTTGGAGGATAAGTTTCAAGTGTTGTTCGTGATCCTCTTTTGTTTTCGAATAAATCAAGATGTCATCAATGAACACAATGACAAACTTATCAAGATAAGGTTTGCACACTCGGTTCATGAGATCCATGAATACTGCAGGCGCGTTAGTCAATCCAAACGGCATGACTAGGAACTCATAATGACCATAACGAGTCCTGAACGCGGTCTTTGGTACATCCTCTTCTCGTACCTTCAGTTGATGATAACCAGAACGCAGATCGATCTTCGAGCAGTAACCCGATCCTTGTAACTGATCAAACAGATCGTCTATGCGAGGTAACGGATATCGGTTCTTAATAGTTACCTTGTTTAGCTCTCGATAGTCAATGCACATCCGCATGGATCCATCCTTCTTCTTGACAAACAAAACCGGAGCTCCCCAAGGTGAAAAGCTCGGTCGGATAAATCCTAAGTCTAAGAGCTCCTGCAACTGTGTAGACAGTTCTTGCATTTCTGATGGAGCTAGACGATAAGGTGAGCGGGCGATTGGTGCGGCTCCAGGCACCAGATCGATGCGAAACTCGACTTGTCGTGGAGGTGGTAATCCTGGAAGGTCATCAGGAAACACTCCAGGATAGTCTCGCACTACAGGTATATTACCTAAGCTTTGCTCCTCGGGTCTCTTTTCTACAACATGTGCCAAAAACGCTTGGTATCCCTTTCGGAGATACTTAGTGGCCTTTAAGCAATTGATCATTTTAACGGCACTCGTCCTCTTATCTCCTTGTATCACCAAGGTTTCTCCAGTCAACAATGGTAAATGTACCATTTTATCAAAACAAACAATC
The DNA here is from genome assembly GCA_963422505.1 of Pseudognaphalium luteoalbum. Classification (NCBI taxonomy): domain Eukaryota; kingdom Viridiplantae; phylum Streptophyta; class Magnoliopsida; order Asterales; family Asteraceae; genus Pseudognaphalium; species Pseudognaphalium luteoalbum. The sequence continues at coordinate 42,575,461 of OY730194.1, forward strand.
TCTGCACGATTCTTCGACAACCAGTCCATACCGACTACGATGTCAAAGCTTCCCAACTCAACCGGTAGTAAGTCTATTTTGAAAGGATGACTCTCCAATGTTAGAGTACATCCTGGTACTATTTCTCCTGATTCAATCAACCTACCATCGACTAGTTCTAAAGTGTACTTGTTGTCTAGTTTACGGGATTTAATGTCTAATAGTGATCTAAATTTCGTAGACACAAAACTCAAATCGGCGCCTGAATCAAATAACACAGAGGCATAATGGTTGTTAACTAGAAACGTACCAGTGACAGTGTTGGGGTCCTGGCGTGCCTCCTGTGCTCCAATGACAAACGCACGACCTCGAGCTGGTTGGTTGTTGGTGTTACCACGGTTGTTGTTGTTCGGGTTTGCATTGCGGTTCTGACTGTTTTGGTTGCCGCGGTTAAGTTTAGGGCACTTGTTTCGGAAATGACCTTGCTCTCCACATTCGAAACATCCATTAGCCGGTCGATCCCTATTTGTTTGAGTAGTAGGGTTCGATCTACAGTATTGGGCCAGATGCCCCCAGCGTTTACAATTCCCACAGAAAATACAATCACCATCATGGTGACGTTCACACTTGCCACACTTGGGCTTGTTCCCCAAGTAAGTCTTTTGTTCAGCAGTAGTGGCAAGGTAAGCTTTCGTGGTTCCAGTCTGTTTCTTATTCTGCTGACCCTGACGGTCATTCCACTTACGTTTTCCCTTTCCAGCATCAGCACTGCTGGATTCAACCATTCCCGAAGCAGCTTTCTTAGTAAGGGTTCCCATTCTGACTGCTTCATTTGTCAAGCGTTGTGCTAGTTCTACAGCACTCTTAAAGGTGGCAGGATTAGACGAAGTCACCAAGCTTCGAATTTGTGGCACCAAACCCCAGATATACCTTTCAGTGCGCTTGTACTTAGGTGTGACCATGTGTGGTACAAGGCATGCCATTTCTTGAAATCTGGTGGTATATCCTGTAATATCAGTACCAACCATAGTAATGTCCCAGAGCTCAGTCTCAATCTTCTACAGCTCACTGCGGGGACAAAATTCTTCCACAACCATGGTTTTCAAAGTTTCCCAAGTCATCGAGTGGGCGTTTGTGCGTCCAAGTGCTTGAACTTGGCTACTCCACCATATCAATGCCTTATCAGAAAATGTGCAGGTAGCATACTTTACCATGCAGTCACGCAGTTGCTAATATCTAGCACAGACTCCATTTTTTCTATCCAATGAATGATTCCAATAGCCCCCTCAGTACCACGAAAGTGGCTCGGTTTGCAAGCTAGGAATGTTTTGTACGAACATCCTCTTTGGGTACTCTCAGGGTTACCGTCAGATACAACAGGTTCGGTATTTCTGCTACCGCTGACCCTGTCGCTACGGTTTCGGTCAGTATCATACTGAGCAAGTGCTTCAGCAATCCTTCGGTTGACCATTTGTTCGGTCGTCTCATCAACAGCAGGAGGTGGTGAAGGGTTTCTTCGGATGTTCCGGGTATTCCTACGCTTAGGCGGCATGATTCAGTCCTAATCACACACAAGAAACACTCGTAAGATATCCTAATCAAATCATCACTCAATAAGTATGTGATAAATATAGATATAGTAAGATAATCAATCACCAATTGATATCACTCACAGTGTACACAGTGACATAAACTAAACATAAGTTATATATCATATATAAGTCAAAAGGTTTTACATAAGTTTTGTACAATGATGGGATTGACAATAAAGAGAAAATACACCCATCTGATCAAACATGATCTACAAAATGTGACGGATTTAACATATACATCCATCTAGTCAAAAGTTTTGTCCTACTACATCATAGCTACAATCCTGTTACATCATAGATACCGTCCTAACATGGTGAATCTAATATAAATATGCTAAAAACATCCCTACAACCATCCTAACAGCTGCCATCAGTACACAAACTCCAACTGCAGAACCTACTATCCCCAGACGTCTCTCAAGCCTAATCAGACGTGCCCTAGTCTCATCGGCTGACTATCGATCCATCTCAATGTGTACCTCAGAAGTGGCAAGACGTCCATAGATAGTAAGCACATCACCGTCCAGTCGAGAGGCATCACTGTGCAACTCTCTGATAGAATCATGCGTACCATAATGAAATCCAAGAAGGGTACGGACAACTGCAACTACAGTAGGGATAGTGAGCTCCAGAGGCTCCTCAGTCAGATGTAAGGGGGTCGATGAGTGAGATGACTCCCCAGACTCGAAAGTGGAAGGAATCCTCTCAAGTGTCCTCCAGTGGCGTAGTATACGCGGCATCCAGTCAAGATGCGGAACTCTAGTCCTCTGCAATGACTGCTGATCACAAGGTATCTCTCTCTCCTCAGTCATCGGATCCTTGTCACGAGGTGCCAAGGGTCCTACAGGTGGGGATCTAACGCTCATCCTAGCAGTCCTACACAATCCAGACCCACGGGAAGACTCTCCAAGATGACGAGTCGCCATGAAAGTAGATCCTAGCATACGAGTAGTGGGATCAGTGGGTGGTGATGGTGGAGTGCCTATGGTGCCATCTGAAGTAGCTCTAGGAAATGTGGGTGGGTAGACCTCCTCAGAAGGGTCATCACTAGCATAGTCAGGCTCCTCCTCTGACTCTGAGATGTAGATCGGAAACTGCCTAGACATAACTGTGACAAAGGCAATTGTGTGTGTCGTGTTAGACGTATGCAAAGTATGAATGCAGAAATGCGTTAGCCAAGGCTATAGTCTAGGTCTCTAAGGTTTTCAGTCACTTAAAGACTTCTAGTTCTCTATAACCAATGGCTCTGATACCAAGTTCTGTCACACCCCCAAAATCGGTAATCGTGTTTATTAAAGGTTTAGCGGAAGCTTTAGTTAATTAGCGGAAGCATTTTAAGTTACAGTTTAACAGCGGGGGTGCTGACGTTACAATAGTGCATTCATTGTATCAGAACATATGATCATACAGAACATATTAATTTAATTTAAGATGCCATAAGTTTAAACGTTATTACAAAAGGGTACGACTTATAAAGTCGTACAAGTAGTGGTGTTGTAGAACAACATAAGTTTACAAAATATGAGTTTATAAAAGAGGGATTTCGTAAGTATAACCAATGGAATTGGTAATACAAAGGAAATCCAAGTGTCCCAAAAGTGGCATCATAAATAGTCTTGGTTGCCTACGTCCTTTATGCATGCAAAAGTACCTGAGCCCTAATTCCCTGAAAAACATAGTAAACCGTCAACATTGAATGTTGAGTGAATTCACAGGTTTAGTGTAAATGTAGTTAAACCAAGTTTTGTATAAATCATTAATGTACATAAACAAAATGTTTATATATATAGCAGGAAACACAAGTGTTCTTATTAAAGAAAACATTTCATATTTTACTGTAAGAATGTCATTCTTACTACAATTCAGTCGAGGTGTTAGGAAACACAAGTTTAATCATAAACATTTCCTAATAATGGTTGCAGGAAATACAGTTCAACAATCAAGTAAACATTTCCATATATACAGTTGTAGGAAACACAGGTTTAACAGTCAAGCAAACATTTCCATATAAATAGCTGTAGGAAACACAGGTTTAACAATCAAGTAAACATTTCCATATAAAAGTTGTTTTGTCGGGAAACCAAGTTTATCCAATCAAGGTAAACGTTTCCTATAAAGAAATCATGCGTAGGAACACCTGTCCTATTAGTTATCACAGGGAATACCCTTCCCAAATCAAGTTGTAGTTTTGTTGTTTAGTTACGTGGGAGATATAGACTATGATCCCTCTAAGGTGAGCGACACCTTTAAAGTTAAAGTAACGACTCCTAGTACTATAACCAAACCACGACTAGTTGATGTTATTGCCTTCGTAACATGGTAAGTATACACTCCTCGTTACGACTGCCGTCATGTGGTTGGAATGACCAACGAGTTATATCAGTGGGAGGGTTGTCAAATCGATAGTACTATCTGTATACTCAGTGGCTAGAGTCACCTAGCTAATGGTTATAGGTTGCAAGCACTGGGACTCATGTGCACTACAACTACCTCATGTAAACCTAGGATCATACCAAGATTCGTTGTCTTATTCCCAAAATAGTTGTGAAAACGTTTCATATAGTTAACAGTTGACTTATAAAGCAATAAGCATTTATACAAATCAATTCGATATAAAAGCATGTCAAGCAATTATATAAACAAGTAGCATGTAATAACACGTAGTTCTATGTTTTCCACCCCTGGTTTTAAAAGCATTTAAAACAAGTAAAAGATAGGGGCTGTGAACTCACGTGTAGCAAATCTTCCGCTAGTACAGCTAGTAATACTGAAGTCCGAACATGCCTCTCAATTACCTAGACACAATTAAATATACTTGACATAGGTATATGGACTAATCGTTAAGTTGAAATGTTTATAACATTTTAGATGTTGGTGATATTTGCGTTGATACGATCATTGTGTACAAGTATATATTTACATATACTTATTAGTTGAATATATATATATTCTTATATATATTAATTGTCGTTGCCGTGATATATATATATATATATATATATATATTATTCATTTGTTAATGTCGCGTATATATATATTGTTTATCGTTGTTGTTTATGTTTTAAAAACATAATTATAGTAGTTATAAAAATAACTTTGTTTTAATACGATTGTCGTAGTTCATTTATATAACTATATATAAATTAGAATCGTCCACTATATATATGATCTATTTGTCGTGTTGCAAATTCTCATTTGTCCCGTTTAACTCGTCACCTATATATAATTCCGGTTTAGAGTTTGCATTTTGAAATCTCGTAACCCGTTGGGCTCGGCCCAATTGGTTTGGCCTAATATCAAAGTCTAGTAGTTTGGCCCAAATATGCGTGGCCCAAAATAATTTGGCCAATTACGTTTAGCAAATCATTTTGGCCCGTTCACAAACTACAACTTTTGACTCATTATAGATTTGGCCCGTTTGGCCCACAAAGTTATATTATTAATTGTCCGTGTCAAAATAGTGTCCCGCGGTCGTGTACAATTTTGTCCCAAACTTTGTATCCTAAAGTTTTATAACTTCTTAATATTTGTGTTTCGTACGCGTTAATATATTTTTACTACGAAGTATATGTATCGACAATGTATTATTTAAACGCATCGAAAAAGTCAGTACACAGACAGCCTAGTCGATCGGGTGAATGTTTAACAAACCGTTCGGCTCAAACATACCTTAGCCGATCGGCTAAGTATGTTGAGCCGATAGGCTCATTGAATCCAGCCGATCGGCTGGTTAAAATCAACCGATCGGTTTGGTTCCTAGCCCGGCTTAGGCTCTGTTCGTCCCCTGTTCTTGGTCTGTAATGCATATATATATATTTGGGTGTTTGATTCCAAGCTTTTGTACATCACTAATTCATCACATTAACTTTGTTATCAACCTATAATAACTAAGTTCTACATATTATGTACTAGTTTATATACAAAATCTCATTATATACAAAGTATAATAAACCATAATAATAATAGATATGAAGATATAAGTATGAGTTTTTGAGTTTTTGCATCCTTACAAAGATTGTGATATAGATGATTATGATGACAGATGATGATGATCGGTGATGACGAGATGATCAAGAAACCATTTTTGTGCTAGTTTTTGTGTTGGTTTGAAGGTATGATGCTTGAAGATTTTGAAGAAAATGGAGATGGTTATGTGATTTCTCCTGCTTCTTGCTCCTGCTCCCAGTTGCACGCATACAAACACAGATGAATGAATTTTGTGGGATGAATTATTGCAGAGTAAAGTTGGTGTGGGTATGAAATGAGTTCATACCAAAATTTCAAAGGAGAGTATGGAGGGGAAAGGAAATTGTCGACAGATATTTTAGTTTGGTTTGTTTGTTTGGGTTTTTAACCCGTTAATTCCGTGTACGGGTCCAATTATCTGTACCCCGTGTCCCACTCAATTATTTGCTTGTTTAAATTTTATTTTAAACTTTATAATTGATAAGTAAAATAAATGAAATAATGTTATTTAAAACTTTTAATAAAATTATTCACCGTAGTGGGACTGTACAGTTTATTTGCGTGCCAGATTTCGGTTGAATTTGGAATTTATATTTTAAGGTAATGTTCCAAATACTAAAACAGGAACGGGAAAATAAATACTTTTATTAGTTTCGACCTTTAGGTACGTTTTATAATTGTTTCTGTTCGTGTATGACGTGCTCGTCTCGTTTAATATAAAACATATAATATCTTATATTATTTCAATAATATAAGTTACTAATATTTGTAATTAATAATTTTCGAATTATTAATTATTTTGTATCACCAACTTTATTGTATTTAATTTGTCGAGTTTAGTACGTTTATTCCATACGTAATTATATATACATATAACTACGAATTTAATATATCACGTATCACATAGTAAGTTTCACAAACTTAACATATAGAAATCGTTTTGAATTCACTAATCAGGGAATTACTCTAGGTAATGCATGAAGTTAGGTAAAGGTTATTACCCTAAATGGAGGATTGTCACATGCGTGTTGATGCAACGGGACAAAGTCATAGCTTATGCTTCACGACAACTCAAAATTCATGAAAAGGACTACACCACCCACGATCTTGAGCTTGGAGCTGTCATTTTTGTTCTCAAAATCTGGAGACATTATCTCTACGGCACCAAGTGCACAATCTTTACCGACCACAAAAGTCTCCAACACATATTCGATCAAAAAGATCTCAATATGAGGCAATGTCGATGGGTCAATTTTCTCACTGATTATGATTGCGAAATCAAATACCATCCAGGTAAGGCAAATGTTGTTGCCGATGCCCTCAGTCGAAAAGAACGATCGAAACCACTTCGAGTCCAAGCCCTCAGTATGACCATTCACAATGATCTAAACATTCAGATTCTCACTGCTCAACTCGAAGCACTGAAACCCAACAACCTCAAAAAAGAAGCCTTGCAAGGCATGGATAAACAATTCGAAATCAAAATTAACGGAGTTAGGTACCTCTCTGACCGAATCTGTTTGCCTAGTTTTGGGAATCTGCGAGACTTGGTGATGGATGAAGCTCACAAGTCCAAATACTCTATCCATCCGGGATCCGACAAAATGTATCACGGCATCAAAGAATTCAATTGGTGGCCGAACATGAAAGCTGAAATTGCCACATACGTTAGCAAGTGTCTTACTTGCTCAAAAGTCAAAGCTGAGTATCAAAAACCTTCCGGCTTGCTCCAACAACCCATAATTCCTGAACAGAAATGGGAACAAAGTGCCTTGGATTTCATAACCAAACTACCAAAGTTATCGAGCAGTTGCGATACCATTTGGGTGATCGTCGATCGTCTCACAAAATCTGCTCATTTCCTTACGATCAAGGAAACCGATAAAATGAAACGCCTCACACGAATCTACATCAAAGAAATTATTTCTCGACACGGCGTTCCAATCTCGATTATCTCTGATAGGGATAGTCGATTCACATCTCACTTTTGGCGATCACTCTAGAAATCATTGGGTACCTTATGCGCTCTCAGCCGTCAGTGTCGTTGGTGTTGTTGTAACGACTGAGGGGCGATCAGGGTGTTTAAAAATTTATTTTGCTCGGGGCCTAAACCTCCAAACTACCTACTGGTACTAGGTACAAGTACCCGATACTAGTACGTGGTAAGGATGATCAGGGTCATCTCCAGACGGTCGAATTTGAAACGGAGCTCATTTGAATAATTCAGTCTTCAAGATGGGGTTCAGATAGTTGGTTTTGTTTCGTTTTTATCTAATTTAAACTACTAATAGTGAAATTAAAAATAAGCTATCTAGCATGTATGGAACAACCAAGGATAGGGAAGACGTGGTTCACCATGACTTGGGATAGTATAATATCGGGATGGTGCTTATGATGGGAACACTTTCAGATTAATAGATTAACAGACTTTGGTGTAAACACTAGAACCCTACCAATTAAATTTCCGTTGGCATGTCACTAGGAACTAGGTTATCGTGATTCTGATCGGAGCAATATACTAAACTCCCAATACTTACCTAGTTGAAAGATAAGCAACCTATCTTGGTGAAAAACCGAGGTACATGAATAAAGCAGCGTATTGTCTTATAGGTCCGACCGTTCTTAACACCTAAGCTTAAATACGCGTTCTTCTAAATGTGTATCTAATTATTAACTTGCTATGTATAAAGAACGAAATATGTATGTTCTAGGGGGTTCATGTATCTAAGTCACTAAGACTTTCCTTTCTAGACCTTGTTAATACTTTTCTTAAGCTTTAATTACTTTGATTTATGACCTAGACCTTTCCTTTTCAAACAATTATACATCCCTAGATTATTCGCAGTTTGTAAAAACGTGTTTCATATGCAGAACATACCTTTCAGTAATAACCAGTGTACTTTATAGAATAGTTCCATGGCTTATTACATCCAACATGCGGTCAAGAGTAATTGACGGTGAGAATGACATTCTTAAACTATTTAAATTAAAAGCAGTACAGAAATGTAAACCTAATATGTACAATGAGTGGTCTCACTATGTCTTACTTATTGCATGCTATGGATAGAGATAACTACTTACCACAATTAAGGTTCATGACTCCCTAATATCTAAGTTGTAGTCACGTGGATAACTGGAAAGGGTACTCCATAAATTAGGTCTGGTGTCATATATTTAAACAATAACAAAGTATAATAATTCCCATTCAAATAAGTTTCTCTATATAAATTTAAACTATGTTGGAATGAGTTGTTTTTACGATCCTATCAACAAACTAACGTAGAGTTGTCCGCAATCAGATAGAAGATATGTCACATGGATAGTAAACACAAAAAATTACAATACACCGGAAGTTCTCCCAAATGTACTAAACACATCGGCCAACGACTACCCTCGAATCCTATTCCTCAATCTCGGTCGTCAGAGACGTCCGTATCATGGCATGGTCAATTGAATAAATAGTCGCATAAACAGGTTTTATCCTACCGGAATAAGTTGGGGCAGTCTGGTCATAAGCAGTTGGCCGAACATGCCATCATTCATCCATAATATTATAATTAAACTATAAACAGAAATATTGATCCGTAATATAACTACCTTCGGTCATCCCAGACTTCCATACGTTTGTACTCCGCATAAAGCGTTTCAAGCACTATATCCGGGAACAGTCGAATAGGGGCCGTCATATTACTTTACAATATTTAATATCATCCCATTATAAATATCTAAATCATGGTAAACATATAAGCAACTACTCGCATATCATGGCAATAGACATTTCTAATGTTAATAAATTGTAAATATCAAACAAGAACATTACAAATAATTAATAAAAGAAAGGATAGATATTACCCGTAATTATTGCGAGCAAAACGATGCTTATATTACTTCCGAATATTCCAAAGCATTACATTGCTAAGCTAGCTACTACTATCTACTACATAATTAATCTCCTACCTATCTCTCACTAAATTAATTAAATTAGCTTAGAGAGAAAGTAGAGAGAAAAAGAAAATAAAAGCTAGAAAGAAATAAGAAAGATATGAAAGGTGTGAAAGGTTTGTGTTGAAATAAAGCCTAAGGGATGCTATTTATAGATGAAATTGGCTCACATTAGCATCCATAGGCTCACATTAGAAAAAGAGTGAAAGGTGGTGCACCGGGCATGAAAAAGTAGCGAAAGGTGGTGCACCGGGTATGGAAAAGTAGCGAAAGGTGGTGCACCGGGTACACGCAAGGACGAAAAAGCGGAAAATAGATGGGGAGAGGGAGGCCGGCGCCGTCAACCACCAGGCCGGCGACGGCTGGCTGCCACCCGTCCTGGTCCGTCGTCTTTCGCTGCGTTGCTTAATTCGTGCGTATCTTCTTCGTTATGCCTCCGTTTGCATTGATTCTTTTTGCGTTGGATTCATAATTCAAAAATGAAGACTTTGATGTAAAGATATCCCAAAAATATGTCTCCTATCTCCAGATATTGCGTACGAATCATTTGGATCTTGCGGCGGGCGTAGAATCTTCATTCTTTATCCGTTTTTGTTGATTCTTCTTCTGTTGGATTCGTAATTTGAAAACAAACATCTTGGGTGAGATGGATGTTGATGATGGGAACTTTTGTCTTGAAATCTCGTTTTGATGCCTTGAATCTTCAAACGTGTGTGGAATCTTCGTTTTTCATCCATTTTGCTTGATTTTTATCGTGCAACCTTGTTTTGACCATCTTGGCATAATATCATTGATTTGTATTAGTTTTGAGTTTAAAATGCCAAGAATCATTCTAGAACGAGAGAGATATCGGTAGTAAAAACATGACTTTTTACGCGATATCAAGTATCCCACACTTAGAAATTTGCTTGTCCTCAAGCAAACTCATTCATGAAAGGCTTTTGGAATGATTCTAATTGCACTTATTTTTAAAAAGACTATTTCTAAAGAATATAAAGTTACAGTTATGAAAGAGTTCTTACGGGAAACTAAGGGTTTATAGAATTTGATACCTTCTTCGAGCAACTTAGATGATAATCATGACTTGGCAATCCTCACAATGGGTCACACAAATCACTCAGGTGTTTAGGGTTTCCTACTTGCTAGTGTCAATCACTCAGATAGCCAGTCATGCAGCATTCTCGTCATAAGCTTGATCAAGAATCAAATCTCCATCACTTTTGATGAGAACGGTACTAATCTTTTAAGACATCTTAGAAAGGAATCGAGTGTTTGGTTTTGAAGAAGGTATGTGATGAGGGGTGTGATGAGTTTTCCTTGTATTTTCTCAAAACTGGGGTGCTTTTCTTGAGAGAGTCTCTTTTGAAATTTCTCAGATTTTTTAAAAGACTTGGTAGCGTAACCCTTTTTGGATTTTTAATTTCCTCTTCAGGACCTTTTCTTGGTAGTGTCGGCATATATGGTTCTTGTTTTCTTCCTTTTCTATTTTTCTTTTCTTTTTATCATGTCGACCTTACCGATGGATATATATATTTTATGGCCTGAAAGGTTTCTTATTGTATTGGGTTGTGATGGCTTTTCTTGCAAAAGTCTTGGGAAATCGAAAGTGTCTCTGAAATTTTTTGGAAGATGTTACTTCTGTGGGTTCGGAATGAATAAAAGGAGGTTTTGATTGGGTGCAAAGTGGATGTTGAGTGAGTGGATGTTTGGTGGTGAGAGGGTGTTGAGATTCCTTAGAAGTTATCAAGATAGATTGTACCTATTCCATGTATGGCACTCATTGGTGTGATCTCGAAATGTATTGCAAGAGCGAGTTCTAATTCAAATGCATACATCGGCACACACACGAAACGAAAAGTGAAGTATTTTAAATGATGAATGCTAGTCACGGGCTCAAACCTCACGAATCGAATGTTTTGGTCAATGCCTAGCCATGTGTTGCCCTTTTCGTCCGTATCTTATTCTAAGTAAACAGTTTTGTTTCTTTGTTAAAACTCGTTTCTTGTTGTAACTTACATTTTTGGAAAATAGAGGTTCTAAAGTGTTGCTTTTGAATCCCAATTTTTTTGAAAATTTCTCTATTTTTAGCCTTTTAATGAAAATATTGTTTGACTTACGAACAAGAGGTTAAACTTGCGTTTGCAGACCGTATATCCCACACTTAGAGGAACATTGTCCCTAATATTCGAATCTATGCATTGAGTACCTCTTGTCGAAGTATCCCACACTTAGAATTTCTACTAATTATGGAAAATATCTCTTAGTATTTTGTGGAGTCCAAGGATCCCACACTTAGTGTTTGTAATGGGATATAGGTCGATATAATCTTGAAAAAATGGATAAATAAATTAGAGAAAGGAACGCAGAACTCCCTTATCGTCTATACGACTGTGAGCTGAGGATCTGAGTGGTTGACTGTGTCAACTCCAATGGATTCTAAACTTGGTTGGAATCAGCCTTCATGTATTGAACTTGAGCTCCAGCAGTATAACCTTTCTTTAATCACTCAACCAGTTTCCTCACGAAAATAACTAAGAGCTAAAGGATAGATTGCAGAAAAGGAAGTGATGTCGCCCTTCGGACACAAGCATAATTAACTAATAAACACCAAATGTTGGATAGAGATTAATGGACAAAGATCCTAATCTTCAAGAGCCACTGCTGTAACTCAACTGCTCCTAATGATCTGAAAGTGTTGAATCCAATGACCATGAATCTTTATTACCCGAGATCTTTTGCTGACAACTGATGTAATGAATCTGATGTTGTTTTTTTATCGACTGATATCTCCTGTTTCCAAATTGTTCCCGTATCTATTCCTTTGTATGAATAGTCCCTGAGGGTGATGGTTGTATGTGTGAAGGGGTGGATGGATGGTGGATATGGTGATGATGGTTTAGGGTTCCATTATGTGGCAAGGTTTAGCTATAGGACTTGGAATTTGTGGGCATATATGATGAGTATTGAGCTGATCAACTTGATGAACTAGTCATAGACAACTAGAAATCATCTTCATATCCAAAAGTGTCATCTCTTGTCCCCTGCAAAGCAATGCTCCAAAGATTCGCATACTTAATGAACTGTAAGCTCCTCTTGTCATCTTTCCATTATCCTTAAAGATTCTTTATCCATAGGCGTCAGTCCCTGTCTGTTAAAAGTAGGTCAAATAAACATGATCTAACAAACAAGTGATTATTCTCCAAATCATAGATTCACTGGTTTGCGAAGAACCTATCAAAGTGAGTGCTTTGTAGATGAAACAAACAAGTGTATGACTTTGAGTTTAACCTCACACAAAAAGTGTTAGTTGCCTATAATTTTACCGCAGCATAAATAGCAGACATGGAAATACCAGTATTATCAGTTGAATCAGGTAGCCAAGTATAAAGATATCCAAAGCACATATTTTTAAACGAGTTTGAGCATAGTACACATATTGACATACAAATCAGATTAAGCATTAATATCTTATGTATGTTCACAATAATATATGTAAGTACCTCAAATGCTGGTGTTTAGAATGACTAATGCTCCTAACTCCTAGTAGGTTTCCATTTTTGTGAGTGAAAGGGATAACAAGAAATTTAGAAAATGGTGAAAATAGGTGTTGCAATAAATTCCAAATGACTGGGAGTAGGAAGTATTAAGATTTGACAAAAAATTGACTTTTAACGAAGTAATTTCGCAAACCATCCATTTTTTGTTCATAAAGATAGAAAACTTGGAACATTCATTTTAGGGTTTCATTTCTACTTATTGGGTTAGTTCACTACTTAAACTACTTTAACTACTACTGATAATCCTATGTTAGACAAGGGTTTCCTCCCGAGAGGTGCTTGTTTTTGTTCGAGTCACTAGCTTGACTCCAAACCTATTTCTTGGGAAATCTAGGGGGCTCCTTTGTATCCATCAGTAGACATAAGCGGAAGTATTGGTACATACCTAAGGGATTAAAGCAGATTATGGTCAAGGTATGTCCAATAAGGTAAGAAGGCATGGAAAAGTGAGTGGTTTGTTTAACTTGAGGCAAAACAAAGCTCTTGACTTTTTCTACCTCTTGTGTTTCAGGTTGTTTGGGTTTTTCAAAGAGGTCCTTATCACTCCATGACGTGTACATCTTTATGTAATGGAGAGATGGTTTGTAAGGTGCTCTTGATGCAAAACCCACCTTGCTTCCTAAAGCCTTTGGTTTGATGAAAAAGTTTTACTCTGGGCATGGAGGTGGGACAATGTCCATTAGTGTCTCCGATCTTGTAGCAACGTTATCATCAAATACTTGGGTGTTTGTCTCCTCTAAGGTACTAGTAAAGTCTATTAGATCAGGAAGTGAATCAATCAAAGGGATTTTTGGGATACAGTCAACCACAACTGGTTGTGGGACATGTTCAACCATATCAGTTTAAATGAGTTCACTACTTAGAGTCGGTATGTATTCCTTCAGTCCATGTGAAGCTAAGTCTTCTTTGTAAATCTCCAAATTCGGGCTTTCCATCTCGATCTCGTCGTCTACTTCGTCATCCTCGTCACTCCGGCCGGAAGTTTTGAGTTGTAGTGGTTCGGAAAGTTCTTCTAGAACAAACCCTCTGTCGTTCTTTGACGTTGATAGGTCGGGAATAGGTGAATGTGAAGGTTTAGAAAATTGGGTTGGTGTGGGAGTTGAAGGGATATTGTAACCGAACTTATGAGAATGTAAGTCTGTGTCGGGTGTAATAGATGTGGAGTGTGTGTGTCTCTCAACTTTCTGTATCCTAGAGTTGGCTCTAGCTTGATTCCTACTCTCCTCACTACTCTCTTGGGCGTGTATTGATAGTTTAGTTAAGATTTTAGACACATTATAAGTAAAACTCCTAAGTATGTCTTCTTGTTCTTTAATCATTTCTTCAAGTGGGTCGGAAGGAGGTGAGAAAGCAGCATTACTGCTGAGACAGGCTAAGGGTGTATCTCTCAAGTTAGGAAGCTTGTAAGGTTGTGGTTCACATATAGGGTAAGGTGAGTGTGGATAGATTTCGAATGGTTGGGGATAAAAAAGTTGGTATGGATGTGGTTGGACAACATTGGGGTCATATTGATATTGTGTTTGAGGATCTAAGTACCCTACGTAATCCGAAAACATCATACTTTGGCTTTGGCATTCTCCATCTAAGTGGGTATTACCGCACATCCTACATCTATTTTCAATTGAATTATCAAGACTTTGCATTTGATCTAATTGTTGTCCTTGAGTTAACATTTCCCATGGAATCAGAAAAGACGGCATAAGGAGAAGGTTTCAGAATTAAAGTCGGGGGTGAGAAGGGAACTTAATCTAAACTAATACTAATGTAATCCTAACTACACTAAACTACATGGAAAAAAAAGTAACTTCTGATAAGGATGGTGATTCCCAGTCAAAAGGATCTCTTAAAAACTAACTAATCTAAACAGGCTCAAAATCGTACTACCGTCCGCGGCAGCGGCGCCAAAAACTTGATGCGCTCCCAGCCGTCAGTGTCGTTGGTGTTGTTGTAACGACTAAGGGGCGATCAGGGTGTTTTAAAATTTATTTTTCTCGGGGCCTAAACCTACAAACTACCTACTGGTACTAGGTACAAGTACCCGATACTAGTACGTGGTAAGGATGATCAGGGTCGTCTCCAGACGGTCGAATTTGAAACGGAGCTCATTTGAATAATTCAGTCTTCAAGATGGGGTTCAGATAGTTGGTTTCGTTTTGTTTTTATCTAATTTAAACTACTAACAATGAAATTAAAAATAAGCTAGCTAGCATGTATGGAACAACCAAGGATAGGGAAGACGTGGTACACCATGACTTGGGATAGTATAATATCGGGATGGTGTTTATGATGCGAACACTTTCAGATTAATAGATTAACAGAATTTGGTGTAAACACTAGAACCCTACCAATTAAATTCCCGTTGGCATGTCACTTGGAACTAGGTTATCGTGATTCTGAACGGAGCAATACGCTAAACTCCCAATACTTACCTAGTTGAAAGATAAGCAACCTATCTTGGTGAAAAACCGAGGTACATGAATAAAGCAGCGTATTGTCTTATAGGTCCGACCGTTCTTAACACCTAAGCTTAAATACGCGTTCTTCTAAATGTGTATCTAATTATTAACTTGCTATGTATAAAGAACGAAATATGTATGTTCTAGGGGGTTCATGTATCTAAGTCACTAAGACTTTCCTTTCTAGACCTTGTTAATACTTTTCTTAAGCTTTAATTACTTTGATTTATGACCTAGACCTTTCCTTTTCAAACAATTATACATCCCTGGATTATTCGCAGTTTGTAAAAACGTGTTTCATATGCAGAACATACCTTTCAGTAATAACCAGTGTACTTTATAGAATAGTTCCATGGCTTATTACATCCAACATGCGGTCAAGAGTAATTGACGGTGAGAATGACATTCTTAAACTATTTAAATTAAAAGCAGTACAGAAATGTAAACCTAATATGTACAACGAGTGGTCTCACTATGTCTTACTTATTGCATGCTATGGGTACAAATAACTACTTACCACAATTAAGGTTCATGACTCCCTAATATCTAAGTTGTAGTCACGTGGATAACTGGAAAGGGTACTCCATAAATTAGGTCTGGTGTCATATATTTAAACAATAACAAAGTATAATAATTCCCATTCAAATAAGTTTCTCTATATAAATTTAAACTATGTTGGAATGAGTTGTTTTTACGATCCTATCAACAAACTAACGTAGAGTTCTCCTCAATCAGATAGAAGATATGTCACATGGATAGTAAACACAAAAAATTACAATACACCGGAAGTTCTCCCAAATGTACTGAACATATCGGCCAACGACTACCCTCGAATCCTATTCCCCAATCTCGGTCGTCAGAGACGTCTGTATCATGGCATGGTCTATTGAATAAATAGTTGCATAAACAGGTTTTATCCTACCGGAATAAGTTGGGGTAGTCTGGTCATAAGCGGTTGGCCGAACATGCCATCATTCGTTCATTATATCATAATTAAACTATAAATAGAAATATTGATCCATAATATAACTACCTTCGGTCATCCCAGACTTCCATACGTTTGTACTGAGAGATATCGGTAGTAAAAACATGAATTTTTATTCGATATCAGTACCCGTCTTGACATGAGTACCGCATACCACCCTCACACAGACGGCCAAAGTGAACGAACGATTCAAATACTAGAAGACATGCTACGAGCCTGCATAGTTGATTTCGGTGTAAACTAGGAAAAACATCTACCGTTGTGCAAGTTTTCGTACAACAACAGTTATCCCTATTTGTTGGACCGAAGTGGGGGAGAGTCAGCTCACTGGTCCTGAACTTATTCAAGAAACAACCGAAAAGATCTTCGAGATCCAAAACAAACTCTAAGCCGCATGTGATCATCAGAAAAGTTATGCTGATGTGAGACGCAAACCACTCGAGTTCTAAGTTCGGGATCGAGTACTACTCAAAGTTTCACCTTGGAAAGGTGTCATTCGTTTTGGTAAACGCGTAAAACTAAACCCCAGATACATTGGACCTTTTGAGATTCTCGAGAGGATTGGTCCAGTGGCATATCGATTGCAGCTGCCACCCGAGCTCAGCAGCGTGCACCCCACTTTTCGCATTTCTAACTTGAAGAAATGCCTGTCTGATGAGACACTCATTATTCCACTCGATGAAATTCGTATCGACGACAAGCTTCATATAGTCGAAGAACCCACCGAAATCATGGACCGTGAAGTCAAACAACTCAAACAAAGTCGTATTCCCATCGATAAGATCAGGTGGAATTCGCGGCATGGGCCGGAATTCACTTAGGAATGGGAAGACCAAATGTGACTCAAGTATCCTCAGTTATTCACTGACGCTACTTCAATCTCGACTTCGAACTAAAATTTCAGAACGAAGTTCTCTTAAAAGGGGGAGAATGTGAAACCCACCAAATTAGGACTAGTGATTAGTGCCTAATCAACTGTTAATACATATAATTAGATCTGTATTAGGCTAATTAATGTATCAAAATATATATTGTTGAATATATACAATTATGCTATTTGATTAAATCGTACGCAATTCAAATCGAATGTAATTCGATTCAATTAATACGGACGATGGTGAACAATTTTATTAAATAACATAACATTATTTAATAACACTATTTTATTCAAAATATTACTTTGATAATATTTCGTAATTAATTCGTAACGTACAAACAAACATTGAGCACGCAAACTATCAAAACGAGGTTAGGTTATATTTTATAACTCAAGTATTAAGTAATTGGTAAAATACTTCAACAAAAATATTGATTAAACATTCGTATTTTAAGACGTATATTTAAACATATAAAATAACTATTTAACGCTTAAACGACCGGGGAAATGGACACCGCACGTAGCACAGAGACGGGGACTGAAAAGTGGAGGATTTCACCAAAACCCCCACCTCCTCCCTTTCCTCCTCATTTCATCAAAACCCTTTCTCTCTCATCTCATTATTTTCTCTCTTTTCTTTCATAAACCACCAACACCACCACCACCTTTAATCACCAAAAATTGCCTCCAAAACGAACTCAAACATCAAGACTCATTTGGAGAAAAACGTTCACCGCATCACGATCTACATTTTCATCTTTTTGGTTTCTCCCGACATTAACTCGTAAGTTATCGATAAATCTCGAAAACACTCCGATTTCATTTATTTTACTTGTTTGTGGTTTGTATAAACTTGGAATGTCCAAATATGGGTTGGGTAAAAGTTTCGGGTCAAACGGAAACCGAAAAACACGATTTCGACACATAATCCGGCCAACAGATCTAAGTGTCGCACGGACCAGTGCAGTGATGCGTCACTTCCTTAAGTGACGCATTAAGTGTCGCTAAAAGCCCTAATCATGCGTCACTTGCCCTAGTGCCGCATAAAACTCTCTTTTTGCGTCATTGCCTAAGTGACGCAAATTCAATACTCGACACTCCTAACCGACACTTCTAGCGACACTTGCCTAAGTGTCGACTATAATTGAAATCCGATTTCATACGACACTAGCCCTAATGACGCATGACACATGTACCGACACTTCCACCCAACACTTGTCTAAGTGTCGCCCTTTTATGCGTCACTTCTCTAAGTGGAGAATCCCTCATTTTCTGCGGCACTTCCTAAGTGTCACGTAAACCCTAAGTGTCGCTATAAGTGACGCTAAAAACATAATGTTTACAAATAATTTTTATACTAAGTGTAAAACTTGTATAACTTCAAACACTTATACGATACAACTTTTAAAGCACCTCGGGATACGTTTTTGAACATAAACACTTCAAAATCATAATAATAATAATGAGATTATTATTGCAACCAATCACCAACGGGCCGTACACGTTTTCAAAACATAATCAAATCGACCAAACTGTAGTCAATTGGACATCCTAGTTGGATGAACAACTACAAATGTAGTCTTTATAGATACCTACTCACGTTTATAACCATCGCGTGTCATGGACACTCTCAGGTTACAAGTCTTCGGACATCACTACTCAGCTAATCAACTCGAGTTTATTAAGTTAAACTCTCAAGACTCAGGTGAGTCCCATAGCCCCTATTTTACCGTTTTTACTCAGGGGTGTGATATACTGCTCATTTCATTTTACTATATGAACGCAAGAATAAATCAAACAAATACTACATGTGAGATACAAACCACTCGAGTTCTAAGTTGGGGATCGAGTACTACTCAAAGTTTCACCTTGGAAAGGTGTCATTCGTTTTGGTAAACGCAGAAAACTAAACCCCAGATACATTGGACCTTTTGAGATCCTCGAGAGGATTGGTCCAGTGGCATATCGATTGCAGCTGCCACCCGAGCTCAGCAGCGTGCACCCCACTTTTCGCATTTCTAACTTTAAGAAATGCCTGTCTGATGAGACACTCATTATTCCACTCGATGAAATTGGTATCGACGAAAAGCTTCATATTTTCGAAGAACCCACCGAAATCGTGGACCGTGAGGTCAAACAACTCAAACAAAGTCGTATTCCCATCGTCAAGATCAGGTGGAATTTGCGCTGTGGGCCGGAATTCACTTGGGAACGGTGTAACACCTCCAAATTTAATGTTGCACGGAAGAAAACTTTGGGTGTTACTAATCAATAATCACAGCACAAAAGTAAAGCAAACGACATCTATATGCAACATCGTACAATAGTACAAAAGTATTACATTGATTGTAGTCGAAATGTAATAAGCTCTGAGTTCAGAAAGTATGTTTTCCTAGAGATTCTATTACATAATAATTATAACAAAAACAATGTGACAGAATCTCCAAAGTAGTATGCATGTGACTCGAGCTATCAGTCCCCTCAGGGTGTGCGGTCCTACTACTGTAATGTACCTGAGATACAAAGCTAAAACAGGTCAACCAAAATGGTTGGTGAATCTCACAGGTTTAATAGTAAATAACAGTCGTGAACCGCAAATGTACCAGTGTTACCCGACCAGTAACGTAAGTAAACAGTAAACAGTAGATCCCAGATCGTAAAATCTCCAGACCAGTACACAGTGCCATGAGCTCACAAGTTGAAGCTTAACTGTTTGGTGTGAAATAGTACAATCAAGTACCACATCACATACCCCTGTGAGTGCTATCCAGACACTCATATGTAATCAATTCCTAATATGCCTGTTTCTACGGTGTAATCCGTGGTGGCGCTACCACCCCAGGCAGGGATTATCAGTCCCAAATGGATCCATCTATAAGTAATCGCGCTTAAGTCCATAACTAACAACTTATGATAGGAGGATTTCAGTGGATAAAAGTAACTCATGCAAAGTTTGTGTAAAAGCAGTAGTAAAATCAGTACAGTACATTGCGTTCACATGTAAAACGGTAGCTAAGTATCTCACCCCAGTAGTTTAGAAAAACAGTAAAAATAGGGCTGTAAGACTCACCTGAGTCTAGCAAGTATGATACTTTCGTGTAAGCGAATAAGTATCCCGGATGTAAGTCCGTAGTGTCGGATGTAATTCTGTAAGTTGGTTCTCTGAACCCTGCACCTTCTGGCATCCGAAACGCACAAGGTTGTAAGCAAGTAAGTAAGTTGGTGTCACGAAAGATCACCCATGCTAGTTGTCCACTCAACTAGAAAATGTTCAAGTATTTATTTGTACGTTTGTAATCATTTTGTAAATAAGTGTGGCCCGTTGGTGACGGAGGTGTAATAATAATTCACACATTATTATTATGTAATTCATCGTGTTTGTATACCTTGTAAAGCATATGCATGAGTTGGTTATTTGTAATGTGACGTGTAACCGTCGTTCAGACGTAAGTTCGTGCGAGTGTAAGCCCGTCTTATAAACAATTGGTTCGAGTGTAAGCTCATGGTAGAGTGGGTGTAATCCCATCTAAGTGTATGTGTAATCTCATATCTTCATACTTATATGTATAAGTAATAAATGGGTGCGAGTGTAATCTCGTATAAGTTATGAGTGTAATCTCATAGTGTTTTCAAGTGTCGTTTCATAAGTGAAATAGTTCATGTATACATTACAATGTATAGGTATTGTACGAGTACCATTGTATAAGGTTTGGTTATTGTATGCATTCAATACTTAGTGTAGTAAGTATTTCCAAGTTTCTGTTTTATGCGTCACTCCATGCGACACTTAATAGTTTAGGCGACACTTAAGTAGTGTCGCATGATTTCACACGTGTCGTGTTAATAGCGTCACTGAGTAGCGTCACTTGTGTCGGGTAGCGACACTTAGGTCAGTGCCGGTATGAGTGTCGGTGTAAGTGATGGTATAAGTGTCGGTACATGAGGCGTCACTCAGGTGAGGCGTCACTTTAGGTAAGTGTCGGGTAAGGTGCGTCACTATGGGTAGCGCGTCACTCGGTTAGTGCCGCTATGGATGACACTCAATCAGATTAGACGTCACTAAGGGGGTGGCGTCACTTCGGAAAGTGACGCTAATAATGCGTTTTAACGATTTTATACGTCACTAGGGTAAGTGTCGCATACTGTTTTTGGTTCTGGTTGGTTTTGGTGTTTGTCGAAAATGTGTTTAACGGTCTCCGTTTGACCCGAAACTTTTACACAAGCTTTATTTTGGTTTATAGAGTTTGTAAAATGTGTCGGTTCGTGTCGGGGTTTGCCCGAAGTGTCGGTTTTTAAATAATTTCCAAAACAATCCCTACACTTTATCTTCCAGATTTTTAACCCAAATCAACCCCTGATCTCACCCATTTCTACTCCGAATCAAGATTAACTAAATATCACACATATTCTCCTAGGTGTTTTGTTCATTTTTGCACTTTATGGTATTTTTATAAGTTCATTTACTATTTTAAACAAAAATAGTTTCGAAGTGTGGTCAGATTTGGTCCAAAACAGACATATGTTAAAAGATCGAGTTATACACAAAAATAAGGACATTTATGGTAACGGTCAAAGCAGAACTTTTTGTAGAGATCTTCCGTATGAAAATTTTGGTAGGTGTTTCGTTGTCTAACTCTTTCAAGAACTCTTGATATTAACTTTTTAGTGAGACGGTTTTTCTGGCCAGAAAACAGTATACATATATGTGTGTCAAAAACGAGTTTTGGAAAATGGTTTGGACATTTCTTTGTTAAGTAAGCAATATAACATGTTAATATACATTATGTAAGTAAAGTACAAGAGTTTTGAAGTCTCACAATGGTGTATGAAGAAACGAAGACGGTAGAAGAGATGACACGCATAGGTGATCGTTTTGGTGTCTTCGGCTTCGATTTTCCTTCAAGAGTGAGGTGGTGGCCAATGGTGGATGATGGTGGTGTGTGGTGGTGACTTGGGGCTGTGGGGATGGCAGAATTTACGAGGAGGGAGAGAGGGAAAGAGAGATGGGGTTGTGTGTTAAGAAGGGTGAAGTGTAGTGAAGGAAAAAGGGGTATGGGTGTAAGGAGTGACCAAGTAAGTATGGGAGGCCATGCCTCATGCAGATTTTCTGCATAAAATCATGGGGGTCCCACCCCATGTGATGTCTAAATTGTTTTCCCAAATTTGCACTCCGTGCGGTGTTCGTTTACCCATTCGTTTTGACATTTTTATTAACCGTATAACATTTTATTTAATACGTTTTGATAACGATTTAAAACACAATATTTTGAATAAAAGTTTTACTCAACTAATATATTCTAAGTTATTAAAATATATTTCGGTCGTCGGTCGGTAGTCGGTTGTGGTTTAGACGTTCGTTTAAATTGTGTAACGTTTTTAAACGTTTTAACTGTACGCGTGCAATCGCGATATTTTTTTACTTGAAGTATTTTATCCAAATACTTAGTTTTGAGTTATAAAAATATAACTTGTGATTATTTTGCATGTCGGGCGTGTTTCACGCGTTTTATTCGCGTACGGAGTGTTTTATACGATATTTAATACGTGTAATATATTCTCACAATATATTAAGGTAAATAATGTTTGTTTGGATAATTCCACATTATTTTAACAGTTTGTCACCAACGTCCATATTTTCATTGTCGGATATCCATCCGGTTCATGAGTGTACGATTTAAACAAATCGTATAAACGTGTATGTAAGTACACATAGTGTTTCATATATTTAGATTAATATAACATAAATACACGTAATTACAAGTAATTTAGGCACTAATTACAGTCCTAAATTAGCGGGTGTCACATTCTCCCCTTGTTAGGAGAATTTCGTCCCGAATTTAGCTCGTAGTCGCGGTGTGAGTAGGTTCTGTAAACAAGTGTGGATATTTCTGTCGCATTTGGTCTTCCCGTTCCCAAGTGAATTCAAGACCATACCTCGAATTCCACCTAACTTTAACAATGGGAATACGACTATGTTTTAAGCGTTTGACCTAACGGTCCATAATTTCCACGGGTTCCTCGACAAAGTGTAGTTTGTCGTCAATGTATATCTCATCGAGAGGTATGATCAGTGTCTCATCAGACAAACATTTCTTTAAGTTAGAAATGTGGAAAGTAGGGTGCACGCTACTGAGTTCAGGAGGTAGTTGTAGTCTGTATGCCACTGGACCAATCCTTTCAAGGATTTCGAACGTTCCAATGTACCTGGGATTCAGTTTCCCACGTTTGCCAAAACGGATGACGCCTTTCCGAGGCGATACTTTCAGAAGTACTAGATCCCCAACCTGGAACTCGAGATGTTTGCGTCTCACATCAGCATAGCTTTTCTGACGATCACGTGCTGCCTTCAGTCGGTTTTGTATGCCGACGATCTTTTCGGTTGTTTCGTGTAAGATTTCCGGACCGGTGAGTTGTGTATCCCCCACCTCAGTCCAACAGATAGGTGACCGGCACACGACCATACAGTGCCTCAAAGGGTGCAGCTTTGATGCTGGTGTGGTAGCTGTTGTTGTAGGAAAACTCACACAAAGGTAAGTGATTTTCCCAGTTTTTACCGAAATCAACTACGCAGGCTCGTAGCATATCTTCCAGTGTTTGTATGGTTCGTTTGCTCTGGCCGTCGGTTTGAGGATAATAAGCTGTACTCATATCCAGACAAGTACCAAGAGAATTTTGTAGTGATTGCCAGAAGCGAGAAGTAAATCGAGCATCTCGGTCAGAGATAATCGAGATGGGCACGCCGTGTCTTGACACGATCTCTTTCAGGTAAATTCGTGTCAAACGTTCCATCTTGTCTGTTTCCTTGATGGCTAGGAAATGAGCAGATTTAGTGAGTCGATCTACGATCACCCAAATGGTATCGCAACCGCTAGAGGTTTTCGGGAGTTTGGTAATGAAATCCATGATGATTTGCACCCATTTCCATTCGGGGATTTCCGGTTGGTGTAGCAAACCGGAAGGTTTCTGGTGTTCGGCTTTAACCTTAGAACAAGTAAGACACTTGCCAACGTAGGTAGCAATGTCGGCTTTCATGTTGGGCCACCAGTACAATCCTTGATGCCATGGTACATTTTGTCGGCACTAGGGTGTATAGAGTATTTAGACTTGTGTGCCTCGTCCATCACCAAGTCTCGTAAGTTCCCGTAGTTGGGCAACCAGAGTCGGTCAAAGAAGTACTTGGCCCCGTTTGGTTTGGTTTCAAACTGTTTATCCATGCCTCGCAAGGCCTCGTGTTTCACATTTTCAGCCTTGAGTGCTTCGAGTTGAGCGGTAAGAATTTGGATTATCAGGTCGTTGTGTATAGTCATGACAAGTACTCGGACTCGGAGAGGTTTCACTCATTCTTTACGACTTAAGGCATCGGTAACAACGTTTGTCTTGCCTGGATGGTAACGTATTTCACAGTCGTAATCAGTAAGCAACTCGACCTATCGACGTTGCCGCATGTTAAGATCCTTTTGATCGAAGATGTGTTGGAAACTTTTGTGATCAGTGAAGATTGTACACTTGGTACCATACAAGTAGTGTCTCCAGATTTTAAGAGCGAATACAACTGCTCCCAACTCTAGGTCATGAGTGGTGTAATTCTTTTCGTGGACCTTGAGTTGCCGGGAGGCGTAAGCAATAACCTTGTCTTGTTGCATCAGCACGCAACCGAGACCTTGGTGTGATTCCACGAAGTCATCGTTGCCTTCGGGTAAGGATAAGATAGGTGCACTGCAGAGTTTTTGTTTGAGTAGTTGGAAAGCTGACTCTTGTTTGTCAGTCCAATCGAACTTCTTTTCTTTCTGAGTCAGTGTAGTGAGTGGTTGAGCTATTTTCGAAAAATTCTCAATGAATCGCCTGTAGTATCCGGCGAGTCCTAAGAATTGGCGTCACTCAGGTGAGGCGTCACTTTAGGTAAGTGTCGGGTAAGGTGCGTCACTATGGGTAGGGGGTCACTCGGTTAGTGCCGCTATGGACGACACTCAATCAGATTAGATGTCACTAAGGGGGTGGCATCACTTCGGCAAGTGACGCTAATAATGCGTTTTAACGATTTTATGCGTCACTAGGGTAAGTGTCGCATACTGTTTTTGGACTGCATGCGGCACTTCCTTCTGGTTGGTTTTGGTGTTTGTCGAAAACGTGTTTAACGGTCTCCGTTTGACCCGAAACTTTTACACAAGCTTTATTTTGGTTTATACAGTTTGCAAAAAATTTCGGTTCGTGTCGGGGTTAGCCCGAAGTGTCAGTTTTTAAATAATTTCCAAAACAGTCCCTACACTTTATCTTCCAGATTTTTAACCCGAATCAACCCTTGATCTCACCCATTTCTATTCTGAATAAAGCCTAACTAAAAATCACACATATTCTCCTAGGTGTTTTGTTCATTTCTGCACTTTATGGTATTTTTATAAGTTCATTTACTATTTTAAACAAAAATAGTTTCGAAGTGTGGTCAGATTTGGTTCAAAACAGACATATGTTTAAAGATAGAGTTATACACAAAAATAAGGACATTTATGGAAATGGTCAAAGAAGAACTTTTTGTAGATATCTTCCGTACGCAAATTTTGGTAGGTGTTTAGTTGTCTAACTCTTTCTAGAACTCTAGATATTAACGTTTTAGTGAGACGGTTTTTCTGGACAGAAAGCAGTATACATATATGTGTTTCAAAAATGAGTTTTGGCAAATGGTTTGGACATTTCTTTGTTAAGTAAGCAACATGAAATGTTAATATACATTATGTAAGTAAAGTACAAGAGTTTTGAAGTCTCACAATGGTGTATGAAGAAACGAAGACGGTAGAAGTGATGTACACGCGTAGGTGATCGTTTTGGTGTCTTCGGCTTCGTTTTTCCTTCAAGAGTGAGGTGGTGGCCAATGGTGGATGATGGTGGTGTGTGGTGGTGACTTGGGGCTGTGGGGATGGCAGAATTTTCGTGGAGGGATGGAGGGAGAGAGGGAAAGAGAGATGGGGTTGTGTGTGAAGAAGGGTGAATTGTAGTGAAGGAAAAAGGGGTATGGGTATAAGGAGTGACCAAGTAAGTATGGGAGGCCATGCCTCATCCAGATTTTCTGCATAAAATCATGGGGGTCCCACCCCATGTGATGTCTAAATTGTTTCCTGAAATTTGCACTCCGTGCGGTGTTCGTTTACCCGTTCGTTTCGACGTTTTTATTAACCGTATAACGTTTTATTTAATACATTTTGATAACGATTTAAAACACGATATTTTAAATAAAAGTTTTACTCAACTAATATATTCGGTTGCGGTTTAGACGTTCGTTTAAATTGTGTAACGTTTTTAAACGTTTTAACTGTACGCGTGCAATCTCGATATTTTGTTACTTGAAGTATTTTATCCAAATACTTAGTTTTGAGTTATAAAAATATAACTTGAGATTATTTTGCGTGTCGGGGGTGTTTCACGCGTTTTATTCGCGTACTGAGTGTTTTATACGATATTTAATACGTGTAATATATTCTCACAATATATTAAGGTAAATAATGTTTCTTTGGATAATTCCACATTATTTTAACAGTTTGTCACCAACGTCCATATTTTCATTGTCGGATATCCATCCGGTTCATGAGTGTACGATTTAAACAAATCGTATAAACATGTATGTAAGTACACATAGTGTTACATATATTTTGATTAATATAAACTAAATACACGTAATTACAAGTAATTTAGGCACTAATTACAGTCCTAAATTAGCGGGTGTCACAAACGGGAAGACCAAATGCGACTCAAGTATCCTCAGTTATTCACTGGCGCTACTTCAATCTCGACTTCGAACTAAAATTTCAGGACGAAATTCTCCTAACAGGGGGAGAATGTGAAACCCGCCAAATTAGGACTAGTGATTAGTGCCTAATCAACTGTTAATACATATAATTAGATCTGTATTAGGCTAATTAATGTATCAAAATATATATTGTTGAATATATACAATTATGCGATTTGATTAAATCGTACGCAATTCAAATCGAATTAAATTCGATTCAATTAATACGGACGATGGTGAACAATTTTATTAAATAACATGACATTATTTAATAACACTATTTTATTCAAAATATTACTTTGATAATATTTCGTAATTAATTCGTAACGTACAAACAAACATTGAGCGCGCAAACAATCAAAACGAGGTTAGGTTATATTTTATAACTCAAGTATTAAGTAATTGGTAAAATACTTCAACAAAAATATTGATTAAACATTCGTATTTTAAGACGTATATTTAAACATATAAAATAACTATTTAACGCTTGAACGACTAGGGAAACGAACACCGCACGGAGCACAGAGACGGGGACTGAAAAGTGGAGGCTTTCACCAAAACCCCCACCTCCTCCTTTCCTCCTCATTTCATCAATAAACCCTTTCTCTCTCATCTCATTCTTTTCTCTCTTTTCTTTCATAAACCACCAACACCACCACAACCTTTAATCACCAAAAATCGCCACCAAAACGACCTCAAACATCAAGACTCATTTGGAGAAAAACGTTCACCGCATCACGATCTACATTTCCATCTTTTCGGTTTCTCCCGACGTTAACTCGTAAGTTTTCGACAAATCTCGAAAACAATCCGATTTCATTTATTTTACTTGTTTGTGGTTTGTATAAACTTGGAATGTCCAAATATGGGTTGGGTAAAAGTTTCGGGTCAAACGGAAACCGGAAAACACGATGTCGACACAAAATCCGGCCAACAGATCTAAGTGTCGCACGGACCAGTGCAGTGATGCATCACTTCCTTAAGTGACGCATTAAGTGTCGCTAAAAGCCCTAATCATGCGTCACTTGCCCTAGTGCCACATAAAACCCTCTTTTTGCGTCACTGCCTATGTGACGTAAATTCAATACCCGACACTCCTAACCGACACTTCTAGCGGCACTTGCCTAAGTGTCGACTATAATTGAAATCCGATTTCATACGACACTAGCCCTAATGATGCATGACACATGTACCGACACTTCCACCCAACACTTGTCTAAGTGTCGCCCTTTTATGCGTCACTTCTCTAAGTGGAGAAACCCTCATTTTCTGCGGCACTTCCTAAGTGTCGCATAAACCCTAAGTGTCGCTATAAGTGACGCTAAAAACATAATGTTTACAAACAATTATACGATACAACTTTTAAAGCACCTCGGGATACGTTTTTGAACATAAACACTTCAAAATCATAATAATAATAATGAGATTATTATTGCAACCAATCACCAACGGTCCGTACACGTTTTCAAAACATAATCAAATCAACCAAATTGTAGTCATTTGGACATCCTAGTTGGACGAACAACTACAAATGTAGTCTTTATAGATACCTACTCACGTTTATAACCATCACGTGTCATGGACACCCTCAGGTTACAAGTTTTCAGACATCACTACTTAGCTAATCAACTCTAGTTTATTAAGTTAAACTCTCAAGACTCAGGTGAGTCCCATAGCCCCTATTTTACTGTTTTTATTCAGGGGTGTGATATACTGCTCGTTTTGTTTTACTATATGAACGCAAGTACTAAATCAAACAAATACTACATGATATCTCACTAATCTTTTCAAAGCCCTCCTCAGCATGGTTTCGTAATACGTTGTAGCGTGAATATTAGTATATGGTACCATATAGGATTGACCATCCTCGTCCGGGTTAGCACACACTAACTGGTTAAACGGACGTATTAATATTTGTTCAGATGAGTGTAGATTAGGCCCTCGTGGGAGGCACCTAGATCAGGATACCTTAAATGTGGACCTGAAACCTCGAGTTAAGCTCAGACTATGTGCTCATGGCTGTATAACTTTTAATTTGCTTAATTGCACTTTAAATTCAATTAAATCTTGTGGTTCATATGATATGTTTTGATATACAAACCTGTGACCTCACAAGCGTTTCGCTGACCCATTTTAGCATATATCATAGGTACTCAGCAGTAGGTTGGTCTGCCTTCAGGATATCATTAGCTCGACTCATCATGCAAAACATTCAGAGATTTAGCTTCATTATTATATTTTGTATAAATTGATTATGCATGTAAATCTCTCCATTTAGAAACTGAGCTAATGTAAACTATATTCTGATGTAAACTTTGTTTAAATCAATACAATTGTAAAGCGACGCATATATTGGTCGTTCACTTTATCTTATGTGCTTTGTTTATTGAATAGTCACGCCCCGACCCGATTCGCTTCCGCAACCCGAAATTGGGGGTGTGACAGAAACGTAGCATGTTATTTTATAAAAATTGTTTTGTAAACTATTGCAGTGTATTACGAATTTTTTGAAACTTATAGTTATTCGTATATAAACGTGTTTAAACCCTAAAAACGATTTGTAAACCCCATTATTCGACTCCGGACATCCAAGAACGAAAATATTAGTCTATATTCATAATCCAAACCCTAATAACTCAAATAATCAACCTCTAATTCATTCTATTGATCGAGAACTCGTGTATTCGTGTTTTCGGTAAGTTTTTGTGTGTTAAATCTTCGTCTTCTTCATTCTCTTATTGCACGGAATGTTTTGATTCTCATAAAATGTTCATATTACATATTCTAACAACGATTATCATGTGTATCATCGGTAGTTGGTATAATCTCTATCCGATTATTTTATTCTAAACGTATTACAATTTTTTCGTATTGTCGGTTTTATTCGATTCAAATCCATTGTATTCCTAGTGAATGAAATCATTATGATATGTTTGAAATCAGTGGTTACATCATTAGGAGTGAATAATATTCAGTTGATTGAGAATTTTGGAACTTTCACAAGGATTTAGGTTTGATTATACAAACCCTAAATCTGTAGAGTCAAATGATTTCATTAAGTCATGGTTTAAAATTCGTAAAGTGGTACAATATTCTGGACATAATCTGAAATGCACAATGGGGTTGATTTTTGTAAGGACACATGAGGTTTGATTGTAAGGAAACTTAGTAGAGGTTATTTGGACTTGAAATTCAATGGAAGGGCATAGATATGTCTAGGTTGTAACCCGTATACATATATATTCATTTGTAGATTGGCAAAGTTGTTTGGTGGATTCATTTAAGAGTGATACTTACTTTGGTGTTCAAGGTGAGTTTTCATGGACCCGTTTTCATTTACATATTTTCAAATTGGGGAAAAAGTATGCTCACATGTTTTATCAACTTTTTGTGTTGTGATTACATTCATTTTTATTTTGGACATATGCTTGAAATGTGTGACACTATGTGACTTATGTGCATTCGGTTGTTGGATTGATTTTTATTAAAAGGCCTTACTCTTTCGAGGGTAAGTACCTGCTCTCTTTCAAGAGTAAGTACCTAATGTATGCGTTGGTGTACATTAAAGGTCATATATGGGTAGCTACCGCATTCACAGGATTTGGTAGGGTCATACTCCTTTGTGGGGTGATGACAGTTTATGGAGATGTTTGGTTATATTATTTCACTTATGTACCTTTTCATATGCATTGTCCTAACTTATTATTATCACAGCAAAATGTTTATTTTTATGGTGTCTGGTTTCAAACCTATGAAACTCACCAATATTCGTGTTGACGTTTTTGAGCATAACTTTTCAGGTTTTACTAATGAAGTAAAGGCAGAGGACAAGAGAACTTAGTGAACCACATATGTTGGATTAAGAATTATTCAAGGCTTGATACATTAAAGTTGTTTGTGAAGGCATGTTTTCCCTTATTATGGTGGTGTACATGTAACACCCAGTTTTAGGGTCTTGTATTTTAATATAATTTTTAATTTTTAAAATTAATATTTAAATTATTAGAAAATTGATTTCAAATAGTTATGTGAATAAATGGGTAAAAGAGTCACAAGATTTATTGTGACTAATAAAATTGTACGTGTTTTAAATTAATAGAGTTGATGGTAAAATAAAATATTTGGTCTTGTGAATATTTTTAGGTTCCAGACAATAGATAAGAAGGGGGATAAAATTATACTCATTTTATTAAAGTCCGTTGTGCATGGACCGACTCCATTTTACCTAACTTTTCCCAAATGTTCTATTCTCTCATTTCATCTCAAAAACACTTCAAGAAACCTAATAAGAAATCAAAAGAAATTAAGTAACCTACTTGTGTTTTGGATTCAAGTTTGTATAAATCAGTTTATCATCATCATCATCCTTGTTTCTTTCAAATTTGTATGTGTTCTTTTGAGTTATTAATCAAAAAGTTGATTTACTTTGATTTATATATGAGTCAATGAATTAGAATATAAATTGAGCTTGAAAATGTTGTTGAATGATTATATGATGACGATTAATGGTTATATGATGTTATTAAGTCAAATACTTGATGTTCTTCTTGTTTAGTTTGGGTAAATGGTTAGAAATTTAGGTTACTGTATATGAGCTTGAAATTGAAGATTTTATTAGCGTGTGTGATGTTTGTTGATGATTATATAATGATATTTAGTGTTATTTGAGATGTTTATAGCTTTAGAATTTGAGTTTGAAATGGTTTTGATGATAAAAATTGGGTTTGGGTTCGTGCAAAAAATGCAGGTCTGAGCTTTGCTGAAAAATGCTCAAACGCGATCCCAACACTAAGTCTGGATCGCGTTCCTTAGTTATATTTCATCACAGTCAAGTTTTATGCGTGTGAACGTGATCCTGGCCATTTTTCCGGATCGCGTTACTAAGAGTATTTTTGGTTCAGTTGAGTTTTGGTCTTATGAACGCGATCCCGATCTTCTAACCGGATCGCGTTTCTGATATCGCGTAAAAACTCATGTTTTAACCACCGATATCTCTCTCATTTTGGAATAATACTTGGAATTTGGACTCAAATAATGCACTAATCAATGAAACTTTGCCAAGAAGGTCAAAATGAAATTGCACGAGAAAAATCAAGTAAAACGGATGAAAAACGAAGATTCCACACACAGTTGAAGATTCAAGGCATCTGAGATAATATTTGAGATAAAGTACCCACCACTAAGATTTCTCTTATCAAAGATATTCGTTTTCAAAATACGAATCTAACAGAAGAAGAATCAACAAAAACGGATGAAGAACGGAGATTCTACGTACACCGAAAGATTCAAATGTTCGCACGAGACATCTAAAGATTAGAGATACTTTTCAGGGATTTCTTTCCATTAAAGTCTTTGTTTTCGAAAAACGAATCCAATGCAAAAACAATCTACAAAAACGGACGCATAACGAAGAAGATACGAACGATTCAAGAAATGAGCAAAAGACGGCGAACTGGGGCGGGTGGATGGCAGCCGCCGCCGGCCACCATGCAGCTGCCGCCGGCCACCATGGTGGCGGTGCCGGCCACCATGCTCCCATCTCCCAGCCGCTTTTTCGTCCTTGCCCGTACTCGCCTGGTACATGTGCTAGACCTTTCCATAACTTTAGGGTACATGTGCTAGACCTTTACGCGCTTTAGGGTACATGTGCTAGACCTTTATCCACCTTTTGCTAATATGTGCCCCAAGTTGCTAAAGTGAGCCCCTCTTCAAGTATAAATAGGTCATCAAAGCCTCCTTTTCAAGACACACCATTCTTAGAACAATACTTCTACTTAGTTATTAGTTCTACTTTCTCTCTCTATTTTCTTACTCTAAATTAGTTTTAGGCTAGTATAGGAGCTTGTTTAGAATAGAAGGAAAGTGTGGAACGCATTGTAATCTTCGGAGTACGCTCGGAATTGTGTCAATTAATTCAATTATATTCTCTCTCGCATTTAATCCTGGTTCTTCCTATCCTTATCTATCTTGATTAATTACGTTTATATTGATTATGCTAGATTTAGTTATTGTCATGATTAGAGAGTAGTATACTTATTGTGTTTACTTGTGATGTAGTTAGTAAATTATGGGATGATTTATAATTAAATATTAACGATTGGTAGTATTGCTTTGATCGTCTTATTGCATGTTCTTGTTTGATTGTTGCCTTAGGATCATCAGAGTAGTAAAATATAAACCGTCTTAATTATCGTAAAGTAATATGACGGCCCCTATTCGACTGTTACTCGATATAGTACTGGAAACACTTCAAGGTGGAGTACAAATGTATGGAAGTCGAGGAACGACCGAAGGTAGTCATACTACAAAACGGTATAATGTTACGAAGTAATATGACAACCCCTATTCGACTGTTACTCAACATAGTATTGGAAACACTTCAAGGTGGAGTACAAATGTATGGAAGTCGAGTAACGACCGAACGTAGTTATATTACGGACTAATATATAAAATGAGAAACCTAGTTTAATTAACCTATCTAAGTAGACTTTTAAACTTCAAATTAATCTAATCGCCTTTCCACCAATAAACGTGATTACAACACCTTTTTAACGACGTCCAATTGAAAGGTAGTCAGTCATCTGTGTCAATATAATTTCTCAAAGGTATGAAACTACAGAACCGCAAGGCTACATGGGGAATTATGTCACACCCATTAATTCATTGATTTTGATTATCGGAAGCATTTAGTTAAGTATGGGGGTAATGACACCAACATTGTACATGCATACATATCAGAGCATATGATTACAACATAAACATATATTATAAGAATGCCAATAGTAATAGTTACAAAGTTTTACAATTCATCGAATTGTACAAACATAAAAGTAGTTATGTTTACAAAAGTAGATTTCGTAAATATGACTAAAATAACTTTAGTTATATAAAAGAAATTCATATGTTTCAAAAGTTGGCATCCTAAAGCTTCAAGGGTCGCCTATGTTCCAAGTTTGTAGGTGGTCCTTATGTGTGCTGCTAATTCCCTGAAGAAGTCAACAACGAGGTTGAGTGAATTCACAGGTTTTAAATTTGCAAGTACAGTTCGTTAAACCAAATACATTCGTAAACAGTTATTGCCATAATAGTTAACTAAACGTTTTGTGGAATGTTATCCAAATATCGTTCAGTTGGGATATTGCCCAAAATACAGTTTAAAATACGTTTTTGGTTGTTCTCCAGCGTTCCCAAAACAGTACCAGTCGTTCTCTGGTCTAAATACGCACGGGTCATTCTCCCGTCCAACTCGGCTAGTCATTCTCTGTCACTAAACACTGCTGGTCATTCTCTAGCGAAACACGGTACCGGTCGTTCTCCGTTCTAAACACGCACGGGTCGTTCTCCCGTCCAAACAATGCTAGTCGTTCTCCAGCGAAACAAAACAGTTTACCGGTCATTTTCCGGTTTACCCAGTATAGTTTAACACGTTTTTATTAGCTTGTAGTATGAAAACGTTATTTCATAAACACAGTTTGTGCAAATGTTTAACAGTTCTAAAGTACTCTAATCGTTCAAGTAAACAAGCAAAGTAAACAATTATGTAAGCAAAAGCAGTTATGGCAATCAGTAAAATAATTGACTATGTTCCTCACCCCAAGTTGGAAGCAGTAAAACAGTTAAAAGTGGGGTTGTGAACTCACCTGAGAGTGCTAGCGATCCTAAGATACACGTATCGCCCGAATGGTAACCTCCTAGCGTCCTAAACACGTGATGTTATATAAGTAAGAGACAAATCAGTTTGTCTAAGCGAGTTGTGTAAGTATTCATTTGTTGTTCGGGTTTGGAAATCATGTACGGGGGTCCGGGGGCAGCGCCCCTAGTAGCGGGGCCCAAGGGGTGGCAACCCCTGGTAGAGTTCAAGGGGCAGAGCCCCTGGCTGGGGTCGAGCTGTGTTATGCGAGTAAAATCGCACGTGAAATCCAAATTTTTATTTCTACTACATTGCTTTAGTAAAAACGCACGTGAAATCCAAATTCGGAGTAAAATCGAGTGGCAAAATCTTAGTTTCGACACTTAGTGAAATACATGTGTGTTTTTTTTAGCCTGCTGTGTTATGCGACATCAAGTGAGACATTGGGTGCGACGTAGGGGCTTGCATCGCTATGTGCGACGTTCACAATTTAATGCGACATTGTGTGTTGTGTCGCATTGTGCGACGTTCAGATTTACTGCGACATCATAGTTTACGTCGCACCATGCGACCTCATTAGTTTTTGCGACGTTGAGATGCGACATTGGTAATGTCGCAGCACTGTTTTGGGCCAAAAAGTGACATCGTGGTATGTTCGATGATTTTTCCCCCAAAATCAAGATTTAACCTATTTTCGGGCCAATTCTAGTTGATGTAATGTTAAAACATGTTGTTCTAAGTATTTCTAGCTCAAAATAACAAAGAAAAGGGGTAAGATCTTACGATTTGAGAGATCGAGTGAGGAGGATGATGATGAACTTGATGAAGAAGATGAAGATGAAGATGATGCAAGGATGATGATGGTGATTGATATCACGTAAAAAGTCACGTTTTTACTACCGATATCTCTCTCATTTTGGAACGATTCTTGGCACTTTTACTCAAAAACATTACAAATCAATAGTATTATGCCAAGATGGTCAAAACAAGGTTGCACGATAAAAATCAAGCGAAACGGATGAAAAGCGAAGATATCACACACGTTTGAAGATTCAAGACATCAAAACGAGATTACAAGACAAAAGTGCCCATCACCAACATCCACCTAACCCAATATGTTCGTTTTCAAATTACGAATCCAACGGAAGAAGAATCGACAAAAACGGACGAAAAACGAAGATTCTACGCACTCCGGAAGATCCAAACGATTCGTACGACACATCTAAAGTTCAGAGATATATTTTTGGGATTTCTTTTCATTACAAGCTTCATTTTTGAATTACGAATCCAAGGCAAAAAGAATCAATGCAAACGGACGCATAACAAAGAAAACACGCACGAATCGAGAAACGAAGCAACGGGCAGCAGGCTGGTGCAGGTAGCAGCCAGCCGCCGTCGGCTGCCACCACCCCGCACGGATTGCACTTTTTTTTCCTTCTCATACCTGGTGCCACTACCTTTTTTACCTTTTCGTACTTGGTGCCATCACCTTTTTCACCTTTTCGTACCTGGTGCCACTACCTTTTCCACCTTTTGCTAATGTGTGCTTCCATTTGCTAAAATGCACCAAAACTCCCCTATAAATAGGAGGCATGAGGCTCATTTGAAAGACACACCAAGGGCACTAGGATACCAACATACCTAGGCACTTTCACACTTTCTTTCTCTAGCTTCTAGCTTTTCTTTCTTTCTTTATTTTAAATTAGTATTAGGCTAGTTAAAATAGAAGCAAGGAGCGTGCTTGTAGTCCTTGGTGAGGAACGTATTTGTAATCGTTGGTTTACGCTTGGAGCAACTCTTATTAATTCAAGTCTACTCCTTCTCGCATATTAATCTCGGTTATTTCTATCCTTATCTATCTTGATTAAATATGTATACTTTAATTATGCTAGAGATAGTTTGTGCCATGATTAGCGAGTAGATTACTATTGTTTTGTTGTGATGTAGTTAACATATATAATTGTGGGATGACTTTAAAGATGTCGTGAAATAATATGATGGCCCCTATTTGACTGTTTACTCGGTATAGTGCTGGAAATGCTTTTAAGCAAAGTACATACGTATGGAAGCCGGTAACGACCGAAGGTAGTTGTATCATGGATCGACATTATAAAACGGAAACTTTATGAACGGACTTATCTTATGATTTTAAACCTAAAACTTACATTCGCCTTTCGATTAACAACCGTGATTGTAACATTGTAAAGAGGAGTCGCGAACCTTACTACTTGGTCAATAGTTATCTGTGTAAAACTATGGTTTCAATTGTAACGTCATGCGAGCATCATAAAATGCAATGTGATTACGTGGAATTGCCAAGAGTATTGTACACTTGAAATCACAATGTACTTATCATGTAAACATCACGAAGCAATTGAATTCACAATGGAAACATCGGTAAACGATTAAATACATTGTGGACTACCATAGCATTTTCCGACATGGTCTGGGTTTAACTTTATGCAAAAAGCCGTCAGCATTTTAATTATGTTTTAATTAGATTAGTTAGTTTAGATTAGATTAGGTAGGCTATAGGCTAAATAACCATTTACAAAAACCTAGGGATTTGTTAATTGTATTAGGAAAGGCAAGTTTAAAATCCAATTTAAATCGATACTTTTCCTTAACCTATGAAATTTAAAGTAAGGTACGCAAGAAACCTCAACACTTTCCTTTGCTTACCATGCTTAAACTTCATTAATGGGAATTGATCAACTAAGTCCGAACATATTTGCTAAGTTAGTTGTTTGCTAAATTTATAGTCTTTATGGTATTAAGAACGGTTAGACTTGTTGTAAGACTTGCTACTCTATTCTTTCGCCCACGAGTAAATGTGCTCAATAACAAGGGCCACTGACTCCCTCACAGGAGAGTATGGAGAGTTGAGCATTGTCTGTCTGATCAGAATCATGACACCGTGGTTCCTCATGACATATTAGTTGATAACCGACTAATAGGGAACCTATCGGTTATACCATAAACTACCAAGTCTAGTGAACATTCCAGATTTAGTAAACGTTTTCCCTACAAGTCATCGTCCCACATTATAAGCTAATGAACTCATAACAAATACTCCTCTTATTATCTGAATTATCATTATCTTTTATTCGCTTTATTTAGTTTTCTTAATTAACTGAACCAAAAACCCCCAACGCACACTTTTAAAACATTTACTAGAAAAGAAAGATTGATTGGATCACCTCTCTTTCAATTCAGTTTATCTTTAAGAACGACTTAGGTCATACTTACCATCTACTAGCC
The DNA here is from genome assembly GCA_963422505.1 of Pseudognaphalium luteoalbum. NCBI lineage: Eukaryota > Viridiplantae > Streptophyta > Magnoliopsida > Asterales > Asteraceae > Pseudognaphalium > Pseudognaphalium luteoalbum. The sequence goes on from OY730194.1 coordinate 42,613,484, forward strand.
TTTGGTTCAGTATTAGTGAGTCACACTTAGACCCCAGCAAATACAAATTTAAAACCAACCGATTGCGGTCCGAGCACTGTCTTCATACGACGCTTCGGGCAGCGCAACAGTGATGTCGATCTGCTGTTGCTGATGCCAATTTTGTTGTTGTTGATGATGATTTTTGTGGTTGTTGTTAGGTTGTTGTTGTTGAGAAAAATGAGAGAAAAGAGAGAGATATGTGTGTTTGTGTTTTGTAAAATGAAAAGGAAGAAGGGAATTGGGTGGGGGTTTTGGGTAGGCCGACCAAACAAAGAGGGGGGGGGGGATTTTTGTCCCAATTTTATGGTATTTAGTCCGTGTTCGTTTACCCGATTGTTAAATGTTAAAATATTTTTAATTGATAAATTTTTAAATACGTATTCGGTTATATTGTTAGTTGAGATATTTTATTTGAGTTCTAAAATTATAACTTTGTTTTGACTTGATTTGGCGGATAAGTTTCGAGTTGTTTCAGTTTTGATACAAATACACTTTGTAAATATTATTAACATAATATTTGTTAAACGTTTATGTTATCTAATAATTTCATATTATTAAACAATTTTGTTCACCAACAGTCATATGTTTTTGTCGCGTTTGTTCCAATTGTTTTGTACGTAAATACGATTATTTACGAATGTAGTACTACGCATATTAACTAGTTGGGCTTTGCTAGACTTACCTCTAAAATGTGTTGTGAATTCACTCAAAGTTTGGGAATTAGCCTAGGAATGCGTGCAAATTACGTTTATAATTATGAAGAAATTGCGGGGTGTTACAGATTATCATAGGACAAGACATGACCAAGGTTTGAAGTGGTGGAACCACTTAAAGTGAGGAACGCTGTGAATAATTAGGGGATTTATTGGGTAGTCTTAAGCAAGGGCTGGTTTAAAGTCATAAATGAACTTTTTAAATACATGAATCTATTAGGAAGCCGAGGAATCATTATATGATTCAGTTTTGTTTAGTACTTTTAGATTTTGTCTCCGTTCATATGAAAGTAAAAATAAACTTAAAGAAAGATCTTTCTTATTATTCTAAATACTTTGTGATGTCACCATAACCTAGTTCCCGGTGTAACGTGCTAATGAGATTTTAATTAGTAAGGAATCTAGTGTTTACATCACAAGTATCCAAGAGTAACAATTGACGAACATCTTTTAAAATAGTTTCTCCAAACATCATCCCATAACTTAATTAACGAAGTCTCAGCAAACACTATCTTCATCTTATCTGCTTTATCTTTTATTTTAATTTCGCTTTTATTTATTTACTTTCCTAAGTTAGTAAAAACAAAAAACCAAAACTCCCACACTATTTTATAAACCCTTCACTAGTTTGATAGCCCTCATTTGCCACGCCTTAGTTTCAATTCAGTCGGTTTGAAGAACGACTCTTGGTCATACCTACCACTTGCTCACCCTTAGGATTAGCATTGTTAGGGAAAACTTAGGCCCCGTAATTATAAATTTAAAACATCTAATGATCGTCATCGCCAGTAGCCGGTGCAACGACAAGGGTAAAATCCTTACCGACCGCTGGTGACGCATCAAGTTTTTGGTGCCGCTGCCGGAGAACCAACTGTATGATTTTTAGGCGTTAAGACGAACCTGCTTACTTGTGAACCTTTAGGATTTCTTAAACCCCTACGTTTTTCTTTGTTTTCCTTCCTTTTACTACCTTTAGAAATTACCCCCTATCCATTCAACTAGTCAACCAACTGCCAACGAGACTATGACAGCTGCACTCTGGCTGATGACTCTAAAACTTGATTGAAGGCCGAGGAGGTCCAATCATCTATCCGTAAACCGATAGAGGATCATTTGAATTAAAGTTGCATATTGTTCAGTTAGTCCAAAACCTCTGTCAATTCCATGGCCTACCAAATGATGATCCCAACTCCCACCTTGACAAATTCATTTCCTTATCCAACTCCTTTAAACCAATTGGGGTTAATCAAGACATAGTCTATCTATACCTATTTCCCTATTCATTCACTCTCAATGCACAAACTTGGTTTAAGGGATTAGAGATTGACTCTGTAACATCTTGGGTAGAATTAGCAAAAAAATATTTGCCAAATATTTCCCCCCATCAAAACAAGCCACGTTTAGGACCAACATCATAAACTTCCGTCAAGTGCATGATGAATCAATCTACGATGCATGGGAACGCTTTAAGGGATTTCTTAAGAAATGTCCAAATTATCGATTTGAGCGCTCAGACCAGTTGCACATTTTCTACAATGGTCTCTTTTCACATCACCGTCCTTTACTTGATACCGCCGCTCAAGGTAGTTTCATAAACTGCATGACAAATGATGCTTAGAGCCTTATTGAGAAAATGACCGTACACAACCATGACTGGGATAATGGAAATCACTCCTCAATAGTGAATCCACCAACTACACTCGGAAATGAAGCTATCAAAACTCTCGCTCAGCAAGTGGCAGACTTAACCAAGGAGATTAAGGAATTGAAAAGTCAACAACAACAAGTCTGTCAAGTTCAAACTTGCCTTAATTGTGCTAATCTAAACCACTCAGCCCAAATTCCTCAGTCTCATCTAACTCCGCCCAATACTAACCCTTCCTTTAACCCACCTAGGAATAGCCCACCAACTTACTAATCCCAACCTTCCGAACCCTCTTCCTTACAACCCTCTAGTTTTTACAACACCTTAATAAAAGTCATTCAAGGAATCTCGGCTAGACAAGATCAAGCTGATCTCATCTTAAGAGACCAACTGACTTTGTTAAAAGCTTTTGAATCCCAGTTAGGACAATTAGCACAACATATTAACGCTAAACCCCAGGATTGTCCAACTAGTTGCCATAAGGAGGCTTCCCATATTCAAGACTCTAAGGTAGCACATAGCCTACCTTCAGTTTCTTCTCCGGTGAAAGAACCGCCTATTGTTCCATCGACAATAGATTTAGAGTCTACACCAAATGGGAAAGTAAGCATTCCATTTTCGGCTCGTCTTAAACAACGAACCGACAAGCTTAAGTCTTTTAAGCTTGATAGAAAATTCATAGATACCGTATCTCAAGTTCCTTCCAAAAAGTACTTCAGAAGGCTTCTTACAGCCAAGGATAAGGTACGCGAAGTACCCAATGTCCCGCTGAATGAGGAATGTTCAGCTATCTTGAAAAATACCATTCCAGAAAAACTCGGAGACACTGGACGTTTTAGTCTCCCCTGTTCTATCTACAATTCAGGCATCATCTGTTCTCTTGCCGATTTAGGAGTTAGTGTTAACCTTATGCCATACTCGCTTTTCAAGAGGCTTGAGTTAGAAAATCTTCGACCTACCAAATGAGCATACAGCTTGCTGACCACTCGGTCAAATACCCTAGGGGAATAGCTGAAAATATTTTAGTTAGGATTGACAAATTTCTTTACCCAGCAGATTTTGTAGTAATGGATATTCAGGAAGATGTACACATCCCAATCATACTAGGAAGACCTTTCTTGAATACGGCCAAGGCAATAATCAACGTCTTTGCACAAACCATCAGTTTGCAGTCTCAGGGAGAAACCATCACTTTCCATATCGACAATCCTAACGTTGGAGACCAAGCCGATATGTACATGATCTCCATGAACAAGACCATAGAGGACAAAGAAACTACAAAGTCAATAAGTGAAAGGAAATCTAGCAAGGAACTGGCAATCACGCCATATTTTCCGATTGACCTTCGACGAATAGGAGAAAAGATGAAAAATGCATCAGCAAATAAACCAACGATGGAAGAAATAATCGGAAAGAAAAAGATAGAAGAAGAAAACAAAAGAATCATACCGCTGACTAATCCGTTTACCACTAAAGAAATGGCGGAAAGTAACCACAACCATCCCACGAGAGGAGAAACACTGGAGGAATATTTCAAACGCACAAGATACCAACCGCAAACCATCACAGATCCCAAAGTGCTCGGAGAATTGATCCAAAATTTTAACAAAGTAGTAGGAGGAATAAGCGGCGTAGTCAACATTCTTGCTCTTTCCCCTGCTGAACTGCAATTCTGTTAACAACAGAAACGGACTTACACTAGGATCTACAATGCCCTTAAAAGATCTAACATCCCATTCACCTCAACGCAATGGGAGATGTTAGGATCCATTAGAGCACATATGAAAGAGACTACTGGACATCCGAGCAGTCGTGCCAACATCTTGACAATGACTGACCTCACATCATTGCTTGACTTGCTAAATAGAGAAGATCACCTTAGTAACAAAGAAAGCGGATATATGGTTATCGACTCCACTATTGAAAAACAAGTTGAGTTATCGATTGAAGAACTTAGTGGCCTTGTTTGGGAGGAATCAAGGCGCGAATGACCTTTTAGGGCCACACATGAATCACCACTTGACATCGCTACTTTTGTTACGATCCATCTACGGGAGATTCAACAACGGAAAAGTAACTCTAGAAGAAAGTTCATATTCCACTCAGGATGCAAGGAGATACTTCATCAGCTTACTCTAGTTTTCTCAGAATCCGACTTTCCATTCAACAATCATCAGCACCGGCAAATCAAGGACCTGTGCACATCCATCAAAAGATTTAACGAAGACCCCGAGATTGAGAATTATGAAGACATAAAACTGCAATTCTTTGCGTTTGTAGGCTCTCTCTGGAAAAACTCACTGCCAAGAGAGGTTGTTAAGATAGACACAATGTAACACCCCCAAAATCACAGTTTAGCGGAAGCAAGCTTTGGGGTGCTACCAATCAAATATCACAGCACAAAAGTTAAGCAAACGACATCTATATGCAACGTTTGTAAAATAATTACATTTCCATACATAAAATGTTTGAAACATAACGTTTCCGGTTACAAAATGAAGTTCCCTAGAGTCCGCGTAAAAAGGCGGGAGATTCTATTACATAATCATAATAAATACAAAAGATAATGCTAAGAATCTCCGTTAAATGCAAGGTAGAAATCATGCGACTCTAGCTAGTATCCTGAGGGAATCCTACTCCGTATGTGTACCTGAGATACAAAGCTAAAAAGGTCAACACGAATGTTGGTGAATCTCACAGGTTTGTAAATAAAGTAAGATTTTGAACACAAGATTTCATTAATAAGGCCCGCAGGCGTAAACCAGTTATTTGCAATTCTCGAAATATAAAGTAAGTAAGTTATACCATTGCCATGAGGCTCATAATCGAAGCTTAACCCGTAAATAATAAATTTGCTCCCGTGACATGCTCGGAAATTGAGCAAGCATCAGTAACGAATAATAGTTGCCCGTTTATACAGATCGGTTCGTGGTATCGCTACTACCCCGGGCGGGGAGGGTCATTTCCCTAATGGATCCATTAACTAGTGTTCACACTTAAGTACATAACTAACGATATATGATGAGGAGGCTTCCCCAAATAAATGGTGAGAAAACTCATGCAATTCCGTTTGGTAAACATGTAAATCAGTACTCGTGTTCGTAAAAATAAGCTATGCATCTCACCCCGTAAGTAAAACAATAAAACAGTAAAAGTGGGGCTATGAGACTCACCTGAGTCCAGTAAGTACGTATGCGTAATCAACCAGGTAAAGCGGTCGTAAGTCCGTGTATCGATTCTCAGAATCCTGCAACCTTCTGGCGTCCGTAACGCGCAAGGTTGTAAGTAAACCAGTAAATGAGTTGGTGTCTTAAAAGATCACCCATGCTAGCTGTCCACTCAACTAGGACATGTCCAAGTGTTTGTTTAGTAAACCGTTTGTATTTTGAAAACAAGTATAGCCCGTTGGTGACGGTTTGTAAAAGTAATCCGAGAGTGGTATTATTATGTATATTGTTTTATTAAAAATCGTATCTAGGATTTAAATTCGGAAAATTGGTCAAGTCGGGTTATGGACTGAAATAGTGGTGCGAATTGAGTTCGCGGTGCGAGCCGAGTTCGGCTCGCAAGGCAGTAGGCTGCGAACTGAACTCAGTTCGCAACACAAGGTTCGGTTCGCAAGTCGACTCGCAAGTCAACTCGCAGGTCGACTCGCAAGTCATCTCGCAGGTCGACTCGCAAGTCATCTCGCAGGTGGGTTCGGTTCGCCGTTGGGTTCGCGAGTTCAATCTTCGGTTCGCAATTGGGTTCGCCTCGCAGGACGAATAGATCTCGGTTCGCAGAACGAGCTGTTCGAACACTTTTTCATAAAAATGCATTTTCAAATCGATTTTTGGGCAAATCTTTGTTGAGTAAACGTTCTAGCATGTAAATAAAAGTTTCCTAAGTAATTTAAAAGAGTTTTGAAGTTCCTTACCACGAAATCGCGAATGGAGAAGATGAAGATGGAGAGCTCGAGATGGTGATCGTTTCTTCTTGAATCAACTCCGCAAGATGATGAGTTTTGGGTGACGTTTTGGGTCGGTTTGGGGCTGTAAATTGAGAGTGAGAAGGAGAGAAAGAGTGTGTGTATGTGTGTTTAGTGTGAAATGAAGAAAGAAGGGGACAAAAGGGTTTTAAAAGGGATGGGTCATGGGTCGGTTTGGGTTAGGTTCGCGGGTCCGAGCCGACCCACTTGGATCTCGGCTCGCGGGTTGGTGTTTCCGAGTTTTTATATCACGGGTCATTGTCGGTTAAATCCCGTAATTGTTTAAATGTTGTTTCGCGCTATTTGTTAAAGTGTATCCGAAGTATTTTATCATAATACTTAATAATGAGTTATAAAAATATAACTTGAATTACTTCCCATTGTTAGGCGCGTTTCGTGTGATCTCATCGCGTTCGGCATGTTTTTAAACGATACTAGATACGTGTAGCATATTTACACAATATATTAAAGCAAGTAAGGTTTGTTTGGTTAATTTCAAATTATTTAAAAGTTTTTGTCACCAACGTCCAATCTAGATTTTTATAGGATCTCGTCCGTTTGGTAAGTGTATGATTTAAACGAATTACGTACGCGCGTAGGTAATCTCACAAAAGTCTCGTATATTTCGATTAATACAAAACTAAATACATGAAATTACAAGTAGTTTAGGCCCTAATCCAAAGTCATAAATTGGCGGTTGTTACATTCTCCCCTTGTTATGAGAATTTCATCCCGAAATTGAGCTCAAGTCGTATGAGCAGGGTCTGTGAACAAGTGTGGATATTTCAGTCGCATTTGGTCTTCCCGTTCCCAAGTGAATTCAGGACCGCGTCTCGAATTCCACCTGACCTTGACAATGGGAATACGACTCTGTTTTAAACGCTTGACCTCACGGTCCATTATTTCCGCGGGTTCCTCGACAAAGTGAAGTCTATCATTGATTTGTATTTCGTCGAGTGGTACAATCAGTGTCTCGTCAGACAGACATTTCTTTAAGTTAGAAATGTGAAAGGTAGGATGTACGCTACTAAGTTCGGTAGGTAGCTATAGTCGATACGCCACTGGACCAATCCTCTCGAGAATTTCAAACGGTCCAATGTACCTAGGGTTCAGTTTTCCTCGTTTCCCAAATCGAATAACACCTTTCCATGGTGCCACCTTAAGGAGTACCTTATCCCCAACCTGGAACTCAAGGTGTTTGCGTCTCACGTCGGCGTAACTTTTCTGACGATCACGGGCGGCTTTCAGTCGGTTTTGGATACTAATGATTTTCTCGGTGGTTTCGTGAATGATTTCTGGACCAGTGAGTTGGGTATCCCCCACCTCAGTCCAGCAGATAGGCGATCGGCACTTACGTCCGTAGAGTGCCTCGAAAGGTGCGATCTTGATGCTAGAATGGTAACTGTTGTTGTAAGAGAATTCACACAAAGGCAAGTGATCTTCCCAGTTTTTACCGAAGTCAACCACGCAGGCGCGTAGCATGTCCTCCAGTGTTTGAATAGTTCGCTCGCTTTGGCCGTCAGTTTGTGGATGATATGCCGTACTCATATCCAAACGAGTACCGAGAGATTTTTGTAGTGACTGCCAAAAGTTAGAAGTAAAACGACTGTCCCTATCCGAGATGATCGAGATAGGTACGCCGTGTCGGCAAACAATTTCTTTGATGTAGATGCGAGCCAATCGCTCCATCTTGTCAGTTTCCTTGATGGTCAGGAAATTGGCAGATTTCGTGAGACGATCTACAATTACCCAAACTGTATCGCAACCGTTTGAAGTTTTCGGTAGTTTGGTAATAAAGTCCATGGAAAGTTGCTCCCATTTCCATTGAGGAATTTCAGGTTGTTGGAGCAATCCCGAAGGTCTTTGGTGTTCGGCCTTGACCTTTGAACAAGTTAGGCATTTACTGACGTACACGGCTATGTTAGCTTTCATGTTAGGCCACCAATACAATCCTTTGATGTCATGATACATCTTTTCAGAACCAGGGTGTATAGAATATCGAGATTTGTGAGCTTCATTCATCACCAAATCTCGTAAGTTTCCAAATTTGGGTACCCATACCCGGTTAGAGAAGTACCGAGTTCCATCAGGTCTGGTTTCAAATTGTTTATCCATGCCTCGCAGGGCTTCCTCGGTGATGTTTTCAGGTTTGAGTGCTTCGAGTTGAGCGGCAAGAACCTGGGTGACGAGATCGCTGTGGATGGTAATACTGAGGGCTCGGACTCGAAGGGGTCTCACGCGTTCTTTTCGGCTCAAGGCATCGGCGACTACGTTCGCCTTGCCTGGATGGTATTTGATTTCGCAGTCGTAGTCACTCAGTAACTCGACCCAACGACGTTGCCTCATGTTTAGATCCTTTTGATCGAATATGTGTTGGAGGCTTTTGTGATCGGTAAAGATGGTACTTTTCGTACCGTAAAGGTAATGTCTCCAGATTTTTAGCGCGAAAACCACGGCACCTAATTCCAGATCGTGTGTCGTATAGTTTTTCTCATGAACCTTCAGTTGTCGTGAGGCATAGGCAATGACTTTCTCCCGTTGCATTAACACGCACCCAAGTCCTTGGTGTGAGGCGTCATAGTAAACCACGAAGTCATCGGTGCCTTCAGGTAGGGACAAGATCGGTGCACTGCAAAGTTTGTGTTTCAGCAATTGGAAGGCTGACTCTTGTTTGTCGGTCCAATCGAATTTCTTGTCTTTCTGAGTCAGTGAGGTTAAGGGTAAGGCTAATTTGGAGAAATTCTCAATGAATCGTCGATAGTATCCGGCGAGACCTAAGAATTGTCGTACCTCGGTTGGTGTGGTTGGCGCTTCCCAGCCCTTAATGGCCTCGATCTTAGCTGGATCAACACGTATCCCTTGACTGTCAACGACATGCCCTAGGAATTGTACTGTTCGCATCCAGAACTCACACTTGGAGAACTTGGCGTATAACTCCTCGTGTCTGAGTAATTCCAAGATGGTTTTCAGGTGTTGGCCATGTTCGGTTTCGTTGCGCGAGTAGATTAAGATGTCGTCAATGAACACGATGACAAACTTATCTAGATATGGTTTACACACCCGGTTCATAAGGTCCATGAATACAGCTGGCGCGTTGGTTAAGCCAAAAGGCATCACTTGAAATTCGTAATGTCCATAGCGGGTTCTGAAAGCTATTTTTGGGATGTCGGAGTCTCGAACTCGAAGTTGGTGGTAACCCGACTGGAGGTCGATCTTAGAATAGAAACTCGACCCCTGAAGCTGGTCAAACAGGTCATCAATGCGAGGGAGTGGGTAACGGTTCTTGACAGTTAACTTGTTAAGTTCACGATAGTCGATGCACATGCGGAAAGAACCATCTTTCTTTTTCACGAATAAGACCGGAGCTCCCCAAGGTGAGGAACTTGGTCGAATGAATCCCTTATCCAGGAGTTCCTGTAACTGAGTAGACAACTCCTGAAGCTCGGATGGGGCTAGTCGGTAAGGTGCTCGTGCCATCGGTGTTACACCGGGCACAAGATCAATAGAAAATTCGACTTGTCTCGGTGGTGGAAGGCCAGGCAAGTCTTCAGGAAAGACTTCTGGAAAATCCCGAACAATAGGCACATCCTCCAGTCGCTTCTCATCCGACTTTTTCTCCATAACATGTGCAAGGATCGCTTGGTATCCTTTTCTTAGGTATTTTTGGGTTTTCATGCAAGAAATGATGTTTAGGCTCGTCCCGCCGGTCTCCCCTTGTATGACTAAAGTTCCACCGGCGACGAGAGGGATTCGGACGATTTTCTCGAAAAAAACTATTTCAGCTCGGTGCTTGGATAACCAATCCATACCTACTATGATGTCAAAGCTGCCGATCTCGATGGGTATCAAATCAATGGAGAAGAGTTCATTAGCTAGATTTAAAGTGCAATTTGGTATCACACTGTTGGCCTCAATAAGTTCTCCGTTTGCCAATTCTACTGTGTACTTAGAATCTAAGGCTATGGGTGTAGTGCCAAGTAGTGGATAGAATTTATCAGACATAAAACTCTTATCAGCACCAGTATCAAATAGGACAGTAGCAGTTAAATTGTTGAGAAGGAACGTACCCGTGACCACATTGGGGTCTTGACGGGCTTCCCCTAATTTCATTACAAAAGCTCTTCCTCGAGCGTTGTTGTTGTTCTTGTTGTTGTTGTTTTTCAGCTTGGGGCAGTCGCTCTTGAAATGTCCTAGATTTCCGCACCCAAATCAAGTCTTCGGCGTGTTAGGGTTGGGGGTAGGGGTGTTGGTTCGGCAATCCTTGGCCAAGTGCCCGAACTTTTTGCAATTAGTACAAGGGCAGGAACCGTCATGATGGCGGGTGCATTTGGAACAATAAGGCTTGTTCCCGACGTACCCTTTCCTCTCAGTAGATCCCGAGGAATAAGCCTTTACAGATTCAGGCTTTTTGTTAAAGGTTTGGTTGGAGGAATTGGGGCTTCCTTCCCACTTACGCTTGTTGTTTGTTGTTGGGGTTGAGGTTGTGCCACGGCGGACAGAGTTGGCCGTTAGTTCATGAGCCATACGAATGGCGCTTTGTACAGTACCTGGTTTGGATGAAGTCACTAGGTCTTGAAGTTTGTCGGGGAGTCCATCTATGTACTTCTTGATCCTCTTGTACTCGGGATCGACCATGGATGGGCACAGAAGTGCCAGTTGGTGAAAACGGTTGGTGTAACCCGTGATGTCATCACCCTGCATTTTGTGGTTCCAGAACTCTACTTCCAGCTGCTTCAATTCATCTCGGGGGCAGTACTCGCCCCTCAACAGCTGCTTTAACTCATCCCATGAGAGTTTGTAAGCATTTGCAATACCCACAGTCTGGGCATAGGTGTTCCACCAGGTAAGGGCGGTGTCAGAAAATGTACTGGCGGAGAACTTGACCTTGTCTCCTTCTGTGCAGTTGCAAATAAGGAACACCGATTCGATTTTCTCGATCCAGCATGCTAGACCGATTGCTCCTTCGGTACCTGCAAAGCTCAGGGGTTTGCAGTTCTGAAAGTCTTTGTAAGAGCAGGGTTTGGGTTGGGGCCCATTGGTAGCTGTATCTTCGCTACTAGGAATAGGTGTCCGGGTAGCCAAGGCTTGGGCCACACTGCGGGCAATTAGATCCGCTATTTCCGTTTCGCTGAGGGTGACCTGGCGTCGGGGAGGCATGATGCTGAACAAGGAGAACAAGAAAGGGAAAATAAGATATTTGTACGAATTTATGATACATCTCACGTATATATGATGGAATATACGAGAACAGAGTGACGTGATAACCATATTCCCATATTTCATTAGATAATTAGATTAGATACAAGACATGAGTTCTAGAGGGTTACACAATATAGTAAATACAAAAGATGCCAGGAATTGTTTCATCCGGTCAAATTACATAGGTCCTACGAAAGCATAATAGAATACAGATTCAGCCTAAGCTAATTCCGACGTAGGTTGAGCTGTGGCAGCAGTGCGTTGAGGCGGTCCACAGATTCGGCGAGTCTGTGGGCCATTCGGAGGGCGTCCTCGATTTCCCTTAGACGTGTCTCGCACTGATGGAGTCTTGATTGAAGGACAGAGATCTCGTTTCGGTTGCCAATCACTTGGTTGTGGACAACCTCCATGGTTTCGACTGTGTCTCCCACCTGATTCTGAAGAGTGTTCATGGTGGTAATAGTGTGATTGTGATCTTCGGAGACCTGTTCGATTCGCTCCATTGCTGTGAGTCTCCAGTTCTCGCGAGTTTCTTGGAGTTCGATATCCATTTCATGGAGTCGTTGGTCGTGATGGTACACCCTAGCGGCTAAGTCCGGTAGAGTGGGGTGAATAGGATATGGGCTGGTTCGAGGCGAACGGGCGTCCCTCCTAGCCATCCTTGGGTTTCGTGTTCCATGCGGATAAGAGCGTGACGAACTTGGTGGTGTGTTTGCCATTCTGAGACAAAGTGTTAGAAAGAATGAGGCCTACTCATACATATATAGCATATAACATAGCCTAGTGTGTCTATCACAACCAAGTATTGGTTCTATTTCTCTCGTGGTCAGAGTCAACTAGTGTATTCCTGTTCGATATAACCCCTTTCAGGTTTCACATCATCTTTCCTTAATTGTACATAGTTGATCAGGCTATGTTAAATTAACGTCGTATGATGCAATTCCCGAACCAGTCATACCTAATGAGGAAATACTGCCTAATGGTCATAGTCTAGGCCCACTAAATGCAACCTAGTTCGCTATAACCTTAGGCTCTGAAACCAATCTGTAACACCCCCAAAATCACAGTTTAGCGGAAGCAAGCTTTGGGGTGCTACCAATCAAATATCACAGCACAAAAGTTAAGCAAACGACATCTATATGCAACGTTTGTAAAATAATTACATTTCCATACATAAAATGTTTGAAACATAACGTTTCCGGTTACAAAATGAAGTTCCCTAGAGTCCGCGTAAAAAGGCGGGAGATTCTATTACATAATCATAATAAATACAAAAGATAATGCTAAGAATCTCCGTTAAATGCAAGGTAGAAATCATGCGACTCTAGCTAGTATCTTGAGGGAATCCTACTCCGTATGTGTACCTGAGATACAAAGCTAAAAAGGTCAACACGAATGTTGGTGAATCTCACAGGTTTGTAAATAAAGTAAGAGTTTGAACACAAGATTTCATTAATAAGGCCCGCAGGCGTAAACCAGTTATTTGCAATTCTCGAAATATAAAGTAAGTAAGTTATACCATTGCCATGAGGCTCATAATCGAAGCTTAACCCGTAAATAATAAATTTGCTCCCGTGACATGCTCGGAAATTGAGCAAGCATCAGTAACGAATAATAGTCGCCCGTTTATACAGATCGGTTCGTGGTATCGCTACTACCCCAGGCGGGGAGGGTCATTTCCCTAATGGATCCATTAACTAGTGTTCGCGCTTAAGTACATAACTAACGATATATGATGAGGAGGCTTCCCCAAATAAATGGTGAGAAAACTCATGCAATTCCGTTTGGTAAACATGTAAATCAGTACTCGTGTTCGTAAAAATAAGCTATGCATCTCACCCCGTAAGTAAAACAGTAAAATAGTAAAAGTGGGGCTATGAGACTCACCTGAGTCCAGTAAGTACGTATGCGTAATCAACCAGGTAAAGCGGTCGTAAGTCCGTGTATCGATTCTCATAATCCTGCAACCTTCTGGCGTCCGTAACGCGCAAGGTTGTAAGTAAACCAGTAAACGAGTTGGTGTCTTAAAAGATCACCCATGCTAGCTGTCCACTCAACTAGGACATGTCCAAGTGTTTGTTTAGTAAACCGTTTGTATTTTGAAAACAAGTATGGCCCATTGGTGACGGTTTGTAAAAGTAATCCGAGAGTGGTATTATTATGTATATTGTTTTATTAAAAATCGTATCTAGGATTTAAATTCGGAAAATTGGTCAAGTCGGGTTATGGACTGAAATAGTGGTGCGAATTGAGTTCGCGGTGCGAGCCGAGTTCGGCTCGCAAGGCAGTAGGCTGCGAACTGAACTCAGTTCGCAACACAAGGTTCGGTTCGCAAGTCGACTTGCAAGTCAACTCGCAGGTCGACTCGCAAGTCATCTCGCAGGTCGACTCGCAAGTCATCTCGCAGGTGGGTTCGGTTCGCCGTTGGGTTCGCGAGTTCAATCTTCGGTTCGCAATTGGGTTCGCCTCACAGGACGAATAGATCTCGGTTCGCAGAACGAGCTGTTCGAACACTTTTTCGTAAAAATGCATTTTCAAGTCGATTTTTGGGCAAATCTTTGTTGAGTAAACGTTCTAGCATGTAAATAAAAGTTTCCTAAGTAATTTAAAAGAGTTTTGAAGTTCCTTACCACGAAATCGCGAATGGAGAAGATGAAGATGGAGAGCTCGAGATGGTGATCGTTTCTTCTTGAATCAACTCCGCAAGATGATGAGTTTTGGGTGACGTTTTGGGTCGGTTTGGGGCTGTAAATTGAGAGTGAGAAGGAGAGAAAGAGTGTGTGTATGTGTGTTTAGTGTGAAATGAAGAAAGAAGGGGACAAAAGGGTTTTAAAAGGGATGGGTCATGGGTCGGTTTGGGTTGGGTCCGCGGGTCCGAGCTGACCCACTTGGGTCTCGGCTCGCGGGTTGGTGTTTCCGAGTTTTTATATCGCGGGTCATTGTCGGTTAAATCCCGTAATTGTTTAAATGTTGTTTCGCGCTATTTGTTAAAGTGTATCCGAAGTATTTTATCATAATACTTAATAATGAGTTATAAAAATATAACTTGAATTACTTCCCATTGTTAGGCGCGTTTCGTGTGATCTCATCGCGTTCGGCATGTTTTTAAACGATACTAGATACGTGTAGTATATTTACACAATATATTAAAGCAAGTAAGGTTTGTTTGGTTAATTTCAAATTATTTAAAAGTTTTTGTCACCAACGTCCAATCTAGATTTTTATAGGATCTCGTCCGTTTGGTAAGTGTATGATTTAAATGAATTACGTACGCGCGTAGGTAATCTCACAAAAGTCTCGTATATTTCGATTAATACAAAACTAAATACATGAAATTACAAGTAGTTTAGGCCCTAATCCAAAGTCATAAATTGGCGGTTGTTACACACAACCACCATGACCGACCCTAGTGGGACCGTCACTAAAGCAGTCGATTACATCACCTTCGAACTTCACGGACATGCAAGGATAGCTTCAGAGCATCTTCTGAACTACAATGCAGAATCGAGAGATAGTCCATTTGAATTGATTACGACAATAGTCAATCATTTCATGAGAATCTATCCACCTCGATATACTTTCCCGCAACCTAGGACCCACAACATCAACACAGTGGATCCCATGGATGCATCCATCTCCATCTAGCTAGGAGAAAAGAAGTCGAGCTCTCGACTTTAAAAGAGCGCTTCTCGGGAGGCAACCCGTGTTTTACATTTCCGCAATGTTACATTCCAAGAAGTGATGAAGTCTTTGACTATCTTTCACACTTGGATATACAAAGAAGTTTTGAGAACTGTCTGACGCATCAAGTTTTCAACGTCGGAAATAAAGAAAGTATATCCAACGTGTTCACACCTACGAGACCAATCACAAGAAGACTTTATCAAGAGTGAACCCAACAAGATGAAGTTCGGCAAACGCATACCATGGAACACTGCATAAACCGAGGAGTACTTCTATACCGGTCTCTTTCTTTTGTTATATATATACCATATCCACTATGCTTATCACTAAGTGTGGGATTCAAACCCAACACACACTACTAAAAGAATACGTCTTAGATGTTTCAAATCCTAAGTGTGGGATCTTTACCCCAGTCAGAACTTAGAATAACATCGAGGATGATGTTCCTTTAAGTGTGGGATAGCAGTAGTTACACTACTGTTAAATGAATAATGGTATATGCTTGATTCTAAAATCGCTACTCTTTAGACCCTCCTTCTCCAAAAAGTAACTCGAAAATTTAAAAAAAAATCAAAATTGAGTTAAAAATATGTTGAAAATGAAAATTTAAAACAAAGAATGATTTACTTTGGGGAAGAAGGATAAATAAAATATGAATCCCTTTGGAAAATTAGATTAGTAATCCCATAGAGAGCATCGCATGACCTGGCACACAACAAACCAATTTTCAATTCGTGAGGTATCTTGAGCCATATAAAGCATACACTTTTAATGCTACACTTCTTCGATTCTTGAGTGTGCCGATGTATGCGTTTAGAATCAGAACTTGCTCCTGTTATGCATTTCGAACCCGAACTGGTGAGTAAAAAGGAGATCGAATCACATCATTTTTAAACCCATCCTTACACCCAAAAATAAATATATTATCCCTACCCTCTCAAAAGCATCCCTCAAACTTCATAGTAAGTTCCAAAGATGAAAGAAGAGAAGTTACAAGGATATGACGTCGAAAAAAAATCCAAGAAACAAATTTGAAGAAAAGAAAGCCATGTGGAAAAAGACTCCTTCCAAAAAAAAAGGGGGGGGGGGGGGCGTCAATCCTCCCAAAAATTCAAAATTTTAACTTTCCTCTTCACCAACATGAAACCCATGAAAAACGAACACAAACCCCTCTCATATCATCAACACTCCACTCCAAAAATCTTACATCGCTCCTCCTAGAATGATTGTGGCTAGATTGACTTTGCTCTCACCTAAAAGGTAACGATTTGATTCTCGATCAAGCCTATGACGATAAACGATACATGACTAGCGTTCTGAGTGATTGATAATATTAGAATAGGAAACCCTAAACACTTTGAGTGATTGGAGTGACTACCTTGAGAGGATCGCCTAGTCATGTATCCAAGATCAAAGATCAAAAGCATGCTACCAAAGATTACAACCCTACCTTTTCAAAAGCATGAATATTTTATTTTTAAAAAACCCCCACAATAAAAAGTTCCACCTTAAAATATTTCATTATCTACTTATCTTTATCCATTCTTGAAATTCTAGTTTGCTTGAGGACAAGCAAAGTTCTAAGTGTGGGATACTTGATATCACGTAAAAAGTCATATTTTTACCACCGATATCTCTCTCATTTTGGAACAATACATGGCATTTGGACTCAAATAATGCACAAATCAATGAAACTTTTCCAAGAAGGTCAAAATGAAGTTGCACGAGAAAAATAAAGCAAAACGGATGAAAAACGAAGATTTCACACACAGTTGAAGATTCAAGGAATCCGAGACAAGATTTGAGATAAAGTACCCACCATTAAGATTTATCTTATCAAATATATTCGTTTTCAAAATACGAATCTAACAGAAGAAGAATCAACAAAAACGGATGAAGAACGAACATTCTACGTACACCGGAAGATTCAAATGATTCGCACGAGACATCTAAAGAATAGAGATTATTTTCAGGGATTTCTTTCCATCAAAGTCTTCGTTTTTGAAAAACGAATCCAACACAAAAAGAATCGACGAAAACGGACACATAACATAGAAGATACGCACGATTCAAGAAATGAGCAAAAGACGACGAACCGGGCCAGGTGGATGGCAGCCGCCGTTGGCCACCATGCAGCCACCGCCGGCCACCATGGTGGCGGTGCCGGCCACCATGTTGCCGTCTCCCGGCCTCTTTTTCATCCTTGCCCGTACTCTCCTGGTACATGTGCTAGACCTTTCTGCAACTTTAGGGTACATGTGCTAGACCTTTACACGCTTTAGGGTACATGTGCTAGACCTTTATCCACCTTTTGCTAACATGTACCCCAAGTTGCTAAAGTGAGCCCCTCTTCAAGTATAAATAGGCCATCAAAGTCTCCTTTTCAAGACACACCATTCTTAGAACAATACTTTTACTTAGTTATTAGTTCTACTTTCTCTCTCTATTTTCTTACTCTAAATTAGTTTTAGACTAGTATAGGAGCTTGTTTAGAATAGAAGGAAAGTGTGGAACACATTGTAATCTTCGGAGTACGCTCGGAATTGTGTCAATTAGTTCAAGTATATTCTCTCTCGCATTTAATCCTGGTTCTTCCTATCCTTATCTATCTTAATTAATTACGTTTATATTGATTATGATAGATTTAGTTATTGCCATGATTAGAGAGTAGTATACTTATTGTGTTTGCTTGCGATGTAGTTAGTAAATTATGGGATGATTTATAGTTAAATATTAAAGATCGTTAGTATTGCTTTGATTGTCTTATTGCGTGTTCTTGTTTGATTGTTGCCTTAGGATCATCATAGTAGTAAAATATAAATGGTCTTAATTATCGTAAAGTAATATGACGGCCCCTATTCGACTGTTACTCGGTATAGTACTGGAAACACTTCAAGGTGGAGTACAAATGTATGGAAGTCGAGGAACGACCGAAGGTAGTCATACTATGAAACGGTATAATGTTACATAGTAATATGAATGCTCCTATTCGACTGTTACTCGACATAGTACTGGAAACACTTCAAGGTGGAGTACAAATGTATGGAAGTCGAGTAACGACCGAAGGTAGTTATATTATGGACTAATATATAAAATGAGAAACCTTGTTTAATTAACCTTTCTAAATATACTTTTTAACTTCAAATTAATCTAATCGTCTTTCCACCAATAAACGTGATTACAACACCTTTTTAACGACGTCCAATTGAAAGGTAGTCATTCATCTGTGTCAATATAATTTCTCAAAGGTATGAAACTATGGAACCGCAAGGCTACATGGGGGATTATCATAGGACAAGTCATGACTAAGGTTTGAAGCGGTGGAACCACTTAAAGTGAGAAACGCTGTGAATAATTAGGGGTTTTATTGGGTTGTCTTAAGCAAGGGCTTGTTTAAAGTCATAAACGAACTTTTTAAATACATTAATCTATTAGGATGATGAGGAATCATTATATGATTCAGTTTTGTCTAGTACCTTTTGATTATGTCTCCGTTCATATGAAAGTAAAATTAAACTTAAATAAAGATCTTTCTTATTATTCTAAATACTTTGTGATGTCACCGTAACCTAGTTCCTGGTGTGACATGCTAATGAGATTTTAATTAGTAGGGAATCTAGTGTTTACATCACAAGTATCCAAGAGTAACAATTAACGAACATCTTTTAATATAGTTTCTCCAAACATCATCCCATAACTTAATTAACAAAGTCTCAGCAAACACTATCTTCATCTTATCTAGTTTATCTTTTATTTTAATTTCGCTTTTATTTATTTACTTTCCTAAGTTAGTCAATAGAAAAAACCATAACTCCCCCACTATATTATAAACCCTTCACTAGTTTGAAAGCCCTAATCTGCCACGCCTTAGTTTCAATTCAGTCGGTTTGAAGAACGACTCTTGGTCATACCTACCACTTGCTCACCCTTAGGATTAGCATTGTTAGGGAAAACTTAGGCCCCGCAATTACAAATTTAAAACACTTAATGATCGCCATCGCCAGTATCCGGTGCAATGACAAGGGTAAAATCCTTACCGACCGCTGGTGACGCATCAAGTTTTTGGTGCCGCTGCCGGAGAACCAACTGTACGTTCCTTAGGCGTTAAGACGAACCTACTTGCTAGTGAACCTTTAGGATTTCTTAAACCCCTACGTTTTTCTTTGTTTTCCTTCCTTTTACTACTTTTAGAAATTACCCCCTATCCATTCAACTAGTCAACCACCTGCCAACGAGACTATGACAGCTGCACGTATCACTCTGGCTGATGACTCTAAACCTTTGATTGAAGGCCGAGGAGATCCAATCATCTATCCGGAAACCGTTCGAGGATCATTTGAATTAAAGATCCATATTGTTCAGTTAGTCCAAAACCTCTGTCAATTCCATGGCCTACCAAATGATGATCCCAACTCCCACCTTGACAAATTCATTTCCTTATCCAACTCCTTTAAATCAATTGGGGTTAATCAAGACATAGTCTATCTATACCTATTTCCCTATTCACTTACTCTCAATGCACAAACCTGGTTTGATGGATTAGAGATTAACTCTATAACCTCTTGGGTAGAATTAGAAACAAAATTTTTTGCCAAATATTTCCCACCATCAAAACAAGCCACGTTTAGGACCAACATCATAAACTTCCTTCAGGTGCATGATGAATCAATCTACGATGCATGGGAACGCTTTAAGGGATTGCTTAAGAAATGTCCAAATCATCGATTTGAGTGCTCAGACCAGTTGCACATTTTCAACTATGGTCTCTTCTCACATCACCATCATTTACTTGATACCACCTCTCAAGGTAGTTTCATAGACTGCATGAAAAATGAAGCTTGGAGCCTTATTGAGAAAATGACCGTACACAACCATGACTAGAATAGTGGAAATCACTCCTCAATAGTGAATCCACCAACTACACTCAGAAATGAAGATATCAAAACTCTCACTCGGCAAGTGGCAGACCTAACCAAGGAGATTAAGGAATTGAAAAGTCAACAACAAGTCTGTCAAGTTCAAACTTGCCTTAATTGTGCTAATCTAAACCACTCATCCCAAATTCCTCAGTCTCATCTAACTCCACCCAATACTAACCCTTCCTTTAACCCACCTAGGAATACCCCACCAACTTACTAATCCCAACCTTCCGAACCCTCTTCCTTACAACCCTCTAGTTTTGACGACACCCTGATACAAGTCATTCAAGGAATCTTGGCTAGACAAGACCAAGCTGATCTCATCTTAAGAGACCAACTGACTTTGTTAAAAGCTTTCGAATCCCAGTTAGGACAACTAGCACTACCAACTGACTTTGTTAAAAGCTTTCGAATCCCAGTTAGGACAATTAGCACTACATATTAATGCTAAACTCTAGGATAGTCCAACTAGTTTCCATAAGGAGGCTTCCCATATTCAAGACTCTAAGGTAGCACATAGCCTACCCTCAGTTTCTTCTCCGGTGAAGGAACCGTCTATTGGTCCATCGACAATAGATTTAGAGTCTACACCAAATAGGAAAGTAAGCATTCCATTTCCGGCTTGTCTTAAACAACGAACCGACAAGCTTAAGTCTTTTAAGCTTGATATAAAATTCGTAGATACCGTATCTCAAGTTCCTTCTAAAAATAGATTGTTGAGTCATTGATCGCTGATCAAATGATGACTAACTCATTGAAGAAAATGATTAAATCAAAGTTGTTGTTGCTAAAGTTATTACTCGCTGGTCTCTGATCACTCTAAACTTCATCAACAACAAGTTTGTCTAGGGAGCTATGATCACAATCATTTAGGGGGAGATCGTTGAGTCACCGGTCGCTGATAAGTCATCAATTGCTAACCAACTCAATAAAACACAACTTGATGAAGAAATGATTTATGTCAAAGCTGCTGTTGCTGAAGTTAACAATTGATGATCTCCAATCATTCTACTCCTGGATTTAACATACTGAGGAAGATTAAAACTCAACTTTGTGTGTCACTGATACAAGCAGCGAGAGTTTTATTTCTTCACATTGAATAAGGCAAGAGTCACTGCCCAAATAATAGCTAGTCACTGAAGAACAATATTTCAAGTCATTCTACAAGAGCATGTTAGCTCGCAGTGAGTGAGGAGAGTTACTGTTTCTTCAGTGACTATTCAATAAAGTACGTAGTGCTCTACTCTTATATGTCAACAAGTGTTCCTCGTACTTGAAGAATGTTTGAAGGTTCACGTGGCAGTGAATGATTGGTTTTAAGAAAGATGTGGTATTCGAGGTAATAGAATTTGGGACCACAAAATAATCAAGGATCAGAGATCAAACCAATCAAACATCGACACGTGTCATTCCAAGCTCATGATTTTCCACAAGACATTTGCACTATAAATAGAGCAGTACATTGTACTTAGAAGTTTGTCATTGATACGTATTATTCACTTGTTTGTCACTGAATACAGTTTGTCTAAGTACGTACCTTCGAGCAGTGAGTAAACAGTTAGCATGTTTGTCCACTACTGTTTAGCTCAAATTGTAATAGTTTAGCACAAGTGTTTGATTTGGATTAGCCTTGTCTAGTTCATTCCGCAATCAACACTTAGTGAGTTTATGATCAATAAAATTATATTCTCAGCTACTATCTATTACTTGCTTTGATATTGTCATATCTATCTTTTACAAATCGTGTTATTATTAAACAATTAAAAACTGTCTAAGTAACTTGATTAAAACCAGAGAAAAGTTTTTAATTGTATTCAACCCCCCCCCCCTTCTACAATTAAACTTTACTTATTACGATTCCATTTCACTAATCATTAATGAATTCGGGACTCTCAGGATCATCATAGTAGTAAAATATAAACGGTCTTAATTATCGTAAAGTAATATGACGGCCCCTATTCGACTGTTACTCGATATAGTACTGGAAACACTTCAAGGTGGAGTACAAATGTATGGAAGTCGAAGAACGGCCGAAGGTAGTCATACTACGAAACGGTATAATGTTACGAAGTAATATGACGGCCCCTATGTTACTCGATATAGTACTGGAAACACTTCAAGGTGGAGTACAAATGTATGGAAGTCAAGGAACGACCGAAGGTAGTCATACTACGAAACGGTATAATGTTACGAAGTTATATGACGGCCCCTGATGGTGTTCCGACCGTCGTAAACGCGAGTGTTCACAACGCCTATCGGTGGGTGTTTTAAATTTGTAAATGCAGGGGTCTAAGTATGACTTATTACTACTGAACCAAAGGCTAGTAGATGGTAAGTATGACCTAGAGTCATTCTTAAAGAGAAACTGAATTGAAACGGAGGTGATCCAATCAATCATTACTTTCTAGTATAGGTTTTTATAAAAGTGCGTTGGGGGTTTTGGTTCAGTTAACTAAATAGACTAAATAAAGCGAATAAAAGATAATAATAAATCAGATGATGGAAAGTAGTATTTGTTGTGATTTCATTCCCTCATAATATGGGACGATAACTTTTCAGAGGAAACGTTTATTTAAATTGGGAATGTTTACTAGACTTGATAGCTTATGTTATAACCCGTAGATCCTTACCAGTCGGTTATCAACTGATATGTCACGAGGAACTAGGGTATCATGATTCTGATCAGACAGACAATGCTCAACTCTCCACACTCTCCTGCGAGGGAGTCACTGGCCCTTATTATTGAACGCATTCGCTCATGGGCGAAAGAACAGAGTAGCAAGTCCATAACAAGTCTAACCATTCTTAATACCACGAAGACTACAAATCTGGCAAACAACTAACTTAGAAAATATGTTTGGACTTATTTAATTAATTCCTATTAGTAAAACTCAAGCATGGTAAGCGAGGGAAAGTGTTTAGGTTTCTTGCGTACCTTACTTCAGGTTTCACAGTTTAAAGAAATGTATCATTTTAAATTGGATTTTAAACTTGCCTTTCTTAATACAATTAACAAATCCCTAGGTTTTTGTAAATGGTTATTTATCCTATAGCCTACCTACTCTAATCTAATCTAAACTAATCTAAACCATATCAGAAAATACTACAGTAGTTCACAACGTATTTAATTGTTTACCGATGTTTCCGTTGTGAATTTAATTGCTTTGAAATGTTTTCATGATAAGTACATTGTGATTGGAGGTGTACTATACTCATGGCAATTCCACGTAATCACATTGCATTTTATGATGATTGCATGACGTTACAATTAAACCGTAGTTTTGGCACAGATAATTATTGACCGAGTATTAAGGTTCGCGACTCCTCTTTACAAGGTTACAATCACGTTTGTTAATCGAAAGGCGAATATAAGTTTTATGTTTAAAAATAACAAGATAAGTCCGTTCATAAAGTTTCCATTTTTATAATGTCGATCCATAATATAACTACCTTCGGTTATTTATCGACTTCCATACATTTTTACTCCGCTTAACAGCGTTTCCAGTACTATATCAGGTAAACAGTTGAATAGGGGCTGTCATATTACTTCACGACGTATTTAAGATCAGCCCATAATTATTTATGCTAATTACATCACAACAAATACAATAGTAATCTACTCGCTAATCATGGCACAAACTATCTCTAGCATAATTAAAGTATACATATTTAATTAAGATAGATAAGGATAGAAATAAGCGATATAAATGCGCGAGAAGGAATAGACTTGAATTAATAAGAATAACTCCAAGCTTACACCAAAGATTACAAGCACGTTCCTTGCTTTCGTTTTATTCTAACAACACTTCCTAAACTTATACTAATTTAGAAAGTAAAACTAGAGAAATGAGAAAGATATGGAAGGTGTAAGTGTGTGAAAGTGTATTTTTTGGTGTGTCTTCAAATGAACCATGGGCTCCCTATTTATAGGGGAAAATTGGTGCATTCTAGCAACTTGGGGCACATGTTAGCAAAAGGTGGGAAAGTTGCTAGCACATGTACCCTAAAGCGCATAAAGATCTAGCACGTGTACCCTACAGTTGCGGAAAAGGCCTAGCACATGTACCCTACGAGTACGGGAGAGGATGAAAAAGCTCACGGGGGACAAGGGGAAGGTGGCCGGCACCGGTGATGGTTCAGCCGGCGGCGGTGGCATGGTGGCCGGCGGCGGCTGCCCCTCCCCCACCCCAGTTCACCATCCTTCGCTCCGTTTCTTAAATCGCGCGTATCTTTTTTTGTTATGCATCCGTTTGCATTGATTCTTTTTGCATTGGATTCGTTTTTCAAAAACGAAGAATTTGATGAAAAGAAATCCCAAAAATATGTCTCTTATCTTTGGATGTCTCGTTCGAATCATTTGAATCTTCCGGCGTACATAGATTCTTCATTCTTCATTCGTTTTTGTTGATTCTTCTTTTGTTAGATTTGTATTTTGAAAACGAATATCTTGGATAAGAGAAATCTCAGTGATGGGCACTTTTGCCTTTAAATCTTGTCTTGTTGTCTTGAATCTTCAAACGTGTGTGGAATATTCATTTTTCGTCCGTTTTGCTTGATTTTTCTCGTGCAACTCTATTTTGACCTTCTTGACAAAGTTTCATTGATTTGAACATTATTTGAGTTTATTTGCCAAGTATTGTTCCAGAATGAGAGAGATATCGGTAGTAAAAACGTGACTTTTTACGCGATATCAGCCCCTATTCGACTGTTACTCGACATAGTACTAGAAACACTTCAAGGTGGAGTACAAATGTATGGAAGTCGAGTAACGACCGAAGGAAGTTATATTACGGACTAATATATTAAATGAGAAACCTAGTTTAATTAACCTTTCTAAATAGACTTTTAAACTTCAAATTAATCTAATCGCCTTTCCACCGATAAACGTGATTACAACACCTTTTTAACGATGTTCATTTGAAAGGTAGTCAGTCATCTGTGTCAATATAATTTGTCAAAGGTATGACACTATAGAACCGCAAGGCTACATGGGGGATTATCGTAGGACAAGACATGTCCAAGGTTTGAAGCGGTGGAACCACTTAAAGTGAGGAACGCTGTGAATAATTAGGGGATTTATTGGGTAGTCTTAAGCAAGGGCTGGTTTAAAGTCATAAATGAACTTTTTAAATACATGAATCTATTAGGATGACGAGGAATCATTATATGATCCAGTTTTGTCTAGTACCTTTAGATTATGTCTCTGTTCATATGAAAGTAAAATTAAACTTAAATAAAGATCTTTCTTATTATTCTAAATACTTTGTGATATCATCATAACCTAGTTCCTGGTGTGACATGCTAATGAGATTTTAATTAGTAGGGAATCTAGTATTTACGTCACAACTATCCAAGAGTAACAATTAACAAACATCTTTTAAAATAGTTTCTCCAAACACCATCCCATAACTTAATTAACGAAGTCTCAGTAAACACTATCTTTATCTTTTATCTGCTTTATCTTTTATTTTAATTTCGCTTTTATTTATTTACTTGCCTAAGTTAGTCAATAGAAAAAACAAAAACTCCCCCACTATTTTATAAACCTTTCACTAGTTTGAAAGCCCTCATCTGCCATGCCTTAGTTTCAATTCAGTCGGTTTGAAGAACGATTCTAGGTCATACCTACCACTTGCTCACCCTTAGGATTAGCATTTTTAGGGAAAGCTTAGGCCCCGCAATTACAAATTTAAAACACCCACTGATCACCGTCGCCAGTAGCCGGTGCAACGACAAGGGTAAAATCCTTATCGACCACTAGTGACGTATCAGTTTCAAAGTGTAAAACGGTTACAGAATGTTTTCTAAAGGTGAACGCGATCCCACCATTGTTTTCCTAGATCGCGTTTGTCAGTGTGTTTTGTAAATTTTAATTAACTTGGATTGAGTTGAAATTCGCATAGTCACTCGAAAACGGCCCAATATTCAAGGATCTATTCCAAGAGCCTAGTCAGTGTTTGGCCTTTCGGGGTCATCTAGGGGTCGAAAATGGCATTTTACAGTTTTTAGAAATTGTTTCGTGACTTTCCGGAATTCATTTCGGATTAGTAATTTTAGTGTAGCTTGAATACTTGTGTTATATACATTTCATATGTGTGTTAAAGCATATAATACTTAATTGTGTGAAGCTATGTGTTGACATATGCTATATAATTATAATATCAGTTTATCGTTATTAATGAGTTACTGAATCGTTATTTTATTGTGTTCTCAGATAATCCGAAGACTCTGTAATATTAGATCACTAAGTGAAGACTGGGAATATCAGGTGAGTGGTTACTGTAATCCTCTGTTCAATTCAGATGTAACAGGTTCGGTTACAACGGGTGAACATACTTGTTTGGATTATTAACTGTTTAGTCTCTTGAGATATTGTTATTGTTAATTGGTAGTTTATATTCCATAACGGCATGACTATTATGCATTATGTGATATTTGGGCCTTTGGGCATTGGAGATTATTCAGAGGTCAACACTGGTTGGGCTTGTTGCTATTGTTTGGCCGGTAGGGCTTCCGATACATATCGTTGAAGGATGAACCTATATCGGTGAAGATAGCTTCAAGCTATCGGTGAAAATAGCTTCAAGCTATCGGTAAATCACTTTTTTGGCCGACTGTGGTATAAGGGTTCTTTGATTGGCTAATCAGGAACCGCCGATCCTCTTTGACGCTATGTGATATGTTTAATTGTTGTAAGATTTGTTATTTCGGGATTGAACTGTCGGTTACAGTTCCATTCACTTAGCTGTGAGCTAATCCCACCATGTTTAACATTTTGCAGATTTGGATTATGGTTAGCTTTTGGGTCGGACATGTGGATCCGGATGGAACGTTTGACTATTACCCGCTACTCTGATATATATATTTATTATTATTATTATTATTATTATTATTATTATTATTATTATTATTATTATTATTATTATTATTATTATTATTATTATTATTATTATTATTATTATTATTATTATTATTATATTTTAGGAAACTTATATAACACCCATCCGTTAGTATTTAGTTTGAAACTGAAAGTCTGTAAATGTAATCTTTTGAAACTATAAACATTTTGTATATGTGAATGTACTTATGAAATATAGATATATATATATATATATATGTTAATATATATATATTCGGGACTTGCGCTTCCGAGGTTTGAAAATATAAAATATGGTTTAAAAAGTGGGGTGTTATAGTACATTTGTTGTAAGATTTTGAATTCATTGTTGAAATGTATGCATGACATGAACCGTTATTCATGTTATTGACATCATGACACATTGGATATCTTATTTCATATAGAATTCTTTATAATGATGTGTTGTGATCCTATCGCTGTTATACCCCGTTGTTTCCGCTTTAGACGGAGTGTGACAGATTAGTATCAGAGCCATTGTTTATAAAGATCTAGGTGGATTGGCCTAGACTATAAATAAGGAACCCACATATAGAACACGAGTTAGGAAGTTATGTGTGCATACAATTCCATGAAGCTATTTGTAGCTAGTGTTGATAATCCATCTTACCATTTCAAATAAGAAGAATGTTGTAAGTTTTGCTTCATCATCTTACGACTCTTTATGTGGTTCGTCTACATGTTTCTTAGGATTCCATAACTAACCGACCCCTTTCCGTAAATACAAAGCTTATTGTGATACGAGGACTTGAAAGATAAGTATGTGTATGAAAGAATACTTTCACAATTACGGCTGCAGATGTAATTGGCAAAGGTGTTCTGACGTATGTGTGCTATCCGACCATGTTTGCGTGTCTCATGTGCTATCTTCGTGTCGTATGATAATAAAATCCCAATTATATTCCTTACCGAATCATTCTTATGTTTGTGAGTCTTGTGCATTTATGCCTTGACAAACTCCAAAGTATTCATCTATTCTAAACTAATAAGAATTCGAAAATTTTAGTGAGCATACTACTAAGACGCATTACTCGTAAAATTTACTCATGGAGGAGAAACACTCGGTGGTTGTCATACAAGTGACAGTGGTGATTGAACTGATGGTTGAACTGGAGGAATTTGTTGTATTGAAGGCAAGAACTCCAATGTTGTTGCGATCATTGCATGACAGTGGTGGGTCTTAATATTCAAAGTTGCCATGCAAGTTAGTAACAACATATTGAATCATGGTAGAGCTAACGACACCGAAGGCGAAAATGGAACTAATAGTCGAAAATTCAAATAATAATAATAATAATAGTAAGTACATAAATAAATATATAAAACAAATAAATAATAAAATAAATAAAGGCACTGCTTAAGGAGAAATATTCTTTCAATAACGAAATGAAGAAGTTAGTGAACAAGTTTTGGAATTCCTCTACAATGAGAGTTAATCATGCGACGTATATCGGACAATTTCATGAGTTTACAAAAATTAGACCTCATTCCGTGGCACTTGAAGCTAAGAAAATTGAGAAGTACATCAACAGCTTTGTTTTGGAAATTAGCAGATTCGTAGAAGTGACTGAGCCTCCTACCATCCAAGGCGCAATACTGCTGGGTGGATTGTTAATCGATGATACCAATAAGACAGGGAATGTAGAAATAGTACCAAAAACGAGAGGGTACTCAAGAAATTCGTAGATACTAACACATGAAGAGAGGGTTACATTGGAGCACATCTTCTATGAGTAAGATGTAACTACTATCATCACACATCTGCATCATGTTGTGTTTATTCAAACTGCAACTTAAGAGGTCACTTCACAATTAAATGTTAGATGACAGCTCGTCAAGTGGTACCAATCAACACAATAGGAAACTCGATGGTTTGTTTTGAGTGGGAGACTTTGAAATAATTTAAATAATGAGTGCACATAGAGACTAAAAGACGTTACATAAGGGTATACTCTAGTGCTAGAAGATTTCTCTTTTAGCATTGACTTGTTACCCTTCGGACTCGGAAGTTTTGGTGTAGTTGTGGGGATGGATTAGTTGACAAAATTTATGTAGAAATTGTATGTTTGAAAAAGTATTTCGTATACCACTTAAGTGGTGGTGTAATACCTGAGATTTTCATAGAACACTTCAAAGACGAAAAGAAACAACTCATGAGCGTAAAGGCTAATAAGTTAAAATTTCAAAACATTCTATTATCAACGATTTCCTCGAGGTCTTCTCGGAAGATTTAGAAGGATTATTTCCCTCTTTACTCGTAAAGTTTTGTATCGATCTTATTCTTGGAGCAACCCCAATTGCAAAAACTCCAAATCACTTAACACTATTTGAATACAAGAGTTATTTAATTCACTTTAAAGATGCTCCAAGACAAGGGTTTTATTCGCCCTAGTCGTTTTCCTTTGGGAGCACCTGTCTTATTTGTCAAAAAGAAAGATGGTTCTTTTCATTAGTGGGTTTGTTATCGTGAACCTAACAAATTTACGGTCTAAGAATCGCTGTCCTCTTCCAAGGATGGATGATTTGTTTGATCAACTTCAAGCGGTTTAGTGGTTTTCAAAAAAATCAATCTTCATTCTGGTTACCATCAATTGAGGGTACCTGAATCAAATATACCAAATATTGCACTTAGGATTCGTTATGGGCATTTGAAACTCTTATTATGTCTTTCAATCTTACTAATGCGACTATAGCATTCCTATATTTAACGAACACGTATGTAAACCGCATCTTGACGAATTTATCATACTTTTTCATCTGCGACATTCAAATTTATTCTAAAACTAAGAAGGAGCATGAAGTTCCTTCAAGACTAATCCTGGAGTTTCTTTTGAAAGAAAAGGTCTATGCAATATATTCAGAGTTCAAAATTTGACTACAAGAGGTTTGTTTAGCTTGGGCACGTTGTGAACAAGAAAGTTATTCTTGTGGATTTTAGCAAAATAGAAGCTGTAAAGGGATGAAAGATCCCACAGCTATCATGAAGGTTCGTAAAGCATTTGGGATTCATAGGTTATTATCGTTATTTTATCGGGAGTTTTTCAAGGATCGCTTTACTGCTCATATATATATATATATATATATATATATATAAGAAGTTTGTTTGGGTAAGAACTAAGAAGTATATTTTTTTCAAACATTGAAGGATATCTTGTGTAATGCATTAATCCGGACTCTTCCTGATGGATCGGAGAATTTTGTTGTGTATCGTGAGGCATCAGAACAGAGGTCTAGGTTGTGTGTTAATTAGATAGGAAAGGTAACCGTGTTCGTCTCTCAACAACTCAAAATACAAAAGCATTACTATATTACCTACGAATTGGAACTTGGAGCGGTAGCATTCGTACATATGTGTTGAAGACACTACTTGTATGGAATGAAGAACGTTATGTATACCGATCATAAGAACTTTAAACACATTTATGCTCAAAGGAAGTTGAATACGAGGCAAATGAGGAAGCTCGCATTGTTTAGAGATTACAATTGTAAAATGGATATCATCCGGGGAAGACGGATGTGGTGGCAAATGTTTTGAGTAGGAAGGAAAGAGTAAGCCAAGGTGAGTACAATTCAAAGTATGATGATTCACTCTGGCATTATGTGACACCCGGCATTTTAGGCCATCATTATTTCGCTTAATTACATCATTAATATACGTATTAGTCAAAATTCGGACTAAGTACATATATTCATTTCGTATATTTATATATACACGTGAGCACTATTTATTAAAATTGCGCGACAACAAATCTGAAAGAACTCGAAAGTACAAACCCGGACGTTGGTGACAAAACTTTACTAAATGATGTCATATTCTTAGGAATAAACATCATTTACTCAGATAATAATATTATTTTAGAAATATATTTCATTTTAGTAAAAACGTATTCTACGCAACAAAACCATACGAAACATATCCGTCAAACTAATCGGAAACAAAGTTATATTTTTATAACTCAAGTAAAGTATTTTTATAAAATACTTTGATTAAATATATATATGAATTCGTATTAACAAAATTTATGATTTTAAAATATTAAATTATTTTACG
The DNA here is from genome assembly GCA_963422505.1 of Pseudognaphalium luteoalbum. Classification (NCBI taxonomy): domain Eukaryota; kingdom Viridiplantae; phylum Streptophyta; class Magnoliopsida; order Asterales; family Asteraceae; genus Pseudognaphalium; species Pseudognaphalium luteoalbum. The sequence goes on from OY730194.1 coordinate 42,644,599, forward strand.
ATCGAGTACACAAACACGGACTTTTAACACAACAATTGGGGACAACCAACCCCCACTAAAAATGAGGGCCGGCCATCCCCTATACTCCCACCCCTCCATCCCTTTTTCTTCTTCATTTTATCAAACAAAAACACACATACACACATCTATATCCATCTCTCTCTCTCTCGGTTTCTCTCTAAATCACCAACAACAACAACCACAAAAACCAACAATAACAACAACAAATCGGCAGCAGCAGAAGCAACCCACCACCATCATCTTCATCTTCATCTTCTTCATCAAGTTCATCATCATCCTCCTCATCCTCCTCACTCGATCTCTCAAATCGTAAGAAATTACTCCCTTTTCTTGATATTTCGAGTTAGAAATACTTAATATATCATGTTTTAACATTTTATCAACAAGATTTGGCCCGAAAATATGTTAGATCTTGATTTTGGGTGAGAAATCGTCGAACATGTCGTTATGTCGCAGAGGACCAAAAACAGTACTGCGACACAGCCTGTGTCGCAGGTTATGTCGCAATAATTAATTATGTCGCATGGTGCGACGCAAGCCTTAATGTCGCAGCAAATCCGAACGTCGCATATAGCGACACAACACACTATGTCGCAATTAAATTGCGGATGTCGCACATGGCGACACAAACCCATGTGTCGCAAAACCCTTTAACGACACAGTCCTTATGTCGCAAAACTCAGAACCTTAAAAACACACGTTTTTCACTAAGTGTCGAAACTAAGATTTTGCCACTCGATTTTACTCCGAATTTAGATTTCACATGCGTTTTTACTAAAGCAATGTAGTAGAAATAAAAATTTTCCCAGCTCGACCCCAGCCAGGGGCTCTACCCCTTGGACCCCACCAGGGGTTGCCACCCCTTGGGCGCCCGCTAGCAGGGCCGCTGCCCCCGGACCCCCGTACACGGTTTCCAAACCATAACGACAAATGAATATTTACACATCATGCTTAGACAAACTAATTTGTCTCTTACTTAAATAACCTCGCGTGTTTAGGACACCAGAAGGTTACTATTGGCATGACACGCGTATCTTAGGACCGCTCGCTCCTACAGGTGAGTTCATAGCCCCACTCTTTTAATTATTTTACTATTTTCGGGGTGAGATGTATGCACAACTACTATTTTCGAATTATAATGATAAAACCTTTATAATTCACACTCAACCATATTACTGTTAGGTAATACAAAATGTGTAATACTTAGGAATTACACCCATTATATTGTTGTATGACAATATCACTACTTAACCTAGATAGGTTGCCATTGTAAATTGTTAGTTTGTTGAAAAACAATCACCATCCCATAACTTGACTAAGTTATCATTATGCATTGACCATATTATCATGGGACAATACTATCAAACACACTAGAACTAGTTAGTTCTACCTACGCTGGACAACGACAAGACTTTTACAGGATTAGTTTTCCTTTTAGGAACTAAGACTGCCTATACATTCCAGGACATCTATATTGGATTGTATGTAAACAAACATTAACCACGAATCCCAATATATACTTGCTAGGCTGAGGCTAGGAGTATACGATAGTAACATACATTCACATAGCTCTTTATACTATTACCAAATAACTAGGTGATGAGTTATTCAAACCTAGGCTTATTGTGCTAGACCTAATATTTAAGTATTGTATATACATGCTTAGATACACTAAATCACCATCATGGGTTACATGATACTCGGTAGGATGTGTTTGTTGATTTGACTTATATACACATACACATATATATATATATATATATATATATATATGTATATATATATATACATATATATACATATACATATATTTGTACGCTAGCTCGAGCACATGGTGCCACCTACAATTTATATGTATATTGATATACATACACTATGGATATACATACACTATTACAAACACGATTTCTCTAGTCACGCATGTCGTAGTACTGCTGGCTCTCATTTGTACCAGTTGGGCATGTCGTAGCACTACCGGCTCTCATTACTCAAGTTGGGCCTGTCGTAGTACAGCCGACTCAATTACATACATTGCTTGCGGGCAACACTGGTCGATATCACCGTGGGTGATACACAACGATGCCACGGTAAAGTGGGCACAAAACGATGTCATGGTAAAGTGGGCACAAAACGATATCATCATGGATATACAAATCGAGATCATGGTAAAGTGATTCAAAATGATATCATGGTAAAGTGTACAAATCATAAACATACGAGTTGATACTCGCACCCATTAACGGATCGGCGAGCTTATACTCGAGGTCGTTAACTCAGTATTTAGCTAAATACTCAATTATAGTTATGCGGGACTACACGTACATGTTGCTGGAGGCAACACACTATGTCAGGTGGCATACTAGTTTATTTCTTTTTATCATATGACGTGGTCATACATTTACTCGATTCATACTTAGGCATGTATTGCCTCACATTGGTAGATTTACTCATACCTGATAGGTATCTAGGCATGGATTGCCACACCTTCGATATGACTCGGTCATGCACTTACTCGATAGTACTTAGGCATGTAGTGCCTCACGTCTGTAGACACACTTATACCTGATAGGTATCTAGGCATGGTATGCCACTCCCTCTATATACTTAGGTACACACCACAATCACTTAGGTATGAAATACCTAGTAAAATGTATACACATTGATATTACAACGATATAACAAAACAATTCAAAATCGTGGGTTTTGAACCATTTCCAAAAAAAAAAAACATACAAGGTTTATACTTTATATTTTCAACTAATAATCCTATGAACTCACCAGCTTTATAGCTTACTCGTTTTAGCATGTGTTCTCAGGTGCCCAGCAGGATTAGGATTGCTACAAGATATGCTAGCTCGAGTCGCATGTTTTCAAACATCTGGATTTCTCTGCATAACTTTTGTATTACAAATTATGTATTGAAATTATTTTGCGGACTTGCAACAATGTAAACAAGTATATTGGAAATGTAACTACTATTTTTCAAACGTCTCATTTAGAGTCGTTCATTATTTACCTTTGTGCTTGTGATATTTGATTTGGTAACACCCGACCCGACCGCTTCCGCAACCCGAAATTTGGGGGTGTTACACATTAAGGATAAGATGTTCAAAGTTCAAGATGAAGCGTTGGGGATACTCATATGTTAAAACAAAATGTTGTGCGGATTAGACAAACAGTTGGAACACAAATTAGATGAGATATTACATCTTGTGAGAGGATTTTGGATTCCTTTGCTAGGTGATCTATGGACACTAGTAATGGACAGGGTACATAAATAATAATAAAAAAAATAAAATATTTCATACATTAGGAGATGGTAAGAAGTACCATGATATCATGATGTCATGGAGTTGTATTGGTGTCTACAAATGAAGATGGACATCATTTAATACATTAGTCAATTTAGTCAATGCATTATCTGTTTGAAGTTCAAGGCTGAAGTTGGGTTAAAGTCAGTTGATTGGAAAAAAATAGTCCATGAAGCTATTGACAAGATTGTTCAAATTAAGGAGAGGTTGGAAACAATACGTGATAGGAAAATGAGTTACGCAAATGAATGTCGACAGCAGTTAGAATTTTATGATGGAGATTATATATTGCTCAAGGTATCGCTTTGGAAAAATGTCGTACGTTTTAGGAAGAAAGGGAAAATTTGCATAGAGGTTTGTTGGGTCGTTCTAAAATTGTTGAGTGTGCATAACATATCGATTGAAAGTTGTCACAAGAATGGAGTGGCATTCACGAAGTATTTCATGTGTCAAATTTATAGAAAGTGTTGGCTGATAAAGTTTTACACGTATTTTTAGAAGGAATTTAAAGGGAATCACAAATAGTTTTGGGTGGAAAAACTAGTATAGATCACGGATTGAGAAATCAAAATGTTGAAGCATAGAAACTTTTAATTTGTCATGGTCTGATAGAACGCTTAGCGAGGATTCAAATTTACTTGCGAATGAAAAGATCAAACCAAGCGTAATCATATGTACATCGTCTGTGATTGTGTTGACAGTGTAGCTCCGACTGAATTTCGGGATGAAATTCTCTCAACTGGGGGATACTGTGACAACCGTCACCAAACCGTTATCGTAGTTCAACCGTAAAAAGTCATTATTGTGAAAATACTAATTTCAAGGATTTATTTACACCAAAGTCTTCATTTTCACAAACGGACGTATAAGGAAGGAGATACGAAACTAAACGTAATTATCAATTATTTTTGGACTGTGTGACCCAAGTTTTTATGTCTTCTTGTTTGGTCCAAAGAAAACCGACCCAAATTCCTCCTTGGAGGATCTGGCTGGCCCAGCCCATTCAAACTCAAGTAACCCTAAAACTATGAATAAAAACCTAAACCGAAAAGTTTTAGTTTATGCTAATTTATTTTCGTAGTCGACTTTAGAGGTCGTTTTTCCCTATTTAGAGTCATTTCCACGCTTCGGACAAAACTAAAAAGTTGTAGATCTCGATGTTTTACATAAACTCAATAGACTTCGGCCTCTGAATTTTATAAAAATTGTTTTGTAAACTGCTGCAGTGTATTACGAATTTTCTGAAACTTTTAGTTATTCATATATAAACGTGTTTAAACCCTAAAAATGATTTGTAAACCCCATTATTCAACTCCAGACATCCAAGAATGAAAATATTAGTCTATATTCATAATCCAAGCCCTAAGAACTCAAATAATCATCCTCTAATTCATTCTATTGATCGAGAACTCGCGTATTCGTGTTTTCGGTAAGTTTTGTGTTCTAAATCTTCATCTTCTTCATTCTCTTATTGCAAGGAACATTTTGATTCTCATAAAATGTTCATATTACAGATTCTAATGACGATTATCGTGCGGATGATCACTAGTTGGTATAATCTCTATCCGAATCTTTTATTCTAAACGTATTTTCGATTATTTCGTATTGTCGGTTTTATTTGGTTCAAATCCATTGTATTCCTAGTGAATGAAATCATTAGGATATGTTTGAAATCAGTGGTTAAATTATTAGGATTGAATAATATTCGTTTGATTGAGCGTTTTGGATTGTTTACACAAGGATTTAGGTTTGATTATACAAACCCTAAATCTGGGCAGAATTGTTTATCGGTTTGGGAACAGTGTAACTAGATCGTTTCATAGCGATATTTGATGAAACTTGAGTCTAAACATAAGTGTTAAGAGTCTATTTTCAAATGGAGTTGGTTTCGTGTCCAAATGTTGAGTATAAGTTGGTCAAATGATTTTATAAAAGTGAATGTCAATTCTGAGTTTTTCGGTTCATAAGTTCGGTTAACTTGTCGATTTTTGAAACGTATGTCAAACTAAGAATTGGGTCTTGACATTTTTACTGAAGTAATTTTCAAGTGTTACCAATTTTCTGTAAAAATATTATAATCTTTGTAAGTTTTAAGTTTTTTAAATAAATTGTAACTTTTGTGTATTCAGAAATTGTTGTTGTTTCTGAGAAGATTACTTTGGTAAAATTTTAAAAATAGTTAACTATAGAATTAAGCTCTGGAAAAATTAAAGGATGTTCTTAACACATTAAAAGTCACTGGTAAAATTTGTAGAGTCAAATTATTTCATTAAGTCATGGTTTAAAATTCGTAAAGTGGTACAATATTCTGGACATAATCTGAAATACACAATGGGGTTGATTTTTGTAAGGACACATGAGGTTTGGTTGTGAGGAAACTTAGTAGAGGTGATTAGGACTTGGGATACAATGGAAGGGCATAGATATGTCTAGGTTGTAACCCGTATACATATATATTCATTTGTAGATTGGCAAAGTTATTTGGTGGATTCATTTAAGGGTGATACTTACTTTGGTGTTCAAGGTGAGTTTTCGTGGCCTCATTTTCATTTACATATTTTCAAATTGGGGAAAAAGTATGCTCACATGTTTTATCAACTTTTTGTGCTGTGATTACATTCATTTTTATTTTGGACATATGCTTGAAATGTGTGACACTATGTGACTTATGTGCATTCGTTTGTTGGATTCATTTTTATTAAAAGACCTTACTCTTTCGAGGGTAAGTACCTAATGTGTACTGTTAGTATACATTGAAGGTCATTTGGTTTTACAAAAGGCCTTGCTCTCTTTCGAGAGTAAGTTCCTAATGTATGCGTTGGTGTACATTGAAGGTCATATATGGGTAGCTACCGCATTCACGGGAGTTGGTTGGGTCATACTCCTTCGTGGGGTGATGAAAGTTTGTGGAGATGTTTGGTTATATTATTTCACTTGTGTACCTTTTCATATGCATTGTCCTAACTTATTATTATCACAGCAGAATGTTTATTTTTATGGTGTCTGGTTTCAAACCTACGAAACTCACCAACATTCGTGTTGACGTTTTTGAGCATAACTTTTCAGGTTTTACTAATGGAGTAAAGGCAGAGGACAAGAGAACTTAGTGGACTACATAGGTTGCATTAAGAATTATTCAAGGCTTGATACATTAAAGTTGTTTATGAAGGCATGTTTTGCCTTACTATGGTGGTGTACATTTGTTGTACGATTTTGAATTCATTGTTGAAATGTATGCATGACATGAACCGTTATTCATGTTATTGACATCATGACACATGGATATCTTATTTCATATAGAATTCTTTGTAATGATGTGTTGTGATCCTATCGCCGTTATACCCTGTTGTTTCTGCTTTAGACGGGGAGTGATAGATTTCCCCAAATTGTTATATTTCATTCCTTTCCTAAAATAGAAAACGACATGAATCCTCCCTATGATTTTACAATTGAAACAAGGAAACCATCAAACCCAAAATTGATTAAAACCTTGATTCAACAACATCATCAACACCAGTTTCATATCTTAATTCTTCCTTGGTGGTAAGTGTTCTTATCTAATTATTCAACAGTTTGCTTTTGATTGAGCTTGAATAGATGTTATAAGATGTTTGTAAACACTTGTTGCTGCTAATTGAAATGATATCAGACCTGAATTGTGTTATTGAGGATTTAAGATTCGGGTTCTGAGTTATAACAGGAAGAACAGGGGGGAAGATAAGAATCGCGACGTGATCCTATAGATTTCGTGACGTGAAATCCAATAAAATGCGACGCGATTATGAAATAAAATAGCAACGTGATTTTGGCTATTTAGCGACGCAATTTGGTTTAATCGCAATGCGATTTGGTTTAATCGCGATGCGATTTCAAAAGTTTTGTTATCAGGGTAGCAAATAATTGACAAATTTCATTAACTCGGATTGGGTTGAAATTCGTATGGTAACTCGAAAAGGGCCCAATGATCAAAGCTCTATTCTAAGAGTCTAGGCGGTTTTAGGCCTTTCGGGGTCATTTAGGAGGTGAAAATGGCATTTTTCGGTTTGTGGACTTCGTTTCAGGACTTTCTGATTACATTCCGAATTGGACTTTTATTTTCTTAGACCTCAGGGATTACTTACTTAAGTAAATATGTTATGATGATAATTTGAAACTAAAAAATTGAGTAAATGGTTATATAAATTGATTCGTGAGGAATTAATTTAAACTGTTAGTTGTAAAGTAATATGACTATTGTCTACAACCTGATAATTATTGTTATTTTGATACTATGTATTAAAATGAGTTATATGTTATGTAACGAGTTACTAACTCATTATTTAATTGTATTCTCAGATACGGAGAAGGCTCAGTAATATTAGACTTCTGAGCTTACGGCTGAGGTAACGGTGAGTGTATCTCTAATCCTCAGTGTGATTTAGTTGTAACAAGTTTGTTTACAACGGGTAAATATATTGTTATCATTTATAGACTGTTTAGTCTGCCATGATATTATTACCATTGATAGACTGTTTAGTCTGACATAATGCCATGAGGATTATGGATTATGTAAATATGTGGTACTTGGCCATTGGGCATATGTGATATATTATGCAACACCCCCAAATTTCTTTTTAGCGGAAGTAAGCTTTGGGGTGCTACTAATCAAGTATCAACAACACAAAGTATATAGCAAACAACCTCTAAATGAGACGTTTAAAAATAGTTACATTTCCATATAGAAAAATGTATGAAAACATAGTGTTTTTGGTTACAAAAATATAGTTCGCTAAAGTCCACGCGTATAGCGGGAGATTCTATTACATAATCATAACATACAAAAGATGATACTAAGAATCTCTGTTAGATGCAATGTAGAAATTATGCGACTCTAGCTAGTATCCTGGGGTAATCCTACTCCGTCTGTGTACCTGAGATACCAAGCTTAAAAGTGTCAACCAAAAGGTTGGTGAATCTTACAGGTTTAGTATTAAGTAATCGTTATGAACCACAAGTATGTACTAATGTTGCTATCAAGCAAAGTAAGTAAACCTATAAGTCAGCACAGTTGCCACGAGCTCATAAGTTGAAGCTTAACAGTGTGTAAGTATGAATCAATCAAGAATCATATAATGTACCCCTGTGAGTGCTATCCCGACACTCATATGTAACAAATACTAATATGTCTGTTTCTACGGTAAAATCCATGGTAGCGCTACTACCCCAGGCAGGGATTGTCAGTCCCAAATAGATCCATTTACTAGTACTCGCGCTTAAGTCCATCACTAATAACTTATGATAGGAGGCTTTCAGAGGATAAAAACTACTCATGCAATGTGTGTAAGAAAAGTAGTATAGTCAGTCCAGTACTCGTGTTGATGCATAAAATGGTAGCAAAGTATCTCACCCCAATAGTAAAAATAGTAAAAAGTGGGCTGTAAGACTCACCTGAGTCTAGTAAGTACGTATGTGAAATCAACCAAGTAAAGCGGATGTAAGTCCGTAGGTGTGTCGGATGTAAGTCCGTATATCGGTTGTCAGAACCCTGCAACCTTCTGGCGTCCGAAACGCACAAGGTTGTAAGTAAATAAGTAAATAAGTTAGTGTTTTGAAAGATCACCCATACTAGGAAATGTCCAAGTGTTCGTTTAGTATTTCATTTATAGTTTGAAAACAAGTATGGCCCGTTGGTGATGTTACGTGATAATAATTTCTAAAAACATGATTATTATGTTTGTTTCATTACAGTCTTACAAAGCATATGTATTTACACGTTCAAGTATTATCGCATAAAGTTCGGTTGTCGTATGTGTTCAACACTCAGTGTAAAAGTTTTTTCAAGTTCCTGGATGATGGGGGTCCGGGGGCAGTGCCCCTGGTAGCGGGGTCCAAGGGGCGGCAACCCCTGGTGGGGTCCAAGGGGTAGAGCGGCTGGGGTTGAAATTTAAATTTAGAAAAATCGACTAAGGTTGGCCGCAGACTGAAATGTAGTGCGAATCAAGTTCGCGATGCGAACTGAGACTGAGTTCGCAAAATAGAGTGGGCTGCGAACTGAGTTGGGTTCGCAGAACAAAGTTCGGCTCGCAAAAATCACTCACAGGTCAGTTTGTTGGTCAACTCGCAAGTCAGTTCGCAGGTCGACTCGCAAGTTAATTCGCAGGTCGACTCGCAAGTTAGTTCGTAGGTCGACTCGCAAGTCAGTTTGGTTCGCAGTTTGACTTCGCGAGTCAAAGTTAACTCGCAAAACTCGGTTCACAGATAAGGGTTGCGAACTGAGTTGGATCTTGGTTTGCAGAACGAGCTATTCGTGAGTTTTGTGTGGATTTCGATTTTAAAGCGTTTTCAATGGGATTTTTGAGCATAATCTTGTTGAGTAAACATTCTAGCATGTACATCAAAGCCTTACAAGTGATTTAAAGGGTTAAAAGTTTCTTACCAAGAAAATGAAAATCGAAGAAGATGAAGATATTGATGATGATCCTTGTGCTTGTGTCTTGATGATGATGATGAACGATTATGATGATGATGTTCTTGTTATCTCAGTTTTTAGAGAGAGAGATATAGAGTTATGGTAGAGAGAGAGAGATGAGAGGAAATGTGGGTGGAAGAAATGAGGTGAAATGGAGAAGAAAGAAAGAATAAAAAAGGGGGTTTGGGTGGGTCGGTTTGGGGCTTGGGTCTGCGGGTCTGGGCCGACCCATTTGAGTCTCGGGTTCGCGTGTTCTTATTTCCCAATTTTTGTGACACGACTCGTAGTCGGTTAAGTCCCGTAGTGGTTTAATCGCGTAGTACTTCTAAATGAAGTATTTTATCAAAATACTTTATTTCGAGTTACAAAATTGTAAAAACATAAGTTGGTTATTATTCGCTTGTTGGGGTGAATTTCGCGCGGTCTCGTCGCGTAAGATATGTTTTAAACAATACAAAATTCGTGTAAATATTATTGTAGTATATTATAGTAGATAATGTTTGTTCGGATAAATCCACATTATTTATAAATTTTGTCACCAACGTCCATATTAATTAATGTCGGACCTCTTCCGATTCTTAAGTGTATGATTTAAACAAATCGCGTACGCGTGTATATAAATGCACAAAATGTCACATGTAGTTAGCCTATAACAAGACTAAATACACGTAATTACAAGAAGTTTAAACACTTAATTGAAGTCCGAAATTTGGTGGGTGTTACATATTATCAGAGGTCAACGTTTGGGTTAGGCTTGGTTGCTATTGTTGGGCTGGTTCAGGGGGTCCTTATACACATAGTTGATAGGAACCTGTATCTAGTGAAGATAGCAACCAGCTATCGGTTAACTTCTGTATTGTCCTGCAGTTGTTTTAAGTGTTCTTTAGAGGATACCTCAAGAACCACCGATCCTGTTTGATGCGATGTGTTTATGATGCTTTATGATGTAAACATGGTTGATATGTGTTTATGATGATTTATGCTGTAAACAGGGTTTGATATGTGTTTACGATGTTTTATGTTGTAAACAGGGTTGATATGTGTTTACGATGCTTTATTCTGGAAACAGGGTTGATATGTGTTTACGATGCTTTTGCTCTAAACAGGGTTGTTATACTAAGTCCGACTGTTGATTATTTATTCATTCACTTAGCTTTATGCTAACCCCACTACCCCACTTCTTGCAGGTTATGGTTTTGATATAATGGGCTGAGCAAGAAGCTTGATTTAGGACGGAATGTTTGATGAGGCGGTTACTCTGATATTTGCTCTGGATGAGTCACTGTTGTCTTTTGAAATTATATAACACCCAGTTGGATATACTATGATTTTAAAATAGTATGATTTTGTTTACATTATATATAATGTAAATTGGTAATGTATGTTTTTGTAGCACCCCACAATTTTGACATAATTATAAACAGTAATTGCATGCATTTCTAGGCTAATTCCCTAAATTAGAGTGAATTCACAACATATTTTAGAGGTAAGTCTAGAATAGCCCAACTAGTTAATACGCGTAGTATTACATATTTCGTAATGGCTATAATTGTGTTCAAAACGATCGGAAATAAACGCGACAAAATAATACGACTATTGGTGAACAAAACTATTTAATAGTACGAAACTATTAAATAACGTTATTATTTATTAAATATTATGTCGATAATATTTACAAAGTAGTTCGTATCTTGCGAAACATAAATTGAATGACAAAACATATTCGTAAAACTGAGACAAAACAAAGTTGTATTTTATAACTCACCTAAAATATTTTCATAAAATATTTGATTTAAAAACGTATTCGAAAACATTTTTAGAAATCTATCATTTAAAAATATTACGCAATTATACGATCGGGCAAATGAAAATGGGAACACGTGAAACCGAGACCCAAACGGGTCGGCCCAGACCTGCAGATCCAACCCAAACCGACCCACCCACTTTTCCCCCTTTTACTTCATTTTCTTCTTCTTTTCACACACACCACCACCACTAACCTTTCTTCCTCTCCTTTTTCTCTCAAATCGGCGAACCGAGATCAGCCCCAAACCCCACGAATTTCGTCATAAAAAATACACCAATTCACGACATTGATTCACAATGAAACTATCACCATCTCGAGCTTTACATCTTCATCTTTTTCGACTTCTATTTCGAGGTAATAAACATCTAAACACTTTTTAAATACTTGTAAAGCTTTTATTTACATGCTAGAACATTTACTCAACGAGATTATGTCCAAAAATCAACTTAAAATGCATTTTTAAAATTTAAAGTTCGATCAGTTCATCCTACGAACTGAGATCCCAGTTGTAGTTCATCTTGCGAAGCGAACCGAAACCTTCGACTTGCGAAGTCAAACTGCGAACCGAACCGACTTGCGAGTTGACCTGCGAACCGACTGCGAGTCGAGACTTATGGGTCGAGACTTGCGAGCTGAAATTTACCCTGCGAGCCCAACTCGGTTCACAGCCCACCTTGCCATGCGAACCGAACTCAGTTCGCATCGTGAACTCAGTTCGCACCGCAATCTCATTCTGCAGCTAACCTTGGTCAATTTTCCCGAATTTAATTTCCAGATGCAATTTTCACCAAAGCAATATAGTAGAAATAAAAAATTTCCGAGCTGACCTGGCAGCTTGACCCCAGCCAGGGGCTCTCCCCTTGGACCCCGCCAGGGGTTGCCACCCCTTGGACCCCGCTACTAGGGGCGTTGCCCCCGGACCCCCGTATACAATCTCATACTTTATAAAAATACAGTGAAACAAACACAATTATACTTTCAAAATTATGATTTCAAACCAACACCAACGAGTCGTATACATTTTCACAACTACGAAATACAAACATACATATTTAACAAACGCTTTGGACATAACTTGATTGTACGAACACTAGCATGGATTGTTGACTTAGACATCCACATACTTATTAAATCTCATACGTTTAGGACGTTTGGAGGTTTCGGACTAGAATTGGGGTTTAGGCTTTGCTAGCACTCGCACTTTACTTAGCTCAACAGGTGAGTTCACAACCCCTACTTTTACTGCTTTACTACTTTTGAACAGAGGTGGAAAACATAGTCAACTCTTTTGCTACGGGTGCAAACTTTTATATAACTGATTTGATGTATTCTATACAAACTGTTTATGACTGCGGTCAACTGTTACAACTCTTGTTTATGAAATGGTATTTCATACGAAAACTAAATTGGAAGTCGCTGGAGAACGACCAGCTACACATTTTCGCTAACTATCTTTTATGAAACAACATTTTCATAAATACTTGAAAAGTCCCTACGTCTTGGGCACACATACAGAAAGTCCCTACGTCTTGGGCACACATACAGAAAGTCCCTACTTCTTGGGCAAGGTTCCATCCTACGACTTGGGTGAAGGCTCTACTTCTTGAGCGGTGGGTCCTACGTCTTGGATGCCAGTCCTACTTCTTGGACACAACTTGAAAAGTCCCTACGTCTTGGGCACATAGAAATTCCCTACTTCTTGGGCAGATATTGTTAAGTCTTACTTCTTGGACAAACGTTGTAGTCCCTACTACTTGGGCAAACATTGAAAGGTCCTACTTCTTGAACAAGCTTTTCTAACTATACTTTTGGGCGACATCCCCACGAAACTTCAGGTTGATGAACTTTACTGGTTTGGGCAAAACATTACAAACATACTGGTTGATCAAACTTTATATGCGAACATAAAAACCTGTGAATTCACTCAACCTCGTTGTTGACTTTTACTATGTTTTTCAGGGAATTAGCTGCACGTAAGACTACCGCCTACACAGATAGAAACTAGGCGACCCGTGAAGCTTTAGGATGCCAACTTTTTGAAACACATGGATTTCTTTTGTATAACTAATTTATTTTAGTCATATTTACGAAATTCACTTTTGTACAACTTAACTATTTTTACACTTGTACTATTTGATGAATCGTAAAACTTTGTAACTATTACTCTTGGCATCTCATTATATATGTTCTGTTGTAATCATATGCTCTGATATGTATGCATGTACAATGTTGGTGTCATTACCCCCATACTTAACTAAATGCTTCCGCTAACCACAGTCAACGGATTTGGGGGTGTGACAGTTTTGACCTGCGTTTCCGATGTATAGTATATATAAAAAAATATGGTTCTGAAATTGAGGGGTGTTATATTTTAATTATAAAGTTATAGCTTATTAAATTATAAATTACATGGATAACCTTACGAGTAATGCTATACAAGCCTAATTAGGTAGACCTAAAAAGAGACCTACTTCTCTTATTGCTTGAAATTTTTTCTCCCTCATAATCTTATCTAATCAAATTTTTACATTATCTAATCACAATTTTAGGTTTGTTTTTATGCCTAGAAATTTAAGCCTAGTAATCATTTTCCTAATCTTAATATTATTATTCCACATTTTTTTCATGTTATATTAATTAATATTTAACCTCCAACTACTTTGCCCAAACACTTAGGTAATCCCATTTTAAAGGATTATTGTATGGGATTATAGGAACTTGAGCTTTTAATTATAAGAGATTTCGTCCCTTATATATTTACAATAATTATTTGACATCAAAATGGTATATGGCTTCTTTTAAAGATAATTCATTCAACTAGAACCTCTTTAAACTAGCTTCTATAAAGAATCTCTATATGTGATTATTAAATTACTACATTACCCTTCTTATAGTTATTACAAATTTGAAGTTATAAAATATGATGTCGTTTTGTATCATTTATATATTAATAAGCTCCGGCTCTCGCTAGTTTGCCAAACAATTATTAAAAATAGAAGCTTCAGTTTCAACCCTAAATAAAAGCTAACGCCAACCTTAAATAAAAGCTACAGCTCCAGCTTCTAAGTTTGATCTCCATGTGCAACCCCATCGCCATCTCCAACTACTTTTCCCATCTGTCATTATCAAAGTATCCACTTTGACTATGCGCACAATTTTTGAAATATTCAGTAACTACATATTTCAACAATCAAATAAATTTCTACTCATTAAACTTTATTTTGATTGGTTATTACATGAAAGTGAACACTTATTTGAGAAATCCTAAAATAGTAATCAATACACTTCAAATGGGACAGATGAAGTATTTTTCAAGAGCTTATTTTTTTGATAAATTCTTAAATATTTGTATACAAACAATTCTACAAAGTCGAATTTATATAAATAATGAACTTAAGCTCTCATGACTCGTTTGCCAAACACACCCTTAATCCTTAATGTTAAATCTCTTGGGGTACTAACTCAATCCGTTTTCAACCAACAAGCAATGAAGCAAGGCCCAATAATTATAATTAACGAGTATGTTTTAACCCGCGCGTTGCGGCGGAATATAAAATGGATACATTTTTAATAAAACATTATTAGCTATATAAAGGTTATTATTATAAATTTTAACATGAAACAAATAATTGATCATGATAATAATATTTTAAGCGCTCATAAACATCCTAATAGAATTAACTCTTGAGGAACAAAAAAGTGCAACTGATGTGTGCTAAGTATAGACAATTATAATCACAAGTTTTAATTAAGGAAATACTAAATAATACTATCACACAATTCAGGCAAGTGTTATCCTGATCATAAAATATAGCTTTATAAGTAAGTCCAGATTCGAACACAGGGAACGTGATTTAATCTATAACTAACTATTTATTTATCCTAATTACAATTATTACAATTAATCTACAATCTTTACAATAATATACAAGATAAGGGGGACGTTTTAGTTCCGATCGAACATATTTATAATTGATACCGATTCTTAATAGATAAGTTTTAAGGAACAACTTAAGAATACTCAATTGGATAGAAGATTATGACTATTTAAACTATTATTTATTAAACTTATTATATTAAATTATGTCTATTTGCGTGTTGGCTATTATTATTGTGATTTACTAATGTAGAAAACCACAAAAGTTAAGATAATTTTCATATAGCAATACAGTCAAAGGTTATGTAAAGTATCACTATTTATTAAGATCTATCAACATATTATTGATACAATTCCTGGTTCGGTTGAATTACAATGCTACTTAACATTTAATGAAACATAATCACTTAATTTAAAAACCCAAAAGATTAATAAAGTTTATCTATAAATCAGTTAATTATGATCATTATCATAATATAACACAGAATTCTTGCATAATAATATTCAATAATATAGTTCCAACATAAACATATAATCCATATACCTAATAAAGATACATTTAAACATTCATAATGAAAATATAACAAGCAATTAATTCAAAGAAACAATATCCAAAGTAACCCAAAAGGTTAATAAAGTTACAAGGATAAATAAACCGAACCAATTGACGAACTAGCTTTTCCTAGGGTTAAAAATCTTCAAACTCTAGCTCCTTAGCCTCCAAATTCGCACCTAAAACTGACCTAAAACCCTAACTTTCGTATTTTCTTTCTTTGAATCGTATATCGTTTAGCTTAGACTAAGCCTCTATTTATAACTTTTCTGGCCGACCCTCCAACCGCCGGTTGGTACTTCCAACCGCCGGTTGAAGTTACTTGAATCCCACTCCAACTCTGCGCTTTCCACCGACTTGAAACCCTTATGTCCAACCGCCGGTTGGTTAATCCAACCGCCGGTTGGATTGTTTTTTCAGAATATTCCACAAACGGGCTTGGGCTTCAATGTGGGCTTCCTTTCTTCTTAAACAGATTCAACTTGTTTTCTTGGCCCATTTCTTCAATATTATCATCTTAGTCTTCATTTCTTTAAGGTTTAAGTCTTCTTTTCTTCAACCGCTTTAATTTCTTCAGTTTTGGTCTTATTTTCTTTCATTTTTCTCCAATCTTCAATTAAAATACATTTCTGCAAATATTAACAAAATAAGTATCTAAAATCATATAAATGCATAAAAATGTATACAAATATAGGGATAAATAGTATAAAATATAGTATCTATTTGATGCTTATCAAATATCCCCACACTTAAGTTCTGCTTGTCCTCAAGTAGAATACTGAATAAAATTTAAAATAAGCATCAAACTTAATATTTAAAAATCAGAATACCAAAACTAAAAACCTGTTTCATAAATTAAAAATTTTAACAATTTAATTAACATGGATAACTATAATGTACAAATAAAAATTATTATTAGTTGTGCAATATATAGTTCATGAATGATTACTAATATATTTGTCCACTTTAAACAATCTATATTTATACTTCTGAACTAGTGCTATTTCCCGTGCGATGTACGGTTGTATTAATTTTCGTAGTTATTCAGACAAAGTCAACTACATAAAAGTTATTACAAAATAACTTTAATAGTTCAATAGGAGAACAACGATGAAATGAATTACAATATCTATGTAATTTTATTTTTGAATAAATAAGATCTTACAAATATTTTAGTAACCTAGTAAAATTGTTTTAAATAAATATGATAGTTTACACAATAAGTAAATATATAGATAGAAAGGAATAAATTGAAACATATTGAGATCCATGTTGAGATCCAATAAATAAATTAGTGGTTTTGCCGAAGGTGGTATGAAAAAACTAATTAATAATATCTTAGAGGGCATACATATAATATTTCAATGTTCATATATTTGAACTCATATTATCACAAAACGTAATGGTAAAATTCTAGTTATACTCCATAGTAAGTAGAATCCCGAAAGAATGAAAGATTATATCACATCCATGTTGACACTTCTATGTGTTTGATAAGTTCATCACATTATGTCGATACATTAGATAAAAGAAACCAATGGATCCATATTTATATAGGAGAATGAAACAAAATTGTAGAATGATTGTATTTTATAGCAAATGATGGTAAATATCATAAATCACGAAGATAATACGAAGATTTGCACTTTGTGATGACACGTAGTAAGATTGATATTGGGGACTAAGAAAACATAGACACTCGAGTTGTTGTAATTAGATGCTAAATTGAATACTAACGTTGTGTTTGGTTCGTGAATTTTTTTTTATGGAATTAAAATTCATCAAGGGAATTGCAATTTAAGGGAATGTGAATTCCTTTTGAGTGGGGGAATTTGATGACTTACAACTCAATTAATTTGTAAACTAAACATGTTTATGGAATGGAATTAAGATTCCAATTCCATTGTATTCCGTTGAATTCCACGAACCAAACACAACCTAAAAGGAAGAAGATGTTGGTGAAATGTGGTAGTTAATATTAATATTGAGAGTAAAAATGTAAATGTTAATGTTAGCGAATCTGTTGGTTAGAAATATTGTGTTATTTTATATTAGGATGACAAAAAGTAACCGTTGTCATGGAAGAGGCATCCATATCATACCTAATGAATAAATGGTAGAATAAAAAACAAAAATGTTGAATTAAATTATTGTTAGTTATGAATCAATTATTAAAATGAATTGGTTAAAAGAATATTACCGTCCTTTTGGTGGAAAAAGTCAAAAAGGAAGTTCAAAATATTTGCCAAAGTGCCTAAATGAAATCAAAGGGGTGTTAAATACTTGAAATGGAACAGTTCGAAGAGGCGAAAAAATTAACCGACCAATAATTTGTCATTTGGAAAGGGCACGTGTCAATCATTAGGACAAATATCCTCTTTTAATTGTATTTTAGTATTTTAGATACATCTTTATTAGTATGTATATTACTTATGATTTCCATATATGATATACTTTTAAACTTAATCATGCAATTTACTTTTATATTCCAAATAAATATATAAAATCCATTTTTAAGAATCAAGACATTGGTGACAGGTCTGCATTTACATGCAACAGAGCGACATAACTTAATTCAGGTAAAGTAATTTTTAAATCAAACCAACGGTGATAGGTCTGTACTTACGTACAACAAAGTGACATAGTTCTATTTTTATTTATTTTTTTCTTTGAAAGATTTTTTTCTTTCTTCTACTCTATTTAAGAATACTAATTAGAAACCAGGTCTGTACTTACAACAAAGCGACATAGTTTTGGTCTTATTTTCGTTCCTTTTTCTCCAATCTTCAATTAAAATACATTTATGCAAATATTAACAAAATAAGTATCTAAAATCATATAAATGCATAAAAATGTATATAAATGTAAAGATATATAAAATTATTGCATGATAAATCTAAGAATTAAGACTTTTATGTCATAAATCATATTATGTACCATAAAATAATAAACAAGTTATTTATATTAATTTCTTAAAATTCAGAAATCTTCATATAGATTGCCTATTAGTACATCATATCATATAACTATATATTACTCCTTATTAAGTAGCTTACATTATATATACAAAACAGTTAATCCATATTAAAGTCTAAACTTTTAAATACAAAATAAAACTTTTAACAAAAGTATTCTAACTAATAAATACTTAGTTATTCACTCGAATTTTTTTAAATTTTGGTAAAAATTAAGAACAATAGAAACTTAAATAATTAAAGAAATTCTTTTTCTCACGAACCCTATCCCCACACTTAAATTATACAATGCCCTCATTGTATAAAAATGATAAACAAAAGTGAGTAAGGGAAAGAAAAATGAAACAGAAAAACTCCCCTGACTGAATTTTAAAAATTCATCATCGGCTAAGAAAAATCCTTCTTGGTTGATTCATTGATCTCTTGAGAAATAATATACAACATCCACACTTTCGTAGTTAATCACGATTGTATTTAGCATATGCAATAAGCCTTTAAACTCCTCGGTATCCCGAGTGGACGAGTTATAGTCTCGTGAGGGTTTCTAGGGAACATACCCACAAAGTTCATTAATAAGATAGACTGTATAAAATAAAGTGCTGAACTTACTGCCAGACTTGTGCTATCAAAAATAAACAACCAAATTAGCATAGTAATAATAATAAGTAATAATGATAGTAATAATAAATACAGTCATCCAGAATATATATGTCAAATGTATCAAACATAAACTAATCATCATCTGAATCCCCCTGCCCTGGCTGTCTCGAAGGTCCAACTCCATAGTCAAAGAATGAAGGAACATATGGCTGGAACTGAATAGACCTCTCTCGTAACAGCTGCTGCAGTAACTCATGCTGATAATCAGATCTGTGATAGCTCTCCCTCTCAAATCTATCAAACCACTGCTCAAACCCAGTAAACCTCTGATCAATCATGTCAAATCTCCTACCATGAGCAATCTCCATCCTCTCCAATCTCTGCTGAATATCATCCAACATATCTCCTCTACCACGACCTCTACCATGGCCCCTACCTCTACCTGCTGGTAGATCAACCTCTGGTACTGGAATCTCAGGAACTAGCAGTAGTGGAACAGGTGATCCTCTCAATCTAGCTCTATGTACCGGCTGCTGTCCTGGCGCAACCTCAGGTGTCCATAATAATACCCCCTCCTGTACACCCACCTGTAGAATCCCTAACTCAATCAGCTTGTCCTCACCTAGCAAGGACATCCCTGGTGTAACTAGTGTGCATGTCAAGAAATCAGCAGTTGTCATATCATAATGCCTAGCTATCCTAGTAACATACTGCCCTCCACATAAACTACTGGTAAGCCTATACCCAGTCGCTCCGGTAGTCATCCAATGCACTAATTTCCAAGGAACATTGATCAGTGTCCCCTGAATTATAGTGTGTAAATAAAAGAAATCAGGCTGATAGACCTTCTCAGGTCCCGTATGCCTACCACAGATAGAAAATGATAACAACCTATGCAATAGCCTATGAACTGGACTCCTCATATGTATATCAGAAGGTGCTCTATCCCCATAATCAACAATAGCCAAATCTCTCCAATAAGTCGCTATCTCCATAGACGAATACTGCCCAACCATACCTACAGTCAAATGATCCACAAAAAACGGGTTGTGGAGCTCATCTAGTGTATAGAGCCCCACAGCAATACCAAACTCTACCAAACTCATCGTCCTAGGCTGACCTCCAAGGTAGAAAGAAATCGAAGGCTGGTCAAACTGCCTAGACGTAGAATCAAATCTAAGGGTGGTGTAAAACTCGATAACAAGCTCTCTATAGATAATCTCCTGAATCTGAAATAAGCAAAACCAAGCCAGAGAAACAAAACCAACATCACCTGATGGTAACAGATAACTCTGAGTCATCAGCCTCCTTAGAGTAGCATCTCCAGTCTCCCCATCATGGCGAGGGTCAATAACTCTCTCCATAACCGACCAGTCTAACACATCAGGAACCTCAACAGGCTGTGCCACAAGCTCCAGTAATCTATCAGCATACTTTGTCCTGCGCTCCTCAGTGACAGACTCATGCTCAAATCTCAGAAAAGTATGTAACTGAAAGTCCTCTCTAGCCAAGAGTTCAAGACCTCTCTAACGTCGAGTCGCCATATCGTTTTAAGAATCTCGTTCCTCCAATTAATATAAATACCTGCATTCCTGTTAGTTGTTACAAGTAATAGATATAAAGAAACTTACTTTGGTATACATAGATTTATCAATCAGTGATTGCGTCGACTCATTCACTGTCTGAAAATTCAATTTTCGACTTTATCGAATTTCAAAATATTGTTTCAATCTATTCGTCACCAAAATATTAAATTTAATATACCTGCAAACTTTGTAAGCAATGTTAAGCATAAATTCAAAATTTATAGTATTAATTCTCTTTAAGTAATTTGAATCAAACTCTTATCACTATTGCAACTCGTGTAAAAATCAATTCTGAATACTTAAATTTCTAACATTTGTGTAGCTAATACAAATAGAGATGAGATAATCATATAAATCTGAAAGCAGTAAACTCTATATTAATCAAGCACGAAATTGACAATAAACTTCAAATATCCAAATAAAATTCAAATCCTAAATAAAATAGAAAACAGAAAAAATTATAACTAGCTATTAAAAATGAAAAAGTTGCAAATGATCTTCAGAAGTGATTTGTTGATCTTCAAGCCTAATTCCCATAGATAGGTTTTCCAAAATTCTCAGGATAAATCCTTCGAAAATGCATATAAATCTTATTAGTTAACTCGGGTATTGGCGAAGCAAATTCAGAGAAACTCTCGTGATGAACTCTTTCCGCTTTTTCAGTTTCTATGAGCATGGCAGCTATTCTTCTTACCTTTTTAGCTATTCTACCATCTTCGTCCGTACTCAAATAGTTATCTTCAATTTTCGTTTCACGCTCTACATGATTTTGCCTTAACGAATCTAATAACCCATAGAAACCTAAATGTATATCATTATAATCATATGTGTTGTGGGTTCTCACTGCTGTTCCTATGTCTTTTAAGATTCTGTTATAGTATCCTTCTTGATGATCAGTTGTTAACCCAGAATACCTAAAAGTATCTACTAAATGATAATAAACCTCTGATAGCCCTAGATGAAAAAGGTTATTTCTTTGATTGTAGTGAACTCCAGGGTAGGCTAGTTGCAACTCCTTTTTAGCGTAAGTGATCAAGTTCGCCATTGGTTCATCAGAAAAGTACTCAGGAATTGTACGTGTTACTTCATCACATTCTCCATAGTAAAATTCATCAATAATATCCTGAATGTAGAAATCAACCGTACAATCTATGAAGAATCTTCCAGAATCAATATACTCTCTAGCCTTTATTGAATTGAAGAAGTCTTGAAAGTTCTTTAGTAAGCAGATGTCAGCCATATTACTCAAGTTTCCAGTGGCATACTCTATTATTTCCTTAAGCTCTCCTAACATTTCCCTTTGTTTCTGAAACAAAGATTTCTCAAATGTTTGATGCACATAAGTATACTTCAACAGCTGTTCCTCACAAAAAGTTGGATCTACTTCAGCTCATTCACATAGTTGATAAAATCATCTGTATCTCTGGTTTCATTAGATATAACCCAAGCAGTAAATTGTTCTTCCATCTTCTTAATCAACTCTTTTTGATAATTGGTATATTCTAAAGTAGCCTTATGTATGAGTTCCATAACAAATCTAAGCTCATCCTCATGGTCATCTAAGTATTCAAACATGTCTTCCTTGGTTGAAACCACGGGAGGATGTTCAAAATACTCATCTTCAGTTGTTAGCTTGATTTTCTTGTTTGGTTCAAAGGAATGGTCGTCTATCTTTATATCTTTAAAATCCTTATTATCACTTCCAAAGTCCACTTGCATCGACTCCATTCTTAATAAAAGTTAAATTTCTCTGTGGACATAAAATAGCACATAGTTTAGATTACTTATCTAATCCTATTTTACCTAAAGTGACTTATTATACATATTGAATAATTATATTAATCTCTTATACATTGCTAATCAAAAGATCTCGGTAGCTCCATTGATAGTACACAAAAGCGGAGAAACAGGTCAGCGCGAAGCTTATTAAAAACCTATTTCTTTCGAGAAGCACCTTACCTCTTATATGATAAATCAATGAGATAGGGTTGAACTCTCCTTATACCTTTGTTTTTGTCAGTATTCTCAATGGGTGAGCCGATATTTCGTATTGATTTTGCAACGCATTAGAAAAAATATAATTGTTTTACAGGGAAAATAGTTAGTTTTAATTAAAATACACCGCTCCCCGGCAGCGGCGCCAAAAACTTGATGTGTGCTAAGTATATGCAATTATAATCATAAGTTTTAATTAAGGAAATACTAAATAATACTATCACACAATTCAAGCAAGTGTTATCCTGATCATAGAATATAACTTTATAAGTAAGTCCAGATTCGAACACAGGGAACGTGATTTAATCTATAACTAACTATTTATTTATCCTAATTACAATTATTACAATTAATCTACAATCTTTACAATAATATACAAGATAAGAGGGACGTTTTAGTTCCGATCGAACATATTTATAATTGATACCGATTCTTAATAGATAAGTTTTAAGGAACAACTTAAGAATACTCAATTGGATAGAAGATTATGACTATTTAAACTATTATTTATTAAACTTATTATATTAACTTATGTCTATTTGCGTGTTGGCTATTATTATTGTGATTTACTAATGTAGAAAACCACAAAAGTTAAGATAATTTTCATATAGCAATACAGTCAAAGGTTATGTAAAGTATCACTATTTATTAAGATCTATCAACATATTATTGATACAATTCCTGGTTCGGTTGAATTACAATGCTACTTAACATTTAATGAAACATAATCACTTAATTTAAAAACCCAAAAGATTAATAAAGTTTATCTATAAATCAGTTAATTATGATCATTAACATAATATAACACATAATTCTTGCATAATAATATTCAATAATATAGTTCCAACATAAACATATAATCCATATAATAAACCTAATAAACATACATTTAAACATTAATAATGAAAATCTAACAAGTAATTAATTCAAATAAACAATATCCAAAGTAACCCAAAAGGTTAATAAAGTTACAAGGATAAAGAAACCGAACCAATTGACGAACTAGCTTTTCCTAGGGTTAAAAACCTTCAAACCCTAGCTCCTTAGCCTCCAAATTCGCACCTAAAACTGACCTAAAATCCTAAAATCCTAACTTTCGTATTTTCTTTTTTTGAATCGTATATCGTTTAGCTTAGACTAAGCCTCTATTTATAACTTTTCTGGCCGACCCTCCAACCGCCGGTTGGTACTTCCAACCGCCGGTTGGAGTTACTTGAATCCCACTCCAACTCTGCGCTTTCCACCGACTTGAAACCCTTATGTCCAACCGCCGGTTGGTTAATCCAACCGCCGGTTGGATTGTTTTTCCAGAATATTCCACAAATAGGGTTGGGCTTCAATGTGGGCTTCCTTTCTTCTTAAACGGATTCAACTTGTTTTCTTGGCCCACCTTCAATATTATCATCTTAGTCTTCATTTCTTTAAGGTTTAAGTCTTCTTTTCTTCAACCGCTTTAATTTCTTCAGTGTTGGTCTTATTTTCGTTCTTTTTTCTCCAATCTTCAATTAAAATACATTTCTGCAAATATTAACAAAATAAGTATCTAAAATCATATAAATGCATAAAAATGTATACAAATATAGGGATAAATAGTATAAAATATAGTATCTATTTGATGCTTATCAGCAACTCATTCATGGAAGCTATTTTTTTATGTGCAAGATGTTCGTAATTCTTGTTAACATATGAAGCTAATTCCACAAATATTAATTTAATAATGTACAAAATTATCGTGTTCCCAACCGTGTAACTCTCGGACCAACTATCAATACATTTGTGTGGAGCTTATTTACATTCTATATCCATCCATTCATGATCTAATGTATTTCATTACGGTATATCCTAATCATATATGTAGTTCACATTCAACTCGAAAATGATAATACTAAATTTTCAACTATGAAAAAAAGATCGTTAATGTGTCAAATGATTATATAGGTCGATCTTCTACAATAAACTACGACTTAATGACTCATTTACATTATTAAAATAATAATGTAACTTGTGATCAACAGTGTTGTCATTCTATCAATTATTTTTAATTTTGATAGAAAATTGACACTCCGCATCAAATACTACACATCGAAACTGTATTGTTATATTGAGTTAACCGATTATCTAAAGGACGAACACATTAGTTAATCGGGTTTGAAAGTTTATGCGAGGTTAAACATATACAATTTACAAAATATATTATTGCATTTAGTCATCTTAAAGTTATTATATTAAATTTATGAAGCTTTATAAGGAAAATAAAAAATAATAATTTTATCACTATTCATTTAATAGTGTCATACATTTACCATCATGATAAACAAGGATTTTTTAGCCCGCGCGTTGCAGCGGAGGCTAAGATAGTGCATTTCTAAACTTCGATATGAAATATTAAATTCTCACTTGAATTTGATTTGACCTCTTTTTGATTTTGTTATGAAATGAGAGTTTTATGAATTCATGTTCTTTGGATTAATCTAACGTATATGTGTAATTGTGTATAGCTATGATGAACAAAATTGATTTTGCATAAATGATTATATATGCATACATTGATTTCACTTACAACAATTAATTAATTTTTCACTGTAACTATTATGAGTTATGAGTGTCACATTTGTTCAAATAAAACATAATTTTTAAATATATTTGACCATTGATTGAGATGTCGTTGAAACCTATACAATTTTATTATATCTATAGAGTTTTGTTATTAAACCACATTTACATTATAATATAAGAGCGAGTCAATAACTAATAGGACATTCCACAAATGACATATTGTAAATTTTTGCATAACAAATTTGATAAATATGACATGATATACCATGTAAATTCATATTGTAACTCCTTAAAGAAACCTTACTTCATTAAGCTGGCAATACCATGTAAATTCAAATTTATTGAAAAGCAGTATGTATTTGTTTAGCACTCTTTTTTGAATCTTTAATTTCCAACGTAAAAGAAAACAGAAATTAATGATGCCCTTGATTTAAGCAACAATTTATAATCTATCAAGAATAAACTACAAAAGTTTTAAGATCCCTTAACAACTAAAGATAAATGAGACCAACTATCTCACATCAAATGAAATTGCCAAAGTTCAATTTTTCAACATGCTCCTCTTCAACTATGATGTCACAATTGGCTTTAACATTTTTATTGATACCAACTTCATATATCAACAATTGAAATGTTTGAAGCTTTATTTATCGTATTTCTTTTCTTAATGTAACTACATGTTGTTACACATTATCACTATGAACTGCAATGCAATCTCAAATAAAATAGATAATAAGATTTGCGTAAAATATAATACTCCATCCGTCCTAAAATAATTGTCACCTGACAAAAAACACGCAGTTAATAAAAACATAATTATTACTACTTAACCAATTAATTACTTAATAAAAACATAATTATTACTACTTTCTCTTTCTTACTTTTTGCAGAAAGACAGTCTTACCCTTAACCAATTAATTACTGTTTCTTTAAAAGTTTGTAATAATAATTTCATTGAAGGGTAATATGGTAATGAGAATCAAACTTATCTATCTATTTTTGGAAGTGGACAATTAATTTGAGACGTCCGTAAAAGAAAAGATGGACTATTATTATGGGACGGAGAGAGTATAAAACAACTAAACTTAACCTAAGTTTTTTTATAAGCCATTTGCTTATTAACATGTGTAATTTATATATATTTGGTGTTCTAGTGGATCTCCAAAGATAATTATAAAAAATTGCATGATGCATAAATAAGCTAAGAGTTAATAATAACTATATAACTATATATATAACTATATACATGTAGAGAGGAAAGCATTTTAGAGCTTTCATTGTTTATTTTATATATTTTAAATTTACTATTCATCAACTATTCAAAAAATAGTGATTTAGCCTTGCTAAATGTTATATAGAAGGGGGAATTTCTAACTTGTGCCCTAAGGGCACATGTTAAGTGGTGAATATTCTTCTCGAAAATTGAAAAAGTTGAAAATATTCTTTTCAAAAAATAAAAAAGGTATCAAGATTCTTCTTGAAAAATGCATTTCTCATTTTCCGAAAAGAATATTCTTGTCTTAACATATGCCCTTAGAGCACACGTTAGACAAACCCATTGAAGAATAATTAATTATAAATGTAAAAAAAGTACTAGTAGGAACAGGGATAGGGATTACTAAAAAAAAGGAAAACTATATATATTCTAAACCTAAAAAGAATCTATTCAAAAATTGAAAATTCAAATAAAAAAGCAAGTATGAGGAGAAGTGTGAGTTACTAATAATAATTGGGCTTCTTCTTATTTGGAGCCAAACCTTTTTATTTTGAAAACCCACAACAACCTCCCTCCCCCTCCCCCCCCAATGTCTTCATCTCGCGCCGTCTCTCTTCCGATCTCCTCTTAAAGGTCGGTAAATTTTTCATCTTTATAATTCACTAATTTTACTTCTATAAACCCTTTTAATTGTACTTGAAATCTTGATCTTTTTCCACTTAATTAAAGTTTCGATCTTTCTTCAATTTTAATTGCAATAATATTACTCGATGAATTAGTCGCTAGTTAATAGTGGTAAATTAGATTTGATTTCAAGCTTCTTGGTGGTTGTTAATATTGTTTTTTATTTTTTTTGTACGCATTTATGAATTATGAAAATGTTACAGTTTCATTTCTAGGTCATTATTCATGAATCTAATTATTTGAATTGTTATATAATTGGTTGTCTTTTTTAAGTTAATTAGTTATATTTTTAATCCTCTGTTATTGATGAAATGTAATGCTCATTTGGTGTTAATCTACTTAGGGTTAGTAGTTAATTATCCGTTATTTGCTTCATTGTATAAATGAGTATTGTGTAATTAAAGGATTTTTTTTTTTGGGGAAACCATTAAGTATGTACTCTCATGTTTAAGTAGTTTATATTCTTATAATTGATGCAGCTTTTCAAGTGATTCATTAGTTTGTCTTTGTTATGCTATTAGTCACTTTCAGATCTAAGCGTTACGTTTTCCTCATAAGCACATGTGTAAAGTGTGAATTCTCAAAGAATGTATGTTACTTTCTTCTCAAAATATTGTTATTCTATGCTAGGTTTTATTTAGAAAGTAGAAACCGTGAATTTGGTTTGTTTTTTTTATTTGTTGACGGATCTTATCTTGTTGACAGGCTAGTTAAACGAAGTTGTGGGTGAGGACTTTTTTTTATTTATAAAAATGATTAATTCTGACATGAATACGATTGAGCTCGGGACCAATGTTGCTGGAGCCACCACGTTCCATAAACAACCAGTTTCAGCAATGAAAAAGGTAGCACTAAGAGATGTGCAGAACAATAATAATAACTTTACACGGGATTCGCATCACGAAAGTTTGCTTCCATTTGAGGGACAGTCTTTTTTAGATGCATCTAAAATGAGTGGAACTAAACGGCTTACACCAGACAATTCTTTACCTCTGTTGAGTAATAATGGTGCACACGAGCACTTAAGCTATCCCCGTAGGAAATATGATGTTGTCGGAATTGCAGAAAAGAATTCGGGTCATCAACGATCTACAAATGTACCTCAAATGCCGCAAGAAGTGAGCCAGATAAATGGGAAGAGTATGCATTATGCTTCTTTAGTGGCACCCAACCAAATGGGATTGAAGACATCGGTTCCTCGGTTTAAAGAGACTAGTGAGGAACAAAGGACAGACCGATTTATTCGCTTGCAGAATTTCATCAAACAGTGTGATGGATCTAATCATATAGAGAATATTCAGTGTATGTTCATTGCTGATATTTACTATTATTATTATTATTATTATTATTCTTTTTTCAATTTGTCAAGTTTACGTCTGAATGGATCTTTTTTGATCTTATGATTCTTGTGATCTTGCAGTGCTGCTGCGTTTATCGCCCTCTGAGCTTAGCAAACATGCAGTCGAGTTAGAGAAAAGAGCAATTCAGTTGACCATAGAAGAAGGTATGCAAAACATATACAAAACGCCCTAGAAGGCTAGAAGTACTTTAAGATATCAGTGATGGATGTTAAGAATTAGTTCAGGACACTTAAAATGTGGCTTTATAAAGTGTTAACTATAGTCAAATGAGATGCAAGTGCCCTTTAATAATAAATTAATAACAAAAATTGGTATTTTGTTCCTAAAATAAATGGCGTCAGAATAATCTGTGATGATATTAATCAACTGTTATGTGCTTTTGATGAAGACAGGAAATTGTGTTATCTTGTTGACAGATGTTTATGGTTCTATGTGCTGTTTGATTGCAGGTAAAGAAATACAACGAATCCAAGCTTTGAATATCTTGGGAAAGTCTTCGACAACCAGAAATTAAAATGCGAATAACACTGCACAACAACTGAAAGCTATTGCTGCAAATAGGTTATCTACCAGTTTTTATACGACTAGGAAAATATAGTTCCTTGCGCAGCAGATTTTTTAGGTAAATTGACCGTTATCAGATCATCATATGCCACAACTTTCATATTAGATTTTGTTTGCACAATTTTGTATCTTATGAAATTAGTTCCTGCGAAATTGTACTCTTTTTTTTTTTTTTTTTTTTTGCATTTAAGTAGCTTATACTTGACTTTTAATGTGTTTCTTGGTAGGAATCTGATTAGTTAATCAATACATGAGCATTGTTTTTGAACTGTAGAAAGCGAATGCCAAAATTCGGCTCGCGTTTATGGTTCAAATATAAGGATTAACAATATGTTATTGAACAAAATGTACTATTCATTATATGTAATCTAATTTAATGTTGTTCAAAAGTAAAAGAAATAATCATAATGGCCCATGTAACTGACACTGACCCAATGCACAACTGATGGTCCGATGTTCATATTATCATTACCCAACTAGTTTTGTACGGTCGCAACTTTGACTAAAAGACCGATTCATCATTTATGGAATCGGCTCTTAAATTTTGTTGTTACACTTAGGCATGCACAAAAACAGGTTTTGAGAAAACCCGACCCGACCCGAAATCGGTTTTGGTCAAACTTGGTCAAAACCGGTTTGGCCAAAACCGGTTCGGGTTCAACCCGATTTTGACACCCCAAGACCCCAACCCGACCCAAACCGGTTCGGGTTCAAAATCGGTTTCAAACCGGTTTTTTTATATAATTCCGTTTTCGTTTGATCGTTAGGCGTTTTAAGGAAAATGCATGTTTCGATCGATTTTTTTTCATTCAAATCGTAAAACATTAATAATGAAAACATAATTAATCATTAACCTAACCAAAAGGCCTCTAAATCTTCTTAAATAAAAGTATTTAATCGAAAAAGTCTATATAATTCATTTTTAGTTCGATTGTTAAGCGTTTAAAGGAAAATGAATGTTTCGGTCAATTTTTTTTCATTGAGTTCGTAGAACATTAGTATTGGAAACATAATTGATCAATAACCTAACCAAAAGGCCTCTAAATCTTCTTAAAAAAAGTATTTAATCGAAAAAGTCTATATAATTCATTTTTCGTTCGAGCGTTGAGCGTTTTAAGGAAAATCAATGTTTGGGCCAAAATTTTTTCATTGAGTTCATAGAACATTAGTATTGGAAACATAGTTGATCAATAACCTAACCAAAAGGCCTCTAAATCTTCTTAAAAAAAATTATTGAATCTAAAAAGTCTATATAGTTCTATATAATTCAAAGTGTGTTGATACATGCAAGGAACTTTTTACTAAATTCAAGGAAACATGTGCATAGAAATGTAGTACTGTAAGCATAGGAGTTTGTACTTTTCCGTGAATTTAGTAAAAACTTCCTTGTATTTATCAATTCCGAAATAAAAATGGTTCGAGCGTTAAGCTTTTTAAGGAAAAATAATGTTTGGGTGAAATTTTTTTTATTGAATTCGTAGAACATTAGTAAGGGAAACATAATTGAACAATAACTTAAACAAAAGTCTTCTTAAAAAAAATATTGAATTGAAAAAGTCTTCATAATCTTTATAATCTTCATAATCTTCAATTCTCTTCAATTCTTATTAATCTTCAAGTCTTCAAACATCTTCAAAGTCTTCAAAAGTCAAAATCTTCTTCGGATGTAGCCTCGCGTGAAGCTTGATCAAGCGCAATTTCTTCATTGGAAAGTGATATTGTCACACCTTCTTCCACCTCGATATTGTGTATTTCTTCTTCGTATTCCATTTCACCTTCAAGACTTGAAACATTTTGTATACGTTCCGTGGCGTCCAAGTGATCCTTCAAGAAAATGCACATCTCTAAGGAGGCCGGTGTGAGTCTTGTTCTTCGTATGGATAATACCCTACCACTAAGAGAAAATGCGGATTCCGAAGCTACCGTAGAAGCTTGGACAGTTAGTAAATCTCGGGCCATGATGGTTAGAACGGGAAATTGAGATTCCCTCTCTTTCCACCAAGCTAAAATATCAAATTGTTCGAACTCATTGGGTAGAATAGTGGACAAAAAATTTTGAAACGGGCAAGGGGTGAAGGTAACCAAAACACCACTAGCGAATATGTCCCTCAATGGTGGTTGGTATTTTAGAATTAATTTTGAAACGGCGAGTGTATTATTACTCGCGTTGTCAAATGAGATTGAAAATACTTTTTCTTCCAATTTAAACGTTTTAATCACACTTCGTAACATGTAAAATAAGTTTTGACCCGTGTGAGGATACTCAAAGTCTTCAAAAGCAATGGTACGTTTCATCATTTGCCAAGTTGCGGGATCAACCCAATGTGCGGTAACACAAAGATACGAACTAGGCAAACCATGAGGAGCCGACCAAACGTCGGTTGTTAATGATACACTTGTATTTAAATTTTCAAAACCGATTTTTAGTTGTTTTTTAGCTTTTTTCCACAATTTAAGGGCATCTGGTTTAAGAGTAGTACGTCTTACATTATTATATCGCGGTTGAAGTGTATTTTGAACCACCCTAGTAAACCGAGGGTTATCGAAGTGGTTGAACGGCAAAGCTTCTTGAATTACCAAACCCGCAAAAGCTTCTCGACATCGTTCCGCATCATATGTAAAAATCATTCCATCTCGTGACATCGAAGATTGACCACTTGCTTCCGGATTACCTTTGAGTCCCTTGTTGGAATAGTGTCCAATATCATAACTAATTGGTAAGTACATCATTAAAAGTGGAGTCCTTTTTGGGTCGCCCTCAATGAACAGTAAGAGAAATAAATAGAGAGATAATATTAATTGGAATTAATATTATGATTAGTTTATTAATTGAATATTAATTAGAAACTAAAAGAAAAGAAGATTCTGGAAGCAAGGATCCAACCGCCGGTTGGAGGGTTCAACCGGCGGCTGAAGTCCAAAGGGTTTAAGCCGGTTGGAAGGTCCAACCGCCGGTTGGGATCTGTCCCACATCGGCCATGAGATGAAACCCTGGGCCTCCTCCTCCCCTATAAATAGGGACCTCCCCTATGCTTTTAGGAGCATCCCAGAATTGAATAGAGTTCAATTCTTTCTCTCTTTCTCATTCCTACTCCTTGTAAGAGTTTACACGACTTAGAGTCGGGACCCTAGGAGTTTGGGAATTTCTCTTGGTTCGTGGGTGTGAAGCATTAGAGGTGTTCTGGTTTGGGCACTTGCCTCCAAGTAAGAAAGCTCTACAAGATCGTCTGCGCGTGAGAAATTGGTTTTCTCAAAGGTTAGTAATTTCCTATTTATCTTGGTTATTTTATTGCTTTTATTTATTCAAGTTAAGATCCCTTAGGGTTTAGTTTCCTAATTGCCTTAGATTAATTTTGTTATAATTCCGCTGTGCATATTAATCTAGTTAGGGAATAGAAAACCCAACAGTGGTATCAGAGCCTTAGCTTGATAAATACTAGCATTTATTTATCTACAAAAGTATGTAGGTAAAGATAAATTGGAAATAGAATTGTCTAAATTGGTAAAATGAATTTACACTTTAGACCCTATATTTTGAATTGTTTTAAAATATACCCTCAAATTTTAAAAATGTTTTAAAATAGAACCGTAGACTTTAAGAGTTTAAAGAGAGACATTACATATATTATGAGCTATAAGTATATGTATCATTAAAGTTAAATACATCGTTAGTCAATTGATAAATCGGCTCACCCATAGTGAACAAACTATAAGAGAGGTATAAGGCGGGTAGCTCAACTTCCCTAAAGAAGTCAGGTTTTTAATAGGCTTCACGGTGACCTGCTTCTCCGCTTCTTTGTGCGTTCAATGGAGCTACCGAGGACTTTTGATAGGATGATGTCAAGATCAAAAGTATGACCTAAAAGTACTAAAACAAAATCCGGTTCTAGATACTAAAATGTGAATAGTATGCTAATCCATGAAAACCGCACATCTTTCGTATGGTCTGTTAATGGAGCGTGTGTGGTTTACCGACACATTAATAAGAGAACATATTGAGAGGTGATGTGGAACTCGCGATTCTCGAGCGTACTCGGGCCGGGGACCACGTGGGTTTTGCATGGTTAAGTTCACCATCTTGTTCATGATCCTCGGCATACCAGTCATGAATGGTAGATGAGCATATCCGAGATTAACATGCCGTTGATAAGAATCAATGAATCTCAAAAGAACTAGGAGTTTCATAGAGAATGAAATTGACAAAGACATTGTCTACCTAAAATAAATTTGCAATATGATTACGGCAAACCTTTTCATAAAACGAATCTAAAATATGGATCCTATCCTTAATTTTGTAATTGGGTAATTAATTAAGGAATATTCAAACTAAATAAAATTGTTTATCTTATAGATGTCTTCTACAAATGGTAATAATCCTCCCGTCCCCAATTCCGCACACAACTCGAACTTCTCATTTCTCTCAGTTCTTGGAAGGGAAAGACTGACTGGTCCAAACTATATGGATTGGATGCGTAACCTAAGGTTTACCTTGAGGTACGAGAACAAGGAGTATGTTCTCGATGAGCAGATTCCCGTGATTGATGAAGATTCAACCCAAGAGGAGATTGAGGCACACAGAAAACATTATGATGATGCGAATAAAGTGTCTTGTATCATGGTGTAACAACCGCCAATTTATGACTTTGGATTAGGGCCTAAACTACTTGTAATTTCATGTAATTAGTTTTGTATTAATCGAAATATACGAGACTTTTGTGAGATTACCTACGCGCGTACGTAATTCATTTAAATCATACACTTACCAAACGGACGAGATCCTATAAAAATCTAGATTGGACGTTGGTGACAAAAACTTTTAAATAATTTGGAATTAACCAAACAAACCTTACTTGCTTTAATATATTGTGTAAATATACTACACGTATCTAGTATCGTTTAAAAACATGCCGAACGCGACGAGATCACACGAAACGCGCCTAACAATGGGAAGTAATTCAAGTTATATTTTTATAACTCATTATTAAGTATTATGATAAAATACTTCGGATACACTTTAACAAATAGCGCGAAACAACATTTAAACAATTACGCGATTTAACCGACAATGACCCGCGATATAAAAACTCGGAAACACCAACCCGCGAGCCGAGACCCAAGTGGGTCGGCTCAGACCCGCGGACCCAACCCAAACCGACCCATGAACCATCCTTTTTAAAACCCTTTTGCCCCCTTCTTTCTTCATTTAACACTAAACACACATACACACACTCTTTCTCTCCTTCTCACTCTCAATTTACAGCCCCAAACCACCTCAAAACGTCACCCAAAACTCATCATCTTGCGGAGTGGATTCAAGGAAAAACGATCACCATCTCAAGCTCTCCATATTCATCTTCTCCATTTTCGATTTCGTAGGTAAAGTACTTCAAAACTCTTTTAAATTAATTAGGAAGTTTTTATTTACATGCTAGAACGTTTACTCAACAAAGATTTGCCCAAAAACCGACTTGAAAATGCGTTTTTATGAAAAAGTATTCGAACAGCTCGTTCTGCGAACCGAGATCTGTTCGTCCTGCGAGGCGAACCCAATTGCGAACCGAAGATTGAACTCGCGAACCCAACGGCGAACCGAACCGACCTGCGAGTTGACTTGCGAGTCGACCTGCGAAGTGGACTTGCGAGTCGACCTGCGAGTTGACTTGCGAGTCGACCTGCAAGTGGACTTGCGAGCTGACCTGCGAGTTGACCTGCGAGTCGACTTGCGAACCGAACCTTGTGTTGCGAACTGAGTTCAGTTCGCAGCCTACTGCCTTGCGAGCCGAACTCGGCTCGCACCGCGAACTCAATTCGCACCACTATTCCTCTCCATAACCCGACTTGACCAATTTTCCGAATTTAAATCATAGACACGATTTTTGATAAAACGATATACATAATAATACCACTCTCGGATTATTTTTACAAACCGTCACCAACGGGCCATACTTGTTTTCAAAATACAAACGGTTTACTAAACAAACACTTGGACATGTCCTAGTTGAGTGGACAGCTAGCATGGGTGATCTCTTAAGACACCAACTCGTTTACTAGTTTACTTACAACCTTGTGCGTTACGGACGCCAGAAGGTTGCAGGATTCTGAGAATCGATACACGGACTTACAACCGCTTTACCTGGTTGATTACACATACGTACTTACTGGACTCAGGTGAGTCTCATAGCCCCACTTTTACTGTTTTACTGTTTTACTTACGGGGTGAGATACACAACTTATTTTTACGAACACGAGTACTGATTTACATGTTTACCAAACGGAATTGCATGAGTTTTCTCACCAATTATTTGGGGAAGCCTCCTCATCATATATCGTTAGTTATGTACTTAAGCGCGAACACTAGTTAATGGATCCATTAGGGAAATGACCCTCCCCGCCCGGGGTAGTAGCGATACCACGAACCGATCTGTATAAACGGGCGACTATTATTCGTTACTGATGCTTGCTCAATTTCCGAGCATGTCACGGGAGCAAATTTATTATTTACGGGTTAAGCTTCGATTATGAGCCTCATGGCAATGGTATAACTTACTTACTTTATATTGCGAGTATTGCAAATAACTTATTTACGCCTGCGGGCCTTATTAATGAAAACTTGTGTTCAAACTCTTACTTTATTTACAAACCTGTGAGATTCACTAACATTCGTGCTGACCTTTTTAGCTTTGTATCTCAGGTACACAGACGGAGTAGGATCCCCTCAGGATACTAGCTAGAGTCGCATGATTTCTACCTTGCATTTAACGGAGATTCTTAGCATTATCTTTTGTATTTATTATGATTATGTAATAGAATCTCTCGCTTTACACGCGGACTCTAGGGAACTTCATTTGGTAACCAGAAATGCTATGTTTCAAACATTTTATGTATGGAAATGTAACTATTTATAAACGTTGCATATAGACGTTGTTTGCTTTACTTTTGTGCTGTGATATTTGATTAGTAGCACCCTAAAGCTTGCTTCCGCTAAACTGTGATTTTGGGGGTGTTACACATGGCATCCTCCATGAGCCCCGAGTTACAAAAGACTTTTGAGAATACTTGGGCTTATGAAATGAACCAACAGCTTAAGGAAATGTTCCAGGCAAAGGCGAACAAAGAACGCCTTGATGTGGTTAAGTCACTCATGGCTTGCAAACCTAAACCTGGAGCATCTATCTGTGCTTTCGTCTTGGAGATGAAAGGGTACTTTGATAGGTTGGAATCATTGAATATGATGTTTGACATAGAATTTTCCATTGCCATAATTTTATCTTGTCTGCCAGCTGTCTACAATCAGTTTGTAATATCATATCAGATGAATATGAATGAGAGAGAAGGCTCAATAATGGAACTCCATAATTTGCTGCAAACTGCTGAGCAAGGAATCAAAAAGGATGATGTGTCCTCTAACTCAGCAGCTCCTGTGTTGACAATTGGTCAAACTGCAAAGAAAAGAAAGAGGTCAAATTGGAAAGCAAAGACTACGAATGGAAAGTCCAATCGTGGGTCCAAAAGAAAGACTGATTCTGATATTGCACCAGTGAATGATCCAAATGAAGCAGTGTGCTTTTACTGCAACACTAAGGGGCACTGGAAACGTAGCTGCCCGAAATACCTGAAAGACCTTGAAGATCGCAAGGTTGAAAAGAGTGTTCACTCATGTATGTTCATGATCGAACTCCATAATACTACAAGTTCTAACTCGTGGGTTCTGGATACAGGGTGTAGTACTCACATTTGCACTGTATTGCAGGGTCTAAAGGAAAGTAGAAAGTTGAAGCATGGGGAGCTTAATCTAGTCATGGGAAACAGAGGAATCACGCCTGTTACCGAGATTGGAAAGTATGAGCTCGTGCTAAATTCTGGAGTTCGGATAGATTTGAATAATTGCTGTTATTCGTCAGAAATGACTAGAAACATTATTTCATTTTATGCTTTGTTTAAGGATGGTTATCGATTTTCATTTGATAATGAAAATGGTGATATTTTGGTTTATTTAAATGGTTGTTTTATTTTCAAAGCTTCTCCTTACAATGGCATATATGAAAATGTTAAATATGTTAGCAATTTGATTTTAAATGTTGATTCGTCTAATGAGCTTGATAGATCCAAATTGTGGCATTATCGTCTTGGGCACGTAAACAAGAAACGCATCGGCCAACTCCAAATGGATGGAGTGTTGGAATCATTCGACCTCAAATCGGATGATGTATGCGAATCTTGCTTATTGGGCAAGATGACAAAATCACCATTCACAGGGTCGTGTGAAAGAGGTGAAGGACTCTTGGACTTGGTACACACGGATGTTTGTGGACCATTTTGATGCGCCACAAAAGATGGAAATCGGTATTATGTTACATTTACTGATGACTACAGTAGATTTGGACATGTCTATCTGATTAAGCATAAGTCGGATACTTTTGAGGTATTCAAAAGATACCAAAGCGAAGTAGAGAATCAACTGGGCAGAAAGATAAAGGTTCTCCGATCCGATAGGGGAGGAGAATACCTTAGTATCGAGTTTCTCGATCATCTTAGAGATTGTGGAATAGTTTCACAATTAACTCCTCCTAGAACACCACAACTTAATAGAGTTGCTGAGAGGAGAAATAGAACCTTGTTGGACATGGTTCGGTCTATGATGAGTCGGGCTACACTTCCGATAAGTTTTTGGGGTTATGCATTAGAAACAGCCGCTCGCATCTTAAATCTTTTACCCACCAAGAAGGTTTCAAAGACACCTTATGAGATGTGGAAGAGAAGACGTCCTTCTCTTGGTCACATCAAAATCTGGGGTTGTGAAGTTTTCGTTAGACGAGAAACTCAGGACAAACTAGACTCCAGATCTGAAAAGTGTCTTTTCGTCGGTTATCCACAATAGTCATTTGGATATCTGTTCTACAGACCCGCGGATAATGTGGTCTTTGTAGCTCGAAGAGGAGTGTTCCTTGAGAGAGAAATGATATCTAAAAAGGATAGTGGGAGTAAAATAGATCTTGAAGAAATTCAAGAGTCGACCGATGAAGAACCTACAGTAAACACTGACGTTCAACAAGAGGTGGAAACACTTGTTGAACCTGAAGACATATCCTTACCCATTCGCAGATCTTGTAGAGTTAGCAAGCCTCCTCAGTTCTATTATGGTTACCATGTAGAAGAAGAGGATAAAATTAGTGATGGTACACTAAATGACTTAGATGAACCTGCTAACTACAAGGAAGCGATGGCAGGCCCTGAGGTTGCCAAGTGGAAGGAAGCTATGAAAAGCGAAATTCAGTCCATGTATGACAACCAAGTTTGGAATTTGGTTGACACTACACCCGTATTTAAGACGGTGGGTTGTAAGTGGATCTTCAAGAAGAAGACCGACATGGATGGGAAAGCACACACTTATAAAGCTAGGTTGGTAGCGAAGGGCTATACTCAAACTCACGGGATTGATTATGAGGAAACCTTCTCGCCAGTAGCTAAGATAAAGTCAATTAGGATTATGCTAGCCATAGCTACGTTTCATGATTATGAAATTTGGCAGATGGATGTCAAAACCGCCTTCCTTAACGGGAAACTGACAGAGGATGTGTTCATGGCACAACCGGAGGGTTTTGAAAATGTAAAGTATCCTAATAGAGTGTGTAAGCTTTAAAAGGCTATTTATGGACTTAAACAAGCCTCTCGTAGCTGGAATCTCTGCTTCCATGAGAAAGTCACAGAGTTTGGATTTTCTAGAAGTGAAGATGAGTCCTGTATATATGTCAAGTTCAGTGGGAGTGTTGTAGTCTTCCTAGTATTATATGTGGATGATATACTACTCATAGGAAACGATATCCCAACATTACAAAGTGTAAAGGATTGGTTGGGAAAATGTTTCGCTATGAAAGACTTGGGAGATGCAGCATATATTCTTGGTATAAAGATTTATAGGGATAGGTCGAGACGTCTCATAGGACTTAGCCAGGACACATACTTAGATAAAATTTTGAAAAGATTCAAAATGGAGAACTCTAAGAAAGGGAATCTACCCTTACATCATGGCATAAAGATTAGTAAGGATCTTTGTCCGAAATCTAAGGAAGAATCGGATAGAATGAGTTGAGTCCCATATGCTTCAGCTATAGGATCGATCATGTATGCCATGACGTGTACAAGGCCTGATGTCTCATTTGCTTTGAGCTTAGTGAGTCGACATCAACAGAATCCTGGTGAAGGTCATTGGACAGCTGTAAAGAATATTCTTAAGTATTTGAGAAATACTAAAGACAGGTTCTTAGTTTATGGTGGAGAAGAGGAACTTAGAGTAACGGGTTATAGTGATGCAAATTTCCAAACAGATAAAGATGATAGCCGTTCACAGTCTGGTTGGGTATACTTACTGAATGGGGGAGCGGTGACATGGAAAAGTTCCAAGCAAGATACGGTGGCAGACTCAACGTGCGAGTCTGAGTACATAGCGGCTTGCGAGGCTTCAAAGGAAGCCATCTGGATTAAGAATTTTATTGGAGATCTTGGAGTTGTTCCAACGGTTCAAGACCCCATTGAAATATTCTGTGATAATGAAAGTGCGGTCGCCTTGAGTAGAGAACCCAAGGATCACGGAAAGTCAAAACACATTGAGAGAAAATACCATTTTGTTCGAAGGAAAGTAGAAGAAGGACACGTGATTGTGAAGAGTATAAGATCAGAAGATAATCCGGCTGATCCGTTCACAAAGCCACTTGGAAAGTCCAAACATGATGAGCATGCTAGGAGCATAGGCTTAAGAGATAATGTAAAGTTTTAGTTGTTAGTTTGATTTTGAAACATTGTAAACAATGATGGAAATTGTAATAGACTTGGTGATTAAATAATGGAGATTTATTTATTGGAAGGAGTTCTGCCATTTACTATTGTTTGTCATTGTGTTTCAGTTTTGCATGTTTAGACACCACTTCCCGAGTAAAACAGTTTTTTTATTCAAACCTCCTCAGTCGTTCACACTCCTGGAAGTAAGTGGTGAATCAAGACTGTCATGGAGTGTTAGTAGATTGTCTATGGAGATTAGACATGGCATAGAGAATGCTGCAACACTCATGGGTACTTGATGGGGATTTAAGTATAGGAGAGACCCGCACTCATGGAAGTTACTTCATGGATTGAAATCACGAGTAACTCTGAGATGATAATATCCTCTATTCTTAAAATGGACATACATTGAGTTTCTAGTTTTTCAAGTCTATTATACTTTAGTCTATTCAAACGCTGTGCGTAACTGCCAGTCATAAAGGGTATGCTAGGTATGACATGATGAGTTGACTAGTACTATGTAGTCAAAATTTATTTGTTCCTTTTCGCCTAATGGGGAAAGCGATATCTTGGGCCCTCTGATGATTAAAGATTGACTCTAAAGTGCTAGGTCTGGCCGAGACTAAGTTGATGGTTCAATAGTCTCATAAAGTCAATGTAATCGGAAATCAGAAAAACTAATCATGAATCTTGAGATTGATTAAAATCCATGTCTCTATTCATACGATACCAGTAGAACAAAGGAATAGTTGATCACTTATCTAAAGGGCTAACTCTAAGATAAGAATCAGAGTTCGGCAGTTGCGTTGGATGGCACTCTCTGCTTAGTTAATGGATAAGCTTAGACCAATAAAAGTTGATGAATTGTCCAAGTGGGAGACTGTTGGAATAGTGTCCAATATCATAACTAATTGGTAAGTACATCATTAAAAGTGAAGTCCTTTTTGGGTCGCCCTCAATGAACAGTAAAAGAAATAAATAGAGAGATAATATTAATTGGAATTAATATTATGATTAGTTTATTAATTGAATATTAATTAGAAACTAAAAGAAAAGAAGATTCTGGAAGCAAGGATCCAACCGCCCGTTGGAGGGTTCAACCGGCGGCTGGAGTCCAAAGGGTTTAAGCCGGTTGGAAGGTCCAACCGCCGGTTGAGATCTGTCCCACATCGGCCATGAGATGAAACCCTGGGCCTCCTCCTCCCCTATAAATAGGGACCTCCCCTATGCTTTTAGGAGCATCCCAGAATTGAATAGAGTTCAGTTCTTTCTCTCTTTCTCATTCCTACTCCTTGTAAGAGTTTACACGACTTAGAGTCGGGACCCTAGGAGTTTGGGAATTTCTCTTGGTTCGTGGGTGTGAAGCATTAGAGGTGTTCTAGTTTGGGCACTTGCCTCCAAGTAAGAAAGCTCTACAAGATCGTCTGCGCGTGAGAAATTGGTTTTCTCAAAGGTTAGTAATTTCCTATTTATCTTGGTTATTTTATTGCTTTTATTTATTCAAGTTAAGATCCCTTAGGGTTTAGTTTCCTAATTGCCTTAGATTAATTTTGTTATAATTCCGCTGTGCATATTAATCTAGTTAGGGAATAGAAAACCCAACATCCCTCACAATGCTTCTCGGTATGATTGTTCAACGTTGTGTTGGAGTCGGGTTTGAAGAATTTCTGACAACGTTTACAATGTGCCTTAGTTGTACCATCCGACAACAACACTTTGTCGTAAGCACCCCACACCTCCGGATTTCTTTTGTTGGGCAATTGTTTCACAATCGTTGGTGCATTTGATGAACCAAAACAATGGGAAGCCGAAGAGGATTGTGTTGCCATTTGTGAAGAAACGAGAATATAGTATGCGTTTGGAATACGTTTTGAGTTTTGCATATGTATATATGTGTTTGAATGTTGTGAATGATTCTAAACTAAAGCCTAGTATTTATAGTGATTACAAAATGGCAAAATGGTAATAAAATGTCAAAAAAACGGTCATATGCCAAAAAAAACGGATACATAACGTTTAAAAATTCAAAACCTGTTTAAAACCGGTTTCAAAACCGGGTTGGGGAATCGGGTTGTGTAAAACCAGGTCAAAACCGGTTTGTAACGGTCATATGGGAAACCGGTTCCAACCCTACGGGTTGGGTCAAACCCGAACCGGTTTTGACCGGTTTCGGTTTCGGGTTAAAACCGGGTCGGGTTTTGAAACCCGGGTCGGATGTGCATCTCTAGTTACACTAGATACTTTATTCTATGCAATACTTGAATGAATGATTACAAGGACACGGAGTTGCGCTTCGCTATGTATGAGCTATAAAATGTGTACTTTCGGATATTATTTTGGATTTTGATCGGTTAGAATTTGGTTTAGTTTTGATTATAACTTAAATTGATTAAAT
The DNA here is from genome assembly GCA_963422505.1 of Pseudognaphalium luteoalbum. Lineage (NCBI taxonomy): Eukaryota > Viridiplantae > Streptophyta > Magnoliopsida > Asterales > Asteraceae > Pseudognaphalium > Pseudognaphalium luteoalbum. The sequence continues at coordinate 42,687,324 of OY730194.1, forward strand.
CAATCGGTATTGCTAAAAACTGATAATTATATTTCATGTTAAAAGATGATCCATGATATAAAAAATAATTAGTACATAAGTGCATGGAAGCGAGAATGTTTGTTTATAAACTTTAGTTTCTAGCTGTATTTTCATCTACAAAAAATCCATTAATCGTTGAGTGAAAATAACTTAAGACAAATTAAAAGTTGCACTCATCTTTTAGTAATTTCTATTGCTTTTTTATTGAGAAAATTTATGGTACCGGTTTTGTTTTTAATTTCTATTGCTCTTTTAGTATTTTACTTTTTGTTACAATGTCACTAACGAATATGTTTTATTACCAATGTCGACAATGAACTTGTTAAAAATGTTTCGAGGTCATCAAAATATATTTTTTTTTTTAACGAGCAATGTTTTGAATTTATTGATGTGGCATTGTCATGTTATTCATTTTTGTGACAGGCTTCCACGTAAGCTACATGTACATGTATCATTAATTTCATACCATGTAATATTCGGTTACTATTCAGGTAACCACCATTTTCTCCGGTGAATCTAAACTCAATTCATCCAATTGGAGAAGATGAAGTATCCTTCTTGTACATGTTTAGCTTACGAGGAATCCTAATTACATAAATTGTAACACCCCCAAATTTACTGTTGCGCGAAAGCAAGCTTTGAGTGTTACTAATCAATAATCAAGCACCAAAGTAAAGCAAACGACATCTATATGCAACGTCGTACAATAGTACAAAAGTATTACATTGTTGAATCATAATAACAAGCTTCGAGTTCGAAAATGATTTTCTAGAGATTCTACTACATAACCGATATACAAAAAGTAATGCAAAAGAATCTCCACAAGTTTGTATGCATGCGACTCGAGCTATCAGTCCTGAGTGTGGTGCAGTCCTACTGCTGTAATGTACCTGAGACAAATGCTAAAAAGTGTCAACCAAAAAGGTTGATGAATCTCACAGGTTTAGTATAGTAATCCTTTATGAACCACAAGTAAAGTACCAGTAATGCCTTCGAGCATAAAAAGTAAATCAGTAACTCAGTAAATCAGTTGGTCAACACAATTACCATGAGCTCACAAGCTGAAGCTTAACAGTGTAGTGTGAATGGTACAGTCAAGTACAGCATCACGTACCCCCGTGAGTGCTATCCAGACACTCATATGTAACAAGTACTAATATGCCTGTTTCTACGGTGTAATCCGTGGTAGCGCTACTACCCCAGGCAGGGATTGTCAGTCCCAAATGGATCCATTTACTAGTAATCGCGCTTAAGTCCATAACTAACAACTTATGATCGGAGGATTTCAGTGGATAAAAAGTAACTCATGTAATGTATGTAAAAATAGTGTGTAGCAGTTCAATACTTGTGTTCATACGTAAAACGGTAGCAAATATCTCACCCCAAGTAGAAAACAGTAAAAATGGGGCTGTAAGACTCACCTGAGTCAAGCAAGTATGATACTTTCGTGTAAGCGAATACGTATCCCGGATGTAAGTCCGTAGTGTCGGATGTAATTCCGTAGTGTGGTTCTTCGAACCCTGCAACCTTCTGGCGTTCGAAACGCACAAGGTCGTAAGCAAGTAAGTAAGTTGGTGTCATGAAGGATCACCCATGCTAGTTGTCCACTCAACTAGGAAATGTCCAAATATTTGTTTGTACTTTTGTAATTATTTTGTAAATAAGTGTGGCCCGTTGGTGACAGAGGTGTAATAATAATTCAAATATTATTATTATGTAATTCATTGTGCTTGTATATCTTGTAAAGCATATACAATAGTTGGTTATTTGTAATGTGACGTGTAACCGTCGTTTGGATGTAAGTCCGTGCGAGTGTAAGCTCGTCTTATAAACAATTGGTTCGAGTGTAAGCTCGTGGTAGAGTGGGTGTAATCCCATCCAAGTGTATGTGTAATTTCATATGTAGTTTCGAGTGTAATCTCGTATGTATAGATATTACCTCGAGTGTAAGCTCGTATGTGTTCAAGTTGTAGCGTATACTTCCAAAAGCATATGTGTATCATGTAAGTGTAGTGTCGTATAAGGTATAGTGGTTGTATGCATTCAATACTTAGTGTAAAAAGTATTTTAAAATTTCCATTTCGTGCGACAATATGTAACCCGACAATGCCATTCACGGACACTGTTCATGCGACAATCGCATGCTCGGACCACTGTTCATACGACAATATATTCACGGAGTTTTGTTCATACGATAATAGTATTCACGGAATACTATTCATGCGACAATGATGATGGTATTGTCGTAGGTTTGAAGTTTTTCCGATTTCGTTTAAGTATTCGTTTTCGTTTACTAGGTCGAATGGGTTTGGTTTGATTTCGAGTGTTATCAAGTCCGAAATTATGCATCCGAGTCTCACCCTAAAGACCGAGAGTCAACCCTCAGTCCGACAGTCAATTTTTACTGTTCATCCGTCAATATTTTCATGGAGTTACTGTTCATCCGACAATGTATTCACGGATTTACTGTTCATCCGACAATGTACTCACGGATTATTTGAGATTTTTATCTAAAATAGTAAACATTATCGAATTATTCTGAAATTTTTACACAAAGTTCCCACATATGTTATGTACTTCTTGTAATTGTTTTATGACTTTTGGAGGTCGTTTGATATTTTATAAAAATTCACAAAGTGTCAGTGTTCAGTTTAATCTGAGATTAGACCACTTCTCACAAATCTAATTTTCTGGAGAAATGGGTGTATTTATGGAATGAGCCAAAGAAGAACTTTTTGTATATAACAAAATTACCAAGATTTCACAAGTGGTCTCACACGTTTTTGAAGTCTAGAACTCGAGATATGGTCTCGAGAAGTAGGAGGTTTTCACTGCTCGCCGGAACAGTAAACCTATGTTACCGGAGAAAAATATGTTCGAGTAGCAAACGGAGTCAAAAAGTCACGAGGATAATTTTGTTGGAAATATAACTTCTTGTACTACATTTTAGGCTTAAGAAACGTCTATTTTGGTGTTGTAATGATTTTTATAAAATTTGTGGAAGTGGGTACAAAATCTGGACAGGAAGGTTAACTTCCTGTTTTCGAGTTTTAATTTGTGTTTCGACTTATCTTTTGGATATTAACTAGTTGAATAAGCTACATAACATGTTAATGCATATGTTATAAGTAAAATATAAGAGTTTTGAAGTCTCACAATGGTGTATGAAGAAACGGAGACGGTAGAAGTGTTGTACACGCGTAGGCGGTCGTTTTGGTGTCTTCGGCTTCGTTCTTCCTTCAAGAATGAGGTGGTGGCCAATGGTGGATCGTGGTGGTGTGTGGTGGTGACTGGAAATCGTGGGAGAGGGAGAAGGGAAGAGAGGGAGTGTAGGTGGAAGTGTGTGAAAAGAGAAATGAGATGGAGTGGGTTGAAGTGGGGGTATGGGATGGTTTGGAGTATGGTTTAAGCAAACAAAGGGAGTATGGTTCTCCCTATTTGGCTGCAAATTTCATGGGTGGGGCCCACTAAATGGGTGTGTACATCATTTCCTCGAATTTGCACTCTGGGCGGTGTTCGTTTACCCGTTCGTTTTGCGTTTTAATTGACCGTATAACGTTTTATTCAACATGTTTTGTTAACGATTTAAAATACGATATTTTTACTTGAAGTATTTTATTAAAATACTTAATAATGTGATATAAGACATAATTTGACTTTATTTCATCCGTCGGGCGCATTTCGCACGCTTTCGTCGCGTACCGAGTGTTTTATACGATACTTAATACGTGTAATATATTCTCACAATATATTAGGGTAAATAATATTTGTTTGGATAGTTCCACATTATTTTTAGCAGTTTGTCACCAACGTCCATATTTTCATTGTCGGATATCCATCCGGTTCATAATTGTACGATTTAAACAAATCATGTAAACGTGTATGTAATTACACAGAAGGTCATGTATATTTAGATTAACATAAACTAAATACACATAATTACCAGTAGTTTAGGCACTAATTACAGTCCTAAATTAGCGGGTGTCACATAAATGAAATGACATGGTAACACCACCTCAACAAATTTAAAATGTAGCTTGTTAAAAAAGGTATTATGGTGACCTCGAAACATTTTTTTAACAAGTACGTTGTCGACATTGGTATTAAAATCGGTTCGTTGGTGACATTGGGACAAATAATAAAGTATGTTGGCGATCCGTATTATAAACCATAAACCCTTGTCGAGAAATAAAGAAGTCATGATAATGTTTTCGATAGATTATTGAAATCTAAATATAAGTTTAAATTTAATTTTCTACACATGTTTGGATACGGTAAAATTGTTAAAAACTATGTTATTTGTTATAAGATGATTTAAAGCTAACAGTGATAAAACATTAAAGATAAAGGTGATAAACATAAAAGTTTTAAAGATGAAGTTGCATTATGTAAATTTTACTATACAGATAATAATTTAGATAATCATATAATGGTTTTCAATGATTAAATAATTGGGTAAACAACCTTTTTTTTCCCATGTGGTGGCGTTAACCGATTTTGTCCTCAAATATTTTTTTTTTTTTCGCATTTAACGTCCCTGAATTGGTCCAATTTTATTGTTTTTCTCCTTTTGACAAACTATCATCAATTTAACCTCATACCCTAACAAACTAACCCCAACTTAATTCATATCACTCGATCAAACCTTAACTCGATCAACGATCCCTTCAATTTCACCATCTATTTCTGAACAAAATCTGTCTACTTTTGTATAAGGAATTTTCAAATCTAGGTTGTAGAACCCGTATTCGATCTTTAGATTCGAATTCGACTTACTAAACATGCGGAATCCAATTAACAAGTCTATAAATGTGAACACGAGCAATATAAATAAAAGATTTTCACTTTTATTTCTTTATACAATAACGTATAGCACTTAATCACAAAATGAACACTAAGTCACCTATATATAGTCTCTAATAAGTGCACACTTCAACAGTGGTGTGCATTTAATAAGTGCACATGAATAGTAACATGCATCTTAATAAGTGTGCAGTCCACAATCAAGCTAAACTAAGTTTTCTCTACAAGCTTTTGTCACATGGTGTTGGTTTTGCATCAACAAATTCCCCCTTGATAGTAGGTTGTATAGATCTTCGAATCTTCAATTTTAGCTTGACGAGTGATATCGCGTAAAAAGTCACATTTTTACTACCGATATCTCTCTTATTCTGGAACGTTTCTTGGCATATTGAACTCAAATATGGTTCAAATCATGGATATTATGCTGAGATGGTCAAAACAAGGTTGCACGATAAAAATCAAGCAAAACGGATGAAAAACGAAGATTCCACGCACGTTTGAAGATTCAAGGCATCAAAACAAGATTTAAAGACTTAAGTACCCATCATCAACATCCATCTTATCGAAGATGTTCGTTTTCAAAATATGAGTCTAACAGAAGGAGAATCAACAAAAGCGGATAAAGAATGAAGATTCTACGCACGTCGAAAGATACAAATGATTCGTACGCAATATCTGGAGATAGGAAACTCATCTCGGGGATTTCTTTATATCAAAATCTTCATTTTTGAATTACGAATCCAATGCAAAAGGAATTGACGTAAACGGACGCATAACGAAGAAAATACGCACAAACTAAGAAACGAGACAAAAGACGGCGAACCGGGGCGGGTGGCAGCCACCAGCCGCCGGCCAGCCACCAGCCGACGCTGGCCAGCTGGTGGGCGGCGCTTGCCGCCTGTCCCCTGTCCCATTTCCGCTTTTTGGTCCTTGCGTGTACCCGGTGCCACACCTTTACGCGATTGTATGTACCCGGTGCCACACCTTTACGCAATTGTACGTACTTGGTGCACCACCTTTTCCACCTTTTGCTAAAGTGCTCCTCAAGTTGCTAACATGAGCCGAATTTCACCTATAAATAGGAGGCATGAGGCTTCATTTCAACACACACCATTCTTAGAACAATATACTTCTCTTAAGATATTGCTTCTACTTTCTTTCTATTTTCATACTAAAAATTAGTTTTAGGCTAGTTTAGGAGCTTGTTTAGAATAGATGGAAAGTACGAAACGCATTGTAATCTTCGGGTGTAAGCTTGGAATTGTGTCAATTAATTCAAGTCTACTTTCTCCCGCATTTAATCCTGGTGCTTTCTAATCCTTATCTATCTTAATTAATTACGTTTATATTGATTATGTTAGATTTAGTTATTACCATGATTAGAGAGTAATATACTTGTTGTGTTTGCTTGCGATGTAGTTAATTAATTATGGGATTGTAATTAAATATTAAAAATCGGTAGTACTGCTTTGATCGTCTTATTGCATGTTCTTGTTTGATTGTTGCCTTAGGATCATCATAGTGGTAAAATATAAACGGTCTTAATTATCGTAAAGTAATATGATGGCCCCTATTCGACTGTTACTCGATATAGTACTGGAAGCACTTCTAGGTGGAGTACAAATGTATGGAAGTCGAGGAACGACTGAAGGTAGTCATATTACGAAACGGTACAATATTACGAAGTAATATGATGACCCCTATTCGACTGTTATTCGATATAGTACTGGAAACACTTCAAGTTGGAGTACAAATGTATGGAAGTCGAGTAACGACCGAAGGTAGTTATATTACGGACTAACATATAAAATGAAAAACCTAGTTTAATTAACCTTTCTAAATAGACTTTTAAACTTCAAATTAATCTAATCGCCTTTCCACCAATAAACGTGATTACAACACCTTTTTAACGACGTCCAATTGAAAGGTAGTCAGTCATCTATGTCAATATAATTTGTCAAAGGTATGAAACTATGGAACCGCAAGGCTACATGGGGGATTATCGTAGGACAAGACATGACCAAGGTTTGAAGCGGCGGAACCACTTTAAGTGAGGAACGCTGTGGATAATTAGGGGATTTATTGGGTTGTCTTAAGCAAGGGCTAGTTTAAAGTCATAAATGAACTTTTTAAATATACGAATCTGTTAGGATGACGAGGAATCGTTATATGATTTAGTTATGTATAGTACCTTAAGATTTTATTCCCGTTCATATGAAAGTATTATTTAACCATAATTAAGATTTTGCTTATTATTTTAAATACTTTGTAATGTTACCTTAACCTAGCTCCCGATGTGACATGCTAATGGAATTTTAATTAGTAGGGAATCTAGTGTTTACATACAAGTATTCAAGAATGATAATTAACTAATATCTTTCAAAATAGTTTCTCCAAACATCATCCCATAACTTAATTAACGAAGTCTCAGCAAACACTATCTTTATTTATCTGCTTTAGCTTTTACTGTTATTTCGCTTTTATTTATTTACTTGCCTAAGTTAGTTAATAGAAAAACCAAAACTCTCCCGCTATTTTTTAAACCCTTCACTAGTTTGAAACCCCTCATCTGCCACATCCTAGTTTCAATTCAGTCGGTTTGAAGAAAGACTCTAGGTCATACCTACCACTTTCTCACCCTTAGGATTAGCATTGTTAGGGAAAACTTAGGCCCCGCAATTACAAATTTAAAACTGTTAGTACATTTTGTGTGTCAGTCAGTTGGTCAAACGTTTATAATTGTCAAAGTCAATTAGTTTGCGTGTGTATAATGTTTAGTGTGTATATGCAAGTCTGTAAACGAATAGTGAAATAGAGAATATACACAAATTAGTGTTTATGCGACACTAAGCATGTGTCGCATATAGCGACACTTGGCTAGTGTCGCTATAGGGTTTGGACAGCCTATAAATAGAGAGTTATGTTTTAGTTTTAGGGTTGGTCATTAGAGAGAGAGAGTGGGAGGCGTTTTGTGTGTGAGAGAGAGAGGAGAAAAAAAACTTGTAACGTTTATACTCAATTGTGAATACAAAGAAAACGTTATAGAAATCGTGTATTTGTTTATTCGTTCAATAATCGCTAACCAAACGGATTCCGCACGTTTGGTTGATTAAGACGATCCGATAGATCAGAGGTACGGGAACCTACAAGTGGTATCAGAGCCGTGAATCAAGGATTCAACGGTTTCGGATCGTGTTTTGAACGTTTTTGGTTGATTAAGACGATCCGATAGATCAGAGGTACGGGAACCTACAAGTGGTATCAGAGCCGTGAATCAAGGATTCGACGGTTTCGGATTGTGTTTTGAACGTTTTCGGTTGATATACTGATTGTTTCCTCTGTTGTACGTAAGTACAGACCTGGTCTCAATTAGTATATGCTTAAAAGTTAAGCAAACGCAAGTCAATGAACTTGAAAAAATCTTAAATCATAAGATACCTAACAAGGTCACCAAAATGGTTTGACCAAGTCTGGTTTTGCTTACACCTGAATCAAGTTATGTCGCTTTGTTGTACGTTTGTACAGACCTGTCACCACTGACTTGATTCATAAAAATAATATTCTTATATTCTCTCTGGATTAGGAAGCTATGCTCATGTCTGGGTTACAGGGGTATGTCATAGGTGGGGACCATAGATAGATATTCATACTAACAATAAAAGGTTAACTCACAGACCCGGATGTAACATGTTTAAGTGGACAAACAATACCAGTAATCGTCTTGAAATAATTTTTATAAAAGGTGCTTTAAATATGCTAAGTAAATTTAAAGTGGACAAATATACTGATAATCGAAATAACACTTACTATTTCCTAATAATTGCATGTTGGCCTGATATGATCTCTAAGCAGACGTAAAACAATCCTATCCCCAAATTTAATTTATTTTTATTCTTTCTTTGTTTTTCCTTTATAAAGAAAATACAAAAAGATTTTATTTCTATGTTATTTATTTCAAATATTACATATCTTGTTAAAGTCAAATATTGAAGATGTAAAAGATGTCAGTTATTCTCCAAAGACTGTGAAGATAAGTTCTATTGGAGAAGTTGCTGATGATTGAAAGATGGTCATACATTTTGAAGATCTTATTATATGATGAATTTGTGTCAGTCACATGAATTTGGACATCAAGATTTCTTTGAAGACCATGCTATCTCAATGGGGGAGATTCCGATTGTTGAAGACATGAAAGAGTTTGTTAATGAAGACTAATTGAAGACTTATTTGACCAAGCTGCTGACATGGGGGAGTTTGTTAGTGCATTTTGTGTGTCAGTCAGTTGGTTAAACGTTTGTAATTGTCAAAGTCAATTAGTCTGCGTGTGTATAATGTTTAGTGTGTATATGCAAGTCTGTAAACGAATAGTGAAATAGAGAATATACACAAATTAGTGTTTATGCAACACTAAGCAAGTGTCGCAATTGGCTAGTGTCGCTATAGGGTTTGGACAACCTATAAATAGAGAGTTATGTTTTAGTTTTAGGGTTGGTCATTAGAGAGAGAGTGGGAGGCGTTTTGTGTGTGAGAGAGAGAGGAGAAAAAAAACTTGTAACGTTTATACTCAATTGTGAATACAAAGAAAACGTTATAGAAATCGTGTATTTGTTTATTCGTTCAATAATCGCTAACCAAACGGATTCCGCACGTTTGGTTGATTAAGACGATCCGATAGATCAGAGGTACGGGAACCTACAAGTGGTATCAGAGCCGTGAATCAAGGATTCAACGGTTTCGGATCGTGTTTTGAACGTTTTTGGTTGATTAAACGATCCGTTAGATCAGAGACAAGTGGGAACCTACAAGTGGTATCAGAGCCGTGAATCAGGGATTCGACGGTTTCGGATCGTGTTTTGAACGTTTTCGGTTGATTCGCGAAGGTATTAATCGATTATAATCAGTTTCTAGGTTATTTGTATTGATTATATTGAGTTTTGGGTTGATTTTTGGTGCAAGTTCATCTGCCGTTCGTCAATTTTCGTTAAGGTTTCGAAAATTTCAATTTTTAGGGTTTTTGGAGCTGACAGCCGCGTTTTTGCGTCACTCGCTGCGTCACTTGATAGCGACACTTACTTCGAGCGTCACTTCGAGCGTCACTCAAGTGCGTCACTTCGTAAGTTCCAACTAGGGTTTTGCCGACACTCAAGTGCGTCACTTAGTGCGTCACTTGCCGACACTTAGTGCGTCACTTACCAGTGCGTCACTTACCCTCTAGCGTCACTTATCCTCAGTGCGTCACTTCCGTGAGTCACTTCTAAGCGTCACTCCTTAGCGTCACTTATCCTCAGTGCGTCACTTCCTCTATATTCGTTGGAATAAGAGTATCAAGTAATTCTTGACAAACCTGTTGAACTTAAATTAATTTGAATTGTTTACTTTGCTATGATGGTTATGTTTGGTAGTAAAGTAAATTGAGTCAGACTGATATGATTCCCCAGTTACGAGTCAATTGATAACTATTACATGTTAATGTAATAAATTGAATCTTAAATGAGTAGTTTTGACTGAACTAGAAATGACAAAATAAGTATTGAATTGTGTACACACATTGTAAAATAAAGTGTAACAGTGGTATTAATTGAATTAAAAGGTGTCTACAATATTGAAATAAAGTGTATGATTTAGACGATAGAGGAAGAGATATGTTCTTCGGGTTAAAAGCATAATTAATTATGTTAATGATGGGTAATAGTAAATCATGATAGACTGAATCAATATGACTCCCTATAGTAAAATTAATGAGATATTGGTATATCTCAATTAATATGTTTTGGATTCATGTTGTTGTTTAAATTAGAAAGTGTCCATTGATTGGAAAGTGTGCGTTTGACTTGGAAAAGTCAAAGTTGAATTTGGTAGAGTCAAATGTGGCTAGATGTTATAAAGTGGGATGTTTATGTGTAGCATTGATCATGATTTCGGTTGAATTATGATCTATTAAATAAAAGTGGTAAAGTAAGAAAGTCAAAGTGGTAAAATATAAAAATTTATATGCGTTCACAAGTTTGTGAAAAGTTAATGTTGAATACTTATTGGAATTGGTATAAATATGATGATTTTATGTGAAATTGGTGTTTTAAGATTATAATATGATACCAATAGTGAAAATGGTTTTGTTTGACTTAGAATATTCAAAGAAGTGTGAATTGGGTGTTAGAATAGTGATCACATGGGCGGAAACCTAAAAAGGGTCTTAAAAAGTGCCCAAATAGGTCACTTAATAGTTATATTGTTAAAACGAGTGGTGGTTCGAGTATAATGAATGTTAAAGTGACTTTAAGTCCTACATATAGTGGAAATGTGTGTTAAAAGTGTAATGGTAGTTAAAATAGTTGAATTTGGTAAAAGTGTCCAATTGGACCCCTAAACAGGTCAAAGTGTCAAAACGATGTAGAATGAATGTATGAGGGTGATGAATATGCCCACGCGTCACAAATGTATATAGGAATATATTGGTACAAGGTTGAAGTTGGAAACCAAGCCATTTGGAATATGGCGAGTCAACCAAAATGTTTAAAAAGGGTCTAAAATGAGTCGTACGTCTGTTTTCTCGTAAAACGTGTAAATTGAAAAGGTGTATAAAGGAAAAGTTTCATTTTGGCATATGGAACGTGCCTGCAAAATTTTAGAGTCTAACTCAAAACGAGTGAAAGTTATACGTGATTGAAATTGACCAAAAAATACGAGTTTTGATGAAACTCAGATTTATACTTGGGAACGCGATCCCAACTAAATTTCCAGGATCGCGTTTGCATGTGTATTTCGTGATCAGACGAATTTGTTCTTAAGAACGCGATCCCAAGCTTTTTCCAGGATCGCATTTGCATGTGTATTTCGTGATCAAACGAATTTGTTCTTAAGAACGCGATCCCAAGCTTTTTCCAGGATCGCGTTCGTGTGTACAAATTGTGTAAAAAAAATAAAAAAAAAAATTTACGACGTTCGACGTAACGCTTAACGTAGATATTATGTGTTAAAATTTCGGTGTCCGATTAAGATGGAATTTATATGGTCCCTCAAAAATGGCCCAACAGTCAAAGCTCTTCGCTTTGCCATGAGCCCTGGCAGTTTTGGGCAGTTCGGGGTCGTTTGGGGCCCGAAAAATGGCATTTTATTGTTTTTCGGACCTTATTTCGGACTTTTGACTTACGTTTTGTATTAGGCTTTTGTTTCTCTACGCCCAGAGATCATTCTTATGACTAAATACTGTTGAGTCACTGGTCGCTGACCATGATAAGTCATTGGTCGCTGACCAACTTGTTGATGCATATTAGTTTGTCTGTCAGTTGGTCTATTGAGTTGTAAAAGTGTCGTTAGTTGTTTAATAGAAATATAGATTTTGTATTATGCGACACTTAAGTTTTAGTTTAGGCGACACTTGCCTAAGTGATGCATAGCGACACTTAGGTAAGTGGCGCATGAAGGCGGCCACATGCGTCACTGGTCAAGTGACGCATGTCTGCCGATTGTGTTTTTAGTATAAATAGAACCTACGGGTTTTTGGCTAGGGTTGACGAAAACCCTAGCACCATTTGTCGACTAAACTCACCTGTAATCAGTTCTATTACGTTATTCAAGCTAATAAACTCGTTTACTTTGTTTAATTCAATCGCTTCGGTTTACGTTTATTAGTGATTTGTGCAATTGATTGTTTCCGCCATTCAATAGCAGTCGATCATCACTTAGGTCCAATGATAAGGGCATTCACAACTGGTATCAGAGCCACTAGGTGATTAGATTGACGTTTTGAAGACGTTTTGGATTGATTTCGGTTTCGTTCGGATCAAGAATTGAGAATAACTACGGATTTTAAGTTGATAAGGTGATTTCCAGACGATATTCATCATTTACTACAGGTTTCGTTCATTAGGGTTCGAGGAATTTTCGTTAGGTTTATGAAAATTCGATTTTTAGGGTTTTAGGGATTTTACAGCCATTTCTGTGACACTCGCTGCGTCACTTGAACGCTTCACTTAGAGCGGCACTTCGTAATTCCAAATTAGGGTTTTACCGTCACTTGAACGCGTCACTTGGAGCGTCATTTGGGGTTCATACGACACTTAACTTAAGTGTCGTCTAATTTAATCCACCGTCACTCACGTGCGTCACTTTAGCACGTCACTTGAGTGCCAAGCGTCACTTCTGCTAGTGACGCCTGTTTGATTTCTTGCGTCACTTATGTTAGTGACGCCTTTTGATTTATTGCGTCACTTTTACTAGTGACGCCTATTTGTTTTATTGCGTCACTCAAGTACGACACTTGAGTACGTCACTTGCTAGATTGAGCGACACTTGCTTACAGTGTCATCAGTTACTTCATCCGTCACTCGATAGCATCACTTACCAAGTGCCGCTAGTCGTTGCGACACTTGAGTGCATCACTTACCAAGTGACGCCTTCGGTACTAATTAGTTTGCAAGTTCTTGTTTTTGAGTTAATTTTCAGGTTTATCTTTAATGGCTGTTGTTGCTGATAAAGTGGATATAAGGGGAATCAGGGATATGCTAAAACAAAATCATGATGTTGGTTCTAATAATAAACCTCCTCTATTCACGGCTGATATGGATTACGCATATTGGCGTGATCGATTTGAACAGTACGTAGATTTCCACTGTCCGGAGCTCTGGGGTCCGCTCAGAGAAAGATATGAAGCTCCAGTAGCTGAGGGAGACTATCGTGGTATCCCTCCATCCAAAACTTACAAAGCCATGTCTCCTGAAGAGAAGAAGGAGTACGATATTGAAAGAAAGGCTCATTCAGCCATCTGCATGTGCCTTACTAAAGATGTCTTACGCCTCTTCAAAACACATGACATAACATACGATCTTTGGAAGGCTATTGAGACAAGATGTGGTGGAAACCAGAAGTACAAGGAGGCTAAATTAGAACTGATCAAGAAACAGTATGATCTGTTTGATTCTCTTCCTAATGAAACAGCTTCGGGTGTGTTTACTAGATACTCACAGTTGGTTAGTGAGTTGACTGAGGGAGGATATAATTTCCCTCAGATTGAAATAAATAAGAAGCTGTTGGACGTTCTACCGAGTAGTTGGGTTGTTAAAGTACAGTTTCTGAAAGAAAGTCAAGAATTAGCTACAATGAACTTGGATGAGCTAATTGGTGTTCTTCTAGCCCATGCGATGGAGTTGAAGCAGAAGGAATGCAAATCGGGTGGTTTTGTTCAAGACCCGACGTTATATGGAGGAAAAGTCAACACCGGAAAGACTTATGGTGGAATGGCTTTCGTTTCTTCTACAAGTTCTCCACTTCAACCTTCATTGCAATCTACCGGTGTTCATCATCCGGTGTATGCTTCTGGATCCTCACAAGGGTCACAACAGCAAGTTCTAGTTTCCCCTGCTATTCAAGAACAGGCTGCTATCTATACAGCTTTTCTCAGCTCCTACAAGGATTTGGTTTCACAACCGAATTCTACTTTAGAACTTGCCAAAGAAGATTATGCTCAACTAGATGATGATGATCTTGAGCAAATGGACTTAAACTGGAATATTGCCATGATATCAAGGAGAGTTCAGAAATTCTTGCAACGGACTGGTCGCAAGAGTTTGGAAGGAGATGGCAAAACCAGTTTTGGTTTTGATAAGAGCAAGGTTCGCTGTTATAACTGTCAGAATCTGGGACATTTTGCGAGAGAGTGTGAAAAACCCAAAGTTCCTCCATCGTGTTTCACGAAGCCTGATGCTCCCAGAACTCCAGAAAAAGATGAAGTGAAGCAAGCGACAGCTGATGCACTAGTTGTCTTTGAGCCTACCAACACCGACTGGAGCATGTATGTTGATAAGTATCAACAGTGTCTCATGGCTCACATTTCTAATGAGGTACGCAATGAACCAGAAGAACCTTTGAACTGTATTTCATGCATAAAGTTAACTGAATCTTTAAGGTGCTTTCAAGAAGATAACGTAGACTTAAGAAAAAAGGTTGAAAAACTTAGTGAGTCGAATAAATACCTAAAGGCCAATGAACAATTGTATGATAAGAAAATTGAGGCTTATCAATAGGACACGCTTAGGTATAAATCTAAGGTTTTTAGTCAACAGGATGCTATTAATAGTTATCTTGCTGAAATAGACCTTTTGAGAAAGGAACTATCTGATCTGAAAGTTGAATATGACAAATATAAAAGTAAGATTCTAGGTTCCTCTTCTTCTACGGTTGCCTTCAACGAAATCCTTAACAAGCAAAGGACAGATAATAAAACTGAGACAGGACGAGGTTATACTGTAGTCCCGCCTCCCACTGAATACTGTCCTATGCCAGTTAAGGAAGGCACCGAAGAGATTCCAGTTGACTATGCACTGTTACATGGGGTCAAGTCTAAGGTCAATAATCACAACAAACAGGCAAAGGAGAAAACCAAACGGTCAGAGTATCCTTCACCTCAGTTTGTTAAGTCTGAATGTGAATCTCCAGTTAGTGTGGAGGAGATTGTTGAGATTGAGGATATTACTGATCAGGAGTATCCTGAATTTAAAAAGAAGGTTGAAGTAAAATCTGAAAAAGCGGTTTTAAAGGTTGAACCTACAATTAAGGTTCAACCTAAAAAAGAAAAGGATAAGGTTTTAACTACAAAATCTCAAACTTTACAGTCACCTGTAAAGATTTTGCAACATAAAGCTACACGTGCAAACGATTTTTGTGATAAACCTTCCACTTCAACCTCTCAACCAAAACAAGCATCTTCTAAGACGTGCACGAAATGTTCATGTTCTAGAAATGCTTCTCCTACTCCTGTGGTAAATCCTCAGCCTCAACCTTTTGTTGAGACCCGCTCATGCTTTTATTGTAAAAGACAAGGACATTTAATTCGTGAATGTCCCAAACTGTCTCATCAGCACTATGGGAGAGAGATGCCTAGGACATCAGTTTACAGAAATTCATTTTCAAAATCTCCACCTAGGCGTTACTCAACATCTCCCAAGCCTGCTGAAAGGCCGATTAATGTTGGGCAAAAACCATTGCCAAAACAAAAGCCTGACATTACTCCCAAACCAATTTCCGAACAACCTAAAGTTTGGAAATGAAAGGAGTCTGTTAGTGACTCTTCTGTCATCAACAATAACACATTAGATGAAAATTCTAATTTGTTAAATAATAAAGTTCTGTCAGAATGCGTTAAAGATAGTGAATGGTTTATGGATAGTGGCTGTTCGCGACACATGACTGGCAATGTGTCTCTTTTGACGGATGTTAAACCACATGCCGGAGGACATGTTGCTTTTGCTGGAGATACAGGAGGAACCATTACAGGAAAGGGAACGCTAACTAACGGGAAAGTTAGCTTCGAGAATGTGAATTATGTGGCTCAACTTACTCACAACTTGCTGAGCGTTTCACAAGTCTGTGATAAGGACTTTACCACTGCTTTCACAAAGACGGAATGTGTGATACTGAAGCCTGGTTTCGTTATCCCTGAAGAATGGGTGCTTATGAGGGCGCCACGGAGAAACGACACCTATGTAATGAATATGCGAACTGTGGAGACTACAGATGAGTACACCTGTCTCCTGTCAAAGGCTTCGGAAAAGGAATTACTACTGCGGCATAGACGAACGGGACACATCCATTTTCGCAAGATGAATTTTTCTAATAAACAATGATTTGGAAAATGGAGTTCCAAAACAGTCATTTGCCCTAAAAGATGACTGCATTGCATGCCATAAAGGGAAACTCCACAAGAAATCCCATAAGTCGAAGATAGTGAATTCCATTGCTGCACCACTGGAGCTCTTACATATGGATCTGTTTGGTCCTATCTCAACTAAGAGCATCGGTGGTAGATCTTACTGCTTAGTAGTCACTGATGACTACTCGAGATTTTCATGGGTATATTTTCTAGGTGCAAAGAGTGAAACACCATATATTTTGGTGTATCTGTTGGATAAGTTGGCAAATCTGTGCAACTTAAAGGTGAAGAGACTGAGAAGTGACAATGAAACTGAATTCAAGAACTCAACTCTTGAGTTATACTGTGCCACGAAAGGTATTGATCATCAGTTCAGTGCCCCAAGAACTCCTCAACAGAATGGAGTTGCAGAGCGTAAGAATAGGACTATTATCGAGACAGCTTGGACTATGCTGGCCGATTCTAAGCTTCCTATTATATTTTGGGCAGAAGCAGTCAGTACTGATTGTTACGTTCTGAATCGCGTACTCACGGTTAAGAAAAAGAACAAGACCTGTTATGAACTGTTCAATAACCGTAAGCCCACTTTACAATTTCTAGAGCCGTTTGGGTGTCCGTGTTTGATTATGGTCTCAAAAGAAAAGGTCTCGAAGTTTGGAGCTAAAGCCGTTGAAGGAATTTTCCTTGGTTATTCAGTCAACTCTCCGAACAAAAGAGTCTACATTAAATTAACACACCAGGTGGAAGAGCATTTTGAGGTAAAATGCCTATATTACATGGATCCTCCTCAAGGAACGGGTCCTGAATGGTTATTCAATTATAAGGATGTGTTTAATTCGTTTGACATACCCGAAGATGATGGTGAAGAGGAGGAGTTAGTTACCTTACTTCATGGCATCAGGCTGTGTCAAGACACATTTACCTTAAAACCTACATCTACACCTACTCCAACACCCATACCATCACCTCCAACACCTACTCCAACACCCACACCACTACCTACTACACCCACACCACTACCTACTACATCCACACCATCTCCTACTATTCCACCTTCGGATGTTCCTTCGACTTCAGGAACAACTAATGCAACAGAACATCCTGATGATCCCAACATGCCACCGTTAGAGGAAGACGAGGAAGAAGAAGAATTGGTTCATTCTCACCTCTTCTCTAATGAAGATGATACGGAACTTCAACCTCCTGTGCAACCTGAAAGTTCTACTGCTCCTGCGACTAACACTGTTCCCGTTACTGAAGGGGATATGAACAATTTGGAGTTAGTACTTGCACCGGAGTTAATCCCAGTCACACGTGTACACAGGGATCAACCCATCGATAATATTATCGGTGATCCTAATGCTGCTGTTCAAACAAGGCACCAAGTGAAGCAAAATCCAAATCAAGAAATGTTAAACTTGGTTGCTCGGATAAATTCTTGTCATTTATCCCAAATTGAACCTAAGAAAGTTGATGAGGCCTTAAAAGATCCATCTTGGGTCGAGGCCATGCAAGAAGAGTTACGGCAGTTCAACAAGCTGCATGTTTGGGATATAGTTCCGTTACCCAAAGGTGCTCATTTAACCGGCACTCGATGGGTATTTCGAAATAAGATGGATGATCAAGGTATTGTTATTCGGAATAAAGCTCGGTTGGTTGTTCAAGGTTTTAGTCAGATCGAGGGCTTGGATTATGATGAAGTCTTTGCTCCTGTGGCAAGACTTGAGTCTATTCGGATCTTTCTTGCGTTCGCTTCTTTCAAAGAGTTTCGTGTGAACCAACTCGATGTTAAAAGCGCCTTTTTATATGGATAAGGGGATACAGATGAGTATGTAAAACAGCCTCCAGATTTTGAAGACCCTGAGCATCCAGAATACGTCTGCAAGTTAAACAAAGCGTTATATGGTCTTCATCAAGCTCCGCGGCTTTGGTACGAGAGGCTCACTACCCACTTAATCAAGCATGGTTTTGTTCGAGGAAATATCGACAGTACTCTGTTCATCCGTAAAGAACGGACTGGCGATCGAGAGGATATGTTACTTGTGCAGGTGTATGTGGACGATATCATATTTGGCTCTACAAATGAAGCGATGTGCAAGCATTTTGAGGAGATTATGAAATCTGAGTTTGAGATGAGTGCGATGGGGGAGCTCAAATTCTTTTTAGGTGTACAAGTTGAGCAGTCTCCAAAAGGTATTTATATTCATCAGTCAAAGTATGTCAAAGACATGTTGACTCGATATGACCTACTCAATTGTAAAACCTATGGGACTCCTATCGAACTTAATCACAATCTCAGACTTGCTGACGATGAGGAAGATTGCAAAGAAAAGGACTATCGATCAATGATAGGTTCTTTGATGTATTTGATCGATTCTCAACCGGATATTGTGTTTGCGGTATCCGTCTGCTCACGCTTTCAAGCCAAACCCAAGGTGTCTCACATGAAGGCGGTAAAGCGAATCTTTGGTTATCTCAAACATAGACCCAATCTTGGTCTATGGTATTCAAACGAGAAATCATTCGCTCTTTCTGCCAATTCGGATTCGGATCATGGCGGCTGCAGCATAGACAAGAAATCTACCACTGGTGGATGCCAATTCCTCGGATCTCGATTGGTCTCATGGCAATGCAAGAAACAGACTACAGTTTCTCTTTCAACTGCAGAAGCTGAGTATGTTGTTGCTGCCAGTTGCTGCTCTCAGGTTCTATGGATTCAGCATCAACTGCGTGATTACGGGTTACTTCTTTCTATGACTCCTATTCACATAGATAATACTGCTGCTATTTCTATCACACGCAATCCCGTACAACACTCTAAGACTAAACACATTGAACTTAGGTTCCACTTTATACGGGATTGCTATGAAAAACACCTGATAGACCTTGTCCACATAGACACCCTAAAGCAGAATGCCGACCTTTTCACAAAAGCTTTTTCGCGTACTCGATTTGATGAACTAATCAACATGATTGGTTTAAGGTTCTTTATCGCTAAAAAGTAATTTGTAACTTGGAACGTAATTTATGTCTTTTTATGTGTGTTAAAAAAAAAAAAAATGCAACAGCCACTCTTTATACTTTTTAGTATTAAAGAAATGCACCGTTGCTACATTTTAAAATAGACATTGAAGTTGTGTCTGTAAACAACTTGGGATATGATAGTACATCGGGTGACATGCATAAAATGGAATTTTAAGGTTTATTTTGGATGTGTCAGTAGATTTATCTGACGTGTTGAAAACAGTTTTTATAAACATTGTCTTCATCATACGATATATTAGTAGGCATGTTATGCAAAACTCTTTGAGATCTCTTAAGAAGCCTAATACTTAATTGTCTATTTCAAGTGGTATAACATCATTAGATGTATGACACAAGTCTTAATTTCTTACTTATGCTAGACATGTTTTCGTGAAAGGAGTTTATTTGATCTCATTTGGGGGTATATATTGATAGTTTCCTCTGTTATACGTAAGTATAGACCTGGTCTCTGTTAATATATACTTAAAACTTAAGCAAACACAAGTCAAAGTACTTGCAAAATCTTTAAAATTAAGATACCTTACAAGGTCGCCAAAATGGTTTGACCAAGTCTGGTTTTGCTTAAACCTGAATCAAGCTATGTCGCTCTGTTGTACGTAAGTACAGACCTGTCACCGCTGACTTGATTCTTAAATTTGAATTTCTTATGTTCTCTCTGTAAATGGAAACATAGTCTATGTCTTAAGTTAAGATGTATATCTATGGTGGGGATCACAGCGAAGTGTACATACCAATAATAATAAAATCACCTCCTAGATGTGAGTGTAACATGTTTTTGTGGACAAATATACTAATAATTGTTTTGAAATAATTTTTATAAAAAGTGTTCTTAGCATCTCAAGTAAACTTAAAGTGGACTAATATACTGATGATCGAAATAACACTTACTGTTCCTAATAAATGCATGCTACTCCGATATGATCCCTAAACAAATTATATCAACTCCGTCACCAAAAAGAATGTGTTAATTTTCTATTTGTAAATTTGCTTTCTTTTATGTGTTCTTGTATTTTCTATAAGATAGTTTACTTTTAGATTTTATCCAAGTTACAGTTACCTTTTCAAATTTGAGTACCGAAATCATAACGCAAAAATCGATAAAATCGCAAACTTTTCACTAAAAGTGACATGTTGCGTCACTTTCATAAGTGACGCTACCAGTGACGCATACGATATTGCGTCACTTACACTAGTGACACTGTAAGTGTCGGGGTAAGCTACGCTATAAGTGCCGGGTTGAGTGACGCATACTAAGGTTTTTGTATAAATACCCTTTCCAACGACACTCAACCTCACCACTTTTGAAAATCACATAGCGTCACTTTCTTTGACATACCGTCACTTGCTGTGTCACTGCGTCACTTACTCTGTGCGATTTTCCTTGATCTGTTCGTGATTTCTCGAGCTTGGTTGCGCATTCAAGTGTCATATTCTTGTTCCCCTCATTCACACGACTTGTTTGGTACTAATTTTAACCTTTATCTTTCTGTATTCATGTTTTAATTTCGAATTAGGGTTACGGTTTTTGGGTTTCTTTGAAATCATTAGATTTGGGGCTTGTTTAGTTAATGTTTTCTGTTATTAAACGGTGTGTTTCACTCGTTTTTATCATGCGTACGATGTGATACCTTCGATTTTCAAAAACCCCAAATTTGATTTCTGGGTATGAACAGTGACACGATGATCTTCATCGTTGCGTCACTTCATGCGTCACTTATCACAAGTGACGCTACTTGGTAATTTGAAACCCATACCGTCACTTCATTAGTGACGCTTATTATTGCGTCACTTCCTAAGTGACTCTCGTAGTGATGCATGTACTTGGATTATCCTTTAAGTCCGTCACTCATCTTAGTGACGCCCACTTATGCGTCACTCTCTTAAGTGACTGACTGAGTGACGCTTTTGTCTATAACGTCACTTATAACGTCACTTATACCGTCACTTCCTAAGTGACTCATTTAGGATACCGTCACTCTGTTTAATGCCGCATGATATTGACCCGACACTTCTTAAGTGTCGTATATAATGACTCATGATATGGCAACGTCACTTACACCAGTGACGCATGATAGCGTCACTTACCATAAGTGACGCTATACTTCATTTCTGATTTTGAGCACTGTTTTCTGCGACACTTCCTAAGTGTCGGTAATGGCTATGCGTCACTTACCATAAGTGACGCCTAAATCAGAATTTCGTTTTTTAGGTTATGTGTGTTCGTGCTAATTCTATAACGTTTGTTGTTATTTTTGTTTCGTATTTTAGCTTACAGATGGCTGACTTACAAAACAATTACCACCGCACCAACACCCATCACAATATTACTGCGTTTTTGGAGTCCACGCACTCCAATTCGGCTCCTTTTCGGCCAATGATCGAGTTCCTTCGCCGTTCGAGGATTCATTACGCTATTACTGCTTTTACTCCAGTCTATATGAATCAGGTTGAAGAGTTTTACGATCATGCGTTCATACGAACTCAGGGTGATGTCCCGAGGATTGTTTCAAAGATGTTTGGTGAAGAGATCGAGATCACCGAGAACTCCATTCAACGGGTTCTCCAGTTTGATGACAATGCTATGATGCCGACTCTGTTCCCAACAACGTTTATCTACGGGGGACTTCAGCGCATGGGTTATCCCGCGAATCAACTTTCTGATTTTCGCAAGCAATATCTCTGCAGGGTTTGGAGGTATTTATGTCATATAGTGATTGTTTGTTTATCTCCAAGGAAGGGAGGATACGACGCTGCTAGTCATTTGACGTTATCTCTCATGTTGGCCCTAATCTACAACAAGCCGTACAACTTCAGCGGTTACATTTTTGGCAACATGGTTGAGAATATCCGAGCTGGTAAGGATAAATGGCTGCAATATCCAAGGTTTGTGCAGCTATTATTGAATGATTTGAATCTTGAGATTGCCCCAGATCAGCGATCCCTCTTGGTGCCGACGCCTATGCTTCTTTGAGTCTTCAATGACTGCAAACTAGCGCCAAAGGGTGAACAAATTTTGGCTGACCGTGAACTCTTCGGGCACATAGTCAATGAGAACTATGTTGCGCCGCTCAATGATGGTTTTGAGGATGACGTGATTCCTCAGGTCAATGAGGATGACCTGGTTGACACCGAGATAGCTCAGGATTTAGATGATATTGATCGTGTTGACCGGGTTGATGATGATTCTGATGATGGTGGGCCCACTTCACCCGATTCTGAGGGTGACGTGCCCCCACAAACTGCTTTGGACGGGATTCAACTCGCTGATCCTCGACGCTTTAAGCGTATCTTGAGACGGATTTCTGCTGGCAGGGTCCACATCCCGAGGAATCTAGGGAAACGTCCTGCTGGGTCTTCTCCTTCATATGCAGATTTACCTCTTCGAAGACGCCAGCGGACTACTGTTGTTATTGAGGAACCTACTTCTCAGCGACCACAACCTCCACCACCATCGATTCAGATGATACTTGCTCAGATGGAGCTTTTGTCGAAACGATTTGATGACCAACAGGCTATTATTGCAGCTCAGGCCTCCCAGATAAAGGAGTTGGAGCTCAAAGCTGCCGAGGTTGATAATCTCTAGCTTCAAGTGACGAATCTGTCGTCTAGGGTTTTAGAGTTGGAGTCTGTCACAATTGTTTCGGGGGAGGATATTCCCAGGGAGTTAGAAACAAATGTAACTCCTCCCCCAGAACCAGAAAATGTACAATCTTCAGATATTAATGAAAATATTGCTTTAGATTACTTTGTTGATGTTCCGGGACAACCGACTCCGATTGCAGCTGATTATTCAAATGTCAATCTGACATATCTGCAGAGTTTGGTTAATCAATTTGGTGAAGTTGATAGATCTTTTGATCCCGATGATATAGAAATGGATGCAGAGGTTCCAGGGTCAGATGAGGAATATATGGATAATCCAAATCAAGATCCAGTGCCTGAACGTGAACCGGAGCCAGTGTTACGACAACCTGCTCAAGCATATAACTTTGATGCTCCGGTTATTGAGACAGATTCTTCTGAGGATGATGCAGAACCTGCAATGGAACAATCTACTGATGAATCACTTCCTGTGTCTACATCTTCTGGAACTTCAAAACCACAAGTGGTATACAAATCAATTGCACCTGAGTTGAAGACTTGTAAAACTTATCTTGTTAAAGGTGAATTGACTGGTTTGATCAGAAGCTGGAAATTTGATGTTGATAACTTTCTTATTTTGATCAAGAGAAGTGATGGCGTGCAATACTTCAAACCTAGATTTAATCATATCAGCACATTGCCAAAGGTCGAACTGAATCATCTTGCTCAGTTAAATATTGTCAATCACTCTGAAGATACTCGAGGAGTTCTCTTTCAGAGAATTTTGAGAAAAGAAATTTACAGCAAGAAATATATGTGGATTAGACCAGAGCTGGGAGTTCGGTATTCATACAAGAAGAAGATTGATTTGAGAACTCAACAACCGATTGTGAAATATCATTATCCACCAGCTGCTAGTCTCAAGACTGTTCCCCTACAAGAGTTACCACTAGATTTCTTACAAGATTTAAAGTATTGATGGTTTGACTCTGTCACTCAAGAAGCTGTAATTGAATATTCTACAAAGACTGCTGCGGTACAAACACAGGATATATGGGGAGAATGGCCAGTTAAGGAGTTTGTGGGAAAGTCTGTTCGAGTTTTTGATTCGACCAGCCTAATAAATTTGACAAAGAAAGATTTGAAAGCTCTCTACAAGAATAAACTTCAATATAATCAAGTTGATTTAGAGGAAGCTTCAAAGTTTACAAGGGTGGTCGATATTTGTTTAAAAGTGGGAATACATGCTGGAGGAACATTCCTAGAAGGGTGGTGCTGAGTAAAGTTTTGAAGATTTTGAAGACCAAGCTGAAGACACGGGGGAGTTTGTTGATGCATATTAGTTTGTCTGTCAGTTGGTCTATTGAGTTGTAAAAGTGTCGTTAGTTGTTTAATAGAAATATAGATTTTGTATTATGCGACACTTAAGTTTTAGTTTAGGCGACACTTGCCTAAGTAACGCATAGCGACACTTAGGTAAGTGATGCATGAAGGCGGCCACATGCGTCACTGGTCAAGTGACGCATGTCTGCCGATTGTGTTTTTAGTATAAATAGAACCTACGGGTTTTTGGCTAGGGTTGACGAAACCCTAGCACCATTTGTCGACTAAACTCACCTGTAATCAGTTCTATTACGTTATTCAAGCTAATAAACTCGTTTACTTTGTTTAATTTAATCGTTTCGGTTTGCGTTTATTAGTGATTTGTGCAATTGATTGTTTCCGTCATTCAATAGCAGTCGATCATCACTTAGGTCCAATGATAAGGGCATTCACACAACTCAATAATATACAACTCGATGAAGAAATGATTTATGTCAAAGCTGCTGTTGCTGAAGTTAACAATTGATGATCGCTATTCATTCTACTCCTGGATTTAACATGCTGAGGAAGATTAAAACTCAACTTTGTGTTTTGCTGATACAAGCAGCGAGAGTTATAAATAAGGCAAAAGTCACTACCCGAATAACAGCTAGTCACTGAAGAACAATATTTCAAGTCATTCTACAAGAGCATGTTAGCTCGCAGTGAGTGAGGAGAGTTACTGCATCTTTAGTGACTATTCAATAAAGCCTCTTAATCTATAAGTACGAAGTGCTCTACTCTTATACGTCAACAAGTGTTCCTCGTACTTGAAGAATGTCTGAAGGATTATGTGGCAGCGAATGATTGGTTTTAAGGAAGATGCGATATTCGAGGTAACAGAATTTGGGACCACAGAATAATCAAGGCTCAGAGATCAAACTAATCAAACAGCGACACGTGTCATTCCAAGATCATGATTTTCCATAAGATATTTGCACTATAAATAGAGCAGTAGTATGTACTTAGAAACTTACCGTTAGTACGTATTATTCACTTGTCTGTCAGTGAATACAGTTTGTCTAAGTATGTATCATCGAGCAGTTAGTAAACAATTTGATTGTTTGTCAGCAACTATTCTAGTAATAGTTTTAGCTAAGTGTTTGATTTGAATTAGCCTTGGCTAATTCATTCTGCAATCAACACTCAGTGATTTTATGATTAATAAAGATCACAATTCAACTACTATTGCAATTTTACTTTGATATTGTCATAACTATCTTTTACATACTCTGTTTGTGTTAGAACAATTAAAAACTGGTTAAATAACTTGAATAAAAATTAGAAAAAGTTTTTAATTGTATTCAACCCCCCTTCTAGAATTAAACTTTACTTATTGCGATTCCATATCACTAACTCATAGTGATTTCGGGACTCTCAATTGGTATCATAGCAGAGTTGGTTTAAATCAATTAACCAGATCTGCAATGGAATCAGTAAAGTACAGTAGTGTTGACTCTGAGTATCAAAAGGGAAATGGTTCTACTACCAAACCTCCAGCGTTTGATCCCTCTAGGATTGAAACCTGGATGTCCCGGATGATGATGTTTCTTGATCTTGTTGATGATCGTCTCTGCAAAGTTATAACCAATGGTCCTCACATTCCAACCAAAATTATTCCTGCTATTGTAGCTACTGATACTACTCCTGCCATACCAGAAATGATTGTGCCTAAGAGAGAGGAATAGTGGTAGGATGAGGACTGAAGATCGGTTAGATTAGATAAACAAGCTAAAATCTACATAGGCATGTCACTTCTGGATGAAGTGTTTGAATCAATCAGGCTTTGTAAAACTGCAAAAGATATGTGGGATACCCTTAGGAATATATATATTGGAACTCCTGATATTATTCGCTACAGGGAAGTAAATCTCACTCGCCAGTATGAGTTGTTTGCAATGGAACCCAACGAGTCGCTATCTTCTAATTATACCAGATATCAGTCACCGATGAACAAAATGGAAAAGGCTGGTATAGGAAACGAGCAGAGATTTGTTGTTGAAAAGTTTCTCGAATTGTTGCCAAGGAAAATCTGGGGAACCATTACTACCTGCATAAGACAGAGGAATG
Organism: Pseudognaphalium luteoalbum; assembly: GCA_963422505.1. Classification (NCBI taxonomy): domain Eukaryota; kingdom Viridiplantae; phylum Streptophyta; class Magnoliopsida; order Asterales; family Asteraceae; genus Pseudognaphalium; species Pseudognaphalium luteoalbum. The sequence continues at coordinate 42,713,854 of OY730194.1, forward strand.
ATCGGGTTACTACTGTACTTAACTTTAAGTAGACCAGACATTATGTTTGCTACATGTCTTTGTGCTAGGTATCAAGCTGATCTAAAGGAATCTCACTTGTTCGCTGTTAAAGGAATATTCAAATATCTGAAGGGTACACCAAATCTTGGTCTCTGGTACCCGTCTGGTTCAGATTTCTCACCGAAAGGATATTCTGATTTTGATCACGCTGGATGCAACCAGGATATAAAGAACACTTATGGTAGCTGTCAATTTCTTGGAGAAAAGCTTGTAAGCTGGTCTAGCAAGAAACAAAATTCAGTTTCAACTTCAACCGCTGAAGCTGAATATGTCGCTGCTAGTGCTTGTACAGCTCAAATTCTCTGGATGAGAAATCAGCTCACTGACTATGGATTTGACTTCAAAGAAATACCAATCTATTGTGAGAGTCAAAGTGCCATAGCTATTGCCAATAATCCAGTGATGCACTCAAGAACAAAGCACATTGATGTACGATATCATTTCATCTGGGACCATGTGATGAAAGGTGATATTGAACTTCATTTCATTCCAATTGATTACCAACTCGCTGATTTGTTTACAAAACCTTTGGATGAGAAAAGATTTAATTTTTTTATCAGCGAGCTTGGTATGTTAAACTTCACTGAATAAATAAACTCATTGAGTTTATTTATTTATTTTTGTTTAAATTTATAAATGTTTTAAATAAAATGTCTTTGTAAAATATAACTTCAGTAGAGCATACGCACTGATCAATTAATCTTAACTGATCTAATAAGCAAGATTAATACTCAGTTAGCTGTGATCATCTAATGTTATAATTTTATAAAGTCTCATGAATATTTTCTTATGTCTCAATATTAGGTTAATAGCATTGCTCTATGTTATTTCTAGCTGATCTAATTAGTATTCTAAGTTGTAACTTGTTCAGTGAGGTGTAATATAAAAAAAAGTTATACATTTAATATAAGTAATAATCTATATTCATGTTCTTTTTAATAAAAAATATATATATATCAATACAATGTAACAATAGTGAGTTGATAAGTTAAATTTATATCAAAATTGTAACTGTGTCACAATGACTTAATCAGTATTCTAAGTTGTAATTAGGTCAGCGAGACATAGTCTCAGCAAGATAAAAGATTAAATTTATTCTCTTATAGTTGTTATATTTCTTTTTGGTGGTAAATCAAGAAATTGATTATATATCTTCAGTGACTCTTTCTCTCACTGAAGATATCATTTAATGGTGAGATCAAATCCACAACTATCATTTAGAATAAACGTTTTATGTTGCAACACAAAAGTCGCATTTTTTGACACTCTCTCTCTTACGTCAGTGCACTTTTCCAGTGCACCTCTCCCATCGCCATTAATACCACCAGGTTCCATAATCATCACCCCTATACCACTACCACTCACCACTACCATTGTCCACGACGATCCATTTTCTACCATATGATTATCAAGAAGCGTATGCTATAAATAGTGACTTAAATCTCATTTCTCTTTTTACACTTTCTTGATTTTCATAAAAACTCTGTTTTTCATAAACCCTAAAATTGAAAACGAAAAATCTGCAAATAATCTTTCTCAATGGAAAGATCAAAATTTTTCAATAATGCATACACCCCCACTGCAGAGATTAAAGCTCTTCGAGCCTCTGCCGATGATCTTTTCGTTACAGTTCCCAAATCGAATTATTTGGGAAATATAACTTGTACAAAACCTGAGTATGCGGAGGTAATATCTTTTTTTGAACCATCATTTTATACTCCCCGCTCTTACATTATCACCTGGAGTGATGAACCCAGAATGGTTCAGTGAGTTTTGGTTCACCTGTACTCACTCAGTTGTCAATGGTGCTTCACTACTCCAGGGTTTCATTGATAATGGTACTCAAAAGATTATTATCACTGCCTCCATCCTTCGAACAATTTTACAATTACCTATACATGCTTCTTATGAGCCACTACCTGAAAAAGACGAAGCCAAAGGAGGCTTAATCAATCTCACTGGGATTGACTGTAAATACTCGGTCGATGGTAGTGGTAATCATAAATATGCCACTGTACATAACACCAAAATGGATGGAGTGTGGAACACCATATTTTCAAATTTCATTCAATCTTTGAGCACAAAAACAGGGAGCCACGATCAATTCAGCTCCCTAGAGGCACATATTAGCTGGTCACTGGTCAATTCTTTACGAATTGATTATGCAAGTGTGATCTTTAATGAGCTAGTCAATAGAGTCGCTGAACCTACCAGGGCAAAATATGTGCCCTATCCTAGATTTTTGTCACTGTTCTTCAAAGAATAGTTTGACGCCTATGATAGGATCTCTTTCGATGGTTTTGAACCAACCCTAGTAGCCAGTCAAATTTTTTTTCAAAGTCAGCGATTGTGTCTCTACCTGAATCTATGAAACAAAAGGGGATACTTGCACCCCAACCTTTACAAACTGTACATCCGTCCGTCTCTGCCCCTCCCTCGACCATGTCGCTGACACACCCCCAATGACTATCGTTGGTCAACCACTAGTCAAGAAACCACCAACCGCTCCCAAGAAAAAAATCTAAATTAGGGTCCCTGAGATTAAAGGTTCAGGGACATAGAAACACAAAGACATCTACGGATGCTAAGGATGAAGCAGAGACTGAACGTTCAGTCCCTGCGGGCATTCTTGATAAACCCAAAACTTCAACTACTTCATTGGACTCCCGAAAGTCCAGTGACTCTAAAAAGGGAAAACTACAGACAGCTACAATGGCTCAACCCATTGTTAACAGTGATTCGGGTGCATCCCACACTCCCATATCGAGTCTACCCATCAACCACTTGTCATCCTCACAAAAGGATGACATTTCATCAAAATGGCTAGTGATATCAGTGGGTGATAACACACCCATCGCTGATGCCACACCACTGGCTACAGACCCGGGCCACCTCTCATTTAACACCACACCAGCCATCAATGTCTCTTCACAGTCACATGAAGAGATACAGGCTACCATCTATGTTTACAATGATCCATCAGCTCAAACACAAGCTGGTGATGATGAGGAAGCCCAACCAATGGACACCTCGAATGATGATACACCACCACCACCACCACCATACATCCCTGTTGCTACTGCTGTTGCTGCAACCGAACTAACACCTATTCCACTCACCACTGCTCCACTAGCTACTACTGTCACTTCACCAATCCAAAAGTTAGACAACATGTCTCTCTCCAGTGACAATATCTCTACAGTAGCTGGTACTGATCCCCTTGCTGATACTGCCATGGGTGTAGGGGATCAGGGAGCACAATCCAAACCACTACCTACACCACCATCATCTCGACAAAAACAACCTACACCACCATCTCCTCAAAAACAACACATACCACATCCACCTCCATCTCCAAAAGCTGCTGATCAAGCCTCATCATCCACTCCCTCCTCTTCTGAGAAGCTGCTAATGGAATATATTGATTCTTCTCAGCAACAAATCAAGCTTCTTACTGAGGACAGGGAAGCTCTCAAAGGACAAGTTGCTGATCTCACAACTGTTGTCAAAGCTTTGGCAACTGTTTATGATCCTATCCCTACCTGGAGCTCTGAGATCAGTGACAAGGTAAAAATCTTGACCAATGCTGGCCTGTCCTTTTCTCAGTTGTTGGAGACTCAATCAAAGCCCCTCTCTGAACTCACTACCACAACAAAGATGAATTTCCTCATTCACGATGAATCTATCCTCGCTCTCTCTGATCAACAAAAAGAAATGGCAGATGCTGTTCTCCATTATATAAAAGAAAATGATCAAGTTATCTCTTCCATGACTCCACATCATCAAGCTACTAAAGCTGAAGTTGCTGTCCTCCGCATTGATAACAAGAAACTCTATCGCTGGATAAAGGAGTGTGTAGCATCTTTTTATGATGAAAAAGGGGAGAGACTAGTTGCTGACAATACATATTTCATCAATGAAGATGCTGATCACAGAAATATCTTGTTGGAATCTTTCTCCCTTCGGTCTATTGCTGAGAAACCTGAGTTAGAAGCTGTTGAAGTTGCAGAGTTATCTTGGGTTGAGATGGATACTGAAGATGATGAATATGAGTTTGAGGAAATTTATTTCCCTGAGTTTCATCCAGATGAACTCAGGATGTATAATGAAAAGGTGAAGGAGTGGGCTGCTGATGAGGCAACAAGGATTGAGGGGGAGTCAGTGAGCTTCGAATTGGCTCGCTGGCAGTGGATGAACAAAGAGGAGGATGACAATGATTACAATATGGATGGTGATGATGATGGTAATGATGGTGATAACAATGATGATAATGATGGTGATGATAAAGGTAATGGTGCTGATAAGAAAGAAGATGATATTGATGAAAACATGAAGGATCAACTACATATCTCTTCTCTTGTAACCAAAAGAAAAACCCAGAAACCACAACAACAACAACAACCACTACAACAACAGCAACTCCACAAATTAAACTACCAATAACATTAATAACACAACCAACAGAAGAAACAACACTAACCACCTTCTTATCTTCTCTACCAATAGCTACTCAATCACCAGAGATCAATATATCAGTCCTTTGCTCCAACTCTTCTATTATGTAACACCCCCAAATGTACTGTTTGGCGGAAGTATACTTTGGGGGTGCTACCAATCAATATTCAAAACACACAAAGTATATAATGAACGACTCTACATGCGTCGTTTTTACAAATACTTTGATAATATAAAGTTTTACAGTGTATAATGTTTACAAAAGCCCAATAATTACAATGTTTAGAGATTATTGATGTGTGCTAAGTATAGGCAATTATAATCACAAGTTTTAATTAAGGAAATACTAAATAATACTATCACACAATTCAGGCAAGTGTTATCCTGATCATAGAATATAGTTTTATAAGTAAGTCCAGATTCGAACACAGGGAACGTGATTTAATCTATAACTAACTATTTATTTATCCTAATTACAAGATTTACAATTAATATACAAATTCACAATTAATGTACAATAATATATAAGATAGGGGGGACGTTTTAGTTCCGATCGAACATATTTATAATTGATATCAATTGTTTAATAGATAAGTTTAAAGGAACAACTTAAGAATACTAAATTGGATAGAAGATTATGACTATTTAAACTATTATTTATTAAACTTATTATATCAACTTATGTCTATTTGCGTGTTGGCTATTATTATTGTGATTTACTAATGTAGAAAACCTCAAAGGTTATGACAATTCTCATATAGCAATACAGTCAAAGGTTATGTAAAGTATCACTATTTATTAAGATCTATCAACATATTATTGATGCAATTCCAGGGTCGGTTGAATCATAATGCTACTTAACATCTAATGAAACATAATCACTTAATTTAAAAACCCAAAAGGTTAGTGAGTTTATCTATAAATCAGTTAATTATGATCATTAACATAATATAACACATAATTCTTGCATAATAATATTCAATAATATAGTTCCAACATAAACATATAATTCATATAATAAACATACATTTAAACATTCATAATGAAAATCTAACAAGCAATTAATTCAAATAAACAATATCCATAGTAACCCAAAAGGTTAGTGAAGCTACAAGGATAAAGAAACCGAACCAATTGACGAACTAGCTTTTCCTAAGGTTGAAAACCTTCAAACCCTAGCTCTTTAGCTTCCAAATTCGCACCTAAAGTCGACCTTAAACCTTAATATTCGACTTTGTATTCTAAGAATCGTATATCGTTTAATCAAAACTAAGTCTCTATTTATACTATTCCTGGCCGACCCTCCAACCGCCGGTTGGGACCTCCAACCGCCGGTTGGAGTTAATTGAGCATTACTCCAACTCTGCGCTTTCTCCACCGCCTTGAACCTTTAGCCCCAACCGCCGGTTGGGACTTCCAACCGCCGGTTGGACTTAAATTCCATAATTTTCCATAAACCGCTTGGGCTTCAAATTGGGCTTCTCTTTCTTCTTTAAACGGATTCACTTGTTTTCTTGGCCCAAATCTTTAATATTATCATTTTAGTCTTCATTTCTTTAAGGTTTAGATCTTCTTTTCTTCAATTGCTTTAATTTCTTCAGTTTCGGTCTTATTTTCGTTCTTTTTCTCCAATCTTCAATTAAAATACATTTCTGCAAATATTAACAAAATAAGTATCTAAAATCATATAAATACATAAAATGTATATAAATATAGGGATAAATTACTATAAAATATAGTATCTATTTGATGCTTATCAAATATCCTCACACTTAAGTTCTGCTTGTCCTCAAGTAGAATACCGAATAAAATTTAAAAATAAGCATCAACTTAATATTTAATCATCAGAGTACCAAAACTAAAAACCTGTTCTATAAATTAAAAATTTAAACAATTTAATTAACATGGATAACTATGATGTACAAATAAAAATTATTATTATTCGTGCAATATATAGCTCATGAATGATTACTAATATATTTATCCACTTTAAACAATCTATATTTATACTTCTGAATACATCTTTATTATTAGAATGTATATTACTTATGATTTCCATATATGATATACTCTTAAACTCAATCATGCAATTTACTTTTATATTCTAAATAAGTATATAAAATCCATTTTTAAGAATCAAGACATTGGTGATAGGTCTGCATTTACATGCAACAAAGCGACATAACTTAATTCAGGTAAAGTAAAATTTTAAATCAAACCAGCGGTGACAGGTCTGTACAGCCGTACAACAAAGCGACATAGTTTGATTTTTATTTTTATTCATTTTTTTATCAAGAATTTCTTCTTTCTTCTACTTTATTTAAGAATACTAATTAGAAACCAGGTCTGTACTTACGTACAACAGAGGAAACAATTAGTAGACTCCCAAATATTTTTATATAAATATGAAGATATATAAAATTATCGCATGATAAATCTAAGAATTACGACTTTTATGTCATACATCATATTATGTACCATAATATAATAAACAAGTTTTTTTATTAATTTCTTAAAATTCAGAAATCTTCATATAGATTGCCTATTAGTATATCATATCATGTAACTATATATCACTTATTTATTAAGTAGCTTACATTATATATACAAAATAGTTAATCCATATTAAAGTCTAAACTTTTAAATATAAAACAAACTTTTAACAAAATTATTCTAATTAATAAATACTCAGTTATACACTTAAATTTTTTAAATTTTAGTTAAAATTAAGAACAAGAGAAACTTAAATAATTAATTAATTAAAGAAATTCTTTTTCTTACGAACCCTATCCCCACACTTAAATTATACAATGCCTTCATTGTATAAAAAAGATAAACAAAAGTGAGTAAGGGAAAGAAAAATAGAACAGAAAAACTCCCCTGACCGAATTTGCAAAATTCATCATCGGCTAAGTAAAAATTCTGCTTGGTTGATTTCTTGATCTCTTGAAAAATAATATACAACATCCACACTATCGTAGTTAATCACGATTGCATTTAGCATATGCAATAAGCCTTTAAACCCCTCGGTATCCCGAGTGGACGAGTTATAGTCTCGTGAGGGTTTCCAGTGAACACACCCACAAAGTTCATTCCTGAAAATAAAATAACAATCATAACATATATAAACACAGGTTGTCTCCTGAGAAGCACTTTTGTTTAAATGTCGGTAAGTTCGACCAAATCCTGTAACCTAAACTTCCAAAGATATATCTGAAAAATGCTCCACAGTTCCTTCATAACATTTCTTTAAACGATGTCCATTGACCTTAAAAATATTTCCATCGAATGCTATTAAATCCACACTTCCATTAGCATGAACTTGGTGAATCACATATGGTCCACTCCATCTTGATCTTAATTTACCTGGAAATAAACGAATACGGGAATTATATAAAAGCACACGTTCTCCAACAACAAAGTCTTTATTTCCCCGAAGTCTCGCATCATGCCATTTTTTCGTCCTTTCTTTATAAAGCCTTGAATTTTCATAAGCATTCCAACGAAGCTCATCTAACTCATGTAACTGTAAAAAGCGATGCCTACCAACCTCATCGGTATCCATGTTGCATTCCCGAAGTGCCCAATATGCTTTGTGTTCTATTTCTACTGGTAAATGACAAGCTTTCCCATAAATTAACCTATAAGGAGTACAACCTGTAGGTGTTTTAAATGCGGTCCTATACGCCCAAAGTGCGTCGTCTAATTTCTCTGACCACTCTTTTCTGTTTGATCCAACAGAACGTTCCAAAATACGTTTTATTGCTCGATTTGTATTTTTAACTTGTCCACTTGTCTGTGGATGATAAGGTGTAGCAATCCTATGACTAACTCCATATCTCTTTAATACTTTTTCGAATTGAGTATTGCAAAAATGAGTACCCCGATCACTAATCAATGCCTTAGGAGTTCCAAATCTTGCAAATAATTGTTTAAGAAATTTTACCACAACTCTTGCATCATTTGTAGGTAATGCCTTCGCTTCTGCCCACTTGGAAACATAATCCACAGCAACTAATATATACTTATTACCGTGACTTGTAGGAAATGGTCCCATGAAATCAATACCCCAGATATCAAATATCTCACAAACCTGGATATTAGTCTGTGGCATCTCGTCTTTTTTAGAAATATTTCCAGCTCTCTGACATGAATCACAATTTCTAACAAAAGCATATGTATCTTTAAAAATCGTCGGCCAATAAAATCCTGCATCAAATATTTTCTTTGCCGTGTAACTTGGTCCATTATGACCTCCAACTGGTCCTTCATGACAATGCTTTATAATCTGCTGAGCTTCTTCACCATGTATACAGCGTCTAATTATACCATCTGCACAATACCTGAAAAGAAATGGGTCTTCCCAAAAATAATACTTTAAATCAGAAAAGAATTTTTTTCTCTTTTGGTAATCCATCCTTGGTAAAATCTTAGTAACCAAATAATTTGCATAATTTGCAAACCAAGGTATATTCATTATTTCTTGTGCCGTCATCAACTTCTCATCAGGAAATGTATCTTGAATTTCCTCTTCATCTAATATTTCTAATTCCGGATTTTCCAACCTTGACAAATGATCAGCTGCGACATTTTCAGCTCCTTTCTTGTCTTTAATTTCAATATCGAATTCCTACAATAAAAGAATCCATCGAATAAACGAGGGCGCGCATCCTGCTTATTAAACAAATACTTCAATGCAGAATGGTCAATATAAACCACAGTTTTAGTTAAAACAAGATAAGAACAAAATTTATCGAATGCAAAAACTACTGCCAAAAGTTCCTTTTCCGTAGTTGTATAATTTTCCTGAGCATCTGTTAATGTCTTACTGGCATAATAGATTGGCTTAAACTTGTTATCAATTTTCTGTCCCAAAACAGCTCCTATTACATAATCACTAGCATCATACATTAATTCAAAAGGTAAATTCCAGTCTGGACTAATCATTACCAGCATATATCAACTTTTCTTTTAAGGCATCAAACGACTGTTTGCATTCATCTGTAAACTCAAACTATGCATCTTTTTCCAGCAAATGATTCAATGGTATCGCAATCTTTGAAAAATCGTTTATAAATCTTCTATAAAATCCGGCATGGCCTAGGAAACTCCTTATTCCCTTTACATTAGTAGGATAAGATAATTTTGAAATAACCTCAATCTTTGCTTTATCCACCTCAATTCCTATCTTTGATATTTTATGTCCTAAAATAATCCTTTCTCGAACCATAAAATGACATTTTTCCCAATTAAGAACTAGATTCGCACCTTCACATCTTTGCAACATCCTTTTTAAATTTTCTAAACAAGCATCAAATGAATCCCCAAATACCGAGAAATCATCCATAAATATTTCCATGAAATCTTCCACCATATCATGAAATATTGCGATCATGCAACGTTGAAATGTAGCTGGTGCATTACACAAACCAAACGGCATTCTTCTATAAGCAAAAGTACCAAACGGACAAGTGAATGTTGTCTTATCTTGATCTTCAGCTGCAATAGGTATTTGAAAATATCCTGAAAATCCATCCAGAAAATAATAGAATTCTTTTCCTGCTAACCTTTCTATCATTTGATCAATAAATGGTAATGGAAAATGATCTTTTCTGGTAGCATCATTCAATTTCCTATAATCAATAAAAACTCTCCACCCTGTTACCGTCCTTGTTGGTATTAATTCGTTCTTCTCATTAGGTACTACTGTCATTCCACCTTTCTTTGGTACGACATGTATCGGACTTACCCATGGACTGTCTAAAATAGGATAGATTAATCCTGAATCCAATAGTTTAATGATTTCTTTCCTGACAACGTCTTTCACATTTGGATTCAATCTTCTTAATGGTTGTACAACTGGCTTAAAATCCGTTTCCATTAAGATTTTATGAATGCAGTAAGTAGGACTGATTCCCTTGATATCCGTGATCTTCCATGCTATTGCCTTTTTATGTTGTTTAAGAACCTGCACTAAGCGATCTTTTTCTGCAGTTGATAGTTTAGAAGATATTATAACTGGCAAATCTGATGTACCTTGTAACTAAGCATATTCTAGATGCGCTGGTAGCTCTTTAAGTTCCAATTGTGGTGGTTCTTCAATAGATGTTTTGAACTCAAAGATCTCTTCCTTCAGATACGGAATCTTGTCGATAGAATTTGGTAATAATTCTTGGTTGAGAATTTTAGAAACTGGTTGTGATGATTCAGCTTTAGTATGTTTTTGAAGAACAACAGTTACTTCTGAATCTTCATCTTCTTCTAGTAGTTTGTCAAATTCTGCCAAATCTTTCTCAGTGTCAAATTCTTCAGTCCATTCTGTAAGAATTCCAGTATCTGTTTGATCTTTTTCTATAAAATCTTGAAAAGAAGGGTTATCTAGATACTCATAAGCATTTAAATAATAACAAGAGTCAGCAACATAATCAGGAAATTTCATAGATTTATTAACATCAAAAACAATTTTATCATCTCCTAATCTCATGGTAATCTTTCTATCAAAAACGTCTATTAGGGCATGTGTTGTTGCTAAAAATGGTCTTCCTAATATAATAGGGACTTTAGGGTCTTCTACCATATCTAAAATTACAAAATCACATGGAAAAACAAATTTATCAACTTTAATCAAAACATTTTCAATTATTCCCCTAGGATATTGAACAGATCGGTCAGCTAATTCGATACACATACGAATAGGTTTTGGTTCTCCTAATCCTAATCGTATAAAAAGTGTATATGGCATTAATGAAATACTAGCTCCTAAATCTTCCAATGCATTTTCAATAGTCATTTCACCAATTTTGCAAGGTATAGTAATACTCCCTGGATCTTTGACTTTCGGAGGTAATTTATTCTGCATTATTGCTGAGCATCTTGCATTCATTGTCACCTTCGTCACATTATCCAGTTTATTTTTGTTTGTCAGCAACTCCTTAAGATATTTTGCATATTTTGGCATCTGAGCTATAGCTTCAACAAAAGGAATGTTAATATGAAGTTGTTTCAGGTTTTCGAGAAATTTGTGGTATTGTTCATCTTCTTTGTCTTTCCTAAGAGCAGCTGGATATGGAGGTGGGGGTGTATAGTCTTTGATGACTTCTTTAACTTTATTTTCTCCATTCTCCTTTTTGTTCGCTTGTATGTCTTCATCAATTGTCTCCTTTTCAACCTGCTTAGATTCAACAATTTTATTATCTATAATAGGAGAATCAACATTCTTACCACTTCTGGTAATTACTGCGTTAGCTTGTTCCTTTGGATTTGTTTCAGTAAATCCTGGCAATGTTCCTGGAAATCTCTCATGCAATGCTTTAGCAATCTGATGATCTGATCTCTCAATTTGTTTGATCGAGGCTTCGTGATTACGCATTCTGGCATCGTCTTCTTCATTTCTTTTATTACTTGCTTCAGCCATTTTTCCCAATGCGTTCTCTATCACCGTCATTCTGTCATTATAGGAAGTTTGTCCTGTTTTGACATAATATCCTGGTGCTCCTTGTTGATACTGTTGGCCTGGTTGATTAACTCTTCTAAAATTAGAAACTTGACGATAATTTGGATTTCCTTGAAAATCCCCATACATAACTTCCTCATTACTTATTTTGCTGTCAGTATTAGGACATTCTTCTTTTAGATGACTTCCTCCACATATTTCACATCCAATCCTAATTGCATGAACTTGTTCATTTACTTTCTTAATATTTCTTCCCATACTTTCCAATTTTGCTGTTATAGCTGCTAGACCATCATTATCTTCAGATATCCTTTTTCTTCCAGATGAACCATCATCTCATAACTGAGAATGTTTAGCTATTTCTTCAATTCCGGCCCTTGCCACTGCTGGAGTTTTCTTAGGTACTGGACCTTGTGCATCCAACTGTTGACGTGTCGCCCGATCAACTCCTTTATAGAATACTGTTATCTCTTGTTGGACATTCAAATCATGTTGTGGACATTTGTGTAACATTTCCTTATATCTTTCCCAAGTTTGATACAGAGATTCATCAGGTTTCTGTTTGAAGTTCCTAATCTCATCAATCATCTTTGAGGTCTCGGATCTCCACGAGTTTGAATCATGTAATCTTCAAGCATCATGTCAGCTATGTCTGCCATAATTGGTTGTATTTCGTGCTCTATTTCAGAATCACTTGGATATATCGTAGGTTTCCTAGAAGGTATTTTATCCTCACCCGACTCTGGATCGGAATAATAACCGTATTCAGCCGTTTTGGCTAAATTGTTATGAAAAACTAAATTGTCTTCTTCTGGTGAAAGTTCGTGTTCTGGTGAATTTGGTGGTGCGTATGATAATCTTTTTCTCGAATGAAATTCTCATTCTGGTTCATCAAATGGACTGAGAGGATCTGGATGAAGTGTCCGGGTCATACATCAATCTGTAAAGAAGAACAGAATTTTAGTAGCACCATAAATTCAAAAGTAAATGTTAGTAATATTTTAGAAATAATCAGGTTGATGTATATGAATTTCGAAAATTAATAATAAAACATATTTGAAAAGATATTCCCAACCTAACTTCTCCTATTTGTTAGTAATGCAAGTTAGTTGTTAATTAAAGTTAAAATTAGTTTGTTAAAATTCATATACCAAGCTAGTCAATAGATCTCAGTAGCTCCATTGATTGTACACAAAAGCGGAGAAACAGGTCAACGCGAAGCGTATTGAAAACCTATTTCTTTCGAGAAGCACCTTACCTCTTATATGATAAATCAATGAGGTAGGGCTGAACTCTCCTTATACCTTTGTTTTTGTTAGTACTTTCAATGGGTGAGCCGATATTTTGTATTGATTTTGCAAAGCATTAGAAATAAAATTATTTTATAGGGAAAATAGTTAGTTTAAATTAAAATACACCGCTCCTCGGCAGCGGTGCTAAAAACTTGATGTGTGCTAAGTATAGGCAATTATAATCACAAGTTTTAATTAAGGAAATACTAAATAATACTATCACACAATTCAGGCAAGTGTTATCCTGATCATAGAATATAGTTTTATAAGTAAGTCCAGATTCGAACACAGGGAACGTGATTTAATCTATAACTAACTATTTATTTATCCTAATTACAAGTATTACAATTAATATACAAATTCACAATTAATGTACAATAATATATAAGATAGGGGGGACGTTTTAGTTCCGATCGAACATATTTATAATTGATACCAATTCTTTAATAGATAAGTTTAAAGGAACAACTTAAGAATACTAAATTGGATAGAAGATTATGACTATTTAAACTATTATTTATTAAACTTATTATATCAACTTATGTCTATTTGCGTGTTGGCTATTATTATTGTGATTTACTAATGTAGAAAACCTCAAAGGTTATGACAATTCTCATATAGCAATACAGTCAAAGGTTATGTAAAGTATCACTATTTATTAAGATCTATCAACATATTATTGATTCAATTCCAGGGTCGGTTGAATCATAATGCTACTTAACATCTAATGAAACATAATCACTTAATTTAAAAACCCAAAAGGTTAGTGAGTTTATCTATAAATCAGTTAATTATGATCATTAACATAATATAACATATAATTCTTGCATAATAATATTCAATAATATAGTTCCAACATAAACATATAATTCATATAATAAACATACATTTAAACATTCATAATGAAAATCTAACAAGCAATTAATTCAAATAAACAATATCCATAGTAACCCAAAAGGTTAGTGAAGCTACAAGGATAAAGAAACCGAACCAATTGACGAACTAGCTTTTCCTAAGGTTGAAAACCTTCAAACCCTAGCTCCTTAGCTTCCAAATTCGCACCTAAAGTCGACCTTAAACCTTAATATTCGACTTTGTATTCTAAGAATCGTATATCGTTTAATCAAAACTAAGTCTCTATTTATACTATTCCTGGCCGACCCTCCAACCGCCGGTTGGGACCTCCAACCGCCGGTTGGAGTTAATTGAGCATTACTCCAACTCTGCGCTTTCTCCACCGCCTTGAACCTTTAGCCCCAACCGCCGGTTGGGACTTCCAACCGCCGGTTGGACTTAAATTCCATAGTTTTCCATAAACCGCTTGGGCTTCAAATTGGGCTTCTCTTTCTTCTTTAAACGGATTCACTTGTTTTCTTGGCCCAAATCTTTAATATTATCATTTTAGTCTTCATTTCTTTAAGGTTTAGATCTTCTTTTCTTCAATTGCTTTAATTTCTTCAGTTTCGATCTTATTTTCGTTCTTTTTCTCCAATCTTCAATTAAAATACATTTCTGCAAATATTAACAAAATAAGTATCTAAAATCATATAAATGCATAAAATGTATATAAATATAGGGATAAGTTACTATAAAATATAGTATCTATTTGATGCTTATCATTTATGCAACATAACTAGGTTACAAAATGTAGTAATGCAAGATAATCTCCTAATGTACATGTTGACTCGAGCTATGGGCTTCCTGAATGAACAGGTCTATTGCTGTTGGGTAACTGAGAACACATGCTAAAAGGTTCAGCTAACGCTGGTGAGCTCTCAGGTTTGAATAATAAATAAGTAAGTGTGAACCACAAGATTTAATTATAATAATTTGAAATGAATCAAATGATGTATATGTCTGCCATGAGGTCATAGTCTGCGCTTAACGTGGGTGTCAGGATCACAATAAAGTGCCTGATCGTGGGTGCCTCCGGGCGAGTGTCTAATCCACATTCGTATGAACAAAAGTTAATGCGTCCGTTTAACCAGTCAGTGCTTGCTGACCCGGACGAGGATGGTCGGTCCTATATGGTACCATACACTAACATTCGTGCTACATAAAGTATTACCAGAACTATGATCGTAGAGGACTTAAAAGTGATTAGAAAATAACTCATGCAGAATATAGCGAGTTTTGTACTCGTGTTCACATGTAAAACAAGGTAAAGCATGTATTCCCACCCCTGGGTTTTAAAACGGTAAAATGAGGGGCTATGAGACTCACTTGAGTCTGGAGATTTGCAACGAAGCAATATGATGGAATAATGTGTGGTGTCCGAAGACTGTAACCTGTCGGGCGTTTACAACGCGCAAGGTTAATTATAATAAGTAGGTATCTATAAGGACTACCTTTGTAGTTGTTCATCCAACTAGAATGTCCAAATGACTATGATTTGGTTGTTTAACTTGTCCAAGTTACTACGACTTGGTTGATTTGCTTATGTTTTGAAAACGTGTACGGCCCGTTGGTGATCGGTTGTAATAATAATTTCATTATTATTATTATTATTATTATTATGATTTTGAAGTGTTTGTGTTCAACAACGTATCCCGATGTGTTTTAAAAGTTGTATCGTATAAGTGTTTGAAGTTATACAAGTTTGACACTTAGTATAAAAATAGTTTGTAAACATTCTGTTTTTAGCGTCACTTATAGCGACACTTAGGGTTTATGCGACACTCAGGAAGTGCCGCATCAAATGGGAAATTCTTAGTTATTAGCGTCACTTAGGGAAGTGTCGCATAAGGGGTGACACTTAAGGAAGTGTCGGTATTAAGGGTCATGCGTCACTAGGGTTAGTGTCGGATGAAATCAGAATTCAATTATAGGCGACACTTAGACAAGTGTCGCTAGAAGTGTCAGTTAGGAGTGTCGGGTATTGAATTTGTGACACTTAGGCAAGTGTCAGGAAAAAGGGGTTTTTTTGCGGCACTTAGGAAAGTGATGCAAGAGTAGGGCTTTTAGCGACACTTAATGCGTCACTTAAGGAAGTGACGCATCACTGCACTGGCCTGTGCGACACTTACAACTGTTGGCCGGATTTTGGGTCAAAATCATGTTTTCCGGTTTCCGTTTGACTCGTAACTTTTACCCAACCCATATTTGGACATTATAAGCTTATATAAACAACGTTTATGAAAAATAAGTGAAATGTAAGAGTTTTCGAGATTTTGTCAGAAACATACAGGTTAACGCGAGAAGATTTCGAAAAGATGGAAATGTAGAACGTTGCGAGGTGGACGTTTCTTTCCAAACGAGCTTAATGATTTGTGGTAGTTTTATGGTGGTTTTTTATGATTTAAGGTGGTGGTGGTGGTGTGGTGGTGGAATTTGGAAGAAAGAAAGAGAGTGAGAGAATGTGTGTGTTTTGTGTTTGAAATGAGAAGAAAGGAGGGTGGGGAGGGGTGTATGGGCCGGTTTTGGTGGGGTCACCAAGGGGTGGCCTCACCAATTTTTTTCGTTCCCCGTATTTACGCTCCGTGCGGTGTTCGTTTTCCCGATCGTTTAAACGTTAAATAATTATTTTATACGTTTAAATATACTTTTTAAAATACGAATGTTTATTCAATATTTTTTTTTGAATTATTTTACCAATTACTTAATAATCGATTAATAAAATATATCTTGACTTCGGTTTGATTGTTCGTGCGCTTAATATTTTAATCGCGTAGACGTCATTTGTACGATACGAAATTAATACGAAATATTATCAAAATAATATTTGTGATATAATAGCGTTATTAAATAATGTTATATTATTTAATAAAATTGTTCACCAACGTCCGTATTAATTGAATCGGATTACGTTCATTTTGAATTGCGTACAATTTAATCAAATCGCATAATTGTATATATTCAAGAATATATATTTCGATACATTAATTAGCCTAACACAGAACTAATTACATGTATTGACAGTAGATTAGGCATTAAACACTAGTCCTAATTTGGCGGTTGTTACATTCTCCCCTTGTTAGGAGAATTTCATCCCGAATTTTTAGTCTGAGTAGTCGTGTGAGTGGAGTCGGAGAAAAGTTGTGGATATTTGAGTCGGATCTGATCCTCTCGTTCCCAGGTGAATTCCAGACCATGCCGCGAATTCCACCGGACTTTGACGATAGGAATACGACTTTTTTTAAGCTGTTTGATTTCACGGTCCATAATCTCCACTGGTGTCTCAACAAAATGAAGTTTGTCATCGATTTGGATTTCCTCAAGGGGAATGATGAGTTTTTCGTCAGACATACATTTCTTTAAGTTAGAAATGTGGAATGTAGGGTGCACACTACTGAGTTCAGCTTGTAGTTGCAATCGATATGTCACCGGACCAACCCTTTCGAGGATTTCAAAAGGTCCGATGTATCTGGGGTTCAGTGCTCCCGCGTTTACCGAAATGAATGACGCCTTTCCAAGGCGATACCTTGTGTAATACTTGGTCTCTAACCTAGAACTCGAGTTGTTTACGTCTGACGTCAGCATAGCTTTTTTGACGATCGCGTGCGGCTTTCACCCGTTGTTGGATACCAATGATTTTCTCGGTGGTTTCATGAATGATTTCAGGACCTGTGAGTTGGCTGTCCTCCACTTCGGTCTAATAGATGGGTGACCGACACTTACGACCGTATAGTGCCTCGAATAGTGCAGCTCCAATACTGGTGTGGTAGCTGTTGTTGTATGAGAATTCACACAAGGGTAAGTGGTGTTCCCAATTTGCATCGAAATCAACTACGCAGGCTCGTAGCATGTCTTCCAGTGTTTGAATGGTTCGTTCACTTTGGCCATCGGTTTGTGGATGATAAGCGGCACTCATATCGAGGCGAGTACCCAAAGATTTTTGTAATGATTGCCAAAAGTGTGAGGTGAAACGACTATCCCTGTCGGAGATAATTGAGATAGGAACTCCGTGTCAGGATACGATTTCTTTCAGGTAGATTCGGGTGAGGCGTTCTATTCTATCGGTTTCCTTGATGGCGAGAAAATGGGCATACCTGGTGAGACGATCAACGATTACCCAAATGGTATCGCAACCGTTTGACATTTTCGGGAGCTTGTTGATGAAGTCCATGGTAATCTGTTCCCATTTCCATTGGGGTATGTCCGGTTGTTGAAGTAAGCTGGAAGGTTTTTGATTTTCGATTTTGATTTTTGAACATGTGTGACACTTACTAATGTAGGTGGCGATTTCAGCTTTCGTGTTCGGCCACCAGTACAGTTCCTTGACACCATGATACATCTTGTCAGATCCAGGATGTATAGAGTATTTGGATTTGTGGGCTTCGTCCATTACGAAGTCTCTGAGATTCCCGAAACAAGGTAACATGATTTGGTTTGCGAAATATCTAACCCCGTTGGGTTTGCTTTCGAATTGTTTCTCCATGTTTCGCAAAGCTTCGGTTTTGATATTTCCAGGTTTCAAGGCTTCGAGTTGAGTGGTAAGAATTTGAGTGATAAGATTGTTGTGGATTGTAATACTGAGGGCTCGGACTCGAAGAGGTTTCGGGCGTTCCTTTCGGCTGAGGGCGTCGACAACGACACTTGCTTTGCCAGGGTGATATTTGATCTCACAATCATAATCGGTAAGCAACTCGACCCAGCGACGTTGCCTCATGTTGAGATCTTTCTGATTGAGAATGTGTTGGAGACTTTTGTGGTCGGTAAAGATCGTGCACTTAGTGCCATAGAGATAGTGTATCCAGATTTTGAGTGCAAACACTACGGCTCCCAGTTCAAGGTCATGAGTGGTGTAATTCTTTTCATGGATTTTGAGTTGTCGGGAGGCGTAGGCGATGACTTTGTCTCGTTGCATAAGCACGCAACTGAGGCCTTGATGTGAAGCATCGTAATATACCACGAAGTCATTGGTGCCTTCGGGTAGAGATAGAATAGGTGCGCTGCATAATTTTTGTTTCAGGAGTTAGAAAGCTGACTCTTGTCTGTCAGTCCAATCGAATTTCTTTTCAAATTGTGAGAGGCTGGGCTATCTTTGAAAATTTTTCGATGAAACATCGATAATAACCTGCAAGACCCAAGAATTGGCGTACTTCGGTTGGCGTTGTCGGTGCTTGCCAACATTTGATAGCCTCAATCTTTGATGGATCAACATGAATTCCTTAACTATCAACAACGTGTCCAAGGAATTGAATGGTTCGTATCCGGAATTCACACTTAGAGAATTTGGCGTATAACTCTTCGTGTTTGAGAAGTTCTAGAATGATCTTAAGATGTTGCGCGTGTTCTTTTTCGTTGCGCGAGTAGATTAAAATGTCATCAATGAATACGATGACAAACTTGTCGAGATATGGTTTACACACTCGTTTTATGAGATCCTTGAATACAGCCGGTGCGTTTGTCAAACCGAAGGGCATGACTTGAAACTCATAGTGCCCGTAACGAGTGGCAGTTTTCGGAATGTCAATATCGTGAACTCGTAACTGGTGGTAACCGGATCGTAAATCAATTTTGGAATAGAAACTTGACCCTTGAAGTTGGTCGAATAGATCATCGATGCGTGGAAGTGGATAACGGTTCTTGACGGTTAACTTGTTCAGTTCTCTGTAATTGATGCACATGCGGAAAGAACCATCTTTCTTTTTGACAAACAAGACCGGAGCTCCCCAAGGTGAAGAGCTCGGTCAGATGAATCCTTTGTCCAGGAGTTCATGTAACTGAGAGGACAACTCTTGTAGTTCGGATGGGGCTAAGCGGTATGGTGCTCGTACCACGGGTGCTGCACCGGGCACAAGATCGATGGAGAACTCTACCTGCCTAAACTGTGGAGGGCTAGGTAATTCCTCTTGGAAGACTTCTGAAAAAGTCCCGAATGATAGGCACATCCTCAAGTCGCTTATCCTCTGAATTTTTCTCCATAATGAGTGCGAGGATTGCCTGATAACCCTTTCTCAAATATATACGGGTTTTCATACATGAAATGACGTTCAACCTCGTCCCACCGGTCTCCCCTTGTATGGCTAGAGTACCACCGGAGGCGAGAGGTATGTGAACAACTTTATTGAAGTAAACGATCTCGACATGATGCTTGGGCAGCCAGTCCATGCCGATGATGACGACGAAACTCCCAATCTTGACAGGTATGAGTTCTATGGAAAATAATTCATTGGCTAGATTTAGAGTAGAGTTGGGTAATACACTATCGGTTTCAATGAGGTTGCTGTTAGCTAACTCTACTATGTATGATATCGCGTAAAAAGTCACGTTTTTACTACCGATATCTCTCTCATTCTGGAATGATTCTTGGCATATTGAACTCAAATACGGTTCAAATCAGTGAAATTATGCTGAGATGGTCAAAACAAGGTTGCACGATAAAAATCAAGCAAAACGGATGAAAAACGAAGATTCCACGCACAATTGAAGATTCAAGGCATCAAAACAAGATTTAGAGACAAAATACCCACCACTGAGATTTCTCTTATCCAAGATGTTCATTTTCAAAATACGAATCCAACAGAAGAAGAATCGGAAAAAACGGATGAACAATGAAGATTCTACGCACGCCGGAAGATTCAAACGATTCGTACGACACATCTAAAGTTCGGAGACATATTTTTGGGATTTATTTTCATAAAATTCTTTGTTTTTGATAAAAGAATCCAACAAAAAAAGAATCGATGCAAACGGACGCATAACGAAGAAAACACGCACGAATCAAGAAATGGAGCAAAAGATGGTGAACCGAGCAGCCGCCGCCGGCCAGCAGGGTGGCAACGCCGGCCACCTGCCCCCCATGCCAATTCCGCTTTTTGGTCCTTGCGTGTACCCGGTGGCACACCTTTACGCGATTGTACATACCCGGTGCCACAGCTTTACGCGATTGTACGTACCCGGTGCCACACCTTTACGCGATTGTACGTACCCGGTGCCACACCTTTACGCGATTGTACGTACCTGGTGCACCACCTTTTCCACCTTTTGCTAAAGTGCTCCTCAAGTTGCTAACGTGAGACGAATTTCACCTATAAATATGAGGCACGAGGCTTCATTTCAACACACACCATTCTTAGAACAATATACTTCTCTTAAGATATTGCTTCTACTTTCTTTCTATTTTCTTACTAAAAATTAGTTTTAGGCTAGTTTAGGAGCTTGTTTAGAATAGAAGGAAAGTACGGAATGCATAGTATCTTCGTTGTAAGCTTGGAATTGTGTCAATTAATTCAAGTATACTTTCTCCCACATTTAATCCTGATGCTTTCTAATCCTTATCTATCTTAGTTAATTACGTTTATATTGAATATGCTAGATTTAGTTATTGCCATGATTAGAGAGTAGTATACTTGTTGTGTTTGCTTGCGATGTAGTTAATTAATTATGGGATGATTTATAATTAAATATTAAAGATCGGTAGTATTGCTTTGATCGTCTTATTGCATGTTCCTGTTTGATTGTTGCCTTATGATAATCATAGTGGTAAAATATAAATGGTCTTAATTATCGTAAAGTAATATGTTGGCCCCTATTCGACTGTTACTCGATATAGTACTGGAAACACTTCAAGGTGGAGTACAAATGTATGGAAATCGAGGAACGGTCGAAGGTAGTCATATTATGAAATGGTACAATATTACGAAGTAATATGATGACCCTTATTCGACTGTTATTCGATATAGTACTGGAAACACTTCAAGCTGGAGTACAAATGTATGGAAGTCGAATAACGAGCGAAGGTAGTTATATTACGGACTAACATATAAAATGAGAAACCTAGTTTAATTAACCTTTCTAAATAAACTTTTAAACTTCAAATTAATCTAATCGCCTTTCCACCAATAAACGTGATTACAACACCTTTTTAACAACGTCCAATTGAAAGGTAGTCAGTCATCTATGTCAATATAATTTGTCAAAGGTATGAAACTATGGAACCGCAAGGCTACATGGGGGATTATCGTAGGACAAGACATGGCCAAGGTTTGAAGCGGCGGAACCACTTTAAGTGAGGAACGCTGTGGATAGTTAGGGGATGTATTGGGTAGTCTTAAGCAAGGGCTAGTTTAAAGTCATAAATGAACTTTTTAAATATACGAATCTGTCAGGATGACGTGCAATCGTTATATGATTCAGTTATGTCTAGTACCTTAAGATTTTGTTCCCATTCATATGAAAGTATTATTAAACCATAATTAAGATTTTGCTTATTTTTATAAATACTTTGTAATGTTACCTTAACCTAGCTCCCGATGTGATATGCTAATAGAATTTTAATTAGTAGGGAATCTAGTGTTTACATACAAGAATTCAAGAATGATAATTAACTAATATCTTTCAAAATAGTTTCTCCAAACATCATCCCATAACTTAATTAACGAAGTCTCAGCAAACACTATCTTTATTTATTTGCTTTAGCTTTTACTTTTATTTCGCTTTTATTTATTTATTCGCCTAAGTTAGTTAATAGAAAAAGCAAAACTCCCCCACTATTTTATAAACCCTTCACTAGTTTGAAAGCCCTCATCTGCCACACCTTAGTTTCAATTCAGTCGGTTTGAAGAACGACTCTAGGTCATACCTACCACTTGCTCACCCTTAGGACTAGCATTGTTAGGGAAAACTTAGGCCCCACAATTACAAATTTATAACACCCACTGATGCCCGTCGCTAGTAGGCGGTGCAACGACAAGGGTAAAATCCTTACTGACCGCTGGTGACGCATCAATGTACTTAGCATCTAGGGCAATAGGTGTGGTGCCAAGTAATGGACATAAGTCATCAGATATAAAGCTCCTATCAGCGCCAGTATCAAATAGAATAGAAGCAGATAAGTTGTTGATGAGGAACATACCCGAGACCATATTCGGGTCTTGGCGGGCATCCTTTGAGTTCAGAACAAAAGCTCTACCTTTAGCGGTGCTGTTGCTCTTGTTCTTCAGTTTGGGACATTCATTCCCGAAATGCCCTGGATTACCACACTCGAAACAGGCTCTGGGTTGACTGGTGTTGGAGTTGGTGGTAGATTTGCAGTCCTTGGCCATGTGCCCAAATCTCTGACAGTTTGAGCATTGGGTACTACAAGGACCATCATGGTGACGGCGGCACTTAGAGCAGAAGGGCTTGTTTCCAGAGTAGCCCCTTTTAGGCTAAGACCCAGAAGAGTAGGCCTTGATGGTTTCGGGTTTCTTGGATGATGAGGTGTTGTCTTTGTTGTTTCCAGACCATTTACGTTTGTTATCCCCAGACTGGTTTGGATTGTTGGCAGCGTATGTTCCTCGATGGACCACCTGTGCCATGAGGTTATGTGCCATTCGGACTGCAACTTGGATAGTAGTGGGGTTGGAAGCAGTGACCAAACCCTGAATGCGTGGGGGAAGTCCCCAGATGTAACGCTCGATCCGCTTGTATTCTAGATCAACAAGAGATGGGCACAGCAGTGCCAGTTGGTTAAACCTGGTAGTGTATCCGGCAATGCCATTGCCTTGGGTGGTGAGGTGCCAGAATTCATTCTCTAATTGTTGAATCTCATCTCTAGGACAGTACTCGTCCTTCAGGATCTGTTTCAATTCTTCCCATGGAGTCAGATAAGCAGTATCGATGCCCACAGTCTGAGCATAGGTGTTCCACCAAGTCAGAGCACCATCAAGAAAGGTGCAGGTGGAATATTTGACCTTGCAGTCCTCCGAGCAGTTGCATATGCGGAAGATTGACTCGACTTTCTCCAACCAGCGCAATAATCCAATGGCACCCTCGGTGCCTTTGAAGTTCAGCGGCTTGCAGTTCTAAAAATCTTTGTATGAACAAGGCTTAGGTTGTGGCCCGTTGCCAGCCGTGTCTTCGCTACCAGAATTTGTTGTTCGGGTAGCCATGGCTTGATCCACACTCTGGGTGATGAGATGGGCGATTTCGGTATCGTTGAATGTGTATCATCTCGGAGGCATATTGCTGAATCAGGAAAAAGAACAAGTGAGAAATTTGTAGGACATTACGATGTATCACAGTTGTATATGTGGTGAAATATACAATGATAACACGATATGATAATCATAATCCATTTAGATTACTAAGTTGGAGACAAGGCATGAGTTCCAAAAGATACAGAACATAAAGATTACAAAAGATGCCGAGAATTGTTACATCCGGTCGAATTACAACGATTTTACATAGATACTTGAAAAGTTATAAGATAAGGCTACACTAATCTTGACGCAGGTTAATTTGTTCCATTAATGCGACAAGACGATCCACGGTGTTTGCAAGGCTGTTAGCCTGTCGGGCATTGTCTTCTGCCAAGACTAGCCGTTTCACTAGTCCACGGGCGTACTCTTCAGTATCCCGCGAGCGTTGTTCACATTCTTCTAGTCGGTGTTGCAAAAGTGTGGCTTCCACGTCTATCTCTATCACTTTGTTGTAAAGGATGTCTATGTTGTTAAAAGTGTTTTCATGGTCTTCAGCAACATTATTAATACATTCCATTTCTGTGAGTATCCAGTGCTCGAGAGTTTCCTAGAGTTTGATGTCCATATCGTGTAGTTGTTGCTCGTGACGGTGTACCCTAGCAGCCAAGACAGGTACAGTGAAGTGAGCAAGTTCTAGAGTATAGGGAGAGACGTCCATGTTGGAAAGTCCTCCGTTCGATGTAGGGAGTTAGATTACTTCCTCATCCCTCCAGGTGTTAAGTCGGTTTGATAACCATCACCACTGGCTAGTTGTTGTTTGCCTTTGGGGCTGGTTATCGAGTTGGTTTTGAGTTGAATATGGGCTAGCTCGAGGCGACCTAGTGTTCTCCTAGGTACCCTTGATTTTTGTGATCCGTACGGATGAGAGCGAGACAAATTGGGTGGCGTGTTTGCCATTTCTGAGACAAAGCGTTAGAAAGAATGAGGCTTATATTCGTATATAATATAGCCTAAGGTTTATAAAGAGGTCTATCTATGTATATATATGTATATCACATAATAGCCTATTAAGTGTCTAGCACAGGCATGTTTGAGTCCAGGTTCTCTCGAGGTCAAAGTCAACTAGTGTATCCCTGTTCAACATAGCCGTTTCAACTCTTACATCATCTTCATTTAATTGTACATAGTTGATCAGGCTATGTTAAATTAAACTCGTATGATGTAATCCCTGAATGAACATGCCTAATAAGGAAATACTGTATAACGGTCATAGTCTAGGCCCACTAAATGCAACCTAGTTCACTATAATTTTAGGCTCTGATACCAATCTGTAACACCCCCAAATTTACTGTTTGGCGGAAGCATACTTTGGGGTGCTATCAATCAATATTCAAAACACACAAGGTATATAATGAATGACTCTACATGCGTCGTTTTTACAAATACATTGATAATATAAAGTTTTACAATGTATAATATTTACAAAAGCCTAATAATTACAATGTTTAGAGATTATGCAACATAACTAGGTTACAAAATGTAGTAATGAAAAATAATCTCCTCATGTGCATGCTGACTCGAGCTATGGGCTTCCTGAATGAACAGGTCTATTGTTGTTGGGTACCTGAGAACACATGCTAAAAGGGTTAGCTAACGCTGGTGAGCTCACAGGTTTGAATAATAAATAAGTAAGTGTGAACCACAAGATTTAATAATAATTGTTTGAAATGAATCAAATGATGTATATGTCTGCCATGAGGTCATAGTCTGCGCTTAACGTGGGTGTCAGGATCACAATAAAGTGCCTGATCGTGGGTGCCTCCTGGCGAGTGTCTAATCCACACTCGTATAAACAAAAGTTAATGCGTCCGTTTAACCAGTCAGTGCTTGCTGAACAGGACGAGGATGGTCAGTCCTATATGGTACCATACACTAACATTTTCGCTACATAAAGTATTACTAGAACTATGATCGTAGAGGACTTAAAAGTGATTAGAAAACAACTCATGCAGAATATAGCGATTTTTGTACTCGTGTTCACATGTAAAACAAGGTAAAACATGTATTACCACCCCTGGGTTTTAAAACGGTAAAATGAGGGGCTATGAGACTCACCTGAGTCTGGAGATTTACAATGAAACAATATGATGGAATAATGTGTGGTGTCCGAAGACTGTAACCTGCCGGGCGTTTACAACGCGCAAGGTTAATTATAATAAGTAGGTATCTATAAAGACTACCTTCGTAGTTGTTCGTCCAATTAGAATGTCCAAATGACTATGATTTGGTTGTTTAACTTGTACAAGTTACTACAAATTGGTTGATTTGCTTATGTTTTGAAAACGTGTACGGCCCGTTGGCGATCGGTTATAATAATAATTTCATTATTAATATTATGATTTTGAAGTGTTTGTGTTCAAAAATGTATCCCAATGTATTTTAAAAGTTGTATCGTATAAGTTTTTGAAGTTATACAAGTTTGACACTTAGTATAAAAATAGTTTGTAAACATTCTGTTTTTAACGTCACTTATAGTGACACTTAGGTTTATGCGACACTCAGGAAGTGCCGCATCTAATGGGAAATTCTTAGTTATTAACGTCACTTAGGGAAGTGTCGGGTACAAGTGTCGGTATTTGTAGCACCCCCAAACTTATAATGCAACGGAAGTCAACACGGGGTGCTACTAATCCAATATCATAACACATAATCACAAGCAAACGACCTCTAAATGAGACGTTTGTAGAAAATAGTTACATTTCATAGTAAATCATTTGAAAATATATTGTTTTCGATACAAAAGTTGTAATTTCCTAGAGTCCGCGCGTAAGGCGGGAGATTCTATTACATAAACATAATATACAAAAGATAATGCTAAGAATCTCCGTTAATGCAGTTATGTTGAAATCATGCGATTCTAGATATGTCCGGGAGTAATCTTACTCCGTATGCGTACCTGAGAATACATGCTAAAAAGGTCAACACGAATGTTGGTGAATCTCACAGGTTTGTAAGTAATATCAGTTTTGAACAGAAGTTTTTATCAGTGGTGCCCGCAGGCGTAAATCAAGAATTTGCAATCTTGCAATTGTATGTAAGTTTATACCGTTGCCATGAGGCTCCTAATCGAAGCTTAACTCGTAAGTAATAAGTTGCCCCCGCGACATGCTCAAAACTGAGCAAGCGTAAGTAACGAATAATAGTCGCCCGTTTATACAGAACGGTTCGTGGTAGCGCTACTACCTCGGACGGGGAGGGTCATTTCCCTAATGGATCCATTAACTAGTGTTCGCGCTTAAGTCCTTAACTAATGATGTATGATGGAGGGACTTCAGTAAATGGTAAGTAACTCATGCAATCCCGTATAGTAAAATGAGTAGTTCGGTACTTGTGTTCAAGAAAAGTAAGCAATGTATCTCACTCCGTAAGTAAAACAGTAAAAGTGGGGCTATAAGACTCACCTGAGTCTAGCAAGTATGTTTGGGAAACCAAACAAGTAGAGCGGATGTAAGTCCGTAAGGGTGTCGGATGTAATCTCGTATGTTGGTTCTCCGAACCCTGCAACCTTCTGGCGTCTGAAACGCACAAGGTTGTAAGTAAACAACTAAATAAGTTGGTGTCTTAAAAGATCACCCATGCTAGTTGTCCACTCAACTAGGAAATGTCCAAGTGTTTGTTTAGTAATCCGTTTGTAATTAGAAAACAAATATGACCTGTTGGTGACGGTTTGTAATAATAATCCAAAGTGTTATTAATATGATAAAACCAAAGTTTACATCAAAAATATTGTTTACATTAGCTCAGTTCCTTGAAATTGAGAGATTTACATTACATAATTAATCTATACAAAATATAATAATGTAATTAAATTTCTGATTTGTTTGAATGCAGACTCGAGCTAATGATTCCTGATTGTGCAACCAACCTACTGCTGAGTACCTGTGATACATGATAAATTGGGTCAGCGAAATGCTGGTGAGCTCACAGGTTTGTATGTCAACACATATTTGTATGAACCACAAGATTTTAATTGAATTTAAAATGCAATTAAGCAAAATAAAAGTTATACAACCATGAGCACATAGTCTGAGCTTAACTTGAGCGTTAGGTCCAATTAAGGAAACCTAACTGAGTTGCCTCCTACGAGTGCCTAATCTACACTCGTCTTCCCAAATGCTAATACGTCCGTTTGACCAGTCAGTGCGTGCTAACCCGGATGAGGATTGTCAATCCTATATGTGACACCCATCAAATTAGGACTAGTAATTAGTGCCTAATCAATTGTTAATACATGTAATTAGTTTTGTATTAAGCTAATTTATGTATCGAAATATATATTGAGGAATACATACAATTATGCGATTTGATTAAATCGCATAAGTTTCAAATCGAATGCAATTCGGTTCAATTAAATACGGACGTTGGTGAACATTTTCAATAAATAATGTAACATTATTTAAAGACACTATTATATCACAAATATTATTTTAATAATAATACATAACTATTTCGTATCGTACAAACAAGGTCAACACGATAAAATGTTAAACGCGCGAACAACCGAAATAAAGTTAAAGTTACAATTTATAACCCAATTATTAAGTATTTGATGAAATACTTCAAATATAATTTTGAATAAATATCCGTATTTTAGAACTTATAATTAAACATATAAAACAATTATTTAATGTTCAAACGACCGGGAAAACGAACACCGCATGGAGCGCGATTGCAGGGAATTAAAAATTTGAGCCAACCACACTTGGGTGGGGCCCAGGTGGGCCGGCCCCCATACCCCCCCCCCCTATTTCCCTTTTCTTCTCATTCTTCATCTTTCTCTTCTCCCTTTTCTCCCTCCTTTTCTCTCAAACATCTCCACCACCATCATAAACCATCACCTTAATTTTCAAAATAACACCACAAAACAACCCCAATCTCGAAGCTCCTTTGAAGAAAAAGATCCACCGCGTCACGATCTACACTTCTACCTTTTCGGAATCTTGATTCGCCACTTTGTAAGTTTCCGAAAAAAACCAGAAACCTTTCGATTTCAAGTGTTTTTAAGTTCTAGTTGTTTCTTTAAGCTTAAAATGTCCAAATATGGAGTGGGTAAAAGTCTCAGGTCAAACGGAGGCCGGAAAACACCTTTTCGGCTCATTTTCCGGCCAACAGCGCGTTATGTCGCAGAGGCACCAGGCAACCTGCGACATAAGCCTTTATGTCGCTAAATCAGACCTTATGTCGCATAGAGCGACATAAGCCACTATGTCGCACTAATCACGGATGTCACATATAGCGACACAAATAGTTATGTCGAAGAAACTACAGACGTCACATATAGTGACACAACGCCCTACGTCGCTTAAATTGCGGATGTCGCCCTTAGCGACACAAGCCCTTATGTCGTAGATATGATCTGCGACACAACAGACTATGTCTCACTTAGCGACACAAAGCCGTATGTCGCACGCTATGTCGCATGAAACAGAACCAAGAAAACACAAATTTTACTAAGTGTCGAGACCTAAAATTTTATCACTCGATTTCACCCAAATTCAAGTCCAGATGCGTTTTTCACCCAGCCAGGGGCTCTGCCCCTTGGACCCCGCCAGGGGCTGCCGCCCCTTGGACCCCGCTACCAGGGGCGCTGCCCCCGGACCCCCGTCAACCAGGAACTTGTAAATACTTTTTACACCAAGTGTCAAACTTATACAACCTCAAACTCTTATACAATATGACTCCTAAAACATTGTAAGACATGTTTTTCAAGTATAACACTTAGAAATCAATATGATAACATCAAGATTGATATTACAAACAATCACCAATGTGCCGTACACACTTTCAAACACTTAGACCACCAACCAAATTGTAATCATTTGGACATTCTAGTTGGACAAACAACTACAAGGTAGTCTTATTAGATGCCATCACATGTTTATAACCATTGCGTGTCGTGGACACCCTCAGGTTACAAGTCTTCAGACATCATTACTCGGCTAATCAACTCAAGTTTATTTAGATAAACACTTCAAGACTCAGGTGAGTCTCATGGCCCCTATTTTACTGCTTTTCAATCAGGGGTGTGATTACATTGCTCATTTTATTTTACAATATGAACGCAAGTACAATACAAATCAAATACTACATGAGTTGTTTTTACTAATCATTTCAAATCCCTCCACAACATAGTTTTGTAATACATCTGTAGCGTGAATGTTAGTATATGATATCATATAGGATTGACAATCCTCGTCCGGGTTAGCACGCACTAACTGGTCAAACGGACGTATTAGCATTTAGGAAGACGAGTGTAGAATAGGCACTCGTAGGAGGCAACTCAGTTGGGTTTCCTTAATTGGACCTGACACCCATGTTAAGCTCAGACTTTGTGCTCATGACTGTATAACTTTTATTTTGCTCAATTGCATTTTAAATTCAATTATAAATCTTGCGGTTCATACAAATATGTGTTGACATACAAACCTGTGAGCTCACTAGCGTTTCGCTGACCAATTTTAGCATGTATCACAGGTGACTAGCAGTAGGTTGGACTGCTCAATCAAGATCCATTAGCTCGAGTCAGCATGCAAACAATCAGAGATTTAGCTGCATTATTATATTTTGTATAGATTAATTATGTACTTAAATCTCTCAATTTCAAACCGAGCTAATGTAAACAATATTTTGATGTAAACTTTGGTTTTATTAATATCAATGTAAAATGATGCAAAGAACAAATGAGCATCGCCTGAAGCAATGGGATGTTGGTCCTTCGACTGACTTAAACCTGATTCGGTGCTCTTTTTGTAATACTCAATCTGATTCGCATGCTCATTTGTTCTTTGAGTGCAGATTTTCTTCTCAGGTTTGGTTCCAAGTATTGGGATTTGCGGGGTTTAATCTTCAATCAGTCCGTATGGGGGACTGTATCTCTTGGATTAAACCTATTGCTTCTCGGAAGACTGTTCGGAGTGTCATTTTCAAACTTCTTCTTGGTGCTTCTACGTATTTTCTTTGGCAGGAGCGGAATTTGAGGTTATTTCAGAAGCAACATCGTTCAACGGATCAGGTGGTGGCTGTTATTTTGGAGACGGTTAGACTTAAGGTTTACTCCTTTAAGTTTAAGCCTTCTACTGAAGTCAAGAAGGCTATGGAGATTTGGAAGACTCCAAGTTTTCTAGTTAGAGAGTGCTGATTTTTTAGTCTCTTTTATTATGGTGCGATTGTTATGGTTAATTGCTTGGTGTCCTAGTTGGTTAAGGTTCGTGTCTGTTTGTGGTTGTTTATTGGTTGTCATATTCTCGGCCTGTCGAGTATATGTGCTTAGTCTATTTTTGGACTAAGTTTTGATGTACTTGTAACGATATTATTCTTTTACAAAATTTACCAGGGTATATCCCTTTACCCAAAAAAAAATGTAAAGCGATGCATATAGTGGTCGTTCATTATATCTTATGTGCTGTGTATATTGATTAGTCGCACCCCGACCCGATTCGCTTCCGCAACCCAAATTTGGGGGTGCGACACTATATGATATCATATACTAACATTCACGCTAAAGATGTATTACCAAACTATGTTGTGGAGGGCTTTGAAATGATTAGTGAAAACAACTCATGTAGTATTTGATTTGTATTGTACTTGCGTTCATATTGTAAAACAAAATGAGCAATGTAATCACACCCTTGATGAAAAACTGTAAAATAGGGGCTATGAGACTCACCTGAGCCTTGAGAAGTTTAACTTAATAAACTTGTTTGATTAGCCGTGAATTGATGTCCGAAGACTTGTAACCTGAGGGTGTCCAAGACACGCGATGGTTATAAACATGAGTAGGCATCTCGAAAGACTACCTTTGTAGTTGTTCGTCCAAATTACTACGATTTGGTTGATTGAATTGTCCCAAATTACTACGATTTGGTTGTTTAACTTGTCCAAGTTACTATGACTTGGTTGATTTGATTATCCAAACTACTACGATTTGGTTGTTTAACTTGTCCAAGTTACTATGACTTGGTTGATTTGATTGTGTTTTGAAAACGCTAAAGATGGGTTGGTGATTGGTTGTAATAATAATCTCAATATTATTATTATTACTTCGAGTGTTCATGTTCATAAACGTATTCCGATGTGTTTAAAAAAGTCGTATCATATAAGTGTTTGAAATTACATAAGTTTGACACTTAGTAAAAATCCTCGTTTTCAAGTTTATGATTTATGCGACATAGTATGCGACATACGACTTTGTGTCGCTAAGTGTGGCATAGTCTGTTGTGTTGCAGATCATGACTGCAACGTAAAGGCTTGTGTCGCTAAGTGTGACGTCCGTAATTTAATGTGACATAAGGCGTTGTGTCGCTATGTGCGACGGGAATAAGTTTTGCGACATAGTGTTTTGTGTCGCTATATGCGACGTCCGTAATTTCTGCGACATAACCATTTGTGTCGCTATATGCGACATCCATGATTAGTGCGACATAGAGGCTTATGTCGCTATATGCGACATAAGACCTGATTTGGCGACATAAGAGCTTATGTCGCAGGTGGCCTGGAGCCTCTGCGACATAACGAGCTGTTGGCCGGAAAATGAGCCGAAAAGGTGTTTTCCGACCTTTGTTTGACTTGAAACTATTACCCAACCCATATTTGGACATTATAAGATTAAATAACCCATAAACAAGTAAAAATAAGTAAAATCGGAGAGTTTCGAGTTTTGTCGGAAAACTTACAACTTAACGCCGGAGAAATCCGGAAAGATGGAAATGTAGATCGTGTCACGGTGATTCTTTTCTTCCAAACGAGTGTGAGGATTCGAGATCGTTTTATGTTGTTATTTTATGATTTAAGGAGGTTGTGGTGGTCTGGTGGTTTGAGAGAAAAAGAAGAAGAAAGAGAGAGGTGAAAGTGAGGTGAAGGAAGGGGAGGGGGGGGGGGGGGGGTGAGGGAGGTTAGCAGATTTTTGGGGAAAGAGGGGAGGGAATCTCCTAGATTTTAATCCCCCGCGTTTGCGCTTCGTGCGGTGTTCGTTTCCTCAATCGTTTATTCGTACAAATAATCATAAAAAAATACGAATATTTGTTAAGGTTTTTGTTGAAGTATTTCATCAAATACTTTTACTTGAGTAATAAAATATAACTTATTCTTATTTCGATTGTTCGGGCGTTTATTATTTTAATCGCGTAAATATTGTTTGTACGTTACGAATTTGAGTTGAAATATTATCTAAATAATATTTTGGATAAAATAGAGTTATTAAATAATGTCATATTATTTAATAAAATTGTTCACCAACGTCCGTATTAATTGAATCGAATTGCATTCGATTTGAAACTTGTACGATTTAATCAAATCGCATACTTGTATATATTCAACAATATATATATATATATATATTGATACATTAATTAGCCTAACACAGAACTAATTACATGTATTACACTTGATTAGGTACTAATTACAAGTCCTAATTTGGCGGGTGTCACATTCTCCCCCTGTTAGGAGAATTTCGTCCCGAAATTTAACTTAAAGTCGTGTTTGAAGTAGCATCAGCAAATAACTGAGGATACTTGAGCCGCATTTGGTCCTCCCGTTCCCAAGTGAATTTTGACCCACACCGCGAATTCCACCGGAATACGACTTTGTTTGAGTTGTTTAACCTCACAATCCATGATTTCGGCGGGTTCTTCAACAAAATGAAGCTAGTCGTCCACTCGGATTTCATCTAGTGGAATGATAAATGTCTCATCGGACAGACACTTTTTCAAATTTGAAATGTGAAAAGTGGGATGCACGCTGTTGAGTTCGGGAGGCACCTGCAATCGATATGCCACTGAACCAATCCTCTCGAGGATCTCGAATGGTCCAATGTATCTGGGATTTAACTTCCCGCGTTTACCGAATCGGATAACACCTTTCCAAGGTGAAACCTTGAGTAGCACTCGATCCCCAACCTGGAATTCGAGTGGTTTGCGTCTCACGTCAGCATAACTTTTCTGATGATCACGTGTGGCTTTGAGTTTGTTTTGGATCTGGAAGATCTTTTCAGTAGTTTCGTGAATGATCTCAGGACCAGTGAGTTGACTGTTTCCCACTTTGGTCCAACAAATCGGTGAACGACACTTACGACCGTAGAGTGCCTCGAAAGGTGCAGCCTTAATGCTGGTGTGATAACGTTGTCTCATGTTGAGATCCTTCTGATCGAATATGTGTTGGAGACTTTTGTGATCGGTAAAGATTGTGCACTTAGTGCCATAGAGGTAATGTCTCCAGATTTTGAGGGCAAAGACGACAGCTCCTAGCTCGAGATCGTGGGTGGTGTAGTTCTTTTCGTGAATTTTGAGCTGTCGTGAAGCGTAAGCAATGACTTTGTCTCGTTGCATCAGCACGCAACCAAGACCTTGGTGAGAAGCATCGCAGTATACCACGAAGTCATCGATGCCTTCGGGTAAGGATAGAATAGGAGCACTGCAAAGCTTTTATTTCAGAAGTTGAAATGCTGACTCTAGTTTATCAGTCCAATCGAACTCTTTACCTTTCTGAGTCAGTGTCGTGAGTGGTTGGGCTATTTTCGAAAATTTTTCGATGAACCGACGATAATACCCCGCCAATCCCAAGAATTGGCGTACCTCGGTCGGAGTGGTTGGCGACGGCCAGTCTTTGATAGCTTCAATTTTTGATGGATCGACATGGATTCCTTGACTATCGATAACATGTCCAAGGAATTGAACGGTTTGCATCCAGAACTCACACTTAGAAAATTTAGCATATAGCTCTTCATGTCTAAGTAGCTCTAGGATGGTTTTGAGATGTTGTGCGTGTTCTTGTTCGTTTCGTGAGTTTATGAGAATGTCATCAATGAAGACAATGACAAACTTGTCGAGATATGGCTTGCACACCCGATTCATGAGATCCATGAATACGGCTGGTGCGTTGGTTAGACCGAATGGCATTACCTGAAATTCGTAATGCCCATATCGGATTCTGAAAGCAGTTTCGGAATATCGGAGACGCGAACACGTAGTTGGTGATAACCTGACCGGAGATCGATCTTTGAATAAAAACTCGACCCTTGTAGTTGGTCAAACAGGGCATCAATACAAGGAAGTGGATACCGGTTCTTGACAGTTAGCTTGTTCAACTCTCGATAGTTGATACACATTCGGAAAGAACCGTCTTTCTTTTTGACAAATAGGACCGGAGCTCCCCAAGGTGAAGAACTCGGCCTAATGAATCCTCTTTCGAGGAGTTCCTGTAATTGATTGGATAACTCCTGAAGTTCAGATGAGGCTAAGCGGTATGGTGCTCGGGCCACAGGTGCGGCACCTGGCAGGAGGTCGATTGAGAACTCAACCTGTCTTGATGGTGGTAGACCAGGTAGTTCTTAAGGAAAGACTTGTGGAAAGTCTCAAACGATGGGCACATCCTCAAGTCGCTTCTCCTCTGACTTTTTCTCCATGATATGCGCGAGGATTGTTGGATAACCCTTTCTCAGAAATTTTTGGGTTTTCAAACAGGATATGATGTTGAGTCTCGTCCCACCGGTCTTCCCTTGTATGACCAAGGTTCTACCGACGGCGAGGGGAATACGAACGAGTTACTCGTAATAAATGATTTTAGCGCGGTGTTTGGACAACCAGTCCATACCAATGATGATGTCGAAACTTCCAATTTCAACAGGCATAAGATCGATTGAAAAGATTTCATTGGCTAGGTTTAAAGTGCAATTAGGTATCACACTATCGGTTTCTATGAGTTTACCGTTTGCTAGTTCTACAGTGTACTTAACATCTAAAGCAACAGGGGTGATGTCAAGTAGTGGATAAAATTCATCAGAGATAAAGCTTCTATCGGCACTAGTATCAAATAGTATATAAGCAAATAAGTTGTTGAGGAGGAACATACCCGTGACCACATTTGGGTCCTGACGGGCATCCCCGGAGTTAAGTACGAACGTTCTTCCCCTTGCGTTGTTGTTGTTGTTGTTGTTATTCTTGTTCTTGTTTTTAGGAAATTCGTTTCTGAAGTGTCCCGTTTCCCCACACCCAAAACAGGATTTGGGTTGGTTGGCATTGTTGTGAGAGGTGTTGTTGTTGGATTTGAGGGCTCGGCAATCTTTGGTCAAGTGCCCGTACCTCCCGCAGTTGTTGCAGAGAGTACTACATGGACCATCGTGATGGTAGTTACACTTCGAGCAGTATGGCCTGTCCCCAGTGTATCCACGCTTGGGTTCAGAATTTGCGTTGTAAACTTGGATGGCATTGGATTTCTTGTTCTGGTTGTTGTGGTGTTCAGACGATTTGCGTTTGTTGTTGTTGTTGGAGGAGGAGGAGGATGTGTTGGATGTCTCACGGCTGACAACCATGGCCATGAGTTCATGAGCTAATTGGATTGCACTGTCAACAGTGGTTGGTTTAGATGTGGCGACGTTCCCCTGGATATTCTCCGGAAGGCCGCGAATGTATCTTTTGATGCATTTTTCCTCCGGATCAACCAAACCCGGGCATAACAAAACAAATTGCTGGAATTTGGTGGTATATCCAGCAATGTCAGTTCCCTACACTGTCAAGTGCCAGAATTCTTCCTCTAGATGGTGCAGCTCTTCTTCAGGACATTATTTTCCCCTAAGCTTTTTCTTCAGTTCAGCCCAAGGAAGCCGGTTTGCTATCTCAATGCCCAGAGAGTTTGCGTGGGTGTTCACCACGTAAATGCACCTTCCTGAAAGGTGTAGGCAGCAAACTTGACTTTGTTATCCTCTGTACAGTTACAGAGGTTGAAGACGGATTCCATACGTTCAATCCACCTGATTAGACCAATAGCACCTTTCGTGCCTTTGAAGTAGAGCGGTTTGCAGCTAAGAAAATCCTAATATGAGCAAGGTTTGATAACAGGGGTATTGACTGGGGTTTCATCATTGCTTCGTGAGTTTCGAGGTGAATCCCGAGCAGCCAAAGCATCGGCTACTGCTCGAGATATGACAGCAGCAAGTTCGGCATCACTGTAACTTTTCCTCTTTCGCGGCATCATTCTTCAAGTGAGAAACAAGAGGCACATGAGAAGTTGTACCAGAATGATAATTCGATAGATGTACATATATTAAAACGGTAATATACAACATCACAAGGTGAAAATTAACAATGTAAGATAGCTGAAAGAAATTGTCGATTGAAATTACGATGTTAAACAATTACAGACAATTTAGAGTGACGTGTCCCAAAGTTACAGGATTAGATTTTTAACAACAGGTGCCAGGAATTGTTACATTCCGTCGAATTACATAGGTCCTACGAAAGCATGATAAAGTACAGATTTAGCCTAAGCTAATCCTGACGTAGATTGAGTTGTGGTAGTAGTGCAGTGAGAAGGTCCACAGATTCTGCGAGTCTGCTAACCATTCGGAGGGCGTCCTCGGTTTCCCTTAGACGTGTCTCGCACTGATTTAGACTTGATTGTAGGACGGAAATTTCGTTTCGGGTACCAATCACTTGGTTGTGGACAACCTCCATAGTTTCGATGGTTTCACCTAGACGGTTGTCAAGGGTGTCCATGTGGTTGACGGTTGATATCGCGTAAAAAGGCACGTTATTACTACAGATATCTCTCTCATTCTGGGACGATTCTTGGCATTTGAACTCAAATAACACTCAAATCAATGAGAATCTGCCAAGGAGGTCAAAACAAGGTTGTACGATAAAAATCAAGCAAAACGGATGAAAAACGAAGATTCCACGCTCGTTTGAAGATTCAAGGCATCAAAACAAGATTTAAAGACAAAATGCCCATCATCAACATCCATCTTATCCAAGATGTTCGTTTTCAAAATACGAGTCTAATAGAAGAAGAATAAAAAAACGGATAAAGAATGAAGATTCTACGCCCGCCGGAAGATTCAAATGATTCGTACGCAATATCTAGAGATAGGAAGCTAAATTTTGGGATTACTTTTTATCAAAGTCTTCATTTTTGAAAAACGAATCCAACAAAAAAAGAATCGTTGAAAACGGACGCATAACAAAGAAAACACGCGCGAGTTAAGAAACGAAGCAAAAAAGGCGAACCGGGGCGGGTGGCAGCCAGCCGCCGCCGGCCACCATGGTGGCGGCATTGGCCAACCTCCCCCATCTTGTTTTCGCTTTTTGGTCCTTTCGTGTATCCGGTGCCACACCTTTACGCGATTGTACGTACCCGGTGCCACACCTTTGCGCGATTGTACGTACCCGGTGCACCATCTTTTCCTCCTTTTGCTAAAGTGCTCCTCAAGATGCTAACATGAGCCGGATTTCTCCTATAAATAGGAGGCATGAGGCTCCATTTCAACACACACCTTAGAAACACCTTCAAAACACTATATGCATTAGTGATATTACTTTCTTACTTTATCATTCTATTTTCTTACTTCAAAATTAGTATTAGACTAGTTAGGAAGCTTGTTTAGAGTAGAACAAAAGCAAGGAAAATCTTGAAATCTTGGGTGTACGCTTGGAATTACGCTTATTAATTCAAGTCTATTCCTTCTCGCATTCTAATCCGGGTTCTTTCTTTCCTATTCTATCTTAATTAAATATGTATGCTTTAATTATGTTAGAATTAGTTCGTGTCATGATTAGCGAGTAGATTACTATTGTATTTGTTGTGATGTGGTTAGCATATATATATATGGGATGACTTTAAATACGTCGAGAAATAATATGACGGCCCCTATTCGACTGTTTACTTGGTATATAGTGCTAGAAATGCTTTTAAGCAAAGTACATACGTATGGAAGCCGGTAAACGACCGAAAGTAGTTGTATTATTGATCGACGTTATAAAAATGGAAACTTTATGAACGGACTTATTGTGTGATCTTAAACCTAAAACTTACATTCGCCTTTCGATTAACAAACGTGATTGTAACCTTGTAAAGAGGAGTCGCAAACCTTAATACTTGGTCAATAATTCTCTGCGTCAAAACTATGGTTTATTCGTAACGTCATGCAAGCATCATAAAAAGCAATGTGATTATGTGGAATTATCATGAGTATAGTACACTTCCAATCACAATGTAATTATCATGTAAACATTACAAAGCAATTAAATTCACAACGGAAACATCGGTTAACGATTAAATACATTGTGAATTATCATAGCATTTTCTAACATGGTCTGGGTTTAACTCTTTGCAAAAAGTCATCAGCATTTTAATTAGATTAGTTTAAATTAGATTAGAGTAGTTAGGCTATAGGCTAAATAACCATTTACAAAAACCTAGGGATTTGTTAATTATATCAAGAAAGGCAAGTTTAAAATCCAACCTAAAACTCTTCCCCAACCGGTAAAACCTTAAAGAAAGATACGCAAGAAACCTAAACGTCTTCCCTCGCTTATCACTCTTAAGTTTTACTAGCAGGAATTAGTACATAATTCCGAACATAAACCCTAAGTTAGTTATTTACAAGACTCATAATCTTTATGGTATTAAGAACGGTTAGACGTATTATGGACTTGCTACTCTATTCCTTCACCCACGAGCAAATGCGTTCAATAATATGGGCCACTGACTCCCTCACATGAGAGTGTGGAGAGTTGAGCATCATCTGTCTGATCAGAATCATGACACCTTAGTTCCTCGTGACATATTAGTTGATAACCAACTAATAGGGAATCTATTGGTTATACCATAAGTTATTGAATCTTGCAAACAATTCTAATTTAGTTGATCATTTTGCCCATGAAAGTCATCATCCCATATTATTAGCTAATGAACTCACAACAAATACTACTTTCCATTATCTGATTTATTATTACATTTTATTCGCTTTATTTACTTTACTTAGTTAACTGAACCAAACCCCCAACGCACTCTTTTAAAAACCTGTACTAGAAAGTAACGATTGATTGGATCACCTCCGTTTCAATTCAGTTTCTCTTTAAGAACGACTCTAGGTCATACTTACCATCTACTAGCCCTTGGTTCAGTATTAGTAAGTCATACTTAGACCCCAACAAATATAAATTTAAAACACCCACCGATTGGCGTTGTGATCATTCGTGCTTGCGACGGTCGGACACCCATCAATGGTATTTTCGTGATCTTCGGAGACTTGATTGATACGTTCGAGTGATGTGAGTCTCCAGTTTTTGTTGGTTTCTTGGAGTTCGATATCCGTTGTATCAAGTCGTTGCTCGTGTCGGTGTAGTCTAGTGGCTAAGTCCGATAAAGTGAAATGAGTGGGGTATGGGTCAGCTCGAGGCAACCTGGTGTTCCTCTTAGCCACTCTTGGGTTTCGTGATCCATACGAAATGAGTGAGGTTCGCGCGTTTATTATTTTAATCGTGTAAATGTTATTTGTACGATACGAATTTGAGTTGAAATATTATCTAAATAATATTTTGGATAAAATAGAGTTATTAAATAATGTCATATTAGTTAATAAAATTGTTCACCAACATCCGTATTAATTGAATCGAATTGCATTCGATTTGAAACTTGTACGATTTAATCAAATCGCATACTTGTATATATTCAACAATATATATACTGATACATTAATTAGCCTAACACAGAACTAATTACATGTATTACACTTGATTAGGTAATAATTACAAGTCCTAACTTGGCGGGTATCACAGCAGAGCCCCTAGCGGGGTCCAAGGGGCGGCAGCCCCTGGAAAATTTTTATTTCTACTACATTGCTTTGGTAAAAATTGCATCTCGAATTTAAAATCGGGAAAATTGACCTAGTCTGGCTGCGGCTGCGGCTGCAAAGGTGTTACGCACTGAGTTCGCGGTGCGAGCTGAGTTCGGCTCGCAAGATAGTAGGCGGCGAACCGAGTTGGGTTCGCAACACAAGGTTCGGCTCGCAAGTCAACTCGCAAGTCAACTCGCAGGTCGACTCGCAAGTCAACTCGCGAGTGGCTTCGGTTCGCAGTTTCGTTTCGTTGTTTGGGTTCGTGAGTCGAGATCTCGGTTCGCCTCGCAGGACGAAATGGGATCTGGGATCTCAACTCGCAGGACGAGCTGTTCGTATCTCAGGTTTTAAAAACGCATTTTGAGTCAGTTTTTGGGCAAATCTTCGTTGAGTAAACGTTCTATCATGTAAATAAAAGCTTTACAAGTAATTTAAAAGAGTTTTAAAGCTTCTTACCAATAAGATGAAAATCGAAGAAGATGAAGATGATGATGATGATGATGATCCTTTTGCTTGTGTCTTGATGATGATGAACGATTTTGGTGATGATGTTCTTGTTATCTCAGTTTTTAGAGAGAGAGAGATATAGAGGTTTGGTAGAGAGAGAGAGAGATGAGAGAAAGTAGGTGTTGGTGTGTGTGTGTAAATGGAAGGAAATGAGAAAGGAAAGAAGTAAAAGGGGAATGAGTCGGTGGGTCGGGTCCGCAGGTCTGGGCCGACCCACTTGCAGGTCTCGGGCTCGTTTACTTGTTCCTCAATTATGTTACGTTTATCCAAAATATTTTTAACTGAAGTATTTTATCGAAATACTTAATAATGGGTTATAAAAATATGATTTGGTTTATTTTCTTTTGTTGGACGTGTTTCGTGTGCTTTCGTCGTGTTCGGGGCATTTTAACCGATACGAAGTACGTGTAATATATTTCTCACAATATATTAATGTAAATATTGTTTGTTTGGATAATTT
Organism: Pseudognaphalium luteoalbum; assembly: GCA_963422505.1. Taxonomy (NCBI): domain Eukaryota; kingdom Viridiplantae; phylum Streptophyta; class Magnoliopsida; order Asterales; family Asteraceae; genus Pseudognaphalium; species Pseudognaphalium luteoalbum. The sequence goes on from OY730194.1 coordinate 42,755,597, forward strand.
CACATTTTTTATAAGTTTCATCACAAACGTCCATGTTAAATAAAGTCGGACCTCGTCCGGTTCATAAGTGTACGATTTAAACAAATCGCGTATGCGTGTATGTAATTACACAAAGTATCACGTATATTTAGATTAACACAAAACTAAGTACACGTAATTACAAGTAGTTTAAGCAACAATTACAGTCTTAATTTGGCGGGTGTCACATTCTCCCCTTGTTAAGAGAATTTCTTCCCGAAATGAGCTCAAGTCGTATGTGTAAAGTCTGTGAACAGGTGTGGTTATTTCAGTCTCATTTGGTCTTCCCGTTCCCAAGTAAATTCAAGACCATGTTTAGAATTCCACCTGACCTTTACGATGGGAATATGACTCTGTTTCAGTCGTTTGACCTCGCGGTCCATGATTTCCATAGGTTCCTTGAAAAAATGAAGTTTATCATCGATTTGTATTTCATCGAGAGGTACACCAGTGTCTCATCAGACGGACATTTCTTCAAGTTAGAAATGTGAAAGGTAGGATGCACGCTACTAAGTTCGGTAGGTAGCTGCAGTCGATATGCCACTGGACCAATTCTCTCGAGAATTTCAAATGGTCCAATGTACCTAGGGTTCAATTTTCCTCGTTTTCCGAATTGAATGACACCTTTCCACGGTGCCACCTTAAGAAGTACCTTGTCCCCAACCTGGAACTCAAGTTGTTTGCATCTCACATCAGCGTAACTTTTCTGATGATCACGTGCGGCTTTCATCCGGTTTAGGATACCAACGATCTTCTCGGTGGTTTCATGAATGATTTTTGGACCAGTGAGTTGGGTATCTCCTACCTCAGTCCAACAGATAGGTGATCGGCACTTACGTCCATAGAGTGCCTCGAAAGGTGCAGCCTTAATGCTGGTATGGTAGCTATTGTTGTATGAGAACTCACACAATGGTAAGTTGTTTACCCAAGAAATACCGAAGTCAACTACACAGGCTCGTAGCATATCCTCCAGTGTTTGTATAGTTCATTCGTTTGGCCATCAGTTTGCGGGTGATAAGCAGTACTCATATCCATACGAGTACCGAGAGATTTTTGTAAGGATTGCAAAAAGTTGGAAGTAAAATGACTGTCCCTATCCGAGATAATCGAGATAGGTACACCGTGTTGTGAAACAATTTCTTTGATGTAGATGCGAGCCAAACGCTCCATCTTGTCAGTTTCCTTGATGGCTAGAAAATGGGCAGATTTCGTGAGACGGTCTACAATCACCCAAATGGTATCGCAACCGCTCGATGTTTTCGGTAGTTTGGAAATAAAGTCCATGGAAATTTTCTCCCATTTCCATTGAGGGATTTCAGGTTGTTGGCAATCCCGAGGGTCTTTGGTGTTCGGCCTTGACCTTGGAACAAGTTAAGCATATACTGACGTACATGGCGATGTGAGCTTTCATGTTAGGCCACCAATACAATCCTTTGACGTCGTGATACATCTTGTTAGAACCAGGATGTATAGAGTATCGAGCTTTGTGAGCTTCAGCCATCACTAAATCTCTCAAGTTTCCGAATTTGGGTAACCATACCCGGTTAGAGAAGTACCGAGTTTCATCAGGTTTGATTTCAAATTGTTTATCCATGCCTCGCAAGGCTTCATTGATGATGGTTTCGGGTTTGAGTGCTTCAAGTTGAGCGGCAAGAACTTGGGTGATGAGATCGTTGTGGATGGTAATACTGAGGGCTCGGACTCGAAGAGGTTTCATTCGTTCTTTTCGGCTTAAGGCATCGACAACTACGTTCGCCTTGCCTGGATGGTATTTGATTTCACAATCGTAGTCATTAACTCGACCCAACGACATTGCCTCATGTTAAGATCCTTCTGATCGAATATGTGTTGGAGGCTTTTGTGATCGGTAAAGATAGTATTTTTCGTACCGTAGAGGTAATGTTTCCAGATTTTCAGTGCGAAGACCACGACACCTAATTCTAGGCCGTGTGTCGTATAGTTTTTCTCATGAACTTTCAGTTGTCGTGAGGCATAGGCAATGACTTTTTCCCGTTGCATTAACACGCAACCAAGTCCTTGGTGTGAGGCATCGCAGTAAACTACAAAGTCATCGGTGCCTTCGGGTAAGGACATGATTGGTGCACTGCAGAGTTTGTGTTTCAGTAGCTGGAAGGCTGACTCTTGTTTGTCGGTCCAATCGAATTTCTTATCTTTCTGAGTCAGTGTCGTTAAAGGAACAACTATTTTTGAAAAGTTCTCAATGAATCGACGGTAATACCCAGCGAGACCTAAGAATTGTCTCACTTCGGTTGGAGTGGTCGGTGACTCCCAGCCCTTGATTGCTTCAATCTTTGCGGGATCAACATGGATTCCCTGGTTGTCAATGACGTGACCAAGGAATTGAACAATTTGAATCCAGAACTCACACTTAGAGAATTTGGCATATAACTCTTTGTATTTGAGAAGTTCCAGAATGGTTTTCAGATGCTGAGCATGTTCCTGCTCATCGCGAGAGTAGATCAGAATGTCATCAATGAACACAATGACAAACTTGTCAAGATATGGTTTGCACACCCGATTCATAAGGTCCATGAATACTGCCGGTGCCTTGGTTAAACCGAATGGCATCACTTGGAATTCGTAATGCCCATAACATGTTCGAAAAGCTATTTTTGGAATATCATTGTCACAAACTCAGAGTTGGTGATAACCTGACCGTAGGTCGATTTTTGAGTAACCACTTGATCCCCGAAGTTGGTCGAATAGGTCATCGATTCTAGTAAGTGAATACCGATTCTTTATGGTTAGCTTATTCAGCTCTCGGTAATCGATACACATGCGGAATGATCCATCTTTCTTTTTCACGAATAAGACCGGAGCTCCCCAAGGCGAGGAACTTGGTCAAATGAATCCTCTATCCAGGAGTTCCTGTAATTGGTTAGACAACTCCTGCATTTTGGAAGGTGTTAAACGATACGGAGCTCGTGCCACGGGTGCAGCTCCTGGCACAAGTTCGATTTGGAATTCGATTTGTCTGGGTGGCGGAAGTCCAGGCAAGTCCTCAGGAAAGACTTCCGGGAAATCCCGCACGAAAGGCACATCCTCAAGTCGCTTCTCCTCTGACTTCTTCCCGGTGACATGTGCGAGGATGGCTTGATAACCCTTTCGTAGGTATTTTCTAGTTTTCATGCACGATACAATATTCAGATTCTGTCTACCGGTCTTCCCTTGTAGGACTAAGGTTCCACCGGAGACGAGAGGTATACGAACGAGTTTGTCATAACAGACGATTTCAGCTCGGTGCTTGGATAACCAATCCATACCGACGATAATGTCAAAGCTGCCGATCTCTACAGGTATCAAATCAATGGAAAAGAGTTCACTCGAGAGGTTTAGTGTACAATCACGTATAATGCTATCAGTCTCAATCAGATTGCCATTAGCTAGCTCTACAATGTACTTAGCATCTAAGACAGTAGGAGTGGTGTCAAGTAAAGGGCTTAATTTCTCAGAAATGAAGCTTCTATCGGCACCGGTATCAAATAATACCGAAGCAGACAGGTTGTTGAGAAGGAACGTACCTGTTACAACATTCGTGTAACACCTGCCAAATTAGGGCTAGTCATTTGGTCCTAATCATTTTGTAATACGTGTAATTAGTGCGATATTAGGCTAATTAATGTACCAATATATATATTGTTGAATATATACAAGTATGCGTTTTGATTAAATCGTACAACTTTCAAATCGAATGCAATTCGATTCAATTAATACAGACGTTGGTGAACAATTTTATTAAATAATATAACATTATTTAGTAACTCTATTTTATCCAAAATATTAATTAGATAATATTTCGACTCAAATTCGTATCGTACAAACAACAATTACGCGATTAAAATAATAAACGCGCAAATAATCGAAACAAGAATAAGTTATATTTTATAACTCAAGTAAAAGTATTTGATGAAATACTTCAACAAAAACAGTTTCATCAAAGGTTACACCCACCAAATTGCTTCATAACCAAACTCCCACATCCGCTCTTTATTGTCATCACCCAACCTATGACCACCTTCGTATGTTTGGGTGTGCTTGTTACCCTAACCTTTCTACCACTCGTAACCATAAACTTGACCATCGTTCTATCCGTTGTCTGTTTCTTGGCTACCCTGCCAACTATCGAGGCTATCGATGTCTCGATCCCACCACCGGTAAGATTCACTTATCTCGCCACGTAACCTTTGATGAAACTGTTTTTCCCTTCGCCAAACCCACCACCTCCACCCCTCATGACTATCGCTTCCTCTCTCCCGATACCAACCTTCCCTCTACTATTGATAACTTTAGTTCTCCATCACCCACCACTTCCCCGTCACCTCCTACCGATCCACCCACATCACTATCGAGGTATATTGTGATGCTTCTCATCAAGGTCTCGGTTGCGTGCTTATGCAACGAGACAAAGTCATCGCCTACGCCTCCCGAAAGCTCAAAATCCATGAAAAGAATTACACCACTCATGACCTTGAACTAGGAGCCGTAGTGTTTGCACTCAAAATCTGGAGACACTACCTCTATGGCACTAAGTGCACGATCTTTACCGACTACAAAAGTCTCCAACACATTCTCAATCAGAAAGATCTCAACATGAGGCAACATTGCTGGGTCGAGTTGCTTACCGATTACGACTGTGAGATCAAATATCACCCTGGCAAGGCCAATGTTGTTGCCGACGCCCTCAGCCGAATGGAACGACCAAAACCACTTCGAGTCCGAGCCTTCAGCATTACAATCCACAACGATCTTATCACTCAAATCCTCACCGCTCAAATCGAAGCCTTGAAACCTGAAAATATCAAAAATGAAGCGTTGAGAAACATGGAGAAACAATTCGAAACCAAACCTAACGGGGTTAAATACTTTGTAAACCGAATCTGGTTACCGTGTTTCAGGAATCTCCGAGACTTAGTAATGGACGAAGCCCGCAAATCCAAATACTGCATACATCCTGGATCCGACAAGATGTATCATGGCATCAAGGGATTATACTGGTGGCTAAACATGAAAGTCGGGATCGCCACCTATGTCAGTAAATACCTCACATGCTCAAAAGTCAAAATCGAACACCAGAAACCTTCCGGCTTACTTCAACAACTGGACATACCCCAATGGAAATGGGAACAAATTACCATGGACTTCATCACCAAGCTCCCAAAGACATCAAGCGGTTGCGATACCATTTGGGTAATCGTTGATCGTCTCACCAAATCTGCCCATTTTCTCGCCATCAAGGAAACCGATAAAATGGAACGCCTCACCCGAATCTACTTGAAAGAAATTCTATCCCGACATGGTGTTCCTATCTTGATTATCTCCGATAGTGATAGTCGTTTCACCTCACACTTTTGGCAATCATTACAGAAATCTTTGGGTACTCGCCTCGATATGAGTACCGCTTATCATCCACAAACCGACAGCCAAAGTGAACGAACCATCCAAACACTAGAAGACATGCTACGAGCCTGCGTAGTTGACTTCGGTGCAAATTGGGAACACCATTTGCCCTTGTGTGAATTCTCATACAACAACAGCTACCACGCCAGTATTGGAGCTGCACCATTCGAGGCACTTTACTTCAACAACCGGACATACCCCAACTCACCGGTCCTAAAATCATTCACGAAACCACTGAGAAAATCGTTGGTATCCAACAATGGCTGAAAGCCGCACGTGATCGTCAGAAAAGTTATGCTGACGTGAGACGCAGACAACTCGAGTTCCAGGTTGGAGACCGAGTACTACTCAAAGTATCACCTTGGAAAGGCATCATCCATTTCGGTAAACACGGGAAACTGAACCCCAGATACATCAGACCTTTTGAAATCCTCGAAAGGGTTGGTCCGGTGGCGTATCGATTACAACTACCTGCTGAACTTAGTAGTGTACATCCTACCTTCCACATTTCTAACTTAAAGAAATGCCTATCCAACGAAACACTCATCATACCCCTCGTGGAAATCCAAATCGACGATACACTTCATTTCGTTGAAACACCATCAGAGATCATGGATCGCGAAATCAAACAACTTAAGCAAAGCCGTATCCCTATCGTCAAAGTCCGGTGGAATTCGCGGCATGGTCCGGAATTCACTTGGGAGCGAGAGGATCAGATGCGACTCAAATATCCACAAATTTTCTCCGACTGCACTCACACGACTACTCAGACTAAAAATTTCAGGACGAAATTCTCCTAACAAGGGGAGAATGTAACACCCGCCAAATTAGGGCCAGTTATTTGGTCTTAATCATTTTGTAATACGTGTAATTAGTGCGATATTAGGCTAATTAATGTATTAATATATATATTGTTGAATATATACAATTATGCGATTTGATTAAATCATACAAGTTTAAAATCGAATGCAATTCGATTCAATTAATACGGACGTTGGTGAACAATTTTTTAAAAAAATATAACATTATTTAGTAACTCTATTTTATACAAAATATTATTTAGATAATATTTCGACTCAAATTCATATCGTACAAACAACAATTACGTGATTAAAATAATAAACGCGCGAACAATCGAAACATGAATAAGTTATATTTTATAAATCAAGTGAAATTATTTAATAAAATACTTCAACAAAAACCTTAATAAATATTCGTATTTTAAAATAATTATTTATACGATTAAACGATCGGGGAAACGAACACCGCACGGAGCGCAAACGCGGGGGATTAAAATTTGGGAGATTCCCTCCCCTAACTCCCCCCCCCCCCCCCCTCCCTTTCCCCCTCATTTCCATTTTCCCTTTTCTCTCTCCACCTTCCTTCCTCTCTTTTTCTCTCAAAATTACCCACTACCATCACCACCTATCACCACCAAAATCCACCATCAAAACTCATCAAATCATCTCGCCCATTTGAAGAAAAAGAACCATGACATCATGATCTACATTTCCACCTTCTCGGATTTCTCCGGCGCAAAGTCGTAAGTTTTTCGACAAAATTCAAAACTCTCCAATTTTACTTATTTTTACTGGTTTATGGGTTATTTAAGCTTATAATGTCGTGGGTAAAAGTTTCAAGTCAAACGGAAACCGGAAAACACCTTTTCGGCTCATTTTCCAGCCAAAGCGCGTTATGTCGCAGAGGCTCCAGGCCACCTGCGACATAAGCTCTTATGTCGCTAAATCAGGTCTTATGTCGCATATAGCGACATAAGCCACTATGTCGTAGTAATCATGGATGTCGCATATAGCGACACAAATGGTTATGTCGCAGAAATTACGGACGTCGCATATAGCGACACAAAACACTATGTCGCAAAACTTATTCCCGTCTCACATAGCGACACAACACCTTATGTCACATTAAATTGCGGATGTCGCACTTAGCGACACAAGCCCTTACGTCGCAGTCATGATCTGTGACACAACAGAATACGTCGCACTTAGCGATACAAAGTCTTATGTCGCACCTAATGTCGTAGATTACAGAACCTAGAAAACTCGGATTTTACTAAGTGTCGAGACCTGAAATTTTATCACATGATTTTACCTAAATTGAGATTTTAGATGCGTTTTTCAACTCGACCCCAGCCAGGGGCTCTTCCCTTTGGACCCCGCCAGGGGTTGCCACCCCTGGGACCCCGCTAACCAGGGGCGCTGCCCCCGGACCCCCGTCACCTAAAGTTTGTGAATACTTTTTAAGTATAACACCCCAAAAATCATAACAATATTAACGAGATTATTATTACAACCAGTCACCAACGGGCCGTACACGTTTTCAAAACTCAAACTTATCAATCAAATTAAATCATTGGACATTACTAGTTGGATGAACAGCTAGCATAGATTATCTTTTAAGATACCTACTTATTTTATTTAAACTTGCACGTTATAAACGCCCGACAGGTTACAGTCTTCGGACACCCCATTTTTACTTCACCACATTTGCTTCATTGCAACTCTTCAGGCTCGGGTGAGTCTCATAGCCCCGACTTTTTTACTGTTTTCACTTCCGGGGTGGTAATACATGCTCTAACTGTTTTACACGTGAACACGAGTACAAAACTCGCTATATTCTGCATGAGCTGTTTTCTAATCACTTTTAAGTACTCTACGATCATAGTTCTGGTAATACTTTATGTAGCGCGAATGTTGGTGTATGGTACCATATAGGACTGACCATCCTCGTCCGGGTCAGTAAGCACTGACTGGTTAAACGGACGCATTAACTTTTGTTCATACGAGTGTGGATTAGACACTCGCCCGGAGGCACCCACGATCGTGCACTTTAATGTGATCCTGACACCCACGTTAAGCGTAGACTATGACCTTATGGCAGACATATACATCATTTGATTCATTTCAAACGGTTATCATTAAATCTTGTGGTTCACACTTACAAAATTATTATGCAAATCTGTGAGCTCACCAGCGTTAGCTGACCTTTTTAGCATGTTTTCTCAGGTACCCAACAGCAGTAGGACCTGTTCACTCAGGATGCCCATAACTCGAGTCAGCATACACATCAGGAGATTATTTTGCATTACTACATTTTGTAACTAAGTTATGCCGATTAATCTCTAAACATTGTAATTATTGGGCTTTTGTAAACTTTTGTACATTGTAAAAATTTATATTATCAATGTATATGTAAAACGACGCATATAGAGTCGTTCATTATATGCCTTGTGTGTTTTTATTATTGATTAGTAGCACCCCAAAGCTTGCTTCCGCTAAACAGTAAATTTGGGGGTGTTACAAATTGGTATCAGAGCCTAAGGTTATAGTGAACTAGGTTGCATTTAGTGGGCCTAGACTATGACCGTTAGGCAGTATTCCTCATTAAGTATGATTAGGTTCAGTGACTACATTGTTTTGGTTTAATTTAACATAGCCTGATCAACTATGTACAATTAAAAGAATGTGATGTGAGATCTGAAAGGAGTCATATTGAACAGGGATACACTAGTTGACTCTGACCACGAGAGAAACCGGGACTTATACTTGTTTATGCTAGACACTTTCTAGGCTATAGTACATTATATGATATGAATATAAGCCTTATTTTTTCTCTAACGCTATGTCTCAGAAATGGCAAACACATCACCCAATTCATCTCGCTCTCATCCGTACGAATCACAAAACTCAAGGGTAGCTAGGAGGAACACTGGGTTGCCTCGAGCTAGCCCATACCATGTTCAAAACCAACTCAATAACCAGTCCCAAAGGCAAACAACAACTAGCCAATGGCGATGGTTATCAAACTGACTTAACACATGGAGGGATGAGGAAAGAATTCAACTCCCCACATGGAACAGAGGACTTTCCAACATGGACGTCTCTCCCTATACTCAAGAACCTGCTCACTTCACTGTACCTATCCTGGCTGCCAGAGTACACCGTCACGAGCAACAACTACGCGATATGGACAACGAACTCCAGGAAACTCGCGAACACTGGAGACTCACAGCAATGGAACGTATCAATAATGTTGCTGAAGACCATGAGAACACTGTTAACAACATGGACGTCCTTTACAACAAAGCGATAGATCTAGTTGTGGAATCCGCACTTTTACGGCACAGAATGGAAGAATGTGAGCAACGCTTGCGGGATACTGAAGAGTACGCCCGTGGACTAGTGCAATGGCTAGTCTTGGCAGAAGACAACGCCCGACAGGCCAGCAGCCTTGCAAACACTGTGGATCGTCTTGTCGCATTAATGGAACAAATTAACCTGCATCAAGATTAGTGTAGCCTTATCTTATAACTTTTCAAGTATCTATGTAAAATCGTTGTAATTCGACCGGATGTAACAATTCCTGGCATCTTTTGTAATCTTTATGTTCTGTATTTTTTGGAACTCATGCCTTGTATCCAACTTAGTAATCTAAATGGATTATGATTATCATATTGTGTTATCATTGTATATTTCACCACATATATAACTGTGATACATCATAATGTCCTTCAAACATCTCACTTGTTCTTTTTCCTGATTCAGCAATATGCCTCCGAGACGATACACATTCAACGATACCGAAATCGCCCAGCTCATCGCCCAGAGTGTGGATCAAGCCATGGCTACCCGAACCACAAACTCTGGTAGCGAAGACACGGCTGCTAACGGGTCACAATGATAAGCATCAAATAGATACTATATTTTATAGTAATTTATCCCTATATTTGTATACATTTTATGCATTTATATGATTTTAGATACTTATTTTTGTTAATATTTGCAGAAATGTATTTTAATTGAAGATTGGAGAAAAAGAACGAAAATAAGACCGAAACTGAAGAAATTAAATCAATTGAAGAAAAGAAGATCTAAACTTTGAAGCGATGAAGACTAAAAAGATAATATTGAAGATTTGGGCCAAGAAAACAAGTGAATCCGTTTAAAGAAGAAAAAGAAGCCCAATTTGAAGCCCAAGCCGATTTTGGAATATTCTGGAAAATAAGCCCAACCGGCGCTTGGATTGTCCAACCGGCGGTTGGGGCTAAAGGTTCAAGCGGTGGAAAGAACGCAGAGTTGGAGTAATACTCAATTAACTCCAACCGGCGGTTGGAGATCCCAACCGGCGGTTGGAGGGTCGGCCAGAATTAGTATAAATAGAGGCTTAGTTTTGGTTAAACGATATACGATTCATAGAATTAAAAGTCGAATATTAAGGTTTAAGGTCGACTTTAGGTGCGAATTTGGAGGCTAAGGAGCTAGGGTTTGAAGGTTTTCAACCTTAGGAAGAGCTAGTTCATCAATTGGTTCGGTTTCTTTATCCTTGTAGCTTCACTAACCTTTTGGGTTACTATGGATATTGTTTATTTGAATTAATTGCTTATTAGATTTTCATTATGAATGTTTAAATGTATGTTTATTATGTTTATTATATGAATTATATGTTTATGTTGGAACTATATTATTGAATATTGTTATGCAAGAATTATGTGTTATATTATGTTAATAATCATAATTAACTGATTTATAGATAAACTCACTAACCTTTTGGGTTTTTAAATTAAGTGATTATGTTTTATTAGATGTTAAGTAGCATAATGATCAACCGACCCTGGAATTGCATCAATAATATGTTGATAGATCTTAATAAATAGTGATACTTAGATAACCTTTGATGGTATTGCTATATGAGAATTGTCATAACCTTTGAGGTTTTCTACATTAGTAAATCACAATAATAATAGCCAACATGCAAATAGACATAAGTTGATATAATAAGTGTAATAAATAATAGTTTAAATAGTCATAATCTTCTATCCAATTTAGTATTCTTAAGTTGTTCCTTTAAACTTATCTATTAAAGAACTGGTATCAAGTATAAATATGTTCGATCGGAACTAAAACGTCCCCCCTATCTTAAATATTTTTTATAATATTGTTTATAATTGTGAAATTGTATATTAATTGTAATAATTGTAATTAGGATAAATAAATAGTTAGTTATAGATTAAATCACGTTTCCTGTGTTCGAATCTGGACTTACTTATGAAACTATATTCTATGATCAGGATAACACTTGCCTGAATTGTGTGATAGTATTATTTAATATTTCCTTAAATAAACTTGTGATTATAATTGCCTATACTTAGTACACATCAAGTTTTTGGCACCGCTGCCGGGGAGCGGTGTATTTTAATTTAAACTAACTATTTTCCCTGTAAAATGATTTTATTTCTAATGCTTTGCAAAATCAATACGAAATATCGGCTCACCCATTGAAAGTACTAACAAAAACAAAGGTATAAGGAGAGTTCAACCCTACCTCATTGATTTATCATATAAGAGGTAAGGTGCTTCTCGAAAGAAATAGGTCTTCAATATGCTTCGCGCTGACCTGTTTCTCCGCTTTTGTGTACAATCAATGGAGCTACCGAGATCTATTGACTAGCTTGGTATAAGAAATTTAGCAAATTAATTTTAACTTTAATTAACAACTAACTTGCATTACTAACAAATAGGAAAAGTTGGGTTGGGAATATCTTTTCGAATATTTAATTTTGAATGTGTTTTATTATTAATTTTCGAAATTCATATACATCAACCTGATTATTTCTAAAATATTACTAACATTTACTTTTGAATTTATGGTGCTACTAAAATTCTGTTCTTCTTTACAGATTGATGTATGACCCGGACACTTCATCCAGATCCTCTCAGTCCATTTGACGAACCAGAATGAGAATTTCATTCGAGAAAAAGATTATCATACGCACCACCAAATTAACCAGAACATGAACTTTCACCAGAAGAAGACAATTTAGTTTTTCATAACAATTTATCCAAAACGGCTGAATACGGTTATTATTCCGATCCAAAGTCGGGTGAGGATAAAATACCTTCTAGGCAACCTACGATATATCCAAGTGATTCTGAAACAGAGCACGAAATACAACCAATTATGGCAGACATAGCTGACATGACGCTTGAAGATTACATGATTCAATCTCGTGGAGATCCGAGACTGGGAGTGGTTAGGCCTGCCATAGCCAGAGAAGTAGAATTTGAGTTAAAGGGGCAATTTTTGAAAGAATTACGTGAAAATCCTTTCAGAGGAGAAGATAAAGAAGATGCGAACGAGCATGTTGAGAAAATTTTGGAGATTGCAGATATGTTTCATATTCCCAATGTTACAAGAGATCAGGTTATGTTGCGAGTATTTCCTTTAACACTAAAGGATGGAGCTAAGAGATGGATCAATAACGAGCCAGCCGGATCCATTACTACTTGGGAAGATCTTCGCACAAAATTTCTAAAAATGTACTGTACACCTTCCAAGACCTCAAAGATGATTGATGAGATTAGGAACTTCAAACAGAAATCTGATGAATCTCTGTATCAAACTTGGGAAAGATATAAGGAAATGCTACACAAATGTCCACAACATGATTTGAATGTCAAACAAGAGATAACAGTATTCTATAAAGGAGTTGATCGGGCAACACGTCAACAGTTGGATGTACAAGGTCCAGTACCTAAGAAAACTCCAGCAGTGGCAAGAGCCGGAATTGAAGAATTAGCTAAACATTCTCAGTTATGGGATGATGGTTCATCTGGAAGAAAAAGGATATCTGAAGATAATGATGGTCTAGCAGCTATAACAGCGAAATTGGAAAGTATGGGAAGAGATATTAAGAAAGTAAATGAACAAGTTCATGCAATTAGGATTGGGTGTGAAATATGTGGAGGAAATCATCTAAAAGAAGAATGTCCTAATACTGACAGCAAAATATGTAATGAGGAAGTTATGTATGGGGATTTTAAAGGAAATCCAAATTATCGTCAAGTTTCTAATTTTAGAAGAGTTAATCAACTAGGCCAATAGTATCAACAAGGAGCACCAGGATATTATGTCAAAACAGGACAAACTTCCTATAATGACAGAATGACGGTGATAGAAAACGCATTGGGAAAAATGGCTGAAGCAAGTAATAAAAGAAATGAAGAAGACGATGCCAGAATGCGTAATCACGAAGCCTCGATCAAACAAATTGAGAGCTCAGTTCATCAAATTGCTAAAGCATTGCAGGAGAGATTTCCAGGAACATTGCCAGGATTTACTGAAACAAATCCAAAGGAACAAGCTAACGCAGTAATTACCAGAAGTGGTAAGAATGTTGACTCCCCTATTATAGCTAATAAAATTGTTGAATCTAAGTAGGTTGAAAAGGAAACAATTGATGAAGACATACAAGCAAACAAAAAGGAGAATGGAGAAAATAAAGTTAAAGAAGTCATCAAAGACTATACACCCCCACCTCCATATCCAGCTGCTCTTAGGAAAGACAAAGAAGATGAACAATACCACAAATTTCTGGAAAACCTGAAACAACTTCATATTAACATTCCTTTTGTTGAAGCTATAGCTCAGATGCCAAAATACGCAAAGTATCTTAAGGAGCTGCTGCCAAACAAAAATAAACTGGATAATGTGACGAATGTGACAATGAATGCAAGATGCTCAACAATAATGCAGAATAAATTACCTCCGAAAGTCAAAGATCCAAGGAGTATTACTATACCTTGCAAAATTGGTGAAATGACTATTGAAAATGCATTGGCAGATTTAGGAGCTAGTATTTCATTAATGCCATATACACTTTTTATGCGATTAGGATTAGGAGAACCGAAACCTATTCGTATGTGTATCGAATTAGCTGACCGATCTGTTCAATATCCTAGGGGAATAATTGAAAATGTTTTGATTAAAGTTGATAAATTTGTTTTTCCATGTGATTTTGTAATTTTAGATATAGTAGAAGACCCTAAAGTCCCTATTATATTAGGAAGACCATTTTTAGCAACCACACATGCCCTAATAGACGTTTTTGATAGAAAGATTACCATGAGATTAGGAGATGATAAAATTGTTTTTGATGTTAATAAATCTATGAAATTTCCTGATTATGTTGATGATTCTTGCTATTATTTGAATACTTATGAGTATCTAGATAACCCTTCTTTTCAAGATTTTATAGAAAAAGATCAAACAGATACTGGAATTCTTACAGAATGGACTGAAGAATTTGACACCGAGAAAGATTTGGCAGAATTTGACAAACTATTAGAAGACGATGAAGAGTCAGAAGCAACTATTGTTCTTCAACAACATACTAAAGCTGAATCATCACAACCAGTTGCTAAAATTCTCAACCAAGAATTATTACCAAATTCTATCGACAAGATTCCTTATCTAAAGGAAGAGATCTTCGAGTTCAAAACATCTATTGAAGAACCACCACAATTGGAACTTAAAGAGCTACCAGCGCATCTAGAATATGCTTATCTACAAGGTACATCTGATTTACCAGTTATCATATCTTCTAAACTATCAACTGCAGAAAAAGACCGCTTAGTGCAGGTTCTTAAACAACATAAAAAAAGCAATAGCATGGAAGATCACGGATATCAAGGGAATCAGTCCTACTTACTGCACTCATAAAATCTTAATGGAAACGGATTTTAAACCAGTTGTTCAACCATTAAGAAGATTGAATCCAAATGTGAAAGACGTTGTTGGGAAAGAAATCATTAAACTATTGGATTCAGGATTAATCTATCCTATTTCAGACAGTCCATGGGTAAGTCCAATACATGTCATACCAAAGAAAGGTGGAATGACAGTGGTACCTAATGAGAAGAATGAATTAATACCCACAAGGACGGTAATAGGGTGGAGAGTTTGTATTGATTATCGGAAATTGAATGATGCTACCAGAAAAGATCATTTTCCATTACCATTTATTGATCAAATGATAGAAAGATTAGCAGGAAAAGAATTCTATTGTTTTCTGGATGGATTTTCAGGATATTTTCAAATACCTATCGCAGCTGAAGATCAAGATAAGACAACATTCACTTGTCCGTTTGGTACTTTTGCTTATAGAAGAATGCCGTTTGGTTTGTGTAATGCACCAGCTACATTTCAACGTTGCATGATCGCGATATTTCATGATATGGTGGAAGATTTCATGGAAATATTTATGGATGATTTCTCGGTATTTGGGGATTCATTTGATGCTTGTTTAGAAAATTTAAAAAGGATGTTGCAAAGATGTGAAGGTGCTAATCTAGTTCTTAATTGGGAAAAAATGTCATTTTATGGTTCGAGAAGGGATTGTTTTAGGACATAAAATATCAAAGATAGGAATTGAGGTGGATAAAGCAAAGATTGATGTTATTTCAAAATTACCTTATCCTACTAATGTAAAGGGAATAAGGAGTTTCCTAGGCCATGCCGGATTTTATAGAAGATTTATAAAAGATTTTTCGAAGATTGCGATCCCATTGAATCATTTGCTGGAAAAAGATGCAAAGTTCGAGTTTACAGATGAATGCAAACAGTCGTTTGATGCCTTAAAGGAAAAGTTGATATCTGCTCCGGTAATGATTAGTCCAGACTGGAATTTACCTTTTGAATTAATGTGTGATGCTAGTGATTATGCAGTAGGAGCTGTTTTGGGACAGAAAATTGATAACAAGTTTAAGCCAATCTATTATGCCAGTAAGACATTAACAGATGCTCAGGAAAATTATACAACTACGGAAAAGGAACTTTTGGCAATAGTTTTTGCATTCGATAAGTTTCGTTCTTATCTTGTTTTAACTAAAACTATGGTTTATACTGACCATTCTGCATTGAAGTATTTGTTTAATAAGCAGGATGCGCGCCCTCGTTTATTGCGATGGATTTTTTTATTGCAGGAATTCGATATTGAAATTAAAGACAAGAAAGGAGCTGAAAATGTCGCAGCTGATCATTTGTCAAGGTTGGAAAATCCGGAATTAGAAATATTAGATGAAGAGGAAATTCAAGATACATTTCCTGATGAGAAGTTGATGACTGCACAAGAAATAATGAATATACCTTGGTTTGCAAATTATGTAAATTATTTGGTTACTAAGATCTTACCAAGGATGGATTACCAAAAGAGAAAGAAATTCTTTTCTGATTTAAAGTATTATTTTTGGGAAGACCCATTTCTTTTCAGGTATTGTGCAGATGGTATAATTCGACGCTGTATACATGCTGAAGAAGCTCAGCAAATTATAAAGCATTGTCATGAAGGACCAGTTGGAGGTCATAATGGACCAAGTTACACGACAAGAAAAATATTTGATGCAGGATTTTATTGTCCGACGAATTTAAAAGATACGTATGCTTTTGTTAGGAATTGTGATTCATGTCAGAGAGCTGGAAATATTTCTAATAAAGATGAGATGCCACAGACTAATATACAGGTTTGTGAGATATTTGATATCTGGGGTATTGATTTTATGGGACCATTTCCTACAAGTCACGGTAATACTTTTATATATTAGTTGCTGTGGATTATGTTTCCAAGTGGGCAGAAGCGAAGGCATTACCTACAAATGATGCTAGAGTTGTGGTAAAATTTCTTAAACAGTTATTTGCAAGATTTGGAACTCCTAAAGCCTTAACTAGTGATCGAGGTACTCATTTTTGTAATACTCAATTGGAAAAAGTATTAAAGAGATATGGAGTTAGTCACAGGATTGCTACACCTTATCATCCACAAACGAGTGGACAGGTTGAAAATACAAATCGAGCGATAAAATGGATCTTGGAACGTTCTGTTGGATCAAACAGAAAAGAGTGGTCAGCGAAATTAGATGATGCACTTTGGGCATATAGGACCGCATTTAAAACACCTACAGGTTGTACTCCTTATAGGTTAATTTATGGGAAAGCTTGTCATTTACCAGTGGAAATAGAACACAAAGCATATTGGGCACTTCGGGAATGCAACATGGATATCGATGAGGTTGGTAGGCATCCTTTTTTACAGTTACATGAGTTAGATGAACTTCGATGGAATGCTTATGAAAATTCAAGGCTTTATAAAGAATGGACGAAGAAATGGTATGATGCGCGACTTCGGGGAAATAAAGACTTTATTGCTGGAGAACGTGTGCTTTTATATAATTCTCGTCTTCGTTTATTTCCAGGTAAATTAAGATCAAGATGGAGTGGACCATATGTGATTCACCAAGTTCATGCTAATGGAAGTGTGGATTTAATAGCATTCGATGGAAATATTTTTAAGGTCAATGGACATCGTTTAAAGAAATATTATGAAGGAACTTTGAAGCATTTTTCAGATATATCTTTGGAAGTATAGGTTACAGGATTTGGTCGAACTTACCGACATTTAAACAAAAGTGCTTCTCAGGAGACAACCTGTGTTTATATATGTTATGATTTTTATTTTTTATTTTCAGGAATGAACTTTGTGGGTGTGTTCACTGGAAACCCTCACGAGACTATAACTCGTCCACTCGGGATACCGAGGGGTTTAAAGGCTTATTGCATATGCTAAATGCAATCGTGATTAACTACGAAAGTGTGGATGTTGTATATTATTTTTCAAGATATCAAGAAATCAACCAAACAAAGATTTTACTTAGGCGATGATGAATTTTGAAAATTCAGTCAGGGGAGTTTTTCTGTTCTATTTTACTTTTCCTTACTCACTTTTGTTTATCATTTTTATACAATGAGGGCATTGTATAATTTAAGTGTGGAGATAGGGTTCGTAAGAAAAAGAATTTATTTAATTAATTAATTATTTAAGTTTCTCTTGTTCTTAATTTTTACTAAAATTTAAATTTTTAAGTGTATAATTGAGTATTTATTAATTAGAATACTTTTGTTAAAAGATTTGTTTTGTATTTAGAAGATTAAACTTTAATATGGATTAACTGTTTTGTATATATAACGTAAGCTATTTAATAAATAAGTGATATGGAGTTACATGATATGATATATTAATAGGCAATCTATATGAAGATTTCTGAATTTTAAGAAATTAATTTAAATAACTTGTTTATTATTTTATGGTACATAATATGATATATGACATAAAAGTCTTAATTCTTAGATTTATAATGCGATAATTTTATATATCTTCATATTTATATAAAAACATTTAGGAGTCTACTAATTGTTTCCTCTGTTGTACGTAAGTACAGACCTGGTTTCTAATTAGTATTCTTAAATAAAGTAGAAGAAAGAAAAATTCTTTCAAAAGAAAAAATATATAAATAAATAAAAATCAAACTATGTCGCTTTGTTGTACGGCTGTACAGACCTGTCACCGCTGGTTTGATTTTAAAATTTACTTTACCTGAATCAAGTTATGTCGCTTTGTAGCATGTAAATGCAGACGTGTCACCAATGTCTTGATTCTTAAAAATGGATTTTATATACTTATTTGGAATATAAAAGTAAATTGCATGATTAAATTTAAGAGTATATCATATATGGAAATCATAAGTAATATACATTCTAATAATAAAGATGTATTCAGAAGCATAAATATAGATTGTTTAAAATGGATAAATATATTAGTAATCATTCATGAGCTATATATTGCACGAATAATAATAATTTTTATTTATACATTATAGTTATCCATGTTAATTAAATTGTTTAAATTTTTTAAGTTATAAAACAGGTTTTTAATTTTGGTATTCTGATTTTTGAATAATAAGTTGATGCTTATTTTTGAATTTTATTCAGTATTCTACTTGAGGACAAGCAGAACTTAAGTGTGAGGATATTTGATAAGCATCAAATAGATACTATATTTTATAGTAATTTATCCCTATATTTGTATACATTTTATGTATTTATATGATTGTAGATACTTATTTTTGTTAATATTTGCAGAAATGTATTTTAATTGAAGATTGGATAAAAAGAACGAAAATAAGACCGAAATTGAAGAAATTAAATCAATTGAAGAAAAGAAGATCTAAACTTTGAAGCGATGAAGACTAAAAAGATAATATTGAAGATTTGGGCCAAGAAAACAAGTGAATCCGTTTAAAGAAGAAAAAGAAGCCCAATTTGAAGCCCAAGCCGATTTTGGAATATTCTGGAAAATAAGCCCAACCGGCGCTTGGATTGTCCAACCGGCGGTTGGGGCTAAAGGTTCAAGCGGTGGAAAGAACGCAGAGTTGGAGTAATACTCAATTAACTCCAACCGGAGGTTGGAGGTCCCAACCGGCGGTTGGAGGGTCGGCCAGAATTAGTATAAATAAAGGCTTCGTTTTGGTTAAATGATATACGATTCTTAGAATTAAAAGTCGAATATTAAGGTTTAAGGTCGACTTTAGGTGCGAATTTGGAGGCTAAGGAGCTAGGGTTTGAAGGTTTTCAACCTTAGGAAGAGCTAGTTCGTCAATTGGTTCGGTTTCTTTATCCTTGTAGCTTCACTAACCTTTTGGGTTACTATGGATATTGTTTATTTGAATTAATTAGATTTTCATTATGAATGTTTAAGTGTATGTTTATTATGTTTATTATATGTTTATGTTGGAACTATATTATTGAATATTGTTATGCAAGAATTATGTGTTATATTATGTTAATAATCATAATTAACTGATTTATAGATAAACTCACTAACCTTTTGGGTTTTTAAATTAAGTGATTATGTTTTATTAGATGTTAAGTAGCATTATGATTCAACCGACCCTGGAATTGCATCAATAATATGTTGATAGATCTTAATAAATAGTGATACTTAGATAACCTTTGATGGTATTGCTATATGAGAATTGTCATAACCTTTGAGGTTTTCTACATTAGTAAATCACAATAATATTAGCCAACATGCAAATAGACATATGTTGATATAACAAGTGTAATAAATAATAGTTTAAATAGTCATAATCTTCTATCCAATTTAGTATTCTTAAGTTGTTCCTTTAAACTTATCTATTAAAGAATTGGTATCAAGTATAAATATGTTCGATCGGAACTAAAATGTCCCCCCATCTTATATATTTTTGTATAATATTGTTTATAATTGTGAAATTGTATATTAATTGTAATAATTGTAATTAGGATAAATAAATAGTTAGTTATAGATTAAATCACGTTCCCTGTGTTCGAATCTGGACTTACTTATGAAACTATATTCTATGATCAGGATAACACTTGCCTGAATTGTGTGATAGTATTATTTAGTATTTCCTTAAATAAACTTGTGATTATAATTGCCTATACTTAGCACACATCACACAACCTCGGCCCTGTTCATACAAAGATTTTTAGAACTTCAAGCCGCTGAACTTCAAAGGCACCGAGGGTGCCATCGGATTATTATGCTGTTTGGAGAAAGTCGAGTCAGTCTTCCGCATATGCAACTGCACGGAGGACTGCAAGGTCAAATATTCCACCTGCACCTTTCTGGATGGTGCTCTGACTTGGTGGAATACCTATGCTCAGACTGTGGGTATTGATACTGCTTATCTGACTTCGTCGGAAAAGGTGAAACAGATGCTGAATGATGAGTATTGTCCTAGAGATGAGATTCACCAGCTAGAGCACGAGTTCAGGCATCTCACTACCCAAGGCAATGACATTGCCGGATACACTACCAGGTTTAACCAACTGGCACTGTTGTGCCCATTTCTTGTTGATCTGGAATATAAGCGGATCGAGCGTTACATCTGGGGACTTCCCCCACGCATTCAGGGTTTGGTCACTGCTTCCAACCCCGCCACTATCCAAGCTGCCGTCCGAATGGCACATAACCTCACGGCACAGCTGGTCCTTCGAGGAGCATCTATTGCCAACAATCCGAACTACTCAGGGGATAACAAATGCAAATGGTCTGGAAACAACAACGACAACACCTCATCATCCAAGAAACCTGAAACCATCAAAGCCTACTCTTCTGGGTCTGAACCAAAAAGGGGCTACTCTGGAAACAAGCCCTTCTGCTCTAAATGCCGTTGTCACCATGATGGTCCTTGTAGTACCCAATGCTCAAACTGTTATAGATTTGGGCACATGTCCAAGGACTGCAAATCTACCACCAACTCCAACACCAGTCAACCCAGAGCCTACTTTGAGTGTGGTAATCCAGGGCATTTAAGGAATGAATGTCCCAAACTGAAGAACAAGAGCAGCAACACCGCTAAAGGTAGTGCTTTTGTTCTGAACTCAAAGGATGTCCGCCAAGACCCAAATGTGGTCTCGGGTATGTTCCTCATCAACAAATTATCTGCTTCTATTCTATTTGATACTGGTGCTGATAGAAGTTTTATATCTGATAAATTCTGTCCACTACTTGACATCACACCTGTTGCATTAGATGCTAAATACATCATAGAATTGGCTAATGGCAAACTCATTGAGACCGATAGTGTGATACCCAATTGCACTTTAAACCTCACCGACGAATTGTTTTCAATCGATTTTATACCTGTCGAGATCGGAAGTTTCGATATCATCATCGGCATGGACTGGCTGTCCAAGCATCGCGCCGAGATCGTGTGCTACGATAAAATTGTCCACATACCCCTTGCCTCCGGTGGTACTCTAGCCATACAAGGGGAGACCAGTGGAACGAGGTTGAATGTCATTTCATGTATGGAAACCCGCAAATATCTGAGGAAGGGTTATCTGGCAATCCTCGCTCACATTATGGAGAAAAAGTCGAAAGAGAAGAGACTTGAGGATGTGCCAATCGTTCGGGACTTCCCAGAAGTCTTTCCTGAGGAATTACCTGGTCTTCCACCGTTTAGGCAGGTAGAGTTCTCCATCAATCTTGTGCCCGGAGCAGCACCCATGGCACGAGCACCGTACCGTTTAGCTCCATCCGAACTTCAAGAGTTATCCTCTCAGTTACAGGAACTCCTGGACAAAGGGTTCATCCAACCAAGCTCTTCACCTTGGGGAGCTCCAGTCTTGTTTGTCAAAAAGAAAGACGGTTCTTTCCGCATGTGCATCGACTACAGAGAACTGAACAAGTTAACCATCAAGAATCGTTATCCACCACCACGCATCGATGACCTATTCGACCAACTTCAAGGATCAAGGTTCTATTCCAAAATTGATTTACGATCCGGTTTCCACCAGTTACGAGTTCGCGATGTTGACATTCCGAAAACTGCTTTCCAAACTCGTTACCGGCACTATGAGTTTCAAGTCATGCCCTTCGGTTTGACAAACGCACCGGCTGTATTCACGGACCTAATGAACCGAGTGTGTAAACCATATCTCGACAAGTTTGTCATAGTATTCATTGATGACATTCTAGTCTATTCGCGCAATGAAGAAGAACACGTCGTTTCATCAAAAACTCCTGAAATAAAAGTTATGCAGCCGACCGAAGTACGCCAATTTTTAGGTCTCGCTGGTTATTATCGACGTTTCATCAAAAACTTTTCAAAGATAGCCCAGCCTCTCACTATGCTCACTCAAAAAGAAAAGAAATTCGATTGGACTGACAGATAAGAGTCAGCCTTCCAACTCCTGAAACAAAAGTTATGCAGCGCACCTATTCTATCTCTACCCGAAGGCACCGATGACTTCGTGGTATATTGTGATGCTTCTCATCAAGGTCTCGGTTGCGTGCTTATACAACGAGAAAAAGTCATCCCCTATGCCTCCCGACAGCTCAAAATCCATGAAAAGAATTACACCACTCATGACCTTGAACTAGGAGCCGTAGTGTTTGCACTCAAAATCTGGAGACACTACCTCTATGGCACTAAGTGCACGATCTTTACCGACCACAAAAGTCTCCAACACATTCTCAATCAGAAAGATCTCAACATGAGGCAACATCATTGGGTCGAGTTGCTTCCCGATTACGACTGTGAGATCAAATATCACCCTGGTAAGGAAAATGTTGTTGCCGACGCCCTCAGCCGAAAGGAACGACCGAAACCACTTTGAGTCCGAGCCTTCAGCATTACAATCCACAACGATCTTATCATTCAAATCCTCACCGCTCAAATCGAAGCCGTGAAACCTGAAAATATCAAAAATGAAGCGTTGAGAATCATGGAGAAACAATTCGAAACCAAACCCAACGGGGTTAAATACTTCGCAAACCGAATCTAGTTACCATGTTTCGTGAATCTCTGAGACTTAGTAATGGATGAAGCCCACAAATCCAAATACTCCATACATCCTAGATCCGACAAGATGTATCATGGCATCAAGGGATTATATTGGTGGCCAAACATGAAAGTCGTGATCGCCACCTATGTCAGTAAATGCCTCACGTGCTCAAAAGTCAAAATCAAACATCAGAAACCTTCCGGCTTACTTCAACAACTGGACATACCCCAATGGAAATGGGAACAAATTACCATGGACTTCATCACCAAGCTCCCAAAGAGGTCAAACGGTTGCGATACCATTTGGGTAATCGTTGATCGTCTAACCAAATCTGCCCATTTTCTCGCCATCAAGGAAACCGATAAAATGGAACGCCTCACCCGGATCTACTTGAATGAAATTATATCCCGACACGGCGTTCCAATCTCGATTATCTCCGACAGGGATAGTCGTTTCACCTCACACTTTTGGCAATCATTACAGAATTCTTTGGGTACTCGCCTCGATATGAGTACCGCTTATCATCCACAAACCGACGGCCAAAGTGAATGAACCATCCAAACACTGGAAGACATGCTACGAGCCTGCGTAGTTGACTTCGGTGCAAATTGGGAAAACCATTTGCCCTTGTGTGAATTCTCATACAACAACAGTTACCACGCCAGTATTGGAGCTGCATCATTCGAGGCACTTTACGGTCGTAAGTGTCGATCACCCATCTGTTGGACTGAAGTGGGAGACAGCCAACTCACCGGTCATGGAATCATTCAAGAAACCACTGAGAAAATCGTTGGTATCCAACAATGGCTGAAAGTCGCACGTGATCGTCAGAAAAGTTATGCTGACGTGAGACGCAAACAACTCGAGTTCCAGGTTGGAGACCGAGTACTACTCAAAGTATCGCCTTGGCAAGGCGTCATCTGTTTCGATAAACGCGGGAAACTGAAGCCCAGATACATCGGACCTTTTGAAATCCCTGAAAGGGTTGGTCCGGTGGCGTATCGATTACAACTACCTGCTGAACTTAGTAGTGTACATCCTACCTTCCACATTTCTAACTTAAAGAAATGCCTATCCGACGAAACGCTCATCATACCCCTCGCGGAAATCCAGATCGATGATACACTACATTTCGTTGAAACACCAGTGGAGATCATGGATCACGAAATCAAACAGCTTAAGCAAAGTCGTATCCCTATCGTCAAAGTCCGGTGGAATTCGCGGCGTGGTCCGGAATTCACCTAGGAGCGATAGGATCAGATGCGACTCAAATATCCACAACTTTTCTCCGACTCCACTCACACGACTACTCAGACTTAAAATTTCAGGACGAAATTCTCCTAACAAGGGGAGAATGTAACACCCGTCAAATTTAGAGTAGTCATTTGGTCCCAATCATTTTGTAATATGTGTAATTAGTGCGATATTAGGCTAATTAATGTATCAATATATATATATATATATATATATATATATATATATATATATATATATATATATATATATACATTGTTGAATATATACAAGTATTCGATTTGATTAAATCGTACAAGTTTCAAATCAAATGCAATTCGATTCAATTAATAATATACAAGGACGTTGGTGAACAATTTTATTAAATAATATAACATTATTTAGTAATTCTATTTTATCCAAAATATTGTTTAATTAAAAATTTCGACTCAAATTGGTATCGAACAAACAACAATTACGCGATTAAAATAATAAACGCGCGAACAATCGAAACAAGAATAAGTTATATTTTATAACTCAAGTAAAAGTATTTGATGAAATGCTTCAACAAAAACCTTAATAAATATTTGTATTTTAAAATAATTATTTATACGATTAAACGATCGGGGAAACGAACACCGCACGGAGCGCAAATGCGGGGCATTAAAATTTGGGAGATTCCCTCCCCTAACTCCCCCCCCCCCCAAAACCGGCTCACTCCCCCCCTTTCCCCCCTCATTTCCTTTTTCCCTTCTCTCTCTCCACCTTCCTTCCTCTCTTTTTCTCTCAAATTACCCACCACCATCACCACCTATCACCACCAAAAACCACCATCAAAACTCATCAAATCATCTCGCCCATTTGAAGAAAAAGAACCACGACATCACGATCTACATTTCCACCTTCTCGGATTTCTCCGGCTCGAAGTCGTAAGTTTTCCGACCAAACTCAAAACTCTCCGATTTTACTTATTTTTACTGATTTATGGGTTATTTAAGCTTATAATGTCCAAATATGGGTTGGGTAAAAGTTTCAAGTTAAACCGAAATCGGAAAACACCTTTTCAGCTTATTTTCTGGCCAACAACACATTATGTCGCAGAGGCTCCAGGCCACCTGCGACATAAGCTCTTATGTCACTAAATCAGGTCTTATGTCGCATATAGCGACATAAGCCACTATGTCACACTAATCACGGATGACTCATATAGCGACACAAATGGTTATGTCGCAGAAATTATGGATGTCGCATATAGGTACACAAAACACTATGTCACAAAACTTATTCCCATCGCACATAGCGACACAACACCTTATGTCGCATTAAATTACGGATGTCGCACTTAGCGACACAAGCCCTTACGTCGTAGTCATGATCTGCGACACAACAGACTACATCACACTTAGCGACACAAAGTCTTATGTCGCACCTAATGTTGCAGATAACAGAACCTAGAAAACTCGGATTATACTAAGTGTCGAGACCTGAAATTTTATCACTTGATTTTACCCAAATTCAGATTTTAGATGCGTTTTTCAACTTGACCCCAGCCAGGGGCTCTGCCCTTTGGACCCCGCCAGGGGTTGCCACCCTTGGGACCCCGCTAACCAGGGGTGCTGCTCCCGGACCCCCGTCACATAAAGTTTGTGAATATTTTTTAAGTATAACACTCCAAAAATCATAACAATATTAGTGAGATTATTATTACAATCAGTCACCAATGGGTCGTACACGTTTTCAAAACTCAAACTTATCAATCAAATCAAATCATTGGACATTACTAGTTAGATGAACAACAAGAATAGACTATCTTTTAAGATACCTAATTATTTTATTTAAACGTCTGATAGGTTACAGTCTTCGGACACCCCATTTTTACTTCACCACATTTGCTTCATTACAACTCTTCATTCTCAGGTGAGTCTCATAGCCCCGACTTTTTTACTGTTTTCACTCCCGGGGTGGGAATACATGCTCTAACTGTTTTACACATGAACAAAAGTACAAAACTCGCTATATTCTGCATGACCTGTTTTCTAATCACTTTTAAGTCCTCTATGATCATAGTTCTGGTAATACTTTATGTAGCGCGAATGTTAGTGTATGGTACCATATAGGACTGACCATCCTCTTCCGGGTCAGCAAGCACTGACTGGTTAAACGGACGCATTAACTTTTATTCATACGAGTGTGGATTAGACACTCGCCTGGAGGCACCGACGATCAGGCACTTTATTGTGATCCTGACACCCACTTTAAGCGCAGACTATGACCTCATGGCAGACATATACATCATTTGATTCATTTCAAACGGTTATCATTAAATCTTGTGGTTCACACTTACATAATTATTATGCAAACCTGTGAGCTCACCAGCGTTAGCTGACCTTTTTAGCATATGTTCTCAGGTACCCAACAGCAGCAGGACCTGTTCACTCAGGATGCCCATAACTCGAGTCAACATACACATCAGGAGATTATTTTGCATTACTACATTTTGTAACTAAGTTATGCCGATTAATCTCTAAACATTGTAATTATTGGGCTTTTGTAAACCTTTATACATTGTAAAACTTTATATTATCAATGTATCTGTAAAACGACGCATATAGAGTCGTTCATTATATGCCTTGTGTGTTTTGATTATTGATTAGTTACACCACAAAGCTTGCTTTTGCTAAACAGTAAATTTGGGGGTGTTACAATTCGGGTCTTGTCTGGCTTCCCCATCCTTGATAACGAATGCTCTGCCGCAAGCAGGGTTGTTGTTTTTCAGCTTAGGGCAATCACTCTTGAAATGCCCAGAATTTCCGCACCAAAAGCATGTCTTTGGTGTGTTGGTGTTAGGGGTAAGAATGTTGGCTCGACAATCCTTGGCTAGTTGTCCGAACCATTTGCATTTGGTGCAAGGGCAAGAACCATCATGATGGCGGTTGCATCTAGAACAGTAGGGCTTGTTCCCGATATACCCTTTCTTTTCTGCAGACCCCGATTAATAAGCCTTAACAGACTCGGGCTTTTTGTTGGTGGTTTGGTTGGATGAGTTGGGATTTCCTTCCCACTTGCGTTTGTTGGTCTTAAATCTTGTCGGGGAGTCCATCGACATATCTCTTGATCATCTTGTACTCAGGATCAACCATGGATGGGCACAGAAGTACCAGTTGGTGAAAATGGTTGGTGTAACTTGTGATGTCATCAACCTGCATCTTGTGGTTCAAAATTCTACTTCTAGTTGTTTCTATTCCTACCTGGGACAATACTCGCCTCTCAGCATCTTTTTCAACTCCTCCCACGGGAGTTTGTAAGCGGTAGCAATGCCCACGGTCTGGGCATAGGTGTTCCACCAGGTAAGGGCGCTGTCAGAAAAAGTGCAGGCAGAGAACTTGACCTTGTCCTCCTCTGTGCAGTTGCAGATAAGGAATACAGATTCTATTTTCTTGATCCAACGTACTAGACCAATCGCCCCTTCAGTACCCTTAAACTCCAAGGGTCCACAGCTTCTGAAATCCTTGTAAGTGCAAGGTTTGGTAGTAGGAGTGGGGGTGGTGTTTATGTTCACAATATCATCACTTCTTCGTGATTGTTCAGCGGCTAAAGCTTCAGCCACCCTTCGAGATACAAGTCGGTTGATTTCGGCATTAGTGTATGTTTGCTTCCTTGGCGGCATGGTTTTCTGATAAAAGAGGTTGAAGAATGTGTAAGGTCTCTAATATGATAATTCTGATCATTGCAAAAGTAAGTATAAAATGGCGGTAATATACTACATCACAATATAATTGTCGACAAGGTAGAACGATAGGATTAGATAACTGAATTCGTTACTGATTCGAAATGTTACATAGTTAGGATTTTTACAAAAGATTTCTCGAGAATTGTTACATTCGGTCGAATTACAGAGTCTTACACGAACGATTTAGGGAGATGCGTGAATTTTTTCCCTTGGAGTGGTTGGAGTAGGGGTTAGCCCTAGGCGAGCTAGTGGTTCTCCTGGCCACTCGTGGTGCGCGCATTCCCGAACGGCGGCGGGAAGAAGTAGGTAAAGTATTTGAAGGAGTGGATGTCATTTTCTGTGGCAAGTAAGTACATATGTGTAAGGCTTAGTATATATAGGATCTTATATATAGTAACCTAACTGATAAACCCAGAATAATCTAATAAACAATTTGATAAAGATAAGCTTTGAATTATTATTGAGAAGTTGCGGAATCACACTCAATAATATTAAGAAGATCAAGAATATTATGAATAACTTGTAGAACATGATTAATACCAAAAGCTTCAATCTTATTAATGATATAAGATGAATACACTTAATGTATTAGGGTTACAGAAAACCTTGAAGATGCGCAAAATTGTTAACCTATTCTAGGTCTAAGGATCTCTATTTATAATACATAGAGTCCTATACAATCTTCAGTTATTATGGAAACAATTTGATTCCATACATAACTCTAACTGCCTAACCGACTTACTAATAAACATACCAACAGTGGTAGTAACTATATTATACTAACAGTGGCTACAATATACTTATTATAATTCTTAAATATATGTCTAACAGTGGCAGTTATTACATTTGTACTAGCAGTGGCTAGTCTTCAACTCTTCTAGCAGCGGCAATCTTGAACACTAACAGTGGTTAAGAATTGAACTTTAGTCTTCAACACTTAATCAATTTAGCTCTGATCCCAACAATCTCCCCCTAAACTTAATCAACCTTCAATTACATTAAGTTTCTTCATTCTGCTTAAATGCGTCGGTTGACTTCTTTTGCTATACTGATTCAGAATCCTGTATACTATATCTTTGCTCTTCTCTGTCTTCACAACAACTTGTAATTTCATTCTAACCAGTTGCTCAAGACATATTCTCTTTCTTCAAGCATGTACACATATTTACCATTCTTTACTGATAAATGTACCCCAGCTCTAGCAAAATGTCTCCAATATCCAACCATTTCAGCACACAAAAATATCTCCCCATAAACTTCTGGTTCAAACATCGTTTGCAACCATTCCCATACATGTCTTTTAAAAGCAATAGTAATCAGCTTCACATCCTTCTCTAATCCAATCTTTTACATGTCATACACATCAAACTTATTAAGCCTTTTCAAGATATCTTGCATTGATTTATGAAAACTTACATCTCCATTCTTCCTCACAGTTCTAATCTCATAAGACACTGTACCAGATTCCAGAAAAATTCCTTCCCATTTAATAATTTCTGAAAAATCTTCATCATGAACATTTGTATTTTCAGACCTATCAAACTTTTCTACCAACAATTTTTCTAACACTTCTTCATGTCTATCCAAATCACATAATCTATCATCCAACTCCTGAAAAATAGCAAATGATCTTTTCATCCCTTCAATTTTCAATCTCAACTCCTCAGCCTTTAGCTTTTTTTCCATTATTTTCTCCAGCTCCTCATCAATTTGTTCATATCTTACTTGTAGCCTTCTCTGAATCTCTTCATCTTCTTTCTTTTTCTTCTCCAACCTTTTTCTTGCTTCAGGATTAACAATAGGATTATTTTCATATAATTGTTGCAATCTTTCCAATGACATTCTCCTTAGGGTCATAGTAGGTATCCTATCTCCTCTAAGCTTACAAACCAATTCATATTTCAATTCAGCCTTAGTTGGTTTCCTTGCTCTTTTCTAAGCAGCTTCTCTATCAATCTTTTTTCTTTCCTATCTCTCTCAATTTTCCTTTTCAAAGCCATCTGCAGAGGATTTCCTTTGGATTTTTTTTAACATAAGCACTATAGACTGTATCATCTTCTACTCTTAATCCCTTTGCTTTCATCTTTGTATACACCCTGCTTGCCTCTTTTGTTATCTTCACAATCTTTCCAGATTCAAGCAATACATCAACTTCATCAACATCTGATTCGTTCACTTTAACTGGCACAAACCTCTGTGAATCAGCAGCTTTCTTTTCTGCTTCAATTCTATCCTATTCAATCAACTCTATTTGCATCCTTAAAGCATATTCATGATCATGCTCAACATTCTATTGTACCTTCTTCATTTTTGATTTTTCTTCTAATTTTCCCTTTCCTTTATCTTTTGGATCAATCTTGGGTAGTTTAGAATCAGGCTTAGGAAAATTTGTAGGTTCTCTAATTCTAAAAGGTACTTCAGGTGTTCTAGCAGTAGTAGGTTTAAGTACAGTAGCAGGTTGAGTTGAAGTTGTTGTATTTATTGTAGCAGTGGTAGTAGTTGTATTGATTGGTGGTGTTGCTGATGTAACAGTGGGAGCAGGAGTAGTATTAACAGTGGAAGTATTAATACTAGCAGTGGTAAGAGTTACCTTTGTCTTAGCAGTGGGACTACTTGACTTAGCCCTCTTCATCTGTTCAATTCTAGCTGCCTTGACAGATCTAAATGGAATTGATTTCTTCCTTCCATAAGTGATATTAGGCTATGCTACTCTAACATTAATAGTCTCCCCCTTAACCTCTGATCCTGCATCATCACCTTCTTTCACACCATCCTCAACTGGTTCATTAACAGGTTGAACCACTTTTGTTTAACCTTCAACCCTCTCTACAGTCTTTTGAACAAAACATTCAACAACCTTAGTCTGCTCATCATCCATGACCTCAGTATCATCTTTATGTGGCTCATCAATGTCACCCACAACCTCTGTCTGTGCAACACCTTCTTGATCACTTAGATCAGGCATAAACCCATTAGTATTTTCATCCTCTGTCAGTTTCTCCCCCTTGGTAAAAGTATTGCGAGCATGTTGGGAAGTGATGTTACTACTGTTACTACTGTTGATTGAAGAATGCACAAGGCATTAACACTGTTAGTGTTAATGTTACTACTGGTATTAACACTGTTAGTGTTAATGGTTATCACTGTCTTCAGAGTTACAACTATTGGGTAAAGATTAACACTGTTATTGAAGATTGAAGTGAAGACTAGAGTTACAACTGTTAGTAATAGTTTCAACTGTTAGAGTGTTACAACCGTTAGTTTGTTTTACAACAGTTAACACTGTTTAGGCTAGTTACCACTGTTAGTTGGTAAGTCTAGTAAATTGTACAAGTGTTAACAATGTTCTATAGGGATTACCACTGTTTGTATAGTTGTGGTAGTTAACACTGTTTATATATAGAATAGGCGGAAAAATGAAATTTGAATAATTATGGAATGTAACTGTTTCCATGATTATAGGAGATTGTTTAGTAGGACTCTATGGGATATAAATAGAGATCCTAAACCTAGATTAGGTTAACTTAGTTTTCACGCAGCTTCAAGGTTTTGTAACCCCAATACAGTCAGTGTATTCGTCTTATGTTATTAATAAGATTGAAGCTTTTGATAGTAACTTGGTTTTATTAACTTTATTATTGATCTTCGTAATATTATTGAGTGTTATTCCGCAACTTCTCAGTAATAATTCAAAACTTGTGTTAATCTAATAAGTTTATTAGATCGATCTTGGTTTATCAAGTGGTATCAGAGCATTTGGTTAAGTTTTAAATACAAGAAGATCTAGGATCACTGTTTGATTGATTATTTTCAATATCTTTTTATTATATCAATGGCAGAAAGCAATGAAGGAATTCAGGTCACAAAGATACCCATGCTTAGACCTGATGAGTTTGATCTGTGGAAGAACAGAATCAGACAATACATGCTTCTCACAGATTATCAGATGTGGGAAGTGGTTATTAATGGTCCTCCAGTGACTCTTAATAGTGATGGTGTTGCACATGATAGATTACCACCAACATCTGAGGCAGAAAGAAAGGTTAGATCTATAGAGTACAAAGCTCTAAGTACTTTATTGTTATCTATTCCAAATGAATATCAGAGACGATTTGAAGCATGTCAAGATGCTAAAGTTCTCATGGAAGCTATAGAGAAGAGATTTGGTGGTAATGATAACACCAAAAAGAATAAAAGGTCTTTGTTGAAACAACAATATGAGAATTTTAATTCTGCAAAGTCAGAAACTTTGACTCAAACCTTTGATAGGTTTTCAAAGTTAGTAGGAGATCTGGAAAATCATCAAGTGAAGATTGATAGGGATGATTTAAACAGGAAGTTTTTGAGGTCTTTGGGAGATGAGTGGACAATTTATACAGTTGAGTTAAGACAAAGTGCAGATCTGGAATCAAAAGAGCTGGAAGACATATATAATGATCTGAGAAACTTTGAAGCTGAAGTGGAGAGCAAGAAGATTGGATCAGGAAGTAACAACAACAATTCTACATTTATGTCAATGGCTGGAACAAAGGCAGAATCAAGTCAGAAAGGTTCTTCTTATGGGTCTGTTGGAGGTGGATCATCATCAAATCATTCTAATGATCAAATCTTAGAATCTTTCTTTGCTAGTAATGTGAACTCTTCACTTACTAATGAAGACTTAGATCAATTTGAATCAGATGATCTAGAAGAAATGGATATTAAGTTACAAATTGCCTTAATCACTCAAAGGGCAAAAAGGTTTATGCAAAGAACTGGCAGGAACAACTTTGCACAGAAGAGGAATGATGCAAGTTGGTTTGATAAGAGCAAAGTTGAATGTTTCAACTGTCACAAAATGGGACATTTTGCTAGGAAATGCAGAAGTTCAAAGAATGAGCAGAATGATAGAGGAAATGGTCAAAGAAGTGGAGGAAATGTGAGTCAAACAAGATCTGTACCAATCCAGGGTACTTCATCCAATGCCCTTGTATCTGTGGATGGATGTGGTTGGGACTGGAGTGACCAAGAAGAACATGAAGTTAAGAATCAGTGTCTCATGGCTACTGCTGAATCTGACAAACAGTCAGAGATTCCTTATGAGGTACAAATTAAATTATGTTCCTCTGTGTGTAAACAAACAGTTAAACATTATAGGGATCATAATCAGAAAGTGTGTGATGAATTAAAACAATGTGAAATCAAGAGTAAACACACAATATCAGTAATAGAAAATCTAGAAAAACAGATTCATGCATATGAAGAAAATGCAACACAGTTTAAGTATGATATTGAATTTGCTAGGTGGGAGAGAGATACTCTTAAAGATAAGGTAGAAGTATTAACTAAGAAACTTGTTGAGGTCACATGTGAAAGAGATAGCATAAGACTTAATGTAAGTAACTTAGAAAATAAATCTAAGAGTGTTCATAAACTTATCAACTCACAGATTCATGATAAACTTAAGACTGGGTTAGGATACAGTAATGTACCTCCTCCTTATAACAACAACTACTTTCCTTCTAAAACTGATATTAATATCAATTCACTTAAAGAAGAAATGAATGTTGATGTTAAAAAGGCTGACCCTGTTAAGAGTTTAGAAGAAGATGTGAACTTTGATAAAGTTGAAATTAGGGATTGGAGTAAAGAAGATGATGAGGAAAATGATACTTCTGAAAGTGAGGACACTGTGACAAATCATTCATATAAGTCAACAAGTGAAAGCAGCAAAAGCATTACTGATCTAGTTTTAGAACTTAAGGTTAATAAACTAGAAGAAGGTAAGAAAATGTTTGTAGAGAAGGATAAACATCAGGTAGAACATGTGAGAGCCACATCTAACACACCTAGGAAGTTTCAAAGGAATGTTAGGAATGCAGTGAAATCATCTGTACCTGTATGTACTACATCTGAATTGAATAAATGTGATAATTGCGAATGTAAGGATAACTTCTCTAAATCACAAAATATTCAAAAACATATTCCCAGAGGTAATCAAAGAAATTGGAATCAAATGGTAACTCAAAAACTGGGAAATAATGTAACAGTGATTAGAGAAAAGTTGTGTCTTATATGTGGAAGAAATAATCATATTCAACATGACTGTTTTCATAATCCAAAATCTGTTTAAAAGAATGTGAAACAGCCATGGACATCAGTTAATATAATCAACAAACAAAATTTTAAATCTAAAGTTAATCATATTGCTGCTGTCAGAAAGATGAATTATATGGCAAATCAAACTAAGGCTGCTACAAAGGTTTCCACTGCAGGAACAAAAGTTACAGATTTAGCCAACAGTAATAAGGCTAAAACAGTGGCAAAAGAGTATAATGTAAACAATGGTAAATCTTTTAAAACTGTTAGGACTGTTAATTCAACAATTACCACTGGTAGAGTAAATAACACTGTAAGGAATACTAACAGTGTTAATTATTTTACCACTGCTAAACATAATAACAGTTATAATAAGTTTAACACTGTTAGGCATTATAACTATGGTCCTTCAATTAACACTGTTAGACCAAAACCCACTGTTAAGTCTAAAATTAGTTGGATTTGGACACCTTTTCAATCTAATTTATCCAGAGGTCCAAAATCCAACAATGTATCAAAATCAATGATCTTCAAGAAAGTTGATTACTTTGATACATATGGGAAACCCAAAGCCAAATTGGTTTGGGTTCCCAAGAGAAATTAATTTTTCTTTTTGTTTAAATGTGTGCAGGGCAAGCCAAGAAGCTTATGGCATATTGATAGTGGCTGCTCAAGGCACATGACTGGAGATAAGGAAAAGCTACAGAACTTCAAATCATTTGATGGTGGATATGTAGCATTTGGAAGCAATCCCAAAGGAGGAAAAATTACTGGCAAAGGAACAGTTCAGAGTACTAAGCTAAGTTTTAAAAATGTTTATTTTGTGGAACAATTGATGTATAATTTGCTAAGTGTAAGTCAAATTACAGATAAAAAGAATCCAGTTCATTTTACTGACACTGAATGCCTTATTTTGTCAAAGGAATTCAAAATTCCAGAAAACATGATCTTAATGAGAATTCCTAGGCAAGATAATGTATATAAGTGTGACTTAGCAAATATGGCACCTCAACCTGATTTAAACTGTCTGATTTCAAAAGCAAATCTGAATGAATCTAATTTGTGGCATAGAAGGATGTGTCATATGAATTATAAAACCATTAATAAACTTGTCAAAAACAAGCTTGTTAGAGGTTTACCTGAAAAGGTATATTCATGTGATGATCATTGTGTTTCTTGTCTTAAGGGAAAGCAACACAAAACTTCTTTTAAGTCCAAATCTGTGAATACAAACTGTACTCCTTTACACTTGTTACATATGGACTTGTTTGGACCAACAAGTATAAGAAGTATGGGAAAGAGATCTTACTGCCTTGTAGTAATTGATGATTATACTAGATTTACATGGGTTTTCTTTCTTAGAACAAAGGACGAGACAGGTGAAATACTTAGATCATTTATAACTAAGATGGAAAATCAAT
Source organism: Pseudognaphalium luteoalbum (assembly GCA_963422505.1). Taxonomy (NCBI): domain Eukaryota; kingdom Viridiplantae; phylum Streptophyta; class Magnoliopsida; order Asterales; family Asteraceae; genus Pseudognaphalium; species Pseudognaphalium luteoalbum. Next base: position 42,791,459 of record OY730194.1, read on the forward strand.
TAGATAAAAAGGTTAAAATCATCAGGAGTGATAATGGAATAGAGTTTAAAAATCATGAGATGGATAAATTATGTGATGAAAAAGGCATTAAGAGAGAGTTTAGTGCTCCTAGAACTCCTCAACAAAATGGAGTAGCTGAAAGAAGGAATAGGACACTAATTGAGGCTGCTAGAACTATGTTAGCTTATGCAAAATTACCTATGTCTTTCTGGGCAGAAGCAGTTAGCACAGCTTGCTATGTTCGGGATAGGGTAACAGTTGTTAAGCCTCATTTCAAAACCCCTTATGAATTGCTGTTTAAAAACAAACCATTGGTTAGTTTATTAAAATCATTTGGATGTCCATGTACCATTCTGAATACCAAAGATCACTTAGGCAAGTTTGAAAGCAAGGTAGATGAGGGTATTTTTGTAGGGTATTCCATCCAAAGTAAGGCATATAGGGTTTTCAATCAAAGGACCAGGGTAATAGAAGAATCAATGAACATCACTTTTAACGAGAATACCATTAATCCTGATGGGATAGGTCCAAAGTCATTGTTTGATATTGATGCTCTTAATTCTGCTTTTAGATATGCAACTGTAAATTCTAGTGCAGGTACAAATACAGGTACCAACACAGGGACAGCAGATGAAGTAAGTGAGGAAGTATCAGGAATGTCCACAGAAAAGAATAAAGACTCATTGGAATACATTGTATTTCCAATCTGGACTCCTGATCCACCAGAGGTGTTTTTCTCTAATCAACCACAGTCCTCTCAGAGACTTGAGACAGAAGAATCTACTGATATATCATCTAGTGAGAGTTCTGGACAAGAAGGCAATCATACCAACTTAGAAGCAAACATTCCAGAGACATCAACATCTACTTATCATGTTCACAAAGATCATCCTCTAGAACAGGTAATTGGGAATGTTGACTCTGCTATTCAAACTAGACAGCAGTCTACTATCAATGAAGAAGAGATACATACCTCTTTATATGTATGTTTTCTTTCTCAAGTTGAACCTAAGAAGGCAGTAGAAGCTCTTAAACACCCTAGTTGGATCGAGGCAATGCAGGAAGAATTGCTGCAATTCAAAATACAGAATGTGTGGACTTTAGTTGATTTACCAAAAGGGAAAAGGGCTATAGGTACTAAATGGATATTCAAGAACAAGAAGGATGAGAGGGGAATTGTCATCAAGAATAAAGCCAGGCTAGTGGCACAGGGATATACTCAGGAAGAAGGTATTGATTATGATGATGTGTTTGCTCCTGTTGCAAGGATAGAAGCTATAAGATTATTCTTGGCATATGCTTCATATAAAGGTTTCACAGTATATCAAATGGATGTCAAGAGTGCCTTTCTGTATGGCACAATTGATGATGAGGTGTATGTTTGTCAACCACCTGGATTTGAAGATCCTACATATCCAGATAGAGTCTGCAGATTGGATAAGGCACTGTATGGCCTGCACCAAGCACCCAGAGCTTGGTATGAGACTCTATCTGTTTATCTTTTGGAGAATGGTTTTAAAAGAGGTACCATTGACAAGACACTGTTCATCAAAAGCAATCACAATGATATTTTATTGATACAAGTGTATGTTGATGACATCATTTTTGGATCTACAAATGATGGGTTATGCAATGAATTTGAGAAGTTAATGCATCAGAAGTTTCAAATGAGTTCTATGGGGGAACTTAATTTCTTTTTGGGGCTTCAAGTCAAACAAAGCTCAGATGGCATTTTCATTCATCAGAGTAAGTATGTTAAAGACATACTCACCAAATTTGGCTACACTGAAACTAAAGTGGCTAGTACACCTATGGAAACACACAAGCCATTAACTGCAGATCCTGAGGGGGAGGAAGTAGATATACATCTGTACAGGTCTATGATAGGGTCATTGATGTATCTAACTTCCTCTAGGCCAGATATTATGTTTGTTGTATGTATCTATGCCAGATTTCAGACTTGTCCAAAGCAATCACATCTGTATGCTGTAAAGAGAATTTTTAGATACTTAAAGGGACAACCTGATATAGGCCTTTGGTATCCAAAAGATTCTTCTTTTGACTTAATAACATATTCAGATAGTGATTATGGAGGAGCTAGCATGGACAGGAAGTCCACGTCAGGAGGTTGTCAATTTCTAGGAGAGAGGTTAATTTCATGGCAATGTAAGAAACAGACAACTGTATCAACATCTACTGCTGAGGCTGAGTATGTAGCTGCTGCAAATTGATGTGCTCAGGTCTTATGGATTCAGAATCAAATGCTTGATTATGGTTTAACTTTCTTAAACACTCCTATATTTATTGACAATACTTCTGCTATCAGCATCATCAATAATCCTGTTAAACATTCTAAAACTAAGCATAAAGAGATTAGGTATCATTTTATCAGAGATTGTAATGAAAAATGACTTATTCAGATTATAAAAGTCCATACTGACAATCAACTTGCAGATCTGTTCACCAAAGCCTTTGATGTGGGCAGATTTACATTTCTGATTACAAGTATTGGTCTGATTAAATCTCCTTAAATTGTTTCTTCATAACTATTTTTGTAAAACATCTCTATAATGCTTAAGGATTAGATGCTGGTAGATGTAATTGATACTAACAGTGATAATAGTCTTAGTTACAACTGTTTTGCTTTCCTAATTATCACTGTTATTATTCAATTACCACTGTATATATATTTTGTTTTGTTTACACTGTTAGCTTTATTATTATCACTGCATTTGTTAAACTAACTCAGTAGGTTATCACTGTAAGTGAAGCAACCATCACTGTTAGTGTAAACAGTTTCCACTGTTTTCACTATTCAGTTCTAACTGTTAGTGTAAACAGTTTCCACTGTTTTCAACTTAGTGTACATAGTTTCCACTATTTTCACTATTCATTTATAACTGTTTGTCACACTGTTAGTGTAACTTTTACCACTGTTAGTATATCAGTTTCCACTGTTTATACTATCAAGTTGAAAAAAAAAAATATTACTGTTAGTAATACTAATGCAGTCACTAGTGTTGAGTTATAATTCCTTTGGTCAGGAGTTATTTCCATTCACTAAGTGTAATACTGTTAGTATTATTATCATGAATGTATAATACTGTTAGTTCTTTTTGTTTTCACTATTTTAAAATCGTTTCCATTGTTAGTGTTAAAATTAGGATTTTTATTTCAAAATTAGGTCATTGAAACTAACAGTATAAATACTCCCAACACTTGTACATATTCTTTACGCTTTCATAAACACTGCTTTCATAAACCCTATAATCACTGCTTTCGCAAATCTTACACAAATTCTTCATGGCTTCTTCTTCATCAACCACACCTCAACTCGCATTAGGCAAAGATCATAACATGATTGCCTATCTGGTAAAACCTTCCATCGCCGATGATTACATTGAAATCATTGATTTTCTGCGTAACTCTACCATTCACCATGCGCTAACTGTAGCACCCAGAATTTCACATGAACATATCAATGAGTTTTGGGTTAAAGCCAAGATTGAGGAAGAAGCAGGTGTTCCACAGATTGTTTCCACAGTTCCTGGACACCAAGTGGTGATTACTGAAGCATCCTTTCGTTCTTCTTTTCATCTTCAGGATGAAGAAGGTATAACTTCAATTTCTGATGAAGATTTATACTCTAATTTACAACGAATGGGATATGAGGGTAACTTGGGTGGGTATGTTTTTCAGAAAACAATGTTTTCATACTAATGGAGATTTCTAATTCATACATTACTGCACTACTTATCATCAAAACGTTCATCTTTTAAACAATTCAGCAGTAATGTAGCATATGCCTTGGTATGCTTTGCTACTGGTCAAAGCTTTAATTTTTCCAACTTTATTTTTTCTTGTATGCTAAGAAACATCAACCAACCTAAACTGAAATTCTTAATGTATCCAAGGTTTGTGCAAATTCTTTTAACTGAACAAATATCTGATTTGCCTGCTTTGGATAAGATTATAGGTATCTCTTCCTTCAAACCAAAAGTATTTTCAAATATGAAGAGAGATACCTCTATTAAAGGTGTTATGTTTTCTGGGAGGGTAACAACTTTGTTTCCAACAATGCTTCCTGCACCCTCCACCACAGCCTCTGTACCACCAACAGAAGTTGAACCAGTTGCTGAGAGGATGGAACAACCCATTCCTTCTCAACCCACAGCAATTGGGGGTAATGTACAACAACAAGGGAACAAGTTTACCACAACCTACACCAGAAAAGCCAAAAAGGCTACACATCAGGTGTCTGAGGCTCATGCTGCTCAGTCATCTCAGTCCAATGACAGTGGTCATGAACAGCATGTGGTCCATAAGGAGTGGGGTGACCATTCTGCAAGGGCTGCTTCTACTGCTTCTAGTCCACAGATAGAGCAGGATAGAAGTAACATTAATAAGACCCAAGCAGAGGCAACACCAGAAGATGATTCTATTCATATAGATGATTTTGGTGGTCCCAGTACCAAGAAAACAGGGGAATTTTCTGATCATACCAGGTATGAGGAAGATTTTGATGCACATGTCAATGATTCACCTAGGGAGTCACATTCTGATGGAGATGAGGCTAGAACTAACCTGGAATTAACGAAAATGATTGATTATGTTTGGGAGAAGTTTAAGGTGGAAAGAAGGAGGAATAGAGAAAAAGATGAAATGATAGCAAATTTGGAGCATAGGCTTACTCAATTGGAAACCCTTGTGGTGAAAGTTTTGAAAGAAGGTAAGGAGTATGTGTTAGTTGAAGGTGATTCTCCAAAGGATGCTTTCAAAAAGGGGGAGAAATTTTGGACTAATAAGGTTGATAAAAGGAATGTTCATACTGATGATTTGGATGGTGATAATGTTCCTGAACAGATGGATGAGGATATTGAGATGGAAAATATTAATGAGAATGAGAATGAGGATGCTGGTGGGAATGAGAATGATGATGAAAATGTGCATAAGAATGTGAATAATGATGAAGCTACAGCTGAGAAAGTGCCAGACAATGTTCCTACAAGGACAACTTTACCACCTGTACAGATTAGAGAACCTACTGCAGCTACTGCTCCTGCTCAAAATTTACCCAAAATTGATCTAAAGGATAAGGGTAAAGGCATTCTGGAAGAAGGGCCTACAAAGAAAAAGCAGAGATCAATGCCTTATGAAGCTACAGTTAATGATGAGGAATATGCTCAGAGATTACATGCAGAAATCAATGTTGATGCTCTTCAGGAGGATTTGATTGATGTAGAAGTTGGACCAGGTCAGTTTGTTAAAATGACCAAAGCTCGGGTACATGAATGGGATGAAGCTCAGCTGAAAGAGCAGAAATTAGATGATATTGAGTTTTTGGTAGAGCAGATTAAGAGAAAGAAAGCTGCTGAGATGAGAAAGATTAGAGATGAAAAAGCTGCTAAGAAAAGGAATAGACCTCTAACACGCACAACAGAGGAGAAATTTAATTGTGAGGTTAAGAGGATGGAATATTCCAACTTCTAGATTGAATGCTATGTCACTTGAAAGTCTGCTGAGGATATGGGACAGAGACACATTTTTGAATCCTGAGGCAGCAAAGAGAGCAGAGGAAGAGTAGAAAGCTAAGAAGAAGGCAGATAGAGAAAAGAAACAAAAAGAAAGAATTGAGAAATAAATAGAAAAAGAAAAGGAATGGGAAAGACTGAGTGCAGAGCAATTAAGGCAGGAATATGCATCAATTCCTGATCTACCAAGAAATAAAATTGATTTGAATGATGTGATTGTGGTGCAACCCCTTCAGGTACAACTTCCACTTGATAACTTGCCTGGAATAATTGATTGGTCTATTGAACAATTTTCAATTCCTATTAAGTGTGAGAAAATCAGAATTGAAAGAGCAGATACTTCTGTATCATTTTGGAGGTCTTTTAAGGAATTGATCAAGGTGCTTACAAGGGAAGATTTGGTTAGGATGTATGAGATTGGATCTGAGAAAGGTTTAAGTACCAAGAAGTTTGATAGTGTCTATGAGTTGTGTACTTGGTCATGGATTTCAATGATGTTTGAACCAGATAGATTTACATTTGAGTTCAACACTTTTCAGACAGTAAGACAATGGATTTATCACAGCAATCCAGATGTTCATCAAGTGATATTGGATGATGCTACTATGCTTTGGATGTTAACAGACAGAGAATATGATATGAGTCTGAGTTTGTTGAGAAGCTTAAAGCATGCCAAGTTATTTGTTTCATTCAACAATGATTTGGCAGAGAATTTGGTATATATGATATTGAATCAGATTCACAAGAAAGAAGAGTATGAGAGGAGGCATAGAGATCAGTGATAGATTGTTTGAAAGAATTTGAAAGAGGTCAACATGAAGAATATAGAGAAACTTAATACTGTTGGGGACAGATTAAGTTTAGGGGGAGATTGTTGGGAAGTGATGTTACTACTGTTACTACTGTTGATTGAAGAATGCACAAGGCATTAACACTGTTAGTGTTAATGTTACACTGGTATTATCACTGTTAGTGTTAATGGTTAACACTGTTAGTGTTAATGGTTATCACTGTCTTCAGAGTTACAACTGTTGGGTAAAGATTAACCTGTTATTGAAGATTGAAGTGAAGACAAGAGTTACAACTGTTAGTAATAGTTTCAACTGTTAGAGTGTTACAACTGTTAGTTTGTTTTACAACAGTTAACACTGTTTAGGCTAGTTACCACTGTTAGTTGGTAATTCTAGTAAATTGTACAAGTGTTAACACTGTTCTATAGGGATTACCATTGTTTGTATAGTTGTGGTAGTTAACACTGTTTATATATAGAATAGGCAGAAAAATGAAGTTTGAATAATTATGGAATGTAACTGTTTCCATGATTATAGGAGATTGTTTAGCAGGACTCTATGGGATATAAATAGAGATCCTAAACCTAGATTAGGTTAACTTAGTTTTCACGCAGCTTCAAGGTTTTGTAACCCTAATACAGTTCAGTGTATTCGTCTTATGTTATTAATAAGATTGAAGCTTTTGATAGTAACTTGGTTTTATTAACTTTATTATTGATCTTCATAATATTATTGAGTGTTATTCCGCAACTTCTCAGTAATAATTCAAAACTTGTGTTAATCTAATAAGTTTATTAGATCGATCTTGGTTTATCAGAGCATCCTTTCCTGGCTTGGATAAGTGGTCGTCTTTCAACAGCTTGACCAAGACTTTCTCAAGATTAATAATTCTTTCTTTCAGATCTTCAATTACCTTCTCTTGATCAACCAGTTTAGCAGCCTGCTCTGCTATCTTTGCATCCTGAGCTCTATTCAACTTCTTTTCATGAACCAACTTATTCCAAATAAAATCCACAGCTTCTGTCAGTTGTACATTCGTCAATTTAGGGTGAGTACTAGCCTCATCACCATTAGAGTGTGACCTCCTAGGTAAATCATTGACAAATGTATCTTCTGCCTCATGCCTAGCATGATCAGCAGAAGTCCCTTTATTCTTGGTACTGGGACCTTCATTTGCTTCATTACCCGTGGGTTCAGCATTAGAAGTTGCCTCTGGTTGGGTCTTATTGATGTTATCACTGTCCTGTTCTGTTAGTGGACTAGTAACAGTAGTGGCAGCCCTTCCAGAATGACCATCCATCTCCTGTGGGGTCACCTGTTGTGATGATATATTTGACTGAGACAAATGAGCAGTAGGAGCCTCACTTTCCTGTTTCAATTTCTTTTTCTTTAGCTTTAATTGGGTAGGATGTTTGGTCCCTTGTTTTCTTTTGGTACCCCCACTTGGTGTGTGTTCAGGCTCAGTTGGTGCTACTGGCCTGTCACCAATTGGTTCAGATATAGTTGGTAGTACTAAATCTGTGGTGGAAGGAGCAGGAAGCATTGTTGAAAACAATGTTGTATCCTTCCCAGAAAACTTCTTGTTGGTATTTTTATTCATCTCTATAAATGTTTTTGCAGAGAGAGTACTAACACCAATAACAAGTTCTTGTGCAACTAAATCAGTAACCTGTTTATTTAAAACAAGTTGCACAAATCTATGATACATTATAAACATATCCTTTTTGCCCTTTGTGATGTTTCTGATCATGCCATCAAGTATGTATTTTGAAAAATTATATTTTTGACCCTTAGCCAAACACACAAGAGCATAGGCTATTTGAGTTCCAAATTCATTAAAAGAAGTTCTATGAGATGACAAACAGTGGAGAATTGTATGTATTAAAAATTTCCATTGAGGACTAAAGAATGATTTAAAAAATGTAAAACGTGTGTACACCCTCATACCCCATTAATCTAAGATTAGCATACAAATCCCTGTTATCTAAAGAAGTGATACCTGTGGCATCAACAAGAAGAAGTACCTCTCGGAGAGCATCCTCTGTAACCACCACTTTGGTTTCTTGAACTGTAGAAACCAATTGCTCTTTACCCTCAACCACTTCTACTTTGGCATTCTTCCAGAAATCAGTAAGATGTCCTCTTGAAACCCTTGGAGAAACGGTAAGTGCATGATTAATGTGACTTGCACGATGAAAATCAACAATTTGTATGAAATTCTGTGCATTTGAGGGTTTCATGAGAAAAGTCAGCATATTGTGTTCTTCGTACACCTTCAGATTCAAGTCAGATGATGAAGAAGAAGCCATGATTTTGGAATTGATTTTGAAACTGATTGTAGAAGAAGAGGAGGTTTGATTTTGAATGTGATTGCAGTGGTTATTTGAGAAATTAAGAAAGCGCAATGAAAAATTGAAGTGTTTAAAGATTATATACTGTTAGTCATAAGAACAGAGTCAAGCCCTAGAAAAAGAACGGACAGTGGCACTGTCCAATATAACTAACAGTGGAAAGATATAAGCAATACCTAGTAGTGGGAAACACTTGGATCAATTTTTCAAAAGCTAAAAGAGAATTATACCAATAAAGCTAACAACAACTACTAGCATTATCAGTGGCAACCGACCAAGGTTACCAAAACTCAGTACTAGCAGTGCCAAGAACTTAGCTTTATTAGTAAACAATTTTTTTTTTATTTAACCAGTAATACTTAACTATATACGGTAATAAGCAATGAAGACAGTAATAACCATAATTATGATTACTCTTCATTGATTATTCTATCAGTAATAACCCATAAGCAAATGAAGATATATACAGAAAAATAGTTTGCAGATGAAAAGACTAAAGAAGAATTGATCATTCCAATACTAGTAACCAAGAATGTAAATCTGCCTACATCAAAAGCCTTTGTAAACAGATCTGCAAATTGATTATCAGTATGAACTTTCTTAATCTGAATGAGTCATTTTTCATTACAATCTCTTATAAAATGGTATCTTATCTCTATATGCTTAGTTTTAGAATGTTTAACTGGGTTATTTATGATACTGATAGTAGAGTTATTATCAATCAAAATGGGAGTATTTAGAAAGGTTAAACTATAATCAAGCATTTGATTCTGTATCCATAAGACTTGAGCACAACAACTTGCAGCAGCTACATACTCAGCTTCTGCAGTGGATGTAGATACAGTAGTTTGCTTCTTGCATTGCCATGAAACTAACCTATCTCCCAAAAATTGACAGCCTCCTGATGTTGACTTTCTGTCCATGTTGGCACCACCATAATCACTATCTGTATATGCAACAAGATCAAAAAAATTACCCTTTAAATATCTAAAGATTCTTTTGACTGTAAATAGATGTGATTGCTTTGGACATGTTTGAAACCTAGCACACACACAAACAGCAAACATGATATCTGGCCTGGAAGAGGTCAGATACATTACAGATCCTATCATTGATCTATAAAGATGTACATCAACTTCTTCTCCTTCTGGATCTGCTATTAATTGCTTATGTGTTTCCATGATATCATCTACATAGACTTGTACTAGCAGAATATCATTCTTAACTCTTTTGGTGAACAGAGTTTTGTCTATGGTACCTCTTTTGAATCCATTTTGAAGCAAATAAACTGATAAAGTGTCATACCAAGCTCTAGGTGCTTGATGTAAGCCATACAGAGCTTTGTGCAGTCTCAACACTTTATTAGGATACTTAGGATCTTCAAAACCTGGTGGTTGACACACATACACTTCTTCATCATGTTTTCTGTGAAGAAAAGCACTTTTGACATCCATTTGATACACTTTAAATTCTCTGAATGAAGCAAAAGCTAGGAACACTCTGATAGCTTCAATTCTAGCCACAGGAGCAAAAACCTCATCATAATCTATGCCTTCTTCTTTTGTATATCCCTGAACTACCAATCTGGCTTTGTTCTTGATGACAATGCCTTTTTCATCCCTTTTATTTCTAAACACCCATCTAATACCAATAGCTCTTTTTCCCTTGGGTAAGTCAACCAATGTCCACACTTCCTGAATCTGAAATTGAAGCAACTCTTCTTGCATTGCTTCAATTCAACTTGGATCTTTCAAGGCTTAAGTAATTTTCTTGGGCTCCATTTGAGACAGAAAGCAAGTAAACAAAGAAGGGTAGTCATCTTCTTTATTTTCTTGTGTCTGTTTTCTGGTTTGAACAGGAGAACCAATATCTCCAATTACATTCTCAAGTGGATGATCTCTATGAGAAATATACTGAGATGTGGAAGATTCAGGTATTTCAGTTTCTAAATTGGTGTAATTCTCATTCATAAGAATACCTTCAACATCCCTAGTGATTCTATCAACAACAGGCCTTGTATTACTAGAAAACTCATTTAAATTCTTTGCAAGTTGCTGTTCTGAGCTTAAATCACTCTCATCCTCACTTTCCTCCAATTCTGGCATTTCTGGATCTGTCTCATAATTCACTGGAGTTTTATCACCATCTCCTTTATCCTTACTTAAGTCTGAGTCTTTTGAAGACTTTTGTGAATCTGATCCAGAATCAAAAACTTCTGGGGGATCAGGAGACCAAATTGGAAACAAAATGTATTCCAATGAATCATTCTTCTTTTCAAAAGACATTCCTGATTCTACTACACCTTCTTTATCTCCTGTTCTTGCATTTGTACCTGCACTTGTACCTGCACTAGAATCTATAGTTGTATATCTAAAAGCAGAGTTAAGTGCATCGATATCAAACAATGACTTTGGACCTTTTCCATCAGGATTAGTGCTATTTTCATAAAAAGTGATGTTCATTGATTCTTCTATCACCCTGGTCCTTTGATTGAATACCCTATAAGCCTTACTTTGAATGGAGTAACCCACAAATATACCCTCATCTACCTTGCTTTCAAACTTTCCTAAGTGATCTTTGGTATTTAAGATGGTACAAGGACATCCAAAAGATTTTAAGAAACTAACCAATGGTTTGTTCTTAAACAGCAGTTCATATGGTGTTTTGTTATGAGGCTTAACAACTAATACCCTATTCTGAACATAGCAAGCTGTGCTAACTGCCTCTGCCCAGAAAGACATAGGCAATTTTATATCAGATAACATAGTTCTGGCAGCCTCAATTAGTGTCCTATTCCTCCTTTCTACCACTCCATTTTGTTGGGGAGTTCTAGGTGCACTAAACTCTCTCTTAATACCTTTATCTTCACACAATTTATCCATCTCATGATTTATAAACTCTGTTCCATTATCACTCCTGATGATTTTAACTTTTTTATCTAATTGATTTTCCATCTTAGTTATAAATAATCTAAGTATTTCACCTGTCTCATCTTTTGTTCTAAGAAAGAAAACCCATGTAAATCTAGTATAATCATCAATAATTACAAGGCAGTAAGACCTCTTCCCCATACTACTTATATTGGTTGGTCCAAATAAGTCCATATGCAATAAGTGTAAGGGTGTGCAGTTGGTATTCACAGTTTCGGACTTAAAAGAAGATTTGTGTTGTTTTCCTTTGCGACAAGAAACACAATGATCATCACATGAATATACCTTTTCAGGCAAACCTCTAACAAGCTTGTTTTTGACAAGTTTATTAATGGTTTTGTAATTCATATGACACATCCTTCTATGCCACAATTCATATTCATTCAGACTAGCTTTGGAAATAAGACAGTTTAAATCAGGTTGAGGTGTCATGTTTGCTAAGTCACACTTATATACATTATCTTGCCTTGGAATTCTCATTAAAATCATGTTTTCTGGTATTTTGAATTCCTTAGAAAAGATAAGGCATTCAGTGTCAGTAAAATGTATTGGATTCTTTTTATCTGTGATTTGACTCACACTTAGCAAATTATACCTCAATTGTTCCACAAAGTAAATATTTTCAAAACTTAGCTTTGCACTCTGAACTGTTCCTTTCCCTTTAATTTTTCCACCTTTGGGATTACTTCCAAATGCTACATATCCACCATCAAAGGATTTGAAGTTCTGTAGCTTTTCCCTGTCTCCAGTCATGTGCCTTAAGCAGCCACTATCAACATGCCATAAGCTCTCTGGCTTGCCCTTCACCAATAATTAAAAAAAAAAATAATTTCTCTTGGGAACCCAAACCAATTTGGTTTTGGGTTTCCCATGTGCATCTTTAAAATCAACTCTCTGAAAGACAATTGATTCTGATGCACTGTTGGATCTAGAACCTTTAGATGTAACAGTGTTCTTTGATTTCCAAATCCAACTTATATCAGACTTAACAGTGGGAATTGGTCTAACAGAGGTAACTCTCAGGCCTGTGTTAATCACTCTGGCAGTGGTAGCCTTACTTGGTGTAAACATTCTTTTGGAATGTTTAACACTAGTATTGGCTCCATGCTTGACGGTGACAACTCTATCCACTGTCTTAGTCTTCATGCCTCTGTTGGCTTTGTTTGGTGGTACTACTGCAGCATAAGTAGCGGTGGCTGCAGTTGTACCACTGTTAGCCTTATACTTTATTCTCTTGATAGTGGCAACATGATTAACTTTTGATTTAAAATTTTGTTTGTTAACCATGTTGGCAGCTGTCCACAACGGTTTCACAACCCTATTGAAGTTTTTAGGATTGTGATAACAGTCATATTGAAGATGATTGGTTTTTCCACAGATATAACAGGATTTTTCTTTCACAAAATTAAAATTTTGCCTCAATTTTTGTGAAACCATTTGGTTCCAATTTCTTTGATTGCCTCTGGGTGCAATTTTATCAAATGGTTTTGGTGCAGAAAATCCTGTTTTGCAAGCACAGTTAACACATTTATCGTTTACATTATTCAAAAATTTAGACTCGTGTCTAACTGTTTTGCTAATGTAACCTAAACCATTCCTATATTTATTAGCTTTGCTCACATGTTCTATCTGTTGCTTAGCCTTTTCTTGAAACATCTTTTTACCCTCTTCTAGTTTATCAACATTAAATTCTGAAACTAGACCAGTTACTCTTTTGCTACTTCTAGGTGATGAATTAGATGATTTATTTGTTATACTATTCTCACTTTTAGATGTATCATCACTCTCATCATCTTCTTCACTCCAATCAGTAACCACTACTTTATCAAAGTTCACATCTTCTTCTAAACTCGTAACTGGATCAGCCTTTTTAACCTCATCATTCATTTCTTCTTTAAGAGAATTGATATCAATTTCAGTTTTTGAAGGAAAGTAGTTGTGGTTATAAGGAGGAGGTACATTACTGTATCCTAACCTAGTTTTAAGATTATCATGAATCGGTGAATTGATAAGTTTATTCACACTCTTGGATGCATGTTCTAAGTTACTTACATTAAGTCTTATGCTATCTCTCTCACATGTGACCTCGGCAAGGTTCTTAGTTAACAATTCTACCTTATCTTTAAAAGTGTCTCTTCCCCACCTAGCATATTCAATGTCACATTTAAACTGTGTTGCATTGACTTCATATGCTTTTATCTGTTTTTCAAGATTTTCAATTGCTGCTATGGTGTGTTTACTTTTGATTTCCCATTGTTTTAGTTCATCACACACTTTCAGATTATGATCCCTGTAATGTTTAACAGTTTGTTTACAAACAGCAGAACATAATTTGTTTTGTACCTCATATGGAACCTCTGACTTCTTGTTAGATTCAGCAATGGCCATGAGACATTGATTCTTCACCTCATGTTCTTCTTGATCACTCTAGTCCCATCCACAACCATCCATAGACACAAGAGCATTTGATGAAGCACCTTGGATTGGTATATTCCTTGATTGAGTTCCATTGCTTCCAGTTCTTTGACCATTCTCACTGCTATTCTGTTCCTTCTTTGGACTTCTACATTCTCTTGCAAAGTGCCCCATCTTATGACAGTTGAAGCACTCTATCTAACTCTTATCAAACCAACTTGCATCATTCCTTTTATATGCAAAGTTGTTCCTCCCAGTTCTCTGCATAAATCTTTTTGCCCTTTGAGTGATTAAAGCAATTTACCATTTAATATCTATCTCTTCTAGATCATCTCCATCAAACTGTTCTACATCTTCATTAGTAAGTGAAGAGTTCACATTACTAGCAAAGAAAGATTCCAAAATCTGATCATTCGATCAGTTTGATGATGATTCACGTCCTCCTGAAACATAAGTAGAGCCTTTTTGACTTGACTCTGCTTTAGTTCCAGTTGTAGACATAAAGGTTGCATTGTTGTTGTTTCCTTAACCCTGCTTCTTGTTTTCCACTTCAGGTTCAAAGTTTCTTAGATCATTGTAAATATCTTCAAGCTCTTTTGACTCCAAATTTGCACTCTGTCTTAATCCAACAGTGTAGATTGTCCACTCCTCACCTAATGATCTCAAAAACTTCCTGTTTAGATCATCCTTATCAATTTTCACTTGATGATTCTCCAGATCTCCTACTAACTTTAAAAAACTGTCAAAGGTTTGAGTCAAAGTTTCTGACTTTACAGAATTAAAGTTCTCATATTGCTGCTTTAAAAGAGATCTTCTGTTCTTTTTGGTGTTGGAATTGCCACCAAATCTCTTTTCAATAGTTTCCATAAGAACTTTAGCATCCTAACATGATTCAAACCTTCTCTGATATTCATTAGGAATAGATAATAACAGAGTACTGAGTGCTTTAAAAAACTACAACTTCCCACATCTGATATTTTATGAGAAGCATGTATTGTTTGATCCTATTCTTCCATAGATCAAACTCATCAGGCCTAAGCATGGGGATCTTAGTAACCTGGATTCCTTCATTACCTTCAGATGCCATTGATTCAATACGTAAATCTTGAATTAAAAAAAACTTTCAAAAATCGATCAAACAGTAATCCCAGATCTTCCTGTATTCAAAGCTTAACCAAGGCTCTTATACCACTTGATAAACCCAGAATAATCTAATAAACAATTTGATAAAGATAAGCTTTGAATTATTATTGAGAAGTTGCGGAATCATACTCAATAATATTAAGAAGATCAAGAATATTATGAATAACTTGTAGAACACGATTAATACCAAAAGCTTCAATCTTATTAATGATATAAGACGAATACACTTAATGTATTAGGGTTACAGAAAACCTTGAAGCTGCGCAAAATCGTTAACCTATTCTAGGTCTAAGGATCTCTATTTATAATACATAGAGTCCTATACAATCTTCAGTTATTATGGAAACAATTTGATTCCATATATAACTCTAACTGCCTAACCGACTTACTAATAAACATACCAACAGTGGTAGTAACTATATTATACTAATAGTGGCTACAATATACTTATTACAATTCTTAAATATATGTCTAACAGTGGCAGTTATTACATTTGTACTAGAAGTGGCTAGTCTTCAACTCTTCTAGCAGCGGCAGTGTTGAACACTAACAGTGGTTAAGAATTGAACTTTAGTCTTCAACACTTGATCAATTTAGCTCTGATCCCAACACTAACACATAAAGAACGCCTAAGCGTTGGTCCCGTTTTATCACATTCCAAGTCTGCTACCGTATACCCATTCCATTACAACCATTACGGACTTTTCATCGATTTCCCCTTAATTGTACATAGTTGATCAGGCTATGTTAAATTAAGATTAAATGATGAAACTCCCGAACAAATTATAATGAACAAGTATACAACTTATGGGTTATAGTCTAGAGTTACTAATGCAATCCTAGTTCGCTATAACTATGGCTCTGATACCAATCTGTAGAACCCCCAAATTTATAATGCAACGGAAGTCAACACGGGACGCTACTAATCCAATATCATAACACATAATCAGAAGCAAACGACCTCTAAATGAGACGTTTGTAGAAAATAGTTACATTTCATAGTAAATCATTTGAAAACATATTGTTTTCAATACAAAAGTTGTAATTTCCTAGAGTCCACGCGTAAGGCGGGAGATTCTATTACATAATCGTAATATACAAAAGATAATGCTAAGAATCTCCGTTAATGCAGTTATGTTGAAATCATGCGACTCTAGCTATGTCCGGGAGTAATCCTACTCGGTATGCGTACCTGAGAATACATGCTAAAAAGGTCAACACGAATGTTGGTAGCGGATGACGGGGGTCCGGGGGCAGCGCCTCTGGTAGCGGGGTCCAAGGGGTGGCAGCCCCTGGCGGAGTCCAAGGGGCAGAGCCCCTGGCTAGGGTCGAGCTGAAATTCATTTCTACTACATTGCTATGGTAAAAATCGCATCTGAAATTTAAAATCGGGAAAATTGACCTAGTCTGGTTGTGGCTGAAAAAGTGTTACGCACTGAGTTCGCGGTGCGAGCCTGAGTTCGGCTCGCAAGATAGTAGGTTGCGAACCGAGTTGGGTTCGCAGCACAAGGTTCAGCTCACAAGTCAACTCGCAAGTCAACTCGCAGGTCGACTCGCAAGTCAACTCGCGAGTGGGTTCGGTTTGCAGTTTCGGTTCGTTGTTTGGGTTCGCGATTCGAGATCTCGGTTCATCTCGCAGGATGAACTGGGATCTCAACTCGCAAGACGAGCTGTTCGTATCTCAGGTTTTAAAAACGCATTTTGAGTCGGTTTTTGGGCAAATATTCGTTGAGTAAACGTTCTAGCATGTAAATAAAAGCTTTACAAGTAATTTAAAAGAGATTTAAAGCTTCTTACCAACAAAATGAAAATCGAAGAAGATGAAGATGATGATGATGATGATGATGATGATAATGATGATCCTTTTGCTTGTGTCTTTATGATGATGATGATGAACGATTTTGGTGATGATATTCTTGTTATCTCAGTTTTTAGAGAGAGAGATATATAGAGGTTTGGTAGAGAGAGAGAGAGATGAGAGAAAGTAGGTGTTGGTGTGTGTGTGTGTGTGTGTAAATGGAAGGAAATGAGAAAGGAAAGAAATAAAAGGGGAATGAGTCGGTGGGTCGGGTCCGCAGGTCTGGGCCGACCCACTTGCGGGTCTCGGGCTTGTTTACTTGTTCCTCGATTATGTTACGTTTATCCGAAATATTTTTAACTGAAGTATTTTATCGAAATACTTAATAATGGGTTATAAAAATATAGTTGGATTATTTTCTTTTGTTGGGCGTATTTTGTGTGCTTTCGTCGCGTTCGGGGAATTTTAACCGATACGAAGTACGTGTAATGAATTTCTCACAATATATTAATGTAAATAATGTTTGTTTGGATATTCCACATTATTTATAAGTTTCATCACCAACGTCCATGTTAAATAAAGTCGGACCTCGTCCAGTTCATAAGTGTACGATTTAAACAAATCGCGTATGCGTGTATGTAATTACACAAAGTATCACGTATATTTAGATTAACACAAAACTAAGTACACGTAACTACAAGTAGTTTAAGCACTAGTTACAGTGTTAATTTGGCGGGTGTCACAGTATTCAGGGTCATGGGTCACTAGGGTTAGTGTAGGATGAAATCAGAATTCAATTATAGGCGACACTTAGATAAGTGTCGCTAGAAGTGTAGGTTAGGAGTGTCGGGTATTAAATTTGCGACACTTAGGCAAGTGTCGGGAAAAAGGGGTTTTATGCGGCACTTAGGCAAGTGACGCGAGATTAGGGCTTTTAGCGACACTTAATGCGTCACTAAAGGAAGTGACGCATCACTGCACTGGCCTGTGCGACACTTACAACTGTTGGCTGGATTTTGGGTCAAAATCGTGTTTTCCGGTTTCCGTTTGACTCAAAACTTTTACCCAACCCATATTTTGACATTATAAGCTTATATAAACAACTTTTATGAAAAATAAGTGAAATCTAAGAGTTTTCGAGATTTTGTCGGAAACATACAAGTTAACGCGAGAAGATTTTAAGATGGAAATGTAGATCGTTACGAGGTGGACGTTGCTCTCCAAACGAGCTTGATGATTTGTTGTGGTTTTTGATGATTTAAGGTGGTGGTGGAATTTGGAAGAAAGAAAGAGAGTGAGAGAATGTGTGTGTGTGTTTGGTGTTTGAAATGAGAAGAAAGGAGGGTGGGGAGGGGTGTATGGGCTGGTTTTGGTGGGGTCACCAAGGGGTGGCCTCACCAATTTTTTCCGTTCCCCGTATTTACGCTCCGTGCAGTATTCATTTTCTCGATTGTTTAAACGTCAAACAATTATTTTATACGTTTAAATATACGTTTTAAAATACGAATGTTTATTCAATATTTTGTTGAAGTATTTTACCAATTACTTAATAATCGAGTCATAAAATATATCTTGACTTCGGTTTGATTGTTCGTGCGCTTAATATTTTAATCGCGTAGACGTCATTTGTATGATACGAATTAAATACGAAATATTATCAAAATAATATTTGTGATATAATAGCGTTATTAAATAATGTTATATTATTTAATAAAATTGTTCACCAACGTCCGTATTAATTGAATCGAATTACGTTCGATTTGAATTGCGTACGATTTAATCAAATCGCATAATTGTATATATTCAACAATATATATTTCGATACATTAATTAGCCTAACACAGAACTAATTACATGTATTAATAGTAGATTAGGCACTAAACACTAGTCCTAATTTGGCGGGTGTTACATATTATCTTCTGAATCTACATCAGATGGTCTCCATCCCGAAGAAACAAATGAATAACGAATAGCAAGAAAAATAAAGGCTAGACAGGACAGGGAAAGAGAAATGATTCTGAAAATTCAAGCTGAAGCAGAACTAAAAGAAGAAGAAGAAGAAGAAAGAAAGCAAAGGTTGAAGGAGCTCTCTGCTAGTGATAGGGCTTATCTGTTAAAACTAAGCGGTGAGGAAGCTGTGAAAAGAGAAAGAGAGATTAGATTAAAAAGAGAATAAGAGGAAGGTGATGTTGTGTTTGCCAGAATCTTGCAGAATATTGAAGAGAAAGAGTTGGTTGCTATTGTTGCTCCTAAAAAGAAAGATGGAACAAAAGCATCAGTAGACAAATGTAACACCCCTAAATTTGATGTTTTGCGGAAGCATAATTTGGGTGTTACTAATCAATAATCAAAGCACACAGATATATAGCAAACGACTCTATATGCGTCGTTTTAACAAAATATATTAATATTAGAATGTTTACAACAGTTTAAACCCGTACATAGCTCATGTTCGTAATATGAGAGATGTAAGTACATAATTAGTTATACAATATCTCATAATGCAATGAAATCTCTGAAGTTTTCATGGAGACTCGAGCTAATATGCATCCTGATGGGCAGTCCAAATCTACTGCTGTGTACCTGTGATACATGCAAAAATGGGTCAGCTAACGCTGGTGAGCTCACAGGTTTAGATGTCAAATAATAGTGTGTGAACCGCAAGATTTAAATGTTGATTTGCATCCAGGAAACGATAATAATAGTGTATACAACCATGAGCGCATAGTCTGAGCTTAACTCGAGGGTCGGGTCCCATATAGAGAATTCCGAGCGAGGTGCCTCCACGAGTGCCTAATCTACACTCGTTTTTCCAAATATTAGTACATCCGTTGTAGAGGTTAGCGCGACTAATCCGGACGAGGTAGGTCAATCCTATATGGTACCATATACTAATATTCACACTACTTTCGTATTACCAGACTATACAGACGAAGGGCTTTGATTTGATTAGTTGAAAACAACTCATGTAGTATATTGAAATATGTACTCGCGTTCACGTGTTAAAAATAGAGCAATGTATCACACCCCTAGTAAAACAGTAAAAAGAGGGGCCATGAGACTCACCTGAACCTGAAGAGTTTATCTTAATAAACTGAAATCGATTAGCCATGAATTGAAGTCCAAAGACTTGTAACCTGAGGGTGTCCACGACACGCGAGTTTATAAACATGAGAAGGTATCTAATAAGACTACCTTGTAGTTGTTTGTCCAACTAGAATGTCCAAATGATTACAATTTGGTTGATTGTCTAAGTGTTTGAAAATGTGTACGACCCGTTGGTGATTGTTTGTAATAATAATCTTGATGTTATCATATTAATTTCAAAGTGTTATACTTGAAAAACATGTCTTACAATGTTTTAGGAGTCATATTGTATAAGAGTTTGAGGTTGTATAAGTTCGACACTTGGTGTAAAAAGTATTTACAAGTTCCTAGATGACGAGGGTCCGGGGGCAGCGCCCCTGGTAGCGGGGTCCAAGGGGCGGCAGCCCCTGGCGGGGTCCAAGGAACAGAGCCCTTAGCTGGGGTCGAGCTGAATTTTTAGGTCTCGACACTTAGTAAAATTTGTGTTTTCTTAGATCTATTTCATGCGACACTACGTGCGACATAAGGCTTGTGTCGCTAGGTGCGACATAGTCTATTGTGTCGCAGATCATATCTGCGACATAAGGGCTTGTGTCGCTAAGTGCGACATCCGCAATTTATGCGACATAAAATGTTGTGTCGCTATATGCAACGGAAATAGGTTTTGCGACATAGTGTTTTGTGTCGCTAAATGCGACATCCGAAGGGTTTGCGACATAGTCACTTGTGTCGCTATATGCGACATAAGTGGGGGTTTAGCGACATAAGGGCTTGTGTCGCAGGTGGCCTGCAGACTCTGCGACACAACGAGCTGTTGGCCGGAATTTGAGCCAAAAACATGTTTTCTGGCGACCGTTTGGTCCGATTCTTTTACCCAACCCATATTTGGACATTTCAAACTTAAATAACCCATAAACAAGTGAAAATGAGTAAAATCGGAGAGTTTCGAGTTTTATCGAAAACTTACGACTTCGCGCCTGAGGAATCCGGAAAGATGAAAATGTAGATCGTTGCGAGGTGGTTCTTTTCTTCCAAACGGGTGAGGTGATCCGATGTCGTTTCGTGGTGTTTTTAGTGAGTTTAATGGTAATGGTGGTGGTGTGTTTTGAGAGAAAAAGGAGAGGAAGAGAGAGAGAGTGAGTGATGAAATGAGAAGAAAGAAGGAAAGAGGAGGGAAAGAAGGGGAAGGAAGGGGGCCGGTTGGTGGGGTCCACCGGGTGTGGGCTTCACCAGTTTTTTGTTCTAATTGTGAGTTTTCCCGTTCGTTTAAACTTTTTAAATAATTTATTACGCGTCTAATTGTGAGTTTTTAAAATATGAATGTTTTATCAATAATACTTAATAATGGTGTTATAAAATACAATTTTACTTTATTTTGGTTGTTTGCGCGTTTAATATTTTAATCGTGTAGACTTTGTTTGTACGATACAAAATAAGTACGAAATATTATTAACATAATATTTTGAGTATAATAGTGCTATTAAATAATGTTATATTATTTAATAAAAATGTTCACCGACGTCCGTATTTACTTGAACCGAATCACATTCGATTTGAAACTTGTACGATTTAATTAAATCGCATAATCGTATATATTCAACAATATATATTAAGATACATTAGTTATCCTAATCTAAGGACTAATTACATGTATTAACAACTGATTAGGTTCTAATCACTAGTCCTAATTTGGCGGGTGTTACAACAAATTACGGAATGAAATAGATAGAAAGAAGTATGCAGCTAGAATGACTGGTAGATCAAGTCTTGCTCCTATTACCAAAGTCTATCTGAAGAAACCAAAGAACAAATCTCAAGCACAACTACTTATCCACAGAGGCACAGAGACTCAAGCAATATCACTGGATCAAGTCTGGAAAATGCACAGAGAGGAATGGAATGAGATCAGACTTGCTGTGAGTCACTCATCAAGTGCAGCTAAGAGAGAAGTGCTATATGAGATTGAAAGATTGTTTCAGAAGATGGTTGATCTACAGCTACTCAGGCCAGAAGATATTGTTATATATGGCGAGGAGATAGTTCAGCCACCTAGTCCAAGGTATAGGTCAAGTACCAGCAGCATACACAGAATTCCAAATACTTCTAAGTTAAATCTTTGTTATGTACTTAGAAACTTGCTGTTAATATGTATTATTCACTTGTCTATCAGTGAATACAGTTTGTCTAAGTACGTATCATCGAGCATCGAGTAAACAGTTTGCTTGTTTGTCAGCAACTGTTCTACTCTTATCTGTAATAGTTTTAGCTAAGTGTTTGATTTGAATTAACCTTGGCTAATTCATTCCGCAATCAACACTCAGTGATTTCCCTTATAAGCTTTACCCTTAGATTCGGTAGTGGGGGTTTGAGTTATCCTTGCCCTTTTTGTCCGGGGCTGAGTAATGTCTGTGTTGGAGCTTTCTCCTGGGTTCTTTTTGAGGGTTACCAGTTGGGCTTCGGTGTCCTTTTCCATAGGGACGCTAGCTTGGGCTTTTTGTGATAATGAGTCAGAAACTAACTGGAGCATATCTCCCAGCGTTGGGCACAAGTATCTTAATTGTTCCCAATAGAATTCTAAGGTTCGCAGACGCAGCCCCTGCTCGTGGGTGAGTAGGCGTAGACCCGTGATTTCCTCCTGGACAATAGTTAGTTGGTTGCGTAATGCCTTTATTGTTTCATCAGTATGCTTAGAGTGGTCAGCGTTTACATTGACAATGATCGGAGGGGTAACCGTGGGAGGAGTGGTGAAGGTAGTGGTTGTGATATGGTTATCGGTAGTAGGGTTTGAAAGGGAGTCTGCTCGGGTTAGTTGGGTAACTTCTGCGACTATGGTCTGAGATGGAAAGTCTCGGAGTCTTATCGGGTGTGCCGTTTCTTCCAACGGTTCTTCACTCACTGGCTCGATGTCGCCTTCGAGAGTAAGTAGGTAAGGGAACATGGTCCGGTCCTCACCGTGTTGGTTATCATCGGACATGTGGCCACCAGCGGAGTAATCTGTCATTTCCTACGAAAGGGGGGGGGGGGGTTATCAACACAAAGTTTTGACGTTGGCATCATGTATGGTATAATAGCAATTATGGGGTCACGATCATAAGTTGCAATTTAGTGAAAACAATAAAAGAACAAATGATTTCCTCCGAACAGACGACCTGTGGTGCAGTTTTTGGACAGACGACACATAATGATGGCAGTCCAGTGGGTCCCGGCCCTAACCAGTGTGAGATATATTGGAAAAGTCTGTTGGTTACGTTCCGGATGTACCGAATTTTTACCTCTGGCAGCTTATCCTAGGTCGTGCCTATGATTCTATAACGGTGGATCGTTAAGTAGTCAGCTGGATTTATCAGTCATATAATATAGGGAAATCAGGTTGACTAGTTATGAGCCGTAATTGTTTCTAGATTTGGGTCTCGATGATTGTCCCCCGGCATTAAGGGTATAAGCTCTGCCCCGGGCATGGTTGTTGTTGTTCTTTGGTCTTGGAGCATAGGTCTTAGTAGTCGCGGCTTCTGCCGAATTCGATCTAAAGGGTAGGGGTTAGTGATTTGCGGCGTACGATCATAACTGGGAGTACGCGTGCCATACGGTTAGCTCACTGGATGTCTGTGGGTTTGGGGGGGAGAGACGATGTTTTCCGGGATGCTCTCGGGGAGTCCACGAATGTACTCTTAGATACATTAGTGTTCTGGGTCTACCGTAGTAGGGCGAAGAAGGGCAGAATGTTAGAATCCTAGTAGTAGTATATCATTGTAAGAGGTTGTGGTGTGTCACCCGGGTGTGAATAGTGAGGCAATCTGTAGTAGTACTAAGTGATGGTCGTACTGTGGAGCGAGAAGGTCAAGGGCTCTTCAGGTCATGAGTTTGAAGATCCTCAAGCTTTGAAGTTTAAGAGGGTATCAAGAGTTCGTTAATATTCACACGATTCCCAAAAACCTTATGCTGGGCGGGGCGGGGATTTTGTATACCTATTGAGGTCAGGGTGTCTTAATGTTGTACATGTCAAAGGATTTTGCACAGATAATAAATCTAAGAATCTAGTTGATTCGTAGTCATTCCATCCGATTGTTCATTTACAAAATTTGTCGGGCAGTACTACACCCGAACGGATGCCATAATATTTTACAAAATGTAATAATACAGTCATCTAGTCATAAGTATTCAATACGTTTTGTGGCTCCTACAACCCTGCTTTACGCAGATTTGGCAAAATGGTTATAGTTGCTATCTAGCTAGTCCTAAGTAGGCTTCTGATTACTTGGAACTTCATTCCAGGTACATGTCGCGTGGGTAATAGCGTTCGGCGAGTAGGTCTTGGTAACGTGGCAGTGCACGGTAAAGTGCATCTTCTTCCACCTGTCTTCCTCCCAGTCGTTTGACCCACTTTTTAGTCTTCCTAGTGAAGTTTGCGGCCACCTTCTTCCAGTGGTGTAATTTGTCCTTAACCTTTCGAGCGATGGACCTCTTCATGATCCTCAGCTCCTTCTCATAGTCCTGACACTTGTACTTCAGCTCCCACGTACGATTATTCAGTTCAATTGTCTGCTCCATGACCCATTCGTAAGCCTCTACGTCGATTATTCCAAAGTTTTGATTCTCGTCCTCCTCGATCCCGAATCCCTCTACTGGTGCATATTCTCCGTCGAGGTAGGTGTATTGTAATTGTTCCTCCTGAATCTGGTCCGAGTTAGACGGGTATTCTTCCATAGCTGCGCTTGGCCTATTGCTGGAGAGATCCTATAAAGCGCAAAGAAGACAAAGAATGTCTCAGTGGTTATAGTCCTGGCTAGCACTAGTAGCTTTATTCTAAGATATTTGGAGAGATTTCGTGGAATTGGTTGGGTCGCCGTTGCTATAAACGCATGGGCGTGTCAATACTGTGGGTGTCACTACTGTTGTCGGTAGGTGTTAGATTTTTGCTATCGAAATAGTGAGTCGTTCTAACTAGATGTTGGTTTCTCCCATTTCCATGGTCGTAGGTCATATTGTGCTTCTTGCAGTCGAGGAGTTAGTATAGGCGTGAAGCCTATTCACTTATATACACAGTACCTATAATAATCTTACAGCGCAGCAAGTAGTATTCGGTCTCGTTCCTTTCATGGTCAGAGTTAACTAGTGTATTCCTGTTCAATATAACCCCTTTCAGGTTCCACATCATCTTTTCCTTAATTGTACATAGTTGATCAGGCTATGTTAAATTAACATCGTATGATGCAATTCCCGAACCAGTCATACCTAATGAGGAAACACTGCCTAATGGTCATAGTCTAGGCCCACTAAATGCAACCTAGTTCGCTATAACCTTAGGCTCTGATACCAATCTGTAACACCCCCAAAATCACAGTTTAGCGGAAGCAAGTTTTGGGGTGCTACTAATCAAATATCACAGCACAAAAGTTAAGCAAATGACATCTATATGCAACGTTTGTAAAATAATTACATTTCCATACATAAAATGTTTGAAACATAACGTTCCCGGTTACAAAATGAAGTTCCCTAGAGTCCGCGAAAAGGGCGGGAGATTCTATTACATAATCATAATAAATACAAAAGATAATGCTAAGAATCTCCGTTAAATGCAGTGTAGAAATCATGCGACTCTAGCTAGTCCTGAGGGAATCCTACTCCGTATGTGTACCTGAGATACAAAGCTAAAAAGGTCAACACGAATGTTGGTGAATCTCACAGGTTTGTAAATAATGTAAGAGTTTGAACACGAGATTTCATTAATAGGGCCCGCAGGCGTAAATCAGTTATTTGCAATACTCGCAATAAAAAAAAGTAAGTAAGTTATACCATTGCCATGAGGCTCATAATCGAAACTTAACCCGTAAATAATAAATTTGCTCCCGTGACATGCTCGGAAATTGAGTAAGCATCAGTAACGAATAATAGTCGCCCGTTTATACAGATCGGTTTGTGGTATCGCTACTACCCCGGGCGGGGAGGGTCATTTCCCTAATGGATCCATTAACTAGTGTTCGCGCTTAAGTACATAACTAACGATATATGATGAGGAGGCTTCCCCAAATAATTGGTGAGAAAACTCATGCAATTCCGTTTGGTAAACATGTAAATCAGTACTCGAGTTCGTAAAATAAGCTATGTATCTCACCCCATAAGTAAAACAGTAAAACAGTAAAAGTGGGGCTATGAGACTCACCTGAGTCCAGTAAGTACGTATGCGTAATCAACCAGGTAAAGCGGTTGTAAGTATGTGTATCGTTTCTTGGAATCCTGCAACCTTCTAGCGTTCGCAACGCACAAGGTTGTAAGTAAACTAGTAAACGAGTTGGTGTCTTAAAAGATCACCCATGCTAGCTGTCCACTCAACTAGGACGTGTCCAAGCGTTTGTTTAGTAAACCGTTTGTATTTTGAAAACAAGTATGGCCCGTTGGTGACGGTTTGTAAAAATAGTCCGAGAGTGGTATTATTATGTATATTGTTTTATTAAAGATCGTATCTAGAATTTAAATTCGGATAATTTGTCAAGTCGGGTTATGGACTGAAATAGTGGTGCGAATTGAGTTCGCGGTGCGAGCCGAGTTCGGCTCGCAAGGCAGTAGGCTGCGAACTGAACTCAGTTCGCAACACAAGGTTCGGTTCGCAAGTCGACTCGCAAGTCAACTCGCAGGTCGACTCGCAAGTCATCTCGCAGGTCGACTCGCAAGTCAACTCGCAGGTCGACTCGCAAGTCAACTCGTAGGTCGACTCGCAAGTCATCTCGCAGGTCGACTCGCAAGTCAACTCGCAGTTGGGTTTGGTTCGTCGTTGGGTTCGCGAGTTCAATCTTCGGTTCGCAATTGGGCTCGCCTCGCAGGACGAACGGATCTCGGTTCGCAGAACGAGCTGTTCGAACACTTTTTCATAAAAACGCATTTTTAAGTCGATTTTTGGGCAAATCTTTGTTGAGTAACATTCTAGCATGTAAATAAAAGCTTCACAAGTAACTACATTGAGTTTTAAGGCGTTTCATACCAAGAATCGAAAATGGAGATGATGAAGGTGAGGTAAAAGATGATGGCGGTCCTCGTGCTTTCCCTTGTTGATGATGTTAAACGATTTTTGGCGATGGTGGCGTTGCTTTTGCTGCCGTTTCGGTGGAAGAAGAAGAGGGAAAGAAAAGAGAGGGTTTAGGGGATGTAATTGTGTGTGTGTTTGTTTGTAGATGAAGTGGAAGAAAAGAGGGGTTTAAAAGAAAGTGGGTTATGGGTCGGGTTGGGGCTTGGATTCGCGGGTTTGGGCTAACCCATTTGGGTCTCGGTCTCGTGAATTCATTACTCAGATTTTTATGTTACATTCCGTGATTGTTTAAATGTCGTTTCGTATTTCGTGTTCAAGTATATATATATTTATCCAAAACATTTTAACTGAAATGTTTTATCAAAACACTAATTAATGAGTTATACAATTATACTTTGAATTGTTTTCGCTTGACTCACGTGCTTCGTGCTTGTTTGTCGTGTACAGGGTGTTTTTATCAATGAGGAATATTCAAAAATATATTCTCGCAATATATTTTTGAAAGATCACGTTTGTTTGGATAAGTCCACCTTGTTATAAAGTTTTGTCACCAACGTCTATTTATTAATGTCGGACATTGTTCGATTCGTAAGTGTACGATTTAAATTAGATCACGTAAGCGTGCCAGTATTCACACCATAATTGTTACCTTTATTTAGGGTATTATAAAACTAAATACCCGAAATTTCAAGTAGTTTCGATACTAATTGTGGTCCTAAATTGGCGGGTGTTACAAAAACAAACCATAAATCATTATCAATCATCAAAATTCTTGAATTAAATCACACCTCCTTCCTCCTGTTCTTCTCTGGCCGAACTAGAAACCCACAGGGATGATTGGTAATTTGCAAAACAAGCTTTGAAGTAAAATTGAAGCCTTAGAACTTTGAATTAAGCTGCAATAACGTGAATTAATCATCTCCTCATCATCCTAAACATCTTGTAAGTCTTGATTATTGATTTTCATAAACCTAGAAAATGGGTTTTTGGGTATTTGATTGAATTAGCATGATTAATCTTGAATTAAGACTTGTAATGACTATATAATTGTTAGTTGATAGTTAATTCATGAATTGTAACTAAACCCTAACTTAGAATTGAGGAAAATGATGTATGATAGGTGATTGTTGTTAATGATGATAATTAACATTATTCAAGCTAAAAAATGTGTAAATTAATTAAGTGTTCATGAGGGTTATGATGAGTTTGATGGGTTATATGATGAAATTAGTATTGTTTACTAGTTAGAACACTTAATTGATAATTAAAGAGTAAAGTTATAACTCATTTGGTTAAGTATTCATTAGACCTAATATTTGGGGTTCTGATGATATGATGATGTTGGAGGTTAATAATCTTGTTAGTGGTCTAATTATGTTAGTTAACAATGATTAAGGTGGATTAATGTGATAAGGTGATCATAATGATCATAAACTTGATAAGTGATTATGAATTAATGATGTTAAAGTGGTTATTTATAATCTTGGAATGAATTATGTTAAATTACCAGAAGTAAGTGATAACTTATTTGATTTGTGATGATTGTGTAAACTCATATGAATTGAGTATCTTAGAGATTTGTTGATGTCAATATATTTGAATGATGTTATATAAATTTTGAAATAAGTGACTGATTTGTGTTATTCTGTTGTAATTTCAGATATGGAGAAGACTCAGTGACATTAGACTACTGAGTGCACAACTGAGGTATTCAGTGAGTGGATTTGTAATCCTCAATGTGATTTAGTTGTAACAGGTTTGATTACAACGGGTAAATGTATTATTACTATTTTTGTTTGCCATGATAATTATGTTTAATAGTAATAATACTGTTGATAGAGTGTTTGGTCTGACATTGATTTGACGCAAAAAGTCACGTTTTTGTGCACCTTTTCAAGCCTATTTTGGTTCAAATCTTTTAATAAACATCAAATAATTAATGTTTTATGCTAAAAATGTAAGATGAACCAAAACTTAGACTTCCTTTCGAAAAATCACTTAAAATGCTCAAATAACGAACAAATTAGAGCTAAAACGATCCACTTGCGATTCTGACGTATAATTAAGCTAAATTAGCCTAATTTGTGTCATATTGATCTTCAGGAAAATACGAAACCATGAGCGTGAGAATCGTTTGAATCTGACAAGTAACGAAGAAGTTAGAGCCAACCGAAGATCACAAGAACTACGACCAGTGCACAAGACTTATGGTCCAGCACACAAGAACAGGACCAAGGGTACACCACCCCCTTAGGGGCTGTATACCACCCCTAGAGGGCCGTATACCCCCTCTAAGGGGTGGTTTACCCCCCTTTTAGGGTGGTATACCCCCTCTTTGGTGTTGGATACGCCCTGTTTGCTACCGAATACGCCCTATTTGCTACCGATTACGCCCTATTTGGTGTCGAATACGCCCTTGTAGGTGTCGAATTTCATAGCTCGAGGGTGTATTTCAGTGTAAAATACGGGTGAGGGGTGCTGTATGTAAATTTAGTTCTTGAAGTCTATAAATAGAGGCTTAACCTCCTCATTTCCATATCCCTCATCAATCCCTCATTCCACACACATTACACACTAGTATTAGCTTTCTCTCTCTAACACTTCTCTAAGGAGTTAGAGGAGAAATAGTAGGAGTAGAGTAGCAAGCTTACGAGCTTTGTACGGAGTCGCTCCGAGACTACGATTGCGTAGATTTGTTGTAACGCCTAACAGGTTCTATTTTATTATCCTTTCTTGTTATTTTTAAATATGTTTTGCTATTGTCATGATTATTTAAGAATGCATGTTATGATAGTTGCTATGTTAGGCTAGACAAATCTGTGTTTGGTATGATAAAAGTTATGCTAGGGTAGTTATGCTTTAATCAATGCTGTTACTCTGCCTGTATGAAATTAGGATATGTTTGAATTTATGAATTAATTCTCTAATGTTTTATTTATCCAACTTATGTTGTGGTTTGAAACCTATTGATATAATTCGGCCAATTATAGAAATAGGTCCCTCAACTATTCTGTGTCTGAATGATTCGATGAACTCGGCATGGCCGCTGTTCTCCATATTGAAATAAATCATAGGAGACACGGAGCATAGGATTAGAGTTAAATTAGAATTAATCCCATATATCGGATGCTTTTGAGAGAACTTTCGGAGCATCCGTGACTTAAACATTTATCCAGAAACTCTGCCTGAAACAAACTGATATTTATCCATTTTACACTACTGCATGTTCTTGTTTGATTGTTGCTCTAGGGTTTACATGCTAGTATCTGTTTGTCTATTGCGGTTGTTGGGTTTATAATTAGGTTTTCAAACATAGAATAATTACATACAATAGTTTAACATGCTAGAATAATTACAATGATTTGTATGAAATAATGTCGAACAATTTAACCGATCGTTAGACAGACTTTCCCAACTTATTCCGCGGGGTCACTCCTGTTCACTTTATTGTTTATTCAACAATTCGTGCCCCGATACGGACATCTCAGAAGACCGAGACTGGGGAATAGGATTCGAGGTTAGTTGTCGGTTAAATTGGTACTACATTTGGGAGAACTTCCGGTGTAGCTTACACTCCATATCTGTTATCCATGTGACATGTTATTTATTTGATTGTGGACAACTCTACGTTAGATAAGTAATAGGATAGAAGTTATGGCCCATTAGGACATATACAGTAGTGATACGGGATCTCTGGGCGAGGCATCGGAAATACCGTAAAACGGCTCTGTACTTGGTATAGCGCTGGAACCACCTCTGGTGAAGTACAAATGCGTGGAAGCCACGAAAAGGCCGTAGGTACAATACTATGTTGAACATCGTTCAGAGACCCCAAATCAGCACTGCTAGGATCCATTATAATTAGAGCCTTAATCCTCATAACTACCCCTAAATAACATATACTGACATCATAGCAAACACCCACGTAATCGATAGATCTCTCAGCGACTACACCCCTCATTTACTTTTCTGTTATTTTAGTTTGAAGTAGAATAGAAAACAAAACCCCTAAAAAAAGTTTTAAATCCCAGCTAAATTACCAAAGATAATTAATCCTCCTAAGATCCCATGCCTGTTGTGGTTTAAGAACGACACCTGAGTCATACCTACTGCTTATACAAGTAGTAGTGTAGCTTAGGCTTTCCCGCAAAATATAAATTTTTAAATCCCTCTGATCTGCAAACCGACTGGATAGTCAGCAATGACAAGGAAGCAATTCCTTGACCGACCGTTGGGAGGTGATCAGACATGATGAGTGTGTGAATATGTGATCACTTGAGATATTTGGCCTTCGGGTATTAGTGTTATTGAGGTCAGCATAGAAGCTGGGTTTGGTTACTATTGTAAGACGACAGGAATTTCCTTGTACTTATCGTTAATAGGAAATTAGGTCATATTAAATTAGTACCAAACTATCGGTCTTGTCCGTAGTGGCCATATGGATATGGTGGGTTATTGAGAATCACCCGGGTAGTAGGGTATCTCAAGAGCCACCGATCCTCATTGATATGTTGTGTTATTGAGATGTTATCTCATTGATATTACGTGTTTACGATTATCTTGTTATAGGATTTGTTATTGCTGAGTCAGACTGTTGATTATATGTCTACTCACTATGCATTGAACTAATCCCCCACATTAATACTTCTTGCAGGTTAAGGATTTGATATAACGGTCGGGCAAGAAGTTAGAGGGCATGGAATGATTGACTACCATGCGTTTACTCTGATATCTGAATTGGTTCAATCAGGGATGTTTTATGGAATTATATAACACCCATTTTAATGTACTTTGGGTTTTACGTTGTAAAACTATTATGAATAAGGTTTGAAAGTAGCATATCTTAAATATGTAATATTATAAGTCAAAATGATGAAATTTGGACTTACGCTTCCGAATTAAAAATGTTTAAATTGGGTTGTAAATGAGGGGTGTTATAACTTTAAGCAACAACAACATTAGAAACCCAACTGAACATGGTTCTGATAGGCTTTGATAGTCACGAAAGCCATCTATAAGTTGTTTCGATATAATCTAAGGTGTCGCACCCCAAAATTCGGGTTGCGGAAGCGATTCGGGTCGGGGCGCGACTAAGTAAATATCAAGCACAAAGATATACAGTGAACAACTCTATATGCGTCGTTTTAACAAAATACATTAATACAAATTAAAGTTCACATCAATTGTACTAAATATATTAGCTCATGTTCTAATATGAGAGATTTAAATACATATTGTTTTAACAAAATATGATAATGCAATAAATCTCTAACGTTTGCATGCTGACTCGAGCAAAGCTAAATCCTGAGTGCAGTCCTACTACTGTTGGATACCTGAAAATACACGCTTAAAGGGTCAGCTAAAAGCTGGTCAGCTCACAGGTTTAATGATAAAGTGTAATGTATGAACCGCAAGATTTAAATATAATGATTTGCAATTAAGCAAATAAGTAAATGATAAAAGATGTATATAACTACCATGAGCACATAGTCTGAGCTTAACTGAGGTGTCAGGATCACAATTAAATGCCTGAGCTAGGGTGCCACTATGCGTATGCCTAATCAACACACGTATGAATAAATGATAATGCGTCCGTTTTGACCAGTCAGTGCTTGCTGACCCGGACGGGGATTGTCAGTCCCATATGGTACCATACACTAACATTCACGCTACAAAGCATTACCAAACTATGCTAATGAGGACTTATGATGATTAGATGATTAACTCATGCAGAATATAGCGATATTTGATACTTGCGTTTACTTGTAAAACAAAACGAGCATGTATTCTCACCCCTAGAGTAAAAACAGTAAAATAGGGGCTATGAGACTCACCTGAGTCTGATGTGTTAGCAAAGCAAGCAATTATGATGTTGTACCAAAAGATGTGTCTGCAGACTGTAACCTGTCGGGCGTCCAAAACGCGCAAGGTTATATGAGTGAGTAGATGTCTCAACTAACCATCTATGCTAGTTGTCCATCAACTAGTTATGTCCAAAGTTTGATTGTTTTGTTTGAGTTTTGAAAACATGTACGGCCCGTTGGTGATGGTTTGTAATGTAAGAATGTAAGTTTTGTATAAGGTTTGATTATTGTAGGTATTGAATACTTAGTGTAGTAAGTATTTTTCAAGCTTCTTTTATTTTATTTGAAAGTACTTGTATACATTTATATCCGAACGTTATGGTCAAATATTTTGTTTTCTGAAAGTCAACAGAAAACTTGGTCAAACTAGTCAAGCTGGTTAAATTAGTCAACTGGTCAAGCTAGTCAAATCTGGTCAAATCTGGTCAAACTAGCTCGGTTTGACCCAAAACTTTTACACAACCCTTAGCATGTTATAATACTTATAGAAAACGAGTTTCGTGACCATTGGTGACCCACAAGTGTCGTTTTTATATTTATTTCTAAAACAGTCCCTAAATGAGTTTTTCGATTTTATCGGTTTGTTTCGCCACAAGTTTCTACCATTTCTAGTCCATACTTGTGACACCCAGTCAAAAATGACCCAAATTTCAGTTCAAATTTGAACTTTATTACAAAGTAATACATACTTAAAGTACTGAAGCATACTAGCATTATATATATGAATATATATAATAACGTCAAAACGATTATTTAATAATCGTTTACATACGAATCTGACAGAACGCAGAAACTCAAAAAGGAAGTTGGCGAAAAACATTTTAAATAAAGTATTATTATTGAGAATAATAATTATGTACTCCGTTAGAAACTTAAATACATTTTGGACTCGTAAAACTATCCGTATATTTTAAGTAAAACAAAGATACAATTTTATAACTCCGTAAAAACATTTTTATAAAATGTTTCAATTAAAAACTTATACGAATCTATTTTTAGAAAATTATCATTTCAAAAGATTATACTGCTTTACGATCGGGTACGCGAACGCGGGTCGGAAAATACTCAACTACCTCAATAATTGAGGCTGGTATATACAACCGACCTCAATTATTTCACACACACAACACACACCCATGGCTCCTCTCTTTCTCTCTCGATTTCTTTCTCTTTCGGCTCATCATCATCCTCAACAATCAACAACAACAACAGCAACATAAACATCATCATCATCATCATCATCATCGTGGTCCTCACCATCACCATACGTTTCGTTTTCAAAAGTGTAAGAAACCTTTCCGTTTTCATTTAAATTTCGTGTTTACAATACATATATAATCTTGTATAATGTTGTTATTTAACATAGATAAACGGTTATAACTCGAACCGTAGCAAAAACCTAGTGTTGATTCGGACTAAAAACAGTGCAGAACCCGAGCCGCTGTAAATGAAAACTAACCCGATCGGTTAGCCTAAACTAGCCGATCGGCTAGCTTTAATGAGCCGAACGGCTCACACAACTGAGCCGAACGGCTAGTTGTTGTTGAGCCGAACGGTTTGCAGTTATCAGCCGAACGGCTAGGTCCTCCATAGCCGAACGGCTGGACCTTCACAGCCGAACGGCTGTAATACTCGAACAGAACAGTTTTTGTAAACATGCCGAAGAATTTCACAAGTGATTTCAGGGTAGCTTCTCGATGAAAAATTTACTATAACGGTTTGGGCTAAAAGTCACACGGTCACTCGAAAACGACCCAATGATCAAGGCTATGTACCATAGCCTAGGCGGTTTTAGGCCTTTCGGGGTCGTATAGGGATCGAAAACGGCATATTTCAGTTTTCGGACCCGTACCAAATTTCGTTACTCATGAAATAAAATGTAACGGATGGGACGAACTTGAGTAACAACCAAACTTATACGATACGACTTACACGTGAAACACATCTACTTTTATAAGTACAACAAATCATGTATAATAATAATAGTTTGGAATTATTATTACAAACCATCACCAACGAGCCGTATACCTTTTCACAAACTCAAACACAAACACTTATACGGATGGTTTAGTTAAACATCCACTTATTCGTTATAATCTCACATGTTTAGGACATTAGGAGATTACCATTGGAACAACTCATGTACTTTAGGATTGCTTGCTCTTCAGGTGAGTCTCGCAGCCCCTTTTTACCGTTTTACTGTTTTGGGGGAGATGCATTACTTGTTGTACTTGAATACATGTATAAATGTATTGATTACTTACTTGTACTTACTGGACTACAAACTTACTGATTTCGACTTGGCGACCCTTGGGGTTTATTACTTTACGGAGTTACTACTCCATGAACTTACTATTTTACCGATGAACTACTTTACTACTGTACAAACTTAGTGACTCACTGTTTTACTACGATACTGATACCTTGCTACTTTACAAACGAAGTGAGCCACTGTTTTACTATGTTACTGATTTACTACTTTGCTACGTACGAACTTACAAACTTGTTGTTCTACTACGATACTGAATTACTACTTACCGGTATATCAAATTGCATGAGTTTCCGTTTAATCCAATGAAGGCTCATGGCAAGATACACCGACCTTACTTACCTAATTAGCTTGGCGTAATTGATGCTTACTTACTAAATTACCATTGTGTAATTGATACTTGCTTACTAAATTAACGTTGTGTAATTGATACTTACTACCGAATTACCGTTGTGTAATTGTTTCTACTTATTGAACTATACTGGATTTTCTATTACTATATACTACAAACCTGTGAGACTCACCAACCTTTTGGTTGACGCATTTTAGTAATGCATTCTCAGGTACGCAGCCACAGTAGGATGGCCCAGCAGGATCTACCATAATGCTAAGCTAGTACGAGTCGCATGCATATACACTTATGAAAATTTTACTCGCATTATCTTTTGTACTTTGATTATGTATTTAATATCTTCTGAATCATTTTGCGAACTCGCTAATGATGTACACTGATGACTTAAAACTTCGTACTACTTTTGTAATGTAATATATTTTCTAAAACGTCTCATTTAGAGTCGTTTGCTTAATCTTCGTGCTTGATAAATGATTAGTCATGCCCAAAAACAATCGCTTCCGCAAAGCATGAAATTGGGGGTGTGATGATACCAATCCTCACAAAAACTTACACATTGATCTACTATATGTTTATTCCATTACATAAGTTTCCCAGTAATTATAGAGTCCATTTCGATATTTAAATAATTCCGCGTAACAACCAAACACATTTTTCGATAATCATCAGACCAGGTTCAAAGATCGGTTCGTAGCTAAAAATCCGTAGATTTCTGGAAGGATCCAAAGAAGAACTTTTTGTAGATCTTTTCAATACGAAACTTTCAAAAAAAACTGGTTGTCTAACTCTTAGTAAAACTCAAGATATGATCGTTTTAGTGGACTGAGTTTTTGAAGACAAATTCTGTCTTTTTATATACGTGTTATAAAAACGTGTTTTAACATGATATTTGGACATTATAGTGTTAGATGAACAACTAGATACATAAATAAACATCATGCAAGTATATTAATCAAGAGTTTATGTGATTCTTACAAAGGAGATTATGATTAAATGAAGGAGAAGTTCTTGAGCTAAATTCCTTGCTAAATAATGAAGTTTTGAAGAGGTGGTTGTATGGTGGTTTATGGTGGTCAATGGTGGTTGTGTGGTGGTCAATTGTGGTTGAGGGGTGGTGTTGTGGTGGTTATTCTCCATATTTTAGAGAGAGAGTGAAGTGTTTAGAGAGAAGGTAGAGAGAAATGGGAAAGAGTGTGAAGTGAAAATGATAAAAGTGAAGTCTTGCATGAGATATGTATGGAAGTGTAAGAAGAATCTCATGAGTTGAAAATGCATGAAAATTGAGAGATGGAAGTGGAGGTGGCTGGCCCCAAGGGACCCACTCAAGGGTGTTTTGGTCATTTTCTTGTTCCCAATTTAGTTTGTTACGTTTTTCGTTCATTTACTCGATCGGTTTGACGTTTATTTATACGTTAAAAGTTAAATACGCATGATTTAAATGTCAAATTAAATTTCGATATTTTCACTTGAAATATTTAATATAAATACTTGAAAATACTTATAAAAATGTTCCGTTTATTTACAGACCTCGATTTGCGTGTCAGTTTTACGGAGGTTTAATCGCGTAGCATTTTATTTGGACGTTTTTCGTTATCTTTTTCATACGTAAAAATTTTATTAAAAGTTTTATTCGAAAAGAATTATTTTAAATTATAAAATTATAATTTAGGTCACGTTGGACTGTCGGACATGTTTTGAGCGTTTTCGTCGCGTTTGTGTTACTTATACGATATAATTAACGTGTTAAATATTATCAACATAATATTTATAAGTTTTTGAGTTTATTAAACAATTTTATATTATTTAATATTTTGTTCACCAACGTCCATATTTCTAATGTATCAGAATCTATCCGATAGTCAAATGTACGATTTAAACAAATCGCATATGTGTGTACATTTATAAACATATATCAATACACAAAATGATACACATAATTAGACTTAACATAACTAATTACATGTATAAGTACAACAATTAGGCACTAATTACTAGCCCTAATTGGTCGGGTGTCACATAAGGACATCGAATTCCATCTAAAACTGAAACACGATGTTTTATATCTAAATTGATGTCGTGAAATCGATGGTGAAGGAGTTCTCCTTCAGGAGGAAGGAACAAAATCTTTTAGTTGCTTTTGGACCATAAGATGAAATCGTGGTGGTGCAAATGCAATCATCTGCAGGTGTGTATGCACAAGATTTTGTTTGTCCTGATTCTGGTGATTGTGTCGGTTTGAAAGCTCCTTTGGTTTTCTGCTGTCTTGAAACCAACTTTTTAGTATGTTGAGTGTAACCAGAATCACAACAATCAACCGTATGATGTTTATACATTATGGTTGATTGCGATTTCTCAGAATACTTCTTATTCTTTTGTAAAGAATAATTAGTAAACTGTGAAATCTTTTTCACACCATTTATGTTAGAACATGGTTCGGAAGATTCAATTGGATAAATCTTCTTCACAACCTTTTCAGGTTGTTTTGTTGAGTGAGACTTATGAGAGAGTTCTTCACGAAGATCTTGAATGGTTTTCAATGCAATCTCATGATCTTCTTGTAGCCTGGTTAACACTGTTTGTTGGCTCTCAAGTTCCAAAATTCGTTTTTCCAATCTGACAATCTTTAAACGTAATTCTTCACATTCATTCTCCATGTTGAGCATTTCTTCTTCCTTCTGTAACCATTTCTAATAGATCCTTTCATGCGACTCCCGTGTAAACTAAAAAGCTTACACAAGAACTTCAATTTTCCGCTTAGGAAACATAATGTTGTGAGAATTGCAGAAAAGAATTCTACATCATCAAAAATTTGCAAATGTACCTCAAATCCAACAAGATGTGACCCAGATAAATGGGAAGAATATGCATTAATTCATTATTATTCTTTAGTGATATCAAACCAAATGGGGTCGAAAACATCCGTCCCCCTGTGTAAAGAGATTATTGAGGAACAAAGCACAGACGGATATATTCGCTTGTAGAGTTTCATCAAACAGTGTGATGGACTTGAACATAGAGAGAATATTCGTTGTATGTTCTTTGCTGATTTATGTTTCCTATAAAGTTGATGCTCACATTCAATTGGATATGTTTTGATCTTATGAATCTTGTGATATTCTAGTGCTGCTGCGACTATCGCCATGTGACTATCGCCCTCTGAGCTTAGGTATTAGCATATTTGCAGTTGAGTTGAAGGAAAGAGCGATTTAGCTTATCATAGAAGGTAAAATATAAACAACCCCCTAAAAGTATAAATCATAAGTTAATCTAATCATTATATGTCACATTTCTCGTGTTGAAATATGATTTGTGAAATAATACATGGTAGCATTTTGTAATAAAGGATATCGACAAGGGCAATATGTGCCGCCACATAGGATTACTGATTTTTGAGGGTCTCCGATTATTTAAAAACATTTAACTACTATAGTTTTATATTCGAAGAGAAAAGTATCATTACTGAAACAAAACAAAGTATTAAAAAAGATGACTCAAATTTTGTTATAATAGAGAAAATTAAATGAGAATGAGATTTTGTGTGAGAATGGGAATGAAATTTTGTGTGAGAATGTAGGAACCACTCATAATGCGCCACGTGTCACAATAACCCATTTCCCCATTTGTTTTTTAAAATCAAATATCTCACAAACGGTAAGTTGAAAAATCATGAAAATTGCACCATATTTTTCAGCATTTTAGCCTCTTCGATTTGCCGTCCCTCAAGGCATACTTCCGACGAATTTTTTTTTTTGAGGTTTTGTAAATGGTACTAAATTAGTAACACATGTGTTAGTAGCTGATATCACATGTGTTACTCGCCGGTAACACATGTGTTACTCATCGGTAACACGTGTGTTACTTCATCAGTAACCACACATGTGTTACTTGTTTTCAAAACCTACTACTCGACGGTAACACATGTGTTACTTAACGGTAACACATATGTTAGTTGTTTTCAAAACCTACCAAAAAATGAAAAAAACGTATACTGGTTGGTTCAATTTTATGATTTTTCGACTTACCGTTTGAGAGATATTTAATTTTTAAAAATGTGAAGGAAAGAGAAAAAAGTGACACGTGGCATATTCTGGTTGGTTCCTCCATTCTCACTAAAAAAATTTGTATTCATTTGAACCTTACTCTAAAAATTTGATCAACAAATTATTTGAAAAATTCTCGAGCGATGACTATTTAAATTTGTAATACAAATAGTTATTTAATTCGATATGTAAGAAATTACATCATAATACTTGTATATTTAACGTTTTTTAAAAATAATTTACCAAGTTCTTAAGGGTTATATGGGCCTTATATATGGTATCGCACTATAGCACGGGGCCTCTAAATTCATTTGCCGGGCCTTACATTTTGATTGATCAAAAACAACAAAAAAAATTGTTGTTTTTGAACTTTCAGAAAACAAAAACTCAAACTCAAAATCAAGTCAGCTCGCATTTATGCTTTAACAATAAGGATTAACAAGCTTACAGAGTTACAGTATATGTTAATGAACAAAATATACAAATCATATTACTGTTGATAATAGTTTTTAAAAAATCATAAAATCATGGGCCCAATATGAAAAGGGTTGAGTTGGGTAGTGGACATGTTTATGCAGTCATTAGTAGCTGGCCCAATTGTTAAGCCCGATACCTTTCGTCTCTTTCGTCATAAACTTTAGTTGGAATAACAAATTGCATCCATCCATCCATCCAAGTGTATTTAAGTAAACAAGAAAATACTTTACAGACACTTGAACCTACTAATAAATTAGTAACTACTAATTAAGGATGACCCAAAGCACAAACCAATGTTTCGATTTTCATACATCTTTATTAACCGACTAATTTCGGTTTGGTTACATTCCTGTGATTTCTTTTATCACGATATACAGACATGTGTACATAATGCAAATAAATTGTCTTTGTTGGGCTAAAATAAACAAATGCAAAGGCACAAGTAAACTGGCTCAAATACTTGAAGCCCAATAGTTAATCGTCAATGCAGACACATGAAGAAGCAGGCTGGAGCGGGGCGTTGAAAAGAAAGGGCCTCCGCTAGCATCACCACCACAACGTCGACCACCATGCGGGGAATGGAGTGGTACCATGGTGTGGTGCCAGAGGACACAACGCCAATATCAATACTTCACTGTGTATGCTCTTAAAGCACAAAATGAAGCTTCATTATGTTATATAACTCTAATTATTAGTTCAAGATCATATAGAAGTCTGCGTTATCAACAATAAGAACTTCCTTTAAGTGTATAAATAACCTACATTTAGCTTATACTCACGTAGTTACGTATAATAATTAATACTAGCTTATTACCCGTGCGATGCACGGTTTTACTAAGTTTTGTAGTTCTTTTTATTTTAAAAAATTTCAAGTAAGTAATAGTGTGCCAGAAAGTAAGAATTAATTTTCATAATAAGCAGTTATGCTCTTAAGAATGTATCTTCATACAGTCATGTTGTACTAGAAAGTCTAAAAATTGGATAATTACATGTCACTCAAATTAAAACCAAAATTTATTTTAGTATTCACACTTAATCGCTTGACAAAATTGAAATGATGCAAGTCAGTTTATCTAAATTATGGTCGATCATACGCCTGCATCCAACAATATTATTTCAATGAGTATAAATGTACCAAAAATCCAATAAATAACACACTAATATCATATGTGATTTTAAGAATTTACCTTTAAAGTTGGAATGTACATGGTGGTTTTTAGGTGTGACATTTGCATTGTAATGGTGCATAATAGATAAACATGTATGAATAACAAATAACAATCGATATGTCTCAAGAAGGCAAACAACAAAAATAGATCACCATACACAAAAGGAAACCGTAAGATCAATCATGTAATAAGTTGGCCGACATTTTTCGATTAAGAGAATGGGATGATATGATTTCCTATTAATCTATAATGGGTAATGTGACGATTAAACCATACCAAATTTCACGTCAAAAAGGTAGATAAAAAATCCGATGATATCTACCCCTACGGGTTTCCCGAGCATATTGTCGAAAGCCTAACTCATGAATTTCAATATACGTTCGACCTCATGCTTAACAGGAGTTTCAATCAATACGAAATAAATACTTAAATAATTGCATTACTATTACAAATACATAATAACTAAACATAACATCTATATACAGTTTATAAAAATTATTGTACATTAAGAAATAAGAAGATAGAGAAACATATCAAACTTCATCTACATATGTGGATTTGCAACAAAAAAAGGAGAGGGGAAATGTAGCTAGAGTATGTCACATATATTTATCATTCTTATTCCATGGGTAAAAGAGTAGACTAAATGGTAAAACATATTTTGTTAAGAGGAATGTGAATATGGTGCTGTCAACCATATAACCTTGTATGACAAACACTCAATACTACGTCGTTTTGGACCCAAATTTTTTTTTTTAAAAAAAACCCCTAATAATACCTCGTCCTACACTCATGTTCTCCGCATGCTTTTTAGAAAGGTGTTAGATAGAGTGAAAAAGATCAATCGTGATGGTGTAATACTACAATATACATATAGTAGCAAAAGCAAGTGAAGATTAAAACTTTGTTGCTATTAGAATAAAGAGAATACGGTAAATGATGATGATTGAGGATGATAAGAACGTCGGTTTAGGAGGGGTCAGTATTTTTAATTTGGGTCAAAACGACGTAGTATTGGGTGTTTGTCATATAATGTTATATGGTTTACAGCACCATTTTTATGGGGCACAAATGAATTTCAAAACGATTGTGTTAAAACAGTTTTGAATAGTGCGGTGGTATTCAATGTTTGCCGTGTTGAAGAGTATATTATACTAGTATATATTTAGGAGAAAAAAGGAAAAATAGGAAACGGATATTTTATTTATCATATA
This sequence comes from Pseudognaphalium luteoalbum, assembly GCA_963422505.1. Taxonomy (NCBI): domain Eukaryota; kingdom Viridiplantae; phylum Streptophyta; class Magnoliopsida; order Asterales; family Asteraceae; genus Pseudognaphalium; species Pseudognaphalium luteoalbum. Next base: position 42,833,911 of record OY730194.1, read on the forward strand.
CAAACCGACATATCGGTTATTATCAAGAGTTGCAACCATGTATGTTTTTGGCGGTAAAAGGGAATTCAAGTCGGAGGTTAATATCCTTATTAATTGTATGGATCAAGGTTGTCAAGATCGCGATTCTGATCGTAGGATCGTACGATTTTACGATCCTACTAAGGGAAAACGTGCAGGATCGGAGTAGGATCAATCAGGAGGTAGGATCAGAGTAGGATCGATCGTAATATCGTAGGATCGTTAAACGATCCAATCCTACAAAGAGCTATTTTTTTTAATTTTTTTTACAATTGAACTTGTAAGACCCATAAGTAGTCCAAATCCTATCTCAAAACTTACCATACATTTGTTTCCAAGTTCAATTTTCCCATTTATTATCAATTTAACCCAAAAAAAACTCGAGGACCTCTAAAACCATTTTCCTTAGTTATTTCCGCATTGATAAGCTATCTTTCGGCTCGAGTGTAAAAGTTATAGGAAACTATTTTTTTTTTTACTCTACAATAATCTTTTAATCAAACCCGATACCAAGTGAAACTCATCGAGAGTAGTGAAGAGGTGATTCTTAAAATCATGAGAATGTTGTAATTAGTTGTATGACAACACCAAATTCATTTAATTAAGAAGATGAGATTTAATTGTTTTAGATTATTTACTTTATGGAAATATTCAATTAAGTTACACGACTTTTAATTTGTTCTATACCAAACTTGCATCTTAACTTATAATTATTAACACTTGTATCATATTACGTAAAATTATAAATATTCTAACGTAAATTAGTCTAGTTATCTTATGAAAATAATTCAGTAATTCAGTTGAACAAATTAATATTTTTGATACTAACATTTTCGCAAAGTAAAGTAAGTATATGTTTATAACCCGTATCTATGAAAGGTAAAAGTTCTTTTAATTGAGTTATCACTAACATTACGATTGATAATACCGTTTGATTACAAATTCCTTTAGAATATTCCATAGCATCAAGTATTGATATAATTGAAATTTATGATATCTAATAAACACTATGTTGTTGAGAGCACACTTGATTTGAAAATCTGATAACTGGTCCCAGGAAAATCCAAAGAATTATTGATAGCCAATTACACACTCATCAAAATTGACATGCATACTCATCATATCCTCGACTCTTTATTGATTTATAAACTTCTTTTAATGAAATGAACATTTAAATTCTAAACAATATACTACACAATGTCAAATTTTATAAGTTACTGCTCGTAAAATCTTAAATTATATATAGCAAATATCTTTATTATGTCATCATTTTATTTAAGTTTTAATTTGTCAATTAAGTTCTTTAATTTTAAAAAATTTAAAATAAGATCCTTAACTTATTAAAAAAGATTTTTTTAATCAACTACTCATTTACATATAATTTTTTTTTAATTCATTAATCAAAATATTATCCAAATCGATATGTAATGTTTCCATTATTAATTTACGGAGTAGGAATAAAATTACTTGAAAATGTTAATATAGACTTAAATTAATTGCTTTTTTTCCCGCTAACTTGGTTTAAAAATCTTTTAATATTTAAATTACTACTTATATAAATTCATTTACATAAAGTAATATTATCATGAATCCAATTAAATGCTTAATATACATATTAACTTACACACTTTGTTATTGAAAACAAGATAATAAATATAAAATCATATTAAAAATCAACGACCCAATATGTATAAGTGGGTTTTGAAGTCTAGTTATGTTTTAACCGCCTCTCCAATAATTAATAGCATAAACTTTTAGGTAATATTAAAATCAATTATTTCGATATATTTGAGATCAGATGGGCACGCGGCTTAGAGATGGAAAACACGCCAGACAATCTTTGTCTTATATATATATATATAGTTAAAACATAATTTTACGAGCAATATTATCAGTTATATATATAGCTATATAGTGGAAGGTTCAAATGAGAACCAACCCAACATTGAGAATCAAAGGAACTAAATTTAGGCCATAGATCAAAATAATCAATCGATGAAAATGAATATAGCCAAATTATAATTAATATGATCTACGTGTACTTTTGTTTAGAACTGTAAGGGCAGTAGTGTAATTTTTGTTTGGCATTAATATTAGAATTTAGAATTAATATATAATTAAATCACAACTAACCTCTCTCCACCATTTTCTCTCCCTCTCTACGTTCCAAACATTCACCCATCTTTTACAATTTGCCACTCCTCCACCAGCATTATGAAACCTAACATAAATATGATGAAGTCATAAGGGCTACATGTTATGCCCCATGATTCTCTAACACCAACATCAACCCTAATATTAAGATTATAAAGGGTAGATGACAAAGAAGAAGACTTTCCCTTAAAATTCCTAGAAAGATAATGGATGGTGACGGTTAGAAAAGGTTTCAATGGATGATGGAGAATTTATATCAATAATGTTGATGAGGTCCACTTCGATGATGGTGATTGAGGATGAAGACTAGACCCATGGTGGAGATCGATGATGATGCTCCTGATTGAAATCGATATGTTCACATGTGCACGAAAAAGAAAATGAACAAACACCCATACATAATTAGCAATATATGCATTATGTTCATGTGTGCACAACGGAAGAAACTTATCAGATCTCGGAAAAAATAGCACGTTCAAAGCTATGATACCACTTGTCAGGATCGACTTGTCTTAACCAAGATTATAATAAACAAACTTTGAATAATTAAGAAGAAGTTGCGGAATAACACTTGTTAGCTTAGGAAGATAAATTGCTTGAACATCAAACAATAATAATAAGAGTAACAATCAAAAGCTTTAATATTATTAGAATAATAATACGGATACACTTTATTGTATCAGGGTTACAAAACCTTGAAGCTATTCTTTCACACTAACATGTATGTTCCTCACTTGTTGTGTATCTACTCAGACTTAGATACAAACATATATATCATGCCTACTATACTTCTAAGGTAAAATATAGAGTCCTTGTCCTTTACACATTTTCCTAATTAAAGTTTGAAAACAAATCTATCTCAAATAAGCATGGGAGATAAGTATGGTCTACAATATTGTACATGACTCATTACAGATTAGGTAATCTGACACAGAGTAGTAACTGCTGAAATACTGTTAAGCAGTAGTAGTAATACTGAAATTAACATTAACAACATTAACTATGGAATTAACACAAGTAGTAGTAACTGCTGAAATACTACTAACAGTATTAACAATGAAGAGCAGTAGTAATCTTTCTAGCGGTATTAATCTTGTGGCTTAGCTCGGCAGCACTAACACTTGATATATGATGCGTCACCAGCGGTCGGTAAGGATTCTACCCTTGTCATTGCACCGGCTACCGGCGACGGCGATTAGTGGGTGTTTTAAATTTGTAATTGCGGGGCCTAAGTTTTCCCTAACAATGCTAATCCTACGGGTGAGCAAGTGGTCGGTATGACCTAGAGTCGTTCTTCAAACTGACTAAATTGAAACTAAGGCGTGACAGATGAGGGCTTTCAAACTAGTGAAGGGTTTATAAAATAGTGGGGGAGTTTTGGTTTTTCTATTAACTAACTTAGACAAGTAAATAAATTAAAGCGAAATTAAAATAAAAGATAAAGCAGATAAGATAAATATAGTGTTTGCTGAGACTTCGTTAATTAAGTTATGAGATGACATTTGGAGAAACTGTTTTGAAAGATATTAGTTAATTATCATTCTTGAATACTCGTGATGTAAACACTAGATTCACTACTAATTAAAATCCCATTAGCATGTCACACCGGGAGCTAGGTTATGGTAACATCATAAGGTATTTAGAATAATAAGCAAAATCTTAATTATGGTTTATAAATACTTTCATATGAACGGGAACAAAATCTAAAGGTATTAGACAAAACTGAATCATATAATGATTCCTTGTCATCCTAACAGATTCGTATATTTAAAAAGTTCATTTATGACTTTAAACCAGCCCTTGCTTAAGACTATCCAATAAATCCCCTAATTATCCACAGCGTTCCTCACTTAAAGTGGTTCCGCCTCTTCAAACCTTGGCCATGTCTTGTCCTACGATAATCCCCAATGTAGCCTTGCGGTTCCATAGTTTCATACCTTTGACAAATTATATTGACACAGATAACTGACTACCTTTCAATTGGACGTCGTAAAAAAGGTGTTGTAATCACGTTTATTGGTGGAAAGGCGATTAGATTAATTTGAAGTTTAAAAGTCTATTTAGAAAGGTTAATTAAACTAGGTTTCTCATTTTATATATTAGTCCGTAATATAACTACCTTCGGTCGTTACTCGACTTTCATACATTTGTACTCCACCTTGAAGTGTTTCCAGTACTATATCGAATAACAGTCGAATAGGGGCCGTCATGTTACTTCGTAATATTGTACCATTTCGTAACATGACTACCTTCGGTCGTTCCTCGACTTCCATACATTTGTACTCCACCTTGAAGTGTTTCCAATACTATATCGAGTAACAGTCGAATAGGGGCCGTCATATTACTTTACGATAATTAAGACCGTTTATATTTTACTACTATGATGATCCTAAGGCGGAACATGCAATAAGACGATCAAAACAATACTACCAATCTTTAATATTTAATTATAAACCATCACATAATTAACTAACTACATCCCAAGCAAACACAACAAGTATACTACTCTCTAATCATGGCAATAACTAAATCTAGTATAATCAATATAAGCCTAATTAATTAAGATAGATAAGGATAGAAAGAACCAGGATTAAATGCGAGAGAGAATAGAATTAAATTAATTTACACAATTCCGAGCGTACACTGAAGATTACAATGTGTTCCACACTTTCCTTCTATTTCTAATTAAATTCTTAAACTAGTTTAAATACTAGTTAAAACTAATCTAGAGAAAGAATGTAGAGTGAGAAAGTTGGAGCTTATTTCTAGAGTGAGAAGAATAGCTAGAAAGGTGTGTCTTGAAATGAACCATGGAACACCTATTTATAGGTGAAAATGGGTGCATTTTAGCCATTAGGAGCACATGTTAGTAAAAGGTGGAAAAGTTGCTAGCATATGTACCCTGAGAAAAGGTCTAGCACATGTATCGTAGAGTTGCAGAAATGCCTAGCACGTGTACCCTGCAAGTACGAGCAAGGATGAAAAAGTGGACGGGGTACGGGGGGCAGGCAGCCGGCGCGGCCACCCATGCAGCCGGCAGCGGCTGACAGCCTGCCGCCCCGATTCGCCTTCTTTCGCTTCGTTACTCGATTCGTGCGTATCTTCTTCATTTCCGTTTTCGTCGATTCTTTTTGCGTTGGATTCATTTTTCAAAAATGAAGACTTTGATGAAAAGAAATCCCTGATAAGTGTCTCTTATCTTTGGATGTCTCGTACGAATCGTTTGAATCTTTCGGCGTATGTAGAATCTTCATTCTTCATCCGCTTCTGTTGATTCTTCTTCTGTTAGATTCGTATTTTGAAAAAGAATATCTTGGATAAGAGAAATCTCAGTGATAGGTACTTTGTCTCTAAATCTTGTCTTGATGTCTTGAATCTTCAAACGTGAGTGGAATCTTCGTTTTTCGCCCGTTTTGCTTGATTTTTCTCGTGCAACTCTATTTTGACCTTCTTGGCAAAGTTTCATTGATTTGAACATTATCTGAGTTTATTTGCCAAGTATTGTTCCAGAATGAGAGAGATATCGGTAGCAAAAACGTGACTTTTTACGCGATATCAAGTATCCCACACTTAGAACTTTGCTTGTCCTCAAGCAAACTCGAATTTCAAGCATGGTTAGAGATAAGTAGATAATGAAATATTTTAAGGCGGAACATTTTACTGAGGGGGTTTTGGAAAAATAAAATCTTTGTGCTTTTGAAAAAGTTGGGTTGTAATCTTTAGGAGCTTGCTTTTGATCTTTGATCTTGGATACATGACTAGGCGATCCTCTCACGGTGGTCACTCCAATCACTCAAAGTGTTTAGGGTTTCCTATTCTAATATTATTAATCACTCAAAATGCCAGTCATGTATCATTTATCGTCATAGGCTTGATCGAGAATCAAATCGTTACCTTTTAAGTGATCGTGAAGTCGATCTAGCCACAATCATTCAAGGAGAAGTGATGTAGGGTTTTTGGGGTGGAGTATTGATGATATGAGAGGGGGTTGTGCTGGTTTTTCATAGGTTTATTTTTTTGCGAAGAGGAAAGCTGGAATTTTTAAGATGATTGACGCCCTTTTTTCATGATTTTTGGTAGGAGTCTTTTTCTCCATTTGACTTTCTCTTTTTCTCGACGTTATATCCTTGTACCTTCTCTTCTTTCATCTTTGAAACTTTCTATGAAGTTTGAGGGATGCTTCTGAGAGGGTATGGATAACGTATTTTCATTTTTTTGGTGTATGGATGGGTTTAAGAATGATGTGATTTGATCTCCTTTTTACTCATTAGCTTGGATTCGAAATGCATAACAGGAGCAAGTTCTGATTATAAACACATACATCGGCACACTCAAGAATCAAAGCATTAAAAATGAATGCTTTACATGGCTCAAGATACCTCACGAATCGAAAGTTGGTTTGTTGTGCGCCTAGTCATGCGATGCTTTTTATGGGATTACTAATCTAATTTTACAAAGGAATTTGTATTTTATTTATCCTTCTTCTCCAAAGTAAATCATTCTTTGTCTAAAATTTTTCATTTTCAACATCTTTTGAACTCAATTTTGAAAAATTTTGTTTACTTATTGGAGAAGGATGGTCTAAAGAGCAGCGAGTTTAGAATCAAGCATATACCATTATCCTTTTTACAGTAGTGTAACTACTACTATCCCACACTTAAAGGAACATCATCCTCGATGTTATTCTAAGTTATGACTGGGGGGAAAATCCCACACTTAGGATTTGAAACATCTAAGATGTATTCTTTTGAATCTCACACTTAGTGATAAGCATAGTGGATATGGTATATTTATAATGAAAGAAAGAAATTAGTATAGAAGTACTCCCCAGTAGTTGCAGTGTTCTATGGTATGCATTTGCCGACTTTGTTTTGTTGGGTTCACTCTTGATCTAGTCTTCTTGTGATTGGTCTCGTAGGTGTTAACACGTTGGATATACTTTCTTTATTTCCGACGTTGAAAACTTGATGTGTCGGACGGTTCTTAAAACTTCTTCGTATATCCAAGTGTGAAAGATAGTCGGAGACTTTATCACTTCTTGAAATGTAAAATTGTGGAAATGTAAAACACAGGTTGACTCCCGAGAAGCGCTCTTTTAAAGTTGAGAGCTCGACTTCTTTTCTCCTAGCTAGATGGAGATGGATGCATCCCTGGGATCCACTATGTTGATCTTGTAGGCCCTAGGTTGCGGGAAAGTATATCGAGGTGGATATATTCTCATGAAATGATTGACTATTGTCGTAATCAATTCAAATGGACAATCTCTCGATTTTGCCTTGTAGTTCTGAAGATGCTCTGAAGTTGTCCTCGCAAGTCCGTGAAGTCCGAAGGTGATATATTAAACTGCTTTAGTGACAGGTCCATTAGAGTTGGTCATGGTTGTTGTGTTTGTCTTAACAACCTCTCTTGGCGGTGGGTTTTGCCAGAGAGAGCATACAAACACCAAGAATTACAGTTTTATGTCTTCATAATTCTCGGTCTTGGCGTCTCCGTTGAATCTTCTGATGGACGTGTACAGGTCATCTATTTTCCGGTGCTGATGGTTGTTGAATAGAAAGTCGGATTCTGAGAAAACTAGAACAAGCTGACGAAGTATCTCCTTGCATCCAGAGTAGAATATGAAGTTCGTTCTAGAGTTACTTTTCCGTTGTTGAATCTCTCGTAGATGGATCGTAACAAAAGTAGCGATATCAAGTGGTGATTCATGTGTGGCCCTAAAAGGTCGTTTGCGCCTTAATTCCTCCCAAACAAGATCACTAAGTTCTTCAATCAATAACTCAACTTGTTTTTCAATAGTGGAGTTGATAACCATATATCCGCTTTATTTGGAATCAAGGTGATCTTCTCTATTTAGCAAGTCAAGCAATGATATGAGGTCATTCATTATCAAGATATTGGCACGACTGCTCGGATGTCCAGTATTCTCTTTCATACATGCTCTAATGGATCCTAACATCTCCCACTGTGTTGAGGTGAATGGGATGTTAGATCTTTTAAGGGCATTGTAGATCCTAGTGTAAATCTGTTTCTGTTGTTGAAAAAATTGCAGTTCAGCAAGGGAAAGATCAAGCATGTTGACTACGCCGCTTATTCCTCCTACCGCTTTGTCAAGTCTTTAGGTGAATTCATTGAGTACTTTGGATGATGTGATGGTTTGCGGTTGTTATCTTGTGCGTTTGAAATATTCCTCCAGTGTTTCTCCTCTCGTGGGATGGTTGTGGTTACTTTCCACCATTTCTTCAGTGGTAAACGGATTAGTCGGCGGTATGATTCTTTTGTTTTCTTCTTCCATCATTCTTATTCCGATTATTTCTTCCATCGTTGGTTTGTTTGCTGATGCATTTTTCATCTTTTGTCCTATTCATCGGAGGTCAATCGGAAAATATGGCGTGATTGCCATTTCCTTGTTAGTTTTCCTTTCACTTATTGGCTTTGCAGTTCTTTGTCCTCTATGGTCTTGTTTATGGAGATCATATACATATCGGCTTGGTCTCCAGCATTAGGATTGTCGATATGGAAAGTGATAGTTTCTCCCTGAGACTACAAGCTGATGGTTTGTGCGAAGACGTTGATGATTGCCTTGTCCGTATTCATGAAAGGCCTTCCTAGTATGATTGGGATGTGTACGTCTTCCTGTGTGACACCCCGCAATTTCAACATAATTATAAAAGTAATTTGCACGCACTTTTAGGCTAATTCCCTAACTTTGAGTGAATTCACAACTACTTTTAGAGGTAAGTCTAGCAAAGCCCAACTAGTTAATACGCGTAGTATTACACTTCATAACTCGTTGTAATTATGTACAGAATGATTGAAACAACATGACACGTATCTGTCAAACTAAAACAAAACAAAGTTAAGATATTACAACTCAATAAAATTATTTAACTAAAATATCTCAAGTAAAAGTATACTCGGTAACATATTTAAGAATTTATAATTTAAAAATATTAAAACATTTAACGATCGGGTAAGCAAACATGGGTAAAATACTGCAAATTTGGGACAAAAATCCCTCCCCCCTTTTTGATCCCAAACCGGCCCAAACCTCCCTCCCCACTCCCATTCTCTTTCATTTTTCACTAACTCAAAAACACACAATTTCTCTCATCTCTCTCTATTTCACCCACATCCTTCTCTCACTCTAAAAACTGAAATCAGTGACACCACCACCACCAATCGTTCATCATCATCATCAAGAACAAGCCCAAGGATCATCATCATCTTCCTCATCTTCTCCATCTCCATTTTCATCAAAAAGTAAGGTTTTACTCACTTTCTCTCTAGAAATCGTTTCTCTTTCTATAAATTACTTAGATATTGTGAATATACATGTTAGAAGCTTTTTATAACATCAAAACGCCCAAAAATCGAACAAAAACTCATTTTTTAAGCTTAAAATCGCTGAATATCCAATTTCGCGAGCTGAGATCCAATCTCGGTTCGCAGTTGCAATTTCGGTTCGCACCGCGAACTCGGTTCGCAGTGAAACCTCGGTTCGGTTTGCGGACTCGGTTCGCAGTGCAATCTCGGTTCGCAGTGCAATCTCGGTTCGCGGTCAACCCTTGTCAACATTTTTCAGCACTTTGAAGTTTACTTAAAATGGGCACCAAATGATGATAATTAATTAATATGATATTAAACCAATGCAAGAACGGTTAACACACAATTTTATGAATATACAAATGAATCAAAAGATAATAATAATGTTTTTGAGAATTATTATTACACACCGTCACCAACGGGCCGTACATGTTTTCAAAACTACAAAACTAAACGATAAACGAATACTTGGACATAATTAGTTGAGTAGACAACTAGCCTAGATGGTCTTGCGAGGCATCCACATACTTATTAAATCTCATACGTTTAGGGCGTTAGGAGATTTCGGATTAGACTTGGGCTTTAGGCTTTGCTAGCACTCGCGCTTTACTTAACTCAACAGGTGAGTTCACAGCCCCTACTTTTAATGTTTTAACTGCTTTTGAACAGGGGTGGAAAACATAGTCAACGCTTTTGCTACGTGAGTAAACTTTTATATAACTGTTGTGATATGCATTGTGCTAAATATTTATGACTGCGGTCAAATGATTATAACTATTATTTATGAAATGGGAGTTCATACGAAAACTAAATTGGGAATATGCTGGAGAACGACCAGCAACGCTTCTACGAAACTGATTGGGTAACTGATGGGTCCTTCTGACATGGACCAGATCCTAATGACATGGATCAAGGGACACTAACACTCCCTACCATTTGAACCCTACTGACATGGGTACTAGATCCTTCTGACATGGATCCGTTATACTTGTAGAACAGGGGACACTGACACTCCCCACTAGGTGAACCGTAGTGACATGGGTGCTCGATCCTACTGACATGGATCCGTTAACAACTATTAGGATACTGACATTCCTACGAACAACTATTAGGATATTGACATTTCTACAAATACTGATAGGATACCGCTTTCCTACGAATCTTAAACTATATTTTGGGTAACATCCCACGTAACTACATCTTTGGGCTACATCCCACTAAACGTACACTTTGGATAACATTCTATGAAACTTTATTTGATCGTGATGACGATAACTATTTGTGATCGCTTTGAAACATAAAACTTGTGAATTCACTCAACCTCGTTGTTGACTTTTTACTATGTTTTTCAGGGAATTAGCTGTGCACGTAAGAACCGCCTGCACATACGGAACTAGGGCGACCCGCGAAGCTTTAGGATGCCAACTTTTGAAACTTTTGGATTTCTTTTGTATAACTAAAGTGATTTTAGTCATATTTACGAAATCTACTTTTGTAACTTAATTACTTTTCAACTTATACGGTTCGATGAATCGTAAACTTTGTTACTATTATTTTTGGCATCTTAATATATTATGTTTTGTTGTAATCATAAGCTCTGATACGTATGCATATACTGTGTATTGTGGCACTCCCATACTTAACTAAATGCTTCCGCTAAACTCAATCAACGAATTTTGGGGGTGTTAAAGATTTGTATCAGAGCCATTGGTTATAGCGAACTAGATTTCTTAGGTGACTTAGAGACCTTAGAGACCTAGACTATAGCCTTTGCTAGAACGCACATGCATACACACATTTGCATACGACTAACTATCATTATGACACATCGATACGCGTAATCCACTTGTTGAACCGTACTACGTCTGAACCGTTCACTTTCATTCTGATCTCATACGAACCTGATCGTATTAAGCGGTTGATGAAAAGAAGTATGTATTTAGCATCATATAATGACGCCTGGCCAACGTGATTATATTATACTAAGTACATATGAGCGTTTCATAGTCGTGAGATACGTGATGGGAATCCTATCATTTCTTCTAAATACTCGATAACTAAAATATGTGAAACTTTATTCTTCACATCCTTTTCATTGGCATTAACTTCTGCATTCCTTCATCGCAGAACGTCATCATGCCACCTAAACGAAGAAATACCCGAAACAGCCACCGAGAAACAACACCTCCTGTTGTTGAAACAACCGAGCAAATTATCGAACGACGCGTGATTGAAGCTGTTGCCCAGTATGAGGCCAGCCAAAATCGAGACAATGTGGCAAACAATAGCGGAGCCTCCCCCATCAACAGTGAAACACCGGCGAATACCCAACGAGGGTGTTCATACAAAACCTTCCAGTCTTGCAAACCAAGCACCTTCACCGGGACTGAAGGGGCCATCGGCCTAGTCCACTGGATCGAGAAGATGGAATCGGTCCTCGACATCAGCGATTGCGCTACCAACAATGTGGTGAAATACGCCACCTGTACTCTCGCCGACAAGGCGTTAACCTGGTGGAACTCTCAGGTCCAAATCCTCCGACGCACAACTGCTTACTCCATCTCATGGTAAACCTTGAAACAGATGATGACAGAAGAGTTTTGCTCTCCTAATGAGGTTCAGAAACTCGAGACTGAACTGTGGAACATCCAAATGACCGGCACTGACATTACCAGTTATACAACTAGATTTCAAGAGCTTGCCCGTCTTGTGCCCCACATGGTGACTCCTGAAAAGGAACGCATCAAAAGATACATCAGGGGTTTGGCCCCACAAATCAGAGGCATGGTGATGTCCTCCAAACCAACTACCTTTAGGAGCGGAGTTGACCTGGCTCAAAGCTTGACCGATGATGCGGTCTTGATCGGAACCCTGAAAGCTACTGCAGGGAAAACTGAACCTACCCGTACTAATGCGGGCGAATCTGGAAACAATAAATGCAAACGGAAAAACGAGGGTAATGACTGTCAGGGTCAACAAAACAAGAACGTGGGAAACACCCGATCCTACGCTGCAATCGCCAACACTGAAACGAAACCTTATCTTGGCAAGAGGCCCAAGTGTAGAAAGTGCGGAAAGCACCACGAGGGGGATTGCTTCTTTTGTGACAACTGTAACCGATTTGGACACAGAACCCAGGCATGCAGAACCCATCCCGTGAACAATGAGCAACGAAACAATGGGTGTTTCAGGTGTGGTGAACCAGGACACTACCCAAACCAGTGCCCATAGCTCAACAACGCCAACAACAATCAGAACAACAAGAATAACACCGTTCTTCCACCGGCTCGCGGACGTGCTTACATCATATGGGCAAGGGATGCACAACCAGATCCCTACGCCAACATTGGTACGTTTTAACAAACTACTACGCTTAAACGTTACACTATTTGAATGTCAATTCAAACCTAACGCTTGGTAAACTTTAACCACTTAACGAACACACAACTTGTCAAACTATACCATGGGTATACCTAAACCGTTTGAACCTTGTGGCAACATAGAGCACCATGCAAACTATTATTATTATTAACGACACGACTTTTCGGAACATACGCAGCGGGCGTTCCGACATGATTCTAAATCTCGGGACGAGATTTCTCTAACAGGGGGAGAATGTGACACCCCGCAATTTCAACATAATTATAAACATAATTTGCACGCACTTTTAGGCTAATTCCCTAACTTTGAGTGAATTCACAACTACTTTTAGAGGTAAGTCTAGCAAAGCCCAACTAGTTAATACGCGTAGTATTACACTTCATAACTCGTTGTAATTATGTACAGAATGATTGAAACAACATGACACGTATCTGTCAAACTAAAACAAAACAAAGTTAAGATATTACAACTCAATAAAATTATTTAACTAAAATATCTCAAGTAAAAGTATACTCGGTAACATATTTAAGAATTTATAATTTAAAAATATTAAAACATTTAACGATCGGGTAAGCAAACACGGGTAAAATACTGCAAATTTGGGACAAAAATCCCTCCCCCCTTTTTGATCCCAAACCGGCCCAAACCTCCCTCCCCACTCCCATTCTCTTTCATTTTTCACTAACTCAAAAACACACAATTTCTCTCATCTCTCTCTATTTCACCCACATCCTTCTCTCACTCTAAAAACTGAAATCAGTGACACCACCACCACCAATCGTTCATCATCATCATCAAGAACAAGCCCAAGGATCATCATCATCTTCCTCATCTTCTCCATCTCCATTTTCATCAAAAAGTAAGGTTTTACTCACTCTCTCTCTAGAAATCGTTTCTCTTTCTAGAAATTACTTAGATATTGTGAATATACATGTTAGAAGCTTTTTATAACATCAAAACGCCCAAAAATCGAACAAAAACTCATTTTTTAAGCTTAAAATCGCTGAACAGCCAATTTCGCGAGCTGAGATCCAATCTCGGTTCGCAGTGCAATCTCGGTTCGCACCGCGAACTCGGTTCGCAGTGCAACCTCGGTTCGGTTTGCGGACTCGGTTCGCAGTGCAATCTCGGTTCGCGGGCAACCCTGGTTAACATTTTTCAGCACTATGAAATTTACTTAAAATGGGCACCAAATAATGATAATTAATTAATATGATATTAAACCAATGCAAGAACGGTTAACACACATTTTTATGAGTATACAAATGAATCGAAACATAATAATAATGTTTTTGAGAATTATTATTACACACCATCACCAACGGGCCGTAAATGTTTTCAAAACTATATAACTAAACGATAAATGAATACTTGGACATAATTAGTTGAGTAGACAACTAGCCTAGATGGTCTTGCGAGGCATCCACATACTTATTAAATCTTATACGTTTAGGGCGTTAGGAGATTTCGGATTAGACTTGGGCTTTAGGCTTTGCTAGAACTCACGCTTTACTTAACTCAACAGGTGAGTTCACAACCCCTACTTTTACTGTTTTAACTGCTTTTGAACAGGGGTGGAAAACATAGTCAACGCTTTTGCTACATGAGTAAACTTTTATATAACTGTTGTGATATACATTGTGCTAAATATTTGTGACTGCGGTCAAACGATTATAACTATTATTTATGAAATGGGAGTTCATACGAAAACTAAATTGGGAATACGCTGGAGAACGACCAGCAATGCTTCTACGAAACTGATTAGGTAACTGATGGGTCCTTCTGACATGGACCAGATCCTACTGACATGGATCAAGGGACACTAACACTCCCTACCATTTGAACCCTACTGACATGGGTACTAGATCCTTCTGACATGGATCCGTTATACTTGTAGAACAGGGGACACTGACACTCCCCACTAGGTGAACCCTAATGACATGGGTGCTCGATCCTACTGACATGGATCCGTTAACAACTATTAGGATACTGACATTCCTACGAACAACTATTAGGATATTGACATTCCTACAAATACTGATAGGATACCGCTTTCCTACGAATCTTAAACTATATTTTGGGTAACATCCCACGTAACTACATCTTTGGGCTACATCCCACTAAACGTACACTTTGGATAACATTCCATGAAACTTTATTTGATCGTGATGATGATAACTATTTGTGATCGCTTTGAAACAACCAACTATTATTGTGAACATAAAACCTGTGAATTCACTCAACCTCGTTGTTGACTTCTTACTATGTTTTTCAGAGAATTAGCTGTGCACGTAAGAACCGCCTGCACATACGGAACTAGGGCGACCCGCGAAGCTTTAGGATGCCAACTTTTGAAACTTTTGGATTTCTTTTGTATAACTAAAGTGATTTTAGTCATATTTACGAAATCTACTTTTGTAACTTAATTACTTTTCAACTTATACGGTTAGATGAATCGTAAACTTTGTAACTATTATTTTTGGCATCTTAATATATTATGTTTTATTGTAATCATAAGCTCTGATACGTATGCATGTACTGTGTATTGTGGCACTCCCCATACTTAACTAAATGCTTCCGCTAAACTCAATCAACGAATTTTGGGGGTGTTACATCCTGCATATTCATTACTACAAAATCTGTTGGGTAAAGAAATTTATCAATCCTAACTAAAACATTTTCAGCTATTCCCTTAGGGTATTTGACCGAGTGGTCGGCAAGCTGTATGGTCATTTTGGTCGGTCGAAGATTTTCTAACTCAAGCCTCTTGAAAAGTAAGGCATAAGATTAACACTAGCTCCTAAATCGGCAAGAGAACAGATGATGCTTAAATTGTAGATAGAACAGGGGCGAGTAAAACGTCCGGTGTCTCCGATTTTTTCTAGAATGATATTTTTCAAGATAGCTGAACATTCCTCGTTTAGCGGGACATTGGGTACTTCGGGTACCTTATCCTTGGTTGTAAGAAGCTTTCTGAACTACTTTTTGGAATGAACTTCAGAAACGGTATCTAGGAATTTCCTATCAAGTTTAAAAGACTTAAGCTTGTCGGGTCATTGTTTAAGATGAGCCAGAAATGGAATTTTTCTATTTGATGTAGACTCCAAATCTATTGTTGATGGGACAATAGGTGGTTCCTTCACCGGAGAAGCCTCCTTATGGCAACTAGTTGGACTATCCTGAGGTTTAGCCTTAATACGCTATGCTAATTGTCCTAACTGGGATTCGAAAGCTTTTAACAAAGTCAGTTGATCTCTTAAGATGAGATCAACCTGGTCTTGTCTAGCCGAGATTCCTTGAATGACTTGTTGATGTCGCCCGAACAGTCAGGGACTGACCGGACAGTACCGAGCGCCGATCGGTGGAAGTTTTTAATTTATAAAGAGCTGGGGCTCAACTTTTAAACACTACCTACTACACAGGGTGAGTAAGCAGCAAGTATAACTCGAGGTCATTCTTTAATCGGAGCGAATTGAAACGAAGTTTGGGCCAAAGATAAAGTTCAATATTAAGATATGAGTTGTGTGGATAGGTAGGTTTTGTGGGTTTTGGTTTTTTTAATTAATATATTTACTAAAGACATAAAACTAAAAATAGAGAAGAATCGGAAGCTAGGTAGACATATAGAGAATTGCGGCTGTTGGAACTTCAATAATCAGTTGTGAGGATGGTGTTTATTATAAAGATAATTGGGGACATTTTTAGTCAACAGACAAATGTATTACGGGTGTAAACACTAGGACCCTACTTATTTAGTTATAAGTATGTCATGAGACCTAGGTTATCGTGATTCTGATCAGGACAGGCTGCTCAACCCCCCCCCCCCCCCCACACTGTCTTTTGGACAAGTGACCCTTAAAGGGTGCAGGAATAAGGTAACAGACTGCCATACTGGTAATCCTGACCGTTCTTAACAACTAAATGCACATGCCATTATCTAAATATGCTCAAATTATTAACTTGTTATTCTAAATTATCAGTTTTGTAGAGTCTAGGGATTTAAGAATCCTGAACCACTAGTAGGCTTGACTTTCATATCTAGACTCGTTCCTTACATTTGATTTGTTCAATTACTTCTGTCAGGAAACCCAAGCACCATTTGTCGACTAAACTCATCTGTAATCAAGTTCCAATACATTATTCAATCTAATAAACTTGTTTACTTTGTTCAATTGATTGTTTTGGTTTAGGTTTATTAGTGATTTGCGTGATTGATTGTTTCCGCCATTCAATTGCTGTCTATCATCACTTAGATCCATCACAGAGGGCACTCACAACTGGTATCAGAGCCACTAGGTGATACGATTGGCATCTTGAAGACGTTTTGGATTGATTTCGGTTTCGTTCGGATAAAGAATCGAGAATAATCACGGATTTAGTGTTGATTAGGTGCTTTCCAGACGATTTTCATCATTTACTACAGGTTTCGTTCATTAGGGTTTGAGGAATTTTCGTTAGGTTTACGAAAATTCGATTTTTAGGGTTTTTGGGATTTTACAGCCGTTTCTGCGACACTCGTTGCGTCACTTGAACGCGTCATTTCTTGCGGCACTTCGTAATTCCAAATTAGGGTTTTACCGACACTCGAGTTCGTCAATTTGGTGCGTCGCTTGGAGCGTCATTTGGGGTTAATACGACACTTAACTTAAGTGTCGTCTACTTTAATCCAACGTCACTCACGTGCGTCACTTTAGCACGTCACTTGAGTGCCAAGCGTCACTTCTGTTAGTGACGTCTGTTTGATTTATTGCGTCACTTCCGCTAGTGACGCCTGTTTATTTTATTGCTTCACTCAAGTACGACACTTGAGTGCGTCACTTGCTAGATTGAGCGACACTTGCTTACAGTGTCATCAGTCACTTCATCCGTCACTCGATAGCGTCACTTATCAAGTGCCGCTAGTCGTTGCAACACTTGAGTGCATCACTTACCAAGTGACGCCTTTGGTACTAATAAGTTTGGAAGTTCTTGTTTTTGAGTTAATTTTCAGGATATTCTTTAATGGCTGCTGCTGCTGATAAAGAAGATATTCGGGGAATCAGGGATATGATTAAACAAAATCATGATGTCAGTTCTAATAATAAACCTCCTCTATTCACTGCTGATATGGATTACGCATATTGGCGTGACCGATTTGAACAATATGTTGATTTCCACTGTCCAGAGTTCTGGGGTCCGCTCAGAGAAAGATATGAAGCTCCAGTAGCTGAGGGAGACTATCGTGGTATCCTTCCATCCAAAACTTACAAAGCTATGTCTCCTAAAGAGAAGAAGGAGTATGATATTGAAAGAAAGGCTCATTCAGCCATCTGTATGTGCCTTACTAAAGATGTCTTACGCCTCTTCAAAACACATGACATAACATACGATCTTTGGAAGATTATTGAGACGAGATGTGGTGGAAATCAGAAGTACAAGGAGGCTAAATTAGAGCTAATCAAGAAACAGAATGATAGCGCCCGAAAAACATGATGGCGCCCGAACAGTCAGGTTTTCGAAGCTCTCTCCTTGTGAAAGGAGAGAACTCGTCCCCGTCGTCAAGGGACTGACCGGACAGTACCGAGCGCCGATTGGTGGAAGTTTTAAATTTAAAAAGAGCTGGGGCTCAACTTATAAATACTACCTACTACACAGGGTGAGTAAGCAGCAAGTATAACTCGAGGTCGTTCTTCAATCGGAGCGAATTGAAATAAAGTTTGGGCCAAAGATAAAGTTCGGTATTAGGATAGGAGTTGTGAGTTGTGTGGATAGGTAGGTTTTGTGGGTTTTGGTTTTTTTAATTAAATTATTTACTAAAGACATAAAACATAAAATAGAGAAGAATCGGAAGCTAGGTAGACATATAGAGAATTGCGGCTGTTGGAACTTCAATAATCAGTTGTGGGGATGATGTTTATTATAAAGATAATTGGGGACATTTTTAGTCAACAGACAAATGTATTACGGGTGTAAACACTAGGACCCTACTTATTTAGTTATAAGTATGTCATGAGACCTAGGTTATCGTGATTCTGATCAGGACAGGCTGCTCAACCAACCCCCCCCCCCCCCACACTGTCTTTTGGACAAGTGACCCTTGAAGGGTGTAGGAATAAGGTAACAGACTGCCATACTGGTAATCCTGACCGTTCTTAACACCTAAATGCACATGCCATTATCTAAATATGCTCAAATTATTAACTTGTTATTCTAAATTATCAGTTTTGTAGAGTCTAGGGATTTAAGAATCCTGAACCACTGGTAGGCTTGACTTTCATATCTAGACTCGTTCCTTACGTTTGATTTGTTCAATTACTTCTGTCAGGAAACCCTAGCACCATTTGTCGACTAAACTCATCTGTAATCAAGTTCCAATACATTATTCAATCTAATAAACTCGTTTACTTTGTTCAATTGATTGTTTCGGTTTAGGTTTATTAGTGATTTGTGTGATTGATTGTTTCCGCCATTCAATTGCTGTCTATCATCACTTAGATCCATCACAGAGGGCACTCACAACTGGTATCAGAGCCACTAGGTGATACGATTGGCATCTTGAAGACGTTTTGGATTGATTTCGGTTTCGTTCGGATAAAGAATCGAGAATAATCACGGATTTAGTGTTGATTAGGTGCTTTCCAGACGATTTTCATCATTTACTACAGGTTTCGTTCATTAGGGTTTGAGGAATTTTCGTTAGGTTTACGAAAATTCGATTTTTAGTGTTTTTGGGATTTTACAGCCGTTTCTGCGACACTCGTTGCGTCACTTGAACGCGTCACTTCTTGCGGCACTTCGTAATTCCAAATTAGGGTTTTACCGACACTCGAGTGCGTCACTTTGGTGCGTCACTTGGAGCGTCATTTGAGGTTAATACGACACTTAACTAAAGTGTCGTCTACTTTAATCCAACGTCACTCACGTGCGTCACTTTAGCACGTCACTTGAGTGCCAAGCGTCACTTCTGTTAGTGACTCCTGTTTGATTTATTGCGTCACTTCCGCTAGTGACGCCTGTTTGTTTTATTGCGTCACTCAAGTACGACACTTGAGTGCGTCACTTGCTAGATTGAGCGACACTTGCTTACAGTGTCATCAGTCACTTCATCCGTCACTCGATAGCGTCACTTATCAAGTGCCGCTAGTCGTTGCAACACTTGAGTGCATCACTTACCAAGTGATGCCTTTGGTACTAATAAGTTTGGAAGTTCTTGTTTTTGAGTTAATTTTCAGGATATTCTTTAATGGCTGCTGCTGCTGATAAAGAAGATATTCGGGGAATCAGGGATATGATTAAACAAAATCATGATGTCGGTTCTAATAATAAACCTCCTCTATTCACTGCTGATATGGATTATGCATATTGGCGTGACCGATTTGAACAATATGTTGATTTCCACTGTCCAGAGCTCTGGGGTCCGCTCAGAGAAAGATATGAAGCTCCAGTAGCTGAGGGAGACTATCGTGGTATCCCTCCATCCAAAACTTACAAAGCTATGTCTCCTGAAGAGAAGAAGGAGTATGATATTGAAAGAAAGGCTCATTCGGCCATCTGTATGTGCCTTACTAAAGATATCTTACGCCTCTTCAAAACACATGACATAACATACGATCTTTGAAAGATTATTGAGACGAGATGTGGTGGAAATCAGAAGTACAAGGAGGCTAAATTAGAACTAATCAAGAAACAGAATGATAGCGCCCGAAAAACATGATGGCGCCCGAACAGTCAGGTTTTCGAAGCTCTCTCCTTGTGAAAGGAGAGAACCCGTCCCCGTCGTCAAGGGACTGACCGGACAGTACCGAGCGCCGATCGGTGGAAGTTTTAAATTTATAAAGTGCTGGGGCTCAACTTATAAATACTACCTACTACACAGGGTGAGTAAGCAGCAAGTATAACTCGAGGTCGTTCTTCAATCGGAGCGAATTGAAATAAAGTTTGGGCCAAAGATAAAGTTCGGTATTAGGATAGGAGTTGTGAGTTGTGTGGATAGGTAGGTTTTGTGGGTTTTGGTTTTTTTAATTAAATTATTTACTAAAGACATAAAACATAAAATAGAGAAGAATCGGAAGCTAGGTAGACATATAGAGAATTGCGGCTGTTGGAACTTCAATAATCAGTTGTGGGGATGATGTTTATTATAAAGATAATTGGGGACATTTTTAGTCAACAGACAAATGTATTACGGGTGTAAACACTAGGACCCTACTTATTTAGTTATAAGTATGTCATGAGACCTAGGTTATCGTGATTCTGATCAGGACAGGCTGCTCAACCCCCCCCCCCCCCACACACTGTCTTTTGGACAAGTGACCCTTAAAGGGTGCAGGAATAAGGTAACAGACTGCCATACTGGTAATCCTGACCGTTCTTAACACCTAAATGCACATGTCATTATCTAAATATGCTCAAATTATTAACTTGTTATTCTAAATTATCAGTTTTGTAGAGTCTAGGGATTTAAGAATCCTGAACCACTGGTAGGCTTGACTTTCATATCTAGACTCGTTCCTTACGTTTGATTTGTTCAATTACTTCTGTCAGGAAACCCTAGCACCATTTGTCGACTAAACTCATCTGTAATCAAGTTCCAATACATTATTCAATCTAATAAACTAGTTTACTTTGTTCAATTGATTGTTTTGGTTTAGGTTTATTAGTGATTTGTGTGATTGATTGTTTCCGCCATTCAATTGCTGTCTATCATCACTTAGATCCATCACAGAGGGCACTCACAACTGGTATCAGAGCCACTAGGTGATACGATTGGCATCTTGAAGACGTTTTGGATTGATTTCGGTTTCGTTCGGATAAAGAATCGAGAATAATCACGGATTTAGTGTTGATTAGGTGCTTTCCAGACGATTTTCATCATTTACTACAGGTTTCGTTCATTAGGGTTTGAGGAATTTTCGTTAGGTTTACGAAAATTCGATTTTTAGGGTTTTTGGGATTTTACAGCCGTTTCTGCGACACTCGTTGCGTCACTTGAACGCATCACTTCTTGCGGCACTTCGTAATTCCAAATTAGGGTTTTACCGATACTCGAGTGCGTCACTTTGGTGCGTCACTTGGAGCGTCATTTGGGGTTAATACGACACTTAACTTAAGTGTCGTCTACTTTAATCCAACGTCACTCACGTGCGTCACTTTAGCACGTCACTTGAGTGCCAAGCGTCACTTCTGTTAGTGACTCCTGTTTGATTTATTGCGTCACTTCCGCTAGTGACGCCTGTTTGTTTTATTGCGTCACTCAAGTACGACACTTGAGTGCGTCACTTGCTAGATTGAGCGACACTTGCTTACAGTGTCATCAGTCACTTCATCCGTCACTCGATAGCGTCACTTATCAAGTGCCGCTAGTCGTTGCAACACTTGAGTGCATCACTTACCAAGTGACGCCTTTGGTACTAATAAGTTTGGAAGTTCTTGTTTTTGAGTTAATTTTCAGGATATTCTTTAATGGCTGCTGCTGCTGATAAAGAAGATATTCGGGGAATCAGGGATATGATTAAACAAAATCATGATGTCGGTTCTAATAATAAACCTCCTCTATTCACTGCTGATATGGATTATGCATATTGGCGTGACCGATTTGAACAATATGTTGATTTCCACTGTCCAGAGCTCTGGGGTCCGCTCAGAGAAAGATATGAAGCTCCAGTAGCTGAGGGAGACTATCGTGGTATCCCTCCATCCAAAACTTACAAAGCTATGTCTCCTGAAGAGAAGAAGGAGTATGATATTGAAAGAAAGGCTCATTCGGCCATCTGTATGTGCCTTACTAAAGATGTCTTACGCCTCTTCAAAACACATGACATAACATACGATCTTTGGAAGGTTATTGAGACGAGATGTGGTGGAAATCAGAAGTACAAGGAGGATAAATTAGAACTAATCAAGAAACAGTATGATGGCGCCCGAAAAACTTGATTGCGCCCGAACAGTTAGGTTTTCGAAGCTCTCTCCTTGTGAAAGGAGAGAACCCGTCCTCGTCGGCAAGGGACTGACCGGACAGTACCGAGCGCCAATCGGTGGAAGTTTTAAATTTATAAAGAGCTGGGGCTCAACTTATAAATACTACCTACTACACAGGGTGAGTAAGCAGCAAGTATAACTCGAGGTCGTTCTTCAATCGGAGTGAATTGAAATGAAGTTTGGGCCAAAGATAAAGTTCGGTATTAGGATAGGAGTTGTGTAGATAGGTAGGTTTTGAGGGTTTTAGTTTTTTTAATTAAATTATTAACTAAAGACAGAAAAGTAAAAATAGAGAAGAATTGGTAGCTAGTAGACAGATAGAGAATTGCGGCTGTTGAAACTTCAATAATCAGTTGTGGGGATGATGTTTATTATAAAGATAATTGGGGACATTTTTAGTCAACAGACATATGTATTACGGGTGTAAACACTAGGACCCTACTTATTTAGTTATAAGTATGTCACGAGACCTAGGTTATCGTGATTCTGATCTAGACAGGCTGCTCAACCCCCCCCCCCCCCCACTGTCTTTTGGACAAGTGACCCTTGAAGGGTGCAGGAATAAGGTAACAGACTGCCATACTGGTAATCCTGACCGTTCTTAACACCTAAATGTACATGCCATTATCTAAATATGCTCAAATTATTAACCTGTTATTCTAAACTATCAGTTTTGTAGAGTCCAGGGGTTTAAGAATCCCGAACCACTGCTGGGCTTGAGTTTCATATCAAAACTCATTCCTTACGTTTGATTTGTTCAATTACTTCTGCCATGATCTAGCCTATCCTTTGACATCAGTCATTCATCCCTAGGAACACCAACGATGTACAATGCATACTCCTTCCACAGCTTGCTACCCTAGGTATCGTTTACAGTGTACCGTACTTTAACCAGGGATAGATTTGCCGTGTACTATGATATTTCCACAGCTTTACTATCCCTAGGTACAGGTACAGTGTACAATGTCTAAGTATTTCCACAACTTCAGTACCAGAGGTAGGCATATAGTGTACTGTAACATTTCCACAACTATATTGGTTCCTAGACCATATTCTAGGGTTTCTAGGCAATCCACAGTGTATGCACAAACGGCTCTTAGGGCATAAGCCCAGTATTTCAACCGGATTATAGTGACAGACACGGCTTCATACTATAATATAGATAACTTCCTGCTGTACCTAGAGGTGATCAAGTTCTAGGCCTAAAGTAGCAGTCACGCAAAGGACTGGAAAGGGTGATCCATAGCTAAGTCTAGATGCATGATAAGTTTAGATATAACAAATATAACAATTCCCAATTATATGTTTTTAAAGATTAATTCAACATCATCCCTACGCCTAATTATCTACATTTCAATAACCGCAACAACACACTACTCAATAAGCATGGCAATTACAATAACATACATCATACAATTAGACAGAGATAATTCAGACATAGTATAAGTATGAAAAGATATCACCAGTAAATTAAGCAGAGTAACAACTGAAAAGAAATGCGTAGTCTTGTATAACGCCCCCAAATTCACTATTTAGCGGAAGCAAGCTTTGAGGTGCTACTAATCAAATATCACAACACAAAAGTAAAGTAAACGACATCTATATGCAACGTCGTATAATAGTACAAAAGTATTACATTGTTAAACCAGGATAACAAGCATCGAGTTCAAAAATAATTTCCTAGAGATCCTAATACATAACTGATATACAAAAAGTAACGCAAGATAATCTCCACAAGTTTGTATGCATGCGACTCGAGCTATCAGTCCTGAGGGTGTGCAGTCCTACTACTGCTGTAAACCTGAGATAAATGCTAAAAAGTGTCAACCAAAAGGTTGGTGAATCTTACAGGTTTAGTAAAGTAAATCATTTATGAACCACAAGTAAGTACCAGTAATACCCTCGAACAAGGTAAGTAATTCGATAACTCAGTAAATCAGTAAGTCTACACAATTACCATGAGCTCACAAGTTGAAGCTTAACAGTGTAGTGTGAATGGTACAGTTAAGAACAGTATCACGTAACCCCGTGAGTGCTATCCGAACACTCATATGTAACAAATACTAATATGCCTGTTTCTACGGTGAAATCCATGGTAGCGCTACTACCCCAGGTAGGGATTGTCAGTCCCAAATGGATCCATCTACTAGTAATCGCGTTTAAGTCCATAACTAACAATTTATGATAGGAGGCTTTCAGTGGATAAAAGTAACTCATGTAATGCGTGTAAAAGTAGTGTAAACAGTTCAGTACTTATGTTCATACGTAAAAGGAAGCAAATATCTCACTCCAAAGTAGAAAACAGTAAAAAAAGTGGGGCTGTAAGACTCACCTGTGTCTAGCAACTATGTTTGTGTAAGCAAACAAGTATAGTGGATGTAAGTCCGTAAGTATGTGTCGGATGTAATTCCGTAGTGTGGTTCTCCGAACCCTGCAACCTTTTGGCGTACAACACGCACAAGGTTGTAAGTAGATAAGTAATTAAGTTGGCGTCTCGAAAAAACACCCATGCTAGTTGTCCACTCAACTAGGTAACCCCAAGTATTTGTTTGTATGTTTGTAATTTTTTTGTAAATAAGTGTGGCCTGTTGGTAACGGAGGTGTAATAATAATTATCGATTCGAGTGTAAGCTCATAAGTATTCAAGTTGTGGTGTATACTTCCCAAGGTTTATGTATATCATGTATGGGTAGTGTCGTATAAAGTATAGTTGTAGTATGTAATTCATAAAAATATGTTGAAGTTTCTGTAATTAGCGACACTAGGATCGAGTGTTGCTATCCTAGCGACACTAGATGATTTATGGCGACACTAGGGTTAGTGTCGCTATGGGCGACACTAAATAAAGTAGCGTCACTAGGTCAGTGTCGCTATGGGCGACACTAAATCAAGTTTGGCATCACTATGCTAGTGTCGCAGTATGCGACATGAGATTCTAGGTGCGACATTAAGATTAGTGTCGCTATGTGCGACACTCGAGATTCATGCGACATTGGGCTTAGTGTCGTAGTATGCGACATTCGGATGTCAATGCGACACTGGGCTTAGTGTCGCAGTATGCGACATTCGGATGTCAATGTGACACTGGGCTTAGTGTCGCAGTTGGGTTTGGCCTTCCTGCGACACTACCGGCTGTTTGGTTATCAAGTGTCGGGTTTGTGGTCAAACGATCTCGGTTTGACCCGAAACTTTTAGGGAAGTCTTAAATATGTTAAATAAACTTTAGAAAATTATCGTTATGTTTTATGGTTGATCCGAAGTGTCGGTTTTGTGATCATTCTAAAACAGCCCTTTTGTATATATGTTCGTAAATCGAATTTTGTAGGAAAATTGGTGTATTTCTGGAAAAAAATGCTCAACACGGAAGTTATAGATAATGAAAATACGAAGATTTTGACGTTGGTTTCATGCGTTTATTTCGTGTGTACGATTTTATATGATTTTTCTCGTGTGACTATTTTTATAAACCGAAAGTATATGTTATGTAATTCGAGTTTTAACATATGATTTGGACATTTCTAAGTTAGTTAAACATACTAACATGTAAATAATCATAGTATAATTAGTTTTGAAAAGTATCGGAAATTCTTACAAGTATCGGTTTTAGAAACCATGAAGATAGGAACGTAGAGGCTCGTGTGGTGATCGTTTTGCTCCAAGTCTTGAGGAAATCGCAAGTGTTTTGGAGTGTGTTTTTGTGGTGCTTAGAGGTGGCAGTGGAGGTGTTCTAGAGAGGGAGAGAAAGCCGAGAGTGGGAGTGAGGGAGAGAAGACATTGAGTGAAAGAATGAGAGTGAAGGTGAGGTGGGTTTGGTGGTGGTGTGGTGTGTTAAAGTGATCAAGAGGAAGTCAAAGGGCATGGGAGGCCATCCCCCATCCCTTTGGCCAGTTTTCCATGGGGCCCACAAGGTGTGTACTTCATCAAACTTGTTCCCCAGACTCGCGCGCCATGCGGTGTTCGTTTACCCGGTTGTTTAAACATTTTATTTAATCGTATACGTATTATTTGTACGCGTGAAATTGGGATGTTTTTATAAAAGTATTTCATCAAAATACTTAGAAGCAAATTCTAAAATTGTAATTTAGAATTATTTCGCTCGTCCGTCACGTTTCTGTCACGAACAAAGTGTTTTAAGCCATTTTTAATACGCGTAATATATTCTCGCAATATATTAAGCTAAATAATGTTTGTTTGGATAATTCCATATTATTTTAAACATTTTGTCACCAACGTCCAAATACAATAGTGTTGGACTTCGTTCAGAATAGAGTGTACGATTTAAATAAATCGTGCAAGTGTGTATGTAATTACACAGGAGGTTACATATATTTAGATTAATATAAACTAAATACACATAATTATAAGTAAGTTAGGCACTAATTAAAGTCCTAATTTGGCGGGTGTCACATCTTGCACCAAGAATGCTCCTTTACACCATGATTACAATACCAGCTTCCTTCTCACTCTAAATGCTAACCAACTAACTATCTATCTCTCTCTAGAGAGAAACCAAAACTAATTAACTAACTAAACTAACCTAGAGAGAGAGAGTAAAAGTGTATGAAAATGTAAGAAAATGAATTGTGAAGAAGTGAAGTGTATGAGGTGTGTTGGAATGAGAAGTTGAGCTTGGTATTTATAGGCAACGCATAGCCGTATCCGTAGACCGTATCCTGAACCTTAAATGCACAACCGTATCGCACAACCGTATCAAAATCTGATTTTTATCACCCAAATGCATCAATATGGCTGTCCGAGGGCAAATACGGCTGTCCTGGAGCAAGTACGGGTGGACACTAACCGTATACGGTCTGTGTGGGCTGTATACGGCTTGTGTCCAACCGTATATGGTCTGGACCAGCCGTATACAGCTGGGGACAGCTGTATGCTGGCTCTTCGGTTCTTCATTTCTTCAGACGGGCGTATCTTCTTCGTCGTTTATCCGTTTCGAGCGATTCTTACGTCCACGATTTCGTAATTTCCTAACAACAAAATGACACTAATTAGAGGTCGTAATGTGAAGCATAGGTCATGGTTTATTAAAAAGAGTTAACGAAGGAGTGGTGGAGCAGTTTTGCTCAGTTTCTCACGTTTTTCATGCCATTTTTAGTGATCTTACAAACATCGACTCTGTTTTGACTTAGTTAACAAAATGAAATGAATAATGTCCTTTTATGTGTGTTTTTGTTAACTTTGTGCCTAAAATGTTGAAGATAACGTACGTAAAAACATGACTTTTTATGTGTTATCACTTGTATCAGGGTGTCGTCAAAACTAGAGGTTTTTGAGGAAGAGAGTCCCAAAGGTTGGGGTTTGTAAGTTAGTGGGCTATTCCTAGGTGGGTTAAAGGAAGGGTTAGTATCGGTCGGAGTTAGATGAGAGTGAGGAATTTGGGCTGAGTGGTTCAAATTAGCATAATTAAGGCAGGTTTGAACTTGACAGTGTTGATGCATATCAGTTTGTCTGTCAGTTGGTCTATTGAGTTGTAAAAGTGTCGTTAGTCGTTTAAATATAGATTTTGTATGATGCGACAATTAAGTTTTAGTTTAGGCGACACTTGCCTTATGATAAACCAAGATCTATCTAATAAACTATTAGATAACTACAGTTTTGAATGATTACTAAGAAGTTTGCGGAATAACACTTAGTAATACAATGAAGATCAATATCAATAACAATAACAGAATTATAAAAAGCTCCAATCTAATTAATGATATAAGACGAATACACTGATTTGTATTAGGGTTACAAAACCTTGAAGCTGCGCAAAAACTGATAACCTAATCTAGGTTAAGGATCTCTATTTATAACACATAGAGTCCTGCTAAACAATCTCCTATAATTATGGAAGCAGTTACAATCCATAATTATTCAAATTCTAACTTCCCTCCTATTTTAGATATAAACAGTGTTAACTACCACAACTATACAAACAGTGGTAATTACTATAACAGTGTTAACACTTGTACAATTTACTAGACTAGTATATCAACAGTGGTAATTAGCCTAAGCAGTGTTAACTGTTGTAAACAAGTTAACAGTGATAACACTAACACTTGAAACTATTACTAACGGTTGTAACTCTTGTCTTCAATCTTCAATAGCAGTTGTAATCTTCTACTAACAGTGGTAATCACTTCACCAATAGTGGTAATCCATGAAGACTTCATCTAACAGTTTTAACTCTGAAGACAGTGGTAACCAACAGACTAACAGTTGAAATACCAGTAGTAACAATAACACTAACAGTGTTAATGCCTTGTGTATTCTTCAACAACAGTAATAACATCAGAAATCTTATTTCCCAACAATCTCCCCCTAAACTTAATCTGTCCCCAACAGTATTAAGTTTCTCTTGATTCTTCAAGTTGACCTCTTTCTAACTATCTTTGATCTCTGTGTCTTCTCTCATACTCCTTTCTTATGAATCTGATTCAAGATCATATATACCAAACCCTCTGCCAAATCATTGTTAAATGAGACAATTAATTTAGCATGCCTTAAGCTTCTTAACAAACTCAAACTCATATCATATTCTCTGTCAGTGAGCATCCAAATCATAGTAGCATCATCAAAAATAACTTGATGAACACCTGGATTTCTGAGATAGATCCACTGCTTCACATTTCTGAAAGTATTGAATTCAAATCTGAATCTTTCTGGTTCATACATCATTGAAATCCCAGACCAAACACTCAATTCATAAACACTATCAAACTTCTTGGTGCTTAGTCCTTTCTCAGATCCAATCTCATACATTATGTTCAGATCTTCTCTAACAATCACCCTGATCAACTCTTTGAATGACCTCCAATATGAAATAGAAGTATCTGCTCTTTCAACTCTAATTTTCTCACATTTAATTGGAACTGTAAAGTTTACCACAGACCAATCAATGATTCCAGGAGAGTTATCAGGTGGAATATGTTGTAGAGGTTGCACCACAATCAAATCATCCAACTTCAAATTTTTCTTAGGTAAATCTGGAATTGATGCAAGTTCTTGTTTCCTCTTCTGTTTAAGCTCAGCACTCATCCTTTCCCATTCCTTTTCATCTTCAATCTTTTTATCAAATTTTACCTTCCTTTTCTTTTCTCTTTCTGCTTTTTCTTTGGCTTTCTTAACTTCTTCTGCTCTCTTAGCAGCCTCAGGGTTTAGAAATGTATCCCTATCCCATATTCTTTGTAGATTCTCAAGAGACATGGCATTAAGTCTTGCAGTTGAAATATTACCACCTCTTAACTTCAAAACCAAATTTCTTTTCTGTTGAGCTCTTGTCAATGGTTTATTCCTTTTAGCATCAGCTTTGGTAGCTTTAGTCTTTTTCAATTCTTCTGCCTTCTTTTTCTTAAACTGTTCCACCAGATATTCAATGTCATCTTGTTTTTGCTCTCTCAGCTGTGCTTCATCCCACTCATCAACCTGTTCCTTAGTCATTTTCACAAATTTACCAGGTTCTATCTCAACATCAATCATTTCCTCTGCTAGCACTTCTGCATTTATCTCAGCAAATAACCTTTGTGCATATTCATCATCATTCATTGTAGCTTCAGGAGGCATGGTTTTCTGCTTTTTCAATTTTGGCTCTTCCTTCAAGATACCCTTACCCTTATCCTTAGGATCAATCTTGGGCATAGCTTGTGCAGCTGCAGGTACAGTAGTAGGTTCTCTAATCTGAACTGGAGGTAAGGTGGTGGTTTTATGCTTCTTAGCTTTGACAGACTGCACAGGAATTGATTTATGCCTTTTAGCCTGTGGAGTCTTCTCATTCTCTTTCTGATTCTCACCTTCATTGACCTTCTCAGTTTCTTGATGAATTGGTGTTTCCATCTCTATATCCTCATCAATGTGATCACCAACATCATCATCATTCTTTTCATCATCACCCTGCTTACCATCCTCTTTCTTTTCCTCATCACCTTTGTTTGTCCAATATTTCTCCCCCTTTTTGAAAGCTGTTTCTGCAGAGTCACCCTCAACTATCACATACTTTTTCCTTTCTTTCAAAACCTTAACCACAAT
The DNA here is from genome assembly GCA_963422505.1 of Pseudognaphalium luteoalbum. Classification (NCBI taxonomy): domain Eukaryota; kingdom Viridiplantae; phylum Streptophyta; class Magnoliopsida; order Asterales; family Asteraceae; genus Pseudognaphalium; species Pseudognaphalium luteoalbum. The sequence goes on from OY730194.1 coordinate 42,864,766, forward strand.
ATACTCCAATTGAGCAACCCTCTGCTGTAGATTTGCAATCTGTTCATCCTTCTTTTTATTGTTTCTCCTTTCCACCCTAAACTTCTCCCACACATAATCTATCATTTTTGTCAATTCCAAGTTAGTTCTAGCCTCATCACTATCAGAATGTGACTTCCTAGGTGAATCATTGACAGGTGTATCAAAACCTGTATCATACCTAGTATGATCAACAGATTCCCCTTGATTATTGGTACTGGGACCACCAAAATCATCTACAGGAGTAGAATCATGTTTTGATGTTGCCTCTGCTTGGGTCTTATTGATGTTACTTCTGTCCTGCTCTGCCAGTGGGCTAGAAGCAGTAGAAGCAGCCCTTACAGAATGGTCACCCCTCTCCTCATGGACCACATGCTGTTCATGACCCCTGTCATTGGACTGAGATGACTGAGCAGCATGATCCTCAGTCACCTGTTGTGTAGCCCTTTTGGCTTTTCTGGTGTAAGTTGTGGTGAATCTGTTCCCTTGTTGTTCATTAATACCCCCAGATGTTGTGGGATAAGAAGGAATGGGTTGTTCCATTCTTTCAACAACTGGTTCAGCTTCTGTTGGTGGTACAGATGCTGTGGTGAAGGGTGCAGAAAGCATTGTTAGAAACAATGTTGTTACCCTCCCAGAAAACATAACACCTTTGATAGAGGTATCTCTCTTCATATTTGAAAATACTTTTGGTTTAAAAGAAGAGATACCTATAATTTTATCCAAGGCTGGCAAATCAGATATTTGTTCATTTAGAAAGCATTGAACAAACCTTGGATACATTAAAAATTTAATTTTAGGTTGGTTAATGTTTCTTAGCATACCAGCAAAAATAAAGTTGGAAAAATTAAAACTCTGACCAGTAGCTAAGCATACCAAGGCATATGCTACATTACTGCTGAATTGTTCAAAAGATGAACGTTTTGATGATAAGCAGTGCAGTAATGTATGAATTAAAAACCTCCATTGGTATGAAAACATTGTTTTCTGAAAAACATACCCACCCAAGTTCCCCTCATATCCCATTCGTTGTAAATTAAAGTATAAAGCTTCATCAGAAATTGAAGTTATACCTTCTTCATCCTGAAGATGAAGAGAAGAACGAATGGATGCTTCAGAAATAACCACTTGGTGCCCAGCAACTGTAGACACAATTTTTGGAACACCTGCTTCTTCCTCAAGCTTTGCTTTAACCCAGAATTCATTAATATGATCATATGAAATTCTGGGTGCAACAGTAAGCGCATGATGAATGGTAGAATTACGCAGAAAATCAATGATCTCTACGTAATCATTGGCTATTGAGGGTTTTACCAGATAGGCAATCATGTTATGATCCTTGCCTAAAGCGAGTTGTGGTGTGGTTGATGAAGAAGAAGCCATGAAGAATTTGTGTATGGTTTACGATAGCAGTGGTTATAGGGTTTATGAAATCAGTGGTTATGAAAGCGTAAGAGAAAATGTACAAGTGTTGGGAGTATTTATACTGTTAGTTTCAATGACCTAATTTTGAAATAAACATCCCAATTTGAACACTAACAGTGAAAACCATTTTAAAACAGTGGAAACTATAAGAACCAACAGTAGTATACATGTGAATAATATTAACTTTGGTACACTAAGTGAATGGAAATAACCCCTGACCAAAGAAATTATAACTCAACACTAGTGACTGCAAAAGTAATAGTATTATACAGTTCTTTTTTTTTTTTTTTTTTTTTTTTTAAACAAACAGAAAAACACTGATAATGAAATTGATAATGAAATTTCAACTTGATAGTATAAACAGTGATAACTAATTATACTAACAGTGTTAAGATTTACATTAACAGTGGACATAGTAGAAACAGTGGAGACTGTTTACACTAACAGTTATAACTGAATAGGGAAAACAGTGGAAACTGTTTACACTAACAGTTATAAGTGTTTCTGCTAACAGTGATAACCTACAAAAAGTTAATTCAACACAAACAGTGATAACAATAGAACTAGCAGTGAAAACAAAATACTAACATATACAGTGGTAATTGAATAATAACAGTGATAATTAGGAAAGCCAAACAGTTGTAAGACTATTAGCACTGTTAGTATCAATTACAATTACCAGCATCTAATCCTTAAGCATTATAGAGATGTTTTATAAAATAGTTATGAAAAACAACTTAAAGAGATTTAATCAAACCAATACTTGTAAACAAAAATGTAAATCTGCCCACATCAAATGCTTTTGTGAACAGATCTGCAAGTTGATTGTGAGTATGAACTCTTATAATCTGAATAAGTCGTTTTTCATTACAATCTCTGATAAAGTGATAACGAATCTCTATATGCTTAGTTTTAGAATGTTTAACAGGATTATTGATGATGCTGATAGCAGAAGTATTATCAATATAAATAGGAGTATGTAAGAAAGTTAAACCATAATCAAGCATCTGATTCTGAATCCATAAGACTTGAGCACAGCAACTTGCAGCAGCTACATACTCAGCTTCAGCAGTAGATGTTGATACAGTTGTCTGTTTCTTGCATTGCCATGAGATTAACCTTTCTCCTAGAAATTGACATCCTCCTGATGTTGACTTTCTGTCCATACTAGGGCCCCCATAGTCACTATCTGAATATACTTTTAGGTCAAAAGGTGAATCTTTTGGATACCAAAGACCTAGATCAGATTGTCCTTTTAAGTATCTAAAGATTCTCTTGACAGCATACAGATGTGATTGTTTTGGACAGGTTTGAAATCTGGCACAGATACAAACAGCAAACATTATATCTGGCCTAGAAGAAGTTAAATACATCAATGATCCAATCATTGATCTGTACAGATGTACATCAACTTCCTCCCCCTCAGGGTCTGCAGATAGTGGCTTGTGTGTTTCCATTGGTGTACTAGCCACTTTTGAATCAGAGTATCCAAATTTAGTAAGTATGTCTTTGACATATTTACTTTGATTTATGAAAGTACCATCTGAACTCTGCTTAACTTGAAGCCCCAAAAAGAAAGTGAGTTCCCCCATTGAACTCATCTGGAACTTTTGATGCATTAAAGTTTCAAACTCCTTGCACATATCATCATTTGTAGACCCAAAAATGATGTCATCAACATAGACTTGCACCAGTAAAATATCATTTTGATTCCTTTTGGTGAACAGAGTCTTATCAATAGTGCCTCTTTTGAACCCATTCTCTAAGAGATACACAGATAAAGTCTCATACCAAGCCCTGGGGGCTTGATGCAAACCATATAGTGCCTTATCCAATCTGCAAACTCTATCTGGATAGCTAGGATCTTCAAATCCAGGTGGTTGACACACATACACCTCATCATCAATCATGCCATACAGAAAAGCACTTTTGACATCCATTTGATAGACTGTGAAACCTTTGAATGTAGCATATGCTAGGAATAGTCTAATGGCTTCTATCCTAGCAACAGGAGCAAAGACATCATCATAATCAATCCCTTCTTCCTGTGTATACCCCTGTGCCACCAGCCTTGCCTTGTTCTTGATTACAATGCCTCTCTCATCCTTCTTGTTCTTGAAGATCCATTTGGTGCCAATTGCCCTTTTTCCCTTTGGTAGATCAACTAGTGTCCACACATTCTGAATCTTGAACTGTAGCAACTCCTCTTGCATTGCCTCAATCCAACTAGGGTGTTTAAGAGCTTCTACAACCTTTTTAGGTTCTACTTGAGAAAGAAAACACACATATAGAGATGTATGTAATTCTTCTTCAGTAACAGCAGTTTGTTGTCTTGTTTGTACACCACTTTTGACATCCCCAATCACCTCTTCCAGAGGATGATTTTTGTTCACATGAAAATTAGATGTGGATGTCTCTGGAATGATTTCCTCCAAATTGGTAAGATTACCATGCTGTTCTGAATTTTCATTGGAAGGTGTTTCAATTTGTTCTGAATCCTCCATAAACTGAGATGATGTTTCTGGTTGTTCTTCTGTCTCCAAATGCTGTGATGACTGAGGCAGATCAGAAGAAAATACCTCTGGAGGATCAGGAGTCCATATTGGAAAGATAATGTACTCCAAAGACTCTTTATTCTTTTCTGAGGACATATCTGATGTATCCTCACAAACTCTATCTGCTTTGCTTGATGTGGTACCTGTGCATGTACCTGTACTAGGATTGACAGTTGTATATCTTAAAGCATTGTTAAGAGCATCAATATCAAACAAAGACTTAGGACCTATTCCATCAGGATTAATGATATTCTCATTAAAAGTGACATTCATTGATTCTTCTATGACTCTGGTCCTTTGATTGAAAACCCTATATGCTTTACTCTGAATGGAATATCCTACAAATACACCCTCATCTGCTTTGCTTTCAAACTTTCCTAGGTGATCTTTGGTATTCAAAATAGTACAAGGACATCCAAATGATTTTAAGAAACTAACCAGTGGTTTGTTCTTAAACAACAGCTCATATGGGGTTTTGAAGTAAGGCTTAACAACTGTTACCCTATTCTGAACATAGCAAGCTGTACTAACTGCTTCTGCCCAAAAGGACATAGGAAGTTTTGCATCAGCTAGCATAGTTCTAGCAGCCTCTATTAGTGTCCTATTCCTTCTTTCAGCTACTCCATTCTGTTGAGGAGTCCTAGGAACACTAAATTCTCTCTTAATGCCTTTCTCATCACAGAATTTATCCATCTCATAATTTTTAAACTCTGTTCCATTATCACTGCTGATGATTTTAACCTTTTTATCTAATTGGTTCTCAATCTTAGTTATAAATGATCTAAGTATTTCACCTGTCTCATCTTTTGTTCTAAGAAAGAAAACCCATGTAAATCTGGTATAATCATCAATTACAACAAGGCAATAAGATCTTTTTCCCATACTACTTATACTTGTTGGTCCAAATAAATCCATATGCAATAAGTATAAAGGAGTACAGTTTGAATTCACAGCTTTGGACTTAAAAGAAGTTTTGTGTTGCTTCCCTTTTAAACAAGAAACACAATGATCATCACATGAATAGACCTTCTCAGGTAAACCCCTAACAAGCTTGTTTTTGACAAGTTTATTAATGGTTTTATAATTCATGTGACACATCCTTCTATGCCACAAAGTAGACTCATTTAAATTAGCTTTAGAAATCAGGCAGTTTAAATCAGGTTGAGGTGCCATGTTTGCTAAGTCACACTTATAGACATTATCTTGCCTAGGAATTCTCATTAAAATCATATATTCTGGAATTTTGAACTCCTTAGACAGAATAAGACATTCAGTGTCAGTAAAATGAACTGGGTTCTTTTTATCTGTGATTTGACTCACACTTAGCAAATTGTACCTCAACTGTTCCACATAATACACATTTTCAAAGCTTAACTTTGCACTTTGAACAACTCCTTTGCCTGTTATCCTTCCACCTTTTGGATTGCTTCCAAAAGCTACATATCCACCATCAAATGATTTGAAGTTCTGTAGCTTTTCCTTATCTCCAGTCATGTGCCTTGAGCAGCCACTGTCGATATGCCATAAACTTCTTGGCTTTCCCTGCACACAAACAAACACAGAGAGAATTAATTTCTCTTGGGAACCCAAACCAATTTGGCTTTGGGTTTCCCTGATGCATCAAGATAATCAACTTTCTTGAAGATTATTGATTTTGATGCATTGTTAGATTTTGAACATCTGGGAACATTAGATTGAAAAGGTGTCCAAATCCAACTAATTTTAGACTTAACAGTGGGTTTTGGTCTAACAGTGTTAACTAAATAATCATAGTTATAATGCCTAACAGTGTTAAACCTGTTATAACTGTTATTATGTCTAGCAGTGGTACAATAATTAACACTGTTAGTATTCCTTACAGTGTTATGTACTCTACCAGTGGAAACTGTTGAATTAACAGTGTTAACAGGTTTAAAAGGTTTACCACTGTTTGCTTTAACTCCTTTTTCCACTGTTTTAGTCTTTAAACTGTTGGCTAAATCTTTAGCTTTTGTTCCTGCAGTGAAAACCTTTGCAGCAGCCATAGCTTGATTTGCCCTATAATTCATCTTTCTAGCAGCAGTTGTATGATTAACTTTAGATTTAAAATTTTGTTTGTTAACCATATTAACTGCTGTCCATGGGTTTTTCACATTCTTTTGATATGTTTTTGGATTATGAAAACACTCATGTTGAAGATGATTATTTCTGTCACATATAAAGCATAACTTTTCTTTAATCACAGTAACATTATTCCCCAGTTTTTGAGTCACCATTTGGTTCCAATTCCTTTGGTTACCTCTGGGACTATGTTTTTTAAAATTTTGGGATTTAGAAAAGCTATCCTTACACTTGCACTTATCACATGTATTCACAGCAGTTGTATGATTCACAGAAACAGTTGTTTTCAAGGCATTCCTAACCTTCCTCTGAAAATTCCTAGGTGTGTTAGGTGTGATTTTCTCATCTTTTTCATGATGTTTTTCCTTCTCTTCAAACATTTTCTTACCCTCTTCTAGTTTATTAACTTTTAGTTCTTTAACTAGACCAGAAATACTATTGCTGCTCTCACAAGATGATTTATCAGATTTATTGAACACATTAACATTACATTCATATGTATCACACTCTTCATCATCTTCCTCAGTCCACTCATGAATTTCAACTTCATCAATGTTCACATCTTCTTTTAAACTGTTTACTGGGTCAACCTTTTTAACATCATCATTTAATCCTTCTTTAAGTAAATTTAAATCAATTTCAGTTTTTGAAGGAAAATAGTTGTTGTTATAAGGAGGAGGTACATTATTGTATCCTAACCCAGTCTTGAGTTTATCATGAATCTGAGAATTGATGAGTTTATTTACACTTTTAGATGCATGTTCTAAGTTACTTACATTGAGTCTTATGCTATCTCTTTCACATGTGACCTCAGCAAGTTTCTTAGTTAATAATTCTACTTTATCTTTAAAAGTGTCTCTCTCCCACCTAGCATACTCAATATCATATTTAAACTGTGTTGCATTATCTTCAAATGCCTGAATCTGTTTTTCAAGATTTTCTATTACAGAGATTGTGTGTCTACTTTTGATTTCACACTGTTTTAGCTCATCACACACTTTCTGGTTATGATCTCTATAATGTTTCACAGTTTGTTTACACACAGCTGAGCACAATTTTATATGTACCTCATAAGGAACTTCAGATTGCTTGTCAGATTCTGCTGTTGCCATGAAGCATTGATTCTTCACTTCATGCTCTTCCTGATCACTCCAATCCCATCCACATCCATCAACAGATACCAGTGCATTTGATGAAGTATCTTGGATTGGCACATTCTTAGTCTGACCAACATTACCACCACTTCTCTGAACAGTTCCTCTTTCATTCTGATCAACCTTAGGACTTCTGAACTCCCTAGCAAAATGTCCCATCTTGTGACAGTTGAAACATTCAACTTTGCTTTTATCAAACCAGCTTGAATCACTCCTTTTCTGTGCAAAGTTATTCCTACCAGTTCTTTGCATAAACCTTTTTGCTCTTTGTGTGATTAAAGCAATTTGGAGTTTGATTTCCATCTCTTCTAGATCATCTCCTTGAAACTGATCTAGATCTTCATTAGTAAGTGATGAATTCACATTACTAGCAAAGAAAGATTCTAAGATTTGATCATTAGAATGAGTAGTACTAGATCCACTTCCTCTAGTACCATAGGATGACCCTTTCTGACTTGATTCAGCCTTTGATCCAGAACCTGCCATAGGCATAAAAGCTGAATTATTGTTGTTGCTCCCATAACCTACCTTCTTGATCTCTACTTCAGCTTCAAAATTCCTCAGATCATTGTAGATATCTTCTAATTCCTTTGCTTCCAGATCTGAACTCTGCCTCAAACCAACAGTATACATGGTCCATTCATCACCCAAGGACCTCAAAAACTTCCTGTTCAAATCATCTTTGTCAATTTTCACTTGATGATTTTCTAGATCTCCTACAAGTTTTGAAAACCTATCAAAGGTTTGAGTCAGAGTTTCTGACTTTGCAGAATTAAAGTTCTCATATTGTTGTTTCAACAGAGATCTTTTATTCTTTTTGGTATTATCATTACCACCAAATCTCTTCTCTATTGCTTCCATTAAAACTTTAGCATCTTGACATGCTTCAAAACGCCTTTGATATTCATTAGGAATAGATAACAATAGAGTACTCAAAGCTTTGTACTCTATAGATCTGACTTTTCTTTCTGCCTCAGATGTTGGTGGTGATCTTGGCTGTGGAACACCATCACTGTTGAGGGTCACTGGAGGACCATTAACCACTACTTCCCACATCTGATAATCTGTGAGAAGCATATATTGTCTGATTCTGTTTTTCCACAGATCAAACTCATCAGGTCTAAGCATTGGGATTTTTGTGACCTGGATACCTTCACTACCTTCTGTCATTGCTATGATTTATTGATTATAAAAATGATCAATAACACAGTAAAAATGAGATCTTCCTGGATTCAAAACTAAAACCCGCTCTGATACCACTTGATAAACCAAGATCTATCTAATAAACTATTAGATAACTGCAGTTTTGAATGATTACTAAGAAGTTTGCGGAATAACACTTAGTAATACAATGAAGATCAATATCAATAACAATAACAGAATTATAAAAAGCTCCAATCTTATTAATGATATAAGACGAATACACTGATTTGTATTAGGGTTACAAAACCTTGAAGCTGCGCAAAAACTGATAACCTAATCTAGGTTAAGGATCTCTATTTATAACACATAGAGTCCTGCTAAACAATCTCCTATAATTATGGAAGCAGTTACAATCCATAATTATTCAAATTCTAACTTCCCTCCTATTCTAGATATAAACAGTGTTAACTACCACAACTATACAAACAGTGGTAATTACTATAACAGTGTTAACACTTGTACAATTTACTAGACTAGTATATCAACAGTGGTAATTAGCCTAAGCAGTGTTAACTGTTGTAAACAAGTTAACAGTGATAACACTAACACTTGAAACTATTACTAACAGTTGTAACTCTTGTCTTCAATCTTCAATAGCAGTTGTAATCTTCTACTAACAGTGGTAATCACTTCACCAATAGTGGTAATCCATGAAGACTTCATCTAACAGTTTTAACTCTGAAGACAGTGGTAACCAACAGACTAACAGTTGAAATACCAGTAGTAACAATAACACTAACAGTGTTAATGCCTTGTGCATTCTTCAACAATAGTAATAACATCAGAAATCTTATTTCCCAACACCTTAGTGACGCATAGCGACACTTAGGTAAGTGACGCATGAAGGCGGCCACATGCGTCACTGGCCAAGTGACGCATGTCTGCCGATTTTGTTTTAGTATAAATAGAACCTACGGGTTTTTGGCTAGGGTTGACGAAACCCTAGCACCATTTGTCGACTAAACTCATCTGTAATCAAGTTCCATTACATTATTCAATCTAATAAACTCGTTTACTTTGTTCAATTGATTGTTTCGGTTTAGGTTTATTAGTGATTTGTGTGATTGATTGTTTCCGCCATTCAATTGCTGTCTATCATCACTTAGATCCATCACAGAGGGCACTCACAACTGGTATCAGAGCCACTAGGTGATACGATTGGCATCTTGAAGACGTTTTGGATTGATTTCGGTTTCGTTCGGATAAAGAATCGAGAATAATCACGGATTTAGTGTTGATTAGGTGCTTTCCAGACGATTTTCATCATTTACTACAGGTTTCGTTCATTAGGGTTTGAGGAATTTTCGTTAGGTTTACGAAAATTCGATTTTTAGTGTTTTTGGGATTTTACAGCCGTTTCTGCGACACTCGTTGCGTCACTTGAACGCGTCACTTCTTGCGGCACTTCGTAATTCCAAATTAGGGTTTTACCGACACTCGAGTGCGTCACTTTGGTGCGTCACTTGGAGCGTCATTTGGGGTTAATACGACACTTAACTAAAGTGTCGTCTACTTTAATCCAACGTCACTCACGTGCGTCACTTTAGCACGTCACTTGAGTGCCAAGCGTCACTTCTGTTAGTGACTCCTGTTTGATTTATTGCGTCACTTCCGCTAGTGACGCCTGTTTGTTTTATTGCGTCACTCAAGTACGACACTTGAGTGCGTCACTTGCTAGATTGAGCGACACTTGCTTACAGTGTCATCAGTCACTTCATCCGTCACTCGATAGCGTCACTTATCAAGTGCCGCTAGTCGTTGCAACACTTGAGTGCGTCACTTACCAAGTGACGCCTTTGGTACTAATAAGTTTGCAAGTTCTTGTTTTTGAGTTAATTTTCAGGATATTCTTTAATGGCTGCTGCTGCTGATAAAGAAGATATTCGGGGAATCAGGGATATGATTAAACAAAATCATGATGTCGGTTCTAATAATAAACCTCCTCTATTCACTGCTGATATTGATTACGCATATTGGCGTGACCGATTTGAACAATATGTTGATTTCCACTGTCCAGAGCTCTGGGGTCCGCTCAGAGAAAGATATGAAGCTCCAGTAGCTGAGGGAGACTATCGTGGTATCCCTCCATCCAAAACTTACAAAGCTATGTCTCCTGAAGAGAAGAAGGAGTATGATATTGAAAGAAAGGCTCATTCGGCCATCTGTATGTGCCTTACTAAAGATGTCTTACACCTCTTCAAAACACATGACATAACATACGATCTTTGGAAGGTTATTGAGACGAGATGTGATGGAAATCAGAAGTACAAGGAGGCTAAATTAGAACTAATCAAGAAACAGTATGATCTGTTTGATTCTCTTCCTAATGAAACAGCATCGGGTGTGTTTACAAGATACTCACAGTTAGTCAGTGAGTTGACCGAGGGAGGCTACAATTTCCCTCAGATTGAAGTAAATAAGAAGCTATTGGACGTTCTACCTAGTAGTTGGGACGTTAATGTACAATTTTTAAAAGAGAGTCAAGAATTAGCTACAATAAACTTGGATGAGCTAATTGGTGTTCTTCAAGCTCATGCGATGGAGTTGAAGAAGAAGGAATGTAAATCGGGTGGTTTTGTTCAAGAACTGACATTATATGGAGGAAAAGTCAACACCGGAAAGAATTATGGTAGAATGGCTTTCGTTTCTTCTACAAGTTCTCCATTACAACCTTCATTGCAATCTACCGGTGTTCATCATCCGGTGTATGCTTCTGGATCCTCACAAGGGTCACAACAGCAAGTTCCAGTTTCCCCTGCTATTCAAGAACAGGCTGCTATCTATACAGCCTTTCTTAGCTCCTACAAGGATTTGGTTTCACAACCGAATTCTACTTTAGAACTTGCAAAAGAAGATTATGCTCAATTAGATGACGATGATCTTGAGCAAATGGATTTAAACTGGAATATTGCCATGATCTCAAGGAGAGTTCAGAAATTCTTGCAACGGAATGGTCGCAAGAGTTTGGAAGGAGATGGCAAAACCAGTTTTAGTTTTGATAAGAGCAAGGTTCGCTGTTATAACTGTTAGAATTTGGGACATTTTGCGAGAGAATGTGAAAAACGCAAAGTTGTCTTTGAGCCTACCAACACCGACTGGAGCATGTATGCTGATAAGTATCAACAGTGTCTCATGGCTCACATTTCTAATGAGGTACGCAATGAACCAGAAGAACCTTTGAACTGTATTTCATGCAGTAAGTTAACTGAATCTTTGAAGTGCTTTCAAGAAGATAATGTAGACTTAAGAAAAAAGGTTGAAAAACTTAATGAGTCAAATAAGTACCTAAAGGCCAATGAACAATTGTATGATAAGAAAATTGAGGCTTATCAACAGGACACTCAAAGGTATAAATCTAAGGTTTTTAGTCAACAGGATGCTATTAATAGCTATCTTCCTGAAATAGAACTTTTGAGAAAGGAACTATCTGATTTGAAAGTTGAATATGACAAATATAAAAGTAAGATTCTAGGTTCCTCTTCTTTTACGGTTGCCTTCAATGAAATCCTTAACAAGCAAAGGACAGATAATAAAACTAAGACAGGACTAGGTTATACTGTAGTCCCGCCTCCCACTGAATACTGTCCTATGCCCGTTAAGGAAGGCACCGAAGAGATTCCAGTTGACTATGCATTGTTATATGGAGTCAAATCAAAGGTCAATAATCAAAACAAACAGGCAAAGGAGAAAACCAAGCGGCCAGAGTATCCTTCGCCTCAGTTTGTTAAGTCTAAATGTGAATCTCCAGTTAGTATTGAGGAGATTGTTGAGATTGAAGATATTACAGATCAGGAGAATCCTGAATTTAAAAAGAAGGTTGAGGTAAAATCTGATAAAGTGGTTTTAAAGGTTGAACCTACAATTAAGGTTCAACCTAAAAAGGAAAAGGACAAGGTTTTAAATACAAAATCTCAAACTTTACAGTCACTTGTAAAGGTTTTGCAACATAAAGCTCCACGTGAAAAAGAATTTTATGATAAACCTTCCACTTCAACCTCTCAATCAAAACAAGCAGTTTCTAAAACATGCACGCAATGCTCATGTTCTAGAAATGCTTCCCCTCCTCCTGTAGTAAGTCCTCAGTCTCAACCATTTGTTGAGACCCGTTCATGCTTTTACTGTAAAAGACAAGGACATTTAATTCGTGAATGTCCCAAACTGTCTCATCAGCACTATGGGAGAGAGATGCCTAGGACATCAGTTTATAGAAATTCATTTTCAAAATCTCCACCTAGGCGTTATTCAATCTCTCCCAATCCTGCTGAAAGGCAAAGTAATGTTGGGCAAAAACCTTTGCCAAAACAATAGCCCGACATTACTCCCAAACCAATTTCCGAACAACCTAAAGTTTGGAAACGAAAGGAGTCTGTTAGTGACTCTTCTGTCATCAACAATAACACATTAGATGAAAATTCTGATTTGTTAAAAAATAAAGTTCTATCTGATGTGATTATTGTTGATGACCTTGGTAGACCTAAGTCTGTAAAGGCTTGGGTCACCGTTTCTCACTAATCTTCTTACCTTTATGTGTTGCAGCAGTCAGAACGCGTTAAAGATAGTGAATGGTTCATGGATAGTGGCTGCTCGCGACACATGACTGGCGATGTGTCTCTTTTGACGGATGTTAAACCACACGCCGGAGGACATGTTGCTTTTGCTGGAGATACAGGAGGAACTATTACGGGAAAGGGAACGCTAACTAACGGGAAAGTTAGCTTTGAGAATGTGAACTTTGTGGGTCAACTTACTCACAACTTGATGAGCGTTTCACAAGTCTGTGATAAGGACTTTACCACTGCTTTCACAAAGACGGAATGTGTGATACTGAAGCCTGGTTTCGTTATCCCTGAAGAATGGGTGCTTATGAGGGTGCCACGGAGAAACGACACCTACGTGATGAATATGCGAACTGTGGAGACTACAGATGAGTACACTTGTCTCCTGTCAAAGGCTTCAGAAAAGGAATCACTACTTTGGCATAGACGAATGGGACACATTCATTTTTGCAAAATGAATTTTCTAATAAATAATGATTTGGTAAATGGAGTTCCAAAACAGTCATTTGCCCTAAAAGATGACTGCATTGCATGCGATAAAGGGAAACTTCACAAAAAGTCCCATAAGTCAAAGGTAGTAAATTCCATTGCTGCACCACTGGAGCTCTTACATATGGATCTTTTCGGTCCTATTTCCACTAAGAGCATCGGTGGTAGATCTTACTACTTAGTAGTCACCGATGACTACTCCAGATTTTCGTGGGTATATTTTCTAGGTGCGAAAAGTGAAACACCGGATATTTTGGTGTATCTGTTGGATAAGTTGGCAAATCTGTGCAACTTAAAGGTGAAGAGACTGCGAAGTGACAATGGAACTGAATTCAAGAACTCAACTCTTGAGTTATATTGTGCCACGAAAGGCATTGATCATCAGTTCAGTGCCCCAAGAACTCCTCAACAGAATGGAGTTGCAGAGCATAAGAATAGGACTATTATCAAGACAGCTCAGACCATGCAGGCCGATTCTAAGCTTCATATTATATTTTGGGCAGAAGCAGTCAGTACTGCTTGTTACGTTCTGAATCACGTGCTCACGGTTAAGAAAAAGAACAAGACATGTATGAACTTTTCAATAACCGAAAGCCAACTTTGCAGTTTCTAGAGCCATTTGGGTGTCCGTGTTTGATTATGATCTCAAAGGAAAAGGTCTCGAAGTTTGGAGCTAAAGCTGTTGAAGGGATTTTCCTTGGATATTCAGCCAACTATCCGAATAAAAGAGTTTACATTAAATCAACACACCAGGTGGAAGAGCATTTTGAGGTAAAATGCCTGCGTTACACGGATCCTCCTCAAGGAACGGGTCCGAAATGGTTGTTTAACTATAAGGATGTGTTTAACTCGTTGGACATACCTGAAGAAGATGATGAAAAGGAGGAGTTAGTTACCTTACTTCATGGCATAAGTCTGTGTCAAGACACATCTACCTCAAAACCAACACCCACACCATCACCTCCAACACCCACACCATTACCTACTACACCCACACCATCTCCTACTATCCCACCTTCGGATGTTCCTTCGACTTCAGGAATGACTAATGCAACAGAACATTCAGATGATCCTAATATGCCTCCTTTAGAGGAAGACGAGGAAGAAGAAGAATTGGTTCATTCTCATCTTTTCTCTAATGAAGATGATATGGAACTCCAACTACCAGTGCAACCTGAAAGTTCTACTGCTCCTGAGACTAACACTGTTCCCGTCACTGAAGGGGATATGAACAATTTGGAGTTAGTACTTGCACCGGATTTAATCCCAGTCACACGTGTACACAGGGATCACCCCATCAATAATATTATCGGTGATCCTAATGCTGCAGTTCAAACAAGGCAACAAGTGAAACAAAATCCAAATCAAGAAATGTTAAATTTGGTTGCTCGGATAAATTCTTGTCATTTATCCCAAATTGAACCCAAGAAAGTTGATGAGGCCTTAAAAGATCCATCCTGGGTCGAGGCCATGCAAGATGAGTTACAGCAGTTTAACAAGCTGCATGTTTGGGATATAGTTCCGTTACCCAAAGGTGCTCATTTAACCGGCACTCGATGGGTATTTCGAAATAAGATGGATGATCGGGGTATAGTGATTCGGAATAAAGCTTGATTGGTTGTTCAAGGTTTTAGTCAAATCGAGGGCTTGGATTATGATGAAGTCTTCGCTCCTGTGGCAAGACTTGAGTCTATTCGGATCTTTCTTGCGTTCGCTTCTTTCAAAGAGTTTCATGTTAACCAACTCGATGTTAAAAGCGCCTTTTTATATGGACAAGTGGATACGGATGTGTACGTTAAACAGCCTCCAGGTTTTGAAGACCCTGAGCATTCAGAATACGTCTGCAAGTTGAACAAGGCGTTATATGGTCTTCATCAAGCTCCGCGGCTTTGGTATGAGAGGCTCACTACCCACTTAATCAAGCATGGTTTTGTTCGAGGGAATATCGATAGTACTCTGTTCATTCGTAAAGAACAGACTGGAGATCGAGAAGATATGTTACTTGTGCAGGTGTATGTGGACGATATTATCTTTGGCTCTACCAATGAAGTGATGTGCAAGCATTTTGAGGAGATTATGAAATTTGAGTTTGAGATGACTGCGATGGGGGAGCTCAAATTCTCTTTAGGTGTACAAGTTGAGCAATCTCCAAAAGGTATCTATATTCATTAGTAAAAATATGTCAAAGACATGTTGACTAGATATGACCTGCTTAATTGTAAAACCTATGGGACTCCTATTGAACTTAATCACAATCTTAGACTTGCTGAAGATGAGGAAGATTGCAAAGAAAAGGACTATCGATCAATGATAGGTTCTTTGATGTATTTGACCGCTTCTCGATCGGATATTGTGTTTGCGGTATCCGTCTGCTCACGCTTTCAAGCCAAACCCAAGGTGTCTCACATGAAGGCGGTAAAGCGAATCTTTGGTTATCTCAAACATAGACCCAATCTTGGTCTATGGTATTCAAACGAGAAATCATTCGCTCTTTCTGCCTATTCGGATTCTGATCATTTCGGCTGCAGCATAGACAAGAAATCTACCACTGATGGATGCCAATTCCTCGAATCTCGATTGGTCTCATGGAAATGCAAGAAACAGACTATAGTTTCTCTTTCAACTGCAGAAGCTGAGTACGTTGCTGCTGCGAGTTGCTGCTCTCAGGTTCTATGGATTCAGCATCAACTGCGTGATTACGGGTTACTTCTTTTGATGACTCCTATTCACATAGATAACACTGCTGCTATTTCTATCACACGCAATCCCGTACAGCACTCTAAGACTAAACACATTGAACTTAGGTTCCACTTTATACGGGATTGCTATGAAAAACACCTGATAGACCTTGTCCACATAGACACCCTAAAGCAGAATGCCGACCTTTTCACAAAAGCTTTTTCGCGTACTCGATTTGATGAACTAATCAACATGATTGGTTTAAGGTTCTTTATCGCCAAAAAGTAATTTGTAACTTGGAATGTAATTTAATTCTTTTATGTGTGTTAAAAAAAAAAAAAAACCGCAACAGCCACTCTTTATACTTTTTAGTATTAAAGAAATGCACCGTTGCTACATTTTAAAATAGACGTTGAAGTTGTGTCTGTAAACAACTAGGGATATGATAGTACATCGGGTGACATGCATAAAATGGAATTTTAAGGTTTATCTTGGATGTGTCAGTAGATTTATCTGACGTGTTGATAATAGTTTTTATAAACATTGTCTTCATCATACGATATATTAGTAGGCATGTTATGCAAAACTCTTTGAGATCTCTTAAGAAGCCTAATACTTATTTGTCTATTTCAAGTGGTACAACATCATTAGATGTATGACAAAAGTCTTAATTTCTTCCTTATGCTAGACATGTTTTCATGAAAGAGGTTTATTTGATATCATTTGGGGGTATATATTGACAGTTTCCTTTGTTATACGTCAGTATAGACCTGGTTTCTGTTAATATATACTTAAAAATTAAGCAAACACAAGTCAAAGTACTTGCAAAATCTTTAAAATTAAGATACCTTACAAGGTCGCCAAAATGGTTTGACCAAGTCTGGTTTTGCTTAAACCTGAATCAAGCTATGTCGCTTTGTTGTGCGTAAGTACAGACCTGTCACCGCTGACTTGATTCTTAAATTTAATTTTCTTATATTCTATCTGTAAATGGAAACATGGTCTATGTCTTAAGTTAATATGTATATCTATGGTGGAGACCACAGCGAAATGTACATGCGAATAATAATAAAATTAGCTCCTAGATGTGAGTGTAACATGTTTAAAGTGGATAAATATACTAATAATCGTTTTGAAATAATTTTTATAAAAAGTGTTCTTAGCATGTCAAGTAAATTTAAAGTGGACAAATATACTGATGATCGAAATAACACTTACTGTTCCTAATAAATGCATGTTACTCCGATATGATCCCTAACCAGATTATATCAACTCCGTCACCAAAAAGAATGTGTTAATTTTCTATTTGTAAATTTGCATTCCCTTATGTGTTCTTATCTTTCTCTAAGTTAGTTTAAGTTTCTGATTTTATCCAAGTTACAGTTACCTTTTCAAATTTGAGTACCGAAATCACAACGCAAAAATCGATAAAATCGCAAACTTTTCACTAAAAGTGACCTGTTGCGTCACTTCATAAGTGACGCTACCAGTGACGCATACGATATTGCGTCACTTCCACTAGTGACGCTGTAAGTGTCGGGGTAAGCTACGCTACAAGTGCCGGGTTGAGTGACACATACTAGGGTTTTCGTATAAATACCCTTTCCAACGACACTCAACCTCACCACTTTTCAAATTCACATAGCGTCACTTTCTCTGACATACCGTCACTTACTGTGTCTCTGCGTCACTTAGTCTGTGCGATTTTCGTCGATCCGCTTGTGATTTCTCGAGCTTGGT
Source organism: Pseudognaphalium luteoalbum (assembly GCA_963422505.1). NCBI lineage: Eukaryota > Viridiplantae > Streptophyta > Magnoliopsida > Asterales > Asteraceae > Pseudognaphalium > Pseudognaphalium luteoalbum. The sequence continues at coordinate 42,882,685 of OY730194.1, forward strand.
TGCGCATTCCAGTGTGATATTCTTGTTCTCCTCATTCATACGACTCAATTGGTACTAACTTTAACCTTTATCTTTCTGTATTCATGTTTTAATCACGTATTAGGGTTACAGGATTTGAGTTTCTTCGAAATCATAAGATTTGGGGATTAATTTGTTAATGTTTTTAATTATTAAATGGTGTGTTTCACTCATTTTTATCATGAGTACATTGTGGTAACTTCAATTTTCAAAACCCCCAAATTTGGTTTCTGGGTATGAACAGTGACACGATGATCTTCATCATTGCGTCACTTCATGCGTCACATACCTCGAGTGACGCTACTTGGTAATTTAGAACCCATACCGTCACTTCATCAGTGACGCTTATTATTGCGTCACTTCTTAAGTGACTCTCTTAGTGACGCATGTACTTGTATTATTTGTTAGTCCGTCACTTATCTAAGTGACGCCCACTTATGCGTCACTCTCTTAAGTGACTCACTTAGTGACGCTTTTGTCTATAACGACACTTATACCGTCACTTCCTAAGTGACTCTCTTGGATACCGTCACTTTGTTAAATGCCGCATACTGTTGACCCGACACTTCTTAAGTGTCGTATATAATGACGCATGATTTGGCAACATCACTTACACCAGTGACGCTATACACCAATGACGCTATACTTAATTTCTGATTTTGAGCAATGTTTTCTGCGACACTTCCTAAGTGTCGGTAGTGGTTATGCGTCACTTCCTAAGTGACGCCTAAATCAGAATTTCATTTTTTAGGTTATGCATATTCGTGCTAATTCTATAACGTTTGTTGTTATTTTTGTTTCGTATTTTAGCTTACAGATGGCTGATTTACAAAACTACTATCGCCGCACCAACACTCGTCACAATATCACTGCTTTTTTGCAGTCCACGCACGCGAACTTGGCTCCTTTTCGGCCTATGATAGAATTCCTCCGCCGATCGACGATTCATTATGCTATTACTGCATCTACTCCGGTTTATATGAATCAGGTTGAGAAGTTCTACGATCATGCTTTCATACGGACTCAGGGTGATGTCCCAAGAATTGTCTCCAAGATGTTTGGTGAGGAAATTGAGATCACCGAGAACTCTATTCGACGGGTTCTTCAGTTCAATGATAACGATAGAATGCCGACAAGGTGTGAGTTGGGATCATCATTTGGTAGGCCATGGAATTGACAGAGGTTTTGGACTAACTGAACAATGTGTGGCTTTAACTCGAATGATCCTCTACCAATTTCCAGATAGACAATTGGTCCTCCTCGGCCTTCAATCAAAGGTTTAGAGTCATCAGCCAAAGTAATATGTGTAGCTGTCATAGTCTCATCGGCAGGTGGTTGACTAGCAGAGTGGAGAGGGGTGAAAATTTCTAAAAGTAGTAAAAGGAAGGAAAAACAAAGAAAAACGTAGGGGTTTAAGAAATCCTAAAGGTTCACTAGTAAGTAAGTTCGTCTTAATACCTAAGGATCGTATAGTTGGTTCCCCAGCAGTGGCGCCAAAAACTTGATGCGTCACCAGCGGTCGGTAAGGATTCTACCCTTGTCGTTGCACCGGCTACTGGCGACGGCGATCAGTGGTTGTTTTAAATTTGTAATTGCGGGGCCTAAGTTATCCCTAACAATGCTAATCCTAAGGGTGAGTAATGTCGCCTGAAGCATCGGTGTCGTTGATGGTAACTAATCGGGCGCCAACAGGGGGTTTAAAATTTATAAATAGCGGGGCTTAAATTATATGTACTACCTACTTTGGTTAGTGAGCGGTAAGTATAACCTAAGATCATTCTATGAATCGAAACGTTTGGGAGATTAAAGATGGTGCTTTCGGTTGGGAAGTATTTAGGATGGAACAAAGTAGGTAGGTTTGGGGGTTTTTAAACTAAAAACAAATAAATAAAGTGCAGGAAAGTAAATTGCTGGAAATTAAAATACAGGAAAGCAGATAAAGCTAAATATGTGATTGCTGAGATTTCGATAATTGATGTTTCGGGATGACAGACTAAATAGGGGCAATACTTAATATAATAGGTAAACTATTTGGTGTAAACTCTAGAATCCTACCAACTAAATTTCCCATTGGCATGTCACTAGGAACTAGGTCATCATGATTCTGATCGGAGCAATATGCCAACTTCCAATACCTATCTTGTTAAGAGATAAGCAACCTATTTTGGTTTTATACTGAGGTGTATGAATCAGAAGCGTATCGTCTCATAGGTCCGACCGTTCTTAACCCCTAAGATAGTTTACTATTCTATTAGCATGCAGATTAATAACTTTTGTGTGTTTAGACCGCCGATTTTATAAGACCTAGAGGTTTAAGTATCCTAAGTCACTTGGACTTTTACTTTCATTCCTAAATCTTATTTATGATTAATTAGATTCCAAATCTCTCATTTTCAAACAGTTATACATCCCCGGATTATTCACAGTTTATTAAAAACGTGTTTCATATGCAGACCATACCTTTCAGAAATTAGACCGTGTACTTTACATGGTAGTTCCACGGCTTCTTACATCCAACATGCGGTCAAGAGTAATTGACAGTGAAAATGACATTCTAAACTAATTAAATGTAAAGCAGTGTGGAAATGTAAACCTAATATATACAACGAGTGGTTTCACTGTTTCTTACTTATTGCATGTCATGGGCACAGATAACTACTTACCATAATTAAGGTTGATCAGGTCTTAATTACTAGGTTGCAGTCACGTGGATAACCAGAAAGGGTACTCCATAGATTAAATTCAAGTTCATAAAGTCTTAACAGTACAAGGGTTAATAATTCCTATTTTATCTGAACGCATTTTACGAACATTACTTTATAGTGTGTTGACTTTCGTAGGATATACCCGTTAGTTGTGGAGTTGTATTATCCTTTCAGAATTCCAACTGTTAAACCAGAGCTGATTCCAGTGATATAACTACCTTCGGTCGTTTATGACTTCCATACATTTGTACTTTGCTCGAAAGCATTTCTAGTACTATATCGAATAAACAGTGGAATAGGGGCCATCATATCACTTTACGATTATCGTGCACTAATTATATAATGTCATCCCTACTTATAATTATCTACATCATCAACAATCACAATAATAAACTACTCGCAATTCATGGCAACAAGTAAATCACATACAAAATAATAATACATATTTAAAATACAAAATAAAACAAGTATGATAAAGGTTTAGATATCCCCCGGAAATAAATGCGTAGCAGCGTATTATTATGATTGACAAATCTTTCACACATACGAAGATTTATCTCCGAATCCCTATCGTTCGTTCTAGCTCCTATATTAATCCGTAGATTAATTACAATAATCTTAGAATGAGAAAAACTATAAACTACAACAGAATTTGGAATGAGATTTGTGAGATATGAGGCGTGAGAGGTGTACAAGAATGTGTGTTGAAATGAACCATGGAGCCTCCTATTTATAGGAGAAAATTGGTGCATTTTAGCAACTTAGGGCATATGTTAGCAAAACGTGGAAAAGTTGCTAGCACATGTACCCTAAAGCGCGTAAAGGTCTAGCACGTGTACCCTAAAGTTGCGGAAAAGGCGTAGCACGTGTACCCTACGAGTACGAGCAAGGACGAAAAAGTGGACGGGGGACGGGGGGCAGGCAGCCGGCGCCCCCACCATGGCAGCCGGCGGCGGCTGGCTGGTGGCCGGCGGCGGCTGGCAGCCTGCCACCCCGATTCGCCGTCTTTCGCTTCGTTTCTCGATTTGTGCGTATCTTCTTCGTTATGCATCCATTTTTTCGATTCTTTTTGCGTTGGATTCGGTTTTCAAAAACGAAGACTCTGATGAAAAGAAATTCCAAAAATATGTCTCTAATCTTTGGATGTCTCGTACAAATTTTTTGAATCTTTCGGCGTACGTAGAATCTTCATTCTTCATCCATTTTTGTTGATTCTTCTTTTGTTAGATTCGTATTTTGAAAACGAATATCTTAGATTAGAGAAATCTCAGTGATGGGTACTTTGTCTCTAATTCTTGTCTTTGAGGCTGATGGCACCCGTCAGCGGCTGTATGATGACAACGCCGGTGGGCGATCGTGGGTATTTTAAATTTATATTTGTTGGGGTCTAAGTATGGCTTACTAATACTGAACCAGGGGCTAGTAGATGGTAAGTATGACCTAGAGTCGTTCTTAAAGAGAAATTGAATTGAAACGGAGGTGATCCAATCAATCTTTCTTTTCTAGTAAAGGGGTTTTAAAAGAGTGTGTTGGGAATTTGGTTCAGTCAACTAAGTAAAGTAAATAAAGTGAATAAAATGTAATAATAAATCAGATGATGGAAAGTAGTATTTGTTGTGAGTTCATTAGCTAACAATATGGGATGACGGCTTTCACAGGAAAATGATTAACTAAATTAGAATTGTTTGCAGGATTCAATAACTTATGGTATAACCAATAGATTCCCTATTAGTCGGTTATCAACTAATATGTCACGAGGAACTAAGGTGTCATGATTCTGGTAAGACAGACGATGCTCAACTCTCCACACTCTCCTGTGAGGGAGTCAGTGACCCTTATTATTGAACGCATTTGCTCGTGGGCGAAGGAACATAGTAGCAAGTTCATAATCCGTCTAACCATTCTTAATACCCTAAAGATTATGAGTCTTATAAACAACTAACTTAGGGTTTATATTCGGACTTATTTAACAATTCCTATTAGTAAAACTTAAGAGTGATAAGCGAGGGAAAACGTTTAGGTTTCTTGCGTATGATAAGCATCAAATAGATACTATATTTTATACTATTTATCTCTATATTTGTATACATTTTAATGCATTTATATGATTTTAGATACTTATTTTGTTAATATTTGCAGAAATGTATTTTAATTAAAGATTGGAGAAAAAGGAACGAAAATGAATCCAAAACTGAAGAAAACCGAAGAAAATGAAGAAATGAAGAAAAAGGAACTTAAACCTTAAAGAATTGAAGACCTAAAATGATAATATTGAAGAAATGGTCCAAATTGAAGATTAAGATCCGTTAAAGAGAAGAAGAAGCCCAAAAATGAAGCCCAACCCGAAGTTGGAAGATTCTGGAATTGAGGTCCAAGCGGCGGTTGGATTAACCAACCGGCGGTTGGGGTATAAAAGGTTTAAGGAGGTTTCAGACGCGGAGTTGGACCAGGACTCAAATTGATCCAACCGACGGTTGGGAATTCCAACCGGCGGTTAGACTGGCGGTTTTGAAAACTATAAATAGAGGCTTAAGTTTAGGTTTGAGATATACGATTCTAAGAATAAAAAGTCGAAAGTTAGGGTTTTAGGTCGACTATAGGTACGAATTTGGAGGCTAAGGAGCTAGGGTTTAAAGGTTTTTAACCCTAGGAAAAGCTAGTTCGTCAATTGGTTCGGTTTCTTTATCCTTATAACTTTATTATTCTTTTGGGTTATATTGGATATTGTTTATTTGAATTAATTGCTTGTTAGATTCTCATTATGAATGTTTAAATGTATGTTTATTTAGTTTATTATATGAATTATATGTTTATGTTGGAACTATATTATTGAATATTATTATACAAGAATTGTTCGTATTATATTATATTAATGATGGTTCTTGATTTAGTTAACTGATTTATATAAACTAGAATGACCATAAAAGTTTCTATAGATTAGGTAATTATGTTCACATCTTGATATCATCTATTAATGTTAAGTAATCTTATAATTCAACCGATTCAGGAATTGTATTAATAATATGTTGATAGATCTTAATAAATAGTGATACTTTACATATCCTTTGACTGTATAGCTATATGAAAATTATCTTATTCTTTGTGGTTTTCTACATTAGTAAATCACAATAATAATAGCCAACACGCAAATAGACATAAGTTAATATAATAAGTTTAAAAAATAATAGTTTAAATAGTCATAATCTTCTATCCAATTGAGTATTCTTAAGTTGTTCCTTAAAACTTATCTATTAAGAATTGGTATCAATTATAAATATGTTCGATCAGAACTAAAACGTCCCCCTATCTTGTATATTATTGTTAAATTGTATATTGATTGTAATAATTGTAATTAGAATAAATTAATAGTTAGTTATAAATTAAATCACGTTCCCTGTGTTCGAATCTGGACTTACTTATAAAGCTATATTCTATGATCAGGATAACACTTGCCTGAATTGTGTGATAGTATTATTTAGTATTTCCTTATTTAAAACTTGTGATTATAATTGTCTATACTTAGCACACATCAGCGTGCCTTACTTTAAGGTTTCACAGGTTAGGAAAGAGTATCATTTTAGATTGGATTTTAAACCTGCCTTTTTGATACAATTAACAAATCCCTAGGTTTTCGTAAATGGTTATTTAGCTTATAGCCTACCTACTCTAATCTATTCTAAACTAAATAATCTAATTAAAATGCTGACGGCTTTTTGCAGAAAGTTAAACCTAGACCATGTCAGAAAATGCTATGGTAGTTCACAATGTATTTAATCATTTACCGATGTTTCCGTTGTGAATTTAATTGCTTCGTGATGTTTACATGATAATTACATTGTGATTGGAAGTGTACTATACTCATGGTAATTCCACGTAATCACATTGCATTTTATGATGCTTGTATGACGTTACAATTAAACCATAGTTTTGACGCATATAATTATTAACCAAGTATTGAGATTCGCGACTCCTCTTTACAAGGTTAAAATCACGTTTGTTAATCGAAAGGTGAATGTAAGTTTTAGGTTTAAGATCACATGATAAGTCAAAGTTTCCATTTTTATAACGTCGATCCAGAATACAACTACCTTCGGTTGTTTACCGGCTTCCATACGTTTGTACTTTGTTTTAAAGCATTTCCAGCACTATACCAAGTAAACAGTTGAATAGGGGCCGTCATAATATTTCACGGCGTATTTAGAGTCTTCCCATAATTGTATATGCTAACTACATCACAACAAATACAATAGTAATCTACTCGCTAATCATGGCACAAACTAATTCTAGCATAATTAAAGCATACATATTTAATTAAGATAGAATAGGAAAGGAAGAACCCGGATTAGAATGCGAGAAGGAATAGACTTGAATTAATAAGCATAACTCCAAGCGTACATCAAAGATTACAAGATGTTCCTTGCTTTCGTTCTACCCTAAACAAGCTTCTTAACTAGCCTAATACTAATTTTGAAGTAAGAAAGTAATATGAATAATGCATATGGTGTGTGTTGAAATGAAGCCTCATGCCTCCTACTTATAGGTGAAATCCGGCTCACGTTAGCAACTTGAGGAGCACTTTAGCAAAAGGTGGAAAAGGTGGTGCCCCAGGTACGTACAATCGTGCAAAGGTGTGGCACCGGGTACACGCAAGGACCAAAAAGCGGAAATGGGATGGGGGACAGGCGGCAGGCGCTGCCCAATAGCTGGCCGATGGCGGCTGGTTGTTAGCCGGCGGCTGGTGGCTGGCCGGCGGCTGGTGGCTGCCACCCGCCCCGGTTCGCCATCTTTTGTTTCGTTTATTAGTTTGTGCGTATTTTCTTCGTTATGCGTCCGTTTACGTCGATTATTTTTGCGTTGGATTCATAATTCAAAAACGAAGATTTTGATATAAAGAAATCCCCGAAATGAGTTTCCTATCTCCAGATATTGCGTACGAATCATTTGAATCTTCCGGCGCGTGTAGAATCTTCATTCTTTATCCGTTTTTGTTGATTTTTCTTTTGTTAGACTCGTATTTTGAAAACGAACATCTTGGATAAGATGGATATTGATGATGTGTACTTTAGTCTTTAAATCTTGTTTTGATGCCTTGAATCTTCAAACGTGCGTGAAATCTTCGTTTTTCATCCGTTTTGCTTGATTTTTATCGTGCAACCTTGTTTTGACCATCTCAACATAATATCACTGATTTGAACCGTATTTGAGTTCAATACGACAAGAATCGTTCCAGAATGAGATAGATATCGGTAGTAAAAACGTTGTTTTTTTTTTCTAATACTTTGCAAAAATCAATACGAAATATCGCCTCACCCATTGAGAATACTGACAAAAACAAAGGTATAAGGAGAGTTCAGCCCTACCTCATTGATTTATCATATAAGAGGTAAGGTGCTTCTCGAAAGAGATAGGTTTTTAATACGCTTCACGCTGACCTGTTTCTATGCTTTTGTGTACAATCAATGGAGCTACCGAGATCTGTTGACTAGCTTGGTATAAGAAATTTAACAAACTTATTTTAACTTTAACTAATAACTAACTTGCATTACTAACAAATAGGAAAAGTTGGGTTGGGAATATCTTTTCGAATATTCAATTTTTGAATGTGTTTTATCATTAATTTATGGTGCTACTAAAATTCTGTTCTTCTTTGCAGATAGATGTATGACCCGGACACTTCATCCGGATCCTCTCAGTCCATTTGACGAACCAGAACGAGAATTTCTTTCTAGATGAAGGTTATCATACGCACCACCGAATTCACTAGAACACGAAATTTCATCAGAAGAAGACAATTTTGTTTTTCATAACAATTTAGTCAAAACGGCTGAATACGGTTATTATTCCGATCCAGAGTTGGGTGAGGATAAAATACCTTCTAGGCAACCTACAATATATCCAAGTGATTCTGAACCAGAGCACGAAATTCAACCAGATATGGCGGACATAGCTGACATGACGCTTGAAGATTACACGATTCATACTCGTGGAGATCCGAGACCGGGAGTGGTTAGGCCTGCCATAGCTAGAGAAGTAGAATTTGAATTGAAGGGACAATTTTTGAAAGAATTACGTGAAAATCCTTTCAGAGGAGAAGATAAAGAAGATGCAAATGAGCATGTTGAGAAAATTTTAGAGATTGCAGATATGTTTAATATTCCCAATGTTTCAAGAGATCAGGTTATGTTACGAGTATTTCCTTTAACATTAAAGGATGGAGCTAAGAGATGGATCAATAATGAGCCAGCCGGATCTATTACTACTTGGGAATGTACTGTACACCTTCCAAGACTTCAAAGTTGATTGATGAGATTAGAAACTTTAAACAGAAATCCGATGAATCTCTATATCAAACTTGGTAAAGATATAAGGAAATGTTACATAAATGTCCACAACATGATTTGAATGTCCAACAAGAGATAACAGTATTTTATAAAGGAATTGATCGAGCAACACGTCAACAGTTGGATGCACAAGGGCCAGTACCTAAGAAAACTCCAGCAGTAGCAAGAGCCGGAATTGAAGAATTAGCTAAACATTCTCAGTTATGGGATGATGGTTCATCTGGAAGAAAAAGGATATCTGAAGATAGTGATGGTCTAGCAGCTATAAAAGCAAAATCGGAAAGTATGGGAAGAGATATTAAGAAAGTAAATGAACAAGTTCATGCAATCAGGATTGGTTGTGAAATATGTGGAGGAAGTCATCTAACAGAAGAATGTCTTAACAATGAAAGCAAAGTAAGTAATGAGGAGGTTATGTATGGGGATTTTCAAGGAAATCCAAATTATCGTCAAGTTTCTAATTATAGAAGAGTTAATCAACCAGGCTAACAGTATCAACAAGGAGCACCAGGTTATTATGTCAAAACAGGACAAAATACTTCCTATAATGACAGAATGACGGTGATAGAAAATGCATTAGGGAAAATGGCTGAAGCAAGTAATAAAAGAGATGAGGAAACTAATACAAGAATGCGTAATAATGAAGCATCAATCAAACAAATTGAAAGCCCAGTTCATCAGATTGCTAAAACACTACAGGAGAGATTTCCAGGAACATTGCCAGGATTTACTGAAACAAATCCAAAGGAACAAGCTAAAGCAGTAATTACCAGAAGTGGTAAGAATGTTGACTCTCCTGTTATAACTAATAAAATTGTTGAATCTAAGCAGGTTGAAAAGGAAACAATTGATGAAGACATACAAGCAAACAAAAAGGAGATTGGAGAAAATAAAGTTAAAGAAGTCATCAAAGACTATTCACCCCCACCTCCATATCCAGCTGCTTTTAGGAAAGACAAAGAAGATGAACAATACCACAAATTTCTGGAAAACCTGAAACAACTTCATATTAACATTCCTTTTGTTGAAGATATAGCTCAGATGCCAAAATATGCAAAATATCTTAAGGAGCTGCTGACAAACAAGAATAAATTGGATAATGTGATGAAGGTGACGATGAATGCAAGATGCTCAGCAATAATGCAGAATAAATTACCTCCAAAAGTCAAAGATCCAGGGAGTGTTACTATACCTTACAAAATTGGTGAAATAACTATTGAAAATGCATTGGCAGATCTAGGAGCTAGTATTTCATTAATGCCATATACACTTTATATGCGATTAGGATTAGGAGAACCAAAACCTATTCGTATGTGTATAGAATTAGCTGACCGATCTGTGCAATATCCTAGGGGAATAATTGAAAATGTTTTGATTAAAGTTGATAAATTTGTTTTTCCATGTGATTTTGTAATTTTAGATATGATTGAAGACCCTAAAGTCCCTATTATATTAGGAAGACCATTTTTAGCAACAACACATGCCCTAATAGACGTTTTTGATAGAAAGATTACTATGAGATTAGGAAATGATAAAATTGTTTTTGATGTTAATAAATCTATAAAATTTCCTGATTATGTTGATGATACTTGTTATTATTTAAATGCTCATGAGTATATAGATAACCCTTCTTTTCAAGATTTTATAGAAAATGATCAAACAGATACTGGAATTCTTACAGAATGGACTGAAAAAATTTGACACTGAAAAAGATTTGGCAGAATTTGATAGACTATTAGAGGAAGATGAAGATTCAGAAGCAACTGTTGTTCTTCAACAACATCCTGCAGAGGAAGCATTACAGCCAGTTGCTAAAATTCTCAACCAAGAATTAATACCATATTCTGTCAACAATTTCCATATTTAAAGAAAGAAATCTTCGAGATCAAAAAATCTATTGAAGAACCACCACAATTGGAACTTAAAGAGCTACCAACGCATGTAGAATATGCTTATTTACAAGGTACATCAGATTTACCAGTTATAATATCTTCTAAACTATCGACAGCGGAAAAAGATCGCTTAGTGCAGGTTCTTAAACAACATAAAAAGGCAATAGCATGGAAGATCACGGATATCAAGGGAATCAGTCCTACATATTGCACTCATAAAATCTCAATGGAAACAGATTTTAAGCCAGTTGTACAACCATTAAGAAGTTTGAATCCAAATGTTAAAGACGTTGTCAGGAAAGAAATCATTAAATTGCTAGATTCAGGATTAATCTATCCTATTTCAGATAGTCCATGGGTAAGTCCAATACATGTCGTACCAAAGAAAGGTGGAATGACAGTTGTACCTAATGAAAAGAACGAATTAATACCAACAAGGACGGTAACGGGATGGAGAGTTTGTATTGATTACCGGAAATTAAATGATGCTACCAGAAAAGATCATTTTCCATTACCATTTATTGATCAAATAATAGAAAGGCTAGCAGGAAAAGAGTTATATTGTTTTTTGGATGGATTTTCAGGATATTTTCAAATACCAATTGCAGCTGAAGATCAAGATAAGACGACATTCACCTGTCCGTTTGGTACTTTTGCTTATAGAAGAATGCCGTTTGGTTTGTGTAATGAACCAGCTACATTTCAACGTTGCATGATCGCAAAATTTAAGTGTGGGGATAGGGTTCGTAAGAAAAAGAAATTCTTTAATTATTTAAATTTCTATTGTTCTTAATTTAAAAATTTTTAAGTGTATAACTAAGTATATATTAGTTAGAATACTTTTGTTAAAAGTTTTGTTTTGTATTTAAAAGTTTAGACTTTAATGTGGATTAACTGTTTTGTATATATAATGTAAGCTACTTAATAAATGAGTGATATATAGTTATATGATATGATGTACTAATAGGCAATCTATAGGAAAATTTCTGAATTTTAAGAAATTAATAAAATAACTTGTTTATTATTTTGTGGTACATAATATGATGTATGACATAAAAGTCTTAATTCTTAGATTTATCATGCAATAATTTTGCATATCTTTATATTTATATAAAAACATTTGGGGTCTACTAATAGTTTCCTCTATTGTACGTAAGTACAGACTTGGTTTCTAATTAGTATTCTTAAATAAAGTAGAAGAAAGAAGAAATTCTTTCAAAGGAAAAAAATGTATAAAAATAAAAATCAAACTATGTCGCTTTGTTGTACGGCTGTACAGACCTGTCACCGCTGGTTTGATTTAAAAATTACTTTACCTGAATCAAGTTATGTCGCTCTGTTGCATGTAAATGCAGACCTGTCACCAATGTCTTGATTCTTAATATATTTATTTGGAATATAAAAGTAAATTGCATGATTAAGTTTAAGAGTATATCATATATGGAAATCATAAGTAATATACATACTAATAATAAAGATGTATTAAGAAGTATAAATATAGATTGTTTAAAGTGGTCAAATATATTAGTAATCATTCATGAACTATATATTGCGCGAATAATAATAATTTTTATTTGTACATTATAGTTATCCATGTTAATTAAATTGTTAAAATTTTTAATTTATAAAACTGGTTTTAGTTTTGGTATTCTGATTTTTTAAGTTTGATGTTTATTTTAAATTTTATTTAGTATTCTACTTAAGGACAATCAGAACTTAACTGTGGGGATATTTGATAAGCATCAAATAGATACTATATTTTATACTATTTATCCCTATATTTGTATACATTTTAATGCATTTATATGATTTTAGATACTTATTTTGTTAATATTTGCATAAATGTATTTTAATTAAAGATTGGAGAAAAAGGAACGAAAATGAATCCAAAACTGAAGAAAACTGAAGAAAATAAAGAAATGAAGAAAAAGGAACTTAAACCTTAAAGAATTGAAGACCTAAAATGATAATATTGAAGAAATGGGCCAAATTGAAGATTAAGATCCGTTAAAGAGAAGAAGAAGCCCAAAAGTGAAGCCCAACCCGAAGTTGGAATATTCTGGAATTGAGGTCCAACCGGCGGTTGGGGTATAAAAGTTTTAAGGCGGTTTCAGACGCGGAGTTGGACCAAGACTCAAATTGATCTAACCGGCGGTTGGGAATTCCAACCGGCGGTTGGACTGGCGGTTTTGAAAACTATAAATAGAGGCTTAAGTTTAGGTTTGAGATATACGATTCTAAGAATAAAAAGTTGAAAGTTAGGGTTTTAGGTCGACTATAGGTACGAATTTGGAGGATAAGGAGCTAGGGTTTAAAGGTTTTTAACCCTAGGAAAAGCTAGTTCGTCAATTGGTTCGGTTTCTTTATCCTTATAACTTTATTATTCTTTTGGGTTATTTTGGATATTGTTATTTTGAATTAATTGCTTGTTAGATTTTCATTATTAATGTTTAAATGTATGTTTATTTAGTTTATTATATGAATTATATGTTTATGTTGGAACTATATTATTGAATATTATTATACAAGAATTGTTCGTATTATATTATATTAATGATGGTTCTTGATTTAGTTAACTGATTTATATAAACTAGAATGACCATAAAAGTTTCTATAGATTAGGTAATTATGTTCACATCTTGATATCATCTATTAATGTTAAATAATCTTATAATTCAACCGATTCAGGAATTGTATTAATAATATGTTGATAGATCTTAATAAATAGTGATACTTTATATATCCTTTGACTGTATAGCTATATGAAAATTATCTTATTCTTTGTGGTTTTCTACATTAGTAAATCACAATAATAATAGCCAACACGCAAATAGACATAAGTTAATATAATAAGTTTAATAAATAATAGTTTAAATAGTCATAATCTTCTATCCAATTGAGTATTCTTAAGTTGTTCCTTAAAACTTATCTATTAAGAATTGGTATCAATTATAAATATGTTCGATCAGAACTAAAACGTCCCTCTATCTTGTATATTATTGTTAAATTGTATATTGATTGTAATAATTGTAATTAGAATAAATAAATAGTTAGTTATAAATTAAATCACGTTCCCTGTTTTCGAATCTGGACTTACTTATAAAGCTATATTCTATGATCAGGATAACACTTGTCTGAATTGTGTGATAGTATTATTTAGTATTTCCTTATTTAAAACTTGTGATTATAATTGTCTATACTTAGCACACATCAGCGTACCTTACTTTAAGGTTTCACAGGTTAGGAAAGAGTATCATTTTAGATTGGATTTTAAACTTGCCTTTCTTGATACAATTAACAAATCCGTAGGTTTTCGTAAATGGTTATTTAGCTTATAGCCTACCTACTCTAATCTATTCTAAACTAACTAATCTAATTAAAATGCTGACGGCTTTTTGCAGAAAGTTAAACCTAGACCATGTCAGAAAATGCTATGGTAGTTCACAATGTATTTAATCATTTACCGATGTTTCCGTTGTGAATTTAATTGCTTCATGATGTTTACATGATAATTACATTGTGATTGGAAGTGTACTATACTCATGGTAATTCCACGTAATCACATTGCATTTTATGATGCTTGTATGACGTTACAATTAAACCATAGTTTTGACGCAGATAATTATTAACCAAGTATTATGGTTCGCGACTCCTCTTTACAAGGTTAAAATCACGTTTGTTAATCGAAAGGTGAATGTAAGTTTTAGGTTTAAGATCACATGATAAGTCCGTTCATAAAGTTTCCATTTTTATAACGTCGATCCAGAATACAACGACCTTCGGTTGTTTACCGGCTTCCATACGTTTGTACTTTGTTTAAAAGCATTTCCAGCACTATACAAAGTAAACAGTTGAATAGGGGCCGTCATAATATTTCACGGCGTATTTAGAGTCTTCCCATAATTGTATATGCTAACTACATCACAACAAATACAATAGTAATCTACTCGCTAATGATGTCACAAACTAATTCTAGCATAATTAAAGCATACATATTTAATTAAGATAGAATAGGAAAGGAAGAACCTGGATTAGAATACGAGAAGGAATAGACTTAAATTAATAAGCGTAACTCCAAGCGTACATCAAAGATTACAAGATGTTCCTTGCTTTCGTTCTACCCTAAACAAGCTTCTTAACTAGCCTAATACTAATTTTGAAGTTAGAAAATAGAATGAGAAAGTAAGAAAGTAATATGAATAATGCATATGGTGTGTGTTGAAATGAAGCCTCATGCCTCCTAATTATAGGTGAAATCCGGCTCACGTTAGCAACTTGAGGAGCACTTTAGCAAAAGGTGGAAAAGGTGGTGCCCCAGGTACGTACAATCGCGCAAAGGTGTGGCACCGGGTACACGCAAGGACCAAAAAGCGGAAATGGGATGGGGGACAGGCGGCAGGCGCTGCCCAATAGCTGGCCGACGGCGGCTGATGGCTGGTGGCTGCCACCCGCCCCGGTTCGCCATCTTTTGTTTCGTTTCTTAGTTTGTGCGTATTTTCTTTGTTATGCGTCCGTTTACGTCGATTATTTTTGCGTTGGATTCATAATTCAAAAACGAAGATTTTGATATAAAGAAATCCCCGAAATGAGTTTCCTATCTCCAGATATTGCGTACGAATCATTTGAATCTTCCGGCGGGTGTAGAATCTTCATTCTTTATCCGTTTTTGTTGATTTTTCTTCTGTTAGACTCGTATTTTGAAAACGAACATCTTGGATAAGATGGATATTGATGATGGGTAATTTAGTCTTTAAATCTTGTTTTGATGCCTTGAATCTTCAAACGTGCGTGAAATCTTCGTTTTTCATCCGTTTTGCTTGATTTTTATCGTGCAACCTTGTTTTGACCATCTCAGCATAATATCACTGATTTGAACCGTATTTAAGTTCAATACGACAAGAATCGTTCCAGAATGAGATAGATATCGGTAGTAAAAACGTGACTTTTTACGCGATATCAAGTATCCCACACTTAGAACTTTGCTTGTCCTCAAGCAAACTCGAATTTTAACATGGTTAAAGATAAGCAGATAATGAAATATTTTTAGGCGGAACTTTTTACTAAAGGGGGTTCTAGAAAAAATGAAATATTTGTTTTTTGAAAAACAAGGTTGTAATCTTTGGGAGCATGCTTTTGATCTTTGATCTTGGATACATGACTAGGCGATCCTCTCAAGGTGGTCACTCTAATCACTCAAAGTGTTTAGGATTTCCTATTCTAGTATTATCAATCACTCTGAACGCCAAACATGTATCATTTATTGTCATAGGCTTGATCGAGGATTAAATCGTTACCTTTTTGGTGTGCGCGAAGTCGATCTAGCCACAATCATTCTAAGGGAAGTGATGTAGGGTTTCTGGGGTGAAGTGTTTGTGATGTGAGAGGGATTTTTTTGTTGGTTTTTCATTGGTTTCTTTTTGGTGAAGTTGGATTTTTTTCGGGAGGATTGACGCCCTCCGGATTTGAAATGCATAACAGGAGCAAGTTCTGATTCTAAACGCATACATCGGCACACTCAAGAATCAAAAAAGTGAAGCATTAAAAGTGAATGAATTTTATATAGCTCAAGATACCTCATGAATCGAAATTTGGTTTGTTGTGTGCCTAGTCATGTGATGCTCTTTATGGGATTACTAAACTAATTTTTCAAAAGAATTTGTATTTTTTTTGTCCTTCTTCCTCAATGTTGTGGTGTATACTTCCCAAGGTTTATGTATATCATGTATGGGTAGTGTCGTATAAGGTATAGTTGTAGTATGTATTTCATAAAAATATGTTGAAGTTTCTGTAATTAGCGACACTAGGATCGAGTGTCGCTATCCTAGCGACACTAGATGATTTATGGCGACACTAGGGTTATGGCGACACTAAATTAAGTAGCGTCACTAGGTCAGTGTCGCTATGGGCGACAGTCAGTGTCGCTATGGGCGACACTAAATCAGGTTTAGCGTCACTAGGCTAGTGTCGCAGTATGCGAAATGCGATTCTAGGTGCGACATTAAGATTAGTGTTGCTATGTGCGACACTCGAGATTCATGCGACATTGGGCTTAGTGTCGCAGTATACAACATTCGGGTGTCAATGCGACACTGGGCTTAGTGTCGTAGTATGCGCCATTCGGATGTCAATGCGACACTGGGCTTAGTGTCGCAGTTGGGTTTGGCCTTCCTGCGACACTACCGGCTGTTTGGTTATCAAGTGTCGGGTTTGTGGTCAAACGATCTCGGTTTGACCCGAAACTTTTAGGGAAGTCTTAAATATGTTAAATAAACTTTAGAAAATTATCGTTATGTTTTATGGTTGATCCAAAGTGTCGGTTTTGTGATCAGTCTAAAATAGCCATTTTGTATATATGTTCGTAAATCGAATTTTGTAGGAAAATTGGTATATTTTTGGAAAAAAATGCTCAACACGGAAGTTGTAGATAACGAAAATACGAAGATTTTGGCGTTGGTTTCACGCGTTTATTTCGTGTGTACGATTTTATATGATTTTTCTCGTGTGACTGTTTTTATAAACCGAAAATATATGTTATATAATTCGAGTTTTAACATATGATTTGGACATTTCTAAGTTAGTTAAACATACTAACATGTAAATAATCATAGTATAATTAGTTTTGAAAAGTGTCGGAAATTCTTACAAGTATCGGTTTTAGAAACCATGAAGATAGGAACGTAGAGGCTCGCGTGGTGATCGTTTTGCTCCAAGTCTTGAGGAAATCGCAAGTGTTTTGGAGTGTGTTTTTGTGGTTCTTAGAGGTGGCGGTGGAGGTGTTCTAGAGAGGGAGAGAAAGAAGAGAGTGGGAGTGAGGGAGAGAAGAGATTGAGTGAAAGAATGAGAGTGAAGGTGAGGTGGGTTTGGTAGTGGTGTGGTGTGTTAAAGTGATCAAGAGGAAGTCAAAGGGCATGGGAGGCCATCCCCCATCCCTTTGGCCAGTTTTCCATGGGGTCCACAAGGTGTGGACTTCATCAAACTTGTTCCCCAGACTCGCGCTCTGTGCGGTGTTCGTTTACCCGGTTGCTTAAACATTTTATATAATCGTATACGTATTATTTGTACGCGTGAAATTGGGATGTTTTTAATAAAAGTATTTCATCAAAATACTTAGAAGCAAATTCTAAAATTGTAATTTAGAATTATTTCGCTCGTCCGTCACGTTTCTGTCACGAACAAAGTGTTTTAAGCCATTTTTAATACGCGTAATATATTCTCGCAATATATTAAGCTAAATAATGTTTGTTTGGATAATTCCATATTATTTTAAACATTTTGTCACCAACGTCCAAATAAAATAGTGTTGGACTTCGTCCAGAATAGAGTGTACGATTTAAATAAATTGTGCAAGTATGTATGTAATTACACAGGAGGTTACATATATTTAGATTAATATAAACTAAATACACGTAACTATAAGTAAGTTAGGCACTAATTAAAGTCCTAATTTGGCGGGTGTCACATCTTGCACCAAGAATGCTCCTTTACACCATGATTACAATACCAGCTTCCTTTTCACTCTAAATGCTAACCAACTATCTATCTATCTCTCTCTAGAGAGAGAAAGCTCTAGAGAGAAACCGAAACTAATTAACTAACCAAACTAACCTAGAGAGAGAGAGTAAAAGTGTATGAAAATGTAAGAAAACGAATTGTGAAGAAGTGAAGTGTATGAGGTGTGTTGGAATGAGAAGTTGAGCTTGGTATTTATAGGCAACGCATAGCCGTATCCGTAGACCGTATCCTGAACCTCGACTGCACAACCGTATCGCACAACCATATCAAAATCTGATTTTTATCACCCAAATGCACCAATATGGCTGTCCTAGGGAAAATACGGCTGTCCTGGAACAAATACGGGTGGACACAAACCGTATACGGTCTGTGTGGGCTGTATACAGCTTGTGTCCAACCGTATATGGTCTGGACCAGCCGTATACAGCTGGGGACAGCCGTATGCTGGCTCTTTGGTTCTTCATTTCTTCGGACGGGCGTATCTTCTTCGTTGTTTATCCGATTCGAGCGATTTTTACGTCCACGACTTCGTAATTTCCTAACAACAAAATGACACTAATTAGAGGTCGTAATGTGGAGCGTAGGTCATGGTTTATTAAAAAGAGTTAACGAAGGAGTGGTGGAGCAGTTTTGCTCAGTTTCTCACGTTTTTCATGCCATTTTTAGTATTTTTACAAACATTGACTCTGTTTTGACTTAGTTAACAAAATGAAATGAATAATATCCTTTTAGGTGTGTTTTTGTTAACTTTGTGCCTAAAATGTGGAAGATAACGTACGTAAAAACATGACTTTTTACGTGTTATCACTTGTATCAGGGTGTCATCAAAACTAGAGGTTTGTGAGGAAGAGAGTCCCAAAGGTTGGGGTTGGTAAGTTAGCGGGCTGTTCCTAGGTGGGTTAAAGGAAGGGTTAGTATCGGGCGGAGTTAGATGAGAGTGAGGAATTTGGGCTGAGTGGTTCAAATTAGCACAATTAAGGCAGGTTTGAACTTGACAAGCTTGTTGTTGTTGACTTTTCAATTCCTTAATCTCCTTGGTTAGGTCTGCCACTTGCTGAGTGAGGGTTTGGAAAACTTCATTCCCGATTGTAGTAGGTGGATTCACTGTTAAGGGGTGATTTTCACTGTTCCAATCATGGTTGTGCATTGTCATTTCCTCAATAAGGCTCCAAGCTTCATTGGTCGTACAATTCATGAAACTGCCTCGAGAGGCGGTATCAAGTTAAGGAAGGTGATGTGGTAAGAGACCATTGTAGAAAATGCGCAACTGGTCTGAGCGCTCAAAATGATGATTTGGACATTTCTTAAGCAATCCCTTAAAGCGTTCCCATACATCGTAGATTGATTCATCATGCATTTGGCGGAAGTTTATGATGTTGGTCCTAAACATGGCTTGTTTTGATGGGGGGAAATATTTGGCTAAAAATTTTGTTGCTAATTCTACCCAAGAGGTTATAGAGTTAATCTCTAGTTCCTCAAACCAGGTTTTTGCATTGAGAGTGAGTGAGTAGGGAAATTGGTATAGATAGAATATGTCTTGGTTAACTCCAATCGGCTTAAATGAGTTGGATGAGGAAATGAATTTGTCAAGGTGTGAGTTGGGATCATCATTTGGTAGGTCATGGAATTGACAGAGGTTTTGGACTGACTGAACAATGTATGGCTTTAACTCGAATGATCCTCTACCAATTTCCAGATAGACAATTGGTCCTCCTCGGCCTTCAATCAAAGGTTTAGAGTCATCAGCCAGAGTAATATGTGCAGCTGTCATAGTTTCATCGGCAGGTGGTTGACTAGCAGAGTGGAGAGGGGTGAAAATTTCTAAAAGTAGTAAAAGGAAGGAAAAACAAAGAAAAACGTAGGGGTTTAAGAAATCTTAAAGGTTCACTAGTATGTAAGTTCATCTTAACGCCTAAGGATCGTACCCTTGTCGTTGCACCGGCTACTGGTGACGGTGATCAGTGGGTGTTTTAAATTTGTAATTGCGGGGCCTAAGTTATCCCTAACAATGCTAATCCTAAGGGTGAGTAATGTCGCCTGAAGCATTAGTGTCATTGATGGTAACTAATCGGGCGCCAACAGGGGGTTAAAATTTATAAATAGTGGGGCTTAAATTATATGTACTACCTACTCTGGTTAGTGAGCGGTAAGTATAACCTAAGATCGTTCTATGAATCGAAACGTTTGGGAGATTAAAGCTGGTGCTTTCGGTAGGGAAGTATTTAGGATGGAACAAAGTAGGTAGGTTTGGGGGTTTTTAAACTAAAAACAAATAAATAAAGTGAGGAAAAGTAAATTGCTAGAAATTAAAATACAGGAAAGCAGATAAAGATAAATATGTGATTGCTGAGATTTTGATAATTGATGTTTCGGGATGACAGACTAAATAGGGGCAATACTTAATATAATAGGTAAACTATTTCGTGTAAACTCTAGAATCCTACCAACTAAATTTCCCATTGGCATGTCACTAGGAACTAGGTTATCATGATTCTGATCGGAGCAATACGCCAACTTCCAATACCTATCTTGTTAAGAGATAAGCAACCTATTTTGGTTTTATACTGAGGTGTATGAATCAGCAGCGTATCGTCTCATAGGTCCGACCGTTCTTAACCCCTAAGATAGTTTACTATTCTATTAGCATGCAGATTAATAACTTTTGGGTGTTTAGACCGCCGATTTTATAAGACCTAGAGGTTTAAGTATCCTAAGTCACTTGGACTTTTACTTTCATTCCTAAATCTTATTTATGATTAATTAGATTCCAAATCTCTCATTTTCAAACAATTATACATCCCTGGATTATTCACAGTTTATTAAAAACGTGTTCTATATGCAGACCATACCTTTCAGAAATTAGACCGTGTACTTTACATGGTAGTTCCACGGCTTCTTACATCCAACATGCGGTCAAGAGTAATTGACAGTGAAAATGACACTCTAAACTAATTAAATGTAAAGCAGTGCGGAAATGTAAACCTAATATATACAACGAGTGGTTTTACTGTTTCTTACTTATTGCATGTCATGGGCACATAAAACTACTTACCATAATTAAGGTTGATCAGGTCTTAATTACTAGGTTGCAGTCACGTGGATAACCAGAAAGGGTACTCCATAGATTAGATTCAAGTTCATAAAGTCTTAACAGTACAAGGGTTAATAATTCCTATTTTATCTGAACGCATTTTACGAACATTACTTTATAGTGTGTTGACTTTCGTAGGATATACCCGTTAGTTGTGGAGTTGTATTATCCTTTCGGAATTCCAACTGTTAAACCAGAGCTGATTCCAGTGATATAACTACCTTCGGTCGTTTATGACTTCCATACATTTGTACTTTGCTCGAGAGCATTTCTAGTACTATATCGAATAAACAGTGGAATAGGGGCCATCATATCACTTTACGATTATCGTGCACTAATTATATAATGTCATCCCTACTTATAATTATCTACATCATCAACAATCACAATAATAAACTACTCGCAATTCATGGTAACAAGTAAATCACATACCAAATAATAATACATATTTAAAATACAAAATAAAACAAGTATGACAAAGGTTTATATATCCCCCGGAAATAAATGCGTAGCAGCGTATTATTATGATTGACAACTCTTTCACACATACGAAGATTTATCTCCGAATCCCTATCGTTCGTTCTAGCTCCTATATTAATCCGTAGATTATTTACAATAATCTTAGAATGAGAAAAACTATAAAATACAAGAGAATTTGGAATGAGATTTGTGAGATATGAGGCGTGAGAGGTGTACAAGAATGTGTATTGAAATGAACCATGGAGCCTCCTATTTATAGGAGAAAATTGGTGCATTTTAGCAACTTAGGGCATATGTTAGCAAAAGGTGGAAAAGTTGCTAGCACATGTACCCTAAAGCGCGTAAAGGTCTAGCACGTGTACCCTAAAGTTTCGGAAATGACCTAGCA
Organism: Pseudognaphalium luteoalbum; assembly: GCA_963422505.1. NCBI lineage: Eukaryota > Viridiplantae > Streptophyta > Magnoliopsida > Asterales > Asteraceae > Pseudognaphalium > Pseudognaphalium luteoalbum. The sequence goes on from OY730194.1 coordinate 42,905,112, forward strand.
CGTGTACCCTACGAGTACGAGGAAGGACGAAAAAGCAGACGGGGGACGGGGGGCAGGCAGCCGGTGCCGCCCCGATTTGTCGTCTTTCGCTTCGTTTCTCGATTTGTGCGTATCTTCTTCGTTATGCATCCGTTTTTGCCGATTCTTTTTGCGTTGGATTCGTTTTTCAAAAACGAAGACTCTGATGAAAAGAAATTCCAAAAATATGTCTCTAATCTTTGGATGTCTCGAACAAATCGTTTGAATCTTTCGGCGTACGTAGAATCTTCGTTCTTCATCCATTTTTGTTGATTCTTCTTTTGTTAGATTCGTATTTTGATAATGAATATCTTGGATTAGAGAAATCTCAGTGATGGATATTTTGTCTCTAATTCTTGTCTTTTAGGCTGATGGCACCCGTCAGCAGCTGTATGATGACAATGTTGGTGGGCGATCGTGGGTATTTTAAATTTATATTTACTGGGGTCTAAGTATGGCTTACTAATAGTAAACCAAGGGCTAGTAGATGGTAAGTATGACCTAGAGTCGTTCTTAAAGAGAAACTGAATTGAAACGGAGGTGATCCAATCAATCTTTCTTTTCTATTAAAGGGGTTTTAAAAGAGTGCGTTGGGAATTTGGTTCAGTCAACTAAGTAAAGTAAATAAAGTGAATAAAATGTAATAATAAATCAGATGATGAAAAGTAGTATTTGTTGTGAGTTCATTAGCTAATAATATGGGATGATGGCTTTCACGGGAAAATGATTAACTAAATTAGAATTGTTTGCAGGATTCAATAACTTATGGTATAACCAATAGATTCCCTATTAGTCGGTTATCAACTAATATGTCATGAGAAACTAAGGTGTCATAATTCGGGTAAGACAGACGATGCTCAACTCTCTACACCCTCCTGTGAGGGAGTCAGTGGCTCTTATTATTGAACGCATTTGCTCGTGGGTGAAGGAATAGAGTAGCAAGTCCATAACACGTCTAACCGTTCTTAATACCATAAAGATTATGAGTCTTATAAACAACTAACTTAGGGTTTATGTTCGGACTTATTTACCAATTCCTATTAGTAAAACTTAAGAGTGATAAGCGAGGGAAAACGTTTAGGTTTCTTGCGTTTAGGAAAGAGTATCATTTTAGATCGGATTTTAAACTTGCCTTTCTTGATACAATTAACAAATCCCTAGGTTTTCATAAATGGTTATTTAGCCTATAGCCTACCTACTCTAATCTTTTCTAAACTAACTAATCTAATTAAAATGTTGACGGCTTTTTGCAGAAAGTTAAACCCAAACCATGTCAGAAAATGCTATGGTAGTTCACAATGTATTTAATCGTATACAGATGTTTTCGTTGTGAATTTAATTGCTTCGTGATGTTTACATGATAATTACATTGTGATTGGAAGTGTACTATACTCATGGTAATTCCACGTAATCACATTGCATTTTATGATGCTTGTATGATGTTACAATTAAACCATAGTTTTGACGCAGATAATTATTGACCAAGTATTAAGGTTCGCGACTCCTCTTTACAAGGTTACAATCACATTTGTTAATCGAAAGGTGAATGTAAGTTTTAGGTTTAAGATCACATGATAAGTCCGTTCATAAAGTTTCCATTTTTATAACGTCGATCCATAATACAACTACCTTCGGTCGTTTACCGACTTCCATACATTTGTACTTTGCTTAAAACCATTTCCAGCACTATATCAAGTAAACAGTTGAATAGGGGTCGTCATATTATTTCACGGCGTATTTAGAGTCTTCCCATAATTGTATATGCTAACTACATCACAACAAATACAATAGTAATCTACTCGCTAATTGTGTCACAAACTAATTCTAGCATAATTAAAGCATACATATTTAATTAAGATAGAATGGGAAAGGAAGAACCCGGATTAGAATGCGAGAAGGAATAGACTTTAATTAATAAGCGTAACTCCAAGCGTACATCAAAGATTACAAGATGTTCCTTGCTTTCGTTCTACCCTAAACAAGCTTCTTAACTAGCCTAATACTAATTTTGAAGTTAGAAAATAGAATGAGAAAGTAAGAAAGTAATATGACTAATGCATATGGTGTGTGTTGAAATGAAGCCTCATGCCTCCTATTTATAGGTGAAATCCGGCTCACGTTAGCAACTTGAGGAGCACTTTAGCAAAAGGTGGAAAAGGTGGTGCCCCAGGTACGTACAATCGCGCAAAGGTGTAGCACCGGGTACACGCAAGGACCAAAAAGCGGAAATGGGATGGGGGACAGGCGGCAGGCGCCGCCCACTAGCTGGACGGTGGCGGCTGGTGGCTGCCACCCGCCCGGTTCGCCGTCTTTTGTTTCGTTTCTTAGTATGTGCGTATTTTCTTCGTTATGCGTCCGTTTACGTTGATTATTTTTGCGTTGTATTCGTAATTCAAAAGAAATCCCCGAAGTGAGTTTCCTATCTCCAGATATTGCGTACGAATCATTTGAATCTTCCGGCGGGTGTAGAATCTTCATTCTTTATCCGTTTTTGTTGATTCTTCTTCTTTTAGACTCGTATTTTGAAAACGAACATCTTGGATATGATGGATATTGATGATGGGTAATTTACTCTTTAAATCTTGTTTTGATGCCTTGAATCTTCAAACGTGCGTGAAATCTTCGTTTTTCATCCGTTTTGCTTGATTTTTATCGTGCAACCTTGTTTTGACCATCTCAGCATAATATCACTGATTTGAACCGTATTTGAGTTCAATATGACAAGAATCGTTCCAGAATGAGATAGATATCGGTAGTAAAAAAAATAGATGTGAAAAAAATCAAGGAATAACATTACAAAAAGAAAAATCTCCCTTTTTTGCTCCCATAATGGCAATTTTTTTCCATCTCCCTTTCTAGTCTACGCTTCTTGATTGATCTTGCATCTAACTGATTGTTGAATCTGTCATTACTATTGATACACCCTTGTGTCCATCTAATGGTAATACGAACTTTGATAATCAACCAAGATGTTAGGGTTTGGTCTGGATTCGTTTTATTAGATTAGGGTTTATGAAAATCGTTTTTGTCCTAGGGTTTATTATTGCTGTTTTAATATTTCATTCGATTCTGTTTGATTTGAGTGCGTGATTGTCAAATCTTTGGCCGTATCTTTCCTTGTGCTGCAAGTGCGTGATTATTGCTGTTTTTCCTTATGCTGCAAGTTGACGTGGGTTCTAGTAAGTTAATTATTTTTGTCTTTTTAATTGTTTGTGGGTGTTCTTGTGAGTTCTAGTGTGTGTGGTGGTGTTCTGGTATAAATAGTAATGGGAGGGAGCGGGAATAAGAAAAAGAAAAAGCATGCCTTGAAGGAATCAAGTCCTTCAAATACACAATCCGGTGATAAGCGCAACTCAGACTCTTCTTCTGATTCTGATTTTGTGCCAACGTTTGATATGAACAAGATTATTATTGATGGTGTTCGGAAACCATTCGGAAAACCATTAATACATGAGAATAAGGGCGATAATGTTTCAATGCATCAGGTTGGGGTAATACCCCCTAAAATCCCTGATGATAAGGCGCTGGATGCTAGTAATAAGGGTGACGAACATGGTCTTCTTACTGAACGTGTTGGTGATCAGGTTGGGGTTGAACCCCCTAAAATCCCTGATTATCATGTGCATATAGATAGTAATAAGGGTGGGGATGATAATTCTGATATTGCTTCGCAGGTTGGTGGTAGTATACCCCCTAAAATCCCTGCGTTGTATACAGATGCAATGGAGAAGGGCTTGGATCGATTAGAAGCTGTCACTCATGTTGTGCATGAATCGAGTCTACATCAGAAAAAATACCCTCAGATAAATAAGCCTGGAATTTCTTTTGCTAATGTGGTATCAAAGGAGCCTGTGGGGAACAAGATAAATTTTAGAGCTTTGGAATGTAATGTTCCTGCCAATGCTGATTTTGAGGTTGGAATTCCCTTATCTTCTGTTGAAGAAGTGAATACTAGACTTACTAATTCGTTGTATGGCTATTTCATTGGCAAAAGGCTTGCTTTCCCAGTGGTTGAAAATTATGTTTTTAATGCTTGGGGTAAGTATGGTATTCAAAAATTCATGATGAACGCGAATGGCTTCTTCTTCTTCTTCGGATTCTCATCTATGAAAGGCGTTGACAATGTACTTGAAAACGGGCCATGGCTGATTAGAGGAGTGCCTATTATTCTGAATAAATGGAATCCCTCTGTTAGCTTAAAAAAGGAAGATCTTACAAAAGTTCCGGTATGGGTTAAATTGCATGATGTTCCAATAGCAGGGTTTACTGCAGATGGATTGAGTTTGATTGCTAGTAAAGTTGGGAAGCCCATGATGTTAGACACTTACACTAGTAATATGTGTGTCGATTCATGGGGGAGGAGTAGCTATGCTAGGGCTATGATTGAGATTTATGCTGATAGGGAATTAAAAGAGAATGTGGTTGTGGCTATCCCCAATCTTGATGGTCCGGGTTACACTCGAGAAACTGTGCATATTGAGTATGAATGGAAACCTCCGCGATGTGCTACATGTAATATTTTTGGCCACAATTGTGAAAACTGTCCAAAGGTGGTGAAGGAGGTTCTGGAGATAATAACGCGTGATGCAGATGGTTTTAGGCTTCCGAAAAAACCTCTGAAAGGCAATGGTCAAAAAGGGTTTCCAATGCAAAAGCCGAAACAAAAAGTGGAGTATCGCCCGGTTGTGAGGAACAGTGTCAAAGTAGATAGACAGAAGGAGCTGAGTGTATCTACTTCTAATATGTTTTCGGTGTTGGAACCTGTTGGGGACTCAAATAATGGGAGCAAAGGAATGAATGTGGAGGAGAAACGAAAATCTAATGGTAAAGAGGTTATGGAAGATGATGAGGATGAGGATCTGGTAAATGTGTATGATGAAACAGGAACTTTTATGTCTATGAATGATTATTCGGTTACTAATCCTGAGGGGGCAAGCACTCCCGGTCATAGAGTTTCTGATGTTTAGTCTTGCTTCTTGGAACATTAGGGGTATGAACCGCACCCCTAAACAAAAAGAGGTTCGACAGGTTATGAATGAAAATAAGTTGAGTATGTGTGCTATTCTTGAATCTCATGTAGATATTTCTAAGTTGCAAGGTATCTGTAAGAAGGTATTTCGTTCTTGGGATTGGACATCTAACAGTCATATATGTGATAAAGGGTCTCGGATTATTCTTGGTTGGAATCCGGATTTGTTTGATGTGATGATTCTCAATTCTACAAACCAGGTTATGCATACGCAAGTTATTATAAAAGCTGACAAAACAGCAATGTTCTGTTCGTTTATATATGCTGATAATAATTATATGCGGAGGAGAGCGCTTTGGAATGATTTAAATATGCATAAACAGTTTGTTGGAGATAAGCCATGGATCTTGCTAGGAGATTTTAATGCAGCTCTGAATTTGGAGGATAACTCGATGGGCTATGGTCTTAATGTAGCTATGAATGATTTTAAGGAGTGCGTACACAACATTGAAGTTATGGATATTAATGCTGTTGGTTTACATTATACGTGGACTCAAAAGCCTAAAGGAAGGAATGGTGTTCTGAAAAAGATTAATCGTATTATGGGAAATCTAAAATTCAAAGACACATTTCCGGGTTCGTATGCTATTTTCCAGCCATACCGAGTATCTGATCATACCCCGTGTATCTTGAAAATTCCTGGTAATACTCATGGTAAACCTAAGCCTTTTAAATTCACCAATTTTCTTGTCCATAAGGATGGCTTTAAAGATATTATTTCGAATGTTTGGTAGTTAGAAGTTAGGGGCCATAATATGTTTCGTGTGGTTAAAAGACTGAAAGCGCTGAAAATCCCTCTTCGTAAGTTATTGTATCAGCAAGGCCATCTGCATAATCGAGTTAGTTCTCTTCGCAAGGAGGTGGATGAAGTTCAGATTGCCCTTGATCGTGACCCTTCTAATGCATTTTTGCGAGATGAGCATGCTTCCTATCTGAATTCCTATCAGGAAGCTTTAATTGATGAGGAGCGGTTTCTTCAGCAGAAAGCTAAAGTTGAATGGCTAAAGGTTGGTGATTCTAATTCGTCTTACTTTCATAAAATGGTGAAGTGTAAACAGCATAGAAGCCGAATTGAGTCTATTATTGATAGTGAGGGGTGTACTGTTGAGGGGTTCGGAGTTTTGCAGGTTTTTGTGAAACATTATGAGCGATTTCTGGGTGAAGCTGGTCACACAACTATGTTGTCTACGGATGGTTTGTTTTTGAAACGTTTAAATAGGACTAAAGCTGCTCACATGATTTGGTCAGTTACAGATGACGAAATTAAAAAAGCTATGTTTTCAATTGGCGAAATTAAGGTTGCTGGCCCGGATGGGTTTTCATCGCTGTTTTTTAAAAGCTCTTGGGATATCGTTGGGAAGGATGTTTGTGTGGCGGTCCGTGACGTTTTCAGTAATGGTAGAATCCTCGAAGAGGTTAACCATACTGCTATTTCTCTTGTTCCTAAAATTTCTACTCCGTCTCGAGTTAATGACTTCCGTCCTATATCTTGCTGTAATGTTTTATACAAGTGTATTAGTAAGATTATTACTAATCGGATCAAGGATGGCCTGGGTGATATTGTAAACATCAACCAATCTGCGTTTATTCCTGGTAGGCGTATTTCTGATAATATTTTACTTACTCAGGAATTAATGCATAATTATCATAGAGAAGTTGGCCCTGCTAGATGTGCTTTTAAGATCGATATCCAGAAAGCTTATGATACGGTTGACTGGGAATTCTTAAGGAACACGTTGGTTGGTTTTGGTTTTCATAATGTTATGGTTGAATGGATTATGGTGTGTGTTAATTCTACATCGTTCTCCATAAATGTTAATGGCCATCTTCATGGCTATTTTAAGGGTAAGCGTGGGTTACGTCAAGGGGATCCTCTGTCCCCTTATTTATTCACTTTGGTGATGGAAGTCCTTACCCTTATTCTCCAAAGGAAGGTCCGTACATCTGATAATTTTCGGTTTCATCATAAGTGTGCTAAACAGGAGATTATTAATGTGTGTTTTGCTGATGACCTTTTCTTATTTTCCCATGGTGATTCTGAATCGGTCACTACTCTTATGGATGGCCTAAATGAGTATAAGGATGTGTCGGGTTTGGTTCCTAGTATTCCTAAGAGTACGGTGTATTTCTGTAATGTTGGTAATTATGTGAAGTCTGTTATTCTTCAGAGTATGCCATTTGAGGAAGGTACGTTGCCTGTTAAGTACCTTGGTGTTCCTTTGATATCGTCTAGATTACTCTATAAGGATTGTAAGGTTCTTGTTGAAAAGGTTAAAAATCGTATTGGAGACTGGAAAAATAAGTATTTATCCTTTGCTGGTAGACTCCAATTGATTATTGCTGTTTTATCCTCTATGCATATATATTGGGCATCGGTTTTTATTCTTCCTTCTCGTATTGTGGCGGAAATTGAACAACTGATGAGAGGGTACTTATGGTCGCAAGGTGATTTGAAAAGAGGCCAAGCGAAGGTTTCTTGGGATGCTTTATGTATTCCAAAATCTGAGGGTGGTCTTGGTATCCGAAGGTTAGATTCTTTTAACATAGCTCTAATGGTCTCGCATATTTGGAGTATTATTACTAGTCGAGAATCTTTATGGGTTAAATGGATCCATTCCTACAAGCTGAAAGGTAGAAGTATATGGGACGTTCCTCTTCGTTCTGGCATAACTTGGGGCTGGCGGAAGATTCTACAAATCAGGGAGTTGGTTCGCCCTTTTATTTATGCATCAATTGGTGATGGTAATTCTGTTAATGTATGGTTTGATATGTGGTGTAGCCAATGTCCATTGATTCAGTATTTGTCTTCGAGATATATTATTAATGCTGGCTTCTCTATGAAAGCTAAACTCTCGGATGTAGTTCATAATGGGGCTTGGCAATGGCCGATGGATTGGGTGTCCAGATTTCCGAGTCTTGCTCATGTTCAATGTCCGATTCTTTCTAATCAGATTGACCAATGGGTGTGGCGCGACTCTCATGGTAATCTATAGAGATTTTCGGTTAGTCGGGTTTGGGACTCTATTCTTGGTATAATATAGTTTGGTTTCCTCAATGTATTCCAAGGCATGCGTTCCATCTTTGGTTGGTTTTCAAGCGTCGTCTGAAGACTCAGGATAATCTGAAGCAATGGGATGTTGGTGGATCAACCAACTTAAACCTGCTTAGATGTCCATTATGTAGAGCTCAACAAGATTCTCATTATCATCTTTTCTTCGAGTGCTCTTTTTCTATGCAGGTGTGGTCATCGTTAAATCATCTTCTCGGTATGCAAAATATTTCTCCTATCTGGGAGGACATAATTTATTGGATTCAGTCTAATGCTTCTTCGAAGACTATAAAAAGTATTATTTCTCGGCTTCTTCTTGCCGCTGCTTCTTACTACATTTGGAATGAGAGGAATAATCGGCTTTTTGGAAAAGGCTTGCGATCGGTGGCTCAAGTGAGTAAGATTATTCAATCTACTGTTCGGTTGAAGCTGCTATCTTGTAGATTTAAAGATTCTGCACAAGTTGCACAGATTTTGGATGCTTGGAACATTCCCAGAATTTCTCGGTTCAATGTCTAAGTGGGTCTGTATGATGATTAAGTGTCCATTTATTTTATATTGGTTGTATTTCCTATTTTCATAGGAATAGGTTTTACGTATATGGCATGTCATATACGTATAGTCTAGCTTGTTGAGTATTGCTAGTGCTCGTTCGAGGTTGATGTGGAACTCTTCCACATTTATTTGTACTTAACTGTTTTGTGGTAATATATTTCACCGGGGTAAAACCCTTTACCCAAAAAAAGATATCGGTAGTAAAAACGCGATATCAAGTATCCCACACTTAGAACTTTGCTTGTCCTCAAGCAAACTCGAATTTCAACATGGTTAAAGATAAGCAGATAACGAAATATTTTGAGGCGGAACTTTTTACTAAAGGGGGTTCTAGAAAAAATGAAATATTTGTTTTTTGAAAAACAAGGTTGTAATCTTTGGGAGCATGCTTTTGATCTTTGATCTTGGATACATGACTAGGTGATCCTCTCAAGGTGGTCACTCTTATCACTCAAAATGTTTAGGGTTCTCTATTCTAGTATTATCAGTCACTCTGAACGCCAGACATGTATCGTTTATCGTCGTAGGCTTGATCGAGGATCAATTCGTTACCTTTTTAAGAGCGCGAAGTCGATCTAGCCACAATCATTCTAAGGGAAGTGATGTAGGGTTTCTGGGGTGAAGTGTTGGTGATGTGAGAGGGATTTTTTTGTTGGTTTTTCATTGGTTTCTTTTTGGTGAAGTTGGATTTTTTTTTGGAGGATTGACGCCCTCCGAATTAGAAATGCATAACAGGAGCAAGTTCTGATTCTAAACGCATACATCGGCACACTAAAGAATCAAAAAGTGAAGCATTAAAAGTGAATGCTTTTTATATAGCTCAAGATACCTAATGAATCGAAATTTGGTATGTTGTGTGCCTAGTCATGCGATGCTCTTTATGGGATTACTAAACTAAATTTTCAAAAGAATTTGTATTTTATTTGTCCTACTTCCTCAAAGTAAATCATTCTTCGTCTAAAATTTTCATTTTCAACATATTTTTAACTCAATTTTGAAATTTTTTAAATTTTCGAGTTACTTTTTGGAGAAGCAGGGTCTAAGGAGCAACGATTTTAGAATCAAGCATATACCGTTATCCACTTCACAGTAGTGCAACTACCGCTATCCCACACTTAAAGGAACATCATCCTTGATGTTATTCTAAGCTCTGTCCGGGGTGAAAATCCCACACTTAGGAGTTGAAACATCTAAGACATATTCTTTTAGCGGTGTGTGTTGGGTTTGAATCCCACACTTAGTGATAAGCATAGTGGATATGGTATATTTATAACCAGTGAAAGAGATGGTATAGAAGTACTCCCCGGTAGTTGCAGTATTCCTTTGCTTGCATCTGCCGGACTTCATCTTCATAGGTGCATTCTTGATCAAGTCTTCTTGTGATTGGTCTCGTAGGTGTGACCACGTCGGATATACAATTCTTCGGGTGTTGATACTTTCTTGCAAGCTGGGGCATGTATGATCCGTGTGTGAAAGATAGTCGGAGATTTCATCACTTCTTGGAAAGTAAAATTTGCAGAAATTTAAAAACACGGGTTGCCTCCCGAGAAGCGCTCTTTTAAAGTCGAGAGCTCGACTTAGTCCTATCTTCTTTAGATGATGTTGGATGCGTCCCTAGTGCTGGAGTGGTCACTGTGGATTCTAGGTAGGGCATATCTTGGAGGAAAGTATTGGAGGAATTGCTCTATCATGTCGGCAATAAGAGTTGGTGGGTTGGTGGATTCCATTCTGAAGCTTTTGAAGTGGTCAGTAGCCAATCTGTCGAGGATTGCCATCCCGTAGCTGATGTATCTAACTGACCGTGTAACTGGTCCGTTAGGGTCAATTCTGGTGCAGGTGTAAGTTCGGACAACCTCACGCTGGGGATGGTTTCGACCTATCGAGGCGATTAAAGCCATAAACTCAATTCTTACTTTTTCAAACTCACTAGCTAAAGGATATCCTCCAAAGGATCTTGTTGCTTTGCACACTTGTCTGATGATTTGATGTTGTTCACGGTTGAAGGGAAAATCCGAGTATGTGAAGATGTAGATTAACTTGCTGAATGTTTCGCGATATCCATTTCAGTAAATGTCAAGTTCTACATCTTCTTCTTGGTACATTCCGCATAGTCGAGTCATCACATAGATTGCTAGGTTGATTTACGACATGTGTGGAATGAATCTTGGTACCTCATGACTTTCTTCTTCATATGCTGACTCGTTCAGCTCATCAATTATCAGTTCAACGTGATGACCAATGGTGGAGTGAATGACGATCCTGTAGTTTTCCGAGGCTGTGAGATGTTCTCCAGTTTCGATGAGATCTAAAAGGGTTCTAAGATCTCCCACCGTTCTGATGTCGGCATAATTTCGTGGGTTTCCAGTAGCTCTTTCAAGATTGGTTCTCATTGATGCAAGTATAGCCTTCTAACTCGATGAGTAGGGAAAAGCTGATCCATCCAAGGCATAATACACTTTTTGGTATATTTGCCTTTGGTAGTTGTAGAACTTGACTTCTCCCATCGGGTAGTGGGGTCTTTCTGGCTGTTGAGCCTCTCTTGTGAGTTGAGCTTGAAGGGAATCTGATAGTTCTTGGATATATCTGCGTATAGCGTGAGGTTCTTGTGATCCATAATTGGCAATGTATGAATTGTATTCTCGTTCGATTTCCCTTATTAGGTGCCTTTGAGCGGTGGTGTAGTCATTGGTTGATTCTCTGATAGCTTCTACGATGATGCGGACATCGTCGTTTTCATCAATCAAGTCAATCAATACTTGGTGGGTATCTATGAGGGGGATTCGCAATGTCTCCATTGTGGTGATGGGAGAATTTTCTGGAGCAGGGGGAATAGAGCGTTCATCATAGGAAATGTTGACATATTCGTCGTCACATTCGCTATTATATTCGGAATCCTTGTCACGTGAGTCTGGGAATTGGTGGAATTCTTCATCTGAGGGGGCGTTACTGAAAGGTTGGGAACTATCGACTTCGATGGTGCTAACTTCCGTAGTCGTGTCTTGAAGGTTTCCTTCATAAAAGCCACACTTTTGCCTTGCTTATATGCAGCAATTCTTTGATAGAGTGTAGCATATAGGTCTGGGTGCTTCGATGATCGGAGTTCTTCTTCAAGCGTATCTATATCTCGGACTCGGGTTCGGGTGAAAGGTTTTGACGGGTCGAGATAAGAGTCAAGAATGTTTCCCATTCTTCTGATATGAGTGAACTTCAGTTCTTGATGGAGGGTTTCATAATCAACGGATTCTTCTGATGAAGAGTAATCTTCGCAGTTTTGTATCCTCTTGACTTCAGCCATTTTTGGTGAGTCCACACGATCTTCATCGTCCTTCATTTCTTCGTTCATTTCTTCCTCTTCCTCAGTCTCTTCTTCCTCTTCCTCAGGTTCTTCGTCTTCAGATTCAACTTCTTCCTCTGCTTCTTGAAATTCTTCTTTCTCTTATGGTTCATACTCAGAGTCAGAGATAAAAACTGACGACCAAGTGAAATGTTCTTCTTCCTCTGGCTCTGATTCGTCATCGGAACAAATTCTGCCTGTTGATATAGCATAACGATGTTCTTGCTCTGGTGTGCATTCCGGTTGGTCTATCTTGTAAGTGATGCTTTCACCGTACGATCGTAAAACAATCGTGTGGTTATACACATCAATTACTGCTCGGGCTGTGTTCATGAATGGTCTTCCAAGGATAATCGGGATGTTTATGTCCTCGTGGATGTCCATTACCATGAAATCCGTCGGAAAGAAGAATTTGTTAACTTGAACTAGGACATTTCAGCTATTCCTTTTGGGTATCTAATGGATTGGTCAGCTAGCTGGACGGTCATCTTAGTGGGTTTCAAGTTTTCAACCTCTAGCCTCTTAAACAGGGAGTAAGGCATAAGGTTAATGCTAGCTCCTAGGTCGGCTAAGGCGCTTATATCTCCGGATTGGTAAATAGAACAAGAGAGTGTAAATCTACCGGTGTCTCCTAGTTTTTCAGGAAGGCTATTTTTAAGTAGGGATGAGATTTCAGAACTAAAGGGAATGTTGTTTACTTCGGGCAGTTTATCCTTAGTAGATAGCAATTTCCTAATGTATTTATTACGACAGGGAACTCTAGACATAGTATCGAGGAATTTTCCATCTAACTTAAAGGATGATAATTTCTTAGGTTGAACTTTAAGTCTAGTGGGGTAAGGGATTCTAACCTCTTTGTTTATGGTTGGGGTGGTTTCAACAACTGGTGTCTTGACCTTTTGTTCTTCCTTTACTGGGACAACATCAGGTGGTGGAATGGCTGCTTCCTTGGTGGTTGTAACTTGCTTTGCCTCCTCAACATGTGGATTGTGAACCGTGTTGCTAGGCAAACTTCCTCTGGGTCTGTTCTCATGACGTTGTGCCAATTGTCCAATTTGAGCTTCCAAGTTCTTCAGTACGGCTAATTAATTTCTCATGAAGAGACCGGCTTGGTCTTGCCTAGCGGATGTCTTTTGGTTGAGTATGTGTTGGCCTTGCATGAACTGGGTAAAGGCATCTTCTGAACTCGAAGCTGGGGCATTTGTCTTGTTGGGTTGTTCAGTGGTTTGGTTTGTGTCAGAAGTTGGTAAGGTGGGTATCTAGGTGGGTATCGGGGTTGGAAAGGTTGCTTGCTTCTTTGTGGGAATGGAGGTCCTCTAGGTTGGTTGTTGTTTTGGTTGAAACCGGGTGGAAAATTCTGTGGTCGAGCGGGATATTGAGCGTAGTAAACGGTGCCGTCTGTCTCTTCATATTCAACTTGATATTCACCGGGTGGTTGCGAGTTGGTGCAGTTTTGACAGGCTTGCACTTGGTGTACTTGGTGCTGTTGCTTTTTAAGTTCTCCAAACTGTTTGACAAGTGTGTCCATCTTCTCTGTTAATACCTTAATTGCTTCTACAGGAATTGGATTTGATGCAGCGAGAGATGCTGAAGATGTTGAGTGATCTCCAGAGTTCCAATCATGGTGATTCATAGTCATATTTTCTATAAGGTCCCATCCTTCTTCGTCTGTCTTCGTCATAAAGCTTCCTTGTGCAGTAACGTCAAGGGTGGTTCGGTGGTTAGGGTCTAAACCATTATAGAAGGTACACAATTGTGCAGATTTGTCTAGTCGGTGATTAGCGCATTTCTTCAGTGCTCCTTTAAATCGTTCCCATGCGGTGTATAATGACTTATCAAAAGCTTGGTGGAAGTTCATGATGTCATTTTGGAGTTTGGTTTGTTTAGAGGGCGCAAAGTACTTGGTTAGAAACTTTGTCGCCATTACCGTCCATGAAGGGATAGAGCCGGTTTCTAAACCTTCAAACCATGTTTGCGCATGATGTGTGAGCGAATAAGGGAAAAGATACAAGCGGATTGTATCTTGGCTAACTCCATTTTGTTTGTAGGAGTTTGAAAGAGATATGAACTTGTCGAGGTGAGAGTTTGGATCATCACTTGGTAATCCATGGAATTGACAGTGGTTTTGGATTAGTTGGATGATGTGGTTCTTAAGCTCGAATGATTGTCCTGGGGTTTCTGGGTAGAGAATTGGGCCTCCTCTTCCTTCAATTGAGGGCTTACTGTTGTCAGGGAGAGTGATGCGATCAGTCAATGCTTGTCTAATTGCAGATTGCTTCTTTTCTCGTCGAATAGTGCATATTATAAGTTCTGGATCAAGAAAGCTAAAAAGCGGAGCAGATCTAGGGGAACAGGTCATACACTAACTAAAAACAGACAATAAAGAAAATATATTTTTTATAAGGTTTTACCCTAAGGGTATACTAGAAAACAGGATTGGTTGGGCCTCTGTATCGGACTGAAGTCTCCTTGGTAGCGGCGCCAAAAACTTGATGGCACCCATCAGCGGCTGTATGATGACAACACCGGCGGGCGATCATGGGTGTTTTAAATTTATATTTGCTGGGGTCTAAGTATGGCTTACTAATACTGAACCAAGGGCTAGTAGATGATAAGTATGACCTAGAGTTGTTCTTTAAGAGAAATTTAATTGAAACGGAGGTGATCCAATCAATCTTTCTTTTCTAGTAAAGGGGTTTTAAAAGAGTGCGTTGGGAATTTGATTCAGTCAACTAAGTAAAGTAAATAAAGCGAATAAAATGTAATAATAAATCAGATGATGGAAAGTAGTATTTGTTGTGAGTTCATTAGCTAATAATATGGGATGATGGCTTTCACGGGAAAATGATTAACTAAATTAGAATTGTTTGCAGGATTCAATAACTTATGGTATAACCAATAGATTCCCTATTAGTCGGTTATCAACTAATATGTCACGAGAAACTAAGATGTCATGATTCTGGTAAGACAGATGATGATCAACTCTCCACACTCTCCTGTGAGGGAGTCAGTGGCCCTTATTATTGAACGCATTTGCTCATGGGCGAAGGAATAGAGTGGCAAGTCCATAACACGTCTAACCGTTCTGAGTACCATAAAGATTATGAGTCTTATAAACAACTAACTTAGGGTTTATGTTCGGACTTATACCAATTCCTATTAGTAAAACTTAAGAGTGATAAGCGAGGGAAAACGTTTAGGTTTCTTGAGTTTAGGAAAGAGTATCATTTTAAATTGGATTTTAAACTTGCCTTTCTCGATACAATTAAAAAATCCCTAGGTTTTCATAAATGTTTATTTAGCCTATAGCCTACCTACTCTAATCTATTCTAAACTAACTAATCTAATTAAAATGTTGACGGCTTTTTGCAGAAAGTTAAACCCAAACCATGTCAGAAAATGCTATGGTAGTTCACAATGTATTTAATCGTATACAGATGTTTTCGTTGTGAATTTAATTGCTTCGTGATGTTTACATGATAATTACATTGTGATTGGAACTGTACTATACTCATGGTAATTCCACGTAATCACATTGCATTTTATGATGCTTGCATGACGTTATAATTAAACCATAGTTTTGACGCAGATAATTATTGACCAAGTATTAAGGTTCGCGACTCCTCTTTACAAGGTTACAATCACATTTGTTAATTGAAAGGCGAATGTAAGTTTTAGGTTTAAGATCACATGATAAGTCCGTTCATAAAGTTTCCATTTTTATAACGTCGATCCATAATACAACTACCTTCGGTCGTTTACCGACTTCCATACGTTTGTACTTTGCTTAAAAGC
This sequence comes from Pseudognaphalium luteoalbum, assembly GCA_963422505.1. Taxonomy (NCBI): domain Eukaryota; kingdom Viridiplantae; phylum Streptophyta; class Magnoliopsida; order Asterales; family Asteraceae; genus Pseudognaphalium; species Pseudognaphalium luteoalbum. Next base: position 42,920,892 of record OY730194.1, read on the forward strand.
ATTTTCAGCACTATACCAAGTAAACAGTTGAATAGGGGCTGTCATATTATTTCACGGCGTATTTAGAGTCTTCCCATAATTGTATATGCTAACTACATCACAACAAATACAATAATAATCTACTCGCTAATGATGGCACAAACTAATTCTAGCATAATTAAAGCATACATATTTAATTAAGATAGAATAGGAAAGAAAGAACCTGGATTAGAATGCGAGAAGGAATAGACTTGAATTAATAAGCGTAACTCCAAGCGTACATCAAAGATTACGAGATGTTCCTTGCTTTCGTTCTACCCTAAACAAGCTTCTTAACTAGCCTAATACTAATTTTGAAGTAAGAAAATAGAATGAGAAAGTAAGAAAGTAATATGACTAATGCATATGGTGTGTGTTAAAATGAAGCCTCATGCCTCCTATTTATAGTTGAAATCCGGATCACTTAAGTAACTTGAGGAGCACTTTAGAAAAAAGGTGGAAAAGGTGGTGCACCAAGTACGTACAATCGCGCAAAGGTGTGGCACCGGGTACGTACAATCGCGTAAAGGTGTGGCACTGGGTACACGCAAAGACCAAAAATTGGAAATGGGATGAGGGACAGGCGGAAGGCGCCGCCCACTAGCTGGCCGGCGGCTGGTGGCTGCTACCCGCCCCGGTTCGCCGTCTTTTGTCTCGTTTCTTAGTTTGTGCGTATTTTCTTCGTTATGCATCCATTTATGTTGATTATTTTTGCGTTGGATTCGTAATTGAAAAACGAAGATTTTGATATAAAGAAATCCCCGAAATGAGTTTCCTATCTCCAAATATTGCGTACGAATCATTTGAATCTTTCGGCGGGCGTAGAATCTTTATTCTTTATCCGTTTTTGTTGATTCTTCTTCTGTTAGACTCGTATTTTGGAAATGAACATCTTAGATAAGATGGATGTTGATGATGGGTAATTTAGTCTTTAAATCTTGTTTTGAGGCCTTGAATCTTCAAACGTGCGTGGAATCTTCGTTTTTCATTCGTTTTGCTTTATTTTTATCGTGCAACCTTGTTTTGACCATCTCAGCATAATATCACTGATTTGAACCATATTTGAGTTCAATATTCCAAGAATCATTCCAAAATGAGAGAGATATTGGTAGTAAAAACGTAACTTTTTACGCGATATCAGAGGCCTTGAATCTTCAAACGTGTGTGGAATCTTCGTTTTTCATCCGTTTTGCTTGATTTTTCTCGTGCAACTTTATTTTAACCTTCTTGGCAAAGTTTCATTGATTTGAATATTATTTGTGTCTATTTGCCAAGTATTGTTCCAGAATGAGAGAGATATTGGTAGTAAAAACATGACTTTTTACGCGATATCAAGTATCCTACACTTAGAACTTTGCTTGTCCTCAAGCAAACTCATTCATAAAAGGCCTTTAGGAAGATTCTAATTACACGTATCTTTTAGAAGTACCATTTCCAAAGAACATAAAGCTCCAGTCATGAAAAAGTTCTTATGAGAAACTAAGGGTTTATAGAATTAGATACTTTCTTCAAGCAACTTAAATGGTAAAGCATGACTAGGCAATCCTCGCAGTGGGTTACTCAAATCACTCAGGTGTTTAGGATTCCTACTTGCTAGTGTCAATCACTCAGATAGCCAGTCATGCAACATTCTCGTCATAGGCTTGATCAAGAATCAAATCTCCATCACTTTGAATGAGGACGGTACTAATCTTTCAAGATATTTTAGAAAGGAATCGGGTTTTTGTATTTGGGAGAGTTGAAGAAGGTGTGTGAAAGGGAAGATTATGGGTTTTTCTTTCCTCGTATCTTTCTTGAAGCTTGGGTGTTTTTCCGAGAAAATCTCTTTTGGAAGTTCTCAGACTTGAAAAGACTTAATAGTGCAACCCTTTTTTTTTCGGATTTAAATTTTCCTTTTCTGGACTTTTTGGGTGGTGTTGGCATGTATGTTTCTTCTTTTCTTTCCCTTTTTTTCATTTTTCATTTATTTCTTTTTATCATGCCATCCCTACCGATGGATATTTTGTCCGAAAGGTTCCGTATGGTATTGAGTTGTGAGGTTGTATGGGCTTTTCTTGTGGAAGACTTGGGAAATTTGTGAGTGTTTCTGGAAATATTGGAAGACGTGGCTTCCCTAGGTTCGGGATGAGGATATAAAGGGAATTTTTGTTTGGGTGTGAAGAGTGAGTGGATGTTTGATGGTAAGTAGGTGTTGGGATTCCTTAATAAGTAACAAGATAGGTTGTACCTATGCCACGTATGGCACTCATTGATGACCTCGAAATGCATTACAAGAGCAAGTTCTAATTCAAATGCATACATCGATGCACACATGAAACGAAAAGTGAAGCATTTTAAAGATGAATGCTAATCAGGGCTCAAACCTCACGAATCAAATGTTTTGGTCAATGTGTGCCTAGCCATGTGTTGCCCTTTTCATCCGTATCTTATTCTAAGAAAATCAGTTTGTTTCTTTAAAAACTCGTTTCTTGCTGTAGTTTATATTTTTGAAAAATAGAGGTTCTTAAAGAATGTTGCTTTTGAATCCAATTTTTTTCTGTATTTCTCTATTTTTAGCCTTTTAATGAAAATATTGTTTATGTTACGGACAAGAGGTTAAACTTTCGGTTGCAGACTGTATATCCCACACTTAGAGGAACATTGTCCCTAATGTTCGAATCTATGTATTGAACACCTTTTGTCGAAGTATCCCACACTTAGAGATTCTATTTATTTTGGGATTGTTACGTAAGTGTAGTGTGGTTTGGAGATCCCACACTTATTGTTGGAATATCGGATGAGATAATCAAGGCATTAAACGGATAGAAAGTTGGAACGGGTTACCGCTTCGTGATACGTTGTGCGTACTTTCGGCTACTTGTAGAAGATTGTTGGTTGCAGTTTTTGGCTTCCGGCATCCTTCATGGCATGGTCGACAGCTTCCTCCGTTATGGTCTTCGATAAATAGTGTTTGGATTCAAATAAACATGCCACTCAATAATCAAGTAATAGCTGCTAATAAGAAAAGTAAAGTGATAGCATAAAGTAATAACTGGATAGAGGTGATGTCTATGCATCCACAGTACATCAAATAAAAATAGTAATAATAAAGTCTGGTAGAAAATAGTAAGAAGTCATAAAGCGGAGCAATCTATTGCTCGGATGGTGGTGCTCGTGATACTGCTGATGAAGATCTAATAGGTGCATAGGAAGTCTCATATGATGAGGAGTCATCTTCTAGATTATGCTAATGTTGGGTACCTTCATCTGATGCATCCTGAATAGCTCATGTGTCTGTAAAAACTCCATCGTGTATCAATTGGTCAACAAATTGCCCTGCAGGCATACCAAAACTGTGAAGTGGAATAACATGTGATCCTTGCTGAGTGTGTCCCCTGAATAAGTCTGTTTGTCTGTAGGAAGACACTGGGGCCTGTACTATGATGGTGGGATTGGACTGTCTGAGACTCCTGCGGCTCTGTGCGGTGGCAACTCGCCTAGAAACTCTGGATCTGCCATTATCTCTCGAAGGTTGTCCCCTGACTGAACCAACTACTGAGGGGACAAGCTCTGTCATACTAGGAACCCGTGCTGGAGGTGGCTGTGGTCAAGGTGGAACTGTCCGAGGAGGTAAGCCATGACCACGACCTGGATATGGGTGAGGTGTTTGAGCAGGAACTGTAGGGGGATATATGTGTGGTGGTGCTCGGCCTAACCTGCATGGTATGTCTGGAAGTGGGTTTACCAGTATCCCTGCAATCTGCTGTCTCATAGCCCTGTAACATCTGACATGCATCTGCATGAGCCAGTACCAATAGTCTGCCCCTGGAGGTGTTCCGTATATGTATCTGGGCATCTGTACGCTGGGGGCCGGGGTAGAAGGTCCTGCCCTGACAGGAGGTGGTACTACTGGTGGTGCAACTGGGTCTACGGGATCATCTTCATCCTCATCCTCATCTGACTCTGAATCTCTGGGCTCTCCTAACCGCTTTCTCTTTCTCGTCCCTCTAAGTAGAACTAAATCTGGCACCAGGGTGTCAACACTATCGAAATCTGCTGGTCGTGCTCTAATATAAACTGTGCCATCTCTCAAAATCTTGATCATCCCCATCAATATCAGACTCTTGTATTTCTCCACTTCTGCTGTTCTGAGCAGTCCCATTTTTCTAATCAACCTTGTAACCACAGGGCCCATGAATGACCTTTTTGACTCATAAGCAGGTCCTCAAGAATGTTCCTCCGGCTGAGGATAGATGCCATCAAAGCAACATCACACTCGGCAACTCGACCATTAGTCGTATGTTTCCCATCAATCGAATAGGCTAATAGCTTGTGTAGAATCTGTAGGATTGGGTCTCTGAGTTGGGTAGCCTTAATACCCAAGAAGAACTTCATTGGCGACCAATGACTCCATGCCTCTGTGGCTGTAGTCGTGAGGGAAACTGTGGTAGCTCCACTGGTGAACAGAGGGGATCGTATCTCTTCTGCAGTGTAGAGATCTAGGTGCTGTGCAAACTGAGCTAGTGACAAGGTGAACAAGCTGCCCATATAGCGAAATGTAATCGAACCACTACCAACTCTGCTCCCTGGCTCAAATGTATACGTGGTCATGAACTCGGTAATCATTTCCATGTATACCGGCTCATCAATGCTGAACAGTCTTTTGAGCGGCTCAAACTGCTGACCCTCTACTGAGTAACTGAGCAGACTTTCTAATCTTTGTCTAAACCCCAATGTTTGCAGCTAATCCTAATCTACATATCTGAAACGGCCAAATGATTTATCCCTCCATATTTGTGCCATCCGGTCGTACTCGGGTGTGGCGCTGAGGTAGGCAAGAGATCGTGCAAGTGGTCGTGCTGGGTTTAGCTTTGATTTCTTCATGGTACCTGAGAACATGAGAAATTTAAAGTAATAGATTCTCAAGAAAGATAAAATTTAAAGCATTTTCGAAATTTCATAAAGAAAATTCGAAATGAGAGCTTTAAATTTGTGACAGTCCAAAGATTACATCAAATATCCAATGTTCCCAAGCAACAAATAATCATTTTTAATCATACTAAGGTGACATGTAATGTGGTTGGTAATCAATATATGAAAATGTAAAGTCAAGAAATGGTGATGGCTTTATTGTGAAATATTGTCATTTCCAATTTTGAAATGTCAAGATTTCACAATTCTTGATCATATCGTTAGCAATAGGGTTTGACTTTTTAGGAGTTCAAGTTGAAGTATGGTTTTTGAATAAAAATGAGTTTTAAAGAGGAATCAATACTTCAAGTTGACTTTTCAGGTCAAAGCTTTCCTTAAATGATATTTTCAAGTATCCGCATGCCAAAATTATAACCTATTCATGTATACATGATCTAAACTATTTTAAGAATTTTCCTAATTGGTAAACAAGCTAGGTTATGTACAAAAAGTTATCATGCCCGTGTGTTTGGTTTAATTCAAGACTTTTATTTTCAAAATGATGATTCTCTAGTTATATTGCCTATTTTGACTAGTCAAGCAAGTACAAGCATCCTAATAAACAAGAATGGTCAAACAATTTTAATCCATTATTCTATTCATGCTATCTAGTTAACTTTTTGTTGACTTTAGGAGTGAAACTAGCAATTTACAACCATAAGCTAACCACATGGTACAATCATCATGTAATAATCATTCAAAGATTCACAATTAAACTTAAATATCTAGATACTAGCATGGTAGTAGCATGTAATTGCTCTAAGCATCTAAATAATCTCTTTTAAGTTTAAGGTGGGTTTTGATGATCATACCTTAGTTTTTATGATAAAACTTGAAAGTAATCGTACAATCGTGAAGAGCATGCAAAGAGGAGTTCAAAAGATACAAGATTACAAGTTTTTGTGGAGTTTTGATGGTGGCTTCATGGTGGAGATGGTTTGACTGGTTTTTGGGTGTGGGGAGGGAGGAAGAAGAAGTTTTCTTCTTACTTTTGAATTATAGGGATATATGGAAGGTTTAGTGGTCTCTAGGAATATGTGTCATGTTCCTAAGTACCATATTCCTTACACATAGTCCCAAGTGTACTCTAGGATTAAGCCTAATGCTTCTAGATTAATTTCTAATGTCCTATTAATCGTAAGTACGAATCTTAACTATACTTATTGTAACTATTTACTTGTTGGTTCCTTGTTACGCGCAATTTTTTGCGGGGCAATTATAATCAATCTAAGTTATTAAACTTAGAGTATTTTTGGGTGTTTTATAGTTTTTGTCTGACGCGGGTCTATGGAATGTACCTGTTTTGGCTAAAAGCTTGAAATTGCGTATTCCTTTTGACATGCGCGTGTTTTTCAGACAATAATTAAAAACATTTTGATTTGACGCAAAAAGTCACGTTTTTGTGCACCTTTTCAAGCCCATTTTGGTTCAACTCTTTTAATAAACATCAAATAATAAATGTTTTATGCTAAAAATGTAAAATGAACCAAAACTTAGACTTCCTTTCGAAAAATCACTTAAAATGCTCAAATAGCGAACAAATCAGAGCTAAAACGATCCACTTACGATTCTGACGTATAATTAAGCTAAACTGGCCTAATTTGTGTCATATTGATCTTCAGGAAAATACAAAACCGTAGGCGCAAGAATCGTTCGAATCTGACAAGTAACGAAGAAGTTAGAGCCAACTGAAGATCACAAGAACTACGACCAGTGCACAAGACTTACGATCCAGCACACAAGAACAAGACCCAGGGTACACCACCCCCATAGGGGCCGTATACGACCCCTTTAGGGCCGTATACCCCCTCTAAGGGGTGGTATACCATAGGGTGGTATACCCCCTCTTTGGTGTTGGATACGCCCTGTTTGCTACCGAATACGCCCTATTTGGTGTCGAATACACCCCTGTAGGTGTCGAATTTCATAGCTAGAGGGTGTATTTAAGTGTAAAATACGGGAGAGGGGTGCTGTATGTAAATTTAGTTCTTGAAGCCTATAAATAGAGGCTTAACCTCCTCATTTCCGTATCCCTCACCATCACTCACCATCGATCAAAATCTCTCATTTACTCTCTCTAGAATAGTATTAGTAGTTAATTAGCAAGTAGTAGTAGAGTAGCAAGCTTACGAGCTTTGTACGGAGTCACTCCGAGACTACGGTTGCGTAGATTTGTTGTAACGCCTAACATGTTCTATTATATTATCCTTTCTTGTTATTTTTAACTATGTTGTGCTATTGTCATGATTATTTAAGAATGCATGCTATGATTATTGCTATGTTAGGCTAGACAAATATGTGTTTGCTATGATAAATGTTATGCTAGGGTAGTTATGCTTTAAACAATGTTGTTGCTCTGCTGGTATGAAATTAGGATATGTTAGAATTACTTCTCTAATGTTTTATTTATCCAACTTATGCTGTGGTTTGAAACCTATTGATATTTTCCGGCCAATTGTAGAAATTGGCCCCTCAACTATTTTGTGTCTGAATGATTCGATGAACTCGGCATGGTCGCTGTTCTCCTGATTGAAATAAATCAGAGGAGACACGGAGCATAGGATTAGAGTTAAATTAGAATTAATCCCATATATCAGATGCTTTTGAGAGAACTTTCAGAGCATCCGTGACTTAAACATTTATCCAGAAACTCTGCCTGAAATAAACTAATATTTATCCATGTTACACTACTGCATGTTCTTGTTTGATTGTTGCTCTAGGGTTTATATGCTAGTATCTGTTTATCCACTACGGTTGTTGGGTTTATGATTAGGTTTTCAAACATAGAATAATTTCATTCGACAGTTTAACATGCTAGAATAATTACAATGATCTGTATGAAATAATGTCGAACAATTTAACCGATCGTTAGACAGACTTCCCCAACTTATTCCGCAGGGTCACTCCTGTTCACTTTATTGTTTATTCAACAATTCGCGCCACGATACGGACGTCTCAGACAACCGAGACTGGGGAATAGGATTCGAGGTTAGTTGTCGGTTAAATTGGTACTACATTTGGGAGAACTTCCGGTGTAGCTTACACTCCATATCTGTTATCCATGTGACATGTTATTTATTTGATTATGGACAACTCTACATTAGATAAGTAATAGGATATGAGTTATGGCCCATTAGGACATATACAGTCATGATACGGGATCTCTGGGCGAGGCATCGGAAATACCCTAAAACGGATCAGTACTTGGTATAGCGCTGGAACCACCTCTGGTGAAGTACAAATGCGTGGAAGCCACGAAAAGGCCGTAGGTACAGTACTATGTTGAACATCGTTAAGAGACCCCAAATCAGCACTGCTAGGATTCATTATAATTAGAGCCACAATCCTCATAACTACCCCTAAATAGCATATACTAATATCATAGAAAACACTCACGTAATCTATAGATCTCTCAGCGACTACACTCCTCATTTACTTTTCTGTTTTTAGTTTAGAGTAGAATAGAAAACAAAACCCCTCAAAAAAGTTTTAAATCTCAGCTAAATTACCAAAGATAATTAATCCTCCTAAGATCCCATGCCTGTTGTGGTTTAAGAACGACACATAAGTGATACCTACCGCTTATACAAGTAGTGGTGTAACTTAGGCTTCCCAGCAAAATATAAAATTTTAAAATCCTCTGATCTGCAACCCGACTGGACAGTCAGCAACGACAAGGAAGCAATTCCTTGACCGACCATTGGGAGGCGATCAGGTTTTTGGCGCCGCTGCCGGGGAACTACAACGTCCGATTTTAGGAATTTAGTTATCTTAGTTATTTAGCGATCCTTTCGGAAGATTAATATCATTCGAAAGTTCATTTTCTATCCTTAGGTTAATTTTATTTTTTCCTTCTTTAGATTAGTTTAAACCCTTCCAAAACCCTACTTTCTACCAACAAGCTATGTCGAACCGTATCACTCTCGCCTCATCAATTAAGCCACTGCTAGCGGGATGAGGAGGACTGATCGTAGCACTAACCGACGAAACCCTTGAAATTAAGCCACTACATTAAAATGCTAAAATCTGAGTGTCAGTTTCATGGTCTTTTGATTGAAAATCCAAACGCCCATCTCAACAAATTCATCAATCTTTCCGACTCTTTCACACAAATAGGAACCAATAGAGACCTTCTTCGCCTCCATTTGTTTCCCTATTCTTTATCCTCTCGAGCTTTAACATGGTTTTATGAATATGAACCCAATTCAATTCATACATGGGAGGAGATGGCTACTAAGTTTCTGGCTAAGTACTTCCCTCCTTCCCTGCAAACCAAGCTTAAAAACGCTAACTTCCATCAAGGAGTTAATGAATCATTAAGCTCTGCTTGGGAATGATACAAGAAGTTAATTGGAAGATGTCAGAACCATCAGTTGGATGAAACAAATCTGGTCTGTACATTCTACAACAGTTTGAATCCTCAACACAAACAAACCCTCGACGCTGCTTCATTAGGAAATTTCATGCTACATACCTATGACGAAGCTTGGAAATTGATCGAGATGATTGCGACACATCAACATAACTTGGAGTCAGATGAATCTACTTCAGAAGGAAGGAGTACTTCTAACCAAACCTTAGACAAATTAAGATCTCAACTCAATTCTATCACTCAAATTGTCAAGGATTTGCAAGAATCTTCAAACCCTAAGCTAAAGAAGATATCTCAAAAGTTCCTCTCAAACCAAAGGGCCAACGAAGAAATTCTTACCACCAATGGAAACCCTAATCACTGTCTTCATTCAAAATCTTTCATTCAGTAGTTTACCACACAACCCACTTCTCAATCTTTAATTCTCTCTACTCCTTCCCCATTGACTTCTCGTCTAAACAACGAAAATTTTAGAAACTTCATTATTGAACAAAATAATGTCAATAGAAAAATTGTTGATTTTCAAAACCAAATTGATTATTTGACTAGAATTTCAAACGATTTAATTAAAAACATGGAGGATAATGTTAAAAAGTTGTTTTTAAAAGTTGAGGAGAAGCAAAGGGAAGAATCGATCTACAACTCTGTCAATCACTCATCCTATGAGCATGATGACATCCTTGTGGTCACTAGAGGAGGAAAAGAGACTAAAAATGAGAAATCTATAGATATTCCCACAACTTAACCTTCTACTTCTCTGCCTACTGATTCAGTTCAAGTTGACACCCCCGTCACTTCTCCTGAACCAGAACCTTCTAAAGCCCCAGAAGATATTAGACCTACGCATATACCTTTCCCTGGTAGGCTTAAGAAAGAGAAACAAGAAGCTCAATTTGAAAAATATCTAGAAATGTTCAAAAGCTTACACTTAAATGTTAGACTTTTAGATGTTTTAGTTGAAATGTCTAGTTGTGACAAATTCTTTAAAGAACTCTTATCCAATAAAGAAAAACTTTATACAAATAGTTAACTTACCCTTAGATGCAGAATGTTCATTAATTATGCAATAAGGACTACCCCCAAAGCTAGGAGACACTGGCCATTTCACTATTCCTTGTTATCTTCAGGATTTTCAAATAAGTAATGCCTTAGCTGACTTAGGAGCTAGTGTAAACCTTATGCCATACTCTCTTTTTAGGAAATTAGGATTAAGCGAACTATTACCAACTCGAATGACCATCCAGTTAGCCGATAGATCAGTTAAACTCCCTCGAGGAATTTCTGAGGATACTATGGTTCGTGTTGATAAATTTGTCTTTCCTGTTGATTTTGTTGTTATAGATATTGAAGAAGACGCCCATGTTCCACTCATCCTTGGCAAACCTTTCCTAAACACTGCCAAGGCCGTCATTGACGTTAATAAAAAATCTGTAAAACTTTGAGTTGGAACTGAGGAAGTCACCTTCAATGTTGATAAACTAATGAAACATCCTATGGGAGATGATCTTGGTCTTGTAGATTCTTTGCAGGAAATAATTGAAGAACATTTGGAGGAAATTCTCACGGTAAGCAGCATCAACCCCAACACCATCATCACAACAAGGAAACTGTGTGAAGAAGGCACGGGATTATGCTCTACCCTCTTAGATTCTTCCACTGCATCAAGAGAAGTTCTATTTTTTTAAAGAATTCTAGCCCGCAGTTCAAAACTATTATGACTGCTCCGCTTGGGCAAGGCACACCAGTCACTCTTCTAAGAAGGAACCCGACTCCTGAAGTACATGATTCATCTTTCTCAAGGGAAGAAGTTCAAGGGATGCTCAAGGAAATGAAATCAATGTTTTCACCACCTGAACCACAAAGATCAAATCCAGAAATCACCATAAGCATTTCGTCATCAGCTCAATCTCAGAAGTTTGCACTCACTGAAGACAACGATATCATCACTGGAGAAAATGCAACTTCCACATCATCAATTGTCAAATACGAGCTGAGGAAGGATGCATTCTCTGATAAAACATAATGGGTTGAAATAGCTTCAGCCAACACATTAGATTCACCTTTTGAAGATTCAGACTTCCAAATAGAGTTTGATGAACTCAACAGAGATGAAATTGCATGAATGAAGCCTTCCACTGAAGAACCGCCAGAATTGGAACTGAAGGAACTTCCCTCTCATCTAGAATAGGCTTTTCTCGAAAGAACATCACACTTACCAGTTATCATATCCAAAGATCTGAATCCTGAGGAAAAAGCCAAGCTCATCCAAGTGCTTCACATAAAAAGGCAATTGCTTGGAAAATCTCTGATATACAAGGGATCAGTCCAAACTACTGCACAAACAGGATTTTAATGGAAAACAACTTTAAGCCATCAGTTCAGAGACAGAGGAGAGTCAACCCAAAGATTCAAGACGTGGTCAAAAAGGAGGTTATTAAACTTCTTGATGCTGGCCTGATATACCCTATTTCTGATTCTCTATGGGTCAGCCCCGTGCAGGTTGTTCCGAAGAAAGGAGGTATGACGGTGATTACAAACGAACATAATGAACTTATCCCAACAAGAACCATCACCAGTTGGAGGGTCTGCATTGACTATCGCAAACTAAATGAAGCCATCCGCAAAGATCATTTCCCTCTTCCATTTATTGATTAGATGCTTGAGAGATTGTCAGGAAATGAGTTCTATTGTTTCCTCGATAGATTCTATGGCTATTTTCAAATACCTCTCGATCCGAAGGACCAAGAAAAGACCACATTCACATCCCTATGGAACATTCGCCTACCGACGTATGCCTTTTGGGCTATGCAATGCACCTGCAACTTTCCAGAGATGCATGATGGCCATTTTCCATGACATGATCGAACAGTGTATGGAGGTATTCATGGATGATTTCTCGGTATTTGGAGACTCCTTCACATCTTGTCTTTCCAACCTAGACAGGATGCTAGCTCGATACGAAGAATCAAACCTCGTTCTGAATTGGGAAAAATGTCACTTCATGGTGAAGGAAGGAATAGTGTTAGGACATCGGATATCTAAAGCAGGAATTGAAGTCGATAAAGCTAAAGTTGATACTATCTTGAAACTTCTGGCACCTACTTCTGTGAAAGCCATCCGAAGTTTTCTAGGTCACACCGGATTCTACCGTCGCTTTATTAAGGATTTCTCTATGATTTCTCGACCTATGATTCATCTTCTCGAAAAAGATAATCCATTTGACTTTACAGTTGACTATCTTAAAGCTTTTAACTACTTGAAGGAATAGCTCGTACATGCACCTATCATGGTTGCCCCCTGATGCGCCACCAACGGTCGGTAAGGATTTCAACCCTTGTCGTTGCACCGGCTACTGGCGGCCGGCATCAGTGGGTGTTTTAAATTTGTATATGCGGGGCGTAAGTTTTCCCTAACAATGCTAATCCTAAGGGTGAGCAAATGGTAGGTATGACCTAGAGTCGTTCTTCAAACCGATTGAATTGAAACTAAGGCGTGGCAGATGAGGGCTTTCAAACTAGTAAAGGGTTTATAAAATAGCGGGGGAGTTTTGGTTTTTCTATTAACTAACTTAGGCAAGTAAATAAATAAAAGCGAAATAAAAGTAAAAGCTAAAGTAGATAAATAAAGATAGTGTTTGCTGAGATTTCGTTAATTAAGTTATGGGATGATGTTTGGAGAAACTATGTTGAAAGATATTTGTTAATTATTAATCTTGAATACTCGTGATGTAAACACTAGATTCCCTACTATTTAAAATCCCATTAGCATGTCACACCGGGAGCTAGGTTATGGTAACATCACAAAGTATTTAGAATAATAAGCAAAATTTTGATTATGGTTTAATAATACTTTCATATGAACGGGAACAAAATCTTAAGGTACTAGGCATAACTGAATCATATAACGATTCCTCGTCATCCTAACAGATTCATATATTTAAAAAGTTCATTTGTGTCTTTAAACCAGCCCTTGTTTAAGACTACCCAATAAATCCCCTAGTTATTCATAGCGTTCCTCACTTTAAGTGGTTCCACCAATTCAAACCTTGACCATGTCTTGTCCTACGATAATCCCCATGTATCCTTGCGGTTCCATAGTTTCATACCTTTGACAAATTATATTGACACAGATGACTGACTACCTTTTAATTGGACGTCGTAAAAAAGGTGTTGTAATCACGTTTATTGGTGGAAAGGTGATAGATTAATTTGAAGTTTAAAAGTCTATTTAGAAAGGTTAATTAAACTAGGTTTCTCATTTTATATGTTAGTCCGTAATATAACTACCTTCGGTCGTTACTCGACTTCCATACATTTGTACTCCACCTTGAAGTGTTTCCAGTACTATATCGAATAACAGTCGAATAGGGGCCATCATATTACTTTGTAATAATGTACCATTTTGTAATATGACTACCTTCGGTCATTCCTCGACTTCCATACATTTGTACTCCACCTTGAATTGTTTCTAGTACTATATCGAGTAACAGTCGAATAGGGGCCATCATATTACTTTACGATAATTAAGACCGTTTATATTTTACCACTATGATGATCCTAAGGCAACAATCAAACAAGAACATGCAATAAGATGATCAAAGCGATACTACCGATCTTTAATATTTACTTATAAATCATCCCATAATTAATTAACTACATCGCAAGCAAACATAACAAGCGTACTACTCTCTAATCATGGCAATAACTAAATCTAGCATAATCAATATAAACGTAATTAATTAAGATAGATAAGGATAGAAAGAACCAGGATTAAATGCGAGAGAGAATAGAGTTGAATTAATTGACACAATTCCAAGAGTACTCCAAAGATTACAAAGCGTTACACACTTTCCTTCTATTCCTAATTAAACTTCTAAACTAGTTTCCATACTAGTTAAAACTAATCTAGAGAAAGAATGTAGAGAGAGAAAGTTGTAGCTTAATTATAGAGTGAGAAAGTAAGCTAGGAAGGTGTGTCTTGAAATGAAGCCTAAGGGCTTCTATTTATAGGTGAAAAGTGGCTCACATTAGCATCCCTAGGCTCACATTAGAAAAAGTAGCGAAAGGTGGTGCACCAGGTACGAAAAAGTAGCGAAAGGTGGTGCACCGGGTACGGAAAAGTAGAGAAAGGTGGTGCACCGGGTAAAAGCAAGGACGAAAAAGCGCAAAAGAGATCGGGGGTGGAGGCCGGCGCTGCCCAACAGCAGGCCACCGGCGGCTGGCTGCCACCCGCCCGGGTCCGTCGTCTTTCAATGCGTTGCTTAATTTACGCGTATCTTCTTTTATTCCGTCCGTTTGCGTTGATTCTTTTTGCATTGGATTCGTAATTCAAAAACGAAGACTATGATGTAAAGATATCCCAAAAATATGTTTCTTATCTCCAGATATTGCGTACGAATCATTTGGATCTTTCGGCGGGCGTAGAATCTTCATTCTTTATCTGTTTTTGTTGATTCTTCACCTGTTGGATTCGTAATTTGAAAACGAACATCTTGGGTGAGATGGATGTTGATGATGGGCACTGTTGTCTTGAAATTTCGTTTTGATGCCTTGAATATTCAAACGTGCGTGGAATCTTCATTTTTCATTCGTTTTGCTTGATTTTTGTCGTGCAACCCTGTTTTGACCATCTTGGCATAATATCATTGATTTGTACTATTTTTGAGTTTAAAATGCCAAGAATTGTTCCAGAATAAGAGAGATATCGGTAGTAAAAACATGACTTTTTACGTGATATCAAGTATCCCACACTTAGAACTTTGCTTGTCCTCAAGCAAACTCGAATTTCAACATGGTTAAAGATAAGCAGATGATGAAATATTTTGAAGCGGAACTTTTTACCAAAGGGGGTTTTAGAAAAAATGAAATATTTGTTCTTTGAAAACAAGGTTGTAATCTTTGGGAGCATGCTTTCGATCTTTGATCTTGGATACATGACTAGGCGATCCTCTCATGGTGGTCAGTTAATTCACTCAAAGTGTTTAGGGTTTCCTATTCTAATATTATCAATCACTCAGAATGCCAGTCATGTATCGTTTATCGTCATTGGCTTGATCGAGAATTTAATAGTTATCCTTTTTGGTGAGCGCGAAGTCGATCTAGCCACAATCATTCTAAGGGAAGTGATGTAGGGTTTTTCGAAGTGAAGTGTTGGTGATATGATAGGGGGTTTTGTTGGGTTTTTCGTGAGTCTCTTTTTGTTGAAGTTGCAATTTTTGGGAGGATTGACGCCCTTTTTATTTTGGTGTTTGCGGGAGGAGTCTTTTTCTCCAATTGATTTTCTTTTTCTTCAAATTTTTCTTCTTGAACTTCTTTTCTCTTTTTTTTTCCGACGTCATCTCCTTGCGATTTCTCTTCTTTCATCTTTGGAACTTTATTTTAAAGTTTGGAGGTTGCTTTTGAGAAAGCAGGGGTAATGTGTCTATTTTTGGGTGTTTGGGTGTATGGATGGGTTTTAGAATGATGTGATTCAATCTCCTTTTCACTAACCAATCTGGATTCGAAATGCATAGCAGGAGAAAGTTCTGATTCTAAACGCATACATCGGCACACTCAAGAATCGAAGATGTGAAGCATTAAAGGTGAATGCTTTATATGGCTCAAGATACCTCACGAATCGAAAGTTGGTTTGTTGTATGCCTAGTCATGCGATGCTCTTTATGGGATTACTATCCTAATTTCTCAAAAGAATTTGTATTTTATTTATCCTTTTCCCCAAAGTAAATTATTCTGTCTAAAATTTTTCATTTTCAACATATTTGTAACTCAATTTTGAAAAATTTTGGTTGCTCATTAGAGAAGGATGGTCTAAAGAGCAACGAGTTTAGAATCAAGCATATACAATCCATTTTACAGTAGTGTAACTACTGCTATCCCACACTTAAAGGAACATCATCTTCGATGTTATTCTAAGCTCTGATTGGGGTAAAATCCCACACTTACGAATTGAAACATCTAAGATGTATTCTTTCAGCAGTGTGTGTTGGGTTTGAATCCCACACTTAGTGATAAGCATAATGGATATGGTATATTTATAACGAAAAAGATCTTAGAACAGAAGTACTCCCCATTTATATATATGGCTTGTAGGTGATGATGAGGAGTGCTCCGAAGCACATGATTGCTGACTTTTCCGTAGAGTTCCTTCGTTGCTGTTTGTGTGCTCCGATTTCTTCAAGTCTTTTGTGATTTGTCTCGTAGGTGTGAACACGTTGGATATACTTGATGTTTGATGTTTGATGCGGCACCAAAAAACTTGATGCGTCAGTCTTCTTCGTATATCCAAGTGTGAAAGATAGTCGGAGACTTCATCACTTCTTGGAATGTAAAATTGCAGAAATGTAAACATGGGTTGCCTCCCGAGAAGCGCTCTTTTAAAGTCGAGAGCTCGACTTCTTCTCTCCTAGCTAGATGGAGATAGATTCATCCATGGGATTCACTGTGTTGATGTTGTGGGCCCTAGGTTGCGGAAAAGTGTATCGAGGTGGATAGATCCTCATGAAATGATTGACTATTGTCGTAATTAATTCAAATGGACCATCTCTCGATTCTGCCTTGTAGTTCTGAAAATGCTCTGAAGTTGTCCTCGCAAGGCCGTGAAGTCCGAAGCTGATGTAATCGACTGCTTTAGTGATAGGTCCACTAGGTTCGGTCATGGTGGTTGTGTCTGTCTTAGCAACCTCTCTTGGCGGTGGGTTTTGCCAGAGAGAGCATACAAACACCAAGAATTGCAGTTTTATGTCTTCATAATTCTCGGTCTTGGGGTCTCCGTTGAATCTTCTGATGGATGTGCACAGTTCCTCTTGAATAAGCTGACGAAGTATCTCCTTGCATCCTGAGTGGAATATGAACTTTCTTCTGGAGTTACTTTTCCGTTGTTGAATCTCCCGTAGATGGATCGTAACAAAAGTAGCGATATCAAGTGGTGATTCATGTGTGGCCCTAAAAGGTCATTCGCGCCTTGATTCCTCCCAAACGAGATCACTAAGTTCTTCAATCAATAACTCAATTTGCTTTTCAATAGTGGAGTTGATAATCATAGATCCGCTTTCTTTGGAACTAAGGTGATCTTCTCTATTTAGCAAGTCAAGCAATGATGTTAGGTCATTCATCATCAAGATGTCGGCACGACTGCTCGGATGTACAGTAGTCTCTTTCATATGTGCTCTAATGGATCCTAACATCTCCCATTGCGTTGAGGTGAATGGGATGTTAGATCTTTTAAGGGCATTGTAGATCCTAGCGCAAGTCTGTTTCTGTTGTTGATAGAATTGCAGTTCAGCAGGGGAAAGAGTCAGCATGTTGACTACGCCGCTTATTCCTTGATAGTCCTTTGTAGCGATCTTGAATCAAGTTACACGAATCAATTGGTTGCGGAAACACCAATTGATCAATAACACAAACAATCAAATAAACACAATGCTAATAAATCGAATTCAAACGTATGTTTATTGATAATATTCGACTAGGTTACAAGTAATTTCGACAGATTGCGTTTAGGGTTTTTGGTTAATAGTTCGTCAACCCTAAAACTGATTACAAAAAGTGTTTTTATACTAAACACTCGATCCTGCGACGTTACACACTACGTCGCAGGTCCAGGCCCATGCGACATAAGCAACGTCGCAGGCCCAAAACCTGACGTCGCACCTGCGACATTGTGCACAACGTCGCAGGAGTCAGGAAACTCAATTCTAAATACAAAACTATAACTAGACCAACTGACAGACACTCTAACATGTATCAACAAACTCCCCCATGTCTTCAGCTTGGTCTTCAAAAGAATCTTCATTCAAACCCAATTTGCAGGAAACTTCCCATCTGCATGAATTCCATTGTTAACGCAAACTTCAACAACTTTCTGATATTGTCGTGCAAGCTTCTTGTTGAATTCGTTATTCTCATTCACCCGAATCCTATTATCGAATAGTTTTCTCAAATCTTTTTCGTGAAGATTTATCAAACTCATAGGATCAAAAACCCGAAATGAAACTTTTTTTAAGTTCCAAATACCCCCATATTCTAGCTGCGGCTCTGATTCAGGAACAAACACAATCACAGCTTCACCGGTATGTGGATCAAGTTCCCAATAAACAAATCTTCTTAGAAAATCATAAGGAACCTGCTCCAAAGGTATTTCAGTCAGACAGTCAGCTGGTGGATAATGAACTTTAACCATAGGGCGTCCTGTCATGGGATCCAACTTTTTCTTATATGTATACTTCGTTCCCAGCGTTGGTTTCAGCTTGTAATATCTTTTGGTTCTAACCTCTTGACGCAATGTTCTCTGAATATAGTTAGCATAATCATCATTAACCGGATTAATCAGATTTAACTGAGCTAACCTGTTTATTTCCCCTTTCGGCAAAGTACTCAATTTGTTGAATCTCAACTTGAAGTATTGAATACCATCTAATCTCTTAATCATGAGCATCCTTTGACTAACCTTCCAACTCTTAATTACACCAGTATAATCTCCACGAACCTTATATGTTTTGCAAGTTACAGGCACAGGTTCTGCGGATCTACCTTGAGGCCACCACTTCTTATTTCTTTCCATTCTTTCTTCAGCAGTTAAACTTTCAGATGCCTCTTGAGTTGGTTGAGTAGATGTAGAATCTTGTTGAGTAGGAGCTGCCTGAGTTGAACTAGATTTACCATGAAAAGATCCAGCAGGCACATCATCATCAGATGAGTCAGTTTCCATAACCGGTGCATCATCATAATATTCATCTGATCCCAAATGCTCATCATCAACCGATACCTCATCATCCATATCGAATACATACCCTTGATCATTACCCGTATCATCCCCATTAACCATTCTCTGAATGAATGTCAAATCAGCAAAAGAATAATCAACCGCTAGTGGTCTCGGCTGACCGGGGATGTCATCAACACAAAAATAATCCAAACGCTGAACATTTTCATTAATAACATTTTCAATTACAGGAGGGTTTACAGACTCTGGTCCTAGTGACTCTACATTGGGACCCTCGGACCCTAACTCCCCCGAGACACTAGACCTAGCCTCCAAAACGTTGACCCTGGCCTGCAGCTCTGAAATCTGCTTTGATTGAACCTCAATGATTGCAGCCTGAGATTCATTCCTGTCGGCTTGTGCTTGCAGTTGTTGTTGCATTAGACGCATATCATCCATCATATTTTGTAAAAATGCCGGAGTCGGTTCGATAACAAGGGCTGAAGATGGAGGTGGTTGGATAGTAGATGGTCGACGTGCACGACGAGTAGTTGGTACAAACTCAGAATTGATAACACGTAAAAAGTCATGTTTTTACGTACGTTATCTTCCACATTTTAGGCACAAAGTTAACAAAAACATACTTAAAAGGACATTATTCATAAAGTTTTGTTAACTAAGTCAAAACGGAGTCGATGTTTGAAAAATCACTTAAAATGGCATGAAAAACATAAGAAACCGGGCAAAACTGCTTTATCACACCACCGTTCACTCATTTCAATGCACTTTAAGCTACGCTCCGAGTTATGACCTCTAACTTATGTCATTCTCTTCGTTAGGAAAATACGAACGCGTGGGTATAAAGAACGCTCAAAACGGATAAACGAAGAAGAAGTTACGCCCGAACGAAGAAACAGGAAACCGAGAGGCCAGGATACGGCTGAACCAGGCCGTATACGGCTGGTCCAGGCCGTATACGGCTGGACCTAGACCGTATACGGTCTGTGCAGGCCATATACGGCCTATGCACAGCCGTATACGGTCCAGTTCAGCCGTATTCACCCAACGCGCAGCCGTATACGGTCCAGTTCACCCGTATTCACCCTAACTCAGCCGTATCGTGCGTTTGGGTGATAAAAATCTGATTTTTATTTGCCCTTGCGATACGGTCGTGCATTTTGAGGTTTGGATACGGTCTACGGATACGGTTGTGCGTTCTCTATAAATACTAGCCTCATTTCACCATTCCAAAACCATCACAACATACAACACTTCACACTTCATCCAATCCAAGACATCACACATACTTCAATTCTTCGTTTTCTTATATTTTTATATTTTTAGTCTCTCTCTAGAATAGTTTAGATAGTTTCTCTCTCTAGAGTTTCTCTCTCTAGAGAGAGAGAGTTAGATAGGTAGTTGGTTAGCAGTAGAGAGAGAGAGAAAAGCTGGTATTGTAATCACGGTGTAATAAGAAACATTCTTGGTGCGAGACTCTGCCTTTTCTTTTCAGCTGTTACTCTGCTCAATTTTACTGGTGATATCTCTCTTTTCATACTTATACTATGTCCGAATTATTTCTGCCTGTTTGTATAATGTATGTTACTACTATTGCCATATTTGTTGAGTAGTGTGCTGTTGCGGTTGTTGAAATGTAGATAGTTAGAAGTAGGGATGATGTTGAATTAATCTTTAAATCTATATAATTGGGAATTGTTATATTTGTTATGTCTAAACTTATCATGCATCTAGACCTAGCTATGGATCACCCTTTCCAGTCCTTCGCGTGACTACTACTTTAGGCTTAGAACCTGATCAACTCTAGGTACAGTAGGAAGTTATCTGTGTTATAGTAAAGAAGCCATGTTTGTCACTGTAATTCGGCTGAAATACTGAGTATAGCTTTGGAAACACCACTGGTGGAGTACAACGTGGAAGCTCCGGAAAAAGCCGTCTGTGCCAACACTGTGGATTACCTAGAAACCCTAGAATATGGCCTAGAAACCAATATAGCCGTGGAAGTGCACAGTACACCGTCAGGCTACCCCTGTAACTGAAGCTATGGAAACACTTCGATAGTATACACCGTATATGTACCTAGGGATGAAAAGCTGTGGAAATATCATAGTACACCGTAAGTACATCCTCGGTTACACGAATCTGTGGAATTATCTATGTGCGGTACATCGTAAACGGTTCCTAGGTTAGTACACTGTGAAATGAGTATGCATTGTACCCCGCTGGTGTTCCTAGGGCTGAATGACTAATTGCAAAGGAGAGGCTAGATCATGACAGAAGTAGTTGAACTAATAAAACGTAAGGAATGAGTCTGGAGATGAAAGTCAAGCCCAGCAGTGGTTCGGAGTTCTTAAAACCCCCAGACTCTACAAAACTGATAGTTTAGAATAACAAGTTAATAATCTGAACATATTTAGGAAATGGCATTTACATTTAGGTGTTAAGAACGGTCAAAATAACCCAAGTGGCAGTCTGTTACCTTATTCCTGCACCCTTGAAGGGTCACTTGTCCAAAAAGACAGTGTGGGGGGTTGAGCAGCCTGTTCTGATCAGAATCACGATAGCCTAGGTCTCGTGACATACTAATTCTGGTACTTAACCAGAATGAGTAGGGTCCTAGTGTTTACACCCATAATGCATCTGTTTATTAACTGAAAATGTCCCCAATTATCTTTATAATAAGCATCATCCCCGCAACTGATTATTGAAGTTTCAACTGCCGCAATTCTCTATCTGTCTACCTAGCTACCGATTCTACTCTATCTTATTTACTTTTCCTGTCTTTAATTAGTTAATTAATTAAATTAGAAAACCACCAAAACCTACCTATCTGCACAAAACCCATCCTAAAAGCGAAACTCTATCTTTGGCATCACTTCGTTTCAATTCGCTCCGATTTAAGAACGACCTCGAGTTATACTTACTGCTTACTCACCCTGTGTGATAGGTAGTACTTATAAATTGAGTCCCCAGCTCTTTATAAATTTTAAAACTCAACCGACACGCGGTCCGACGGACGGTCCGACGACGGGGTTAAAACCCGACTGACCGTTTGGGCGCCGTCAAGTTTTTGGCGCCGCTGCCGGGGATCGTAGAGCGTTACGATTCTGAAGCCGCCTTAGATAGAATAAGCAATTAGGAGATCCTTTTCGTATAGGTTGTCCTTAACCTATTCGAAAGTTACTTTTCTTAGAATAAATTAGCTTAGTTTAAAATAAAATGAAAAATCCAAAAATATCTTTCTACGATTCGCCGCCTTCCTGTCCCATTTCTCTATCCGCCTCCAAGACGACTGAAGAAATGACGGCTATGGACGATGCTGAGTTCTTCGACCACTTGGAACCAGAGTTGAAATCCGACTTTCACTCATCACCGGAAGAAGCCTCCGCTAGCCCAGACGACGATTCTAGAACCTTAGGGAAATTCTTAGATCTTGACTTAGGAACTCATAAATCTCAACAGAAGATCTCAACTTCTGCTTCTAGCATTCCAAGCTATCAGGTTTTACCTGCGCCTGAGATTAAATATTCCTTAGAAAATATCCCTAGATTCCCTGATTTTGCCGATAATATTCCTGAAAACACTCAATCCTTTCATTCCTCATCTAATGAAGAACGAATCCCCATAAGGAATGAGGATATTCATGAACATCTTCCAAAATCACAAATTTTTGAACCTTCGTACACCATCTATCGTGTTGTTGATAAGGAGATACCGAAAGATTCAGAAGGTAATGAAATCCGATACGTTGGTTATTCTTTTGACCCTGATAAGAGGTTAGGTGTGTGTAAGGCATTTGCTTTACACTTAAATATATCTGATTTTCCTTACTCAGTCGAGCAAAGAAAAACCATCTTAAGGGTTGACATACTCGTAGGTGTTCTCCACTGTCTTCCGACCCAAAAGGAAGATGGTATCTTCACTCGATATCGAGAGCAAGAGCGAAAGCTATTATCAGAAATAGATCACCTCATGGATCTATTAGCTTGCACCGATTATCCATCAGTTTCACAAACCATGATTAATCGTTATGTTGCAGCAATGATAAAAGAGCTTGAGCTATTAACTTCTAAAGATCCTGCGATCACTCTCGTAATTTCTGGAAAAATTCCATTCTTCGTAGATCCCGCCGCTTACATAATCACCAAGTTGCAAGAAATATTTCCTGGAGCTGATGACGACAAGATAGAAGCCATTTTCTTTGCCGAAAGAAAAGATATTCATGTTAAACTCGCTTCGTTGTTCGATCAATCCAAATTCCCTTTTACCGTTTCTCAAAAATCTTTAATTTGGGATATCACTATTGCAGTGCAAACTTCAAATGGAGATCCCGACTCAAAAGAGGTATTTAGGTTTCAGAGAATTTTAGGAAATCTTCTTCACGATCTTAATAATATAGACCGTGGTCTGCGAATAGGAATTTCAAGTAAAAAGAAAGTTAGAAAGGAATTTAATAAGTTTGTTAACAATCTGCTAGAACTAGGCCAGAAAGAATGTAGGATTCTTAGCGAATTCGAAAATTATTCATTACGCCCTGCCAAGCTAGTTGATTATGTCATTAACATTCTAAACTGCGATTTTATTCCTCGCTATACTTCAAGATTGCTTTCAAGCAATCCCCTTTAAATAGATTTGGAACAATAGTCGAGCTACAGACTTGAAACAAGCGCTTTTTGGGAGGCAACCCAAATCTTTAATTAGGTCTTTAAAATAATTTTCTTAGGTTAAAAATAAGTTAGTTTAGTTAATGGTTTAATTTGTTTTAGAAAAAGAAAAAGAAAAAAGAAAACCCTTTTTAAAATCTTTGTCTCCGCAAAATCTGCGCAGTTTCTGAAAACTTGAAAATCTTAAATCAAAATATTTTATAAAGTTTTAAATTTCTTAGATTTTAAAGAATCGAAATTTTAAACCAAAAATATTGTTTATTTTTATCTAGTTAAGTAGTTCTCTTTGCATTTTAATAAAACAATCTTTTGTTGCGCACAGTCAAATACCAAATTTTAAACTTTTGCTAAAATATTTGGCTAAGGTTTTTAATTACCCATAATACCTAGTAATTACATTTAAAAAGTTATTTATGCACAAATGGTAAAAAGGAGAAGTAAATAAAAAGGGGTAAAAATGGTCAAACAAAGTCAAAACCACAAAAATATTTTTTTTCCCCCTCCTTCTTCTCCCTTGGCCGCGGCTCCCATCACCACCATCCTAAACCCACCATTTTCCACCATTGTTAACCAAACCAAGCTTCAAACCTTCATCTTTAGGTCACTTTTATGTCATCTAACATCATTGCATCTTCATTAAGGTAAGATCTAAGCTTAAAATACCAAAATTCTCTAACTTTGTTAGCTTAGGGTTTCAAGTTAGTTTTTGATGATTTGTGCTTTACATTGCGAAATTGAGCTTTGATTCTTGCTTAGTGATGATATAGGATGATGTAGGAACTAGCATTACTTCTTAGATTGAAGCAATTTGATGTTTGACTTTGAAAAGTTGACTATATTTGACTTTTGTGACTAGTAAACCCATTTTGGCCAATTGATGATTAAATTGCTTATGATAAGTTGTTTGTTGATTGATTAATGCTAAATATGATTAGTATAGCTTATTCATTTGCTTCATTTGTGGTTAATGCGTAATATGGTCAAGTTAGCAAATTAAAGTAAGCATAGAAAGTTGACTTTTGTTGAAACGTCACCATTTTGAAACAAAACCTTTGATAAAATGATGTTTTAATTTAAGTAGATGCTAATGCCTTGCTTTGATTTGCTAATGCAAGCTAGTGTTATGATAGATTTGGCAAATGACAAAAAGGAAACTTTACTTTGGTAATGTTGACTTTAAAAGTCAAAATGCTTAATTTTTAGTAATACTAGTAACCATTCTAGTTAAAAAGTCATGGTGGTGTTTTAAAATTGTATCTTTAAAAGTGTTATGGTAAATCTTAAATAGATACTACATTTTCCTAAATCAAACTACTTTTAAAATTTTAAAATAGTATCTATTTGAAAGAATACCATAATTACTTAAAAGATACAATCAAGTAACACATTTGTCAACTAGAGAAGCTTTGTTGTGATACTTGCATGATATGGTCAAAATTGCTATATACTTGTTTAAATATCATGGTTTGTTTGCATACGGTAATAGGTTATACTTGCCATGATAAGGTGATTACATGATTAAGATTTAATTCTTTATCATACATGCTTGTTATGGTCAAATTAGTCTTTGACTTGTCTTGTAGAAACCATTAAGACCTAATAGCCTATTATTGTAAACCAAAGTTTCTTGTGGTGATTGAAAATTGAGTTTGGTGGTATTATTTAGCTATTACAGGTTTTTGGGACTGCTCATATTCTAAAGCCCACATTTCGAATTTTTATTCAAAATTGGGAATGTGATTTAGTCAAATAACTTGTAATTATTCCTGGTAATTCACTATGTTCTTGTTTTCTCTTATTTTTCAGATGACTGATTTTCCCCGGTATATCAGAAAATCCATCAAGGACCTAGAGAAACGGGAAAGGTATCAGACATGGCTAACACATCAGTTGGGAGAAAATAGGTACTTAGTGTGGGAGGATTTGGAGCAAATCGGTTTAAAGGAAGGGTTTGAAAATTTGATAATGTTTAAGGAAGGGAAGCGACATCTGCGCGCATGGAAGAATCTATTTGAGATTAAAGAAAATGTTTATCAAGAGTTAGTTGCTGAGTTTATGGTATCCTTCCAGTTCGACAAAACGATTGATAAGCTAAATGATGACCGAATGATTAGATTCAACTTCATGGGAAATCCTCACCACATGTCATTAGCTACCTTTGCCAGACATCTTGAATTGTACACTGAGTATCAAGTTACCACTCCATTCTTCCTAAAGGCAAACACTGAGGTAAAACAGCGAGACCACACTGCTATTTGGCAAGAATTGACTGGAAATCAGTTCCAGTCCAATGTCAAGGCCACTTCCTTTCTTGATAAGCACTACCAAGTTCTCCACAACCTCATCGCTTGCAGCATTCGAGGAAAGAGGAAGACTAAGGGAGCTGTTGGGGGTAAAGGACTTGCAAATCATTAAGAGTATTATAGAGCAGGAACACGTTAATGTTGCCTATTTGGTTGCTGATAGAATCCTTACTGAGTCGGGTTACACCGAGTCAGAATTTGCATATATGGGAGCAATAATCACTAAGTTAGTTAGGAGAATGGGGCTGTTGACTGAGGAGGTGATTGGTAACCTGACACCAGTAGCAAACAGGGTATCTAAGCCATATAACATTAACTATATGGTTAGGGTTTGGTTGCTAGAAAAAGATGCTGATGGGCAGATAAGATGGAAGGATGGTGATATCATTCCGGGAGTTCGAATGAGGCCCCCGAGGAGCAAGAGTGTTAGGTTTGAGTTCGATGACAGCACGGTCCACCGACAGCCTAGGACCGCTGTTGCTCATGAGCGAGAGGAAGGTGAGACAGCTACTGCTGAGGCTCAAAGTCCACTAATACCGCCTGTTCGAGAATTTAGTTGGGGAGATCCGGTATCATCCAAGCTCATGTACGGTATATTGGGTATGCTTAACTCACATTACACACAGGACACATATTTAGCTATTGAGTTTGGATTCCCACAACCTACACGTCCTACATGGGTATGCGGCCCACGACCACCCAACTACCACACCATGCCACTACATCCATTTGCCATGATACCACCCACTACCACCGTTCCCTACACCTCCATACCACCCACATCCTCCACTCGCACTGTGCACATGGAGATTCCTCGAGCCCGCCGTACCAGGACTACTCCTGCGGCTGAGCCGGTTTTCTCTGTGCACACTGCTACACCACATGAGCCGCATATCCCACATATTGGACAACCATCTTCCCGTACCATGACCCGTCCGAGACCAGCTGAGTCAGCCACATTAGACACATCTTCAGAGACAGACTCACCCAGTCGGATTTCAGACAGGACATGCAGGTTGATGACCAGGTACCGGTGCAGACTGACTATCTGCCTGATATGACTACTGCTACTGTTGTGCCTACTTTTTCAGGATTCACAGGGATGCTTCAAAGCAACCCAGTGCCTTCTGCCGAGCTTCCACCGTACCCGATGCGTGGTGCTTCCTTAGGATCATATGAGGTTGCAGAGATGGGACTAGATCCCAACTTCCATTTGTACCCGATCCAGCCACCAACATCCGGCAGGCAACGCAGTTCATCTTCAGCATCAGTCTCCCGCAGGTTATCTAGTGGACAACACTCTGCCTCCCGTCATGCACCTTACAACTCCATGCCACCTCCAGCTCACGGACCACCATCCGACCAGGATCCTTCTCACCCTTGATCTTATCAGATTTTATTTTCATTTGTGTTGGATAACTGTATCACTTATTATTATTACTACTGATATTTGGGATTACTGTATTTGACTGTTGCTGCATGAACTAATTGGGTTCCAACCTGTAATCTGGTTGGACCCATCTATCTATCTTATCTTATCGTTTATCTATCATTTACTTATTTTATACTTTTCTTAGTTAGTTTTTAGATTACTTGCAATAAAAGAGAGAGTAAAAAGTATGAAAGTTCCCCGAGAAGAAACCGAGATGACGCACGAATCACGCAAAGATCCTGACACAAGCTGATCGACCTACACATCTAAATCAGAATCTTCATTTACACATCTCAGTCCTTTCTAGGGGAGTTTTTCTTTTCCATTCCTTAGTAATTCTCTTTCATCATCTATAACTCGCCGTTATGCCATCATGCTTAAATTCTAAGTGTGGGATTCTAAATCCCACATAAATCAGATCAACTTAGAAATAGGGTTCCAAAATATTTTCAAACTCTAAGTTTGGGATTCCTTCACAAGAATTTTAAACTTAGTTTGAGAACATTAGGGACAATGTTCCTCTAAGTGTGGGATACACGGTATGTTATACCGTATTCTTTGACTTTGATTGCTTGTCCAAAGTATAACTTTCCAAAAATAAGCTTAACTTCGACAGTGGAAATGCCACTCATTCAGTTAGCTTAAACTTTTTCCTAAAAACCTCATTCTTGCTAAAATTTTAGAAAACATTTTTTCAAAAATCACAAGCTTAACTTCGACGGTGGAGATGCCACTCATTCAGTTAGCTTAATTTTCATAAAACCCATTTTTATTAAAAATTTTAAAAATTTTCTGACTCTAAATAATCTTGAGAAAAATAAATTTTTCAGAAATTAATTAAACTGCTTTGGAAAGTAAAATAAGTTAAGATACGATCTCCTTAAAAATGGAATGTTAATCTAAGAGCATCGCACGGCTAGGCACATACAACCCTATTGCAGTGAGGTATTTGAGCCCAATAAAAGCATTCATCTTTAATGCTTCACTTTTTCATTTGATGTGTGTGCCGATGCATGTGCTTTAAGTTAGAACTTGCTCTTGGTATACGCTTCGAGACCATACCAATGGGCACCGTACGCGGTGAAGGTGCAATCAAAGGACCTTGACATTCCTTAGGATATAAACCCTTTTCATCATATCTCTTCAAGCCCAAAACCCTTCCAACACTTACTTTTAGTGTTGATGATCCGCCTAGAAAACCCTGTTGAGCCTTAGCCTATTCGTTTCTTTCAAAACCCAAAAAAATTAAACCCATTTATTCCACACCCACCAAAAATCTTATCTTAGAAATTTAAACTTGTGGGAAATGTTATTTTAATTATCCTTTTTGCTTTCACTCCAAATCACAAATACTGGTGTTTACTCAAAACTTTCTCGTGTGCGTTCCCCTGATAAAAATCAAGAGTTGAAAAAGTTTATGGTGTGAAAAATTGATACCAAGTAAATGCAAAGTCATCCAAAGGATGAAAAAGATGAAAGAAAGAAAAGGATTTCAAAAAGGGCAAAAGAAAGAAACAAAATAAAATTCCCTAGAAAAGTCCAAAAATAGAAGCAAAAGAAAAGAAAAGAAAATAGAATAAAGCTAAGTGCTTCAAATCTCTTGAAAAATTCCTGTTCTTATAAAAGATATAAACTCTCCCGAGTATTTTTCAAAAAGATAGAAGTCAAAATAGCTATCTTCTTCCCTTGCCATTTATTCGTTTCCGTTTTCATTAAAAAGGTGTTTAAAGTAATGTTTTCCCAAAAAGTTTAGAATTCTTAAAGATAAGCAAACCCCCTATTTTTAAACCAAAAACTCCCACTTATCCATACCATTCAACCCTCACCAACCATTACAACCCATTCGAATGTCCTGGGATGATTAGCACCGTCCTCATTAAAGTGGTGGAGATCCGATTCTTGATCAAGCCTATGATGAGAAGCAATGCATGACTGGCTTTATGAGCGATTTCGTTTGATTAGAATGATAGGAAACCCGATACACTCTGAGTGAATTGAGTGACCACCTTTGTGAGATCGCCTAGTCATGTACAATATCCATCGAGAATTGTGAAAGTATGCCAAGGTTGACATTTCAGGATTAAGGGAGGGTTATCTTAATGATGCTTGCTTTCTAAAAAGGTTTTCTTGGTCTCTGACTAAGTAAAAATCTCAGGTTATTTCTTGTCAAAACCCAAAAACCGATTTTTTAAACCTTTATAGCAGGTGAGAATTTTAAAGTTTGCTTGAGGACAAGCAAAAGTCTAAGTGTGGGATATTTGATAACACGTAAAAAGTCATGTTTTTACGTACGTTATCTTCCACATTTTAGGCACAAAGTTAACAAAAACATACTTAAAAGGACATTATTCATAAAGTTTTGTTAACTAAGTCAAAACGGAGTCGATGTTTGAAAAATCACTAAAAATGGCATGAAAAACATAAGAAACCGGGCAAAACTGCTTTATCACACCACCGTTCACTCATTTCAATGCACTTTAAGCTACGCTCCGAGTTATGACCTCTAACTTATGTCATTCTCTTTGTTAGGAAAATACAAACGCGTGGGTATAAAGAACGCTCAAAACGGATAAACGAAGAAGAAGTTACGCCCGAACGAAGAAACAGGAAACTGAGAGGCCAGGATACGGCTGAACCAGGCCGTATACGGCTGGACAGCCGTATACGGCTGGACCTAGACCGTATACGGTCTGTGCAGGCCGTATACGGCCTATGCACAGCCGTATACGGTCCAGTTCAGCCGTATTCACCCAACGCGCAGCCGTATACGGTCCAGTTCACCCGTATTCACCCTAACTCAGCCGTATCGTGCGTTTGGGTGATAAAAATCTGATTTTTATTTGCCCTTGCGATACGGTCGTGCATTTTGAGGTTTGGATATGGTCTACGGATACGGTTGTGCGTTCTCTATAAATACTAGCCTCATTTCACCATTCCAAAACCATCACAACATACAACACTTCACACTTCATCCAATCCAAGACATCACACATACTTCAATTCTTCGTTTTCTTATATTTTTATATTTTTAGTCTCTCTCTAGAATAGTTTAGATAGTTTCTCTCTCTAGAGTTTCTCTCTCTAGAGAGAGAGAGTTAGATAGGTAGTTGGTTAGCAGTAGAGAGAGAGAAAAGCTGGTATTGTAATCACGGTGTAATAAGAAGCATTCTTGGTGCGAGACTCTGCCTTTTCTTTTCAGCTGTTACTCTGCTCAATTTTACTGGTGATATCTCTCTTTTCATACTTATACTATGTCCGAATTATTTCTGCCTGTTTGTATAATGTATGTTACTACTATTGCCATATTTGTTGAGTAGTGTGCTGTTGCGGTTGTTGAAATGTAGATAGTTAGAAGTAGGGATGATGTTGAATTAATCTTTAAATCTATATAATTGGGAATTGTTATATTTGTTATGTCTAAACTTATCATGCATCTAGACCTAGCTATGGATCACCCTTTCCAGTCCTTCGCGTGACTACTACTTTAGGCTTAGAACCTGATCAACTCTAGGTACAGTAGGAAGTTATCTGTGTTATAGTAAAGAAGCCGTGTTTGTCACTGTAATTCGGCTGAAATACTGAGTATAGCTTTAGAAACACCACTAGTGGAGTTCAACGTGGAAGCTCCGGAAAAAGCCGTCTGTGCCGACACTGTGGATTACCTAGAAACCCTAGAATATGGCCTAGAAACCAATATAGCTGTGGAAGTGCACAGTACACCGTCAGGCTACCCCTGTAACTGAAGCTATGGAAACACTTCGATAGTATACACCGTATATGTACCTAGGGATGAAAAGCTGTGGAAATATCATAGTACACCGTAAGTACATCCTCGGTTACACGAATCTGTGGAATTATCTAAGTGCGGTACATCATAAACGGTTCCTAGGTTAGTACACTGTGGAAGGAGTATGCATTGTACCCCGCTGGTGTTCCTAGGGCTGAATGACTGATTGCAAAGGAGAGGCTAGATCATGACAGAAGTAGTTGAACTAATAAAACGTAAGGAATGAGTCTGGAGATGAAAGTCAAGCCCAACAGTGGTTCGGAGTTCTTAAAACCCCCAGACTCTACAGAACTGATAGTTTAGAATAACAAGTTAATAATCTGAACATATTTAGGAAATGGCATTTACATTTAGGTGTTAAGAACGGTCAAAATAACCCAAGTGGCAGTCTGTTACCTTATTCCTGCACCCTTGAAGGGTCACTTGTCCAAAAAGACAGTGTGGGGGGTTGAGCAGCCTGTTCTGATCAGAATCACGATAGCCTAGGTCTCGTGACATACTAATTCTGGTACTTAACCAGAATGAGTAGGGTCCTAGTGTTTACACCCATAATGCATCTGTTTATTAACTGAAAATGTCCCCAATTATCTTTATAATAAGCATCATCCCCGCAACTGATTATTGAAGTTTCAACTGCCGCAATTCTCTATCTGTCTACCTAGCTACCGATTCTACTCTATCTTATTTACTTTTCCTCTCTTTAATTAGTTAGTTAATTAAATTAGAAAACCACCAAAACCTACCTATCTGCACAAAACCCATCCTAAAAGCGAAACTCTATCTTTGACATCACTTCGTTTCAATTCGCTCCGATTTAAGAACAACCTTGAGTTATACTTACTGCTTACTCACCCTGTGTGATAGGTAGTACTTATAAATTGAGTCCCCAGCTCTTTATAAATTTTAAAACTCAACCGACGCGCGGTCCGACGGACGGTCCGACGACAGCGTGAAAACCCGACTGACCGTTTGGGCGCCGTCAAGAATCATCATCAGCATGAGGACGTTTTCCTGTGTAGCTTTTGCCCTGACAAATACGGCGTTGAATTCGCAAGTATCTAGCCGATTCATGTACCCGGATCCTTTCCATTTGCGATGGGTGGGGTACTTCACCGTCAGAATCAGTAGGAGTCTCACCTCCATCCTCCAGTCGTACTGAATCAGAATCCGAATCAGATGAAGAGGATTCGTCGGTAATGCGGTGAGGTGAATCCTGTTGCTGAACGTGTCCAAATTGATCAATCTGAACTAACACATCCTCAATATCCTCCCCCGCAGCTTGAACAGGTATATCAACAGATGGTTGCTGCAGTTGCTGGGGTGCTTGAAGATCCATATATTGAGGGTCTGGAGGTGGCACGTAGTGTTCATTAGTAATCGCACCAAATAAAGGAATATCTGGTGGTGCCTGAACCCCCCGTTCCTGAGCAGAACATATGGCAAAAATCCGACTCATCATTGGCGCAATTTTGTGAATGTTATCGACATCACCGAGTGCTGTAAGATTCGGATGATGACGATTGAGAAACAACTGAATAAACCGAGGATACAACGCCCATTTGTTGTCGCCAGCGTTGACATTATTGACCATATTCTTGAAGATCAACCCAGAATAATTGAATGGCTTATTGTATACTAAAGCCAACATAGCCGATGCCATACCGTAACTGATTCCATCAGTGCCAGCTTTCCGACTCCCCAAACAAACAATGAAAATATGCATCAAATAACGCCAAACTCAAGTAAGATGAGCTTTGCGATATTGATCAGTCGGGATTCCCGGATAACCCATCCGTTGCATGCCGCCAGAAATAAACTGATTCGCAAAACGAACTGGCATATCGGGCTGATCGTTGATTTGTAGTAACTCTCGAATACCCTGCTCAGTTACCACAATCTGAGTATCCAAAACAATAGATACAATACGTGGGACGTCGTTCTCAGTAGTAATCGATGCATTTCTCCAGAACGGTCCGATCAAGTTCTTGTACACAACAGTGTCGTCAGATATCGCGTGAAATATACGCGAACGGCGACGAAAAGCAATCATCTGACTGAACGGAGCCGCATTCTTATGTGTGGCATCCAAAAATGCTACCGTGTTGTGTCGAGGCTCATAAGCTAGCGCCATATCTGTAAACAGTGCAGAATATAGACTCGAAACACGTTAGAATACATGACAAACACATGTAATTAAGTTGTGCTAAACCTTCTGGTTCATGCGACGTTACGTATGACGTCGCACGTGAAAGTGCAAAATTGTAAAAACGTCGCAGAAATCAACCTAAAATTGATAGCGACGTAGAGTCGAACGTCGCATACCAAATGAGCGACGTTAAGGGGGACGTCGCATTTTGCAATTAATTGTGAATTTAATCACTTTAAGGCAAACTGCGACGTAGAACATGTCGTCGCTTGTGAGGTCGCACTAATTTGCGAAATAACACAGGACGTCATAGTACTGCGACGTAATATAAGGACATCGCAGTTCTATGCGACGTAGCATGAGGACGTCGCATGTAAATGCGAAGTCAATCATGAAATGCGACATCGGCTGCTACGTCGCAGCCGACGTCGCAAAGATGAACGTCATCCCCAACCCAGAAACCCTAACTGCGAAAACCTTAGTTTTTCAAATCTATCTACATCAATAGGTGCGGCATAGCAAGTTATCAATAAAACCTAACAATCCTATCAATTTCGCAACAAATAATTCCCAAAATCGAGATCCCCTATAAACCGCAATACATAATCAATGAATATACAAAAATTATACGGGGAAAAGCGAAAAAATAGTACCTAATGATCAATTAGAACGTGTAGAACAGGAAATCGTGATTGAAAAGAAGGAAAACACGGCCGAATATCACAATCGTAGGTACACGCGCAACGTCGCAATCGCTGGAGTGAGGTCGCAGGCTACGTCGCAAAGAAATTTGAATAGTATACTAATGACGTCGCGGGTTGGACTATTTATAGTCTAACCCTAAATGCGACGTAGCGTGCGACGTAGCGATCAACGTCGCATGCGACGTTGATAGTGACGTCGCATGGCAGAAA
Source organism: Pseudognaphalium luteoalbum (assembly GCA_963422505.1). Lineage (NCBI taxonomy): Eukaryota > Viridiplantae > Streptophyta > Magnoliopsida > Asterales > Asteraceae > Pseudognaphalium > Pseudognaphalium luteoalbum. Next base: position 42,955,195 of record OY730194.1, read on the forward strand.
TTTGGAATTCGATTTGAAGTTCAAATTTTCGACGAGCGGTTTGAAAAACTAACTTGTAACTTGGAGTAATAAATAACTAAGTAACAAACAGCAGAAATACATAAATATAAATTTAATGCAAATTTACAAATATATAATAAACACATTCTTTTTGGTGACGGAGTTGAGTTAATCTGATTAGGGATCATATCGGAATAACATGCATTTATTAGGAACATTCAGTGTTATTTCGATTATCAGTATACTTGTCCTCTTGAAATTTACTTGACATGCTAAAAACACTTTTTATAAAAATTATTTCAAAAGGATTATTAGTATATTTGTCCACTTAAACATGTTATACTCACATTTAGGAGATATTTTATTATTATTGGTATGTTCATTTCGCTGTGGTTCCCATCATAGATATACATCTTAACTTAAGACATAGATCATGTTTCCATTTACAGATAGAATATAAGATAATCAATTTTAAGAATCAAGTCAGCGGTGACAGGTCTGTACTTACGTACAACAGAGCGACATAACTTGATTCAGGTTTAAGCAAAACCAAAACTTGGTCAAACCATTTTGGCGACCTTGTAAGGTATCTTAATTTTAAAGACTTTTCAAGTACTTTGACTTGCGTTTGCTTAATGTTAAAATATATATTAATAGAAGCCAGGTCTATACTTACGTATAACAGAGGAAACTATCAATATATACCCCCAAATGATATCAAATAAACATCTTACACGAAAGCATGTCTAGTATAAGTAAGAAATTTAAGACTGTTGTCATACATCTAATGATGTTATACCACTTGAAATAGACAATTAATGATTAGGCTTCTTAAGATTTCTCAAAGAGTTTTGCATAACATGCCTACTAATATATCGTATGATGAAGACAATATTTATAAAAACTGTTTTCAATACGTCAGATAAATCTACTGACACATCCAAGATAAACCTTAAATTTCCATTTTAATGCATGTCACCCGATGTACTATCATATCCCACGTTGTTTACAGACGCAACTTCAACGTCTATTTTTAAAATGTAGCAACCTTGCATTTCTTGAATACTAGAAAGTATAAAGGATGGCTGTTGCGTATTTTTTTTTTTTAACATTACTTTAAAAAACAATCCAAGTTACAAATTACTTTTTCGTAGTAAAGAACCTTAGACCGATCATGTTGACTAATTCATCAAATCGGGCTCTAGAAAAAGCCTTAGTGAATAAGTCAGCATTTTGCTTTAGGGTATCTATATGGACAAGGTCGATAAGGTGTTTCTCATAGCAATCCCGTATAAAGTGAAACCTAATTTCTATGTGTTTGGTTTTAGAGTGTTGTACGGGATTGCGTGTGATATATATGGCAGCAGTATTATCAATATGTATAGGAGTCATAGTTAAAAGTAACCCGTAGTCGCGCAGTTGGTGCTGAATCCAAAGAACTTGAGAACAGCAGCTTGCAGCAGCAATGTACTCGGCCTCCGCTGTTGAAGTAGAAACCGTAGTCTGCTTTTTTGCATTGCCACGACACCAATCGGGATCCAAGGAACTGACAGCCTCCTGTTGTTGACTTCTTATTGATGTTGCAGCTACCGTAATCTGAATCTGAATAGGCAGAGAGCGTAAAATTCTTCTCATTGGAGTACCATAGACCGAGAGTGGGTCTATATTTGAGATAACCAAAAATCCGCTTCACCGCCTTCATATGAGAAACCTTTGGTCGTGCCTGATTTCTTGAACAAAGTGAAACAACAAAGACAATATCAGGCCTTGAAGCAGTGAGGTACATAAGAGAACCTATCATCGAACGGTAATCCTTTTCTTTACAGTCCTCATCATCATCAGCAGGTCCAAGATTATGATTGAGTTCAATAGGAGTTCCATAAGGCTTACAAGTGAGCATATCATATCGTGTCAACATGTCATTGACATATTTTGACTGATAAATATACATTCCTTTGGATGACTGCTCAACTTGCACACCTACAAAGAAAGTGAGATCTCCCATTGCACTCATCTCGAAAGCTGACTTCATGACCTCTTCAAATTCTTTACAGAGTGCCTCATTTAACGACCCAAAAATAATATCATCAACATACACCTGAACTAGTAACAAATCATCCCCTTTCCCTTTTGTGAAGAGAGTGCTGTCGATGTTGCCCCGAGTAAAACCATTTTCCACCAGATGAGTAGCAAGCCTCTCATACCATAGGCGAGGAGATTGATGAAGTCCATACAATGCCTTATTGAGTTTCTAGACATAAATTGGATGCACCGAATCTTCAAAACCCGGAGGCTGTTGAACATATACTTCCGTATCAATTTGACCATAAAGGAATGCACTTTTGACGTCAAGTTGCTTGACACGAATCCCTTTAAATGATGCAAAGGCCAAAAAGATACGAACGGACTCCAATCTAGCGACAGGGGCAAAAACCTCATCATAATCTAGTCCTTCAACTTGAGTATACCCTTGAACAACTAGTCGAGCTTTGTTCCTTGTAACAACCCCTCGATCATCCTTCTTTACTCGATATACCCATCTAGTGCCTTTTGGATCAGCACCCTTGGGTAATGGAACTAGCGTCCACACTTGCAGCTTGTGAAATTGCTGCAGTTAATCTTGCATGGCCTCGACCCAGGATGGATCATGTAAGGCCTCCGAGACTTTCTTCGGTTCGGTTTGGGAAAGATGGCAAGAATTTATGGTAGCCATAAATCCCAAAACCTGATCAGCTGAAGTATGCTTATCTTCAGCGGATTGCTTTGCCTGAGTTCTCGTTTGAACAGTAGAATGAGGATCACCAATTATGTTTTCAACTGGGTGATCCTTACGAATCCGAGTAACTGGAATAACATCTGGCACAAGATTTAATTCCAAGTTGTTCAAATCACCTTCAGTGGCAGAAGCATCTTCGTTCTCTTCATTAGTGAAGAAACGAGAATAATCCATGTCTTCTTCATCCTCTAAGAGAGGCATATCTGGATCATGTGGAAGATCCTCAGCATTGACAGTTTTTGAAGAAGAAGGGATGGCAGTAGTTGGTGGTGTAAGAGTAGGTACAGATGCAGTAGAGGTAGTGGATGTAGATACAGACGTTTGTTGTGTTGGAGTAGGTGCAGGAGTGGATGTCGTATCGGGAATCGGATTGGATGTAGTAGGAGGAGAATCGGATGTTTGTTGAAAAACATCGAGTCCATGAAGCATTGTAATTAACTCTTCTGTTTCGTCGTCCTCCGGAACATTGAAAGAACTGAAGAGTTTCCCATAATTGAAGAACCAATCCGGACCCGTTCCTTGAGGTGGTTCCATATACCTTACGCATTTGACCTCAAAGTGTTCCTCTATCTCGTTTGTTGATTTGTTGTATACTCGTTTGTTTGGAGAGTTGACCGAATATCCAAGAAAAATCCCTTCAACGGCTTTATCACCAAACTTAGAGACACGTTCTTTGGTAATCATTATTAAACAAGGACACCCAAATGGCTCCAGAAACTGCAGATTTGGCTTGCGGTTATTGAATAGCTCATAACATGTTTTGTTCCTTTTCTTTACCGAAAGCACCCGATTCAAAACATAACAGGCAGTATTAACTGCCTCGGCCCAGAAGATGATAGGCAGCTTGGAATCTGCGAGCATAGTGCGAGCAGTTTCAATAATGGTCCTATTCTTCCGTTCTGCAACTCCATTCTGTTGAGGAGTTCTCGGAGCACTGAATTGATGATCAATACCCCTAGAAGCACATAATAATTCGAGAGTTGAGTTCTTGAATTCAGTTCCATTGTCGCTTCGCAGTCTCTTCACCTTTAAGTTGCACAAATTTGCCAACTTATCCAACAAATAAACCAGAATTCCCGCTGTCTCATCCTTCATTGCGAGAAAGTATAACCACGAAAACCGTGAGTAGTCATCCGTCACTACCAAACAGTAAGAGCGACCACCGATGCTCTTTGTAGAAACGGGACCAAAAAGATCCATATGTAGTAATCCCAACGGAGCATCTATTGAATTCACAACCTTAGACTTATGGGACTTCTTATGGAGTTTGCCCTTGTGGCAAGAAACACAGTCATCCTTCAAGGTGAAGGACTGTTTCGGAACTCCACGAACCAAATCATTATTAATTAGAAAATTCATTTTACGGAAATGAATATGTGCCATCCGTCTGTGCCAAAGGAGTGATTCCTTTTCTGAAGCCTTCAAAAGGAGACAAGTGTACTCGCTGGATGTCTCCACGGTTCGCATGTTCATTACATAGGTGTCATTAATTCTAGGTGCACGCATTAACACCCATTCCTCAGGAATGACATACCCCGGCTTCAAGATAACACACTCAGTCTTTGTAAAGGATGTGGTATAGTCCTTATCACAAACTTGTGAAACACTTAACAGATTATGTTGAAGTTCGGCCACATAATTTACATTCTCAAAGCTAACCCTTCCATTTGTTAGTGTTCCTCTCCCCAAAATCGTTCCTCCCGTATCTCCTGCAAAGGCCACATGTCCTCCTGCGTATGGTTTAATATCCACAAGTAAAGACACATCACCAGTCATGTGTCGCGAGCATCCGCTATCAAGAAACCATTCGCTATCTTTTACACGTTCAGACTGCTGCAACCCAAAAGAATGAGGAGATTAGTGAGAAACGGTGACCCAAGCCTTTACAGACTTAGGTCGACCATAGTCATCAACAATAAGCACATCAGATAAAACTTTATTTTTAAACAAATCAGATTTAGTATCTGATGTGTTATTATTGATGACAATAGAGTCCGCAGTAGACTCTTTTCTTTTCCAAACCTTTGATAGTTCGGAATTTGGTTTAGAAGTAATGTCGGGCTTTGGTTTTGACAAAGAATTTTGCCCAACATTACTTACTTTCTCGGCAGTCTTAGGAGAGTTGGAGTGATGCCTAGAAGGTGATTTTGAAAAAGAATTTCTGTAGAATGATGTCCTAGGCATATCTCTCCCATAATGCTGATAAGAAAGTTTGGGACAATCACGGATCAAATGTCCTTGTTTCTTGCAGTAGAAACAAGAACGAGTCTCTATAAACTGTTGAGGCGAAGGATTTACTGCAGGAATTGGTGAAGCATTTCTAGAACATGAACATTTTGTACACATTTTAGAGAATGCTTGTTTTGGTTTAGAAGTTGAGGCAGAAGTTTTATCAACATGAACCTTTTCATTTGTCACCTTTTGTTTTAAAACGTTTGCCGGTGACTGTTGAGTTTGAAGTTTCACATTTAAAACTTTGTTTTCCTTTTTATTTTGAACCTTTGATACAGGTTCAATTTTTAAAATTTGTTTTTCAGGTTTAGCCTCAACCTTCTTAAACTCAGGATATTCCTGATCAGTAATATCCTCTATCACAACAATCTCATCAGTATAAACTGGAGGCTTACTTTCAGCTTTAACAAACTGAGGCAAAGGATACTCTGGCCTCTTGGTTTTCTCCGTTGTCAGTTTGTTTAGCTTGGCTTCTTTGGCCTTGATACCATACAATTTGGTATAATCAACTGAAATCTCCTCAAGGCCTTCTTTAACAAGCGGGGGACAATATTCAGCATGAGAAGGTGGTGGTACTTGGTTATAGCCAAGACCTTCCTTCTTTTTGCCTCTTGCCCCTTGCTTACTAACAATCTCATTAAAGACTTGAGTTGCGGATGTTGAACCTAAGATTTTGCTTTTATGATTGTCAAACTCATTTTTTAAATCAGATAGTTCTTTAGTCAACAATTCAATTTCAACAAGATAACTCTTAATTGCATCTTGCTGGCTAAAGACCTTTGCTTTAAAGGTTTCGGTATCTAATTTATGAGCTTCAAGGTGTTGTTCATAAAGTTTTTCATTATCTAGCAAAAACTTATTAGATTCAGTAAGTTTCACTATCTTGTCCCGCATATTTAAATTGTCTTTCTGATAGACCTCAAGGGATTCAGTCAATTTAATACATGAAACACAATTGAAAGGCTCGTTAGGTTCATTTTGTACCTCAGGAGTAATGTGGGCCATCAGGCATTGAAACTGTGCAGCCTGAGCACTCCAGTCAGAAGCAGTTGGCTCAAAAACGATCAAAGCATTATCTACAGCCAATGATTTAGCTTCTTCTTTCTCATTTGCCTTGGGCGGATCCGGCTTAGTAAGACCCGACGATGGCATCCTGGGTTTCTCACATTCCCTTGCAAAGTGACCAAGGTTCTGACAGTTGTAACATCGAACCTTGCTTTTATCAAACCCAAATCCTGGATATGAATGCCATTCCTCCATAACTCTTACCACAGTTTACTTGGCTTCCATATAGTGAAGGATTTTGTACAAATCCATTAAACTTGCACTCCTTCTTCTTCAATTCCATAGCATGGGCTTGAAGAACTCCTATAAGCTGATCCAAGGTCATCCCAGCCAATTCTTGATTTTCCTTCAAGAATTGGACTTTCACATCCCATGCACTTGGTAAAACATCCAACAACTTTTTATTAATATCAAGTGCAGTGAGAGTATATCCTCCTTCAGTTAATTCACTCACCAGTTGTGAGTACCGAGTAAAGATTCCAGACGTCATCTCATTAGGTAAGGAGTCAAACAGATCGTACTGTTTCTTAATCAATTCCAGTTTAGCCTCCTTATATTTCTCATTTCCCCCACACCTCGTCTCTATCGCTTTCCATAAGTCATAGGTTGTGTCATGAGTTTTAAACAGTCTCATGACATCCTTTGTCAAACACATACAGATAGCTGAATGTGCTTTCCTTTCCATTTGATAATCTTTCTTTTCTTGAGGTGTCATCGCAGTGAAAGATTTTGGTGGAGGAACACCGCGATAGTTTCCTTCAGACACTGGAGCCTCATATCTTTGTTTTAATGGACCCCACAGTTCCGGACAATGAAAATCCACAAACTGTTCAAATCTATCTCTCCAATAAGCATAGTCCATGTCTGCAGTAAATAATGGAGGTTTATTGTTGGAACCAATATCATTTCCCTGTTTTATCATCTCCCTAATCCCTCTGATATCTTCCTTGTCAGCGGCCATTTATAATTATAGAATTAATTATAATCTGAGATTTGCGACAATAAGAATGATGTCGCAAAAGGTCTATGCGATGTAGTGAGTGATGTCACAAAACGGATAAGGATTCAATTAAGAATCAAAAATGCGACGTAGTATATGACGTCGCTGATGTCGTCGCAGAGTGGCACGACGTCACAAAAGTACGATGAAGAATGTAATGTCACAAAATTGCACGAGGTCGCAACAGTACGTCGCAAAAAACCAAATTAGGTCAAAAATTGTGATGTCGCAAGCGACGTCGCAGTTGAGGTCGCAAAAATTACACGACGTCGCAAAGTCGCAAACAGTTGCGGCCCACAAACCCTAATTCGTAAAAAATCAAAACCTAAATGATTTTTACGAATAGCAAACGAACAAACCCTTCAAAATATCCCAGAAAACGCAATTGTTAACCTGTAAACAAGAAGAACACGAAAAACCACACGAAAAACCACACGAAAAACAAGATGTTAATCGTTAGTTTAAATCAAAAACTTGATCCTATTCTTCAAAAACGAGCCCCGTGGCTCTGATACCAGTTGATAGTCCTTTGTAGCGATCTTGAATCAAGTTACACGAATCAATTGGTTGCGGAAACACCAATTTGATCAATAACACAAACAATCAAATAAACACAATGCTAATAAATCGAATTCAAACGTATGTTTATTGATAATATTCGACTAGGTTACAAGTAATTTCGACAGATTGCGTTTAGGGTTTTTCGTTAATAGTTCGTCAACCCTAAAACTGATTACAAAAAGTGTTTTTATACTAAACACTCGATCCTGCGACGTTACACACTACGTCGCAGGTCCAGGCCCATGCGACATAAGCAACGTCGCAGGCCCAAAACCTGACGTCGCACCTGTGACATTGTGCACAACGTCGCAGGAGTCAGGTAACTCAATTCTAAATACAAAACTATAACTAGACCAACTGACAGACACTCTAACATGTATCAACATTCCTCCTACTACTTTGTCAAATCTTTGGATGAATTCTTCGAGCACTTTGTGATCTATGATGGTTTACGGTTGGTATCTTGTGCATTTTGAATATTCCTCCAGTGTTTCTCTTCTCGTAGAATGGTCGTGGTTACTTCCCGCCATTTCTTCAGTGGTAAACGGATTAATTGGCGGATGCTGCTTTTGTTTTCTTTTTCCATCTTTCTCATCCCAATTTCTTCCATTGTTGAGTTTTTCATTGATGGAAATGCATGTTTCATCTCTTGTACTATTCGTCGGAGGGCAATCGGGAAATATGGCATGATTGCCATTTCCGTGCTAGAGTTTCTTTCAGTTGTTGGCTTTGCTGTTTCTGTGTCCTCCACGGTCTTGTTCATGGAGATCATGTACATATCGGCTTGGTCTCCAGCGTTAGGATTGTCGATATGGAAAGTGATGGTTTCTCCCTAAGACTGCAAGCTGATAGTTTGTGCGAAGACGTTGATGATTGCCTTGACCGTATTCATAAAAGGTTTTCCTAGTATGATTAGGATATGTACGTCTTCTTGCATATCCATTACTACAAAATCTGTTGGGTAAAGAAATTTGTCAATCCTAGCTAAAACATTTTCAGCTATTCACCTAGGGTATTTGACCGAGTGGTCTACAAGCTGTATGGTCATTTTGGTAGGTCGAAGATTTTCTAACTCAAGCCTCTTGAAAAGCGAGTACGGCATTAGATTAATACTAGCTCCTAAATCATCGAGAGAACAGATAATGCCTGAATTGTAGATGGAAATAGGGAGAGTAAAATGTTCGGTATCTTCGAGTTTTTCAGGGATAGTATTTTTCAAGATAGCTGAACATTCCTCGTTCCGCGGGACATTGGGTACTTCGGGTACCTTATCCTTGGTTGTAAGAAGTTTTCTGAAGTACTTTTTAGAATGAACTTTAGGTACGGTATCTAGGAAGTTCCTATCAAGTTTAAAAGACTTAAGCTTGTCGGGTCATTGTTTAAGACGAGCCGGAAATGGAATATTCCTATTTGATGTAGACTCTAAATCTATTGTCGATGGGACAATAGGTGGTTCCTTCACCGGAGAAGAAATCGTAGGTGGGCTATGTGCTACTTGAGAGTCTTGAATATGGGAAGCCTCCTTATTGCAACTAGTTGGACTATCCTGAGGTTTAGCGTTAATACGCGGTGCTAATTGTCCTAATTAGGATTCTAAAGCTTTTAACAAAGTCAAATGATCTCTTAAGATGATATCAGTTTGGTCTTGTCTAGCTGAGAGTCCTTGAATGACTTGTATCAGGGTGTCGTCAAAACTATAGATTTGTGAGGAAGAGGATTCCAAAGGTTGAGGTTGGTAAGTTAGTGGGCTATTCCGAGGTGGGTTAAGAGAAGGGTTAGTATTGGGTGAAGTTAGATGAGACTGAGGAATCAGGGCTGAGTGGTTCGGATTAGCACAATTAAGGCAGGTTTGAACTTGATAGACTTGTTGTTTTTGACTTTTCAATTCCTTGATCTCTTTGATTAGTTCTTCCACTTGCTGAGTGAGGGTTTTGATAGCTTCATTCCCGATTGTAGTAGGAGAATTCACTAGTGAGGGGTGATTTTTCACTGTTCCAGTCATGGTTGTGTATTATCATTTTCTCAATAAGGCTCCAAGCGTCATCGGCCGTACAGTTCATAAAACTGCCTTGAGAGGCGGTATCAAGTAAAGGACGGTGATGTGGGAAGAGACCATTGTAGAAAATGCGCAACTGGTCTGAGTGCTCAAAACGATGATTTGGACATTTCTTAAGCAATTTCTTAAAGCATTCCCATGCATCGTAGATTGATTCATCGTGAACTTGGCGGAAGTTTATGATGTTGGACCTAAACGTGGCTTGTTTTGAAGGGGGAAAATATTTGGCCAAAAATTTGGTTGCTAATTCTACCCAAGAGGTTATAGAGTTGATTTCTAGTTCCTCAAACCAGGTTTGTGCTTAAAGGAGTTGGATAAGGAAATGAATTTGTCAAGGTGGGAGTTTGGATCATCATTTGGTAGGCCACGAAATTGACAGAGGTTTTGGACTAAATGAACAATATGGGGCTTTAATTCAAATGAAGTTCTATCGGTTTCCGGATAGACGATTGGTCCTCCTCGACCTTCAATAAAAGGTTTAGAGTCTTCAGCGAGAGTTATACATGCAACAGTCATAATCTCATTGGCAGGTGGTTGACTAGTTGAATGGATAGGGGTGGACATTTCTAAAAGTGGTAAAAGGAAGGAAAAATAAAGAAAGACGTAGGGGTCTAAGAAATCCTAAAGGTTCACTAGTAAGTAAATTTGTCTTAACGCCTAAGGATCGTACAGTTGGTTCCCCGGCAGCGGCGCCAAAAACTTGATGCGCCACCAGCGGTCGGTAAGGATTTCAACCCTTGTCATTGCACCGGCTACTGGCGGCGGGCATCAGTGGGTGTTTTAAATTTGTATATGCGGGGCCTAAGTTTTCCCTAACAATTCTAATCCTAAGGAGGAACAAGTGGTAGGTATGACCTAGAGTCATTCTTCAAACCGACTTAATTGAAACTAAGGCGTGGCAGATGAGGGCTTTCAAACTAGTAAAGGGTTTATAAAATAGCGGGGGAGTTTTGGTTTTTCTATTAACTAACTTAGGCAAGTAAATAAATAAAAGCGAAATAAAAGTAAAAGCTAAAGCAGATAAATAAAGATAGTGTTTGCTGAGATTTCGTTAATTAAGTTATGGGATGATGTTTGGAGAAACAATGTTGAAAGATATTTGTTAATTATTAATCTTGAATACTCGTGATGTAAACACTAGATTCCCTACTAATTAAAATCCCATTAGCATGTCACACCTGGAGCTAGGTTATGGTAACATCACAAAGTATTTAGAATAATAAGCAAAATTATGATTATGGTTTAATAATACTTTCATATGAACGGGAACAAAATCTTAAGGTACTAGGCATAACTGAATAATATAACGATTCCTCGTCATCCTAACAGATTCGTATATTTAAAAAGTTCATTTATAACTTTAAACCAGCCCTTGCTTAAGACTACCCAATAAATCCCCTAGTTATTCATAGCGTTCCTAACTTTAAGTGGTTCCACCGCTTCAAACCTTGACAATGTCTTGTCCTACGATAATCCCCATGTATCCTTGCGGTTCCATAGTTTTATACCTTTGACAAATTATATTGACACAGATGACTGACTACCTTTTAATTGGACGTCGTTAAAAAGGTGTTGTAATCACGTTTATTGGTGGAAAGGCGATAGATTAATTTGAAGTTTAAAAGTCTATTTAGAAAGGTTAATTAAACTAGGTTTCTCATTTTATATGTTAGTTCGTAATATAACTACCTTCGGTCGTTACTCGACTTCCATACATTTGTACTCCACCTTGAAGTGTTTCTAGTACTATATCGAGTAACAGTCGAATAGGGGCCATCATATTACTTTATGATAATTAAGACCGTTTATATTTTACCACTATGACGATCCTAAGGCCACAATCAAACAAGAACATGCAATAAGACGATCAAAGCGATACTACTGATCTTTAATATTTAATTATAAATCATCCCATAATTAATTAACTACATTGTAAGCAAACACAACAAGCGTACTACTCTCTAATCATGGCAATAACTAAATCTAGCATAATCAATATAAACGTAATTAATTAAGATAGATAAGGATAGAAAGAACCAGGATTAAATGCGAGAGAGAATAGACTTGAATTAATTGACACAATTCCAAGCGTACTCCGAAGATTACAAAGCGTTACACACTTTCCTTCTATTCCTAATTAAACTTCTAAACTAGTTTCCATACTAGTTAAAACTAATCTAGAGAAAGAATGAAGAGAGAGAAAGTTGTAGCTTAATTCTAGAGTGAGAAAGTAAGCTAGGAAGGTGTGTCTTGAAATGAAGCCTAAGGGCTGCTATTCATAGTTGAAAAGTGGCTCACATTATCATCCCTAGGCTCACATTAGAAAAAGTAGCGAAAGGTGGTGCACCAGGTACGAAAAAGTAGCGAAAGGTGGTGCACCGGGTACGGAAAAGTAGCGAAAGGTGGTGCACCGGGTACAAGTAAGGATGAAAAAGCACAAAAGAGATGGGTGGTGGAAGCCGGCGCCGCCCACCAGCAGGCCGGCGGCGGGTGGCTGCCATCCACCGGGTCCGTCGTCTTTTGATGCGTTGCTTAATTCGCGTGTATCTTCTTTGTTATGCGTCCGTTTGCGTTGATTCTTTTTGTGTTGGTTTCGTAATTCAAAAAAGAAGACTTTGATGTAAAGATATCCCAAAAATGTGTTTCCTATCTCCATATATTGTGTACGAATCATTTGGATCTTCCGGCGGGCGTAGAATCTTCATTCTTTATCTGTTTTTGTTGATTCTTCTCCTGTTGGATTCGTAATTTGAAAACGAACATCTTGGGTGAGATGGATGTTGATGATGGGAACTTTTGTCTTGAAATCTCGTTTTGATGCCTTGAATCTTCAAACGTGCGTGGAATCTTCATTTTTCATTCGTTTTGCTTGATTTTTGTCGTGCAACCTTGTTTTGACCATCTTGGCATAATATCATTGATTTGTACTATTTTTGAGTTTAAAATGCCAAGATATGTTCCAGAATGAGAGAGATATCGGTAGTAAAAACATGAGTTTTTACGCGATATCACCCCCGATTGGAGTTTGCCATTTGAAATCATATGCGACGCTAGTGATTTCGCAGTTGGAGCTGTATTAGGACAACGGAAGGAGAGACACGTTCAATCGATTTACTACGCTAGCAAAACTCTCACAGACGCTCAAGAAAACTATACAACCACTGAGAAGGAGCTGCTAGCGGTAGTATTTGCTTTTGATAAATTTCGTTCCTATCTTATTTTGTCTAAAACTATTGTCTATACAGATCATTCAGCTCTTAAGTATCTCTTCAAAAAGCAAGACGCTATGCCAAGACTGTTGTGCTGGATTCTGCTTCTATAAGAATTCGACATAGAAATCAGAGATAAAAAGGGAGCAAAAAATGTTGCAGCAGATCACCTCAACCGATTAGAAAATCCAGCATTGGAGAAACTTGAAGAAAGAGATATTGAAGACCAGTTTCCAGATGAACAACTCATGAACATTGGAAAGCACCACCAGGGACCTCGATCATCATACGATCCCTGGTATGCTGATATTGCCAACTTCCTGCTAGGAGGAATTGTCCAGAAAGGAATGTCAACTTCTCGAAGATGAAAGTTCTTCCGCGACTCAAAGAATTATTTTTGGGACGATCCTTTCCTCTTTAAGGTATGTCCCAATCACATCATTAGAAGATGCGTCGAAGGGAAAGAAACTGAACATATCCCTTACCAGAGCCACCATGGACCAACTGGAGGCCACCATGGAGCTAACAAGACCGCATGGAAAGTGTACGATTCCGGCTTTTATTGGCCAACCATTTTTCAAGATTCTTAAAACTTGGTGAGACGCTGCGATGCTTTCCAACGATTTGGTAACGTGTCCGCACGCAATGAAATTCCACTTACCAACATCCAAGCTTGTGAAGTCTTCAACATTTGGGGATTAGATTTTATGGGACCCTTCCCTAAATCTAATGGTAAAGAATATATTTTGGTTGCTTTTGATTACGTTTCCAGGTGGGCCGAAGCAAAAGCTCTCCCAACAAACGACGCCAAGGTCGTGACTAAGTTTCTCAAACAACTATTTTGTCGATTTGGAACTCCAAGAGCCATAATCAGTGATCGCGGCACACATTTCTGCAATATTCACCTAATGAAAACATTGCAACAGTATGGCGTCACTCACAAAACTTCAACAACTTATCACCCACAAACCAATGGGCAAGCTGAAGTGACAAATAGGGCTTTGAAATGAAGCTTAGAAGGAACGATGCTCAGTCATGGAGAAAAATGGTCCGATAAATTAGATGATGCGTTGTGGGTATTCAGAACAACATATAAAACACCATTAGGAACCACACCATATCGTCTGGTTTATGGTAAAGCATGTCATCTACCGATAGAGTTGGAATATAAAGCATACTGGGCGCTGAAGAAATGTAATTCGGACATTCCCACCATAAGATCCCATAGGAGAATGCAACTTAATGAAGTAGCTGAGTTAAGAGATAAGGCGTACGATAGCTCCCTGAAATACAAAGAAAGAACCAAGATGCTCCATGATGCAAGACTCAAGCTATCAAAATTTAAACCAGGGGATAAAGTACTTCTCTTTAACTCACGCTTCAAGAAGTTGAACTCGAAGCAGCTGAACTCAGAGCAGTTGAAATTCAAAGTCAGGTGGAGCGGGCCATTTATAGTCTCAAAGGTATTTTCCTTCAGAGCAGTTGAACTCGAAGCCTCGGAAGGTAACTTTAAAGTTAATGGTCAACGCTTGAAACATTAATTTTAGGACTTCCCCATTAATGAGGAAGTCTACATTTTCGAGCCACCTTGAATCATTCCCAGGTATCAAGAGTCAAGCTAGTGACTCTCTCTTAAACAAGTGCTCTTGGGAGCCACCCCAAGCTTATCTTAGAACAATTTTTATTTTCTTTTTGATTTCTTAAAATTTATCTAGTATTATCATTCCTAACTAAATAATGCAGGATAGCTACTTATCTGACAGGCTTTGAAATTTACAAATCTGAGATAAGTCTTCATTATTAAATATGCAAATGCTGAAGTCCTGATGACACTTACAAATTAAAATCTTTTACGATCATCAGTCCTTTTCGCATTTGCATATTCTTATAAACTTGAATGTTACCTGTTTTGTTTATGTTTTTCAGATGAATCCAGCAGAAGCCAGTAAGGAGAGCAAGAAGCGGAAGAAAACCCGCAGAGGCAAGAATAAGAAGAAGACCGTTATTCAGGATGAGAGTATGATTGATGTGTTGAATACTCCGGGGGAGCATTTGACTCCTGCTGTACCACAGTCTGCCCCATCATATGGGATGATCCCGACCTTGGATTATGGGATCACTACTGTTGACCCAGCAGTTGCTTGGGCGCTCTTTCAGACATTGTCCATTCATCATGATTCAATGGTTGAGATCCGTGAGGCCGTCGGTCTACCGAGACTCCCGGACATCCCTTACAGGCTAGGGTCTGGTCCGAGAGCTTCTCGTTTGCCATGGTCATTCTTCCCTCCTGCACCAAGTACTACTGATGCTCCAGCACAGGATTCGGGTCCTTCGAGTTCACACGTTGATCCTGCTGAGATGCTCGCAGTTGCTTGCAGACTTGATGTACCATCACCTTCTTCTGTCCTCCAGGATGCTGCCCTTTACCATGTTGTTGTTGCTGAGTTTGATCCTAATATGGATGATCTTCTAGATGATTAGTTTATCTTTACTTTATTATGTTTACAAATTATCTACTTTAATTATGTCTATCATATTACTATTCTGTGAGATTTGGTGATTATGACTCTATTTATGGCTATTTGCAGAACTCAGTATTCGTAGGAATGGATGATCTTAAAAGAAGTTTGGTCCAACCAAACTCCAGCAAATCACTCGCACCACTCCTCCACGAATCTGGTCCTACATCCAATACCCACAAATCATAGGGAAGTACCTGTCTAGTTCTTATGATCTTTATCATGATAATTTATGCTCACGCCCACTTAAACTCTAAGTGTGGGATTAACACCCCATAATTAGAAAACTTGAAATTTATAATTGACTTAATGCAAAACCCTAAGTGTGGGATTCTCCCTACTTAGTGTAGAAACATTGAGGACAATGTTTATTTTTCAGTGTGGGATAACAGTATACTCTTCGCTCACTTGTTTAGATCAAATTTTTTTCGAAAATAGTCCCTAGTAAATAAATAGACCCTTACTTTGTCCAAAAAATTTAAAACTTTTGGCTAAAAAAACTGTCTTGCTTCGACAGTAGTCGAACTACTCATTCAGCAGCCTGACTTTTTCAAATGTTTTTGAGTCAATAAGTTAAGAAAGAAGTACAGATTTTTTTTTGCAAGTATTCAAAAGTCGGTAAAAAGAGATCAGAACATGTCAGACTCTAACTAATTCTAAAATGAAAGTCTAAGAGGGGCATCGCGTGACTGGGCACATACAACCTATATTTGCGGTGAGGTAACTTGAGCCTAATATAAGCATTAATTTTTAATGATTCACTTTCATTTGTTGTGTGTGACCGGTGCATGCATTCGGAATTAGAACTTGCTCCTGGTATGCATTTCGAGACCATATTGACAGGTGTCATACGTGGCATAGGTGCAATTAAATGACCTAGACATTTACTTAGGATAAAACCCGTTTTTGTCATATCTCTTCAAGCCTAACCCTGCCGATACTCACTTTTAGTATCGATGATCCGCCTAGAAAACCCTGTTGAGCCTTAAACTTTTCGTTTCTTATAAACCCAAATTTTTAAACCCACTCACTTCCATACCCACCAAAACCTTATCTTAGAATTTTTAAATTTATTGAAAAATGCTATTTAGATATTCTTTTTGCTTTCTCTCAAAATTTACAAAATTCGTGTTTACTTAAAACTTCTCGTGTGCGTTCCATAATCAATATTCAAAAATCAAGAGTCGTATGGTGCGAAAAATTGGCACCAAGTAAATTCGAAATTGTCAAAAGGATTGAAAAATGAAAGTGTCTCAAAATGTGTAGAAAGAATATAAACATCTCTTAGAAATTCCTTAGCGAAGAAGTTCTAAGCCAGAAATATAGAAAAAAAGAAAAAATAAATAAATAAAAATGTGTATGTGAAATAAAGCTAAGTGCTTCAAATCTTTCAAAAAATCCGATTCCTGAAAATATAAATCTTCATTGCGTTGTTGAGGACAGAAGTCCATATAGCTATCTTATTCCCTTATTGATTATCCGTTTCCATTTCATTAAAAAGGTGTATCTAAATAAAAATTTTCAAAAAGTTTAAAGATCCTAAGATAAACAATAACCCCTTAAAACCTACAAAAAAATCCACTGTCCATACCCTTTCAACCCTCACTTCACAACCCTCTCAAATGTCTGGTGATAATTAGTGCCGTTCCTGTCTAAGTGGTGGAGATTTGATTCTCGATCAAGACTATGATGATGAATGCTGCATGACAGTTATTGAGAATCAAGGGAAAATCCTGTTAGGATAATAATAAGTTGAGCTCAATTTCTCAATTATAGATTTTTTAAGTGGACAACAATATCGATAATCATGGTGAATCATCTTTTATGTTTAATAATAATATATTAGAAATTGTTTTCCTAGAAGAGTTTCTTGATTGCTAAAGCTTATAGTAGAAGCAATTTTAAGATAAAAATTTGAATTGCGGAATGTTATGTAGTATGTAAGTCCTTTTGCACTTTTGTTTGTCGTTCATATTGAAGTTTTTGAATGTTTTAATCAATAGTCTACTTGAGGACAAGTAGGATTCAAGTGGGGGATGTTTGAGGAATGGAAAAATATACTAGATTATAGTACTATTTACCCCTTGTTTAATTGAATTCTTATGCTATTTGTGTGAATAAAATACTGAATTCGTTCATATTTGCATTTAGGAGTTAATTGGAGCTTGAATCGGAAAAGAATCAGAAAACGAGCTAAAAAATTGAAGTTTGAAGAAGATAGTTGAAATGGTGAAAAGTTGGAATTTTGCATCCATACGCCGCATGAAAAATCCATACGGCGTATGGATTGAGTGAGCCAGGCTGCCAGTTACGCGCGCTTAGACCATGGGACTTTGCATCCATACGGCCTATGGAAATTCCATACGGCGTATGGATTGATTCGACAAAAAAAGTATAAAACCCTAATTTCACTTCATTTTTAGGGTTATCACTTATTATTTCTCTTGAGCCGTTTTGTAACACCCCCAAATTTACTGTTTGGCGGAAGCATAATTTGGGTATTACTAATCAATAATCAAAGCACACATATATATAGCAAACGACTCTACATGCATCGTTTAACAAAATATATTAATATTAAAATGTTTACAATTGTTGAATCCGTACATAGCTCGTGTTCGATTAAATGAGAGATTCCAATACATAAATACTTGTACTAAATATACTAGTGCAAGGAAATCTCTATGTCTGCATGCTGACTCGAGCTATAGTAATCCTGCGGGCAGTCTAAATCTACTGCTGAGTACCTATGATACATGCTAAAATGGGTCAGCTAACGCTGATGAGCTCACAGGTTTGAATATCAAATAATGTCGTATGAACCGTAAGATTTAAATACTGATTTGTATCCAACAAATAAAGATAATGATAATGTATACAATCATGAGCACATAGTCTGAGCTTAACTCGAGGGGTAAGGATCACAATCAGTGCCTGAGCGAGGTGCCTCCACGAGTGCGTAATCAACACTCGTCTGAACAAATATTAGTACATCTATTTACCCAGTTAGGGCTTGCTAACCCGAACGAGGAGGGTCAATCCTATATAGTACCATATACTAATACTCACGCTACAACGTATTACCAAACTATGCTGACGGAGGACATTGAAATCATTAGTTGTGTAAAACTCATGTAGTATATGAAAGTGTTTGTACTTGCGTTCACATGTTAAAATAAGCAATGAATCACACCCCTGAGTAAAAACAGTAAAAGTGGGGCCATGAGACTCACCTGAGTCTTGAAGCGTTTAATCAATAAACGTGAGTTGATTAGCCGATTAGTGATTGTCCGAAGACTCATAACCTGAGGGTGTCCACGACACGCGATGGTTATAAACATGATTGGGTATCTCAAAGATCACCCTTGTAGTTGTTTGTCCAACTAGAATGTTCAAATTACTACGATTTGATTGATTTGTTTAAGTATTTGAAAATGTGTACGGCCCGTTGGTGATTGTTTGTAATAATAATCTTATCATTATATTATCATTTCAAAGTGTTATGTTGAAAACATGTTCCAATGTGTTTTAGAAGTCGTATCGTATAAGTGTTTGAGGTTATGAAAGGTCGACACTTAGAATGAAAAAGAATTGCAAAAAGTTTGTTTTTAGCGTCACTTGATGCGACACTTAGGGGTTTAGGCGACACTTAGGAAGTGTCGCATTAAATTGTGAAATCTGAGTTTAGGGCGTCACTTAGGGAAGTGACGCTTGATGAGGCGTCACTAAAGTAGTGTCGGTTATCAGTGTAGGGTAAGGATCCTATGCGTCACTAGGGTCGAGTGTCGGATGGAATTAGGGTTCAATTGCATGCGGCACTTAGACAAGTGTCGTTGGAAGTGTCGGTAAGTAGTGTTAGGCGTCACTGTACAAGTGATGGATGTAAGTGTCGGGAAAAAGGGGTTTTATGCGGCACTTAGGCAAGTGACGCAAATTTAGGGTTTTATGCGTCACTTAATGCGGCACTTAAGTGACGCACGAAGTGACACTATACTGGTTCGGCCTATGCTACACTTAACTCTGATGACGGATTTTGGAGTCGAAAACGAGTTTTCCAGTTTCTGTTTGGTCCGATTCTTTTACCCAACCCTTAGATGGACATTTCAAGCTATTAAAAACTACAAACAAGTGAAAATAATGGAAATCGGAGTGTTTCAGAATTTGTCGGGAACTTACAAACTTAGCGCCGGAGAATTTCGAAAAGATAGAAATGTAGATCGTGGCTCCGTGAATCTTTTCTTCCAAACGAACGTGAAGATTCGAGGTCGTTTTGAGGTGTTATTTTGTGAATAGAGATGGTGGTGGTTTTGGTGCTTGTAGAGAGAAAAGAAGAAGGGGAGAGAGGAAGGAGATGGTAAAATGAAAGAAGAAGGGAGGAGGTGGGGGTTTTCCCCCTCTCCCTTGGCCGGCAAGTGGGGCCCACCTCTTGTAGGTGTTTCCCAATTTTTGTTTCCCGTGTTTGTGTTCCGTGCGGTATTTGTTTTTCCGATTGTTTAAACGTTTAATAATTATTTTAAAATACGAATATTAATTAATGTTTTTGTTGAAATAGTAAATACTTTCACTTGCGTTATAAAATATAACTTGTTCCTGTTTCGATTGTTCGCGCGTTTATTATTTTAATCGCGTAATGGTTGTTTGTACGATACCAATTTGAGTTGAAATATTATTTAAATAATATTTTGGATAAAATAGAGTTATTAAATAATGTCATATTATTTAATAAAAATTTTCACCAACGTCCGTATTAATTGAATCGAATTGCATTCGATTTGAAACTTGTATGATTTAATCAAATCGCATACTTGTATATATTCAACAATATATATATATATTGATACATTAATTAGCCTAACATAGAACTAATTACATGTATTACACTTGATTAGGCACTAATTACAAGTCCTAATTTGGCGGGTGTTACACATTTTTCAACCATTCCAGCCTCATTTTCAGAGCATTTTGAAGGTAGAAGGCAAGAAGAATTGAAATCTTTTCATTTGTTCATTCGTATCTTTGGTTTCTCAGTTCGAATACGTTATTCTTTTTCATTTGATTATGATTTCGGTTTCATATTTGGGTCTGAGTTTCTGTAATGATATGAATAGCTAAACTATTTATGTACTTGCTTAGATGATGATACTTAGATTATGGTTTGATTATTGATTTGCGAAAGATATTGGATTCTATGAATGTTTATGTGTTTACTTGATAATCCTTGGTTATTGATTGATTATTGTTGATAATCTAACGTGGTTTCTTGATTGATTGAGATTGAGTTCCATTTGGTTAAGAGATTATGGATAATTTTTGGTTTCGGTTAGCAATTATTGCTGAATAGATTGAGTTTGACAGGTTAGGGTTAATAATCAATATTAATCATTTATGAACAAGATAACTATCATTACTTATAGACTTTGTTGATTCAAGTCACAAAAGTAAATCACATGAACAGCGTAGGTTAAATTTAGATCACAATTCGGTGGGCAACGTTAGTTGAATAAATTGCGTGTTGATAATAACCTTGTGTCTTTTTTAATTGTGTTAGATTAACTTACCTCGGAAAGGGGGTTGTCTTATTTGTCATATCACAATAAAATCCATTGTTTGAGCAAATTGATAAAGTGATAACCAGAATCTAAGGAAAGTAATCTTAGTGAATACATTTCTTCCATCATTTGAATCAAGTATTATCATTTGATTAATTGTTTTTATAGTTCTTATTTATTCTACTTTATTTAATTTAAAGTTTTTTTCATATTTCATAATTGTTAGTCAATTGTTCGTTCGGAACTAAAACCCCCCCTTTTGATTTATTCGAATTATTATTTTAATCATTTTAAACAATTTTCATCTTGTTAGAATTGACATCCGTTCCTTGTGTTCGATCCGGACTTATCATACTATACTATTATGCGATCAGGTATACTTGCCTGAGTTGTGTATTAGCATGTAAGGTAATTTCCATTTTTAAAACTAAGCCTCGTTTACACGACGTCAGGAGCCATCATATTACTTCGTAACATGACTACCTTCGGTCGTTTCTCGACTTCCATACATTTGTACTCCACCTTGAAGTGTTTCCAGTACTATATCGAGTAAGAGTCGAATAGGGGCCGTCATATTACTTTACGATAATTAAGACCGTTTATATTTTACTACTATGATGATCCTAAGGCAACAATCAAACAAGAACATGCAATAAGACGATCAAAGCAATACTACCGATCTTTAACATTTAATTATAAATCCTCCCATAATTAACTAACTACATCGAAAGAAAACACAACAAGTATACTACTCTCTAATCATGACAATAACTAAATCTAGCATAATCAATATAAACGTAATTAATTAAGATAGATAAGGATAGAAAAAACCAGGATTAAATGCGAGAGAGAATATACTTGAATTAATTTACACAACTCCGAGCGTACACCGAAGATTACAATGCGTTCCGCACTTTTCTTCTATTTCTAATTAAACTCCTAAAGTAGTTTAAATACTAGTTAAAACTAATCTAGAGAAAGAATGTAGAGTGAGAAAGTTGGAGCTAATTTCTAGAGTGAAAAAATAATCTAGAAAGGTGTGTCTTGAAATGAACCATGGAGCACCTATTTATAATTGGTTCATTTTAGCCATTAGGAGCACATGTTAGCAAAAGGTAGAAAAGTTTCTAGGACATGTACCCTAAAGCGAGAAAAGGTCTAGCACGTGTACCATAGAGTTGCGGAAAAGGCCTAGCACGTGTACCCCGCGAGTACGAGCAAGGACGAAAAAGTGGACGGGGGCAGGTACCCGGCGCCGCCACCCATGCAGCCGGTGGCGGATGGCTGGTGGCTGGCAGCCTGCCGTCCCGGTTCGCCGTCTTTCACGTCGTTACTCGATTCGCGCGTATCTTCTTTCTTATGCGTCCGTTTTTGTCTATTCTTTTTGCGTTGAATTCGTTTTTCAAAACGAAGATTTTGATGAAAAGAAATCCTTGATAAGTGTCTCTTATCTTTGGATGTCTCGTACGAATCGTTTGAATCTTCCGGCATATGTAGAATCTTCATTCTTCATCCGTTTCTGTTGATTCTTCTTCTGTTAGATTCGTATTTTGAAAACAAATATCTTGGATAAGAGAAATCTCAGTGATGGGTACTTTGTCTCTAAATCTTGTCTTGATGTCTTGAATCTTCAAACGTGCGTGGAATCTTCGTTTTTTGCCCATTTTGCTTGATTTTTCTGTTGAGACATAGGTTGTGACAACAGATCTAGCTTGAAATAGGACTGGTGTAATTATTATTATGTTTGTGTATTGGTTTAGATTTATAAATGAATATTTCATTATTAAAGATAGATGAAATTTTGTATTTAATATATACATTAATTGCGAGTCGAGATCTCAAGTTGCAGAGAGTGAGTTGCGAAGTGAGAACTGAACTCGCAGAGCATAGTATAAGTCTTAGCGAGCCGAGTCCATTGTTGGGCTTGGGCTGCGAGTCGAACTGGAATCGCAGGCCCATGCGAGCCGAGACGAACTGAACTATATAATGTTTTTCATCTCCTGAAGATAACACTTTTGCCATTCCGAATTGATAACCTACGAATTCAATATCCAGAGAAAACAAAACCTAACGGCTAGGCTTTGACATTTATTTGTTTAAAGCTAAGTATTAGATTACCAAAAATGCGAACTTATTCATTGTTAGTAAGATAACAATGTATTAAGGAATTCCGCACCTTAATATTATAGATAACGAAGTTATCGATCCTTGAACTAGGGACTTACAATTGGTATCAGAGCTTTCGGGCTAAATACGAGTAAAGTTCGAGGTTTTAGTGTTAATCGCGTTTGATTCGGATCGTTAATACGTGCATTAGTACATATTAACGATCAAAATCACTCTCTGGACGATTTATGGTTTGTTTACGGTCGAAATTTCCAGTTTCAATCCTAAAAATACCTAAAATTTTTGTTTTCGGGTTTTTCAGCCGTTTCGCGAGTCAAGATTAGGGTTTCAGATAAGTCTGTGAACCGAGTTGAACTTGCAAACTGAAGTGAGTTCTGCGAGTCGAACCTCTTTGCGAATTGAAATATTCTGCAAACCAAGATCTCCTGCGAACCGAACTGAGTGTTGCAAGTCAAACAAAGCTGCGAACCGAGATCTCTTACGAATCGAGATCACTTGCGAACTGACATCACTGCAATCCGAACTAAGACTTGCGAACCGAGATTCTGCGAGTCAAGCTGAGATTGCGAGTTGAATTGAGTTTCTGCGAGTCAAGTTTTTCTGAATTCGCAAATATAGTTTGACTTTTGAACTTCACGATGTCTGACCTTAGCAAAATGATTGAGAAGGAACACGAGATTGGAAAATCTAATGTTCCACCTAAATTGTTAAGAGTTGAGGTTTATTATAGCTGGAGGGATAGGTTTGAATCTTACTGTAGATTCCATGATCTATCTATCTGGATGTGTATCAAGAATGGATACACAACACCTACACAAACTGTTGAGAATGCTATTGTGGTTCTCACTTATCAACAAATGAGTGAAGCACAAAAGAAGGAATTTGAGATTGAGAACAAGGCTCATTCTTCAATCAAGATGAGTCTTCCTAAGTAACTTAATCATCAACTGAAATCCTTCCAAACTGCTAGAACGTTGTAGACAGCACTTGAGAAAAGGTGTGAAGGTAGTCCACAAGTTAAAGCAGGCAAGAGGAATCTTGATGCTTATACCATGAGGTACTACCATTTGCTGAGTGAGCTAGATGACCATGAGATTGTAACTACTGAGACTGAGAAAACCGACAAGTTTATTGAGGGTTTACCGTCTAAGTGGGAAATGCATGGCATAATGCTTAAAGACAATGATGAGAGGTATGCAACTATGACCTTAGAGCAGGCTATTGATAAGCTCAGAGGTTATGATTTCACCAAAAAGACTAGAGATACTGATTCTGATCAGGCTCAGGATCCGGGACTATATCACGGAAAATCTACTATCTCTACTGCTTCCTAGAGCTCGACCACTGCTTTGTTTGTTGGTAATGCTGAAGGAAAGGGTGAAATGATTACTGATGAGTTGTGTTTCGTTACATACTGGTAGTGAAGCAAAGGGAAAACCAACTGAGAAGTCACCTCAGGAGAATCAAAAGATGCCTATGAGTGTGAATATTGCTGAACAACAATTATCTGTTCTTGCTTCCTTTGTAGCTTCGTATGAAAACTACATTCGGGGTAAAATCAATGATCCAATTATGTTTAACGAAGATTACGATCAGATAGACCCTGATTATCTTGAAGAAATAGAACTTCAGGATCAACTTGCTATGTTGTCAAGAAGAGTAAAGAATTTCTTGAAGAAAACTGGTAGAAAGGTAGTTGGCAATCGATCAGGGTTTGATAAGACCAAGATCAAGTGTTTTAACTATCAGGGTTATGGACACTTTGCTCGAGAATGCCAAAGACCTAAGGTAGAAGCTGGCAATGGAAAACAAGGTTCGGGAAGCACTCTCGCTTCCAAAGCCTTGGTTGTGAAAAAGTTGGATGGCTCTTATGAATGGAAAGCTCAGTCTGAGGAAGCTTTCATGGCTGAGATTGATGAGTCTACATCCTACATGCCTACTGATGCAGAGTGTGATGTAAAGGTGCCTGAGGTTGAAATGAAAGCAAGTGATGAAGATGTGTTGTATATGGATTCAACTGAAAATATGAATCTTGAAGACTTTGTAGCACGCATGGCTGAAAATCAAACAGACAAGAAAAGGGTATGTATTGATATTCTTACTCTTGCTGACGTCTGTTATTTAGTTACTGATTTGCTGTCACAGGTTAGTGTTTTAACTGTAGCAAACAAAAAACTGTCTTCTCAAGTTAGCATATTGACTGAATCTAATAAGACTGTTAGATCTGAACTTGAACTAGCTAAGATTGATGTGCGTAGGTTAAGTGACGATAAACAGGACTTAAAAGATAAAATTAAGTCTAATGCTTCTGATAGGATTGCACTTAGAGATACCATTAATGAAAAAGTTGTTATCATAGATGGTCTCTATATGAATCTAAAAGACTTAAATCAGACAATTGCTAATAAGGAGAAAGAGTTAACTGATTGTAAATTGAAGCTAGTTGAGCAAAACCGAAAGATAGAAAATTACAGAACCACTGAGATGGATAAGATGCTTGATGCTCAACGAAGTGTAAAGGATAAGTCAGGATTAGGTTACAATGAGACACCTCCTCCTTTCTATTCAATTTACACCACGCTTCCAGAAGATACTGAGATGACTGAAGTATGTTCTGTAGAACCAGTAACTAAACCTGATCAGTCAGAGGCACGGAAGAATGTTATTAAGAATCCTTCATCTGATGATAGTAAGAAAGTTCCTTACACCAAAGTAAAGTTTGTACCAGGTGGAGTAATTAATGATACTAAGACTGATGAAGTGATTAATAAAGAACATGTTAGTGATCCTTTAGTACCTAAGACACCGACTGCGGATGCAAAAGATGGTAAGCCACAAAAACAGATGTCCTGCTTCAAATGTCACCAAAAAGGACATGTGGCTTCTTGTTGTCCAAATAAGAAGTTAGAAGCATCACATAAGTTAGTGAATACTGAAAAGACACCGACCACTTCTAGTTCAATTGTAGACAGGCTAGGCTCCAAACCGGGATTAGGCAGCAAACCTGTAAACATTTTGAAAAGAGATGGTAATCATAGTGTGTAACACCCCCAAATTCATCGATTTTGTTTAGCGGAAGCGTTTAGTTAAGTATGGGGAGTGCCACAATACACAGTACATGCATACGTATCAGAGCTTATGATTACAACAGAACATAATATATTAAGATACCAAATGTAATAGTTACAAAGTTTACGATTTATCAAATCGTACAAATGTTAAAGTTATTAAGTTTACAAAAGTAGATTTCGTAAATATGACTAAAACAGATTAGTTATATAAAAGAAATCTAGTTTTCAAAAGTTGGCATCCTAGTTTCATCGTAGGTCGCCTAGAATCCGTATGTGCAGGCGGTCCTTACGTGTGCTGCTAATTCCCTGAAAAACATAGTAAAAAGTCAACAACGAGGTTGAGTGAATTCACATGTTTTACGTTTGTAGTTGTTCAATCCAAGTTCGTTTGTAAAGCATTGACCTAACAGCCAAAGTAAAGTCTGTAAACTCTTTGAAATACGTCTTGTTGAGTCGTTTCTCAAAATAAAGTTTAGTTGGGATGTTACCCGAAAGTATAATTTAGGTTATGTTGGGTCGTCACCCAAAATATAGTTTAGTTTATGTTGGGACGTCACCCACAATATAGTTTACGATAGGACGTTACCTAAAATATATAGTTTACCTCGGGACGTTACCCGTAGTACAGTTCACCTTGGGACGTTACCCACAATATCGTTTACCTTGGGACGTTACCCACAATATCGTTTACCTTGGGACGTTACCCACAATATAGCTTAGATTCGATTGGGACATTACCCAATATACACAGATTCGTTGGGACGTCACCCAATAACTCCAATTCATTGGGATGTGACCTACACTTTATAGTATTGCCAGTATGTTCTCTGGTTTGTTAACAACATAGTTTAACACCTTTGTTATGGTTATCGTATGAAAATATTATTTCATGAAACAATAGTTTTAGTAGTAAAAGTGTGTAGCTGATCGTTCTCCAGCATGTTTCCCAGTTTAGTTTTCGTGTGAAATACTATTTCTTAATTAACGGTTATAATCATTTGACCGCAGTCACAAATAGTTAGCACAATGAGTATCACAACAATTAGATAAAAGTTTGCTCATGTAGCGAAAGCGTTGACTATGTTTTCCACCCCTGTTCAAAAGCAGTTAAAACAGTAAAAGTAGGGGCTGTGAACTCACCTGTTGAGTTAACTAATGTGCGAGTGCTAGCAAAGCCTAAAGCCCAAGTATAGTCTAGAATCTCCTAATGCCCTAAACGTATGAGATTTGATAAGTATGTGGATGTCTTAGTTTGACCATCCATGCTAGTGTTCCTTCAACCAAATTATGTCCAAAGTGTTTGTTTGTCGTTTAAGTTTGTAGTTTTAGAATGTATACGACTCGTTGGTAGCGGTTTGTAATAATAATTTATGAAAACATCATTATAATCGTTTCGTTTTATACTTAGCAAAAGTATATATCTTGGTATGTTAATCATCATTGTAAGAAGTGTAATTGTCGTTACGCGAACGTCGAATCGTTGTGCAAGTGTAATCGTCGAATCATTGTAAGAAGTGTAATCGTTCGACTCGCTTGTTCGGCTCTCAAGCTCGGCTCGCAAGGGTTTAATTCGCATCTCGGTTCGGTTCGCAGCTTGGTTCAGTTTGCAGATCAGTTCGGTTCGCAGCTCAGTTCGGCTCGCAGCTCGGTTCGGCTCGCAACTCGTTCGGCTCGCAGCTCGGTTCGGTTCGCATTGCGAGCTCGGTTCGCAGCTCGGTTCGGTTCGCATCGCGAGCTCGGTTCGTAGCTCGGCTCGGTTCGCAGGAAGAACAGATCTCAGCTTGCAGAACGAGCTGATCGTATTTTTATATTTTAAAAACGCATTTTTAAGTCATTTTTGGACATAATAAGTTGATATAACACTAATACATGGTATATTATTCATTATAAACATGAAATAACAAATAAAATACTGAAATCTAAGAGTTTTCGGAAAATGTCGGAAACTTATGCGCGTCGGTTTTAAAATCCGAAAAGGTAGAAATGTTGCTCGTGATCTCGTGAATGTTTTATTCCAAAGGAGCTAGATGATTCGAGTCGTTTTTGGTGTAGTATTTGGTGATTTTGTGTGATGTTTTTAGAGTGAGAAAGAGATGAGAGAAAAGAAGAATGGAGAGAGAGAAAGTGAAAGAGAGAATGAAAGAAAAGGAGGGGGAGGAGGTGGGTTTTGTTCCATTTTTCGTCCCCCCTGTGGTTGCGTTCCGTGTTTGTTTACCCGATCGTTAAATGTTACAATATTTTAAATAATAACTAATTAAATACGTTTTGCTTATATTTTTGGTTGGGATATTTTATGGAAATAATTTAATTAAGTTTATGAAATTTTAACTTTGTTTCGTTTCAATTTACGAAATAAACGTTTATACATTATAAAATATTTTGTAAATATTATCCACATAATATTTAATAATCGTTAATGTTATTTAATAATTCCATACTGTCAAATAATTTTGTTCACCAACAGTCTTATATTTTTGTCGCGTTTGTTCCAATTGTTTTTTTTTGCGTGCAATTATAATAATTACGAAACGTGTAATACTACGTGTATTACCTAGTTGGGCTTTGCTAGACTTACCTCTAAAATGTGTTGTGAATTCACTCAAGTAGGAAATTAGCCTAATAATGCAAGTGTTTAATGTTTATAATTGCGTTTAAATTTGTGGGGTGTCAGATAGTGTCTCTCCACCTAATTCTAAAAGGCCTTATACTCTGAATGAAAATACTTTCAATAAGCCAAGAGATAAGACACCTTCGAGGTTTAGGACCCCTAGTAGAAACCATAGTCAGTTTGAAAATGGTTCTACTTCAAGTGCACAAGGAACTAAGTTTGTGCCTAGGAGGTTTTCTACTCACTCTCCTCATAAGCCTAAGATTACAGATCATCAACAATCTCAAACTCCTGTGAAAGTTACCAAGACTCCCGATGGGAATAGTTATGGTTACTTTAAGGAGGTTCAGATTGTAGATGATCAGGGACAAACCAAGACCGTAATGGCTTGGGTCCCTCTTCAAAACTAACTGTGTACAACTTGTTATGTGTAGGAGCAAACTGTGAACAAGGACAGCTGGTGGTATGTAGACAGTGGATGCTCAAGACAGATGACAGGAGAACGAAGTCTATTTAAGGACTTCAAAGAAGGTTTCAAGCAAAAAGTTAATTTTGCAGGAGATAAAGGAGGAGTAATTACTGGGAAAGGAAAATTTTCAAATGGAACTTTGACTCTAGAGGATGTGAATTATGTTGAAGAACTAACTCATAACCTAGTGAGTGTTTCCCAAGTCTGCGATAAAGGTCATCTAGTTCATTTTAATGAAAAGGAGGCTTTAGTTCTGAAGCCAGGCTTCACAATTCCTGAAGAATCGATATTGATGAAGGCACCAAGGAAGAAGGACATCTATGCTATAAACATGGGTGTTTCTAACTCTTCAATGGTGTCGACATGCTTACCATCCAAGGCTTCAGAAGCAGACGCACTTTTATGGCACAGGAGAATGGCACATCTGAACTTTCGAAAAATGAATTATATAACTAAGAATGGATTAGTTCTAGGTGTATCACAGAAACGTTTCGAGTCTGAAGACAAGTGTGTTCCTTGCCTAAAAGGAAACCAACACAAGAAAACACACAGGTCTAAGATTGAAGACTCAATCTCCTCGCCATTTGAATTGCTACACATGGACCTCTTTGGCCCTATAAGAAAGAGAAGTCTAGGTGGCAAGTGGTACTGTTTAGTTATCACAGATGATTACTCTAGATTCTCATGGGTATTCTTTTTGGGATCTAAGGATGAAACTTCTAGCATCTTGATGGAGTTCTTAGATCTAGTAGAGAATGTATATAAAACGAGAGTAAAGTGTATTCGTAGTGATAATGGAACGAAATTCAAGAACTCAACGTTAAATATCTATTGCTTAAGCAAAGGGATACAACATCAATTCAGTGCACCATATGAACCTCAACATGATGGTGTTGCTGAAAGGAAAAAACCGAACGTTGATTGAAGCTGCTAGAACAATGCTTGCAGATTCAAAGCTTCCGGTCATATTTTGGGCAGAAACGGTGAATACAACATGTCATGTTCTAAATAGAGTTCTTACGGTCAAAAAGCGTAACAAGACTTGTTATGAATTATTGAATAATAAGAAACCTAATCTGAAGGGATTTGAAGCCTTTGGAGTTGCATGTACGATATTGAAAACAGGAAATCAAGCTAAATTTGGCGAAAAGGCTGACAAAGGATTTTTCCTAGGGTATGTGCCCAATTCGCCTAATAAAAGAGTTTTCAATAAAGTCACGGGGTGACTGGAAATCGTTTATAACATTGAGGTTACGAGCTATGTACCTGTTGTACATAAGGGAATAGATTGGCAATTTGACTATTCAGATCTCTTTCAGTCATTTAAAGTTCCCATAAGTGACTTTGTCAGTGATTCAGAGATCTCTGAGAACTTATTGTATGAAGATTCGGATAATGGTCCCTCTTCAACATCGAGTATTCCGAAATTTTGAATCAGGACAACAGATGACTCAAATGAAGCTTCTTCAAGTGGGTCACAACAACCTTCAAAGGATAAGTATCAAGAAACAGAAGATTCTGAGGATGATCTTCAAACAAAGTTTGATGATATACTTACTCCTTTGAAACACTTAAGGTTATCTTCAGCTAGTTCAGAAGATATGCCTTTATTAGAAGAGATTGGTACTAACTTAGGAGATGAGTTAATAGTTGACCCTATACCGGTTACAAGAACGAGTAAGAATCATCCCGTTGAAAACATCATCGGTGATATTAATATTCATGTTCAACTAGGACTCAATCTAAAGCTAGTACATCTGAAAATTTAGAAAGCTTGTATGCTGCTATGAAAGAGAAAGGGATTCCTAATCAATGTCTATATTCATGCTTTATCTCACAAGTTAAGCCTAAGAATGTGCAAATGGCTCTAAAAGAAAGCTCGTGTGTAACAACCGTCAATTTAGGACTTTTGGTTTGTGCCTAAATTACTTGAAATCTACGTGTATTTAGTTTTATAATACTCTAAATAAAGGTAACATTATGGTGTGAATACATGCACGCTTACGCGATCTAATTTAAATCGTACACTTATGAACCGGACGAGGTCCGACATTAATAAATAGGACGTTGGTGACAAAACTTATTAATAAGGTGGATCTATCCAAACAAACGTTATTTACATTAATATATTATGAGAATATATTCCAAGTATTTCTTATTGATAAAAACACTGTGTACACGACAAACACGCACGAAGCGCGTCAGTCAAGCGAAAATAATTCAAATTATAATTCTATAACTCGTTATTTAGTGTTTTGATAAAACATTTCAGTTAAAATATTTTGGATATACTTAAACACGAAACACGGAACCACATTTAGACAATCGCGGAATGTAACATAAAGATCTGAACAATGAGTTCACGAGACCGAGACCCAAATGGGTCAGCCCAAACCCGCGGATCCAAGCTCCAACCCGACCCACGACCCACCTCCTTTTAAAACCTCCTTTTTCCTTCAATCCTTCCAATTATCACAAACACACACACACACACACACACATCTCAAAACCCTCTCTTCTCTTTCCCTTTCCCCTCTTCCTTCTTCAAATCAGCAGCAACATCAACACCACCGTCATCAAAATCGTTCATCATCACCATCAAGAAAAAGCACAAGGACCACCATCATCTTCTACCTCACCTTCATCATCCCCATTTTCGATTCTTGGTATGAAACGCTTCAAAACTCAATGTAATTACTTAAAAAGCTTTTATTTACATGCTAGAACGTTTACTCAACGAAGATTTGCCCAAAAACCGACTTAAAAATGCATTTTTAAAGATAAGTGTTCGAGCAGCTCGTTATGCGAACCGAGATCTGTTCGTCCTGCGAGGCGAACCCAACTGCGAACCGAAAAACTGAACTCGCGAACCCAAACTGCAAACCGAACCCACTTGGGAGTCGACTTGCGAGTTGACCTGCGAGTTGACTTGCGAGTTGACTTGCGAGCTGACCTGCGAGTTGACTTGCGAGTTGACCTGCGAGTTGACCTGCGAGTTGACCTGCGAGTCGACCTGCGAGCTGGACCTTGTGTTGCAAACCGAACTCGGTTCGCAGCCTACTGCCTTGCGAGCCAAACTCGGCTCGCATCGCGAACTCAGTTCGCCCCACTATTTCGGTCCACAACCCGACTTGACCAATTTTTCGAATTTAAATCCCAGATACGATTTTTAATAAAACAATACATATAATAATAACACTCTTGGATTATTATTACAAACCGTCACCAACGGGCCATACTTGTTTTCAAAATACAAACGGTTTACTAAACAAACACTTGGACATGTCCTAGTTGAGTGGATAACTAGCATGGGTGATCTTTTAAGACACCAACTCGTTTACTTGTTTACTTACAACCTTGTGCGTTTCGGACGCCAGAAGGTTGCAGGGTTCTGAGAATCGATACACAGACTTACAACCGCTGTACCTGGTTGATTTCACATACGTATTTACTATGCTCAGGTGAGTCTCATAGCCCCACTTTTACTGTTTTACTTACGGGGTGAGATATATTGCTTATTTTTCTTGAACACAAGTACGAACTACTTATTTTACTGTACGGGATTGCATGAGTTAGTTACTTTTACGGAAGTCTCTCCATCATATATCGTTAGTTATGTACTTAAGCGCGAACACTAGTTAATGGATCCATTAGGGAAATGACCCTCCCCGCCCAGGGTAGTAGCTTTACCACGAACTGTTCTGTATAAACGGGCGACTATCATTCGTTACTTATGCTTGTTCAATTACGAGCATGTCACGGGAGCAAATTATTATTTACGGGCTAAGCTTCGATTATGAGCCTCATGGCAACAGTATAACTTACTTACATTACAATTGCAAGATTACAAATACCTGATTTACGCCTGCAGGCATTACTGATGAAACCTTGTGTTCAAATACTTACATTATTTACAAACCTGTGAGATTCACCAACATTCGTCTTGACCTTTTTAGCTTTGTATCTAAGGTACACAGACGGAGTAGGATCCCTCAGGATACTAGCTAGAGTCGCATGATTTCTACCTTGCATTCAACGGAGATTCTTGGCATTATCTTTTGTATTTATTATGATTATGTAATAGAATCTTCCGCTTTATACGCGGACTCTAGGGAACTTCATTTTGTAACCAGAAACGCTATGTTTTAACACATTTTATGTATGGAAATGTAACCATTTTACAAACGTTGCATATAGATGTCGTTTGCTTTACTTTTGTGCTATGATATTTGATTAGTAGCACCCCAAAGTTTGCTTCCGCTAAACAGTGATTTTGGGGGTGTTACATCGTGGGTCGAAGCTATGCAAGAAGAACTGTTACAGTTCTCAAAACTACAAGTATGGGAGTTGGTTGACCTTCCAAAGGGAGAATATCCAATTAGAACTAGATGGGTATTTAAGTGTAAGAGAGATGACCGGGGAGTCATTACTCGCAATAAAGCCCGTCTAGTAGTTCAAGGGTTTAATCAACAAGAAGGAATAACCAGTTGCTAGGCTAGAAGCAATTAGAGTATTCTTAGCATTTGCCTCCTTTAAAGGTATAAAAGTTTATCAGTTGGATGTTAAGAGTGCCTTTTTGTATGGCAAAGTTGAAGAATTGGTGTATGTTTCACAACCACCAGGGTGTACTGATTCTAACTATCCAAGTAGAGTATATCGCTTAAATAAGGCTCTATACGGATTACATCAAGCACCTAGGGCATGGTATGGAACACTATCAACGTATCTACTTGAGAATGGATTTACTAGAGGATCAATTGATAGTACACTTTTTGTAAAGTGGAGCAAGAATGACTTTCTACTTGTATAAGTGTATGTTGATGACATTATCTTTGGATCTTCTGATGAAAAGATGTGTCAAGAATTTGAGAAAGTCATGAGAAAAAGGTTTGAGATGTCTGCAATGGGAGAGTTAAACTTCTTCTTAGGATTGCAAGTTGATCAAAAGAATGATGGATTCTTTATTCATCAATCTAAATATACATATGAGCTATTGGAATGCTTTAAGATGGATGAAAGTAAGGTCTACAATACTCTAATTCCAGTCAATCATAACCTTGGACCAAATACATCGAGTGATAGCGATGTGGATCCAACTCTTTATAGAGCCATGATCGGATCACTAATGTATCTAACTGCCTCTAGGCCTGACATTATGTTTGCTGTTTGTACATGCGCAAGATATCAGGCAAATCCGAAAGAGTCACATATGCAAGCTGTGAAATGGATCTTTCGTTACCTCAAAGGGAAACCGAAGCTGGGACTTTGGTATCCGACTGATGGAGACTTAGATCTCATAGCTTATACTGATTCGGATTATGGAGGACCTTGGCAGTGCGGTCTCCCCCTAAGACCGGGATTTCTAAGATGAAAAGTGTTATGGCTAATTTATTATGGGATTCCAATGGTGAGCACAGGCACCAGTGGATTGCTTTGGACATGCAATCAAAATAGGAAATCTACAACCGGAGGATGTCAATTCTTAGGAGGTAGATTAGTATCCTGGTAGTGCAAGAAGCAAAAATCGGTAGCCATTTCTACATGTGAAGCTGAGTATGTTGCAGCTGGCAGCTGTTGTTCTCAAGTTCTTTGGATCCAACAGCAACTGCGGGATTATGGGTTAAACATAACTAATACTCCTATGATGATTGATAATGAGTCAACAATGTCGATCACCAATAATCCGGTGAATCATAGTAAAACTAAGCACATTGATATTCGACATCATTTTATTAGAGACTGTGCTGAGAAGAATTTGATAAAGTTAGTTAAGGTTCCATCTTTGGATAACTTAGCAGACTTATACACCAAGGCGTTTGACAGAGCAAGATTTTAGACGTTGGTTCAACTAAACGGAATGAGAAATCCAGAGTGATTAGTCTTCCAAGGGTATTTTTGTAATAGTTAGTAGTAAGTTTTATGCTTTTATAAAAAATAAAAGGGGGGGGGGGGGGGCGTATGGCATTCATTTGCTTGTTACTTGAGGGGAATCGCCTCCAATAAAAGAACAACCGAAGTTCTTTTAGAAAAGCTTTAAGTTTTGGCTGTAAAAACTTGGGAAATAATAGTACATTACGTGAATGAGCTTTAGAATAATAAACCTAAGTGCTAAGATTGATGTGTTAGTAGATTCCTATAAGTTTCTTTAGAATTGCATACTTACCTAGGAATTTACTTATATTTATCTGATTATACACCTATATCCACTGATAATAACTCTTGTCCTTTATATAAGTGATAAGAATAACTAAAGTCTATTCAGATTCATTATATGATATACTGGTAGGCAAATTATTCATAGATTTCTGAGCAATTAAGAAATTCTAATTTTGTGTGTCATATCTTTTGTGATTTGTTATATACTGTATGACATATGTCTTAATTGATGAATGATGGTACTGACATACACTGTTATCATACATTTATCTACAAATGACAAATAGTTGCAAATATGGTTATTAGTGAAACTAACAGATAACTCTGTTGTACGTGAGTACAGACCTGTTGCCTTTAGTTTTGCCAATAATTTCAAACTTATTTTAATTATACTAAGGGATACTCTGTTGTACGTAAGTACAAATCTGGAACCACTAGTATCTTTAAAGGATGTTTGATATTTGTCAAAATTTTAACTCAAGTGTAAGTTACATGTTTCGAAAAGATACATCATTTAGTAACCTCTACCTTGAAATTGAACGATGCAGTGTTACGTGTTTTACTTAAGTTCTTCAGTATATTATACAACGGAACACTTTAGATATTGTTCACATTAATAATAATAAATTTTGCTCAAAAATTATGTCTAATTTGTTTATGTGGATCATAATACCGGTAATCGTCTTGAACTGTCTATGTTACTGGAATGTTCACCTTTGTGAATAAGTAGTTCCTAATAAATAAAACGGTTATTTTTAATTTACAGTTATGTCTTGTGGATAAAGGTAAATAAGATATAATTTTATAAATATAAGTCTAATACTGGTTAATTTGTAATTTTATTGTACTTATATGAATTTCATGAGGTATGCATACTAACAATCATCTTGTTCTTATTAAAATCTAATGTAAATGGCTTATTCTTCCTAATATAATTCCTAAGCAGTTAAAATTTTAAGCATTTTAAATTTAAATTTGTTTGCTTTCATAGGATGTTAGTACTCTTAAGTTTTATTTCTTATTTTGTATTTATGTTTAATGATTAATAGAAGTTTTATTTTTTAAAAATGTGTTACCCTCTGGAAGTAAATTATACTGGATAGTTATTATATGTTGAACAAACGACATATGAAAATAATATATAGGTTACGTGGAATGTTAATCGAAAGTCTTCCGACTCACATGTAGTCGAGCAGCGTGTCCTGATTTTATATCGGTGGTTAATTTTTCTATTATAACATATATATATATATATATATATATTTTAGACCAGTCCATATACTTAAGACCATAAGGTATATAAGTAAATAATTTTAGCTCGAGATTTTTCTTTATACAAGATTAACTGTATCACGGGTATAGTCGGTTAATATATGTAAGAAGATTAACATTGAGGAAAAATTATGCGAAAACAATTTCTTTAAAAAATTTAGGCTACATAGTTACAGAGTTAACTATATAGTTGTGAATGGGTTTTAATTTATACTTAAAATTTAATTCGCATTTTTATTTAATTTAATTCTGCGAGTTTGACTAGTGAACTCTGCGGATCCAGTTCAAATTGCGAATCGAGTAAAAGTATAAAGGGTGCGAGGTCAAACGAGTCAAAGCCACCGAACCCACTTCACTTTTACGAGTTCACTTAAACTTGCGAATCGACCAGTTGCGAAACGAGATGAATTTTTATTTTCGTTTGATTTCGATTTTACACGTACGAGGAAGAGTTTTTGATCCGTAGCTTTTATACACTTTCGAATTGTGATTATTTTGAGGTATAAACCAACGGATTTCACCGTATAATTAACTCGTCTGCCAGCGCTTGCTATTCCTGAGCCGCACTTACGCGTAGATACTATCGGGCTCAGAGGCTACAATGCTATGTTTTTGCAGACAGTGAGGAAGGAAGGGGTAGTTAAGCCTGAGGAGAGAGAACTTTTTGGTTCTATTGTCGATCCTGCCTTTGTGACGCCACCGAACAATGGTTGGCTAGACGTTGGTGCTGCTGCTGTTCCAGACCTGATAGCTGATGTGGTTCATGCTGAAGATCCACAAGAGCTGATCGAGGATATCTTGGAGCAACCTGGAATTGCTGGGGAACAGGTGAACCAGATGTTGCTGCTCAGGTATTACAGGAGGTGCTTGTACAGCATGATGATTCTACAAATCCTGTTCTACGAACAATTGAGCAATATGTTGCTCCTGCTGAGGTATAATTTATATTATATAATAATATAGATACTTAGTTGATAAATTATTTATATAATTTTATTATATAACGATAATAATATAGATAATTAGTTGATTAGATAATATTTCTAATTATAAAATATAAATATCATTATGATCAGGGAGCTGAGACTGCAGACCCAGAGGTCACTCGACCTGAGGGTGCGCAGGGACAGCTTGATAGATCTGAGGGTTTACCTTCTAAGGTAATATATCAGATTAATCTTAAACATATATAGAACTCTGATGTTTAATATAAATGTTTAATATATTTAATATTTAGGATTCTGATGTTGGTTCATCTGGGGGTCGTGATGGTGAATCGACTTCAGATGATGATGATGATAGTACTCCTTCTCCACCTCCAGATGCTGGTTATATTAGATATCGATCTAGGATGATTCCAGATCCAGCACTGAATAAGAAGAGAAATGCTAAGGAAGTCGACCCAGACTTCAGTATTCTTCATGAAGGTCCTGAGGAAGAGGATACACCTCTTATTTCTCAACGCCGTAAACGTTCCAGGACTTTGACCATTCAGGATGGTACATTTTGTTTAGAGTTAGGTAATCTTAACTTGTTGTTTATCAGGAGTTCAACTGAGACGGTTAATTCTGTGACAGTTTCTCGAGATACACCACAGGTAGAGACGATGATACCGGTGGTTACTGAATCAGTATCTGTACCATCTGAGGTATGAGATAAACGTTTAGTACTAAAAGTGTTATATATTTAATTAGAGATTAAGACAGAGTTATCTGTAACAATTACTTCTTTAATTGAATCTAACTTTACAGGCTGAGAAAATGCTAGAGTCAGTGGAACCAGAAATGGTCTCCAGGACTATTGAGAAGGGAGTTGCTGAACTAGTGCGTGATGCACAGTTTCCAACTAACAAAGCTACAAGATTTGCAGCTAGCCTTCTCATGAAAGCTTTATCTCAAGCTATTCCACAACTTACACCTGAGTCTCACATTGCTTCGCTTACACCACCTGGACCATCAACAATTTTTGTCATTCCGACGACTGTTGCTGAGAGGATTACATCCTTAGAGACAAGAGTCAAGGAATTGGAACAGACTACATCCACGATTCCAGGGTTGTTAGCTGAGAATGTTTTTCTTGCTCAGCAGATGGTTCATATCAGTGAATCTCACGTGACTCTGTTGAAGACTCATGATACTTTGCTTGCTGATTATACTGGCCAAAGACTGAAGCTTCAACACTTAGAACGCTTAGTGTTAAGAGTGCATTTAGGACAGTCAGCTCAGGGAGAGATATTGATATATCAAGAATCCTGCAAAGAAGATGAGCTAGCAAAGAAGAGAAGAGATGATAAAGATGATGATCCCAGTGCACAGAAGGATGGTGAGCTAACTGGTCCTTCAACGACTAGTCAGCAAGCTATGATTTAGGGGGAGTCTGCTGGTGTTAGTGCAAGTGGTGATGGTGCTGGTACAAGTACTGCGGGTACAAGTGAAGCTGGTAAGATAGCTTAGACTTGTGTAGTTATTTGTAGTTAGGATTTATTTGAATTATGATTGTAAATTATAATTGTAACTGAATAATTGTAACTTAAATGTTTTGGTAATATATTCGGCTTGAGATTATTATTACAAGTTAAATATATTAGAAATTGTTTAAGTTAATTGATTCTGAAAAGTTAATTAAATTAGTGATCGAAAGTCTTCCAACTCATTGAGAAGTCGAGCGGCGTGTTCTGATTTATTTCAGCGGTCAAAGTTTATTTTAACTTAGACATTTTAGACTTGAGAGTTTTTATAACTGACAAGTTAAATATGTATGATTTTTAACTAGACAAATGATATATAATTTAAAGATATAATTGAAAGTTAAGTTTTTATTATATAACATTTCAATTAAGTCTTGGAAATTATATAAGTTAGTTAATTGTAGTCTTAAAAGTTTGGTGATTATTCACAGTACATTAGAGTTTAAATTTAATTAATGTTTGTTGAGTGTTTGATATAAGACTTAGGAAATCTTAGGTTGATTCAGGGTAATCAATAAAAGATTAATAAGTTATATATTTCGCGTTTATATTAATTACACAAAAGGATTAATATTGAAATTCTTAGATTGATTCGGGGAAATCAATAAGAGAATTTAAATTATTAATTTATTTGTGTTTATTTGTTTTCTCTAGGAATGGAAATATTAGATCTATCAGATTCAGAAAATGATATCTTGGATGAGATAGATGAAGAGATTGATTATGATCTCGAAGAGGGAGAGTTTCAACCACCTACAGATTGGACTGCTGTTTCTGAGATTGTGCAAGACATGAGTGTAGATCTAGATGAACATATAGATGAACACCATGTGAGCCCATCTAGGATAGAGGTTGTTATTGATAATGATGAAGGTCCAACAGTTGTCGATATAGATGAAGATATCGATGATTCAACCGATTCTGAAACTGAAGTTCTTATTCATACGAATAATCCTGCTGTGAAGTATAGGAAACTTCCGAAACAAAAGATTAAGATTAGAGTTTCTGAAATGGATATTACAGGAAAGCGAGAACCACGCAGAGGGATTATAGGTTGGTACTTTGACTCTGAGCTGAAGATTTTTGCTATTAAGAGATTTGACGGAGTTCAATATTTTGAGCGAAAACTTGCAGTGTTTAGTTCTTTGCCTAGATTTGAAATTCGAGATTTGGCTTGATTACCTTTGAAGAATCCAAGTGATGATTTTGTTGGGAGATATGTTGAACATATAATCAAGACTGAGGTTCGAGCTGATAAGTTTGAAAAGATTAAGCCAAGAAAAGGAAAGACTATTAAGTTGGCAGAGAGAAGTCAAAGGACAGGAAGAAGAAGAAGAAGAAAGAAGGTTTATCCATCTGTTAAGTGTGTATAGCAGATTCCGCTGAAGACAATGCCACAAGATATTTTGGGAAATATGAAATGTTGGTATGTGGATTCAGAAACTGGAGAAGTTGTCATGGTTGAAGAAGATGATGAGGTTGAAAGTGGTGAGCGTGAGATCTTTAAAGTTTATGACCATCGACACCTAATGAATATGTCGAAGAAAGATTTGTTAAAGTTACATGAAAATAGAATCTTGACGACAGAAGCATGGGGTGATTTAGCACGAGATTATCAAATGATGGTTAAGACTTGTATCAAAATAAAGATACATGGAGGAAGTAAATTTTACAAATAAAGACTAAAGACAAGCGTGAAAATAAAGACGCTAGAGCTATTGTCAAGGGGGATTCTGTTGAGACATAGGTTGTGACAACAGATCTAGCTTGAAATAGGACTGGTGTAATTATTATTATGTTTGTGTATTGGTTTAGATTTGTAAATGAATATTTCGTTATTAAAGATAGATGAAATTTTGTATTTAATATATAAATTAATTGCGAGTCGAGATCTCAAGTTGCAGAGAGTGAGTTGCGAAGTGAGAACTAAACTCGCAGAGCATAGTATAAGTCTTAGCGAGCCGAGTCCATTGTTGGGCTTGGGCTGCGAGTCGAACTGGACTCGCAGGCCCATGCGAGCCGAGACGAACTGAACTATATAATGTTTTTCATCTCCTGAAGATAACACTGTTGCCATTCCGAATTGCGAACTTATTCGTTGTTAGTAAGATAACATCGTATTAAGGAATTCCGCACCTTAATACTATAGATAACGAAGTTATCGATCCTAGAACTAGGGACTTACATTTTCTCGTGTAACTCTATTTTGACCTTCTAGGAAAAGTTTCATTGATTTGAACATTATCTGAGTTTATTTGCCAAGTATTGTTCCAGAATGAGAGAGATATCTTGTCGCACCCCCAAATTCGGGTTGCGGAAGCGAATCGGGTCGGGGCGCGACTAATCATTATACACAGCACAAAAGATATAATGAACGACCACTACATGCGTCGTTTTACATTTGTATTAATAAAAACCAAAGTTTACATCAAAAATAGAGTTACATTAGCTCGGTGGAAATTGAGAGATTTAAGTACATAATTAATCGATACAAAATATAATAATGCAGCTAAATCTCTGATTGTTTGCATGCTGACTCGAGCTAATTGATCTTGATTGTGCAATCCAACCTACTGCTGGTCACCTGTGATACATGCTAAAATTGGTCAGCGAAACGCTGGTGAGCTCACAGGTTTGTATGTCAACACATGTTTGTATGAACCGCAAGATTTTATAATTGAATTTAAAATGCAATTAAGCAAAATAAAAGTTATACAGCCTTGAGCACATAGTCTGAGCTTAACTTGAGCGTCAGGTCCAATTAAGGAAACCTAACTGAGTTGCCTCCTACGAGTGCATAATCTACACTCGTCTTCCCAAATGCTAATACGTCCGTTTGACCAGTTAGTGCGTGCTAACCCAGACGAGGATTGTCAATCCTATATGATATCATTTACTAACATTCACGCTACAGATGTATTACCAGACTATGCTATGGAGGGATTTAGTGATTAGTTGAAAACAACTCATGTAGTATTTGATTGATTGGTACTTGCGTTCAACTTGTAAAATAAAACGAGCAATAATATCA
Source organism: Pseudognaphalium luteoalbum (assembly GCA_963422505.1). Lineage (NCBI taxonomy): Eukaryota > Viridiplantae > Streptophyta > Magnoliopsida > Asterales > Asteraceae > Pseudognaphalium > Pseudognaphalium luteoalbum. The sequence continues at coordinate 42,997,363 of OY730194.1, forward strand.
CACCCCTTAATGAAAACAGTAAAATAGGGGCCATGAGACTCACCTGAGCCTTGAGTGTTTAAATTAATAAACTTGAATTGATTAGCGGTGGATTGATGTCCGAAGACTTGTAACCTGAGGGTGTCAAAGACACACAATTGTTATAACATGAGTAGGCATCTCGAAAGACTGCCCTTGTAATTGTTCGTCCATCTTAGAATGTCCAAATTATCGCGATTTGGTTGTTTGTTTAAGTCTTTGAAAATGTGTACGGCCCGTTGGTGCTTGTTTGTAACAATAATCCCACATTATTATTTTGATGGTTTTGAAGTGTTATACCTAGAACTAAGTTCCAATGTGTTTTAGAAGTTGTGTCGCATTCGTGTTTGATGTTATACAAGTTTAACACTTTGTGTGAAAGTTTAGATGTAACACCGTTACTTGTGAACCTAGGGTAAGGGCGAAGCCCGTTAATGACGGGGGTCCGGGGGCAGCGCCCCTGGTAGCGGGTTCCAAGGGGCGGCAGCCCCTGGCGGGGTCTAAGGGGCAGAGCCCCTGGCTGGGGTCGAATTTGGTGAAAAAAAATTTATTTCTACTAAATTGCTTTGGTGAAAAACGCATCTGGACTCGAATTTGGGTGAAATTGAGTGATAAAATTTTAGGTCTCGACACTTAGTAAAATTTGTGTTTTCTTGGTTCTGTTTCATGCGACATAGCGTGCGACATACGGCTTTGTGTCGCTAAGTGCGACATAGTCTGTTGTGTCTCAGATCATATCTGCGACATAAGGGCTTGTGTCGCTAAAGGCGACACCCGCAATTTAATGCGACGTAGGGCGTTGTGTCGCTATATGCGACATCCGTAATTTCTGCGACATAACGATTTGTGTCGCTATATGCGACATTCGTGATTTAGCGACATAAAGGCTTATGTCGCAGGTGGCCTGGAGCCTCTGCGACATAATGCGCTGTTGGCCGGAAAATGGGCCGAAAAGGTGTTTTCCGGCCTCCGTTTGACCTGAGACTTTTACCCAACCCATTTTTGGACATTTTAAGCTTAAAGAAACACCCAAAACTCAAAAACACTTGAAATCGAAAGGTTTCGGGATTTCGTCGGAAACTTACAAAGTAGCGAAACGAGAATCCGGAAAGATAGAAATGTAGGTCTTTGCGCGGTGGTTCTTTTCTTCCAAACAAGCGAGATGAAATATTGAGGTTTGATGGTGTTATTTTGTGGCTTAATGGTGATGGTGAGGTTGGTGGTAAATTGAGAGAAAAGAGAGAGAGAAAGGAAAAGATGAAAGAAGGTAGAAGTGGGAAATGGGGTGGGGAGGTGGTGACCTCACCCCCTTGTGGCTGATCGGTGGGGGCCCTCCCTAGTGTGGGGGTCTCCACTTTTTAACTCCGTGCAGTGTTCGTTTCTCCGGTCATTTAAACGTTCGATCTTTATTTAATATGTTTAAAAATGTAAGTTTCAAAATACCAAAGCTTATTCAATATTTTTATTGAAGTATTTTACCAAGTACTTAGTAACTTAACTGGTTTCGTTTGTTCGTGCATTTATGTTTTAGTTCACGTAGATGTTTATTATGCGATACGAATTTTACTTGGAATATTATCAAAATAATATTTTTGAGTATGTTTTTGTTTTTTAAATAATTTTATATTATTTAACAAAATTGATCACCAACGTCCGTATTTACTCGAACCGAAATTCATTCGATTTGAAACTTGTACGATTTTATCAAATCGCATAATTGTATATTGATACATTAATTAGCCTAACACAGAACTAATTACATGTATTACACTTGATTAGGCACTAATTACTAGTCCTAATTTGACGGGTGTCACATATCTGTAGTAAAAACGTGACTTTTTACGCGATATCAATATACTAGCCGTAGTAACTGTTGCAGCAGTAGTTATATTTGTTGACCAGTAGAAACTACAAGAAGTAGTAGTAATCTTTGTAGCTCCACTACTAACTTAACTAGCAGTAGAAATATTGAACTGACAGTAGAAACAAATATACTAGCAGTAGTAATGACTTAAGCAATTCTGACCCAACAATCTCCTCCTAAACTTAATCTGTCAATCTTACAACCTTTAGTTTTCTTCAGATTTGACACTTGAGCTCACGAGCTCATTTATGTTTCTTTCTTTCCTCATCATTTCTCCTGCACTCCTCTTGCCTTCTTTGCAAATATTTTACCATTTCATAGATTAGTTGTGCAGCAAGGTCAATATCTGTGCATTTTACTTTCAAGCTCAACATTTCTTTCACCATTCTCATGTTGAATGGATACTCTGTTCCAACAAAAAAGTATCTATGCTGTCATCCTTCTGATTCACCAAATGTACTCCATTATGAGCAAAGCAATGCCAATAAGACACAATAGATGCCATTTTCAGAAAATACTCCATGTCAGCATATGGCTCATACATCAAAGCAAGATAATCATATACAGTTCTATTATCACTGTGTCTATGTTCATCAATATATTTTCTCCTATCCACATCCCACATCTGATCAATTTCATCTCTGGTAAACACCTTGATCATGTGATAAAAGGTTCTGTGAATTTCCTCATGGTTTCCAGCTCTTATCACCTTATAAGACTTCTTCATTTCAAAATCTGTATACATGTAGAAGTCAATGATAGGGAATTCTACTTCCAATGTCACAAACTCTGCAGTATCCACAATCACCATCTCTTTAAGCTGTCCATATCCATCTCACCATCATTTTTTCCACAGCAGTAGATGGCACATCAGTAAGCACATCTATATCCATCTTTTCAGATTCTTCTCAACCTCCTTTTCTTTTTCATCCACCTTCTGCTTATTTTCAGTCTCATTTGCAGCTTTCTTGGTGGATTTCCTTTTCCTTGAGAATTGAATCAAGTCTGCAGTTCCAAATTTCTTATCATGGATGCCTTTCAATTGAGCCTCTGTTCTCACCACATCATCCACAGTTGGTTTAGATTGCACACCTCCATCAGCCACAATACATGGCTTTCAATACCTCAAAATCCATCTTTTTCAAGACTGTAAGTGTAAGCCCTTTGGAGTGTAAGCCCTTTGGCCTTATCCTTAGCCTTGACCTTTTCTTTTTCCTTTAATGCTTCCTTAACTGCTACAGGCATTTGCCTTTCTAACGCTGGCTCTCTAAAAGCAATACCAATTTCCCTTGGTCTGGCAGTTTTAGTAGGGGTAGGAATTGAAGAGACAGTCATAATGCTTCAGCTGCTATCATCTCATCATTATCATTACTAACTGGCTCACTAAGCCCATCAGTATTTAATATTATTTCCAATAACATTATCTATCTGTTATGCATTAACATCATCAAAAACACCAACTGAAGGCTCCTCCACCTCATCATTGGTCACATAAACAGACCTCTCACCAGTCTCTACCTCTGATGTATCATCAAGAAATTTTTCAACATTGTCAAATTTATTAACATCTTTTTCATACTCTTTCCTCTACTCATCTTTTGCCAGTATTCTATCTGCCTTCTCCTCTGTGATATGAGCTGCTCCACTGGCACCTGTGAACGCAAACTGATCCCCCTTATTTAAATTATCATCATCAGATTAACTTGAAGGGCAGGAGGTGAGAACAACTTGTGAAGTACCTACTTTATAAAGTCTTTTCAGTCCTGCAAACCTACTCTTAGTCATTTCTTTTCTGTTAGACCTCTCATGCATCAATTTTTCATCATTTTCCTTAACCTGATCAGCTCCTTTCCCTGCCTCTCAACCACTCCACACAATTTGGTACATGTCTCCATCAATTCTTTCAGTATAGAGATGTCCTCAACATCTCCAGAAGTGTTACCCTCTTTTGATGGATCATTGGATCCTTTATTAACTCTTTTAGACCTAGTCTAAGCAGAAGATGCCCCCATTGTGGTTTCTTGGCACATGGGACCACTAGATACATTGGTATCAAATGGAACTTCTGTAGTAGAAGTATCCAAAGGCACCTCTGTATCCAATGTTGCCATGGATTGGGTCCTATTTCCAATACCACTGTCCTGTTCTCCCAGTAGGGCAGAAGCAGTAGTGGTAGCCCTTTCCATATGATCATCCACTTCATAGACCACCTCCTCAATTACATTTGGCTGAGACATTTGAATAAAGGAGATTCAGATGTTTGTGTTCTAGCCTTTTTGGCTTTCTTGGAGGTTGGTTTGGGGTCCCTTGTTTTCTTTGTCTTTTGGACAGCAGGTGTGGGTTGGGAAGTAGAGGGTGTGGCTACTTCTTCACCTGATGTGGAAGTTGCACTGAGCATATGTGCAGCTATATTAGTCACCCTTCAAGAGAAAACTGAACCCTTTCTCCTCATATTTGTAAAAGTTTTTGTTTAAGAGAAAGAACCACAAATTTCTCTGCAGTTTTTTATAAATCTTTAAGCTCTTTGTCAAAAATATATTGTAAAAACCTTGGTTACATCAAAAACTTCATGTCAGAGTGTTCCAGGTTATACAACATGTCAGTAAAAATCATTTTTGAAAAATTGAATTTCATGTTATTAGCCAAGCAGTTATTGCAGAAGCATAAGTTTTAAAGTAACAGAGAGATAAATTAGATGTTGTGTCGATATGCATACCAAGTCAACATCATGTGCAAGCATGTATTACGTAACAAGCATATGCAACGCACATATTCTGAAACAACTCTATGCAAACCGCAGGTAGCGATCTGATCAACAACAATCTCTACAAAAGCTCATTTCATATAATTCCACATAATCTTTCACATATCAACAAGTTCTGTCAACCCTAATCATCTTAGCACGTATTCAACATAACGTTCCATAACAACCACATAAATAATCAACAATTAGAAACAAGATAAGAAACAAGTATTACACCACTTGATTATGTAAACCTCTTGGTCGGAAGCAATCCGGAATCACACAATCATTACCCATTTAACCTCCATATCACTCACCTATTCTTTTTAGGCAAAGTATTCGATTTCGCACTTCATTATAGATGCCATATCTTTTGATCACCTAACATATAACACATTAATACAACAATACGTTTAGCAACTAACAATCATCATAATCAACTAATCATAATCATCAATCCACCACCCATTGGATTGATCAAGTTTGGCTTTTAGTCAAACTATATATATAACCTCACTTATATTACCACTTTGATTATGATTAAACATCATTATATCATTATGATACTACTCTTCCTACTACAATTTATGTTGAGTTATCACTAATTCATAATAACCCATTATATTCATCATTTTTTCAACAAATCTCTAATAATTCTCATGATCACCTTTAGCTTAAGTGTTTAACAACTTGATTCATTAACTCAATCTTCACTAATAGCATTCTAACAACATCTCTAACTAATAAGTAGGGTGAATTCTCAACAATTCACAATCATTAAAACAAAACTCACCATAATTACTAATGAACACAATTAAACTATCGACTTTTAGATTGAATTTGTGTTACTAACATTGATTTCTACATTTTCACACTATAATTCTATCACAATCCATCTTAATTTTGTTTTATAAATGATCAATCACTCAAACCCCCTTAAAACCCCTTTCTAGGTTAAAATTGAACAAGAATCATAATTATACCTTGATTATAATGGTTATAGAAGCTTGAATTCGAATTGTGTAACATCAATTTAACATCAATTTGATGTTTGAAGCTGATTTTGGTGGTTGATTTTTGTATCCAACATATTTTATTTCTTCTTAGAGCTTCTTGAGATGTTTTGAATTGAATATGGATATGTACGTATGTATGAAACAATATGTATGTGTATGGATATATATGTGTCATTTAAATGTATGAAACAATGTTGCCATTCATTGGGTCCTATTTCCAATACCACTGTCCTGTTCTCCCAGTAGGGCAGAAGCAGTAGTGGTAGCCCTTTCCATATGATCATCCACTTCATAGACCACCTCCTCAATTACATTTGGCTGAGACATTTGAATAAAGGAGATTCAGATGTTTGTGTTCTAGCCTTTTTGGCTTTCTTGGAGGTTGGTTTGGGGTCCCTTGTTTTCTTTGTCTTTTGGACAGCAGGTGTGGGTTGGGAAGTAGAGGGTGTGGCTACTTCTTCACCTGATGTGGAAGTTGCACTGAGCATATGTGCAGCTATATTAGTCACCCTTCAAGAGAAAACTGAACCCTTTCTCCTCATATTTGTAAAAGTTTTTGTTTAAGAGAAAGAACCACAAATTTCTCTGCAGTTTTTTATAAATCTTTAAGCTCTTTGTCAAAAATATATTGTAAAAACCTTGGTTACATCAAAAACTTCATGTCAGAGTGTTCCAGGTTATACAACATGTCAGTAAAAATCATTTTTGAAAAATTGAATTTCATGTTATTAGCCAAGCAGTTATTGCAGAAGCATAAGTTTTAAAGTAACAGAGAGATAAATTAGATGTTGTGTCGATATGCATACCAAGTCAACATCATGTGCAAGCATGTATTACGTATCAAGCATATGCAACGCACATATTCTGAAACAACTCTATGCAAACCGCAGGTAGCGATCTGATCAACAACAATCTCTACAAAAGCTCATTTCATATAATTCCACATAATCTTTCACATATCAACAAGTTCTGTCAACCCTAATCATCTTAGCACGTATTCAACATAACATTCCATAACAACCACATAAATAATCAACAATTAGAAACAAGATAAGAAACAAGTATTACACCACTTGATTATGTGAACCTCTTGGTCGGAAGCAATCCGGAATCACACAATCATTACCCATTTAACCTCCATATCACTCACCTATTCTTTTTAGGCAAAGTATTCGATTTCGCACTTCATTATAGATGCCATATCTTTTGATCACCTAACATATAACACATTAATACAACAATACGTTTAGCAACTAACAATCATCATAATCAACTAATCATAATCATCAATCCACCACCCATTGGATTGATCAAGTTTGGCTTTTAGTCAAACTATATATATAACCTCACTTATATTACCACTTTGATTATGATTAAACATCATTATATCATTATGATACTACTCTTCCAACTACAATTTATGTTGAGTTATCACTAATTCATAATAACCCATTATATTCATCATTTTTTCAACAAATCTCTAATCATTCTCATGATCACCTTTAGCTTAAGTGTTTAACTACTTGATTCATTAACTCAATCTTCACTAATAGCATTCTAACAACATCTCTAACTAATAAGTAGGGTGAATTCTCAACAATTCACAATCATTTAAACAAAACTCACCATAATTACTAATGAACACAATTAAACTTTAACACCCCCAAATTCGTCGATTTTGTTTTAGCGGAAGCATTTAGTTAAGTATGGGGAGTGCCACAATACACAGTACATGCATACATATCAGAGCTTATGATTACAACATAACATAATATATTAAGATGCCAAATGTAATAGTTACAAAGTTTACGATTTATCAAATCGTACAAATGTGAAAGTTATTAAGTATCCAAAAGTAGATTTCATAAATATGACTAAAACGGATTAGTTATATAAAAGAAATCCAGTTGTCAAAAGTTGGCATCCTAGTTTCATCGTGGGTCGCCTAGAATCCGTATGTGCCGGCGGTCCTTACGTGTGCTGCTAATTCCCTGAAAAACATAGTAAAAGTCAACAACGGGGTTGAGTGAATTCACAGGTTTTATGTTTGCAATAGTTGAATCAAGTTTGTAAGCACAGTTGTTTAAACCAATACGTTCACAAATAGTTATTGCCATAATAGTCAAGTAATCATTTTGTGGAATGTTATCCAAAATACAGTTTGTGTGAGATGTTACCCAAAATATCATTTACGTGGGATGTTACCCAAAATACCGTTTACGTGGGATGTTACCCAAAATACCATTTACGTGGGATGTTACCCAAAATACCGTTTACATGGGATGTTACCCAAAATACCGTTTACGTTACGTTGCTGGTCGTTCTCCAGCGTTTACAAAATAGTACCGGTCGTTCTCCGGTCTAAATACGCACGGGTCGTTCTCCCGTCCAACTCGGCCAGTCGTTCTCTGGCAATACATACTGCTGGTCGTTCTCCAGCGAAACACAGTACCGGTCGTTCTCCGGTCAAATAACGCATGGGTCGTTCTCCCATCCAAATACGCACGGGTCGTTCTCCCGTCCACTTGGCCAGTCGCTCTCTGGCACTAAAATACGTTGCTGGTCGTTCTCTAGCGTTTTCATAAAAAGTACCGGTTGTTCTCCGGCCAAATACGCACGGGTCATTCTCCCGTTCAAACAAAACAGTTGATCAATTAGTTTACCACGTTTTTTTTAGTTTATGGTATGAAAAGGTTATTTCATAAACATTAGTTCGCACAATCGTTCAACAGTTCAAAGTACACTAATCGTTCGAGTAAACACGTATACAATCAGGTAGTAAAAGCAGTTATGGCAATTAATAAAGCAGTTGACTATGTTTTCCACCCCTGTTCAAAAGCAGTTAAAACAGTAAAAGTAGGGGCTGTGAACTCACCTGTTGAGTTGAGTAGGTTCGAGCGCTAGCAAAGCCTAAAGTCCAATAAGTCTAGTCGAAATCCCCTAATGCCCTAAACGTATGAGATTTAGTAAGTATGTGGAGGTCTAAGTTTAACCATCCATGCTAGTGTTCGTACAACTAAGTTATGTCCAATTGTTTGCTCGATGTTTATGTTTGAAGTTTTGAAAATGTATACGACTCGTTGGATAATAATAATCTCTGAAAGTATTATCATAGTGTTTCATTGTGTTTCATAAAGTATGAAATTGTGTACGGGGGTCCGGGGGCAGCGCCCCTGGTAGCGGGGTCCAAGGGGTGGCAACCCCTGGCGAGGTCCAAGGGGCAGAGCCCCTGGCTAGGGTCGAGCTGCCAGGTCAGCTTGGAAATTTTTTATTTCTACTACATTGCTTTATTAAAAACGTATCGAAAATTTAAAAATCGGGGAAAATAACCAAGTCTGGCTGCGGACCGAAATGGTGTTGCGAACTGAATTCGCGGTGCGAGGTGAGGTTGGACTCGCAAGGCAAAGTAGGCTGCGAACCGAGTTGGGTTCGCAGGCCAAAGTTCGGTTCGCAAGTCTCAACTCGCAAGTCTCGACTTGCCGTCAGTTCGGTTCGCAGGTCAGTTCGCAGATTCAGTTCGCAGGTCAATCTCGGTTCGCAGTACGATCTGCGAGCTGAGACGCATCTCAGTTCGCAGACGTAGCTGTTAGTGCGAGTTTGGTTTTTAAACACATTTCAAGTCGATTTTTGGACATAATCAGTCGATTGAACACTAAAACATGATGTTTTAAGTATTACAAACACGAAATATCAAAGAAAATAGCAAAATTTTAGAGTTTGCGGGATTGTCGGTTTCTTACAAAGTTGTCGCATGCGAAATCCGAGAAGATGGATGTGTAGGTCTTGTTGTCGTGGTCGTTTTTCTCCAAATGAGCTCGGTGATTTATTGCGTTTTTGTGGTAGTATTTGTGTGATTTGTGATGGTGGTGATGGTGGTGGTGGAGGTGGTTTTTGAGAGAGAGAAAAGAGGAGATAAGATGATGGTGAAAAATGAGAGGGGAGGGAGTGTTTGGGGCTGATTTTTGTTCAACAAAGAGAGGGGATTTTTTTGTCCCAAATTGTGGTATTTTACCCGTGTTTGTTTACCCGATCGTTAACTGTTCTAATATTTTTAAATGAATAATTTTTAATTACGTATTCGAATATATTTTTAGTTGAGATATTTTATAAAAGTAAATTTAATTAATTTGTAAAATTATAACTTTGTTTTGTTTTAGTTGTATGAAATAAGTGTTATACGATTCGAAATACTTGTTAAATATTATCAACATAATATTTAATAAACGTTTATGTTATTTAATAATTTCGTTTTATTAAATGATTTTGTTCACCAACAGTCGTATATTGTTGTTGCGTTGTCTAAATTGTTCTGTACATAATTACTACCAATTATGAATAAGTATTACTACGCGAAATAGCTAGTTAGGCTTTGCTAGACTTACCTCTAAAATGGGTTGTGAATTCACTCAAAGTAGGGAATTAGCCTAGATGTGCGTGTTAATTGCGTTTTTAATTATGTCAAATTTGCGGGGTGTCACATAAACTATCAACTTTTAGATTGAATTTGTGTTACTAACATTGATTTCTACACTTTCACACTATAATTCAATCACAATCCATCTTAATTTTGTTTTATAAATGATCAATCACTCAAACCCCCTTAAAACCCCTTTCTAGGTTAAAATTGAACAAGAATCATAATTATACCTTGATTATAATGGTTATAGAAGTTTGAATTCGAATTGTGTAACATCAATTTAACATCAATTTGATGTTTGAAACTGATTTTGGTGGTTGATTTTTGTATCCAACATATTTTATTTCTTCTTAGAGCTTCTTGAGATGTTTTGAATTGAATATGGATATGTACGTATGTATTAAACAATATGTATGTGTATGGATATATATGTGTCATTTAAATGTATGAAACAATGTTGCCATTCATTGGGTCCTATTTCCAATACCACTGTCCTGTTCTCCCAGTAGGGCAGAAGCAGTAGTGGTAGCCCTTTCCATATGATCATCCACTTCATAGACCACCTCCTCAATTACATTTGGCTGAGACATTTGAATAAAGGATTTTCAGATGTTTGTGTTCTAGCCTTTTTGGCTTTCTTGGAGGTTGGTTTGGGGTCCCTTGTTTTCTTTGTCTTTTGGACAGCAGGTGTGGGTTGGGAAGTAGAGGGTGTGGCTACTTCTTCACCTGATGTGGAAGTTGCACTGAGCATATGTGCAGCTATATTAGTCACCCTTCCAGAGAAAACTGAACCCTTTCTCCTCATATTTGTAAAAGTTTTTGTTTAAGAGAAAGAACCACAAATTTCTCTGCATTTTTTTATAAATCTTTAAGCTCTTTGTCAAAAATATATTGTAAAAACCTTGGTTACATCAAAAACTTCATGTCAGAGTGTTCCAGGTTATACAACATGTCAGTAAATATCATTTTTGAAAAATTGAATTTCATGTTATTAGCCAAGCAGTTATTGCAGAAGCATAAGTTTTAAAGTAGCAGAGAGATAAATTAGATGTTGTGTCGTTATGCATACCAAGTTAACATCATGTGCAAGCATGTATTCTGTAACAAGCATATGCAACGCACATATTCTGAAACAAATCTATGCAAACCGCAGTTAGCGATCTGATCAACAACAATCTCTACAAAAGCTCATTTCATATAATTCCACATAATCTTTCACATATCAACAAGTTCTGTCAACCCTAATCATCTTAGCACGTATTCAACATAACGTTCCATAACAACCACATAAATAATCAACAATTAGAAACAAGATAAGAAACAAGTATTACACCACTTGATTATGTGAACCTCTTGGTCGGAAGCAATCCGGAATCACACAATCATTACCCATTTAACCTCCATATCACTCACCTATTCTTTTTAGGCAAAGTATTCAATTTCGCACTTCATTATAGATGCCATATCTTTTGATCACCTAACATATAACACATTAATACAACAATACGTTTAGCTACTAACAAAATAATCAACTAATCATAATCATCAATCCACCACCCATTGGATTGATCAAGTTTGGCTTTTAGTCAAACTATATATATAACCTCACTTATATTACCACTTTGATTATGATTAAACATCATTATATCATTATGATACTACTCTTCCAACTACAATTTATGTTGAGTTATCACTAATTCATAATAACCCATTATATTCATCATTTTTTCAACAAATGTCTAATCATTCTCATGATCACCTTTAGCTTAAGTGTTTAACGACTTGATTCATTAACTCAATCTTCACTAATAGCATTCTAACAACATCTCTAACTAATAAGTAGGGTGAATTCTCAACAATTCACAATCATTTAAACAAAACTCACCATAATGACTAATGAACATAATTAAACTATCGACTTTTAGATTGAATTAGTGTTAGTAACATTGATTTCTACACTTTCACACTATAATTCAATCACAATCCATCTTAATTTTGTTTTATAAATGATCAATCACTCAAACCCCCTTAAAACCCCTTTCTAGGTTAAAATTGAACAAGAATCATATTTTTACCTTGATTATAATGGTTATAGAAGCTTGAATTCGAATTGTGTAACATCAATTTAACATCAATTTGATGTTTGAAACTGATTTTGGTGGTTGATTTTTGTATCCAACATATTTTATTTCTTCTTAGAGCTTCTTGAGATGTTTTGAATTGAATATGGATATGTACGTATGTATGAAACAATATGTATGTGTATGGATATATATGTGTCATTTAAATGTATGAAACAATGTTGCCATTCATTGGGTCCTATTTCCAATACCACTGTCCTGTTCTCCCAGTAGGGCAGAAGCAGTAGTGGTAGCCCTTTCCATATGATCATCCACTTCATAGACCACCTCCTCAATTACATTTGGCTGAGACATTTGAATAAAGGATTTTCAGATGTTTGTGTTCTAGCCTTTTTGGCTTTCTTGAAGGTTGGTTTGGGGTCCCTTGTTTTCTTTGTCTTTTGGACAGCAGGTGTGGGTTGGGAAGTAGAGGGTGTGGCTACTTCTTCACCTGATGTGGAAGTTACACTGAGCATATGTGCAGCTATATTAGTCACCCTTCCAGAGAAAACTGAACCCTTTCTCCTCATATTTGTAAAAGTTTTTGTTTAAGAGAAAGAACCACAAATTTCTCTGCAGTTTTTGATAAATCTTTAAGCTCTTTGTCAAAAATATATTGTAAAAACCTTGGTTACATCAAAAACTTCATGTCAGAGTGTTCCAGGTTATACAACATGTCAGTAAAAATCATTTTTGAAAAATTGAATTTCATGTTATTAGCCAAGCAGTTATTGCAGAAGCATAAGTTTTAAAGTAGCAGAGAGATAAATTAGATGTTGTGTCGATATGCATACCAAGTCAACATCATGTGCAAGCATGTATTCTGTAACAAGCATATGCAACGCACATATTCTGAAACAACTCTTCGCAAACCGCAGTTAGCGATCTGATCAACAACAATCACTACAAAAGCTCATTTCATATAATTCCACATAATCTTTCACATATCAACAAGTTCTGTCAACCCTAATCATCTTAGCACGTATTCAACATAACGTTCCATAACAACCACATAAATAATCAACAATTAGAAACAAGATAAGAAACAAGTATTACACCACTTGATTATGTGAACCTCTTGGTCGGAAGCAATCCAGAATCACACAATCATTACCCATTTAACCTCCATATCACTCACCTATTCTTTTTAGGCAAAGTATTCGATTTCGCACTTCATTATAGATGCCATATCTTTTGATCACCTAACATATAACACATTAATACAACAATATGTTTAGCAACTAACAATCATCATAATCAACTAATCATAATCATCAATCCACCACCCATTGGATTGATCAAGTTTGGCTTTTAGTCAAACTATATATATAACCTCACTTATATTACCACCTTGATTATGATTAAACATCATTATATCATTATGATACTACTCTTCCAACTACAATTTATGTTGAGTTATCACTAATTCATAATAACCCATTATATTCATCATTTTTTCAACAAATCTCTAATAATTCTCATGATCACCTTTAGCTTAAGTGTTTAACAACTTGATTCATTAACTCAATCTTCACTAATAGCATTCTAACAACATCTCTAACTAATAAGTAGGGTGAATTCTCAACAATTCACAATCATTAAAACAAAACTCACCATAATTACTAATGAACACAATTAAACTATCGACTTTTAGATTGAATTTGTGTTACTAACATTGATTTCTACATTTTCACACTATAATTCTATCACAATCCATCTTAATTTTGTTTTATAAATGATCAATCACTCAAACCCCCTTAAAACCCCTTTCTAGGTTAAAATTGAACAAGAATCATAATTATACCTAGATTATAATGGTTATAGAAGCTTGAATTCGAATTGTGTAACATCAATTTAACATCAATTTGATGTTTGAAGCTGATTTTGGTGGTTGATTTTTGTATCCAACATATTTTATTTCTTCTTAGAGATTCTTGAGATGTTTTGAATTGAATATGGATATGTACGTATGTATGAAACAATATGTATGTGTATGGATATATATGTGTCATTTAAATGTATGAAACAATGTTGCCATTCATTGGGTCCTATTTCCAATACCACTGTCCTGTTCTCCCAGTAGGGCAGAAGCAGTAGTGGTAGCCCTTTCCATATGATCATCCACTTCATAGACCACCTCCTCAATTACATTTGGCTGAGACATTTGAATAAAGGAGATTCAGATGTTTGTGTTCTAGCCTTTTTGGCTTTCTTGGAGGTTGGTTTGGGGTCCCTTGTTTTCTTTGTCTTTTGGACAGCAGGTGTGGGTTGGGAAGTAGAGGGTGTGGCTACTTCTTCACCTGATGTGGAAGTTGCACTGAGCATATGTGCAGCTATATTAGTCACCCTTCCAGAGAAAACTGAACCCTTTCTCCTCATATTTGTAAAAGTTTTTGTTTAAGAGAAAGAACCACAAATTTCTCTGCAGTTTTTTATAAATCTTTAAGCTCTTTGTCAAAAATATATTGTAAAAACCTTGGTTACATCAAAAACTTCATGTCAGAGTGTTCCAGGTTATACAACATGTCAGTAAAAATCATTTTTGAAAAATTGAATTTCATGTTATTAGCCAAGCAGTTATTGCAGAAGCATAAGTTTTAAAGTAACAGAGAGATAAATTAGATGTTGTGTCGATATGCATACCAAGTCAACATCATGTGCAAGCATGTATTATGTAACAAGCATATGCAACGCACATATTCTGAAACAACTCTATGCAAACCGCAGGTAGCGATCTGATCAACAACAATCTCTACAAAAGCTCATTTCATATAATTCCACATAATCTTTCACATATCAACAAGTTCTGTCAACCCTAATCATCTTAGCACGTATTCAACATAACGTTCCATAACAACCACATAAATAATCAACAATTAGAAACAAGATAAGAAACAAGTATTACACCACTTGATTATGTAAACCTCTTGGTCGGAAGCAATCCGGAATCACACGATCATTACCCATTTAACCTCCATATCACTCACCTATTCTTTTTAGGCAAAGTATTCGATTTCGCACTTCATTATAGATGCCATATCTTTTGATCACCTAACATATAACACATTAATACAACAATACGTTTAGCAACTAACAATCATCATAATCAACTAATCATAATCATCAATCCACCACCCATTGGATTGATCAAGTTTGGCTTTTAGTCAAACTATATATATAACCTCACTTATATTACCACTTTGATTATGATTAAACATCATTATAGCATTATGATACTACTCTTCCTACTACAATTTATGTTGAGTTATCACTAATTCATAATAACCCATTATATTCATCATTTTTTCAACAAATCTCTAATAATTCTCATGATCACCTTTAGCTTAAGTGTTTAACAACTTGATTCATTAACTCAATCTTCACTAATAGCATTCTAACAACATCTCTAACTAATAAGTAGGGTGAATTCTCAACAATTCACAATCATTAAAACAAAACTCACCATAATTACTAATGAACACAATTAAACTATCGACTTTTAGATTGAATTTGTGTTACTAACATTGATTTCTACATTTTCACACTATAATTCTATCACAATCCTTCTTAATTTTGTTTTATAAATGATCAATCACTCAAACCCCCTTAAAACCCCTTTCTAGGTTAAAATTGAACAAGAATCATAATTATACCTTGATTATAATGGTTATAGAAGCTTGAATTCGAATTGTGTAACATCAATTTAACATCAATTTGATGTTTGAAGCTGATTTTGGTGGTTGATTTTTGTATCCAACATATTTTATTTCTTCTTAGAGCTTCTTGAGATGTTTTGAATTGAATATGGATATGTACGTATGTATGAAACAATATGTATGTGTATGGATATATATGTGTCATTTAAATGTATGAAACAATGTTGCCATTCATTGGGTCCTATTTCCAATACCACTGTCCTGTTCTCCCAGTAGGGCAGAAGCAGTAGTGGTAGCCCTTTCCATATGATCATCCACTTCATAGACCACCTCCTCAATTACATTTGGCTGAGACATTTGAATAAAGGAGATTCAGATGTTTGTGTTCTAGCCTTTTTGGCTTTCTTGGAGGTTGGTTTGGGGTCCCTTGTTTTCTTTGTCTTTTGAACAGCAGGTGTGGGTTGGGAAGTAGAGGGTGTGGCTACTTCTTCACCTGATGTGGAAGTTGCACTGAGCATATGTGCAGCTATATTAGTCACCCTTCAAGAGAAAACTGAACCCTTTCTCCTCATATTTGTAAAAGTTTTTGTTTAAGAGAAAGAACCACAAATTTCTCTGCAGTTTTTTATAAATCTTTAAGCTCTTTGTCAAAAATATATTGTAAAAACCTTGGTTACATCAAAAACTTCATGTCAGAGTGTTCCAGGTTATACAACATGTCAGTAAAAATCATCTTTGAAAAATTGAATTTCATGTTATTAGCCAAGCAGTTATTGCAGAAGCATAAGTTTTAAAGTAACAGAGAGATAAATTAGATGTTGTGTCAATATGCATACCAAGTCAACATCATGTGCAAGCATGTATTACGTAACAAGCATATGCAACGCACATATTCTGAAACAACTCTATGCAAACCGCAGGTAGTGATCTGATCAACAACAATCTCTACAAAAGCTCATTTCATATAATTCCACATAATCTTTCACATATCAGCAAGTTCTGTCAACCCTAATCATCTTAGCACGTATTCAACATAACATTCCATAACAACCACATAAATAATCAACAATTAGAAACAAGATAAGAAACAAGTATTACACCACTTGATTATGTGAACCTCTTGGTCGGAAGCAATCCGGAATCACACAATCATTACCCATTTAACCTCCATATCACTCACCTATTCTTTTTAGGCAAAGTATTCGATTTCGCACTTCATTATAGATGCCATATCTTTTGATCACCTAACATATAACACATTAATACAACAATACGTTTAGCAACTAACAATCATCATAATCAACTAATCATAATCATCAATCCACCACCCATTGGATTGATCAAGTTTGGCTTTTAGTCAAACTATATATATAACCTCACTTATATTACCACTTTGACTATGATTAAACATCATTATATCATTATGATACTACTCTTCCAACTACAATTTATGTTGAGTTATCACTAATTCATAATAACCCATTATATTCATCATTTTTTCAACAAATCTCTAATCATTCTCATGATCACCTTTAGCTTAAGTGTTTAACAACTTGATTCATTAACTCAATCTTCACTAATAGCATTCTAACAACATCTCTAACTAATAAGTAGGGTGAATTCTCAACAATTCACAATCATTAAAACAAAACTCACCATAATTACTAATGAACACAATTAAACTATCAACTTTTAGATTGAATTTGTGTTACTAACATTGATTTCTACACTTTCACACTATAATTCAATCACAATCCATCTTAATTTTGTTTTATAAATGATCAATCACTCAAACCCCCTTAAAACCCCTTTCTAGGTTAAAATTAAACAAGAATCATAATTATACCTTGATTATAATGGTTATAGAAGCTTGAATTCGAATTGTGTAACATCAATTTAACATCAATTTGATGTTTGAAACTGATTTTGGTGGTTGATTTTTGTATCCAACATATTTTATTTCTTCTTAGAGCTTCTTGAGATGTTTTGAATTGAATATGGATATGTACGTATGTATTAAACAATATGTATGTGTATGGATATATATGTGTCATTTAAATGTATGAAACAATGTTGCCATTCATTGGGTCCTATTTCCAATACCACTGTCCTGTTCTCCCAGTAGGGCAGAAGCAGTAGTGGTAGCCCTTTCCATATGATCATCCACTTCATAGACCACCTCCTCAATTACATTTGGCTGAGACATTTGAATAAAGGATTTTCAGATGTTTGTGTTCTAGCCTTTTTGGCTTTCTTGGAGGTTGGTTTGGGGTCCCTTGTTTTCTTTGTCTTTTGGACAGCAGGTGTGGGTTGGGAAGTAGAGGGTGTGGCTACTTCTTCACCTGATGTGGAAGTTGCACTGAGCATATGTGCAGCTATATTAGTCACCCTTCCAGAGAAAACTGAACCCTTTCTCCTCATATTTGTAAAAGTTTTTGTTTAAGAGAAAGAACCACAAATTTCTCTGCATTTTTTTATAAATCTTTAAGCTCTTTGTCAAAAATATATTGTAAAAACCTTGGTTACATCAAAAACTTCATGTCAGAGTGTTCCAGGTTATACAACATGTCAGTAAATATCATTTTTGAAAAATTGAATTTCATGTTATTAGCCAAGCAGTTATTGCAGAAGCATAAGTTTTAAAGTAGCAGAGAGATAAATTAGATGTTGTGTCGTTATGCATACCAAGTCAACATCATGTGCAAGCATGTATTCTGTAACAAGCATATGCAACGCACATATTCTGAAACAACTCTATGCAAACCGCAGGTAGCGATCTGATCAACAACAATCACTACAAAAGCTCATTTCATATAATTCCACATAATCTTTCACATATCAACAAGTTCTGTCAACCCTAATCATCTTAGCACGTATTCAACATAACGTTCCATAACAACCACATAAATAATCAACAATTAGAAACAAGATAAGAAACAAGTATTACACCACTTGATTATGTGAACCTCTTGGTCGGAAGCAATCCAGAATCACACAATCATTACCCATTTAACCTCCATATCACTCACCTATTCTTTTTAGGCAAAGTATTCGATTTCGCACTTCATTATAGATGCCATATCTTTTGATCACCTAACATATAACACATTAATACAACAATACGTTTAGCTACTAACAAAATAATCAACTAATCATAATCATCAATCCACCACCCATTGGATTGATCAAGTTTGGCTTTTAGTCAAACTATATATATAACCTCACTTATATTACCACTTTGATTATGATTAAACATCATTATATCATTATGATACTACTCTTCCAACTACAATTTATGTTGAGTTATCACTAATTCATAATAACCCATTATATTCATCATTTTTTCAACAAATCTCTAATCATTCTCATGATCACCTTTAGCTTAAGTGTTTAACGACTTGATTCATTAACTCAATCTTCACTAATAGCATTCTAACAACATCTCTAACTAATAAGTAGGGTGAATTCTCAACAATTCACAATCATTTAAACAAAACTCACCATAATGACTAATGAACATAATTAAACTATCGACTTTTAGATTGAATTAGTGTTAGTAACATTGATTTCTACACTTTCACACTATAATTCAATCACAATCCATCTTAATTTTGTTTTATAAATGATCAATCACTCAAACCCCCTTAAAACCCCTTTCTAGGTTAAAATTGAACAAGAATCATATTTTTACCTTGATTATAATGGTTATAGAAGCTTGAATTCGAATTGTGTAACATCAATTTAACATCAATTTGATGTTTGAAACTGATTTTGGTGGTTGATTTTTGTATCCAACATATTTTATTTCTTCTTAGAGCTTCTTGAGATGTTTTGAATTGAATATGGATATGTACGTATGTATGAAACAATATGTATGTGTATGGATATATATGTGTCATTTAAATGTATGAAACAATGTTGCCATTCATTGGGTCCTATTTCCAATACCACTGTCCTGTTCTCCCAGTAGGGCAGAAGCAGTAGTGGTAGCCCTTTCCATATGATCATCCACTTCATAGACCACCTCCTCAATTACATTTGGCTGAGACATTTGAATAAAGGATTTTCAGATGTTTGTGTTCTAGCCTTTTTGGCTTTCTTGGAGGTTGGTTTGGGGTCCCTTGTTTTCTTTGTCTTTTGGACAGCAGGTGTGGGTTGGGAAGTAGAGGGTGTGGCTACTTCTTCACCTGATGTGGAAGTTGCACTGAGCATATGTGCAGCTATATTAGTCACCCTTCCAGAGAAAACTGAACCCTTTCTCCTCATATTTGTAAAAGTTTTTGTTTAAGAGAAAGAACCACAAATTTCTCTGCAGTTTTTTATAAATCTTTAAGCTCTTTGTCAAAAATATATTGTAAAAACCTTGGTTACATCAAAAACTTCATGTCAGAGTGTTCCAGGTTATACAACATGTCAATAAATATCATTTTTGAAAAATTAAATTTCATGTTATTAGCCAAGCAGTTATTGCAGAAGCATAAGTTTTAAAGTAGCAGAGAGATAAATTAGATGTTGTGTCGTTATGCATACCAAGTCAACATCATGTGCAAGCATGTATTCTGTAACAAGCATATGAAACACACATATTCTGAAACAACTCTATGCAAACCGCAGTTAGCGATCTGATCAACAACAATCTCTACAAAAGCTCATTTCATATAATTCCACATAATCTTTCACATATCAACAAGTTCTGTCAACCCTAATCATCTTAGCACGTATTCAACATAACGTTCCATAACAACCACATAAATAATCAACAATTAGAAACAAGATAAGAAACAAGTATTACACCACTTGATTATGTGAACTTCTTGGTCGGAAGCAATCCGGAGTCACACAATCATTACCCATTTAACCTCCATATCACTCACCTATTCTTTTTAGGCAAAGTATTCGATTTCGCACTTCATTATAGATGCCATATCTTTTGATCACCTAACATATAACACATTAATACAACAATACGTTTAGCTACTAACAATCATCATAATCAACTAATCATAATCATCAATCCACCACCCATTGGATTGATCAAGTTTGGCTTTTAGTCAAACTATATATATAACCTCACTTATATTACCACTTTGATTATGATTAAACATCATTATATCATTATGATACTACTCTTCCAACTACAATTTATGTTGAGTTATCACTAATTCATAATAACCCATTATATTCATCATTTTTTCAACAAATCTCTAATCATTCTCATGATCACCTTTAGCTTAAGTGTTTAACTACTTGATTCATTAACTCAATCTTCACTAATAGCATTCTAACAACATCTCTAACTAATAAGTAGGGTGAATTCTCAACAATTCACAATCATTTAAACAAAACTCACCATAATGACTAATGAACATAATTAAACTATCGACTTTTAGATTAAATTAGTGTTAGTAACATTGATTTCTACACTTTCACACTATAATTCAATCACAATCCATCTTAATTTTGTTTTATAAATGATCAATCACTCAAACCCCCTTAAAACCCCTTTCTAGGTTAAAATTGAACAAGAATCATATTTTTACCTTGATTATAATGGTTATAGAAGCTTGAATTCGAATTGTGTAACATCAATTTGATGTTTGAAACTGATTTTGGTGGTTGATTTTTGTATCCAACATATTTTATTTCTTCTTAGAGCTTCTTGAGATGTTTTGAATTGAATATGGATATGTACGTATGCATGAAACAATATGTATGTGTATGGATATATATGTGTCATTAAAATTTAATTCTCGTAATTATTATTGTCTGGAACTTAAAAATTGATCACAGTTATTATTATTTTATACTACTTAAAATAATACTAACTTAAAACAATTACTTTTACTTTTATCAAAATAATACTTTAGATTTTGGGGTGTTACAACTCTTTCCCACTTATTTTATTCGTGTCCTAACAAATGTCACTCGTATCTATTTAATCTCAACATTCTATATACTCACGCAGCAACGTTTACTAGTATTAGAATACTTCACATAATCAACTAGTTCATAAAATGAATGTAAGTCATTCATGTATTTAAACTTTCTTTATTACTTATTTCATGACATGAACGATGCCATTCATGTTCATTTACATCATTTATTCTTATTCATTTCTTATCCTCACATACAATTCTTGACGCTTCTTTGCCACGAGAAGTTTGAAATGTTTCATATTCATCTCACTATATACATACCCCATTCACCATTACGTCAATCACATTACCAAGATAAAAAGGTAAGTACACTTTATATATTCGTATTAGTGAAGTTTTAAGTACACTGTCACCAGCAACAAATTTTAACTTAATTTATGTAAAAAAACACGTATATTGTGGTCAATTTAACATACCACATTAGTGTCAACAACTTCTTAGCTATATTTATTTCACATAAGTTTAACAATACAAACAACTAATCAATTATATTCAATCAACATAAGAACATAAAATGTGCGTACATCTTAAACAACTTATGCATATAACTTTATCCACATAGGTACAAAACGTGCATACTATTTATCAACTGGCACACAAATAGTGTGCATTCAACTTTATCAACGTAGGCGCATAACATGTGCATTCTACTCTATCCGCTGTTCACTGTTCACTAACAAAGAGTGCAATATCGAACACAAAGTGCAATATCAACAACTACTCATTCTCAACTGAATCAATTTTTAGTTTAACAACTAATACACAACTTAAACAACTTATGCATAGAAATTATGCGTATAAACACGTATATTCAATTCTTTCCACAAGCACACATAAAGATGTGCATTCAAAAGGTTTCACCTGCGCAAATATACTGCGCATACATTTTATCCCCTTGAGTCAAATGACCACTTACCTGGGTCGTTTATAATTAATCATAAACTTTATCCCCTTGAGTCAAATGACCACTTACCTGGGTCATTTATAATTAATCACAAGTAATACGTGAAACAGATAATGGCTTGTAACAACTTTAACAATTAGAAATTAGCAACATTTTAGAATCTCTACACTATAACAACTAATTTCATCTTTGCTATAACGATATTAGTGGTGATGAAAACCACAACACACATATCAACAATGCAATTTTCAACTTTAATCATAGCTAGCAACATAGCTAGTATTCTTGTATCTACTTAACTAACGAAATGCTAGAATTTTCCAACTTACAACTAGTTAACCACTGAATTACAATTTGTAATTATAACACCACTTGGTTATGTGAAACCTATTACACGTATGTAATCCGGAATCACATAACCCTTACATGTTTAGTTTCACTTAAATAGTGAAATATCTCATCGTTAAACACAAAGTGTGTTACTTACATTTTCAACTCACATTTTAATTCCCACTAGTTGTAGTTTAACTACTTTATCTTGCCAATATTTTTTATTACAACATATATAATTACAAATAAACCTCTTCTAATGGCAACATAATTATCAATCTCACATTCTCAACAATATTCATAACATTTTACTCCTTTAACGACACAACATCTAATTTAAATGACGTCATTATTATTCAACATAGGCAATTGGTACCGTTAAAGCCCTCATTCAGCCGTTACCATCGTAAATTAATGAAGACTCGTTCATAGTAATATGTATTATAGACATTATGAGTCTACTGACTCATTATACTTCATTTAATTATAATTTCCTCCCTCACTTGGATTCCATTTATCACTCTTTTACTACACAAACCACATTAAAACAACCGTTTAGTTGATTAATTATGCTTTACATCAACTGACATGTACCTCTTTTTTCAAACTTTGAGTCAATATCTTTTAACAAGTACATCATTTAAACATCAATTACGAATTTGACTCTTCTTTATTTTAAAACTTTCACGTGAAGTTTTCATACTCATAAGCATAAGAAACTGCTTAAAATATGCTAATTATAATTTTCTACACCGTTAATACGGTTTCACAACTACTTTCAAGTCTTTTATACTCTTACCGACAAAAACTCATTATATTTGTGAATATTTCATATCCATATTCTTACCTTTCATCTCTATATTCGACACATAGTCCACATATTTTAACATCTTCCTCAATTACAAAGCATATCATCATTCATTTATGCCTTTACTCGATAGCGAGTTTGTACTACTTTTACATTCTATTTCGTGAATCACATTAAATCTCTCTGATACTTGGTAGCCTCAACAATTCCATGTGATATAGCAAAATATAATTACGTTGGCCAGGTGTCGTTAGATTATGTTATACACACTTCCTTCTTAGGCTACTTCATATCATCAATCTTCAATATAATTTCTACTTACTTAAGCACATAACACAATAACTCAACAACTATCAAAACACACTTAATGAGGCCTTAGCGATATATACATGATTAGGAATTAACTTTCTTCATAACCACAGTCACAATCATTAATTTCACATAAGCAAGTAATTCCACGTAATCAGTTTACATCAATTACTAGGCATTTGACCTTGCCTCTGACGAGTTCATCTTTCGATTTAATCATCAGTTAATTAGACACACATACCTCTGTTCACATAACAATTCATTACATAATGATAACATATATTAATCAGGTCATCATTTCACATCGTTAATCCCAACATTTATCTGGTACATTTACATGTATCTTTCACTTGTTTACACTTGACCGGGAAGACGTACCTCCCCCCAACTAAATGAAAAGTGTACTACAATTTGCTTATTCCATAAGCATGTCCACATTCATTTTGTTTACTCGGTTGACCGCAGTCACAACATATTCTCTCTGAGGAGTAAATATTTCTCTAATTACAATATCATATAATTATTATCAAGGAATTTTAATCACACCTTGCAAATAATATACCAACACTGGTACTGCCAATTTCATACCTTCTTTCAACATTTTATACATAATAAAGTTCAATTAGAACTATTCATGATGCTAAACATATCATTTAATGTCTCAGCTACTAATTCAACACTTAACAATTATCAATTAATTCGTAATGGGGAATCATATCAGTTTAACTAAATCAATTTCACCATTACACATAATCATCATAGCAATTTAAGAAATTTATATTGGTTTAAGTCTAAGCAATGCTATCGTGAATTACCTAATTCTATTAAACCATCACCCTGATACCAACTTGAAATGCCCCAAAAGTTGTATTTTTATTTTTATTTTTATGATCCATCATTAACAATAACCATACGTACTGTGTCACACCCGAAAAATTAGGGCTAGTAATTAAATACCTAATCATTATGTTTATACATGTAATTAGTTATGTATTAGGCTAATTATGTGTATCATTTTGTATATTAGAAATATATACACACGTGCACGATCCATTTAGATCATGCATTTTCATTTCGATAGAATCCGACACATCACAATACGGACGTTGGTGAACATAATTATTAAATAGTATGAAATTGTTTAATAACCTCGTTATTACTAAACATTATTTCGATAATATTTTGCACGTTAAATCGTATCGTCTAAAATCAACCGTACGTGACAGAAATGCGCAAAATGCGCCTGACAAACGAAATAAACCCAAATTATAATTTTATAATTCATTACTAAGTATTTCGATAAAATACTTCGAGTAAAAATATTACGATTACACGCGTAAAAATAAACCGTCTAAAACATTACACGAGTTAAATAAACAAACGAACGCGCAAAACTAGACCCGACAACATTTTAATAACTTAGAATAAAATATTTAGAGTAATACTTTCATTAAAAATATAGTGTCTTAAACCACTAACGAAACACACGTATTAAAATGTATAATGATTAAAATCTGTTTAAACGATCGGGTAAACGAGCACCGCACGGAGCACGAACTAGGGAAC
Source organism: Pseudognaphalium luteoalbum (assembly GCA_963422505.1). Taxonomy (NCBI): domain Eukaryota; kingdom Viridiplantae; phylum Streptophyta; class Magnoliopsida; order Asterales; family Asteraceae; genus Pseudognaphalium; species Pseudognaphalium luteoalbum. The sequence continues at coordinate 43,023,050 of OY730194.1, forward strand.
AAAAAATTGGTGAGCCAACACCTAAATGGGGACCACCAAAACCGGTATACACAAAGAGTATGGCCCCCATACTCCGTACCCCCATCTATACTCCAAACCACCCCACACCCTCTTCCATTCCCATTTCCTTTCACCCAACACTCCACTCTTTCTCCATCTCCCTCTCTTCCCTCTCTTTCTTCTTGAGAAAATTAGCCACCCCAAACACCACCCTAAAACCACCATTAAACTACCACAAAAACACCTTGGATTGCAAAGCTTGTTTGGAAGAAAATGATCACCACAACGCAAGGAACGTTTCTATCTTTTCGGTTTCTTCATGCAATACTCGTAAGATCTCATCACCTTTGAAAAATTCTTCCATGATGTTTATTTACATGTATAATTGCTCATTTAAGTAGCAAATGTCCAAATCAAAAGCTAAAACCCGTTTTCCTTAACATAATCAAATTTAGTTTTTAGATACGTTTTAAAAATCGACACTTCGAGTTAACCATGAAACGAAACAATAAATTTCCAAACACTATAAACATATTTAAGACGTGTGTAAAAGTTTCGGGTCAAACCGAGCACGTTTGACCACAAACCCGAACATGTTAGAATGAAACAGCCTTTTGTGTCGCAGATGGCCCAAATCCATTGTGACACAAGCCACTATGTCGCCAAAATTAACTATGTCGCAATCTGCGACGCAACAATTACGCCGCAAATGAATTTCGATGTCGCATGGTGCGACACAAACCTTTATGTCGCAATGATTTCGAATGTCGCACTTAGCGACGCAAACACTTGTGTCGCACTGAAACGAATGTCGCATATAGCGATACAAATCCTTATGTCGCATAAAGTATGATATCTGATTTATGCGACATAACTCTAGTGCCCCTTGGACCCCGCCAGGCAGTGGCCACCCCTTAGACCCCTCTACCAAGGGCGCTGCCCCCCTACCCCCATCATTTGAAAGTATGATACAACTCCAAAACATACTTTACAAAGTATAACGTAACAACATTACAATAATAATACATTGAAATTAGTATTACGAAAACTCACCACCGCACCGTACATGTTTTCAAAACCTAAAAAACAACCAAAGTATTTGGACATTACTAATTGAGTGGACAACTAGCATAGATGGTCTTTTGAGACATCTACTCATTAATATAACCTTGCGCGTTTAGGACGCCCGACAGGTTACCGTCGTTAGACGACACCATACCTTGTGCTACATCACTGCTTGCTTTTAGCAAAATATCAGGTGAGTCTCATAGCCCTGCTTTTTATTGTTTTTACCTCGGGGTAAGGATACATGCTCAGTTTTTATTTACATGTAAACACAAGTACAAAACTCAATATATTGATTGCATGAGTTGTTTTACTAATCATGAAAGCCCTTCACATGATAGTTTGTTAATATTATTTTTGCATGAATGTTAGTGTATGGTACCATATGGGATTGACAATCCCCATCCAAGTTAGCAAGCACTAACCGGTCAAACAGACGCATTATCATTTGTTCATACGAGTTTAGATTAGGCACTCGCAGGGAGGCACCCTCGATTAGGCACTTGATTGTGATCCTGACAACCCGGTTAAGCTCAAACTATGAGCTCATGGCAGTGATATACACATTTATTTGATTGAATTCAAACATAGAAAATCTTGTGGTTCTTAAATAATACTCTATCATAAACATGTGAGCTCACAATCTTTTAGCTAACCTTTTAGCATGTATTCTAAGGTACTTAGCAGTAGTAGGTCTGCTCATTCAGGACACATATATACAGCTCGAGTCGCATGCAAATTACAATTACAAGAGATTTTGTTGCATTTCAATATTTTGTATAAATTAGATATGTATTAGAATCTCTCGAGATAGATTGCGAACTTGGATACTTTTGTAAATTTTTATTATATCAATGTATTTGTTAAAATGACGTATATAGAGTCGTTCATTATATCTCTGTGTTGTGATTACCGTATTAGTCGCGCCCTGACCCGAACCGCTTTCGCACAGTAAATTTGGAGGTGTGGCATACTGAGAATACTACACCTTGACGCTTAAAAGATATAACGAATAATTTACGGGACCAACAGAATCTATTTTTGACCAAAATAGTAATCACACCGCGATAGTTATAGATAGCTCCGTGAACAACTCAAATTGTGCCATGAATTAAAAGGGTTACGCCGCGATCCCCTGAAAATGAACTACCCGCCAGGTATTATAAGTAGCAGTCGGGTACTCAGTTTTAACTCACTCTCTGTCAACACTATCAACATTGTACCCGTCGGGTATAAATACTACCCACCAGGTAGTTCATCATTGACAACATTTTTCGACTTTTTAACGAATTTCAAACATGCATAACTTTTAACTCGTAAATAGTTAGACCATCAAAATTTTCAGGAACCTTTGTTATGACATTTCAAAGGTTTCTTAATTGGCACTTTTCCAAAATTCACGTTAATGCTAGATTTGGACCTAAATCCAAAATATGGTCATTTTACCACTTTTAAAACCAAATGTACCTCCATTTTGACTCACTAATTTAAACCACTTTCCAGCAATTGCACTCGCTCATTTCATCATAACGACATATGACAACGATGTCCAAACCATCATTTCAACTTATTTTAACCAAACGACCCATTTGGACGCTTCTTCGACCCATTTGAAAATCAACAACATTTTTACTACAAGACTTCGAAATTATCAACACAATCATCATTTCACAACTCAAATCACAAAAACTTACAAGTGAAAATTGCCACAATCAATAAAACTTCAACATTTAACGTTTTGATCATATTCCCACCAAATCATGACCAAAACTACATATTCCCACATTAAACTAATCTTACAACATTACAGCATGACCTATGCCCATTTTGACACTACAACATTCAACTTAGAATTTGACCACGATCCACCTTGACTTTACCAAGTCAAAGGCATACTCTACAAATCACTAGATACTTTACATCTTAACCAACACATATCATTAAAGTATAGTTTTGGGCGATTTACACAATAGTAATCAAATACGACAATTCATAAGAAGGAAGAGCTTGTCTAACCATAAAGCAAGCTCCAATCCATGATACCTTCTTGCAACCACAATCTACTCATTTTATCCATTTGGTTCAACCGAACCATGCACCTACAACACAAAACAACTGAAGGGGTAAGCAAAACGCTTAGTGAGCATACGAGCAATTAAATGAATAATTCAACATTGAAACTAGAAATAACAAATATTAACAATACATATTTACTTAGTCACTAAACTACTGAGCAATTATAGAGATCACTCTGTTCTTTATGCGGATCCGCGGCTAATAGAAACAAGCTCCTTGGCACCATATCACATCGATATGCTAACCAAGTCAACATCATGTGGAAGCATGTATTATCAAACAAGCATGTGCAACACACATATTCTGAATAAACTCTAAGCTAACCGCAGCTAGCGATTTGATCAACAACAATCTCTACAAAAGCTCATTTCATATAATTCCACAAAATCTTTCACATATCAACAAATTCTGTCAACACTAATCATCTTAGCACATATTCAATATAACGTGCCATAACAACCACACAAATAATCAACAATTAGAAACAAGAAATAAACCACTTGATTATGTGAACCTCATGCTCGGAAGCAATCCGGAATCAAGCAATCATTACCCATTTAACCTCCATATCACTCACCTTTGATTTTTAGGAAAATAATGCGATTTCACACTTGATTATAGATGCCATGTCTTCTGATCACCTAACATGTAACACATCAATACAACAACACATTTAGCAACTAACAATCATCATAATCAACTAATCATAATCATCAATCCACCACCCATTGGATTGATCAAGTTTGGCTTTTAGTCAAACTATATATATAACCTCACTTATATTTCCACTTTGATTATGATTAAACATCATTATATCATTATGATACTACTCTTCAAACTACAATTTAAGTTGAGTTATCACTAATTCATAATAACCCATTATATTCATCATTTTATCAACAAATCTCTAATCATTCTCATGATCACATTTAGCTTAAGTGTTTAACTACTTGATTCATTAACTCAATCTTCGCTAATAGCATTCTAACAACATCTCTAACTAATAAGTAGGGTGAATTCTCAACAATTCACAATCATTTAAACAAAACTCACCTTAATTACTAATGAACACAATTAAACTATCGACTTTTAGATTGAATTAGTGTTAGTAACATTGATTTCTACACTTTCACACTATAATTCAATCACAATCCATCTTAATTTTGTTTTATAAATGATCAATCACTCAAACCCCCTTAAAACCCCTTTCTAGGTTAAAATTGAACAAGAATCATAATTATAACTTGATTATAATGGTTATAGAAGCTTGAATTCGAATTGTGTAACATCAATTTGATGTCTAAAACTGATTTTGGTTGTTGTTTTTTTCGTTCCTAGATATTTTCTTTCTTCCCGGAGCTTGTGGAGATGTTTTGAATTGAGTATGGATATGTACGTACGTATGAAATGATATGTATGTGTATGGATATATATATGTTATTTAAATTTTACTCCCCGTAATTATTATTGTCTAGAACTTAAAAATCGATCTCATTTATTATTATTTTATACTACTTAAAATAATAATAACTTAAAACAATTACTTTTACTCTTATCAAATAATACTTTAGATTTTGGGGTGTGTTGAGCTACAGTCGTTACACAACAAAAACAGTGGGGTGTTTTAATATTATGGAGTTGGGGTAATCCTAAGCTAATACTACTTTCAGCCCTACTAAGGTTCCTAAGGTAATAAGCGGTATGTTAACTCAAGTGTCGTTCTTACACTACAACGGGTATGGGATCTTAGGATGTTTAATTACCTTTTTCAATTTATCTAGGGTTTAACTAAGGTTGATTTGGTTTTGGTTTTATAACTAATCTACTGAATTAAAAGACAAGTAAAGGAAAAAGGGATTGTACGAAGGCTCACAGAACAATGGGTACATGAGTGTTTACTATGATATTGGTATATGCTTTTGGTGAGTAGTTATGGGAGTTAAAGACACTAGGTATGATGACTAATCCATTAAGTAATCAGAAACTTTAACCAATAAAAAGTATTATACCTACGATAGTTTCTTAGCTTTCCCAAGTATTAAACGCTATACGAAGTATTGTGCCGTTTTACAGTGTTTCTGTGGCCTTGATTAAAGATCCAAATTGCTCTTTGGACATCTTATATTTCTTAATGAAGTATAATCACGATCCTATTAAATATCTAACGTAAAGGTCTTTACAATCAAATATAAAACATGTCACATGGGAAGCAATTATATAGTGTCAAATACACCGGAAGTTCTCCCAAATGTACTGATCAATTCAACTGACAGTTATCCTCGAATCATGTTCCCCAGTCTCTGACATACTGGATGTCGGTATCATGGAACGAATTGTTGAATGAACAATAATGTGAACAGGAGTTACCCTACGGAACAGGTTGGAATAACTGGTCTAAACGGTCAATTGAATTGTTCCTCATTAATCATATAAATCATCATAGCTATTACATACACATTAATCTACTGTATAAAGTTATCTCATATTTGAAAACCCTAATCATGTAGTTACAATTAGTAATCAGGGAAACAGTTCTAGCATGCAGCATTCCTAAGGCAATGATATCACGTAAAAAGTCACATTTTTAATACCGATATCTCTCTCATTCTGGAATGATTCTTGGCATATTGAACTCAAATACGGTTCAAATCGGTGATATTATGTTGAGATGGTCAAAACAAGGTTGCACGATAAAAATCAAGCAAAACGGATGAAAAACGAAGATTCCACGCACAATTAAAGATTCAAGGCATCAAAACAAGATTTAGAGATAAAGTGCCCACCACTGAAAATTTTCTTATCCAAGATATTCATTTTCAAAATACGAATCCAACAGAAGAAGAATCAGAAAAAATGGATGAAGAATGAAGACTCTACGCACGCCGGAAGATTCAAACGATTCGTATGAATCAAGAAACGGAGCAAAAGACGGCGAACCGAGGCGGCAGGCTGCAAGCCGCCGCCGGTCACCAGCCAGCCGCCGCTGGCCAGCAGGGTGGCGGCGCCGACCACTTGCCCTGCATCCCAATTCCTCTTTTTGGTCCTCGCGTGTACCCGGTGCCACACCTTTACGCGATTGTATGTACCCGGTGCCACACCTTTACGCGATTGTACGTACCTGGTGCACCACCTTTTTCACCTTTTGCTAAAGTGTTCCTCAAGTTGCTAACGTGAGCCAAATTTCACCTATAAATATGAGGCATGAGGCTTCATTTCAACATACACCATTCTTAGAACAATACACTTCTCTTAAGATATTGCTTCTACTTTCTTTCTACTTTCTTACTAAAAATTAGTTTTAGGCTAGTTTAGGAGCTTGTTTAGAATAGAAGGGAAGTACGGAACGCATTTGTAACACCCGGTCAAAAAGGTCAATTTTCACGCCCAACTTAAATATTAATTACTCGTATTTAGTACGCGTTGATGCTAAAAACTTAAAACTTTTATATATAATTATATAAACGAATCTGATTATTTTAAAAATTCAACACAACACGAGTCTGGGAGGAACGAAATAACACGAAAGAGAGACCCGGATGGATCGGCCCAGACCCGCGGACCCAAGCCTGCGAACCCAAACCCACCCCCATATTTAATACCAATTTTCCCTCCATTTCTTTCAATTCTTCTTCACCAAACACACCTTTTTCTCCCTCCCTCTCTCTCGGCTCGCAACCACAAACACCCCATCAACATCAAAAATCGGGAATCATCATCATATTCGGAGAAAGGGAAGCAAGAAGAAGAACCACATCATCTTAATCTTCAACATTGCCACCTCCACCATCTCGATCCGTCATTTTTGAGCTTGAAATCAACTTTTGGTAAGAACACCCGATTACACACCTTCAAGACACTTGATTTATGTTTATTAACATGTTATTGAGTCCACACAACAAGAATATATCCAAGAAAATTGGTTAAAAATATTTAAATCGTGAAACCCGCACAGAAATCGATGAACACCGCGTTCTGCGAACTGAAACGAATCTCGGTTCGCAGCCTTATCCGTAGAAGACAAGGTTCTGCGAGCTGAAATGAATCTCGGTTCGCAGCCTTATCCGGAGAAGACAAGGTTATGCGAGCCGAACCGAACCTGCGAACTGAGTTGCGAAGCGACTCGACCTGCGAATTGAGTGAGCTGTGAGACAAGACTTGCGAGTAGACTATGTCTTGTGAGCTGACTCTGCGAATTGAACCTGCGAACTGAGCTGGCCTGCGAACTGAGTTGACTTGCGAACTGAAACCAACCTGCAAAGTGAACTGCGAAGCGAACTGAAACTCAGTTCGTAGCGAACTCAAAACACACTTCGCAGTCAACTTTTCAACACCTTGAAATTTAACTCAAATGACTTAAATTAAAATTCCAGACACGATTTTTAATAATGCAAGGTAGTAGAAATAAAAATTTTCCAAGCTGACCTGGCAGCTCAACTGCTTTATTAATTGCCATAACTGCTTTTACTACATGATTGTATACGTGTTTACTCGAACGATTAGTGTACTTTGAACTGTTGAACGATTGTGCGAACTAATGTTTATGAAATAACATTTTCATACCATAAACTAAAACAAACGTGGTAAACTAATTGATCAACTGTTTTGTTTGAACGGGAGAACGACTCGTGCGTATTTGGCCGGAGAACGACCGGTACTTTTTATGAAAATGCCGGAGAACGACCAGCCACGTATTTTAGTGCCAGAGAACGACTGGCCAAGTGGACTAGAGAATGACCCGTGCGTATTTGGATGGGAGAACGACCCATGCGTTATTTGACCGGAGAACGACCGGTACTGTGTTTCGCTAGAGAACGACCAGCAGTATGTATTGCCAGAGAACGACTGGCCGAGTTGGACGGGAGAACGACCCGTGCGTAATTAGACCGGAGAACGACCGGTACTATTTTGTAAACGCTGGAGAATGACGAGCAATGTATTGCAAACTGTGTTTTGGGTAACATCCCACGCAAACGATATTTTGGGTAACATCCCACGCAAACTGTATTTTGGATAACATTCCACAAAACGATTACTTGACTATTATGGCAATAACTATTTGTGAACATATTGGTTTTAATAACTGTGCTTACAAACTTGATTCAACTATTGCAAACATAAAACCTGTGAATTCACTCAACCTCGTTGTTGACTTTTACTATGTTTTTCAGGGAATTAGCTGCCCATGTAAGAACCGCCTGCACGTTGGAACATAGGAGACCCACAATGAATAGGATGCCAACTTTTGACAACTGGATTTCTTCTATTTAACTGAAATTGCTTAGTCATATTTACGAAATCTACTTCTGTAAACTTAATACTTTTAACTTGTATGATTGAAGGAATCGTAAACTTTGTAACTAATACATTTGGCATCTTATTATATTATGTTCTTTAGTAATCATAAGCTCTGATACGTATGCATGTACTGTGTATTGTGGCACTCCCCATACTTAGTTAAATGCTTCCGCTAATCCAAATCAGCAAATTTGAGGGTGTTACAGTCGATGCCACGGTGAGAAGTGGGCACAAAACGATGCCACGGTGAGAAGTGGGCACAAAACGATGCCACGGTGAGAAGTGGGCATAAAACGATGTCATGATATTGCAGTGAGCACAAGTACGATATCACGGTAAAGCGATACAAATTGATGGATGGGCGGGCTTATGCTCGTGATTCGCAACAAGTTAACGGGTCGGTAGAGTTTGCACGCGAGGCCGTTAGCTCAATAAATCCGGGTTAGCTAACACTAACGTGTCAAATGGACACGCTAAACATTCAATCATAGATCTGTGGGTCTACAACCAATTGTTGCTGGATGCAACGCACTATATATACTCAATCATAGTTCTGCGGAACTACACTTATTTGTTGTCATATGACGTAGTCATACCATTACTCTATAGCTATTAGGCATGTACTACCTGACGTTTATGGACTCACTATTACCTGATAGGTATCTAGGCATGGATTGCCACATTTCATTATGTATTTAGGTGCACAGCTAAACCGATTTAGGTATGAGATACCTCGTAGGATGTATACACATTGGTGTTACAACTTTAATACAATACATATCAAAAACGTATATTTTGAATTACTTTGCAAAACATAAAAGGTTTATACTTTATGTATCCCCTAACAATCCTATGAACTCACCAGCTTTATAGCTGACTCGTTTTAGCATGTGTTCTCAGGTGCCGAGCAGGATTAGGATTGCTACGAGATAAGATTGCTCGAGTCGCATATTTTCAAACAATGGGGACCGCTCTGCATTTAATTTTGTATTTTCAAATTATGTAATTGAAACTTCCATTAAACTCGCAACGTTGTAAACGTTCTACTTTGGAAAATGTATAATTATTTTCAAACGTCTCATTTAGAGTCGTTCATTATGTATCTTACGCTGTGATATTTGATCTGGTAACACCCGACCCGACCGCTTCCGACAGATTGGTATTAGAGCCTAAGGTTGTAGTGAACTAGGTTGCATTTTGTGGGCCTAGACTATGACCGTTAGGCAGTATTCCTCATTAGGTATAACTGGTTCAGGGATTACATCATACGAATTTAATTTAACATAGCGTAGCTAACTATGTACAATTAAATAAAGATGATGTGATATCTGAATGGGGTTATACTGGATTAGGAATGCACTAGTTGACTCTGATTGTTATGTGCTAGACACCCTAGGCTATTATATGTACTATAGGTATATATGAATTGGCCTTACTTGTGTACTACTTCTACATATCTATACATACTGAGTATATATAACTCAATTCCGTTGTACTGTCATATACTCGCGAAGAGGCACTGATGCACCCGCAACCGTCGGTTCAGTGTCGTTGCGATTCCTGATGGTGATGCGGGTGCAGCAGGGGTTTTAAAATTTATATTTAGCTGGGATTAAATTATACGTACTACCTACTCTGGTTAGCAAGCGGTAAATATGACCTAAGATCGTTCTATGAATCCAAACGTGTGGGCGATTAAAGCTGGTTCTTTCGGTAGGAGATATTTAGGATGGAACAAAGTAGGTAGGTTTGGGGGTTTTAAACTAAAGACAGGTAATTAAAATGCAGAAAAGTAAAGTACAGGAAAACAAATAAAGATAAACATGTGATTGCTGAGATTTCGATAATTAATGTTTCTGGATGACAGATTAAACAGGGACAAAGCTAAATGTAATGGTCTAAACTACCAGGCGTAAACTCTAGAACCCTACCAACTAAATTTCCCATTGGCATGTCACTAGGAACTAGGTTATCGTGATTCTGATCGGAGCAATACGAAAACTTCCAATACTTATCTAGTTGAAAGATAAACAACCTATTTTGGCTTGACGCCGAGGTGCATGAATCAGTAATGTATCGTCTCATAGGTCCAACCTTTCTTAACCCCTAAAATAGTTTAGTATTTTATTAGCATGCAGATTAATAACTTTGTGGGTTTTTGACCGCTGATTGTGTAAGGCTTAGTGTTTTAAGGTATTTAAATCACGAGGTTGTTATCCTTATTCCTAAGTCTTGTTTTATGCATTAACGCTTGGTTAATTCAACTTATGACTTGAGTTCTCCTTTTCAAACAGTTATACATCCCTAGATTATTCGCAGTTTATAAAAACGTGTTTCATATGCAGGCCATGCCTTTCAGTAATCGGACAGTGTACTTTACATGGTAGTTCTACTGCTTCTTACATCAGACATGCGGTCAGGAGTAATTGACAGTGAATGTGACACTCTAAACTAACTAAATGTAAATCGATGTAGAAATGTAAACCTAATATGTACAACGAGTGGGTTCACTGTGTCTTACTTGTTGCATGTCATGGGCACAAATAACTACTTACCATAACTAAGGTTGATCAAGTCCTAATTACTAGGTTGCAGTCACGTGGATAACCGGAAAGGGTACTCCATAAATTAAACTCAAGTTCATAAAGTCTTAACAATACAAAGGTCATTAATTCCTATTTTATCTGAACGTGTTTTCGAACATCATTTCATTGTGCATTGACTTTCGTAGGATATATACCAGTTAGTTGTGAAGTTGTATTATCCTTTCAGAATTCCAACTTTTAAACCAGAGCTGATTCCAGTGATGTAACTACCTTCGGTCGTTTATCGACTTCCATACATTTGTACTCCGTATAAAACGTTTCCAGTACTATATCAGATAAACTGTCGAATAGGAGCCGTTACATCACGTTTACAATTGTCGTACACTTAATTATATAACGTCATCCTTACTTATAATTATCTACATCATCAACAATCACAATAATAAACTACTCGCAATTCATGGTAATAGACAAATCACATACAAGGCAATAATACATAATTAAAATATGAAATAAAGCAAGTATGATAAAGGTTTCGATATCACCCGGAAATAAATGCGCAGCATCGTATTATTATGACTGATAACTCGTTCACACGTACAAAGATAAATCTCCAAACTCCTAACGTTCGCTCTAACCTCTATGTTAATCCGTAGATTAATTACAATAACCCTAGACTAAAATATAAGAGATTTTTTAGAGTGAGAAAGTGAAAATGGAAGAATGAGAGTGTAAGTATGAGTGTGAATATGAGAGAGTATATGAGTGTCTTGAAATGAGAGCTAGGGGCTGCCTTTTATAGAAGAAATTTGGCTCAAGTTAGCACCCCAAAGCTCACGATAGCAAAAGGTGGAAAAGGTAGTGACACCAGGTACAAAAGGCGAAAAAGGTAGTGGCACCAGGTACGAAAAGCATGTAAAGGTCTAGCACCGGGTACGAAAAAGGACAAAAAAGCACAATCCGTGCAGGTGACAGGCTGGTAGCGGCGGCTGGCTGCCATCCGGCGGCGGCTGTGTGTCTGCCGGCGGCGGCTGGCACCACCCCGCACCAGTTCATCGCCCGTTGCTTCGTTTCTCGATTCGTGCGTGTTTTCTTCGTTATGCGTCCGTTTGCGTTGATTATTTTTGCGTTGGATTCGTAATTCAAAAACAAATCTTTTGATGAAAAGAAATCCCAAAAATATATCTTTGAACTTTAGATGTGTCGTACGAATCGTTTGGATCTTCCGGAGTGCGTAGAATCTTCATTCTTCGCCCGTTTTTGTTGATTCTTCTTCTGTTGGATTCGTAATTTGAAAACGAACATCTTGGGTCAGATAGATGTTGGTGATGGGCTCTTTGGTCTTGAAATATCATTTTGATGTCTGGAATCTTCAGACGTGCGTGGAATCTTCGTTTTCTGCCCGTTTTGCTTGATTTTCATCATGCAACCTTGTTTTTACCATCTTGACATAATATTACAGATTTGTAATATTTTTGAGTTAAAGTGCCAAGAATTGTTCCAGAATGAGAGAGATATCGATAGTAAAAACGTGACTTTTTACGCGATATCAAGTATCCCACACTTAGAACTTTGCTTGTCCTCAAGAAAACTCATTCTTAAAAGCTTCTGGAATGATTCTAATTGCATCAATTTTTAGAGACACCTTTTTCCAAAGAATATAAAGTTACAGTTATGAAAGAGTTTTTCACCGGAAACTAAGGGTTTACTGAATTCGATACCTTCTTCGAGAAACTCAGATAGCCAGTCATGCAGCATTCTCGTCATAGGCTTGATCGAGAATCAAATCTCCATCACTTTTGATGAGGACGGTACTAACCTTTCGAGATATCTTTGAAGGAATCGGGTGTTTTGGTGTGAAGAAGGTGTGAGGGTTTTCCTTGTATTTTCTCGAAACTTTTCTTGAGAGAGTTTCTTTGAAATTTCTTAGATTTTGAAAGGACTACATAGCCTTTTTTTCTTTAGAATTTTCCTTTTCTTGGCCCTTTTTCTTGATCCTTGGGCTTTTTTTTTTGAGCAGCTTCTGCTGAATTTCTTTTTCTTGGAGCTCCTTTTACGGATGATGTTCATCCTTTGGGGAACGCTCCGATATAAGATTTTTGCCGAATTTCTTTTCTTGGAGCTCCTTTTACGGACGATGCTCATCCTTTGGGGAACGCTCCGATGGCTTTGTATTAGGATGCAGATTTCTTGGAAAATAAGGAATATCTTTGAGAATTCGTTGGAAAATGAAACTTCTGTAGGTTCGGGATGAATGTTAGGAGGTTTTGATTGGGTATGAAGAGTGAGTGTTGAGTGGGTGGATGTTTGATGGTGGAAGGGTGTTTAGATTCCTTAGAAGTTATCAAGATGGGTTGTACGTATGGCACTCATCGGTGTGATCTCGAAATGTATTACAAGAGCAAGTTCTAATTCAAATGCGTACACTGGCGCCTAGCCATGTGTTGCCCTTTTCGTCCGTATCTTATTCTAAAACAGTTTTGTTTCGTTGTCAAAACTCGTTCCTTGCTGTAATTTATAACTTTGAAAGATAGGATTTCTAAAGAACGATGTTTTTGAATCTGAAAATTTTGAAATTTTATCCATTTTTTGTCTTTTAGTAAAAATGTTGTTTGACTTACGGACAAGAGGTAAAAACTTGCGGTTGAAGGCCGTATATCCTATACTTAGAGGAACATTGTCCCTAATGTTCGAATCTATTTGTTGAGTACCTCTTGTTGAAGTATCCCACACTTAGAGATTCTACTTATTATTGGATTGCTTTGTAAGTGTAGTGTGGTTTTTATCATCCCACACTTAGTGTTTGGAATATCAGATGAAATAATCAAAATGGGTAGAGGGTTTTGGAACGGTGTGCCGCTTTTGCTGTGCACATTTGGCTCCTCATTGGAAGTTTGCTGGTTCGTGGCTTGTAGCTTATGGCTCTCGGCATTCTTCATTGTGTGGTTCACAGTTCTCCCTTGCTTAGGTCTTCTATAGTTTTTCAAACAAACCACTCAATTCAATCAAGTAATAGCTGCTGATAAGAAAAGCAAAGTAATAAAATGATAAAGTAGTAACTGGATAGATGTGATGTCTATGCATCCACAGTACATCAAATACACATAATAATAAAGTCTTGGTAGAAAATAGAAAGAAGTAAGAAGGCAGAGCAATCTATTGCTCGGCTGGTGGCGGTACTGCAGTCGAAGATGCTATGGGAGATGTCTCATCTGATGAAGAGTCATCGTGCTGATAGTGGGTGCCCTCATCTAATGCATCCCTATCATCATCTGCGTCTGGTGTACCCACGGTGAATATCACGTCATGTATCAACTGATCAACAAACTCCCCTGCTGGCATGTCAAAGCTATAGAGTGGAATCTCATGTATCCCCTGCTGAGAGTGCTCTCTGAATAGATCGGTCTGTCTGTGAGAAGATACTGGAGCAGGGTTGGTGCTCTTGAGAATCCTATGACTCTGAACAAAAGTGGCTCGAGTAGGAGCTCTGGATATCCTACTGCTACTCGAAACCTGTCCTCTAGCTGAGCCGATGACTGAGGGAATCTGCTGTCTCTGAAGGGGAATCTGTGCTCGTGGTGCCTGTGGCCTGAGTGGAACTGTCCGAGGTGGTAAACCATGGCCATGGACTGGATGTCAGCGAGGTGCTGGAGTAGGAGCTGCAGGGGGATATAAATGTGGTGGGGCTCGGCCCATCCCGCACGGTATGTCCGGAAGTGGGCTCACTGGTATCCCTGCGATCTGCTGCCTCATAGCTCTATAGCTTCTGACTTGCATCTGCATCAGCCAGTACCAGTAATCGGGTCTTGGGGGTGTCCCGTAATGGTATATGTAAGCTGGTATCTGAGCTCTAGGGGCCGGGACAGAAGGTCCTGACCTAGTAGGATGTGGTGGTGCAACTGGGGCATCAGAATCTTGTGCATCCTCATCTGAATCGAAGCCTGAACTTCGGGCCTCTCTCGGCTGCTTCCTCTTTCTGGACTCCCTGGGTAGGACTAGACCTGCTACCAATGTATCAATACTCTCAGGGTCTGATGATCGTGCCCTGATGTAAACGGTACCATCCTTCAGAATCCTAAGTATATCCATATTCCTTAGAAAATTATAGTCTATTGGTTGGGCACTCCATCCTGGCAGGCTTTTACATTTTACTATCTCCGTCGTCCTAATCAATCCCATTTTCCGAATCAACCTAGTAATTACTGGGCCCATGAATGATCTTCTTGCACCAAACTCTTTTTCTTCCAAAATCCGCTGGGCAACTAGATGGGCAACCTGAATGTTTCTCCTCTCGAGGATACATGCCATCATGATAACATCAAACTCAGACACTCGGCCATTAGACGTATGTTTCCCATCAAGCGAACAAGCCAGTAATTTATGCAAAATCTGCATAACTGGGTCTGTGAGCTGGGTGGCTTTAATACCCGAGAAATATGGCTTTGGTGACCAATGACTCCATGCCTCTGCGGTAGTAGTCGTGAGAGAAATCGTGGTGGCTCCATCAGTAAACAGGTGTTGGGAAATAAGATTTCTACTGTTACTACTGTTGATTACAGAATGCACAAGGCATTAACACTGTTAGTGTTAATGTTACTACTGGTATTAACACTGTTAGTGTTAAGGACTACCACTGTCTTCACAAGTGACAACTGTTAGTTCAAGGCTTCAAAGATTATCACTGTTAGTGATGGTTACCACTGTTATCAGAAGATTACAACTGTTATTGAAGATTGAAGTGAAGACAAGAGTTTCAACTGTTAGTAATTGTTTCAACTGTTAGAGTGTTATTACTGTTAGCTTGTTTACAACAGTTAACACTGTTTAGGCTAATTACCACTGTTGGTATATTAGTCTAGTAAATTGTACAAGTGTTAACACTGTTATAGGAATTACCACTGTTTATATAGTTGTGGTAGTTAACACTGTTTATGTATAGAATAGACGGAAAAGTAAAGTTTGAATAATTATGGAATGTAACTGTTTCCATGATTATAGGAGATTGTTTAGCAGGACTCTATGAGATACAAATAGAGATCCTAAACCTAGATTAGGTTAAGTAGTTTTTGCGCAGCTTCAAGGTTTTGTAACCCTAATACAATTCTGTGTATTCGTCTTATATTATTAATAAGATTGAAGCTTTCTATTATTCTGTCTTGATATATTGTTATTGATCTTCATTTTATTACTAAGTGTTATTCCGCAAACTTCTTAGTAATCATTCAAAACTGTATTTATCTAATAGTTTATTAGATAGATCTTGGTTCAACCAGTGGTATCAGAGCAAGGTTTAGTTTTGAATCCAGGAAGATCAATTTTCACTGTTTTATTGATCATTTTTTTATCAACAAATCAAATCAATGGCAGAAGGTAGTGAAGGAATTCAGGTCACTAAGATCCCAATGCTTAGACTAGATGAGTTTGATCTGTGGAAAAACAGAATCAGACAATATATGCTTCTCACAGATTATCAGATGTGGGAAGTAGTGGTTAATGGTCCTCCAGTGACACTTAACAGTGATGGTGTTCCACAGGCAAGATCACCACCAACTTCTGAGGCAGAAAGGAAGATCAGATCAATAGAGTACAAAGCTCTAAGTACTCTATTACTAGCTATACCAAATGAATATCAGAGGCGGTTTGAGGCATGTCAAGATGCTAAAGTGTTAATGGAAGCAATTGAAAAAAGGTTTGGTAGTAATGATAACACCAAAAAGAATAAAAGATCTCTACTTAAGCAACAGTATGAGAATTTTAATTCTACAAGGTCAGAAACGTTGACCCAAACCTTTGATAGGTTTTCTAAACTGGTTGGAGATCTGGAAAATCATCAAGTGAAGATAGATAGAGATGATTTAAACAGGAAGTTTTTGAGGTCCTTGGGTGATGAATGGACCATGTATACTGTTGGGTTAAGACAAAGTGCAGATCTGGAATCAAAAGAGCTAGAAGACATATATAATGATCTGAGAAACTTTGAAGCTGAAGTGGAGAACAAGAAGATTGGATCAGGAAGTAACAACAACAATTCTGCATTTATGTCAATGGCTGGAACAAAAGCAGAATCAAGTCAGAAAGGTTTTTCTTGTGGGTCTGGTGGAGTTGGATCATCATCAAATAATTCTAATGATCAAATCTTAGAATCTTTCTTTGCTAGTAATGTGAACTCTTCACTTACTAATGAAGACTTAGATCAATTTGAGTCAGATGATCTAGAAGAGATGGATGTCAAGTTACGAATTGCCCTGATCACACAAAGAGCAAAAAGGTTTATGCAAAGAACTGGTAGAAATAACTTTGCACAGAAGAGGAGTGATGCTAGCTGGTTTGACAAGAGCAAAGTTGAATGTTTCAACTGTCACAAGTTGGGACATTTTCCT
The DNA here is from genome assembly GCA_963422505.1 of Pseudognaphalium luteoalbum. NCBI lineage: Eukaryota > Viridiplantae > Streptophyta > Magnoliopsida > Asterales > Asteraceae > Pseudognaphalium > Pseudognaphalium luteoalbum. The sequence goes on from OY730194.1 coordinate 43,040,412, forward strand.
AGGGAATGCAGAAGCCCAAAGGTTGATCAGAATGAGAGAGGAAATGGCCAGAGAAGTGGAGGAAATGTGGGCCAAAAGAAGAATGTGCCAATCCAAGATACTTCATCAAATGCACTGGTATCTGTTGATGGATGTGGATGGGATTGGAGTGATCAGGAAGAGCATGCAGTGAAGAATCAATGCTTCATGGCAACAGCTGAATCAGATAAGCAATATGAGGTACCTTATGAGGTACAAATAAAATTGTGCTCAACTGTGTGTAAACAAACTGTGAAACATTATAGGGATCATAACCAGAAAGTGTGTGATGAGTTAAAACAATGTGAAATCAAAAGTAGACACACAATCTCTGTAATAGAAAATCTTGAAAAACAGATTCAGGCATTTGAAGAAAATGCAACACAGTTTAAGTATGACATTGAGTATGCTAGGTGGGAGAGAGATACTCTTAAGGATAAGGTAGAAGTATTAACTAAGAAACTTGCTGAGGTCACATGTGAAAGAGATAGCATAAGACTTAATGTAAGTAATTTAGAAAATGCATCTAAGAGTGTCCATAAACTTATCAATTCACAGATTCATGATAAACTTAAGACTGGGTTAGGATACAGTAATGTACCTCCTCCTTATAACAACAACTACTTTCCTTCAAAAACTGAAATTGATTTAAATTTACTTAAAGAAGGATTGAATGATGATGTTAAAAAGATTGACCCAGTTAATAGTTTAAAAGAAGATGTGAACATTGATGGAGTTGAAATTCATGAGTGGAGTGAGGAAGATGATGAAGAGTGTGTTAAATCTGAATGTGAGGGTAATGTAATGAATAAATCTGTTACAACACCTAGTGAGTGCAGTAATCAAGTTACTGGTCTAGCTTCAGATCTTATGGATAAAAAGCTAGAAGAGGGTAAAAGAATGTTCATTGAAAAGGATAAATATAAGATAGAAAATGTAAGAGCCACACCTAATACTCCTAGGAATGTTCAAAGAAAATTAGAAATGCAGTGAAATCATCTGTTTCTGTGAATCATGTATCTGCATTGAATAAATGTGATCATTGCAAATGTAAGGATAACTCTTCTACTTCACAAAATTTTCAAAAACATATTCCCAGAGGTAATCAAAGAAATTGGAATCAAATGGTAACTCAAAAACTGGGAAACAATGTAACAGTGATAAGAGAAAAGTTATGTCTTATATGTGGCAGAAATAATCATCTTCAACATGACAGTTTTCATAATCCAAAATCTGTTCAACAGAAGGTGATACAGCCATGGACAGCAGCTAATATGATTCACAAACAAAATTTTAAATCTAAAGTTAATCATAAAACTGTTGCAAGAAAGATAAACAATAAGGCAAATCAAGCTAAGGTTACTGCAAAGGTTTCCACTGCAGGAACAAAAGTTACAGATTTAGCCAATAATAAAAAGGCTAAAACAGTGGAAAAAGAGTGTAATGTAAACAGTGGTAAATCTTTTAAAACTGTTAGAACAGTTAATTCAACTGTTACCACTGGTAGAGTAAATAACACTGTGAGGAATACTAACAGTGTTAATTATTGTACCACTGCTAGACATAATAACAGTTATAACAGGTTTAACACTGTTAGACATTATAACTATGGTTATTCAGTTAACACTATTAGACCAAAACCCACTGCTAGGTCTAAAATTAGTTGGATTTGGACACCTATTCAGAATAATTTATCCAGAGGTTCAAAATCCAACAATGTATCAAAATCAATGATCTTCAAGAAAGTTGATTACTTTGATACATATGGGAAACCCAAAGCCAAATTGGTTTGGGTTCCCAAGAGAAATTAATTTTTCTCTGTGTTTGTTTGTGTGCAGAGCAAGCCAAGAAGTTTATGGCATATTGATAGTGGCTGCTCAAGGCACATGACTGGAGATAAGGAAAAGCTACAGAACTTCAAGTCTTTTGATGGTGGATATGTAGCATTTGGAAGCAATCCCAAAGGAGGAAAGATCACAGGCAAAGGAACTGTTCAAAGTGCCAAGTTAAGCTTTGAAAATGTTTACTATGTGGAACAGTTGAGGTACAATTTGCTAAGTGTGAGTCAAATCACAGATAAAAAGAATCCTGCTCATTTTACTGACACTGAATGTCTTATTCTGTCAAAGGAATTCAAAATTCCAGAAAGTATGATTTTAATGAGAATTCCTAGGCAGGATAATGTCTATAAGTGTGACTTAGCAAACATGGCACCTCAATCTGATTTAAACTGCCTGTTTTCTAAAGCAAATTTAAATAAGTCTAATTTGTGGCATAGAAGGATGTGTCACATGAATTACAAAACCATTAATAAACTTGTCAAAAACAAGCTTGTTAGGGGTTTACCTGAGAAGGACTATTCATGTGATGATCATTGTGTTTCTTGTCTAAAGGGGAAGCAACACAAAACTTCTTTTAAGTCCAAAACAGTGAATTCAAACTGTACTCCTTTATACTTATTGCATATGGACTTATTTGGACCAACAAGTATAAGTAGTATGGGAAAAAGATCTTATTGCCTTGTTGTAATTGATGATTATACCAGATTTACATGGGTTTTCTTTCTTAGAACAAAAGATGAGACAAGTGAAATACTTAGATCATTTATAACTAAGATTGAGAACCAATTAGATAAAAAGGTTAAAATCATCAGGAGTGATAATGGAACAGAATTTAAAAATTATGAGATGGATAAATTCTGTGATGAAAAAGGCATTAAGAGAGAGTTTAGTGCACCTAGAACTCCTCAACAGAATGGAGTTGCTGAAAGAAGGAATAAGACTCTAATTGAGGCTGCAAGAACCATGCTAGCTGATGCAAAACTACCTATGTCTTTTTGGGCAGAAGCAGTTTGCACAGCTTGTTATGTTCAGAATAGGGTAACTGTAGTTAAGCCTTATTTCAAAACCCCATATGAGTTGTTGTTTAAGAACAAACCACTGGTTAGTTTCTTAAAATCTTTTGGATGTCCTTGTACTATTTTGAATACCAAAGATCACCTAGGAAAGTTTGAAAGCAAAGTAGATGAGGGTGTATTTGTAGGATATTCTATTCAGAGCAAAGCATATAGGGTTTTCAATCAAAGGACCAGAGTCATAGAAGAATCAATGAATGTCACTTTTAATGAGAATATCATTAATCCAGATGGAATAGGTCCTAAGTCTTTGTTTGATATTGATGCTCTTAACACTGCTTTTAGATATACAACTGTCAATTCTAGTACAGGTACATGCACAGGTACCACATCAAGTAAAGCAGATAGAATTTGTGAGGATACATCAGAAATGTCCTCAGAAAAGAATAAAGAGTCATTGGAGTACATTATCTTTCCAATCTGGACTCCTGATCCTCCAGAGGTATTTTCTTCTGATCTGCCACAGTCATCATAGCATATGGAGACAGAAGAACCACCAGAAACATCATCTCAGATTATGGAGGATTCAGAACAAATTGAAACACCATCCAATGAAAGTTCTGAGCAGAATGGTAATCTTACCAATTTGGAGGAAATCATTCCAGAGACATCAACATCTAACTTTCATGTGAACAAAGATCATCCTCTGGAACAGGTGATTGGGGATGTTAACAGTGGTGTACAAACAAGACAGCAAACTACTGTCACTGAAGAAGAAATACATACATCTCTATATGTGTGTTTTCTATCTCAAGTAGAACCTAAAAAGGTAGTAGAAGCTCTTAAACACCCTAGTTGGATTGAGGCAATGCAAGAGGAGTTGTTATAGTTCAAGATTCAGAATGTGTGGACACTAGTTGATCTGCCAAAGGGAAAAAGGGCAATTGGCACCAAATGGATCTTCAAGAACAAGAAGGATGAAAGAGGGATTGTAATCAAGAACAAGGCAAGGTTGGTGGCACAAGGTTATACACAGGAAGAAGGGATTGATTATGATGATGTCTTTGCTCCTGTTGCAAGGATAGAAGCCATTAGACTATTCCTAGCCTATGCTACATATAAAGGTTTCACAGTCTATCAAATGGATGTCAAGAGTGCTTTTCTGTATGGCATGATTGATGATGAGGTGTATGTGTGTCAACCACCTGGATTTGAAGATCCTAGCTATCCAGATAGAGTTTGCAGATTGGATAAGGCATTATATGGTCTGCATCAAGCCCCCAGGGCTTGGTATGAGACTTCATCTGTGTATCTATTAGAGAATGGGTTAAAAAAGAGGCACTATTGATAAGACTCTGTTCACCAAAAGGGATCAAAGTGATATTTTGCTTGTGCAAGTCTATGTTGATGACATCATTTTTGGTTCTACAAATGATGGTATGTGCAAGGAGTTTGAAAAATTAATGCATCAAAAGTTCCAGATGAGTTCAATGGGGGAACTCACTTTCTTTTTGGATTTCAAGTCAAGCAGAGTTCAGATGGTACTTTCATAAATCAGAGTAAATATGTAAAAGACATACTTACTAAATTTGGATATTCTTAATCAAAAGTGGCTAGTACACCAATGGAGACACACAAGCCACTATCTGCAGACCCTGAGGGGGAGGAAGTTGATGTACATCTGTACAGATCAATGATTGGATCATTGATGATTTAACTTCTTCCAGGCCAGATATCATGTTTGCTGTTTGTATCTGTGCCAGATTTCAAACCTGTCCAAAACAATCACATCTGTATGTTGTCAAGAGAATCTTTAGATACTTAAAAGGACAATCTGATCTAGGTCTTTGGTATCCAAAAGATTCCCCTTTTGACTTAAAAGCATATTCAGATAGTGATTATGGGGGAGCTAGCATAGACAGAAAGTCAACATCAGGAGGATGTCAATTTCTAGGAGAAAGGTTAATCTCATGGCAATGCAACAAACAGACAACTGTATCAACATCTACTGCTGAAGCTAAGTATGTAGCTGCTGCAAGTTGCTGTGCTCAGGTCTTATGGATTCAGAATCAGATGCTTGATTATGGTTTAACTTTCTTAAATACTCCTATTTATATTGATAATACTTCTGCTATCAGCATCATCAATAATCCTGTTAAACATTCTAAAACTAAGCATATAGAGATTCGTTATCATTTTATTAGAGATTGTAATGAAAAATGACTTATTCAGATTATAAAAGTCCATACTGACAATCAACTTGCAGATCTGTTCAACAAAGCCTTTGATGTGGGCAGATTTACATTTCTGATTACAAGTATTGGTCTGATTAAATCTCTTTAAGTTGTTTTTCCATAACTATTTTAGAAAACATCTCTATAATGCTTAAGGATTATAATGCTGGTAGATGTAATTGATACTAACAGTGATAATAGTCTTACAACTGTTTGGCCTTCCTAATTATCACTGTTATTATTCAATTACCACTGTATATCTATTGTTTTATTTTCACTGTTAGTTCTACTGTTATCATTGATTGTGTTGAACTAACTCTTTGTAGGTTATCACTGTCAGCAGAAGCAATTATAACTGTTAGTGTAAACAGTTTCCACTGTTTTCACTATTTAGTTATGACTGTTAGTGTAAACAGTTTCCACTGTTTTCACTATTCAATTATAACTGTTAGTGTAAACAGTTTCCACTGTTTCCATTGTGTCCACTGTTAGTGTAAATCTTAACACTGTTAGTATAATCAGTTACCACTGTTTATACTATCAAGTTGACATTTCACTATCAGTGTTTATCTTTCTGTCCTTATTATTATAAAAAAAAAAAATTATTACTAACAGTTAGTGATACTAATACAGTCACTAGTGTTGAGTTATAATTCCTTTGGTCAGGGGTTATTTTCATCCACTAGGTGTACCACTGTTAGTATTATTATCATCTGTATAATACTGTTAGTTCTTTTTTGTTTCCACTGTTTTAAAATGGTTTCCACTGTTAGTGTTCAAATTGGGATTTTTATTTCAAAATTAGGTCATTGAAACTAACAGTATAAATACTCCCAACACTTGTACATATTCTTCTACGCTCTCATAAACACTGCTTTCATAAACCATATAACCACTGCTATCGCAAATCATACACTAATTCTTCATGGCTTCTTCTTCATCAACCACACCTCAACTTGCACTAGGTAAGGATCATAACATGATCGCTTATCTGGTAAAACCCTCCATTGCCAATGATTAGGTGGAAATCATTGATTTTCTGCGTAACTCTTCCATACATCATGCTCTTACAGTAGCACCCAGAATTTCACATGCTCATATCAATGAATTCTGGGTTAATGCTCAAATTGAGGAAGAAGCAGGTGTTCCAAAGATTACTTCCACAGTGGCAGGACACCAAGTTATGATTACTGAGGCAACCATTCGTTCTTCTCTTCATCTTCAGGATGAAGAAGGTATAACTTCAATTTCTGATGAAGATTTATACTTAAATTTACAACGAATGGGATATGAAGGGAACTTGGGTGGGTATGTTTTTCAGAAAACTATGTTTTCTTACCAATGGCGATTTCTAATCCATACATTATTGCACTGTTTATCATCAAAACGCTCATCTTTTGAACAATTTAGCAGTAATGTAGCATATGCATTGGTATGCTTAGCAACTGGCCAAAACTTTAACTTTTCAAAATTTATTTTTGCTGGTATGCTAAGAAACATAAACCAACCTAAAATTAAATTTTTAATGTATCCAAGGTTTGTGTAATGCTTTTTAAATGAACAAATATCTGATTTGCCAGCCTTGGATAAGATAATAGGTATCTCTTCTTTTAAACCAAAAGTATTTTCAAATATGAAGAGAGATACCTCTATCAAAGGCATTATGTTTTCTGGGAGGGTAATAGCATTATTTCCAACAATACTTCCTGCACCCTCCACCACAGCATCTGTACCACCAACAGAAGCTGAACCAGTTGTTGAAAGAATGGAACAACCCATTCCTTCTTATCCCACAACATCTGGGGGTAACAATGAACAACAAGGGAACAGATTCACTACAACCTACACCAGAAAAGCCAAAAGGGCTACACACCAGGTGACTGAGGATCATGCTGCTCAGTCATCTCAGTCCAATGACAGGGGTCATGAACAGCATGTGGTCCATAAGGAGAGGGGTGATCATTCTGTAAGGGCTACTTCTACTTCTTCTAGCCCACTAGCAGAGCAGGACAGAAGTAACATCAATAAGACCCAAGCAGAGGCAACACCAAAACATGATTCTATTCCAGTAGATGATTTTGGTGGTCCCAGTACCAAATATCAAGGGGAATCTGTTGATCATACTAGGTATGATACAGGTTTTGATACACCTGTCAATGATTCACCTAGGAAGTCACATTCTGATGGTGATGAGGCTAGAACTAACCTGGAATTGACAAGAATGATAGACTATGTGTGGGAGAAATTTAGGTTGGAAAGGAGAAACAACAAAAAGAAGGATGAACAGATTGCAAATCTACAGCAGAGGGTTGCTCAACTGGAGTACATTGTTGTTAAGGTTTTGAAAGAAGGGAAGAAATATGTTATAGCTGAAGGTGAGTCTGCAGAGACTACTTTCAAAAAGGGGGAGAAGTTTTGGACCAATAAAGGAGATGATTGTCATGATGATAAGAATGGTGTTGATGGATCAAGTTCTGAAAAAGTTGAGCAGGAAATAGAGATGGAACCACCAACTACTAATGATCCTGAGATTGTCAAAGAAAAAGCTGATGATAAAGAGCAAGAGAAAGAGACAACTCCAAAGGCTAAAAGGCAGAAATCTATTCATGTGGTGTCTCTTAAAGCAAAGAAACTCAAATCAACAACCTTACCACCTGTTCAGATTAGAGAACCATCTGCACCTGCTACTGCACATAATATGCCCAAGATTGATCCTAAGGATAAGGGTAAGGGTGTCTTGGAGGAAGAGCCCAAAGTGAAAAAGCAGAAAACCATGCCTCCAGAAGCTACAATGAATGATGATGAATATGCACAGAGGTTATTTGCTGAGATTAATGCAGATGTGCTAGCAGATGAATTGATTGATGTTGAGGTGGAACTAGGTAAATATGTGAAAATGACTAAGGCTCAGGTTGAGGAGTGGGATGAAGCACAGCTGAGAGAGCAAAAACATGATGATATTGAATATCTAGTGGAACAGATTAAGAAAAAGAAGGCAGCGGAAATGAAAAAGACTAGAGCTGCCAAAGCTGCTGCTAAAAGGAATAAACCATTGACAAAGGCTCAACAGAAAAGAAATCTGATTTTGAAGTTAAGAGGTGGCAACATTTCAACTGCAAGACTTAATGCCATGTCTCTTGAGAGTCTACAAAGAATCTGGGATAGAGATACATTTCTAAATCCTGAGGCTGCTAAGAGAGCAGAAGAAGCTAAGAAAGCTAAGGATAAAGCAGAAAGGGAAAAGAAAAAGAAAGAAAAATTTGATAAACAGATTGAAGATGAAAAGGAATGGGAAAGGATGAGTACTGAGCTTAAACAGAAGAGGAGACATGAACTTGCATCAATCCCAGATTGGCCTAAGAATAAGTTGAATTTGGATGATTTGATTGTGGTGCAACCTCTACAGGTACATCTTGCACCTGATAACTCTTCTGGAATCATAGATTGGTCTGTTGAAAAATTTTCATTTCCAATTAAGTGTGAGAAAGTTAGACTTGAAAGAGCAGATTCTTCTGTTTCATTTTGGAGATCATTTAAAGAGTTGATCAGGGTACTTGTTAGAGAAGATTTGAACAGAATGTATGAGATTGGATCTGAGAAAGGACTGAGCACTAAGAAGTTTGATAGTGTTTATGAATTGGGTGTTTGGTCTGGGATTTCAATGATGTATGAACCAGAAAGATTTCGATTTGAGATAATACTTTTAGAAATGTAAAGCAGTGGATCTATCTCAGCAATCCTAGTGTTCATCAGGTTATTTTTGATGATGCTACTATTATTTGGATGCTCACTGACAGAGAATATGATATGAGTTTGAGTTTGTTAAGAAGCTTAAGGCATGCTAAATTATCTGTCTCATTCAACAATGATTTGGCAGAGGATTTGGTATATATGATCTTGAATCAGATTCATAAGAAAGAAGAGTATGAGAGAAGACACAGAGATCAAAGATAGTTATTCTGAAAGATTGTTGGAAAGAGGTCAACTTGAAAAATCAAGAAAAACTTAATTCTGTTGGGGACAGATTAAGTTTAGGGGGAGATTGTTGGGAAATAAGATTTCTACTGTTACTACTGTTGATTACAGAATGCACAAGGCATTAACACTGTTAGTGTTAATGTTACTACAGGTATTAACACTGTTAGTGTTAAGGACTACCACTGTCTTCACAAGTTACAACTGTTAGTTCAAGGCTTCAAAGATTATCACTGTTAGTGATGGTTACCACTGTTATCAGAAGATTACAACTGTTATTGAAGATTGAAGTGAAGACAAGAGTTTCAACTGTTAGTAATTGTTTCAACTGTAAGAGTGTTATTACTGTTAGCTTGTTTACAACAGTTAACACTGTTTAGGCTAATTACCACTGTTGGTATATTAGTCTAGTAAATTGTACAAGTGTTAACACTGTTATAGGAATTACCATTGTTTATATAGTTGTGGTAGTTAACATTGTTTATGTATAGAATAGGCGGAAAAGTAAAGTTTGAATAATTATGGAATGTAACTGTTTCCATGATTATAGGAGATTGTTTAGCAGGACTCTATGAGATATAAATAGAGATCCTAAACCTAGATTAGGTTATGTAGTTTTTACGCAGCTTCAAGGTTTTGTAACCCTAATACAATTCTGTGTATTCGTTTTATATTATTAATAAGATTGAAGCTTTCTATTATTCTGTCTTGATATATTGTTATTGATCTTCATTTTATTACTAAGTGTTATTCCGCAAACTTCTTAGTAATCATTCAAAACTGCATTTATCTAATAGTTTATTAGATAGATCTTGGTTCAACAACAGGGGTGAATCTATCTCTTCTGGAGTATAGAGATCTAGGTGACGTGCAAACTGAGCCAATGACAAGGTGAATAGGCTCCCCATATATCTAAACGTGATCACCCCGTCTCCAACTCTACTCCCTAGCTCAAATGTATAGGTGGTCATGAACTCGGTGATCATCTCCATATACACCGGTTCGTCAATGCTGAACAATCTTTTGAAAGACTCAAAATGTTGACCCTCTACTGAGTAACTGAGTAGATTCTCTAATTTCTGCCTGAATCCCAATATCTGTAGCTTTTCCCAATCTACATATCTAAAACGACTAAAAGGTTTATCTCTCCATATTCGTGCCATCCGGTCGTATGCTGGTATTGCCCTAAGGTATGCAAGAGATCCTGTAAGTGGACGTGCTGGTTTTAGCTTATTCTTCTTCGGCGACATAGTACCTGAGAACATGAGAAATTTAAAGTAATAGGTCTTAAGAAAGGTGGAATTTAAAGCGCTTCTCGAATTTTCTAATGGAAAATTCGAAATGAGGGCTTTAAATTCTTGACAGTCCAAAGATTACAGTAAATATCAAATGCCCCCAAGTAACAATACTAAGGCAATCATTAATGAGTGAAAACATATAGTCATGGGATGGCGGTAACTTAACTTGTGAAGTAATGTCGTTTACAAAGTCTGGTGTTTAGCCAAATTTGAAACGTAATTATTTCATAGTTTGTAGTCTCATTGTATGTTTTTGACTTTTAAAGGTTTTAACTTGAAGTAAGGTTTTTGAATAGAAATCGCAATTAATTTAATTTTAAAAATGCAATACTTCAAGTTGACTTAGTCCTGATAGGACTACTCACTAAACGGTCACCGTGTGACAACTATCTAGTCCCGAATGGACTACAATGTAAACGGTTGCCTACCAACCACGACTTCATCATGCCCTGAACAAACAACATAGTCAAAATCTGACTGCAACGATAAATAGCGACACAGTCATGGAATGACTGCTTTTCAGCTCCGTCATAGGCATGGTGTGTCTACAATCTATTCGACAAAACCATTGTACGTACATGTCTCCCCAAACCCCACGCGATCACAACCTCACGTGAAATTTCGGGACGAAATTTTCTCAACTGTGGGAGAATGTAACACCCGGTCACAAAGGTCAATTTTCGCGCCCAACTTAAACATTAATTACTCGTATTTAGTACGCGTTGATGCTAAAAACTTAAAACTTTTATATATAGTTATATAAACGAATGTGATTATTTTAAAAATTCAACACAACACGAGTCTGGGAGGAACGAAATAACACGAAATAGAGACCCGGATGGGTCAGCCCAGACCCGCGGACCCAAGCCTGCGAACCCAAACCCACCCCCATATTTAATATCAATTCTTCCTCCATTTCTTTCATTTCTTCTTCACCAGACACACCCTTTTCTCCTTCCCTCTCTCTCGGCTCGCAACCACAAACACCCCACTAACATCAAAAATCGGGAATCATCATCATATTCAAAGAAAGGGAAGCAAGAAGAAGAACCACATCATCTTCATCTTCATCATCACCACCTCCATCATCTCGATCCATCATTTTTGAGCTCGAAATCAACATTTGGTAAGAACACCCGATTAAACACCTTCAAAACACTTGATTTATGTTTATTAACATGTTATTGAGTCCACACAACAAGAATATATCCAAGAAATTGGTTAAAAATGTTTAAATCGTGAAACCCACACAAAAATACCTGAACAGCGCGTTCTGCGAACTGAAATGAATCTCGGTTCGTAGCCTTATCCGGAGAAGACAAGGTTCTGCGAGCTGAACTGAACCTGCGAACTGAGTGGCGAAGCGACTCGACTTGCGAATTGAGTGAGCTGTGAGACGAGACTTGCAAGTCGACTATGTCTTGTGAGTTGACTCTGTGAATTGAACCTGCGAACTAAGCTGGCATGCGAACTGAGTTGACTTGCGAACCGAAACCAACCTGCAAAGTGAACTGCGAAGCGAACTGAAACTCAGTTCGCAGCGAACTCAAAACTCACTTCGCAGTCAACTTTTCAACACCTTGAAATTTAACTCAAATGACTTAAATTAAAATTCCAGACACGATTTTTAATAAAGCAAGGTAGTAGAAATAAAAATTTTCCAAGCTGACCTGGCAGCTCGACCCCAGCTAGAGGCTCTGCCCCTTGGACCCCGCCAGGGGTTGCCACCCCTTGAACCCCGCTACCAGGGTCGCTGCCCCCGGACCCCCGTACATGATTTCTAAACTTAAGCAACAAACAAATACTCGAACAACCAATTTAGACATACTGATTTGTCTATTACTTAAATATCCTTACGTGTTTAGGACACTAGGAGGTTACCATACAGCAGACACGCGTATCTCAGGATCGCCAACAACTCACAGGTGAGTTTCATAGCCCCTCTCTTTCAACTATTTTATTGTTTTCGGGGTGAGACACATGCTCAATTTCTATTTTCGAATTATAATGCTAAACTTTTATAATTCACACGTTTCTATGATACTGTTTGGAAATACGAATGTGTAATACTTAAGATTTACACCCAATATAGTATTATGGAACAACATCACTGTTTAACCTAGTTATGTTTCCATTGTACACCCTTAGATTGTTGACCAACAATCACCATTACCTGACTTGGTTAAGTCACTATTATACATTGAACTTATTGTCACGGGACAACCTTATCAACTATAATAGAACTGGTTAGTTCTACCAATACAGGATTAGCTTTCTTTTTAGGAACTAAGACTGCACATACGTTTCAGGATTTCGATATTGCAATTGAACCCAAGTAAACATCAACCCAAGATCTCCATAAACATCAACCCAAGATCTCCATAAACATCAGGCACACAAGTGATATCCTGCAACACAAGCATAAGATAATTACCAAATATAATTGGTAAAAGTTATTTGTGACACATAAAATGCACAAATCTTTAGCAAACAGTTTTAAGATCATTAAAACAAGTTTATAAAATGTTCTTGATAAAAAATTATAAACCCTTAGATCTTTTCAAAAAATATTTTTGATAATGTGAAAACATTATAAGCAATAGATTTTAATAAGTGGTTGGGCAAAGCCAACAAAATTATGTTTTTGCAATGTGACAACATTACATTAATCCTTGGGCTAAGCCAATACTTGGGATAATCCAACTTTTGTATGGTATGAAGATACCAATATGCTTAGGTAATGTGAATACATTACAAACCTTGCATAATAGATAACGGAAAAACATTACAAGCCTTGTGTACTTAGTGACGTGTATACGCCGAAACCTTAGGTAATGTGAAAATATTACTAACCTTAGTTGACGTGAAAATGCCAAAAACCTTAGGTAGACACGTTTGGTGCACATCAGTGTTGACAATACGGAAGAGTTTGATCTATAGCATCAATGGAAATGAAGTTTTAGGGTACCAGAGGCATCACCGATTCCCTAACCCTGACACTATGATCAAACGTTTTGCGCTCCAGGCGTGAGTGTGGAAACCCATATACTTAGAGAGGTGTTTATGCGTTCGCAAACCTCTAAACCTTAGAGGAATCCTTGGGATCCCTAATCGGGGGAGAGAGGTGGCGAACCTCTTATCCTCATTCCACAATCTCCAAATGTGCTATCTACAACAAATACAAGATCTTGGGTAAAGGTGGGTGTTAGTTTGCCTAACACCCCTCCGATGCTTAAGTTAGTACGATGTTCATATGAGAATAATAAAAAAAAGAAAAATTAAACACACACATATGTACATATAGGTAACATCAGTACACACATATATACGTACATATATATATATAAGAAAAATAAATGAAAAGTCAATGATCATAGAAGTACCTTTTTATATTGAACATAATTATTCAACTTACGCATGAAAATACTTTAGATGAATGGCATTCCAGGATCTTGGAAGCAATTCTTCATTCATATTAGCTAACCAATATGCCTCCTTTCCAGCATCTGAATCAATCAAATATGGACCTTCCCATTTTGGTGCTAGCTTACCCTCGGCATGATTCCTGGTATTCTGAAATATTTTTCTTAATACCAAATCCCCAATTCGGAATCTTCTTATCCTGATATTCTTATTATAAGATCTTGGAATCCTCTATTGATATGCTGCAATCCTGAATTTAGCATGATCCCTGATTTCATCCACAGTGTCCAGATCCTGAATCAATGCTTCTTTATTCCCTTTCAAAGTTTGCATCCGGGATCTTGTCTTTGGGATCACCATTTCTGTCGGGATCATGACTTCGGATTCAAACAACAAAGCTAAAGGAGTTTGCTTGGTTGCTTCTTTCTCAGTATTCTATCAGCCCATAAAACTAAAGGTAATTCCTCAGTCCATCTTCCTTTCTTGGCATCCATCCTCTTTTTAAGGTTGTTGATGATGATCTTGTTACTGGATTCCGCTTGACCATTAGCTTGAGGATGGACTTGCGTTGAAGTTATCATTTTGATCCCCCAACTTTCACAGAATTGAGTTGTTCTTTTACTAATAAACTGAGATCCATTATCACATACTATCTCCGTCGGGATCCCAAATCTAGTCAAGATATTTCTCTTAATGAATGAGAGCACGTCCTTTTCTTTTACTTCCACAATGGCTTCAGCTTCAACCCATTTTGAGAAATATTCCGTCATTGCAAACCTTTCCTCCAGGAGCAGTAGGTAACTTTCCAACAATATCCATTCCCCACTTCATAAATGGCCATGGAGAGATAATTAGATACATCGGTTCTACCGGTTGATGATGGATGTTCCCGTGCCTTTGACAAACATCTCATTTGCGAGCGTAATCCAAGGAATCCTTCCGCATAGTAGGCCAAAAGTAACACATCTCAAAGTTTTTGAAAATAATGCTCTGCCCCGAGAGTGATTTCCACAATCTCCTTCATGTATATCCTTAAGTACAGCTTGTGTTTCAGGATCCTCGAGACATCATAATAATGGTCTTGCAAGAGATTTACGATACAATATTCCATTTTGAATAGTAAAATGAGATACCTTAAGTTTGAAAACTTTGAGATTCATTTCATCCTTTGGGATCACATCATTCTGCAAGTATTCCATGATCGGTTGCATCCATGATCCCGATTTTCCCCCAGAAGCTGATGTATCCAAATTATCTCCAGTATCAGGATCTTCAAATTCAAATATTTGTTGCTCTTGATTATCTGCTATGGCGGGTGATAGAACATGAGCAATAGAAATCCTGACATCCGGCGGGATCCTAAGTGATGATCCCAAATTTGCCAATGCGTCCGCTTCTGAATTGGCTTCCCTTGGTATTTGTTCTATATTGAATACCTCAAAGCTACCTGCAAGGTTCTTAACAACATCCAAATACAATGCCAACTTTTCACCTTTGACGGCATAAGTACCATTATAATGATTAATAACTAGCAAAGAGTCCATATAAACTTGTAAATATTTTACTCCTATATCTTTAGCTAATTGTAATCCGGCAATTAATGCTTCATATTCTGCTTCATTATTAGTAGCTTGAAATTCACAATTAACTGCTTGAGGCATTATGTCTCCCTGCGGTGATCTTAATATTATCCCTAATCCGATTCCATTCATATTAGAAGCTCCATCCGTGTACAGGATCCATTTATCTTTTATTTCTTCTAGTTGTTGAACTTCTAGATCTACTTCATCTTGAAGATCACTAATGAAATCGGCTATAAAATCTGCTAAAGCTTGGGATTTTATGGCATTCCTAGATTCATAAATTAGATCATACGCACTTCACTTTACTGACCATTTAGTCATTCTTCCTGACATTTCTGGTTTTCTTAGCACAGATTTTATTGGATAATTAGATCTAACATGCACAGGGTGTGTTTCAAAGTAATGTCTAAGTTTTGTAGAGGCCATGATTAATGCAAGAATAAGTTTTTCAAGATGGGAATACCTGGTTTCAACATCAAGTAGACTTTTACTTACATAGTATGTAGGATGCTACTCACCCTCATGATCCTTGACAAGCACCACACTTACTGCATTTCGGGATACTACCAAGTACAGAAATAGTGGTTCTCCATCTTCTAGTTTCATTAACAATGGAGCAGATGATAGATAACTCTTTAATTCTTGGAATGCTGCTTCTTGCTTATCTCCCCATTCAAATTTCTTATTCTTTTTCAAGATGTCGTAAAATTCTTTGCAGCGATCTGATGATCTTGATATGAACCTATTAAGCGCTGCAATCCTACCAGTCAATCTTTGTATATCTTTTGGGTTGGATGGAGACTTCAAATCCAGGATTGCCTTGATTTGTTTAGGGATGGCCTCTATCCCTCTCTTGGTCACCATATATCCCAGAAATTTTCCTGCCCCCACTCCAAAATGACACTTAGCTGGGTTCAACTTCATGTTATATTGGTTTAGGATATCAAAAGTAATTTGAAGATCCCGAAGATGATCCGCAACTTTCTTGGATTTGACCACCATGTCATCAATATATACCACCATGATCTTGCCCAACTGATCTTTGAACATCATATTCACTAGCCCCTGGTATGTTAAACCTGCATTTTTGAGACCAAAAGGCAACACAATATAACAATAGATTTGCTGAAATCCCAAGGATGCATCCATGAATGTCAGGATCTCATGTCCAGCAGTTGCATCCACCATTGAGTCTATGTGAGGCAGAGGGAAAGGATCCTTAGGGCAAGCTTTATTGAGATCAGTGTAATCTACACATACTCTCCACTTCCCAGTTTTCTTCTACACCACCACCATGTTTGCCAACCATCTCGGGAATTTGACTTCCCTTATCATGCCAACTTTAAGCAAACTTTCAACATCAACTTGTATAATAGCATTTCTTTCCGGAGTGAAGTTTCTTCGTTTTTGTTGAATTGACCTGAAACTATTATCAATACCCAATTTATTTGTAATAATTATATCCTTAGATTTACCTGTCATATCCTGAAGTTTCCATGCAAAGGTTGCTCTTCTATCCTGCAGGAACTTTACAAGATCTTGTTCAAGATCCCTAGGAATTGCAGATCCTATAAGCACTTTTTCTTCAAGATCATCAATGTTCAGTGGCACTTCTTTGACATCCTGTTCAATTGTTTCCAAGATGCCCCGTGCTCGCATCTTTAATTGCTATGCTGGCGTAGGCTTGGTACTAGATTTCATTGAAGTAGTATAGCAATCCTTAGCTTCTTATTGATCACTATTTATCCTGACAACTCCCCATGGAGTGGGCAATTTCACGCATTGATTATAGGTTGACGGTACTGCCTTCATGTCATGAATCCAAGGCCTGCCTAGAATAATGTTATAGCAAGATAATGAATCCATAACACAAAAATGTTGTATAGAGTTTACCCTCTTAATATAGATTGGAAGTTTGATTTCTCCCATAGTATTTTTGGCTTCACCGCTGAATCCCACAAGAACGGTTGACCTTGCAATTATTTCTGACACGGGGATCCCCATTCTTTTAAGCATTTCTAACTGGATGATGTTGACAGAACTACCGCCATCGATCAGGATCATGCGTACAAAGTGATTGGCTACGTATATGGTGATAACAAGCCAAAAGTCACTAGCTTTTCAAGCCAAAAGTCAAAAGTCACTAGCTTTTCATCTTTCAAAGTCATAGATCTTACGGGCTTATCATGTCTTTCTGTTTTAGATTCCTTTGCATGTCTCTTCGCTGCGGAATAAAATGTACCACAAATGTCAGAACCACCAAAATTAAATATAATTACCTTGGTGTTAGGGGGTGGTGATCCTGCTCTTTGTGGGATCTTGGTATGATCCTGGATCTCGGGATCCCTGTAGTTATGTTGATCTCTTGTCTGATCCTTCTTTTTGCCAAAGAGTTCTTTTAAATAACCCTTGATGAGCAAATAACTTATCTCTTTCCTCAAGGCTATGCAATCTTCGGTTATATGGCCAAAATCCTCATAGAAAGCACACCATTTGGATTTATATTTCCAGCCAGTGCTCCTTTCATTCTATTTCGGCCATCAAGCTTTATCTTCAAGATTCTGCATTGCATAGAGAACCACTATAGTATCAACTGCAAAACAATAATCATTTAGTTTAGGACAATCCTCATCATCCTCATCCACAATGTTAACCCTGCGATCCTCATTTCTGGAATATGGTTTATTCCTGTTTGATCTGAATGAAGATGATTCTGTCTTCCTGTTAGGTTTATCATATGTTAAAGGGATCTCTAGCCTTATCTGGATCATTGCATCCTCTTCTAGTGGTATGAATCTCAAAGCCCTATTTCTGACTTCATCCAAGCTTCTACAAGGATTCATTACGATATCTTCATAGAAGGGGGAATCCCTCTTGATCACCATCTTGAATGCTTGAACATCAGTCGCCAAATCCAGATTTGGGATATCCAAAGATTCCCGGCCAAATCTTCCTACAAAATCTCGAAGAGTTTCTTTATTCCTTTGAACAACCCTATACAAATCAGTAGTTAGTATTTCAAAAGTCCTACTGCAAGAAAATTGATTATTTAAAAGATTAACCAAATGAGCAAAAGAAGTAATTGAATATGCAAGAATATTAAGTAGCCATTTGAGGGTTGATCCTGTGAGAGTAGACCCAAATCCTTTGCATAAGCAAGCTTCTTTGAGATCTGCAAGGATCAGAATGATCTCCATCCTTTCTCTGTATTATGCAATATGCTCTTCAGGATCCGTGGTCCCGTCGTATATTTTCATGCTTGGAGTCCGGAATCTCTTCGGGATCTCGGCATCGCATATTGGTGGTCAAAATCTCAAGATCCTGTGGGCAGTCAGAGCTGCTTCCGAGATAGGTTATACTACACCAGGGACACTCGATATCATATCCTTAAGCTTTTGCAGTTCCCTCGCCATAGTAGGACTCACTCCAGGATCCTGCAAAA
This sequence comes from Pseudognaphalium luteoalbum, assembly GCA_963422505.1. Classification (NCBI taxonomy): domain Eukaryota; kingdom Viridiplantae; phylum Streptophyta; class Magnoliopsida; order Asterales; family Asteraceae; genus Pseudognaphalium; species Pseudognaphalium luteoalbum. Next base: position 43,059,239 of record OY730194.1, read on the forward strand.
TGTTAGTGCCAAAAGAATAACCAGAAGATATGTTAGCACCGTTCGTTACCCTTGGTTGGGATCCTGATGCCCGACCAGGATCTCTGGATGTAGAAATTCCGGTAGCATATGTGGATCCCGGGATCCTGATACTCCCCTGCATGGATATGAAATCTCCAGAATAATTTGATGAGGGAGGAGTATTGAAATCCAGGATCCTGCTCCGAATGGGAGTAGTGACCCGAGCAACGGGAACATCTTCCCTAGGCCTCATGCTTTCCACATCCCTTCTGAGTGTCGCATTACTCATTTCCATTCGTTCCATCTGTTCCCTTCCCTCTAAAAACATAGACATAATATCACGGTTAGAGATAATAACAGGATCATTATCTATCGAACATGATCCCATATAAGTGGGTGCGGTAGAAGTTGCCCTTGGATAAACATGTTCAGACCTCGGTCTTGATGAAGAAACAGGTGGAGGTGGTGGCAAGCTAGTCGCGGCAGAAGTGGATGATGGTAAGGTAGATGACGTAGATCATCCTTGAGTCGACATCTTCAACAAAAACTTTTGAAAAGAGTAATTAGACAAGGTTTTTAACAAGAATTTGATTATAAAAAACACCACTTGCCCCACTGTGGATGCCAAATTGTTTTGGTCAAAAATTACCCAAGGCAATTTAGTGATCATATCTAGTTTTTGAGGTAGTGTGTTTGTATTGATTTTCAAGATAATTCTACAATAAGTGCTAGTTTAGATAGAAAACGTTATGTTCCAAAGTACGAATGTAAATCCTCGTTGAAAATGCCACTTGATGCTTTATAAATAGCTAATTTATGATAAACAAGTGTTTGATAACAAAAATGAGTATAAAAATTGTGACACCCGACCAATTAGGGCTAGTAATTAGTGCCTAATCATAGAAGTATTATGTGTATCATTATGTGTATTGATACATTTATTATATATACACACGTACGCGATTTAATTAAATCGTGCATTTTACATTTTCGGATGGACATTTAGTAAACTCAAAAACTCAAAAACTCAAAAATGTTATGTTGATAATATTTAATATGAAAATATTTAGTTAACTCAAAAACTCATAAATATTATGTTGATAATATTTAATAAATCATATGTATCGTATTAAGTAACACGTATATTACAAAAATGCGCAGAATGTGCCCGACAGTCATATAAAAGCCAAAATATATTTTATAAATTTAAAATATATCACTTCAAGTAAAACTTTCATTTAAAATATCGTATTTTAAAACGATAACGAAAAACGTTTAATAAAAACATTACGCGAATAAACCTCCATATAAAGAACACGCAAATCGAGGCTAATAAATAAATGGAACATTTTTTATATATGTTTTTAAGTATTTTAATGAATAATTCATTTAAAAATATCGAGATTTGAATCGTTATCTAAAATGCGAGCATTAAACGTTTAACGTCTAAATAAACGTTGAAACGAACATCGCACGGAGCGCGAATCGAGGGGACAAAAATTTGAACATTGACCAGCCCCTGTGGGCCCCCTTGGCCGGCCCCCCTTTCTGCACCCATGTGCCCCTCATCACTTCACATGGCCTTTGTTACTTACACACACAAAAGACCTCACCTTTCTCCACTATACCTCATCATTTCACTTCACTTACAATTTCACACTCCATCTCCCTCCTCTCTCCTTCTTCCCCATCGATTTCCACCACCACCATCATCTGAAAATCAGTCACCATTTCTTGGTATGAAATCACATAAACTCTTCATTTATATACTTATGATGTTTATGTAGGTTCCTAGTTGTTCATCCATCACTATAATGTCCAAATATCATGTTAAAATACGTTTTTATAACACATATACAAACATGCAGAATTCTGTCTTCAAAAGTCAGTTTATTAAAATGATCATAACTTGAGTTCTAGGATGAATTAAACAACAAATTATTTTTTAAAAGTTGTGTATTGAAAATATCTACAAAAAGTTCTTCTATAGCTCCTTCCAGAAAGGCACACATTTTTCTCTACAGGTCAATCTATGGGAACCGGGTTCGGTTGTTACGCGGAATTATTTAAATATCGAAATGGACTATATAATTACCGAGAAATTTATGTAATGGACTAAACATATAGTAGATCAGTGTGTAATTCTTTGTGAGGATTGATATGGACTAGAAATGGTAGGAACTTGTGGCGAAACAAACCGCCAAAATTGAAAAGCACATTTAGGGACTCTTTTGAAATAAATATAAAAACGACACTTGTGGGTCACCAATGGTCATGAAACTCATTTTCTATGAGTATTATAACATGATAAAAGTTGTGTAAAAGTTTTGGTTCAAACCGAGCTAGTTTGACCAGTTTGACCAGCTTTGACTAGTTGACCAGATTTGACCAGCTTGACCAGTTGACTAATTTAACCAGTTTGACCAAGTTGACTTCTGTTGTCTTTTCAAAAAACAACATATTTGACCACAACGTTCGGATATAAATGTATACATGTACTCTCAAATACAATAAAAGAAGCTTGAAAAATACTTACTACACTAAGTATTCAACACCTACAATAATCAAACCTTATACAAAACTTAAATTCGTACATTACAAACCATCACCAACGGGCCGTACATGTTTTCAAACTCAAACAAAAAAATCAAACATTGGACATAACTAGTTCAAGGACAACTAGCATAGAAGGTCTATTGAGACATCTACTTACTTATATAACCTTGCGCATTTTGAACGCCCGGCAGGTTACAGTTTGTGGACACATCATATGGTACAACATCATATTTGCTTGCTTTGCTAACACATCAGACTCAGGTGAGTCTCATAGCCCCTATTTTACTGTTTTTACTCTAGTGGTGAGAATATATTCCTGTTTTCTTTTACATGTGAACGCAAGTATCAAATATCGATATATTCTGCATGAGTTAATCATCTAATCATCATAAATCCTCATTAGAATAGTTTGGTAATACTTTGTTGCGTGAATGTTAGTGTATGGTACCATATGGGACTGACAATCCCCATCCGGGTCAGCAAGCACTGACTGGTCAAAACGGACGCAATATCATTTGTTCATACGTGTGTTGATTAGGCATACGAATAGAGGCACCCTCGCTCATGCACTTAATTGTGATCCTGACACCTCAGTTAAGCTCAGACTATGTGCTCTTGGCAGTTATATACATCTTTTATCATTTACTTATTTGCTTAATTGCAAATCATTATACTTAAATCTTGCGGTTCATACATTACACTTTATCATTAAACCTGTGAGCTAACCAGCTTTTAGCTGACCCTTTTAGCATGTATTCTCAGGTACCCTGCAATAGTAGGACTGCACTTAGGATTTAGTTTACCTCGAGTCAGCATGCACACGCCAGAGATTTATTGCATTATCATATTTTGTTAAAACAATATGTAATTAAATCTATCATATCTGAACACGAGCTATTTAGTACAATTGATGTGAACTAAGTAATCAAATAACTAATGCAAGAAAACAAAGATGTACGAGGAAAAACCTTGATCTATAATAGATCACCGGCATAAAACCTCGGGAAGGATCCATCGATCCTTGCCTTTTGTTTATCTCATTGAAATAAAAACGAGTTACAAGCTAAAGAGCACAAGAATGATCGGCTAAGTTTGTGATTGGTGAAATGTTAAAGTGTTAGAATGTTGCATAGAGTATATTGTTGTCTCGCGCACCGGTCGTTGGAATTTCTAATGATGATGCAAGACAACAGTGGGTTTTAAAATTATAGAGTTGGGGTCTAGGGTTACTGTTATTGCTTATCTAAGGGCTTGCAAAGGATAAGTATGACCTAGAGTCGTTTGCGACAAATTGAAACTAGGGGGATTTAGAAACTTTTATGAATTTAGCTAGGGTTAAGAGAGTTGGTTTGGGTTTCTGGATTTTCTATCTTAAAACTAAACTTAAATTAAATTAAAAGTGGAGGTTACTTCGGGCGTTCAGCAATTAAAGCGGTTATCTGCTATGAAGCGGTTTAGGTGATCTTAAATATGAAGAGTTCTAATGAGGGTAAGTTCGTAAGTTAATGTGAGCTATTAGTGAAATCCTTTTATCGGGCTAACACGGAGGTGTCCACAATCATGCAAACAGAATGTCATGTGGGTTGCAGAATATATTGAAACATACACCGAAAGTTCTCTCAAATGTATGTACATATTATCCGACAGTTAATCTCTAATCCTATTCCCCAATCTCAGTCGTCAGAGATGTCCGAATCATGGCATAGTTTGTTGAATAAACATTTCTTATGAACGGGTTTTACCCTCGCAGGAATAGGTTGGAATAACTGATCTAGGCGGTCGGATAATCTGTCATCACTTATTCGTACGAGTTATTAACATTACTCCAGTATGCAAGGAGACAGGGATGATTTGTGTTACAAATAGAAACCTAATTAATACGTTTGTTAATCGATTCATAATACAACTACCTTCGGTCGTTCTTGACTTCCATACGTTTGTACTCCGTCGTAGGCGTTTCCAGTACTATATCAAAGAACAGTTGAATAGGGGCCGTCATATTACTTCATGATGATTAAGCTAGTTATGTTTCAGTATTATGATAATCCTAGGGCAACATTCAAACAAGAACATGCAATAAGACGATCAAGGTAATAGTTCAATATAAGCACCCAAAGGTATTATCTAAGTCAAGGACATTCCGAAAGTTGTCTCAAAAATGTCATATGTCTAAATTAAATCTTAACCTACCTCTACTCCCATATTCCATGTCTCTTAGATCCTATTTAAGTCTAGAGAATACCGGCTATGCCGAGCTCAATGTATCAATCTGACTTAGTGATGGCACCCGTCAGCGGCTGTATGATGACAACGCCGGCGGGCGATCATGGGTGTTTTAAATTTATATTTGTTGGGGTCTAAGTATGGCTTACTAATACTGTACCAAGGGCTAATAGATGGTAAGTATGACCTAGATTCGTTCTTAAAGAGAAACTAAATTGAAACAGAGGTGATCCAATCAATCTTTCTTTTCTGGTAAAGGGATTTTAAAAGAGTGCATTGGGAATTTGGTTCAGTCAACTAAGTAAAGTAAATAAAGCAAATAAAATGTAATAATAAATCAGATGATGGAAAGTAGTATTTGTTGTGAGTTCATTAGCTAATAATATGGGATGAGGGCTTTCACTGGAAAATGATTAACTAAATTAGAATTGTTTGCAGGATTCAATAACTTATGGTATAACCAATAGATTCCCTATTAGTCGGTTATCAACTAATATGTCACGAGGAACTAAGGTGTCATGATTCTGGTCAAACAGACGATGCTCAACTCTCCACACTCTCCTGTGAGGGAGTCAGTGGCCCATATTATTGAACGCATTTTCTCGTGGGCGAAGGAATAGAGTAGCAAGTCCATAACACGTCTAACCGTTCTTAATACCGTAAAGATTATGAGTTTATAAAAAACTAACTTATGGTTTATGTTCGGACTTATTTACCAATTCCTATTAGTAAAACTTAAGAGTGATAAGCGAGGGAAAACGTTTAGGTTTCTTGCGTACCTTACTTTAAGGTTTCACAGGTTAGGAAAGAGTATCATTTTAGATTGGATTTTAAACTTTCCTTTCTTGATACAATTAACAAATCTCTAGGTTTTTGTAAATGGTTATTTAGTCTATAGCCTACCTACTCTAATCTAATCTAAACTAACTAATATAATTAAAATGTTGACGGCTTTTTGCAGAAAGTTAAACCCAGACCATGTCAGAAAATGCTATGGTAGTTCACAATGTATTTAATCGTTTACCAATGTTTCCGTTGTGAGTTTAATTGCTTCATGATGTTTACATGATAGTTACATTGTGATTGGAAGTGTACTATTCTCATGGTAATTCTACGTAATCACATTGCATTTTATGATGCTTGCATGACGTTACAATTAAACCATAGTTTTGACGCAGATAATTATTGACAAAGTATTAAGGTTCGCAACTCCTCTTTACAAGGTTACAATCACGTTTGTTAATCGAAAGGCGAATGTAAGTTTTAGTTTTAAGATCACATGATTATTCCGTTCATAAAGTTTCCATTTTTATAACGTCGATCCATAATACAACTACCTTCGGTCGTTTACCGGCTTCCATATATTTGTACTTTGCTTAAAAGCATTTCCAGCACTATACCAAGTAAACAGTTGAATAGTGGCCGTCATATTATTTAATGACATATTTAGAGTCATCCCATAATAATATATGCTAACTACATCACAATAAATACAATAGTAATCTACTCGCTAATCATGGCACAAACTAATTCTAGCATAATTAAAGCATACATATTTAATTAAGATAGAATAGGAAAGAAAGAACCCGGATTAGAATGCGAGAAGGAATAGACTTGAATTAATAAGCGTAACTCCAAGCGTACAGCAAAGATCAGAAGATGTTCCTTGCTTTCGTTCTACCCTAAACAAGCTTCTTAACTAGCCTAATACTAATTTTGAAGTAAGAAAATAGAATGAGAAAGTAAGAAAGTAATATGACTAATGCATATGGAGTGTGTTGAAGTGAAGCCTCATGCCTCCAATTTATAGGTGAAATCCGGATCACGTTAGCAACTTGAGGAGCACTTTAGCAAAAGGTGGAAAAGGTGGTGCACCATGTACGTACAATCGCGCAAAGGTGTGGCACCGGGTACGTACAATCGTGTAAAGGTGTGGCACCGGGTACACGCAAGGACCAAAAAGTGAAAATGGGATAGGGGACAGGCGGCTGGCGCCGCCCACCAGTTGGCTGCTGGTGGCTGCCACCCGCTCCGGTTCGACGTCTTTTGTCTCGTTTCTTAGTTTGTGCGTATTTTCTTCATTATGCATCCATTTATGTCGATTCTTTTTGCGTTGGATTCGTAATTCAAAAATGAATACTTTGATATAAAGAAATCCCTAAATGAGTTTCCTATCTCCAGATATTGCGTACGAATCATTTGAATCTTCCGGCGGGCGTAGAATCTTCATTCTTTATCCGTTTTTGTTGATTCTTCTTCTGTTAGACTCGTATTTTGAAAATGAACATCTTGGATAAGATGAATGTTGATGATGGGTACTTTAGTCTTTAAATATTGTCTTGATGCCTTGAATCTTCAGACGTGAGTGGAATCTTCTTTTGTCATCCGTTTTGCTTGATTTTTATCGTACAAACTTGTTTTGACCATCTCTGCATAATATCACTTATTTGAACCGTATTTGAGTTCAATATGCCAAGAATCATTCCAGAATGAAAAAGATATCGGTAGTAAAAACGTGACTTTTTACGCGATATCAAGTATCCCACACTTAGAACTTTGCTTGTCCTCAAGAAAACTTGAATTTCAACATGGTAAAGGTAAGCAGATAATGAAATATTTTACGTCATATCCTTGTAGCTTCTTTTCTTTCATCTTTGGGACTTACTATGAAGTTTGAGGGATGCTTTCGAGAAGGTAGGGATAACGTGTTTATTTATGGGTATATGGATGGGTTTAAGAATGAAGTGATTCGATCTCCTCTTTACTCACCAATCCGGATTTGAAATGCATAACAGGAGCAAGTTCTGATTCTAAACGCATACATCGGCACACTCAAGAAGCGAAAAAGTGAAGCATTAAAAGTGAATGCTTTTTATATAGCTCAAGATACCTCACGACTCGAAAGTTGGTTTGTTGTGTGCCTAGTCATGCGATGCTCTTTATGAGATTACTAATCTAATTTTTCAAAAGAATTTATATTTTATTTGTCTTTCTTCCCCAAAGTAAATCATTCTTCATCTAGAATATTCATTTTCAACATATTTTTAACTCAATTTTGGAAATTTTTAAATTTTTGAGTTACTTTTTGGAGAAGCAGGGTCTAAGGAGCAACGATTTTAGAATCAAGCATATACCGTTATCCATTTCACAGTAGTGCAACTACTGCTATCCCACACTTAAAGGAACATCGTCCTCGATGTCATTCTAAGCTCTGTCCGGGGTGAAAATCCCACTCTTAGGAGTTGAAACATCTAAGACATATTCTTTGAGCGGTGTGTGTTGGGTTTGAATCCCACACTTAGTGATAAGCATAGTGGATATGGTATATTTATAACGAGTGAAAGAGACAGTATAGAAGTACTCCCCGGTAGTTGCAGGATTCCTTTGCTTGCATCTGTCAGACTTCGTCTTCATAGGTGCATTCTTGATCAAGTCTTCTTGTGATTGGTCACGTAGGTGTGAACACGTCGGATATACAATTCTTTGGGTGTTGATACTTTCTTGCAGGCTGGGGCATGTATGATCCGTGTGTGAAAGATAGTTGGAAATTTCATCACTTTTTGGAAAGTAAAATTTGCAGAAATTTAAAAACACGGGTTGCCTCCCGAGAAGCGCTATTTTAAAGTCAAGAGATCGACTTAGTCCTTTCTTCTTTATATGATGCTGGATGCATCCCTAGTGCTGGAGTGGTCACTGTGGATTCTAGGTATGGCGTATCTTGGAGGAAAGTATTGGAGGAATTGCTCTATCATGTCGGCAATAAGAGTTAGTGGGTTGGTGGATTCCATTATGAAGCTTTTGAAGTGATCAGTGGCTAATATGTCAAGGATTGCCATCCCTTAGCTGATGTATCTAACTGACCGTGTAACTAGTCCATTAGGGTCAATTATGGTGCAGGTGTAAGTTCGAACAACCTCACATTGGGGGTGGTTTCGACCTATCGAGTCGATTAAAGCCATAAACTCAGTTCTTACTTCTTCAAAGTCACTAGCCAAAGGATCTCCTCCAAAGGATGTTGTTGCTTGGCACACTTGTCTAATGATTTGATGTTGTTCACGGTTGAAGGGAAAATCCGAGTCTATGAAGATGTAGATTAACTAGCTGAATATATCACGATATCCATTTCGGTAAACGTCAAGGTCGACATCTTCTTCTTGGTACATTCCACGCAGTCGAGTCGTCACATAGGTTGCTAGGTTGATTTATGACATGTGTGGAATGAATCTTGGTACCTCTCGAGTTTCTTCTTCATGTGCTGACTTGTTCAGCTCATCAATTATCAGTTCAACGTGATGACAATTGGTGGTGTGAATAACGATTCTTTAGTTTTCTGAGGCTGTGAGATGTTCTCCAGTTTCGATGAGATCTAGAAGGGTTCTAAGATCTCCCACCATTCCGATGTCGGCATAATTTTGTGGGTTTCCAGTAGCTCTTTCAAGATTGGTTCTCATTGATGCAAGTATAGCCTTCTTACTCGATGAGTAGGGAAAAGCTGATCCGGCCAATGCACAATACACTTTTTGGTATATTTGCCTTTGGTTTTATAGAACTCGACTTCTCCCATCGGGTAGTGGGGTCTTTCTGGCTGTTGAGCTTCTCTGGTGATTTGTGCTTGAAGGGAATCGGAGAATTCTTGAATATATCTTCGAAGAGCGCGGGGTTCTGGTTCTCCATAATTAGCGAGGTATGAATCGTATTCTCGTTCGATCTCCCTTATCAGGTGTCTCTGTGCAGTGGTGTAGTCATTTGTTGACTCTTTGATAGCCTCTATAATGATGCGCACATCGTCATTTTCATCAATCAAATCGATCATTTCTTGGTGGGTATCTATGAGGGGGATTCGCAACGTCTCCATTGTGGTGATGGGAGAATTTTCTGGAGTAGGGGGAATAGAGCGTTCATCGCAGGAAATGTTGACATATTCGTCATCACATTCGCTATTATATTCGGAATCCTTGTCACGTGAGTCTGGGAATTGGTGGAATTCTTCATCTGAGGGGGCGTTACTGAAAGGTTGGGAACCGTCGACTTCGATGGTCCTAACTTCCGTAGTTGTGTCTTGAAGGTTTCCTTCATAAAAGTCACACTTTTGCCTTGCCTTATACACAACAATTCTTTGATAGAGTGTAGCATATAGGTCTGGGTGCTTCAATGATCGGAGTTCTTCTTCAAACGTATCTATATCTCGGAGTCGGGTTCGGGTGAAAGGTTTCAACGGGTCGAGATAAGAGTCAAGAATGTTTCCCATTCTTCTGATATGAGTGCACTTCAATTCTTGACGGAGGGTTTCATAATCAACGGATTCTTCTGATGAAGAGTAATCTTCGCAGTTTTGTATCCTCTTGACTTCAGCCATTTGTGATGAGTCCACATGATCTTCATCATCCTTCATTTCTTCATTCATTTCTTCCTCTTCCTCAGTCTCTTCTTCTTCCTCTTCCTCAGGTTCTTTGTCTTCAGATTCAACTTCTTCCTCTGCTTCTTGAAATTCTTCTTCCTCTTCTGGTTCATACTCAGAGTCAGATAAAAACTGACGACCGAGTGAAATGTTCTTCTTCCTCTAGCTCTGATTCATCATCGGAACAAATTCTGCCTGTTGATATAGCATAGCAATCTTCTTGCTCTGGTGTGCATTCCGGTTGTTCGATCTTCTAAGTGATGCTTTCACCGTGCGATCGTAAAACAATCGTGTGGTTATACACATCAATTACTGCTCGGGCTGTGTTCATGAATGGTCTTCCAAGGATAATCGGGATGTTTATGTCCTCATGGATATCCATTACCACGAAATCCGTCGGAAAGAAGAATTTGTCAACTTGAACTAGGACATTCTCAGCTATTCCTTTTGGGTATCTAATGGATTGGTTAGCTATCTGGACGGTCATCTTAGTAGGTTTCAAGTTTTCAACCTCTATCCTCTTAAAAAGGGAGTAAGGCATAAGGTTAATGCTAGCTCCTAGGTCGGCTAAGGCGCTTATATCTGCGGATTGGTAAATAGAACAAGGGAGTGTAAATCTACCGGTGTCTCCTAGTTTTTCGGGAAGGCTATTTTTAAGTAGGGCTGAGCTTTCAGAACTAAGGGGAATGTTGTTTACTTCGGGCAGTTTATCCTTAGTGGATAGCAATTTCCTAATGTATTTATTACGACCGGGAACTCTAGACATAGTATCGAGGAATTTTCCATTTAACTTAAAGGATAATAATTTCTTAGGTTGAACTTTAAGTCTATCGGGGTAAGGGATTCTAACCTCTTTGTTTATGGTTGGCGTGGTTTCCACATCTGGTGTCTTGACCTTTTGTTCTTCCTTTACTGGGACAACAGCAGGTGGTGGAGTGGCTGCTTCCTTGGTGGTTGTAACTTGCTTTGCCTCCTCAACATGTGGGTTGTGAACCGTGTTGATAGGAAAACTTCCTCTGGGTCTGTTCTCAAGATGTTGTGCCAGTTGTCCAATTTGAGCTTCCAAGTTCTTCAGTACGGCTAATTGATTTCTCATGAAGAGATCGGCTTGGTCTTGCCTAGCGGATGTCTTTTGGTTGAGTATGTGTTGGCCTTGCATGAACTGGGAAAAGGCATCTTCTGAACTCGAAGCTGGGGCATTTGTCTTGTTGGGTTATTCAATGGTTTGGTTTGTGTCGGAAGTGGGTCCAGGAAGTGCGAGGGGTTGGTTGTAGGCAAGTTGTTGTTATTGTGGGTAAGGTGGGTATCTAGGTGGGTATCGGGGTTGGAAAGGTTGGTTACTTCTTTGTGGGAATGGAGGTCCTCTAGGTTGGTTGTTGTTTTGGTTGAAACCGGGTGGAAAATTCTGTGGTCGAGCGGAATATTGAGCATAGTAAACGGTGTCGTCTGTCTCTTCATATTCAACTTGATATTCACCAGGTGGTTGCGAGTTGGTGCAGTTTTGACAGGCTTGCACTGGGTGTACTTGGTGTTGTTGCTTTTTAAGTTCTCTGAACTGTTTGACAAGTGTGTCCATCTTCTCTGTTAATACCTTAATTGCTTCGACTGGAATTGGATTTGATGCAGCGAGAGGTGCTGAAGATGTTCAGTGATCTCCAGAGTTCCAATCATGGTGATGCATAGTCATATTTTATATTAGGTCTCATCCTTCTTCGTCTGTCTTCGTCAAAAAGCTTCCTTGTGCGGCAGCGTCGAGGGTGGTTCGGTGGTTAGGGTCTATACCATTATAGAAGGTACACAATTGTGCAGATTTGTCTAGTCGGTGATTAGGCCATTTCTTCGGTGCTCCTTTAAATCATTCCCATGCGGTGTATAATGACTCATCAAAAGCTTGGTGGATGTTCATGATGTTATTTCGGAGTTTGGTTTGTTTAGAGGGCTGAAAGTACTTGGTTAGAAACTTTGTCGCCATTACCGTCCATGAAGGGATAGAGCCGGTTTCTAAACCTTCAAACCATGTTTGTGCATGATGTGTGAGCGAATAAGGGAAGAGATACAAGCGGATTGTATCTTGGTTAATTCCATTTTGTTTGTATGAGTTTGAAAGAGATATGAACTTATAAAGGTGAGAGTTTGGATCATCACTTGGTAATCTATGGAATTGACAGTGGTTTTGGATTAGTTGGATGATGTGGTGCTTAAGCTCGAATGATTGTCCAGGGGTTTCTGGGTAGAAAATTGGGCCTCCTCTTCCTTCAATAGAGGTCTTACAGTTGTCAGCGAGAGTGATGCGATCAGCCATTGCTTGTCTATTTGCAGAATTCTTCATTTCTCATCGAATAGTGCGTATTATAAGTTCTGGATCAGGAAAGTTAAAAAGCGGTGCAGATCTAGGGGAACAGGTCATACACTAACTAAAAACAGACAATAAAGATTTTTTTTTTATCCTAAGGGTATACTAGAAAACATGATTAGTTCGGCCTCTGTATCGGACAGTTAGTCTCCCCGGCAGTGGTGCCAAAAACTTGATGGCAACCGTCAGCGGCTGTATGATGACAACGTCGGCGGGCGATCGTGGGTGTTTTAAATTTATATTTGCTAGGGTCTAAGTATGGCTTACTAATACTGAACCAAGGGCTGTTAGATGGTAAGTATGACCTAGAGTCGTTCATAAAGAGAAACTGAATTGAAACGGAGGTGATCCAATCAATCTTTCTTTTCTAGTAAAGGGGTTTTAAAAGAGTGCGTTGGGAATTTGGTTCAGTCAACTAAGTAAAGTAAATAAAGCGAATAAAATGTAATAATAAATCAGATGATGGAAAGTAGTATTTGTTGTGAGTTCATTAGCTAATAATATGGGATGAGGGCTTTCACTGGAAAATGATTAACAAAATTAGAATTGTTTGCAGGATTCAATAACTTATGGTATAACCAATAGATTCCCTATTAGTCGGTTATCAACTAATATGTCACGAGGAACTAAGGTGTCATGATTCTGGTCAAACAGACGATGCTCAACTCTCCACACTCTCCTGTGAGGGAGTCAGTGGCTCATATTATTGAACACATTTGCTCGTGGGAGAATGAATAGAGTACCAAGTCCATAACACGTCTAACCGTTCTTAATACCAAAAAGATTATGAGTTTTATAAACAACTACATTAGGGTTTATGTTCGGACTTATTTACCAATTCCTATTAGTAAAACTTAAGAGTGATAAGCGAGGGAAAACGTTTAGGTTTCTTGTGTACCTTACTTTAAGGTTTCACAGGTTAGGAAAGAGTATCATTTTAGATTAGATTTTAAACTTGCCTTTCTTGATACAATTAACAAATCCCTAGGTTTTCGTAAATGGTTATTTAGCCTATAGCCTAACTAATCTAATCTAATCTAAACTAACTAATCTAATTAAAATGCTGATGGCTTTTTGCAGAAAGTTAAACCCAGACCATGTCAGAAAATGCTATGGTAGTTCACAATGTATTAAATCGTTTACCGATGTTTCCGTTGTGAATTTAAATGCTTCGTGATGTTTACATGATAATTACATTGTGATTGGAAGTGTACTATACTCATTGTAATTCCATGTAATCACATTGCGTTTTATGATGCTTGCATGACGTTACAATTAAACCATAGTTTTGACGCAGATTATTATTGACCAAGTATTAAGGTTCGCGACTCCTCTTTTTAATAGGTTACAATCACGTGTGTTAATCGAAAGGCGAATGTAAGTTTTACGGTTAAGGTCACATGATAAGTCCGTTCATAAAGTTTCCATTTTTATAACGTCGATCCATAATACAACTACCTTCGGTCGTTTACTGGCTTCCATATGTTTCTACTTTGCTTAAAAGCATTTCCAGCACTATACCAAGTAAACAGTTGAATAGTGGCCGTCATATTATTTCACGTCGTATTTAGAGTCATCCCATAATTATATATGCTAACTACATCACAACAAATTCAAGAGTAATCTACTCGCTAATCATGGCACAAACTAATTCTAGCATAATTAAAGCATACATATTTAATCAAGATAGAATAGGAAAGAAAGAACACGGATTAGAATGCGAGAAGGAATAGACTTGATATAATAAGCGTAACTCCAAATGTTCACCAAAGATTACAAGATGTTCCTTGCTTTCGTTCTACCCTAAACAAGTTTCTTAACTAGCCTAATACTAATTTTGAAGTAAGAATATAGAATGAGAAAGTAAGAAAGTAATATGACTAATGCATATGGTGTGTGTTAAAATGAATTCTCATGCCTCCTATTTATAGGTGAAATCCGGCTCACGTTAGCAACTTGAGGAGCACTTTAGCAAAAGGTGGAAAAGGTGGTGCACCAGGTACGTACAATCGCGTAAAGGTGTGGCACCGGGTACATGCAAGGACCAAAAAGCAGAAATGGGATGGGGGACAGGCGGCAAGCACCGCCCACCAGCTGGCCGGCGGTGGCTGGTGGCTGGTGGCTGCCACCCGCCCCAATTCGCCGTCTTTTGTCTCGTTTCTTAGTTTGTGCGTATTTTCTTCGTTATGCATCCGTTTACGTCGATTCTTTTTGCGTTGGATTTGTAATTCCCGAAATGAGTTTCCTATCTCCAGATACCGCGTACGAATCATTTGAATCTTCCGACCGGCGTAGAATCTTCATTCTTTATCCGTTTTTGTTGATTCTTCTTCTGTTAGACTCGTATTATGAAAACGAACATCTTGGATAAGATGGATGTTGATGATGGGTACTTTAGTCTTTAAATCTTGTTTTGATGCCTTGAATCTTCAAACGTGCGTGGAATCTTCGTTTTTCATCCGTTTTGCTTGATTTTTATCTTGCATCTTCATCTTGATCTTCTTGGTGGATTCTCATTGATTTTGATGTTATTCGAGTTAAAATGCTCAGAATCGTTCCAGAATGAGAATGATATCGGTAGTAAAAACGTGACTTTTTACGCGATATCAAGTATCCCACACTTAGAGTTTTGCTTGTCCTCAAGCAAATTGTCAGAAAAACTGCTTGAAATTTTGGAAGGGTATCTTCATATCCTGGAGAACTTTGATTCTTGCAGGCTGGGTGAAAAGATTTTAAACGGGGTTTTAACCTTTGGTGCTTTCCCAAACTACTGGTTCTGACAAGCTCTCTTTTCAATCTTTGTGATGTAAGATATACATGACTGGGGCCCTCACAGGTGGTCACTCAATTCACTCAAGTGTATCGGGTTTCCTAATTTCTAATTCACTTAGGGGCCAGTCATGTAGCTCTTTTTTCGTCATAAGCTTGGTCGAGAATCATTATCACTCAGGGGCCAGTCATGTTTTTACATACATTATCACCCGCATCTTAGGTCCAAAGATAACAAAACCACAACAATAATGCCAAAGATAACAAAACCACAACAATCCAAAGAAAATGGCCGTATACGCATTCTGACACCTTTTGAGCTACACTTAGAATTAAGACCTCTAACTTATGTCATTTTCTTCGTTAGGAAATTATTAACGTGTGGATATAAAGATCGCTCTAAACTGACGCACGATGAAAAAGTTCCGCCCGAACGAAGAATCAAAGCAACCGAAGACCGAGATACGGGAGAGCCAAGCCGTATACGGCCAAGACTGACCGTATACGGCCAAGCCATGACCGTATACGGCCAAGCCATGACTGTATACGGCCTGGCTAGGGCGTATATGGCCTTTTCCCAGCCGTATACAGCTAAGTCTTGCCCGTATACGGTTGGGTCTCTCCCGTATTCTCCATTTCTCACCCGAAATACGGCTTGACATCCCGTATTCGATGTCTTGCCCGTACAAGGAAGGATCTTGATACGGTTGAGAAATACGGCTGAGATTTTAGAGGTGGGAATACGGTTGAGAAATATGGTTGAGCCAAATCTATAAATACCAACCTCCACCTCCACATTCTTCATCATTCAATCATCTTTTCAACAATTCACTACTTAAAATTCACTCTACATTTTTATTTTTATTTTTGTATTTTGCTTTTAGTTTTAGTTTCTTTCTCTAGAGTTTTCTCTCTCTAGAGAGATACAGATAGTTAGTTAGTTAGAGTTAGAGAAGGAAAATATAGATGTTGTAATCACGGTGTAAAAGCATTCTTGGTGCAAGACTACGCGTTTCTTAATATTACTCTGCGTATATTTCTGGTGATATCTACTCTCTCATACTTATACTATATCCGAATTATTTATGCCTGCTTGTATGATGTATGCTATGTGTATTGCCATGATTATTGAGTAGTGTACTATTGCAGTTGTTGAAATGTAGATAATTAGATGTAGGGACGATGTTAAATTAATCTTTAATTAATATGTAATTGGGAGTTATTAAATTCAATAATGTTTAAACTTATCATGCATCTAGACTTAGTTTACGGATCACCCTTTCCAGTCCTTTGTGTGACTGCTACATAGGTTTAGAATTTGATCACCTCTAAATACAGTAGTTCTTATCTGTCTTATCGTACGAATCCATGTTTGTTACTCGGCTAAAGTATTGGGTATAGAAATGGAAACACCACTGGTGGAGTACAACCGTGGAAGCTCAGGAAAAGCCATTTGTACCGACATTGTGACCTACCTAGAAATCCTATAATATGGTCTAGGAACTGTAAAGCTGTGGAAATGCTAAGTACACTATAGGCCCACCTCTGGTTACACATGTGTAGAAATACATTAACCAAAGTACATTGTAGCTGTACAGAGGTTTAGTAAACATGTGGAAAGATATAGTACATGGTAAACTTATCTCTGGTTACGAACGCTGTAGAAATGCTTCAAGCACCATACACTGTGGTTGTGCCTAAGGTTAGTTGGCTATGAACAAAGCTGGAGTACACGGTGAACATATCTCTGGTTACAAGAAACTGTGGAAAATGGTTAGAGTATTATACACCGTAAGTACCTAGGATTGGCTCGCTGAGGAAACAAAGCATTGTACTCCGCTAGCGTACCTAGGGACGAATGACTGATTGCAAAGGAGAGTTCTAAATCATGACAAAAGTAATTATGCTAATAAAACCTGAGAGAATGAATCTAGAGATGAAAGTCAAGCCCAACAGTGGTTCAGGATTCTTAAAACCCCTAGACTCTACAAAACTGATAGTTTAGAATAACAAAGTTAATAATATGTACACGATTAGATAATGACAGTTGTATTTAGGTGTTAAGAAAGGTCAGAATAACCTGAGGGTGGTCTGTTACCCTATTCCTGCAGCCTTTATGGGTCACTAGTCATCACAAGATAGTGTGGGGGGGGGGGGGGTCGAACAGCCTAATCTGATCAGAATCTCGATAACCTAGGTACTCAGTGACATACTTAATTAGCTTTTAACTAAAGAAGTAGGGTCCTAGTATTTACACCTGTAATTCATCTTTCCGTTAACTAAATCATGTCCCCAATTACCTTTATAATGAACATCATCCCAACAACTAATTATTGTAACTTCAAAAGCCGCATTCTCTATCTATCTACCTAATTACCGATTCTTATTTCTATTTTTCTTTTCTAGACTTAGATAATTAGTTTATTAGAAAAACCAAAACAACAAAACCTACATATCTACACAAACCCATCCTAATAGTGACAGCAGCGGATCAAGTTTTTGGTGCCGCTGTCGGGGATCGCAGAGCGTTACGTTTCTGAAGTTGCCTTAGACAATTTAGCTGTTAGGAGATCCTTTTCGTTTAGGTTAACCCAAACTTATACGAAAGTTACTTACATGCCTTAGTATAATTTAGTTAATTAAAAAATGAAAAATACGAAAATAACTTTCTACGATTTGCCGCCTTCTAGCCCCGTTTCTCCATTTGCACACAAGACGACCGAAGGAATGATGGCCATGGATGACGCTGAGTTGTTCGACTGCCTAGAACGAGAGTTGGAATCCGACTTCTACTCTTCATCTTCAACTTCATCCAAAGAAATCTCCGCTAGCCCAGACGACGATTCTAGAACCATAGGGCAATTCTTAGATCTTGACTTAGGATCCAATGAGTCACAGCAGAAGATTTCAACTTCTGTTTATAGCATTCCAAGCTATCAGGTAATACCTGCACCTGAGATCTCATTCCCCTTAGAAAATTTCTCTAAATTCCCTGATTTTATTGGTACCTCTACAAATCTTCAAACCTTTCATTTTCCACCCATTGAAGAACGTATCCCCATAAGGAATGAAGACGCTTACGAATACCCTCCAAAATCACCAATTTTTATAAACCATGTACCAGAACCTGCGTACATCATATACCGTGTGGTTGATAAGGATATACCGGAAGATTCTAAAGTCCGCTATGTTAGTTACTCTTTTGATCCTGAAAGGAGGTTAGATGTTAGTAGAGCATTTGCCAGACATCTCAATTCATCAGACTTTCCATTTTCAGTCCAACAAAGAGAAGTCGGTGTTAGGATTAATAATCAAATAGGTATTCTCCATCGTCTTCCAAAACAAAAAGATGTAGAGAGGAAGAACTAAAGCTTATATCAACAATAGACCTACTAATGGACCTGTTGGCCAGCACTGATTATCACCCGGTCTCACAAACCTTGATTAATCGTTATGTTGCAGCCATGATATATGAGCTTATTTTCTGGATCTCAAAAGATCCTGCAATCCCTCTCAACATTTATGGAAAAATTCCATTCTTCGTTGACCCCGACACCTATATGATTAGCTAGTTGTTGGAGATATTTCCTGGAGCCAATGATGGTAAGATAGAAACCGCTTTCTTTGCTGAAAGAAAGAACATCCTCGTTGAACTCACTTCCTTATTCGTTCAAACTAAATTTCCTTTCACCATATCTCAAAGATCTTTAATCATGGACGTCGCCGAAGCAGTTCACACTACAACCGGAGACCCTGATTTAGAAGAAGGGAAATTTCAGAATTCTCTAACTAAAATTCTCCACGACCTTAATCATATAGATAAGGGAATACGGGTAGGAATTTCAAGTCCGAAGAGAATAGGGAAAGAATTTAATAAGTTTATTGACGATCTTCTAGATTTAGGCAAAAAGGAACGTAGGTTTCTTAGCAAATGTGAACTATTATCACTAAATCATGCAGACCTAGTTGATTTTTCATCAAAACCCTCATTATTGAATTCATTCCTTGCCACACTCTTCGTGATCCAAGACTACCAAATGCTTTCAAGCATTTGCTCTTGAGAAATTAAAACTGTTTTGGAAAGTCGAGCTAAAGACTTTAACCAAGCGCTTTTTGGGAGGGAACCCAATTTTAAAAAGTAGGTTTTTAATTAATTAGTTAGAAAATAAAATTAATTTCCTTTTAAAAAAAAACTTACAAAAACTCTAAAAACTTTGTCTTCGCAAAATCTGTACAGTTTCTGAAATTTAAAATTTTTATAAGTTTTAAAATTTTTAAAATTGTTAAGGTTTTAAGGATTCAAATTTTTAGACCAAAAATAATTTTTACTTTCTTTAAAAGTATTATCGTTCGCAATATTAAATAAAAATCTTTTTAACCGCTCACAGTACTACGCAGAATTTGAAAATTTTTGCTAAAATTATTTGGCCTAAGTTTTTATATTTTTTCCAAAATGATTTAAGACATAAGTATTTAATAAAGCTAATCAAAAGAGGAAAGAGGAAGTATTTAGGCATTTTTGGATTTAAGAAATAACTAAAAAAAAATCAAAAATCTCTTTCCCCTATCTTCTTCCTCCTTGCGCCGGCCTCCACCCAACCCACCATCATCCTCATTTTTTCACCATTGTTAACCAAATCAAGCTTTATTTCGTCTTCCATTACATAAACAAGTAACTTCTACATCATTTGTATCAAGATTGAGGTAATTTCCAAGCCATAATTCTCAAAATTCTCTAACTTTAAAAACCTAGGGTTTCAAACTTTGTTGTGATTATTGCTAGTTAAAATTGAGAATTTGGGTATTGATTCTTGCTTAGTAGTGATATAAGATGATGCAGGAACAAGTATTACATGAATTAGTGGAAGAATTATGAATCTTGATTTTTAAAGTTAGCTAATTTTGCCCTAATTGTTCTGGTTTGACTTTTGAATGATTAAATTGCTTATGTGAAGTTGTTATAGATTACTGTATGCTTAGAATGATATAATTAACTTGTGCATTTTCTTTGTTCTTAATCAAACATGATATTGGTTACATTTGAGAAATAAAGTATGCATAAAAGTCAATTTTTGCCAGGTTTCACATTTTTGAAATAAAACCTTTACTTTAAAATGATACTTGTGCTCAAATGAATGCTTTTGACTTACTTTGACTCTTGAAAATGCTTAGACTTGATAAATGAGTGAATCAAGATTTATAAGTACCACTACTTTAGTAAAATAAAGTTAGTGAGACTTTTTAAGTCAACAATTTGTTCAATCATTCAAATAACCATTTCAATGTATAACAAAATCATTTGTCATAAGGGTTTGAACTTAGAAGTAAGTATGGTTAAATTTGTTTCAATGCATCGCGACTTTAAAACACCATTTTTAAAACCAAAGTGATGCTTGCACCAACATTGTCATGACTACTTTAAAGAACAATCTTGAATTACAAAACGGTCATAAAAAGTTAACTTGGAACATTGATTGCTTACTTGCTCGGTATGATAATAATTGCATAAACTTTAAATTTATAGTTTGCCACTATAAAGTAACTAGCAAGCTTAGAACAAACTTATATGTTATATAATAAAATTCTAAATGCTTACACGCTTATATGGTTGGAAAATTGGAACTAGTCTCAAGTTCTCGAGTTACTTTAAAACTAATAAAGTTTACTTGGGAACTTGTTGCAAATAGTTCGTGATAGCTCCTTACATAAACCAAAGTTCCCTGTTATGGTTGAAATTTGCATTTTTGGTTATTATTAATCATTACAGGTTTATGGATTATTCATATTTTAAAGCCCTCATTTCGAGTTTTTTCTAAAAATCCTAGGGTATGATATAATCCACACACTTGTAATTGATTTAATATAATTCATTATGATGTTTGTTTTCTCTTATTTCAGATGGCCAAGATTTCACTTCCTTCATACATTAAAGATTCAATCAAAGATCACGAGAAAAGGAAGCTTTATCGGAATTAGCTATCTCATGAGTTAGGAGTTAATAGATATGTAGTATGGGAGGATTTGGCTAAGATCGGTTTAGACAAGGGATTTAAGGAGTTGATTGAATTCAAAGTGGGTAAACGATATCTTCGGGCATGGACCAGTCTATTTAACTTAAAAGAGAAAGTTTATCAAGAACTAGATTGGACGATGATTCAATGATTAAGTTTAACTTTCAGGGAAAGAGTCACAACATGTCCTTAGCCACTTTTGCTGTTCATTTAGAGCTATACAGTGAACATCAAGTGACCACCAAATTCTTTCTCAACTTAGAGTGCAGTCCACGACAGAGAGATCACACTGCTATTTGGTCTCAATATGCATCAGGACGGTTTCATTCAAATGTAAAAGCTCGAGTTTTTCAGAATAAGTATAACAATGTGCTTCATAAGCTTCTTGCTTGTAGTATTCAAGGAAAGAAGAAGACGAAAGGAGCTGTTAGGCAGAAAGACTTATTGATCGTCGAGAGTATTATAGAGACTGAACATGTGAATGTTGCTTATCTGATTGCTGATCGAATTCTTACTGAGTCTGCTTAATCTGAGGTTGAGACTGTCTACATGGGTGCTATCATTACAAAGCTGGTTAGGAAGATGGGGCTTTTGACTACTGATGTGATTATCCGGTTGACAGAGATGAAAGGAAAGGAGTCACAACCTTATGATATGAACTACATGATAAAAGTTTGTTTATTGGAAAAGGATTTGAATGGTGATATCCGCTGGAAGGATGGTCCACTGATTTCGGGAGTTTCTATGACACGTCCGAAGACTAAGAACACTATAATCGAGTTTAATGATAGCACGGTACATAGGGAGCCAAGAAATGAGGTTCATCATGAGCCTAAGACAAGGGAGACTTCAGTTCCTGATATTGAGGCTCAGAGTGTACTTGCTCCCCAACCTAGAGTACTTAACTAGGGAGATCCACCATCATCTAAGCTCTTTTATGGTATGCTGCATATGCTACACCAGAGACACACAATGGACACATACGTGGCTCAGGAGTTTGGGTTTCCTATGCCAGCTCCACCGACTTTGGTATGCGGCCCACTACCACCCGACTTCACCACATCACCACTCCATACATTCACCATGACTCCATTCACCACCACCATACCCATCATCACATCACCTCACCCCACTACCACCATCACCACCACACCAGGGACTATCACTAGGGCTCGTCGATCTTCATCTATACATGCATCTGAGCCGGTGTTCTTTATCCACACTACCACCATACATGAGCTACATGACCCACATGTTACCGACAACCATCATCACGAGTTTTCACCCGTCCTCGACCAGCTGAGTCCGCTACATCATACACAGATACATCTTCAGAGATGGATTCACCACAGTCGGGGCAGGGTTTAGAAACTCAGATGGAGACAGTTCAGGAGCTTGAGGAGGATCAGACGTAGGAGCAGGTTCAGGAGCAGAGGCATACTATGTACCGGTCTTGACTATGGGACCCACATATTCTGGATTTGCCACGAGTAGGCTTGACACATAGTATGCTTGATTATCATCTCGGATCAGTTGGCATGGGCGATATGGGCCTTGATTCGAACTTCCATCTATATCCACTACATCTAGAGCAGCAGTATGCCGCATCACCGAGATTAGTATCAAGCATGGCATCGAGAGGACAGCACTCCGTCACCCAGCAGGAAGTAGGCAGCTCTCTTCCTACGCTCCATGAGTCACCAGCGGATCAGGACCCTCTTCTTCCCTGATTTCAATTATTTATCACTTCTTATCTTATTATTATTATTATTACTTATGTTGGATTACTATACGTATTGTAACTTAATATTTTGGATAACTGTACTAGTACTGTGATGTGCGGATATATTTTGGACCAACGAGTGATCTGGTTAGATTTATCTGCTTTTATTATCATATTAGGTTATTTTCATTTACTAATGTTATGTTTATTTTGCTTTTGAATAAGAAAATGTGTGTGTATTGCAAATCACGCAAAATTTAGGCTGAACGACGCTGGATTCTCCGGATTGCTATCAACACACCCAAATTTATCAAACACCCATCTCATTCTTTCTTAGGGGAGTTTTTCGTTCTTTTTCTAGTGATTATTAAATATCATAATATATCAATACCGTTGTCATTTATGCTTAATCTTTAAGTGTGGGATTCCAATTCCCATAAATCAAATCGACTTAGAAACAGATGTTCCAAAATATGATCAAACTTTAAGTGTGGGATCCTTCCTCAAAGAAGGATTTTAAACTTAGTTTGAGAATATTAGGGACAATGTTCCTCTAAGTGTGGGATGCACGGTATGATATACCGTATTTTGACTTTGATTGCTTGTCCAAAGTAAACACATTTAAAAAA
This sequence comes from Pseudognaphalium luteoalbum, assembly GCA_963422505.1. Taxonomy (NCBI): domain Eukaryota; kingdom Viridiplantae; phylum Streptophyta; class Magnoliopsida; order Asterales; family Asteraceae; genus Pseudognaphalium; species Pseudognaphalium luteoalbum. The sequence goes on from OY730194.1 coordinate 43,082,901, forward strand.
TAAGCTTTACTTCGACATTACAATTGTCACTCATTCAGGAAGTTTAAATAGCTTCCTTCGAAAGTGAAATTGTCACTCATTCACTAAGCTTAAATTTTCACAAAACCTCATTTTGGCTAAATTTTTTAAAATTTTTTACTTAAAATAAATTTTGCGAAAGGCCATTTGTTAGAAATTAAAGAAACTGCTTTGGAAAGTAAGATAATTTAGGATACGAATCTCTTAGAAATGAAATGTTAATCCATGAGCATCGCACGACTAGGCACATACAACCCCTTTGTAGTGAGGTACTTGAGCCCAATAAGCATTCATCTTTAATGCTTCACTTTCAATTGATGTGGGTGCCGATGCTTATGCTTTGAATTAGAACTTACTCTTGGCATACGTTTTGAGACCACACCGATGAGCGTCGTACGCGGTGTAGGTGCAATCAGAGGACCTTGACATTTTCTAGGATTAAACCTATTTTTCACAAATCTTTTCCAGCCCAAAACCCCTCCAACACTTATCTTTAGTGTTGATGATCCGCCTAGAAAAATCCTTTGCGCCTTAGCCTTTCGTTTCTATCTTAAAAACCCTAACAAAACAAACCCACTCAAAAATTCCCTTACCCTTCCAAAACTTTAGCTTAGAACTTTTGAGGTTGTAAAAAGTGTCATTTAGACATCCTTGTTACTCTTGTCCTAAAGCTTTCAGCTACTCTGCGTTTCTCTCATAAAATCTTGCGTGTGTTCAAAAGTAAAAAAAAAAAACTCTAGAGCCAATACTCGGTGCAAAGAATTGGCACCTCTATGAAAAACTCAGAAAAAGATGAAATGTTAAAAGACAAATTGTCTAAGATCTCTTGAAAAGATGAGAAAAAAAAATATATCTGTGAAGAAAAGTAAGAAAGAAATACCCTCAAAAGTTCCACAAAAATAGAATAAAGCTTAGTGTTCCAAATTTCGCAAAGAATGCCCGATTAGAAAATCATATAAATTCACGTGCGTTTGTCATCAAAGCTATAAATTCCTCCTTATATGTTTTTCGTCTCATTTCAAGAGTGTCTAAATAATTTCTTTCATAGCTTTAGGATTTCTAAGCTTAAACCCTTCAAACCCTAAAAACACCACCTTCCGTACCCCTTAACCCTTACAACCCTTTAAAAAGTGTCTTGGGATGATTAGCACCGTTCTCATCGAAGTGGTGGAGATCCGATTCTTGATCAAGCCTATGACGAGAAGCAGATGCATGACTGGCTTTATGAGTGATTTCTTTGATTTAGAAAGATAGGAAACCCGATACACGCCGAGTTAATTGAGTGACAAATGATTGATCTCAAAATATTTTATGTCAGAAACCTAAAACCATTATTTTTAATCTTTATAGGAAGTAAGGATTTTAAAGTTTGCTCGAGGACAAGGAAAATTCTAAGTGTGGGATATTTGATAACACATAAAAAGTCATGTTTTTACGTACGTTATCACCCGCATCTTAGGTCCAAAGTTAACAAAACCACACCAATAATGCCAAATATCATAATATTTTGTTAACTAAGTCAAAATGGAAGTGATGTTTATAAAACCACTAAAAATGACAGGAAAAACGTGAAAAACTTAGCATAAATGATTAACGAATCTCTATTTCACGCATTCCGAAACTTTTTGAGCTACACTTACAATTAAGACCTCTAACTTATGTCATTTTCTTTGTTAGGAAATTACGAACATGTGGATATAAAGATCACTCAAAACAGACGCACGATGAAGAAGTTACGCCCGAACGAAGAATCAAAGCAACCTAAGATCGAGATACGGGAGAGCCAAGCCGTATACGGCCAAGACTGACCGTATACGGCTAAGCCATGACCGTATACAGCCTGGCTAGGGCGTACACGGCCCTGTCCCAGCCGCATACTGTGACACCCGACGATTTAGGGTCACTGATTTACCCTCTAGAAACCCTAATTACGTGTGTTTAGTTTAGTATTAGGCTAAATACTTATAATTACGTGTAACTATTTGTATATTTTATGTGAATATACACCTCCGTAATTGATTTATATTACGCTACGTAATTAGTTGTAATTACGCTTACGCAATTTGGTGAAATTATGCAAAATAACCGGACGGAGTCCGACACTGTATAAAGTACGACGTTGGTGAAAAAATCTTTATAAATAACTTGAATCTATTTTTAGAAGTTATTTATCATATATTATTTTTTTAATATAATAATACCCGGAAAAAAAAAACCTAGACGTTTCGATTAAAACGTCTCAAACGTAATGAAAACGCGCAGAACGTGCCCGACAATCGAACGAAAGTCAAAATACACATTTTTGAATCTAAAATATATTATCAGTGTAAAACTATCAATTAATATATCGTGTCTTTATACGATAACGAAAAACGTCCAAATAAAACGTCACGCGATGTAGAATCCGTACAACGAACGCGTAAATCGAGATCACTGAATTAACGAATCATTTTTATAAATGTTTTTCAAGTATTTAGAATGAATACTTTAAGTGAAAATATTGAAATTTAAATCGTTACTTAAAAACGTGTATTAAACGTTTAACACCAAACCGAACAAGAAAACGAACACCGCGCGAAGCACAAATCGGATAAAGAATAAAATGACTAAAATACCCTTGAGTGGGCCCCCCCTTGGCCGGCCCCCTCTCCCCCCATGGCTGCCCATTCCCCTCCCCCATTCAAAACACATGCAAACTTCAACCCTTACACTCCACCTCACTCTCTCATTTCACACTCCAACACTCAATCCCTTCATTCAAACCTCTCTCTATTCTCTCAACTCTCTCAAACTCCTCTCAAAAACTCAGTAGGAAACCACCACCACCATCATCAAAATCACCATCATCATCATCATTTAAAAGAAGAAGAATCAAGTACAAGCTCAAGAACATCATCCTCTTCATCTTTTCCTTCTTTCTTTCATAATCTCATTGTGAGGAAACCACTTTCTCTCTCTAAAAATTTACTTACATGCTGTTTATTTAAGTATTATCAAGCTCATCTAACAAGATTATGTCCTAATATAAGCTTAAAATACGTTTTTATGAATTTATACACAAAGATACATAATCTGTCCAGAAAATCACAGCACACTAAAAACGTCATATCTTGAGTTCTAGGAAGAGTTAGAAGATTTTTTTTTTTTAAAATTTGCGTATTGAAAATATCTACAACTTTCGTGTTTTACACTTTTTCCAGAAACGTACGCGTTTTTCTCTATTGGTCGATTTGTGGGACTGGTCTGGGTGAAAAACAGAATCTGGGCTATGCATGGTCATTTATTTTGTTTCTCTATGATAATGGGACTTAAAACTCTTAGGAAACATATGTTAGATACTAAACACATAGAAGATCAGTTGGTAAAATTTGTGAGACTTTATTTGGACCAGAAATATGTAAGACACATGGTGAAACAAACCGACAAAAAGTCAAAAATGTGAAATCTTGAAGATTTGGGACTTTTATAAGAACCGACACTTTGGTGAATTAGGACAGGAACCGACAATATATTTGGACTCTATAAACTGATATTTGGGTTGGGTGAAAGTTTCGGGTCAAACCGAGTAAGTTTGACCAAGTCAACAAAAGAGGCTCGATTTCGAAAAATTTACTATATTTGGAAAATGGTAGCAAAAATGGGTTTGAGTGACTTAGTTAGTAACTTGGACCAAAAACTAATTTTGGAAAGTTTCCCGAATGAAAAACCGACACTTAGAACACTTGGATTAAAAATTAAAAATCTGATCAGGCACAAGTGCCACCCTACCAGCGACACTTACCCAAGTGACGCCTAATCTAGCGTCACTTACCCTTAGTGCCGCCTGAACCAAGTGTCGCCTATAGCGTCACTACCCCAAGTGACGCTGCCAATTTAAAAATCACATTTAACATCACTTGACCTAGTGCCGCTAACCAACCGAGTGTCGCCTATAGCGACACTTACTTGAGTGACGCCCCTAAGTGACGCACAGAGTGACGCCCCTAAGTGACGCCTAAAACAGAAACTTCAAAACTAGTTTCACACTAAGTGTCGAACTCACACAACTTCAATACTTGTATGCAATACAACACACGAAACATATACTTGGAAAGTATACGATGAAACAACACATAATAATATTGATTTAAGATTTTTATTACAAACTTTCACCAACGGGTCGTACACGTTTTTGATAAACAAACTTGATCTACTATTTGGACATACTAGTTGATGAACTAGCTTTAGGTGGACATAAACCCCCCACCTACCCGATTGGCTTAAGTGGACATTAACCCCCACTTATACAATCGCTATAGATGGTTGATAAGCATCAAATAGATACTATATTTTATATTATTTATCCCTATATTTGTATACATTTTTATGCATTTATATGATTTTAGATACTTATTTTGTTAATATTTGCATAGATGTATTTTAAAGTGGAGATTGAAGAAAAGGAACGAAAACAAGGCGAAGATTGAAGAAAAAGAAGATTAAATGAAGACTCGAAGAAAATGTAGCTTAAACCTTGAAGAAATGAAGAAGATGGCTCAAAAGTGGAGTGATAACATCAATTAAGTGTTTTAAATGAAGCTTGGATGAAAGAAGCGGAAATTCGATCAAAAACTGAAGAAAAGTGTAAATGCTGAATTTTCTGCGCGCTGTTAGTATTTTGACCATAACTCTCTCATACGGAGTCCAAATGAGTTGATTTAACTTGAAGAATTTAGCTAACACATAGGGCTACAACATATCAAAAATTCAGATTATTTGGATAAAAACTCAACCGCCGGTTGGGCCTTTCAACCGGCGGTTGGAACTGAAAATCTGGAATATTCGGGAAACGAAGAGTTTGACTTGGAGACAAAGTAACCAACCGCCGGTTGGACCTTCCAACCGCCAGTTGGGACCAATTTTCAGCTATTATAAATAGGAAACTCATTCTAGCTTCAAGGGATATACCAAAAACGATTCTAAGAGTACAAAGTCGAAAGTTAAGGTTTTAGGTCGACTTTAGGTGCGAATTTGGAGGCTAAGGAGCTAGGGTTTGAAGGTTTTCAACCTTAGGAAGAGCTAGTTCGTCAATTGATTCGGTTTCTTTATCCTTGTAGCTTCACTAACCTTTTGGGTTACTATGGATATTGTTTATTTGAATTAATTGCTTGTTAGATTTTCATTATGAATGTTTAAATGTATGTTTATTATGTTTATTATATGAATTATATGTTTTTGTTGGAACTATATTATTGAATATTGTTATGCAAGAATTATGTGTTATATTATGTTAATGATCATAATTAACTGATTTATAGATAAACTCACTAACCTTTTGGGTTTTTAAATTAAGTGATTATGTTTTATTAGATGTTAAGTAGCATTATGATTCAACCGACCCTGGAATTGCATCAATAATATGTTGATAGATCTTAATAAATAGTGATACTTTACATAACCTTTGACTGTATTGCTATATGAGAATTGTCATAACCTTTGAGGTTTTCTACATTAGTAAATCACAATAATAATAGCCAACACGCAAATAGACATAAGTTGATATAACAAGTTTAATAAATAATAGTTTAAATAGTCATAATCTTCTATCCAATTTAGTATTCTTAAGTTGTTCCTTTAAACTTATCTATTAAAGAATTGGTATCAATTATAAATATGTTCGTTCGGAACTAAAACGTCCCCCTATCTTGTATATTATTGTTAAATTGTATATTAATTGTAATTGTAATTAGGATAAATAAATAGTTAGTTATAGATTAAATCACGTTCCCTGTGTTCGAATCTGGACTTACTTATAAAACTATATTCTATGATCAGGATAACACTTGCCTGAATTGTGTGATAGTATTATTTAGTATTTCCTTAATTAAAACTTGTGATTATAATTGCCTATACTTAGCACACATCAAGTTTTCGGCGCCGCTGCCGGAGAGCGGTGTATTTTAATTAAACTAATTATTTTCCCTGTATAATTTTTATATCTAATACTTTGCAAAATCAATAAGAAATATCGGCTCACCCATTGAGAATACTGACAAAAACAAATGTATAAGGAGAGTAAAGCCCTATCTCATTGATTTATCATATAAGAGGTAAGGTGCTTCTCGAAAGAAATAGGTTTTTAATAAGCTTCGCGCTGACCTATTTCTCCGCTTTTGTGTACTATCTTTGGAGCTACCGAGATCTATTGACTAGCTTTGTAGAAGAAATTTAACAAACGAATTTTAAAAAATAAATAAATAAATAAATAAAAAAATAAAAATAAAAAAATCGTTTGTATAACAACTAACTTGCATACTAATTAAACCATTTCTAAGGTTGGGTTGGGTATTCTTTTTCAATCATTTAATTTTGAATGTGTTTTTATTATTAGATTATTGTAATTAGTCTACACCAACCTGATTCTAACATATCCGGATCTATCAATTTTTATTTAGTTTTTATTATCTTTTCTTTTCTACTCTTTTTCTTTTTCTCTTAGTTTATCAGGTATGTATCAACCCATGAATAATATTCCATTAATTTCTCAAAACTCAAGAAACTATCATATGAATGAAGATATTGCCAACATGACGTTTGAAAAGTATATGAAAAGATTTCCTTATGATGTTTTCACAAGTTTATCCGAACCATCGATTGTGAGAGCTCCACAATTTATGGAAACTCCAAGTAAAAGAACGGAAGAGACCGAAACTCTTGATCACAGTGGAGGAATCTCCATTCAGCAACTTGAAGGGATTAACGACCAAATCGATAAGTACCCTCAAATTTCTAAATCCTTATTTTCTAATGAAATATGTAGTGAATTTAAACAGGAAGAAGATATGGAGATGGATTTGTCAAAATTTGATCACTATGATTCTGATTAGGAAATACTCTCATTACTTGATTGTAATGAAGAGAAAATCGTTGAATTGAGAAACCAAGATGGGGTTATGACAGAAGAAGAATTAATAGCCACTATGGAGCCAGTTATTAATGAAACTTCATCATTACATCCGGAGGTTGAACAATTAGAGGAAAATGATCAAGCAATGGTAAGGATTGGAAACGAAACAGAAAACAGAATTTGCGGTAATCAGATATCAAGCAACAGATGGATTAAAACACAGTCAATAGTTGAAATCCAAACGGAGGTTGAGTTGACGCAACCAACGATTGAAGTATCTATAAGCACAAATTCATTGTTTTACCAATATGAAGATCCTTTTTGGCACTTCGAACGGAAAGAAAGTTTTTCGCAACTTTTGGAATATCATGGAGCATCTCAGAATGGACATTTACCTGCAATAAATGATAAGTATCTTCGAACTTTACTTTTAATAAATTTACATTTAAATGATATTTATCGATATTACCAATCATGCTTTACACTAAGTGTGGGGAAAGTCACTAGATTTTTAGGTAAGTAAGGTTGGAGTCAAGCTAGTGACTCGAACAAAAACAAGCGCTTCTCGGGAGGCAACCCGTGCTTGTATATTTATGTATAATCATTAGGTAGATTTAGTTTAATTTTTAGTGTGGTTTAATTTTGATTAGTTTTTATTTTTAGTTTGTTCTTAAGAATAGGAATAAGAAACCATAATTATTAGAAAACACTATTGGAATTAGATAAGGCCAAGTAAACAAAATATGATATAAGGGTCGTTATTTTGGAAAACTACTGCTAGCAACCAACCGGCGATTGACTTAGTTAACCGGCGGTTGGGCGGATTTCTCATGATTCGACTAAATTGTTTTTAATTGGGCTGATTCACATGGGCTTTTAAATTGAAAATTTTTTAGCTACAATTACTTGGGCCTATTTTATGGAATAATGGATGGACTTTTATAATAAATTGGGATTTAAAAGATGAAGATTTGAACCAATTAAGTTTTTTGATTACATTGATTAATTACAATTGGGCCAAAAGATTAAATTTTTAAATTTATCATTTAAAAGAATTTGCCAACTACTATTTTGATCAAACAATGTGCTAATTTTTTTTTTATGATTTTTAAATGTTGGGGTAGATTTTTAAATAAGCTTACTAATTTGGGTTTTGATTTTAAAATGAGCTTGTTACAAGATGGATTCTTAACAGATTAGGAGCTTCATTATAATCATGAGATGTAGACTTTAAGATTGTTGGATTAACATGTTAAATATATCTTTGGATCTTTAAACACACTAAAAGGTAAAACTATATTTTTATTTGAGGATCCAGATAATGATTAGATTTTATTAGGTTATTTGATTTTAAGCACTAGATGATTAAATTGAAATACATAGCTTCAAGATTATTAGGCTATAAAATAGAGGTGCTAATAAACTAGTAGTTACTACAGGCCATTAAGATTAAAATATATAAGATGTTTATAGGTTATTGCTTTGGGATGTAGATGGAATTATTTAATCGACGGTTGATAATGTCAACCGGCGGTTGACTTTATTTGAGGTTAACCTACAAATAGCACTGGTTTAAACTTTTGCTACATAATTAGCTTAAGTGGAATGACAATAGAGATAGTATTTAATAGTATATGGTTATGTGTTTCTTTCCTATTTTTAATATTTTAATTTTTTGTTCTTACTTTAATTTTTATTTTTATTATTTTATTTTTATCTGGTATGTTTAATTTGTTTGTTTTTATTTTAGAATATCATTGACACTTTTCGAAGTTGGCGAATAGTAGAACTGAACAGTGCATTGCAACTAGTATGGCTGAACAATGCATCGAAATTTTTGGAAATTTAATAAGTTTATCTTATTAATTATGAACTTTGTGGGTGTGTTCCCTGGAAACCCTCACGAGACTATAACTCGTCCACTCGGGATACCGAGGGGTTTAAAGGCTTATTGCATACGCTAAATGCAATCGTGATTAACTACGAAAGTGTGGATGTTGTATATTATTTTCAAAGATCAAGGAGACAACCAATTTATTCAAGCCGATGATGAATTCAACAACAGTATTGCCCTAGCCGACGATGATTTCTTCTACAGTCAGGGGAGTTTTTCTGTTCTACTTTTTCTTTCCCTTACTTACTTTTGTTTATCAATTTTTATTCAATGAGGGCATTGTTTAATTTAAGTGTGGGGATAGGGTTCGTAAGAAAAAGAATTTCTTTAATTAATTATTTAAGTTTCTATTGTTCTTAAATTTTATTAAAATTTAAAATTTTTAAGTGAATAACTAAGTATTTATTAGTTAGAATACTTTTGTTAAAAGTTTTGTTTTGTATTTAAAAGTTTAGACTTTAATATGGATTAACTGTTTTGGATATATAATGTAAGCTACTTAATAACTGAGTAATATATAGTTATATGATATGATGTACTAATAGGCAATCTATATGAAGATTTCTGAATTTTAAGAAATTAATATAAATAACTTGTTTATTATTTTATGGTACATAATATGATGTATGACATAAAAGTCTTAATTCTTAGATTTATCATGCAATAATTTTATATATCTTTATATTTATATAAAAACATTTGGGGGTTTACTAATTGTTTCCTCTGTTGTACGTAAGTACAGACCTGGTCTCTAATTAGTATTCTTAAAATAAAGTAGAAGAAATTGTTGATAAAAAAAATGAATAAAAATAAAAATCAAACTATGTCGCTTTGTTGTATGGCTGTACAGACCTGTCACCGCTGGTTTGATTTAAAAAATTACTTTACCTGAATCAAGTTATGTCACTCTGTTGCATGTAAATGCAGACCTGTCACCAATGTCTTGATTCTTAAAAATGGATTTTATATACTTATTGGGAATATAAAAGTAAATTGCATGATTAAGTTTAAGAGTATATCATATATGGAAATCATAAGTAATACACATAATAATAATAAAGATGTATTCAGAGGTATAAATATAGATCGTTTAAAGTGGACAAATATATTAGTAATCATTCATGAGCTATATATTGCACGAATAATGATAATAATTTTTATTTATACATTATAGTTATCCATGTAAATTAAATTGTTTAAATTTTTAACTTATGAAACAGGTTTTTAGTATTGGTATTCTGATTTTTAAATATTAGTTTGATGCTTATTTTAAATTTTATTCAGGAATCTACTTGAGGACAAGCAGAATTTAAGTGTGGGGATATTTGATAAGCATCAAATAGATACTATATTTTATACTATTTATCTCTATATTTCTATATATTTTTATGCATTTATATGATTTTAGATACTTATTTTGTTAATATTTGCATAGATGTATTTTAAAGTGGAGATTGAAGAAAAGGAACGAAAACAAGGCGAAGATTGAGGAAAAAGAAGATTAAATGAAGACTCGAAGAAAATGTAGCTTAAACCTTGAAGAAATGAAGAAGATGGCTCAAAAGTGGAGTGATAACATCAATTAAGTGTTTTAAATGAAGCTTGGATGAAAGAAGCGGAAATTCGATCAAAAACTGAAGAAAAGTGTAAATGCTGAATTTTCTGCGCGCTGTTAGTATTTTGACCATAACTCTCTCATACGGAGTCCAAATGAGTTGATTCAACTTGGAGAATTTAGATAACACATAGGGCTACAACATATCAAAAATTCAGATTATTTGGATAAAAAATCAACCGCCGGTTGGGCCTTTCAACCGGCGGTTGGAACTGAAAATCTGGAATATTCGGGAAACGAAGAGTTTGACTTGGAGACAAAGTAACCAACCGCCGGTTGGACCTTCCAACCGCCGGTTGGGACCAATTTTCGGCTATTATAAATAGGAAACTCATTCTAGCTTCAAGGGATATACCAAAAACGATTCTAAGAATACAAAGTCGAAAGTTAAGGTTTTAGGTCGACTTTAGGTGCGAATTTGGAGGCTAAGGAGCTAGGGTTTGAAGGTTTTCAACCTTAGGAAGAGCTAGTTCGTCAATTGGTTCGTTTTCTTTATCCTTGTAGCTTCACTAACCTTTTGGGTTACTATGGATATTGTTTTTTTGAATTAATTGCTTGTTAGATTTTCATTATGAATGTTTAAATGTATGTTTATTATGTTTATTATATGAATTATATGTTTTTGTTGGAACTATATTATTGAATATTGTTATGCAAGAATTATGTATTATATTATGTTATGATCATAATTAACTGATTTATAGATAAACTCACTAACCTTTTGGGTTTTTAAATTAAGTGATTATGTTTTATTAGATGTTAAGTAGCATTACGATTCAACCGACCCTGGAATTGCATCAATAATATGTTGATAGATCTTAATAAATAGTGATACTTTACATAACCTTTGACTGTATTGCTATATGAGAATTGTCATACCCTTTGAGGTTTTCTACATTAGTAAATCACAATAATAATAGCCAACACGCAAATAGACATAAGTTGATATAATAAGTTTAATAAATAATAGTTTAAATAGTCATAATCTTCTATCCAATTTAGTATTCTTAAGTTGTTCCTTTAAACTTATCTATTAAAGAATTGGTATCAATTATAAATATGTTCGATCGGAACTAAAACGTCCCCCTATCTTGTATATTATTGTTAAATTGTATATTAATTGTAATAATTGTAATTAGGATAAATAAATAGTTAATTATAGATTACATCACGTTCCCTGTGTTCGAATCTGGACTTACTTATAAAACTATATTCTATGATCAGGATAACACTTGCCTGAATTGTGTGATAGTATTATTTAGTATTTCCTTAATTAAAACTTGTGATTATAATTGCCTATACTTAGCACACATCAATGGTCTTTTGAGACATCTACTTATACAACCTCATACGTTTAGGGCGTTAGGAGGTTGCACACGGGAATGAGAACACCCACTACTTGCTAATATTTGATATTGCTTGCTACCTGCTCAACTCTGGTGAGTTTCATAGCCCCTTTTTACTGTTTTTCACTGGGGTGAGAGTACATACAACTGTTTAATAAACTGCTTTATGATCACAAGTACTGGAAACAACTTTTTTTGCACGGATTGCATGAGACCTGAATAATCCACTAAAGTCCTCTACTTATCATAGTCATTAAAATTTGTGCGTGAGTATTATTGGATAGATCTATCAGGGTTTGACTAACCTCGGTCGGGCTAGTCGCGCTAGCCAACCCACGGGCGCAGTATTACTTGTGATTTAGAAGTGTATCGGATTAGTACACTTACCGGAGGCAAACAACGTTAAACTTGACTATGAGACTCATGCAAATGGTATACTTATATTGCTGTATGCAATACTTTTACTTGTCGTTGGATAATGATACTTTTACTTATCATTGACGAATGATGCAAAACTTGTGAAATCTTGTGGATCATTTTAGCAACTGATTACTTAACAAACCTATGAACTCACCAACTTTATGTTGACCCTTTTAGTATGTATTTCTCAGGTAACCCGCCGCAATAGGAAGCTTATGGATAGCTTAGCTCGAGTCGTATCATTTTCAAATATCAAGGAATTAGATTGCATTTACTATATTTTAGAATCATAGTTATGTAATTCTACTTTTGTCATGCGAACTCCTATAACTTTTGTAAACATTTGAATTATTGTAATGTAACTATTTTTCAAACGTCTCATATAGAGGTCGTTTGCTTTAATTTTTGTGTTGTGATATTTGATTTGGTCGGCGCCCCCATGACACCTCCCACTTCCGATGCCACGTGTTTTGGGGGTGCGACAGATTGGTATCAGAGCCAGGTTATAGCGAACTAGGATTGCATTAATGACCTAGACTATAACCATTAGGTTAGTATTCCCTGTTTAGTATGACTGGTTCAGCGATTGCATCATTTGAATTTAATTTAACATAGCCTGATCAACTATGTACAATTAAAGGAGAATTGATGCAAGACCTGAAATGGTTATAGTGAATGAGAATGCATTAGAAGACTTTGACCAAGGATAGAAACAGGACCAACCTTATACGTGCTAGGTTATTATATTTTTATATATAACCTTAACCTCTCATATACTAAACTCCTTGAAACAGAAATGGAAGACTTCCCTTAACACATCATCTACCGACTTAAACAACGAAACTCAAACGCGGTCTACTACTAGGGGTACCACCCCCTTACCTATCCCTACGACACCAAACTCTCCCGAACCTCTTTACTACATGACCGGCGAAGCCCGGGTAGTACGAAGACGCCGAGGGAATGCCGGATCATCCCGAGCAAACCCTTACTCAAACTCCATTGCTAACACCATGACTAATACCCGCCGTTCGGCCTACGCCCTTAGATGGGACTGGCTACCCACAACTTTAAACACCTGGAGGTCTGAGGAAGCAATACAGATTCCTGCTGACCCCATGGACATCTCCCCGTACACACAAGAACCAATACACCATACTGTACCGGTGTTAGCAGCCCGACTTCATCGTCATGAAGAAAGGCTCGAAACCCTAGAACGAGATCATTATATAGTAGAAAACTACCTGTTGTACCGAACCGACGATCGCATAACACAACTTCTTCAAGAACAGGAAGGCACGAACCGTACTCTAGAAATGATTCATCAACAGGTTATAGACAACATGAGCGCTACCAACATCCTACAAGCAAGGTTGGAAGAAAGTGGACAACGTTCACGGGAAGCTGAGGAGTATACTCGTGCACTCGAGCAGCGACTAACCTTAGCTGAAGAAGGTGTCAGGCAAACAAGCAGACTTGCGGATACAACAAATCGCCTCGTTACTCTAATGTCACGAGTAAACCTGCGTCAGGACTAGATCTACTTTTCCTGTTGTAACCTATTGAGGCAGGAAGTACTCAACTTATTATCCTTTATTATGTTATGTTCATGTTCTGTGAACTTTCGAATTCAGACCGGATGTAACTTTCCCGGCATCTTTTGTAATCCTTGTGATTGTTGTCTTTTGAAACTCGTACTCTGTATTCAACTATTCTATCTAATGAATTATCTTTATCATTCTGTGCTGTTGTATATTACCTCATTATATATACACATCTGATATATTGTAACCTCGCGCAAACCTCTTATGTGTCTCATTTCATTGTTTTTCAGCATCATGCCTCCAAGACGACATACTTACACCGACACCGAAATCGCTCAGGTCATTGCACAGAGCGTAGCTCAAGTCCTTGCTGCCCAACAAAACCCGGGCGGCGGAGGCGCACCTGCTAACACATCTACTCCAAAACCATGTACCTACAAAGACTTCTTGAACTGCAAACCCTTGTATTTCAAAGGATCTGAAGGAGCTATCGGTCTGATACGTTGGATCGAAAAGACAGAATCTGTTTTCCGAACCTGCAACTGCGCTGAGGAAGACAAGATTAAATTCTCCGCGTGCACCCTTTCTGATGGAGCTCTCACCTGGTGGAATTCTTATGCCCAAACTGTGGGTATTGATACCGCATACCAACTTCCATGGGAAGACTTCAAGACAATGCTCAGGGAAGAGTACTGTCCCCGTGAGCAACTGCAACAACTTGAGGAAGAATTCTGGAAACTTTCTGTTCAGGGAAACGACATCACCACCTACACCACTCGATTCCACCAGCTATCTGTCCTATGCCCATCCATGGTGGACCCTGAATACAAACGTATCGAGAGATACATTTGGGGGCTAGCAGAATCAATCCAGGGGAACGTCATCTCCTCAAGACCCGGGACCATCCAAAGTGATGTCCGCATGGCACATGAACTCATGGCCCAGATTGTCTGCCGAGGGACAACCACTGAGAAAGCCATCGGGGACAACAAAAGAAAATGGTCCGGTAACAACCACAACAAACATCAGCAACAGCCAAACAAAAAGGTCGAGACTGTTAAGGCCTACACCTCTGGTTCAGGGTCGGGGGACAGGAAAGGGTACGTTGGGAACAAACCTTACTGTTCCAAGTGTACGCGACACCATGATGGCCCTTGTACCTGTACCAAGTGCAAACGACAGGGACATCTAGCCAAAGATTGCAGAACCCCCAACCCAAACACCAACCCTAACGTACCAAAGGCTTGTTTCGAGTGCGGCGACACTAGCCATTTTAGAAACAACTGCCCGAAACGCAACAACAACAACAACAGGAACAACAATAACAACAACAACCCTCGCGGTCGAGCTTTTGTACTCAATGCTGGAGAGGCCCGTCAAGACCCCAACGTTGTCACTGGTATATTCCTCCTCAACGATTTAACCACTTCTGTTTTATTCGATACCGGAGCTGATAAAAGTTTCATATCCGATAAATTCTGTCCATTACTAAACATCACACCCCTTGCCTTAGATGCTAAGTACACTGTAGAATTAGCGAATGGCAAACTGATCGAGGCCAATAGTGTAATACCAAATTGCACTTTAAACCTCACCAACGAACTGTTCCCTATAGACCTCATCCCTATGGAAATCGGAAGCTTCGATATCATCGTAGGCATGGACTGGTTGTCCAAACACCGTGCCGAAATCGTTTGTTTCGAGAAGATCATGCGCATACCTCTCACTACCGGTGGAACTTTTATCATATAGGGCGAGACTGGTAGGCGAAACCTGAACATCATATCTTGTATGAAAACTCAAAAGTACATGAGGAAAGGGTACTCAGCAATCCTCGCACATGTAACCGAAAAGAAGTCGGCTGAAAAGCGACTTGAGGATGTGCCCATCGTCCAAGACTATCCAGAAGTCTTTCCCGAAGACTTGCCAAGCCTACCTCCGCCTAGACAAGTCGAATTCCAAATTGACCTTGTGCCCGAAGCTGCACCCGTGGCACGAGCCCCATACAGATTAGCCCCTTCCGAGTTGCAGGAGTTGTCCACTCAATTACAGGAACTCCTGGACAAGGGATTCATCCGAACGAGTTCTTCACCTTGGGGAGCTCTGGTCCTATTCGTTAAAAAGAAGGACGGATCCTTCAGAATGTGTATTGAATACCGCGAACTGAACAAACTTACCATCAAGAACCGATACCCACTTCCAAGAATTGATGACCTATTTGATCAACTTCAAGGTTCGAACTTCTACTCGAAAATCGACCTACGGTCGGGTTATCATCAACTTCGAGTTCGAGACTCCGACATCCCAAAAACAGCTTTCAGAACCCGCTATGGACATTATGAATTTCAAGTGATGCCTTTTAGATTAACCAACGCACCGGCTGTATTCATGGACCTTATGAATCGGGTGTGCAAACCCTATCTAGATAAGTTTGTCATCGTGTTCATTGATGACATCTTGATCTACTCTCGCAACGAAAATGAACATGGCCAACACCTGAAAACCATCTTGGAATTACTCAGACACGAGGAGTTATATGCCAAGTTCTCCAAGTGTGAGTTTTGGATGCGAACAATACAATTCCTAGGGCATGTCGTTGACAGTCAAGGGATACGTGTTGATCCAGCCAAGATCGAGGCCATTAAGTGCTGGGAAGCGCCAACCACACTAACTGAGGTACGACAATTCTTAGGTCTCGCCGGATATTATCGACGATTCATTGAGAATTTCTCCAAAATAGCCTTACCCTTAACCTCACTGACTCAGAAAGACAAGAAATTCGACTGGACCGATAAACAGGAGTCCGCCTTCCAACTTCTGAAACAGAAACTTTGCAGTGCACCAATCCTGTCCTTACCCGATGGCACCGATGATTTTGTAATTTACTGCGATGCCTCACGCCAGGGACTAGGTTGTGTGTTAATGCAACGTGAAAAAGTCATTGCTTACGACTCTCGATAGCTCAAAATCCACGAAAAGAATTATACCACTCATGACCTTGAACTCGGAGCTGTCGTAATTGCTCTCAAAATCTGGAGACATTATCTTTATGGCACTAAGTGCACCATCTTTACAGATCACAAAAGTCTCCAACACATATTTGATCAAAAGGATCTCAACATGAGGCAACGTCGATGGGTCGAGTTGCTTACCGATTATGACTGCGAAATTAAATACCATCCGGGCAAAGCAAATGTTGTTGTCGATACCCTCAGCCGAAAAGAACATTCAAAACCCCTTCGTGTTCGAGCCCTTGGTTTAACCATTCACAACGATCTCATCACTCAAATCCACACCGCTCAACTCGAAGCACTCAAAAACGAAAACATAAAAAACGAAGCCTTGCGAGGCATGGATAAATAATTCGAAATCAAACCCAACGGAACCCGATACTTCTCCAACCGAATCTGGTTACCAAACTCTGGAAACTTACGAAATTTGGTGATGGATGAAGCTCACAAATCTCGATACTCTATATATCCTGGTTCCGAAAAGATGTACCACGACATTAAACAACAGTATTGGTGGCCCAACATGAAAGCTGACATCGCCACCTATGTTAGCAAATGTTTAACCTGCGCCAAGGTTA
The DNA here is from genome assembly GCA_963422505.1 of Pseudognaphalium luteoalbum. Classification (NCBI taxonomy): domain Eukaryota; kingdom Viridiplantae; phylum Streptophyta; class Magnoliopsida; order Asterales; family Asteraceae; genus Pseudognaphalium; species Pseudognaphalium luteoalbum. The sequence continues at coordinate 43,100,213 of OY730194.1, forward strand.
AGACCGAATACCAGAAACCCTCTGGGTTGCTACAACAACCCGAGATACCTCAATGGAAATGGGAAAACATAATCATGGACTTCATCACGAAACTACCGAAAACACCGAGCGGTTGCGATACCATTTGGGTGATCGTTGATTGTCTCACGAAATATGCCCATTTCCTAGCTATCAAAGAAAATGACAAGATGGAGCGTCTGGCTCGCATCTACATCAAAGAGGTTGTGGCACGACATGGTATTCCCATTTCAATCATTTCAGATAGAGATAGCCGCTTCACCTCTCGATTCTAGCAAACACTTCAACGAGCCCTCGGTACTCGCCTCGATTTGAGTACTGCTTTTCATCCGCAAACCGATGGTCAGAGTGAAAGGACCATTCAAACCTTAGAAGACATGCTACGAGCTTGCGTAGTTGACTTCGGAAACACTTGGGAAAACCACCTACCCTTGTGTGAATTTTCCTACAACAACAGTTACCACACCAGCATTAATGCTGCACCGTTCGAGGCACTTTATGGGAGAAAGTGCCGATCACCCATTTGTTGGACCGAAATCGGGGATAGCCAACTCACTGGTCCAGAAATCATCCATGAAACAACCAAGAAAATCGTGACTATTCAAAACCGGCTGAAAGCCGCACGTGATCGTCAGAAAAGCTATGCTGACGTGAGACGCAAACCACTCGAGTTCCAGGTTGAGGATCGAGTACTCTTAAAAGTATCACCTTGGAAAGGTGTTATTCATTTTGGCAAACGCGGCAAACTAAACCCCAGGTACATCGAACCTTTTGAGATTCTTGAAAGAATTGGTCCGGTGGCATATCGACTGCAGCTACCACCACAACTAAGTAGCGTGCACAACACGTTACACATTTCTAACCTAAAAAAATGTCTGTCTGATGAGACACTTGTAATCCCGCTCGATGAAATCCACATTGATGACAAACTCCATTTCGTCGAGGAACCTATTGAAATCATGGACCGTGAGGTCAAACGCTTGAAATAGAGTCGTATTCCCATCGTTAAAGTCCGGTGGAATTCTAGGCACGGTCCTGAATTCACTTGGGAACGGGAAGACCAAATGCGACTGAAATATCCACATCTATTCTTACTTTAAGGTTTCACAGGTTAGGAAAGAGTATCATTTTAGATTGGATTTTAAACTTGCCTTTCTTGATACAATTAACAAATCCCTAGGTTTTCGGAAATTGTTATTTAGCCTATAGCCTAACTACTCTAATCTAATCTAAACTAACTAATCTAATTAAAATGCTGATGGCTTTTTGCAGAAAGTTAAACCCAGACCATGTCAGAAAATGCTATGGTAGTTCACAATGTATTTAATCGTTTACCGATGTTTCCGTTGTGAATTTAATTGCTTCATGATGTTTACATGATAATTACATTGTGATTGGAAGTATACTATACTCATTGTAATTCTATGTAATCACATTGCATTTTATGATGCTTGCATGACGTTACAATTAAACCATAGTTTTGACGCTGATAATTATTGACCAAGTATTAAGGTTCACGACTCCTCTTTACAAGATTACAATCACGTTTGTTAATCGAAAGGCGAATGTATGTTTTAGGGTTAAGATCACATGATAAGTCCGTTCATAAAGTTTCCATTTTTATAACGTCGATCCATAATACATCTACCTTCGGTCGTTTATCGGCTTCCATATGTTTGTACTTTGCTTAAAAGCATTTCCATCACTATACCAAGTAAACAGTTGAATAGTGGCCGTCATATTATTTCACGACGTATTTAGAGTCATCCCGTAATTATATATGCTAACTACATCACAACAAATACAATAGTAATCTACTCGCTAATCATGGCACAAACTAATTCTAGCATAATTAAACCATACATATTTAATTAAGATAGAATAGGAAAGAAAGAACACGGATTAAAATGCGAGAAGGAATAGACTTGATATAATAAGCGTAACTCCAAATTTACACCAAAAATTACAAGATGTTCCTTGCTTTCGTTCTACCCCAAACAAGCTTCATAACTAGCCTAATACTAATTTTGAAGTAAGAAAATAGAATGAGAAAGTAAGAAAGTAATATGACTAATGCATATGGTGTGTGTTAAAAAGAATTCTCATGCCTCCTATTTATAGGTGAAATCCGGCTCACGTTAGCAACTTGAGGAGCACTTTAGCAAAAGGTGGAAAAGGTGGTGCACCAGGTACGTACAATTGCGTAAAGGTGTGGCACCGAGTACGTACAATCACGTAAAGGTGTGGCACCGGGTACACGCAAGGACCAAAAAGCGGAAACGGGATGGGGGACAGGCGGCTAGTGGTTGGCCGGCGGCTGGTGGGTGCTACCCGCCCCGATTCGCCGTCTTTTGTCTCATTTCTTAGTTTGTATCTATATTCTTCGTTATGCGTCCGTTTATGTCGATTCTTTTTGCGTTGGATTCGTAATTCAAAAACGAAGATTTTGATATAAATAAATCCCACAAATGAGTTTCCTATCTCTAGATATTGCGTACGAATCATTTAAATCTTCCGGCGGGCGTAGAATCTTCATTCTTTATCCGTTTTTGTTGATTCTTCTTCTATTAGACTCGTATTTTGAAAACTAACATTTTGGATAAGATGGATGTTGATGATGGGTACTTTAGTCTTTAAATCTTGTTTTGATGCCTTAAATCTTCAAACGTGCATGGAATCTTCATTTTTCATCCGTTTTGCTTGATTTTTATCGTGCAACCTTGTTTTAACCTTCTCAGCATAATATCACTGATTTGAACCATATTTGAGTTCAATATGCCAAGAATCGTTCCAGAATAAGAGAGATATCGGTAGTAAAAACGTGACCTTTTACGCGATATCACATAGTATAACTAAGTGACCTATACCCTATGAGTTAGTTACGTTCATGTTTGGATATGGTTTTAGTCACAACATGAGTTGGGCAGATAAACGATAAAGATTCAATTCCTACATCTACTTATAATATAAAGCATCCGCAATCTCATAACATACAACTTAATTACATATTTAAGACTCTCCTAGGCGACTATCATAGCAGACAATTGAGTTATCTAGTTAATCATAGTAATTCTAGCATGTATATTTAAATTTATTAAAGAAAGAACAAACATAATTAAATATGAAAGATAGATTAAAACCTGAAAAAGGCGTACAATAACTCGTAGCTACAAATGCATCCCGGAGCACCTCCGTACAAGTCTTCCTAGATTAATTAATTAGCTAATCTAATTAACTAAGGAAGAATTACAACTAATGTTACAAAGAAAAAAAAAGTGAAAATGTGTGTTTTTCATGGTTTGGAAGGTGTGTTGTGTATTTTAAATGAACCAAAGCCCTCCTATTTATAGGTGAAATCCGGCTCACGTTAGAATTTTGGGGAGCACATTAGAAAAAGGTGGTGCACCAGGTACGTTCTTTCACGGAAAGGTGTGGCACCGGGTACGTACAATCGCATAAAGGTGTGGCACCGGGTACACAAAAGGACCTAAAAGCGGAAATGGGACCGGTGGTAGGTGGCCAGTGCCGCCCTACCTGTGGCCGGCGGCGGCTGGTAGGTGGCCGGCGGCGGCTGGCCTACCCCCGCCCCGGTTCGTCGTCTTTTGTTCCGTTTCTTAGTTTATGCGTATTTTCTTCGTTATGTGTCCGTTTGCGTTGATTCATTTTGTGTTGGATTCGTAATTCAAAAACAAAGATTTTGATATAAATAAATCCCCGAGATGAGTTTCCTATCTCCAGATATTGCGTACGAATCATTTGAATCTTCCGGCGGGCATAGAATCTGCATTCTTTATCCGTTTTTGTTTATTCTTCTTCTGTTCGACTCGTATTTTGAAAACGAACATCTTGGATAAGATGGATGTTGATGATGGGCACTTTTAGTCTTTTAATCTTGTTTTGATGCCTTGAATCTTCAAACGTGTGTGGAATCTTCGTTTTTCATCCATTTTGCTTGATTTTTATCGTGCATCTTCATTTTGATCTTCTTGGCGGATTCTCATTGATTTTGATGTTATTCGAGTTAAAATGCTCAGAATCGTTCCAGAATGAGAAAGATATCGGTAGTAAAAAAGTGACTTTTTACGCGATATCAAGTATCCCACACTTAGAGTTTTGCTTGTCCTCAAGCAAATTGTCAGAAAAACTGCCTTGAAAGTCTGGAAGGGTGTCTTCATATCCTGGAGAACTTTGATTCCTGCAGGATGGGTGAAAAGATTTTAAACGGGGTTTTAACCTTTGGTGCTTTCCCAAACTACTGGTTCTGACAAGCTCTCTTTTCATTCTTTGTGATGTAAGATATACATGATTGGGGCCCTCACAGGTGGTCACTCATTTCACTCAAGTGTATCGGGTTTCCTACATTCTAATTCACTCAGGGGCAAGTCATGTAGCTCTTTTGTCGTCATAAGCTTGGTCGAGAATCATTATCACTCAGGGGCCAGTCATGTTTTTACATACATTATCACCCGCATCTTAGGTCCAAAGTTAACAAAACCACACCAATAATGCCAAATATCTTAATATTTTGTTAACTAAGTAAAAACGGAAGTGATGTTTATAAAACCACTAAAAATGACACGAAAAACGTGAAAAACTTTGCATAAATGATTCACGAATCTCTAGTTCACGCATTCCGACACTTTTTGAGCTACACTTAGAATTAAGACCTCTAACTTATGTCATTTTCTTCGTTAGGAAATTACGAACATGTGGATATAAAGATCGCTCTAAACAGACGCACGATGAAGAACTTACACCCGAACGAAGAATCAAAGCAACCGAAGACCGAGATACGGGAGAGCTAAGCCGTATACGGACAAGACTGATCGTATACGGCCAAGCCATGACCGTATACAGCCTGGCTAGGCCGTATATGGCCTTTTCCCAGCCGTATACAGCCAATTCTTGCCCGTATACGGTTGGGTCTCTCCCTTATTCTCCATTTCTCACCCGAAATACGGCTTGACATCCCGTATTCGATGTCTTGCCCGTACTAGGAATAGACTTGATATAATAAGCGTAACTCCAAATGTACACCAAAGATTACAAGATGTTCCTTGCTCTCGTTCTACCCTAAACAAGCTTCTTAACTAGCATAATACTAATTTTGAAGTAAGAAAATAGAATGAGAAAGTAAGAAAGTAATATGACTAATGCATATGGTGTGTGTTAAAATGAATTCTCATGCCTCCTATTTATAGGTGAAATCCGGCTCACGTTAGCATCTTGAGGAGCACTTTAGCAAAAGGTGGAAAAGGTGGTGCACCAGGTACGTACAATCGCGTAAAGGTGTGGCACTGAGTACGTACAATCACGTAAAGGTGTCGCACCGGGTACACGCAAGGACCAAAAAGCAGAAACGGGATGGGGGACAGGCGGCTGATGGTTGGCCGGCGGCCGGTGGCTGCCACCCGCCCGGATTCGCCGTCTTTTGTCTCGTTTCTTAGTTTGTATGTATATTCTTCGTTATGCGTCCGTTTATGTCGATTCTTTTTGCGTTGGATTCGTAATTCAAAGACAAAGATTTTCATATAAAGATATCCCCGAAATGAGTTCCATATCTCCATATATTGCATACGAATCATTTGAATCTTCCGGCGGGCGTAGAATCTTCATTCTTTATCCGTTTTTGTTGATTCTTCTTCTATTAGACTCGTATTTTGAAAACTAACATTTTGGATAAGATGGATGTTGATGATGGGTACTTTAGTCTTTAAATCTTGTTTTGATGCCTTAAATCTTCAAACGTGCGTGGAATTTTCGTTTTTCATCCGTTTTGCTTGATTTTTATCGTGCAACCTTGTTTTGACCATCTAAGCATAATATCACTGATTTGAACCATATTTAAGTTCATTATGCCAAGAATCGTTCCAGAATAAGAGAGATATCGGTAGTAAAAACGTGACCTTTTACGCGATATCACATAGTATAACTAAGTGACCTATACCCTATGAGTTAGTTATGTTCATGTTTGGATATGGTTTTAGTCAAAACATGAGTTGGGCAGATAAACGATAAAGATTCAATTCCTACATCTACTTATAATATAAAGCATCCGCAATCTCATAACATACAACTTAATTACATATTTAAAACACTCCTAGACGATTATCATAGCAGACAATTGAGTTATCTAGTTAATCATAGTAATTTTAGCATGCATATTTAAATTTATTAAAGAAAGAACAAGCATAATTAAATATAATTATGAAAGATAGATTAAAACCTGAAAAAGGCGTACAATAACTCGTAGCTACAGATGCATCCCGGAGCACCTCCGTACAAGTCTTCCTAGATTAGTTAATTAGCTAATCTAGTTAACTAAGGAAGAATTACAACTAATGTTACAAAGAAAGAAAAAGTGAAAATATGTGTTTTCCAAGGTTTGGAAGGTGTGTTGTGTATTTCAAATGAACCAAAGCCCTCCTATTTATAGGTGAAATCCGGCTGACGTTAGAATCTTGGGGAGCACATTAGAAAAAGGTGGTGCACCAGGTACGTTCTTTCACGGAAAGGTCTGGCACCGGGTACATACAATCGCGTAAAGGTGTGGCACCTGGTACACAAAAGGACCAAAAAGTGGAAATGGGACCGGTGGTAGGTGGCCGTGCCGCCCTACCTGTGGCCGGCGGCATCTGGTAGGTGGAAGGCGGCGGCTGGCCTACCCCCGCCCCGGTTCGCCGTCTTTTGTTCCGTTTCTTAGTTTGTGCGTATTTTCTTCGTTATATGTCCGTTTGCATCGATTCTTTTTTGTGTTGGATTCGTAATTGAAAAACAAAGATTTTGGTATAAAGAAATCCCCGAGATGAGTTTCCTATCTCTAGATATTGCGTACGAATCATTTGAATCTTCCGGCGGGCATAGAATCTTCATTCTTTATTCGTTTTTGTTTATTCTTCTTCTGTTCGACTCGTATTTTGAAAATGAACATCTTGGATAAGATGGATGTTGATGATGGGCACTTTAGTCTTTTAATCTTGTTTTGATGCCTTGAATCTTCAAACGTGCGTAGAATCTTCATTTTTCATCCGTTTTGCTTGATTTTTATCGTGCATCTTCATTTTGATCTTCTTGGTGGATTCTCATTGATTTTGATGTTATTCAAGTTAAAATGCTCTGAATCGTTCGAGAATGAGAAAGATATCGGTAGTAAAAAAGTGACTTTTTACGCGATATCAAGTATCCCACACTTAGAGTTTTGCTTGTCCTCAAGCAAATTGTCAGAAAAACTGCCTTGAAAGTTGGAGAACTTTGATTCCTGCAGGCTGGGTGAAAAGATTTTAAACGGGGTTTTAACCTTTGGTGCTTTCCCAAACTACTGGTTCTGACAAGCTCTCTTTTCAATCTTTGTGATGTAAGATATACATGACTGGGGCCCTCACAGGTGGTCACTCATTTTACTCAAGTGTATCAGGTTTCCTAATTTCTAATTCACTCAGGGCCCAGTCATGTAGCTCTTTTGTCGTCATAAGCATGGTCGAGAATCATTATCACTCAAGGGCTAGTCATGTTTTTACATACATTATCACCCGCATCTTAGGTCCAAAGTTAACAAAACCACACCAATAATGCCAAATATCATAATATTTTGTTAACTAGGTCAAAACGGAAGTGATGTTTATAAAACCACTAAAAATGACACGAAAAACGTGAAAAACCTTGCATAAATGATTCACGAATCTCTAGTTCACGCATTCCGACACTTTTTGAGCTAGACTTAGAATTAAGACCTCTAACTTATGTCATTTTCTTCGTTAGGAAATTACGAACGTGTGGATATAAAGATCGCTCTAAACAGACACACGATGAAGAAGTTACACCCGAACGAAGAATCAAAGCAACCGAAGACCGAGATACGGGAGAGCCAAGCCGTATACGGCCAAGACTGACCGTATACGGCCAAGCCATGACCGTATACAGCCTGGCTAGGGCGTATATAGCCTTTGTCCAGCCATATACAGCCATGTCTTGCCCGTATACGGTTGGGTCTCTCCCGTATTCTCCATTTCTCACCCGAAATACGGCTTGACATCCCGTATTCGATGTCTTGCCCGTACAAGGAATAGACTTGATATAATAAGCGTAACTCCAAATGTACACCAAAGATTACAAGATGTTCCTTGCTTTCGTTCTACCCTAAACAAGCTTCTTAACTAGCCTAATACTAATTTTGAAGTAAGAAAATAGAATGAGAAAGTAGAAAAGTAATATGACTAATGCATATGGTGTGTGTTAAAATTAATTCTCATGCCTCCTATTTATAGGTGAAATCCAGCTCACGTTAGCATCTTGAGGAGCACTTTAGCAAAAGGTGGAAAAGGTGGTGCACCAGGTACGTACAATCGCGTAAAGGTGTGGCACTGAGTACGTACAATCACGTAAAGGTGTGGCACCGGGTACACGCAAGGACCAAAAAGCAGAAACGGGATGGGGGACAGGCGGCTGGTGGTTGGCCGGCGGCTGGTGGCTGCCACCCGCCCCGATTCGCCATCTTTTTTCTCGTTTCTTAGTTTGTATGTATATTCTTCGTTATGCGTCCGTTTATGTCGATTCTTTTTGCATTGGATTCGTAATTCAAAAACGAATATTTTCATATAAAGAAATCCTCGAAATGAGTTCCATATCTCCAGATATTACGTACGAATCATTTAAAACTTCCGGCGGGCGTAGAATCTTCATTCTTTATCCGTTTTTGTTGATTCTTCTTCTATTAGACTCGTATTTTGAAAACTAACATTTTGGATAAGATGGATGTTAATGATGGCTACTTTAGTATTTAAATCTTGTTTTGATGCCTTAAATCTTCAAACGTGCATGGAATATTCGTTTTTCATCCGTTTTGCTTGATTTTTATCGTGCAACCTTGTTTTGACCATCTCAGCATAATATCACTGATTTGAACCATATTTGAGTTCAATATGCCAAGAATCGTTCCAGAATGAGAGAGATATCGGTAGTAAAAACGTGACCTTTTACGCGATATCACATAGTATAACTAAGTGACCTATACCCTATGAGTTAGTTACGTTCATGTTTGGATATGGTTTTAGTCACAACATGAGTTGGGCAGATAAACGATAAAGATTCAATTCCTACATCTACTTATAATATAAAGCATCCGCAATCTCATAACATACAACTTAATTACATATTTAAAACACTCCTAGACGATTATCATAGCAGACAATTGAGTTATCTAGTTAATCATAGTAATTCTAGCATGCATATTTAAATTTATTAAAGAAAGAACAACCATAATTAAATATGAAAGATAGATTAAAACCTGAAAAAGGCGTACAATAACTCGTAGCTACAAATGCATCCCGGAGCACCTCCGTACAAGTCTTCCTAGAATAGTTAATTAGCTAATCTAATTAATTAAGGAAGAATTACAACTAATGTTACAAAGAAAGAAAAAGTGAAAATGTGTGTTTTCCAAGGTTTGGAAGGTGTGTTGTGTATTTCAAATGAACCAAAGCCCTCCTATTTATAGGTGAAATCCGGCTCACGTTAGAATCTTGGGGAGCACATTAGAAAAAGGTGGTGCACCAGGTACGTTATTTGACGGTACGGTGTGGCACTAGGTACGTACAATCGCGTAAAGGTGTGGCAACGGGTACACAAAAGGACCAAAAAGCGGAAATGGGACCGGTGGCAGGTGGCCGGCACCGCCCTACCTATGGCCGGCGGCGGCTGGTAGGTGGCCGGCGGCGGCTGGCCTACCCCCGCTCCGGTTCGCCGTCTTTTGTTCCGTTTCTTAGTTTGTGCGTACTTTCTTCGTTATGTGTCCGTTTGCATCGATTCTTTTTGTGTTGGATTCGTAATTCAAAAACAAAGATTTTGATATAAAGAAATCCCCGAGATGAGTTTTCTATCTCCAGATATTGCGTACGAATCATTTGAATCTTCCGGCGGGCATAGAATCTTCATTCTTTAACCATTTTTGTTTATTCTTCTTCTGTTCGACTCGTATTTTGAAAACGAACATCTTGGATAAGATGGATGTTGATGATGGGCAATTTAGTCTTTTAATCTTGTTTTGATGCCTTGAATCTTCAAACGTGCGTGGAATCTTCGTTTTTCATCCGTTTTGCTTGATTTTTATCGTGCATCTTCATTTTGATCTTCTTGGCGGATTCTCATTGATTTTGATGTTATTCGAGTTAAACTGATCAGAATCGTTTTAGAATGAGAAATATATCGGTAGTAAAAAAATGACTTTTTACGTGATATCAAGTATCCCACACTTAGAGTTTTGCTTGTCCTCAAGCAAATTGTCAGAAAAACTGCCTTGAAAGTCTGGAACGGTGTCTTCATATCCTGGAGAACTTTGATTCCTGCAGGCTGGGTGAAAAGATTTTAAACGGGGTTTTAACCTTTGGTGCTTTCCCAAACTACTGGTTCTGACAAGCTCTCTTTTCAATCTTTGTGATGTAAGATATACATGACTAGGGCCCTCACAGGTGGTCACTCATTTTACTCAAGTGTATCAGGTTTCCTAATTTCTAATTCACTCAGGGCCCAGTCATGTAGCTCTTTTGTCGTCATAAGCTTGGTCGAGAATCATTATCACTCAGGGGCCAGTCATGTTTTTACATACATTATCACCCGCATCTTAGGTCCAAAGTTAACAAAACCACACCAATAATGCCAAATATCATAATATTTTGTTAACTAAGTCAAAAAAAAAGTGATGTTTATAAAACCACTAAAAATGACACGAAAAACGTGAAAAACCTTGCATAAATGATTCACGAATCTCTAGTTCACGCATTCCGACACTTTTTGAGCTACACTTAGAATTAAGACCTCTAGCTTATGTCATTTTCTTCGTTAGGAAATTACGAACGTGTGGATATAAAGATCGCTCTAAACAGACACACGATGAAGAAGTTACACCCGAACGAAGAATCAAAGCAACCGAAGACCGAGATACGGGAGAGCCAAGCCGTATACGGCCAAGACTGACCGTATACGGCCAAGCCATGACTGTATACAGCCTGGCTAGGGTGTATATGGCATTTTCCTAGCCGTATACAGCCAATTCTTGCCCATATACGGTTGGGTCTCTCCCTTATTCTCCATTTCTCACCCGAAATACGGCTTGATGTCCCGTATTCGATGTCTTGCCCGTACAAGGAATAGACTTGATATAATAAGCGTAACTCCAAATGTACACCAAAGATTACAAGATGTTCCTTGCTTTCGTTCTACCCTAAACAAGCTTCTTAACTACCCTAATACTAATTTCGAAGTAAGAAAATAGAATGAGAAAGTAAAAAAGTAATATGACTAATGCATATGGTGTGTGTTAAAATGAATTCTCATGCCTCCTATTTATAGGTGAAATCCGGCTCACGTTAGCAACTTGAGGAGCACTTTCGCAAAAGGTGGAAAAGGTGGTGCACCAGGTACATACAATCGCGTAAAGGTGTGGCACTGAGTACGTACAATCACGTAAAGGTGTGGCACCGGGTACGCGCAAGGACCAAAAAGCAGAAACGGGATGGGGGATAGGCGGCTGGTGGTTGGCCGGCGGCTGGTGGCTGCCACCCGCCCGGATTCTCCGTCTTTTGTCTCGTTTCTTAGTTTGTATGTATATTCTTCGTTATGCATCCGTTTATGTCGATTCTTTTTGCGTTGGATTCATAATTCAAAAACAAAGATTTTCATATAAAGAAATCCCCGAAATGAGTTCCATATCTCCTGATATTGCATACGAATCATTTGAATCTTCCGGCGGGCGTAGAATCTTCATTCTTTATCCGTTTTTGTTGATTCTTCTTCTATTAGACTCGTATTTTGAAAACTAACATTTTGGATAAGATGGATGTTGATGATGGCTACTTTAGTTTTTAAATCTTGTTTTGATGCCTTAAATCTTCAAACATGCGTGGAATCTTCGTTTTTCATCCGTTTTGCTTGATTTTTATCGTGCAACCTTGTTTTGACCATCTCAGCATAATATCACTGATTTGAACTATATTTGAGTTCAATATGCCAAGAATCGTTCCAGAATAAGAGAGATATCGGTAGTAAAAACGTGACCTTTTACGCGATATCACATAGTATAACTAAGTGACCTATACCCTATGAGTTAGTTACGTTCATGTTTGGATATGGTTTTAGTCACAACATGAGTTGGGCAGATAAACGATAAAGATTCAATTCCTACATCTACTTATAATATAAAGCATCCGCAATCTCATAACATACAACTTAATTACATATTTAAAACACTCCTAGGCGACTATCATAGCAGACAATTGAGTTATCTAGTTAATCATAGTAATTCTAGCATTCATTTTAAATTTATTACAGAAAGAACAAACATTATTAAATATGAAAGATAGATTAAAACCTGAAAAAGGCGTACAATAACTCGTAGCTACAGATGCATCCCGGAGCACCTCCGTACATGTCTTCCTAGATTAGTTAATTAGCTAATCTAAGTAACTAAGGAAGAATTACAACTAATGTTACAAAAAAAGAAAAAGTGAAAATGTGTGTTTTCCAAGGTTTGGAAGGTGTGTTGTGTATTTCAAATGAACCAAAGCCCTCCTATTTATAGGTGAAATCCGGCTCACGTTAGAATCTTGAGGAGCACATTAGAAAAAGGTGGTGCACCAGGTACGTTCTTTCACGGAAAGGTGTGGCACCGGGTACATACAATCGCGTAAAGGTGTGGCACCGGGTACACAAAAGGACCAAAAAGCGGAAATGGGACCGGTGGTAGGTGGCCGGCACCGCCCTACCTGTGGCCGGTGTCAGCTGGTAGGTGGCCGGCGGCGGCTGGCCTACCCCCGCCCCGGTTCGCCGTCTTTTGTTCCGTTTCTTAGTTTGTGCGTATTTTCTTCGTTATGTGTCCGTTTGCGTCGATTCATTTTGTGTTGGATTCGTAATTCCAAAAAAAAGATTTTGATATAAAGAAATTCCCGAGATGAGTTTCCTATCTCCAGATATTGCGTACGAATCATTTGAATCTTCCGGCGGGCATAGAATCTTCATTCTTTATCCGTTTTTGTTTATTCTTCTTCTGTTAGACTCGTATTTTGAAAATGAACATCTTGGATAAGATGGATGTTGATGATGGGCACTTTAGTCTTTTAATCTTGTTTTGATGCCTTGAATCTTCAAACCTGCGTGGAATCTTCGTTTTTCATCCGTTTTGCTTGATTTTTATCGTGCATCTTCATTTTGATCTTCTTGGTGGATTCTCATTGATTTTGATGTTATTCAAGTTAAAATGCTCTGAATCGTTCGAGAATGAGAAAGATATCGGTAGTAAAAAAGTGACTTTTTACGCAATATCAAGTATCCCACACTTAGAGTTTTGCTTGTCCTCAAGCAAATTGTCAGAAAAACTGCCTTGAAAGTTGGAGAACTTTGATTCCTGCAGGCTGGGTGAAAAGATTTTAAACGGGGTTTTAACCTTTGGTGCTTTCCCAAACTACTGGTTCTGACAAGCTCTCTTTTCAATCTTTGTGATGTAAGATATACATGACTGGGGCCCTCACAGGTGGTCACTCATTTCACTCAAGTGTATCGGGTTTCCTAATTTCTAATTCACTCATGGGCCAGTCATGTAGCTCTTTTGTCATCATAAGCTTGGTCGAGAATCATTATCACTCAGGGGCCAGTCATGTTTTTACATACATTATCACCCGCATCTTAGGTCCAAAGTTAACAAAACCACACCAATAATGCAAAATATCATAATATTTTGTTAACTAAGTCAAAACGGAAGTGATGTTTGTAAAACCACTAAAAATGACACGAAAAACGTGAAAAACTTTGCATAAATGATTCACGAATCTCTAGTTCACGCATTCTGACACTTTTTGAGCTACACTTAGAATTAAAACCTCTAACTTATGTCATTTTCTTCGTTAGGAAATTATGAACGTGTGGATATAAAGATCGCTCTAAACAGACGCATGATGAAGAAGTTACACCCGAACGAAGAATCAAAGCAACCAAAGACCGAGATATGGGAGAGCCAAGCCGTATACGGCCAAGCCATGACCGTATACAGCTTGGCTAAGGCGTATATGGCCTTTTCCCAGCCGTATACAGCCAATTCTTGCCCGTATACGGTTGGGTCTCTCCCGTATTCTCCATTTCTCACCCGAAATACGGCTTGACGTCCCGTATTCGATGTATTGCCCGTACAAAGAAGGATCTTGATACGGTTGAGAAGTACGGCTGATATTTTGGAGGTGGAATACGGTTGAGAAATACTGTTGAGCCAAATCTATAAATACCAACTTCCACCTCCACATTCTTCATCATTCAATCATCTTTTCAACAATTCACTACTTCAAATTCACTCTACATTTTTTTTTTTGTATTTAGCTTTTAGTTTTAGTTTCTCTCTATAGAGTTTTCTCTCTCTAGAGAGATACAGATAGTTAGTTAGTTAGAGGTAGAGAAGGGAAATATAGCTGTTGTAATCACGGTGTAAAAGCATTCTTGGTGCAAGACTACGCGTTTCTCAATATTACTCTGCTTATATTTCTGGTGATATCTACTCTCTCATACTTATACTATATCCGAATTATTTATGCCTGCTTGTATGATGTATGCTATGTGTATTGCCATGAATATTGAGTGGTGTACTATTGCGGTTGTTGAAATGTAGATAATTAGACGTAGGGACGAAGTTAAATTAATCTTTAATTAATATGTAATTGGGAGTTATTATATTCTGTTATGATTAAACTTATCATGCATCTAGACTTAGTTTACGGATCACCCTTTCTAGTCCTTCGTGAGACTGCTACTTAGGTTTATAATTTGATCACCTCTAGATACAGTAGTTGTTATCTGTGTTATCGTATGAATTCATGTTTGTTACTCGGCTTAAGATCTGGGTATAGCAATGGAAACACCACTGGTGGAGTACAACCGTAGAAACTCAGGAAAAGCCATTTGTACCGACATTGTGACCTACCTATAAATCCTATAATATGGTCTAGGAACTGTAAAGCTGTGGAAATGCTAAGTACACTGTAGGCCCACCTCTGGTTACACATGTGTGGAAATACATTAACCAAAGTATACTGTAGCTGTACCAAGGTTTAGTAAACATGTGGAAAGATATAGTACATGGTAAACTTAACTCTGGTACCGAACGCTGTGGAAATGCTTCAAGCACCGTACACCGTGGTTGTTCCTAAGGTTAGTTGGCTATGAACAAAGCTAGAGTACACGGTGAACATATCTCTGGTTACAAGAAACTGTGGAAAATGGTTAGAGTATTGTACACCGTAAGTACCTAGGGTTGGCTCGCTAAGGAAACAAAGCATTGTACTCCGCTAGCGTACCTAGGGACGAATGACTGATCGCAAAGGAGAGTTGTAGATCATAACAAAAGTAATTATGCTAATAAAACCTGAGAGAATGAATCTAGAGATGAAAGTCAAGCCGAACAGTGGTTCATGATTCTTAAAACACATAGACTCTACAAAACTGATAGTTTAGAATAACAAAGTTAATAATATGTACACGATTAGATAATGATAGTTGTATTTAGGTGTTAAGAAAGGTCAGAATAACCTGAGGGTGGTCTGTTACCCTATTCCTGCACCCTTTATGGGTCACTAGTCATCACAAGATAGTGGGGGGGGGGGGGTCGAACAGCCTAATCTGATCAGAATCTCGATAACCTAGGTACTCAGTGACATACTTAATTAGGTTTTAACTAAAGAAGTAGGGTCCTAGTATTTACACCTGTAATTCATCTTTCGGTTAACTAAATCATGTCCCCAATTACCTTTATAATGAACATCATCCCAACAACTAATTATTGATACTTCAACAGTCGCATTCTCTATCTATCTACCTAATTACCGATTCTCATTTCTATTTTTCTTTTCTGCACTTAGATAATTAGTTTATTAGAAAAACCAAAACAACAAAACCTACATATCTACACAAACCCATCCTAATAGTGAACTTTATCTTCGGCCTAAGTTTCATTTCAATTCGCTCCGATTTAAGAACGACCCTAGGTCATAGCAATCGCTGTACTCACTCATAGCTTTAGTATACATAGGCCACACAAATATAAATATAAAACCCACTTATTGTAGCCAAGCAGAAGGTTCGCACGAACAGGAAGTGATTCCTAAAAACCGACCATCAAGCAGCACATCAAGTTTTTGGTGCCGCTGCCGGGGATCGCAGAGCGTTACGATTCTGAAGTTGCCTTAGACAATTTAGCTGCTAGGAGATCCTTTTCGTTTAGGTTAACCCAAACTTATCCGAAAGTTACTTACCCGCCTTAGTATAATTTAGTTAATTAAAAAATAAAAAATACAAAAATACCTTTCTACGATTTGCCGCCTTCTAGCCCCGTTTCTCCATTTGCCCACAAGATGACCGAAGGAATGATGGCCATGGATGACGCTGAGTTCTTCGACTGCCTAGAACGAGAGTTGGAATCCGACTTCTACTCTTCATCTTCAACTTCATCCAAAGAAATCTCCGCTAGCCCAGACGACGATTCTAGAACCATAAGGCAATTCTTAGATCTTGACTTAGGATCCAATGAGTCACAGCAGAAGATTTCAACTTCTTTTTATAGCATTCCAAGCTATCAGGTAATACCTGCACCTGAGATCTCATTCCCCTTAGAAAATTTCTCTAAATTCCCTGATTTTATTGGTACCTCTAAAAATCTTCAAACCTTTCATTTTCCACCCATTGAAGAACACATCCCCATAAGGAATGAAGACGCTTACGAATACCCTCCAAAATCACCAATTTTTATAAACCATGTGCCAGAACCTGCGTACATCATATACCGTGTGGTTGATAAGGATATACCGGAAGATTCTAAAGTCCGCTATGTTAGTTACTGTTTTGATCCTGAAAGGAGGTTAGATGTTTGTAGAGCATTTTCCAGACATCTCAATTCATCAGACTTTCCTTTTTCAGTCGAACAAAGAGAAGTCAGTGTTAGGATTAATAATCAAATAGG
Organism: Pseudognaphalium luteoalbum; assembly: GCA_963422505.1. Classification (NCBI taxonomy): domain Eukaryota; kingdom Viridiplantae; phylum Streptophyta; class Magnoliopsida; order Asterales; family Asteraceae; genus Pseudognaphalium; species Pseudognaphalium luteoalbum. Next base: position 43,117,215 of record OY730194.1, read on the forward strand.
TATTCTCCATCGTCTTCCAAACCAAAAGGAAGATGTAGAGAGGAAGAACTAAAGCTTATATCAACAATAGACCTACTAATGGACCTGTTGGCCAGCACCGATTATCACCCGGTCTCACAAACCTTGATTAATCGTTATGTTGCAGCCATGATATATGAGCTTATTTTCTGGATCTTAAAAGATCCTGCAATCCCTCTCAACATTTCTAGAAAAATTCCATTCTTTGTTGACCCCGCCACCTATATGATTAGCAAGTTGTTGGAGATATTTCCTGGAGTCAATGATGGTAAGATAGAAACCACTTTCTTTGCCGAAAGAAAGAACATCCTCGTTGAACTCACTTCCTTATTCGTTCAAACTAAATTTCCTTTCACCATATCTCAAAGATCTTTAATCATTGACGTCGCCGAAGCAGTTCACACTATAACCGGAGACCCTGATTTAGAAGAAGAAGGGAAATTTCAGAATTCTCTAACTAAAATTCTCCACGACCTTAATCATATAGATAAGGGAATACGGGTAGGAATTTCAAGTCCGAAGAGAATAGGGAAAGAATTTAATAAGTTTATTGACGATCTTCTAGATTTAGGCAAAAAGGAACGTAGGTTTTTAGCAAATGTGAACTATTATCACTAAATCCTGGAGACCTAGTTGATTTTGTCATCAAAACCCTCATTATTGAATTCATTCCTCGCCACACTCTTCGTGATCCAAGACTACCAAATGCTTTCAAGCATTTGCTCTTGAGAAATTAAAACTGTTTTGGAAAGTCGAGCTAAAGACTTTAACCAAGCGCTTTTTGGGAGGGAACCCAATTTTAAAAAATAGGTTTTTAATTAATTAGTTAGAAAATAAAATTAATTTCCTTTAAAAAAAAAACTTACAAAAACTCTAAAAACTTTGTCTTCGCAAAATCTGTACAGTTTCTGAATTTTAAAAATTTTATAAGTTTTAAAATTTTTAAAATTGTTAAGGTTTTAAGGATTCAAATTTTTAGACCAAAAATAATTTTTACTTTCTTTAAAAGTATTATCATTCGAAATTTTAAATAAAAATCTTTTTAACCGCTCACAGTACTATGTAGAATTTGAAAATTTTTGGTAAAATTATTTGGCCTAAGTTTTTATATTTTTTCCAAAATGATTTAAGACATAAGTATTTAATGAAGCTAATCAAAAGAGGAAAGATGAAGTATTTAGGCCTTTTTGGATTTAAGAAATAACTATAAAAAAAATTCAAAAATCTTTTTCCCCTCTCTTCTTCCTCCTTACGCCGGCCTCCACCCAACCCACCATCATCCTCATTTTTTCACCATTGTTAACCAAATCAAGATTCATTTCTTCTTCCATTACATAAACAAGTAACTTCTACATCTTGCATCAAGATTGAGGTAATTTCCAAGCCATAATTCTCAAAATTCTCTAACTTTAAAAACCTAGGGTTTCAAACTTTGTTGTGATTATTGCTAGTTAATATTGCGAATTTGGGTATTGATTCTTTCTTAGTAGTGATATAAGATGGTGCATGAACAAGTATTACATGAATTAGTGGACGAAATATGAATCTTGATTTTTAAAGTTAGCTATTTTTGCCCTAATTGTTCTTGTTTGACTTTTGAATGATTAAATTGTTTATGTGAAGTTGTTATAGATTACTGTATGCTTAGAATGATATAATTAACTTGTGCATTTTCTTTGTTCTTAATCAAACATGATATTGGATACATTTGAGAATTAAAGTAAGCATAAAAGTCAATTTTTCCAGGTATCACATTTTTGAAATAAAACATTTACTTTAAAATGATACTTGTGCTCAAATGAATGCTTTTGACTTACTTTGACTCTTGAAAATGCTTAGACTTGATAAATGAGTGAATCGAGATTTATAAGTAACACTACTTTAGTAAAATAAAGTTAATGAGACTTTTTAAGTCAACAATTTGTTCAATCATTCAAATAACCATTTCAATGTATAACAAAATCATTTGTCATAAGGGTTTGAACTTAGAAGTAAGTATGGTTAATTTTGTTTCAATGCATCGCGACTTTAAAACACCATTTTTAAAACCAAAGTGATGCTTGCACCAACATTGCCATGACTACTTTAAAGAACAATCTTGAATTACAAAACGGTCATAAAAAGTTAACTTGGAACTTTGATTGCTTACTTGCTCGGTATGATCATAATTGCATAAACTTTAAATTTATAGTTTGGCATTATAAAGTAACTAGCAAGCTTAGAACAAACTTATATGTTATATAATAAAATTCTAAATGCTTACACGCTTATATGGTTGGAAAATTGGAACTAGTCTCAAGTTCTCGAGTTACTTTAAAACTAATAAAGTTTACTTGGGAACTTGTTGCAAATAGTTCGTGATAGCTCCTTACATAAACCAAAGTTCCCTGTTATGGTTGAAATTTGCATTTTTGGTTATTATTAATCATTACAGGTTTATGGATTATTCATATTTTAAAGCCCCCATTTCGAGTTTTTTCTAAAAATCCTAGGGTATGATATAATCCACACACTTGTAATTGATTTAATATAATTAATTATGATGTTTGTTTTCTCTTATTTCAGATGGCCAAGATTTCACTTCCTTCATACATTAAAGATTCAATCAAAGATCACGAGAAAAGGAAGCTTTATCGGAATTAGCTATCTCATGAGTTAGGAGTTAATAGATATGTAGTATGGGAGGATTTGGCTAAGATCGGTTTAGACAAGGGATTTATGGAGTTGATTGAATTCAAAGTGGGTAAACGATATCTTCGGGCATCGACCAGTCTATTTAACTTAAAAGAGAAAGTTTATCAAGAACTAGATTGGACGATGCTTCGATGATTAAGTTTAACTTTCAGGGAAAGAGTCACAGCATGTCCTTAGCCACTTTTGCTGTTCATTTAGAGCTATACAGTGAACATCAAGTGACCACCAAGTTCTTTCTCAACTTAGAGTGCAGTCCACGACAGAGAGATCACACTGCTATTTGGTCTCAATATGCATCAGGACGGTTTCATTCAAATGTAAAAGCTCGAGTTTTTTAGAATAAGTATCACAATGTGCTTCATAACCTTCTTGCTTGTAGTATTCATGGAAAGAAGAAGACGAAAAGAGCTGTTAGGCAGAAAGACTTATTGATCGTCGAGTGTATTATAGAGACTAAACATGTGAATGTTGCTTATCTGATTGTTGATCGACTTCTTACTGAGTCTGCTTAATCTGAGGTTGAGACTGTCTACATGGGTGCTATCATTACAAAGCTGGTTAGGAAGATGGGGCTTTTGACTACTGATGTGATTAGCTGGTTGACAGAGATGAAAGGAAAGGAGTCACAACCTTATGATATGAACTACATGATAAAAGTTTGTTTATTGGAAGAGGATTTGAATGGTGATATCCGCTGGAAGGATGGTCCACTGATTTCGGGAGTTTCTATGACACCTTCGAAGACTAAGAACACTAGAATCGAGTTTAATGATAGCACAGTACATAGGGAGCCAAGAAATGAGGTTCATCATGAGCCTGAGACAAGGGAGACTTCAGTTCCTGATATTGAGGCTTAGAGTGTACTTGCTCCCCAACCTAGAATACTTAACTGGGGAGATCCACCATCATCTGAGCTCTTTTATGGTATGCTGGATATGCTACACAAGAGACACACTATGGACACATACCTGGCTCAGGATTTTGGGTTTCCTATGCCAGCTCCACCAACTTTGGTCTGCGGCCCACTACCACCCGACTTCACCACATCACCACTCCATACATTCACCATGACTCCATTCACCACCACCATACCATCATCACATCACCTCACCCCACTACCACCATCACCACCACACCAGGGACTATCACTAGGGCTCATCGATCTTCATCTATACATGCATCTGAGCCGGTATTCTCTATCCACACTACCACCATACGTGATCCGCATGACCCACATGTTATCTGACAGCCATCATCATGAGTTTTCACCCATCCTCAACCAGCTGAGTCCGCTACATCATACACAGATACATCTTCAGAGATGGATTCACCACAGTCGGGGCAGGGTTTGGATACTCAGATGGAGATAGTTCAGGAGCTTGAGGAGGATCAGACACAGGAGCAGGTTCAGGAGCAGAGGCATACTATGTACCGGTCTTGACTATGGGACCCACATATTCCGGATTTGCCACGAGTAGGCTTGACACATAGTATGCTTGATTATCCTCTCGGATCAGTTGGCATGGGTGATATGGGCCTTGATTCGAACTTCCATCTGTATCCACTACATCTAGAGCAGCAGCATGCCGCATCATCGGGATTAGTATCCCGCATGGCATCGAGTGGACAGCACTCCATCACCCAGCAGGCAGTAGGCAGCTCTCTTCCTACGCTCCATGAGTCACCAGCGGATCAGGACCCTCTTCTTACCTGATTCTACTTATTTATCACTTCTTATCTTATTATTATTATTACTTATGTTGGATTACTATACGTATTGTAACTTAATATTTTGGATAACTGTACTAGTACTGTGATGTGCGGATATATTTTGGACCAACCGGTGATCTGGTTAGATTTATCTGCTTTTATCATCATAGGTTATTTTCATTTACTAATGTTGTGTTTATTTTGCTTTTGAATAAGAAAATGTGAGTGTATTGCAAATCACGCAAAATTCAGGCTGAACGACGCTGGATTCTCCGGATTGCTATCAACACACCCAAATTTATCAAACACCCATCTCATTCTTTCTTAGGGGAGTTTTTCGTTCTTTTTCTAGTGATTATTAAATATCATAATATATCAATACCGTTGTCATTTATGCTTAATCTTTAAGTGTGGGATTCCAATTCCCATAAATCAAATCGACTTAGAAACGGATGTTCCAAAATATGATCAAACTTTAAGTGTGGGATCCTTCCTCAAAGAAGGATTTTAAACTTAGTTTGAGAATATTAGGGACAATGTTCCTCTAAGTGTAGGATACACGGTATGATACACCGTATTTTGACTTTGATTGCTTGTCCAAAGTAAACACATTTAAAAAATAAGCTTTACTTCGACATTACAATTGTCACTCATTCAGGAAGTTTAAATAGCTTCCTTCGACAGTGAAATTGTCACTCATTCACTAAGCTTAAATTTTCACAAAACCTCATTTTGGCTAAATTTTTTAAAATTTTTTACTGAAAATAAATTTTGCGAAAGGCCATTTGTTAGAAATTAAAGAAACTGCTTTGGAAAGTAAGATAAGTTAGGATACGAATCTCTTAGAAATGAAATGTTAATCCATGAGCATCGTACGGCTAGGCACATACAAACCCTTTGTAGTGAGGTACTTGAGCCCAATAAGCATTCATCTTTAATGCTTCACTTTCAATTGATGTGGGTGCCGATGAATCTGCTTTGAATTAGAACTTGCTCTTGGCATACGTTTTGAGACCACACCGATGAGCGTCGTACACGGTGTAGGTGCAATCAGAGGACCTTCACATTTTGTAGGATTAAACCCATTTTTCACAAATCTTTTCCAGCCCAAAACCCCTCCAACACTTATCTTTAGTGTTGATGATCCGCATAGAAAAACCCTTTGCGCCTTAGCCTTTCGTTTCTATCTTAAAAACCCTAACAAAACAAACCCACTCAAAAATTCCCTTACCCCTCCAAAACTTTATCTTAGAACTTTTGAGGTTGTAAAAAGTGTCATTTAGACATCCTTGTTACTCTTGTCCCAATGCTTTCAGCTACTCTGCGTTTCTCTCATAAAATTTTGCATGTGTTCAAAAGTAAAAAAAAAAACTCTAGAGCCAATACTCGGTGCAAAGAATTGGCACCTCTGTGAAAAACTCAGAAAAAGATGAAATGTTAAAAGACAAAGTGTCTAAGATCTCTTGAAAAGATGAGAAAAAAAATACATATGTGAAGAAAAGTAAGATAGAAATACCCTCAAAAGTTCCACAAAAATAGAATAAAGCTTAGTGTTCCAAATCTCGCAAAGAATGCCCGATTAGAAAATCATATAAATTCACGTGCGTTTGTCATCAAAGCTATAAATTCCTCCTTATATGTTTTTTGTCTCATTTCAAGAGTGTCTAAATAATTTCTTTCATAGCTTTAGGATTTCTAAGCTTAAACCCTTCAAACCCTAAAAACAACACCTTCCGTACCCCTTAACCCTTACAACCCTTTAAAAAGTGTCTTGGCATGATTAGCACCGTTCTCATCGAAGGGGTGGAGATCCGATTCTCGATCAAGCCTATGACGAGAAGCAGATGCATGACTGGCTTTATGAGTGATTTCTTTGATTTAGAAAGATAGGAAACCCGATACACGCCGAGTGAATTGAGTGACAAATGATTAATCTCAAAATATTTTATGTCAAAAACCTAAAACCATTATTTTTAATCTTTATCAGAAGTAAGGATTTTAAAGTTTGCTTGAGGACAAGCAAAATTCTAAGTGTGGGATATTTGATAACACGTAAAAAGTCATGTTTTTACGTACGTTATCACCCGCATCTTAGGTCCAAAGTTAACAAAACCACACCAATAATGCCAAATATCATAATATTTTGTTAACTAAGTCAAAACGGAAGTGAAGTTTATAAAACCACTAAAAATGACATGAAAAACGTGAAAAACTTTGCATAAATGATTAACGAATCTCTAGTTCACGCATTCTGACACTTTTTGAGCTACACTTACAAATAAGACCTCTAACTTATGTCATTTTCTTCGTTAGGAAATTACGAACATGTGGATATAAAGATCGCTCAAAATAGACGCACGATGAAGAAGTTACGCCCGAACGAAGAATCAAAGCAACCTAAGACCGAGATACGGGAGAGCCAACCCGTATACGGTCAGTCTGCCATGACCATATACAGCCTGGCTAGGGCGTATACGGCCCTGTCCCAGCCGCATACAGCCACTCTTGCCCGTATACGGTTGGGTCTCTCCTGTATTCTCCATTTCTCACCCGAAATACGGCTTGACATCCCGTATTCTATGTCTTGCCCGTACAAGGAAGGATCATGATACGGTTGAGAAATACGGCTGAGATTTTGGAGGTGGGAATACGATTGAGAAATAAAGTGAGCCAAATCTATAAATACCAACCTCCACCTCCACATTCTTCATCATTCAATCATCTTTTCAACAATTCACTACTTCAAATTCACTCTACATTTTTATTTTTATTTTTGTATTTAGCTTTTAGTTTTAGTTTCTCTCTCTAGAGTTTTCTCTCTCTAGATAGATACAAATAGTTAGTTAGTTAGAGGTAGAGAAGGGAAATCTAGCTGTTGTAATCACGGTGTAAAAACATTCTTGGTGCAAGACTACGCGTTTCTCAATATTACTCTGCTTATATTTCTGGTGATATCTACTCTCTCATACTTATACTATATCCGAATTATTTATGCCTACTTGTATGAGGTATGCTATGTGTATTGCCATGATTATTGAGTAGTGTACTATTGCGGTTGTTGAAATGTAGATAATTAGACGTAGGGACGATGTTAAATTAATCTTTAATTAATATGTAATTGGGAGTTATTAAATTCTGTTATGTTTAAACTTATCATGCATCTAGACTTAGTTTACAGATCACCCTTTCCAGTCCTTCGTGTGACTGCTACTTAGGTTTAGAATTTGATCACCTCTAGATACAGTAGTTGTTATCTGTGTTATCGTACGAATCCATGTTTGTTACTCGGCTAAAGAACTGGGTATAGCAATGGAAACACCACTGGTGGAGTACAACCGTGGAAGCTCAGGAAAAGCCATCTGTACCGACATTGTGACCTACCTATAAATCCTATAATATGGTCTAGGAACTGTAAAGCTGTGGAAATGCTAAGTACACTGTAGGCCCACCTCTGGTTACACATGTGTGGAAATACATTAACCAAAGTACACTGTAGCTGTACCAAGGTTTAGTAAACATGTGGAAAGATATAGTACATGGTAAACTTATCTCTGGTTACGAACGCTGTGGAAATGCATCAAGCACCGTACACCGTGGTTGTTCCTAAGGTTAGTTGGCTATGAACAAAGCTAGAGTACACGGTGAACAAATCTCAGGTTACAAGAAACTGTGGAAAATGGTTAGAGTATTGTACACCGTAAGTACCTAGGGTTGGCTCGCTGAGGAAACAAAGCATTGTACTCCGCTAGCGTACCTAGGGACGAATGACTGATCGCAAAAGAGAGTTCTAGATCATGACAGAAGTAATTATGCTAATAAAACCTAAGAGAATGAATCTAGAGATGAAAGTCAAGCCCAGCAGTGGTTTAGTGTTTTGGTCAAAAATTACCCAAGGCAATTTAGTTAGCAAATCTAGTTTGTGAGGTAGTGTGTTTGTATTGATTTTCAAGATAATTCGACAATAAGTGCTAGTTTTAGATAGAAAACCCTATGTTCCAAAGTACGAATGTAAATCTTCGTTGAAAATGCCACTTGATGCTTTATAAATAGCTAATTGATGATAAACAAGTGTTTGATAACAAAAATGAGTATAAAAATCAAGTATAATCCAGGATAATTTCGAGATAATATCGTTTATTTGCAAAAAATGATGAATAAACTAAGTAATCAAATAACTAATGCAAGAACACAAAGATGTACAAGGAAAACCCTTGATCTATAATAGATCGCTGGCACAAACCTCGGGAAGGATCAATCGATCCTTGCCTTTTGTTTATCTTATTGAAATAAAAATGAGTTACAAGCTAAAGAGCACAAGAATGATCAGCTAAGTGTGTGATTGGTGAAATCTGAAATTGTTAGAATGTTGCAGAGAGTATATCGAGTGTAAGTAGTGAAGATCAGTTTACCTAATCGATCATTCAAGCCTTGTATATATACTACACACCTATAACTAATTATTCTGAAATATCCGAGATCATCCCCAAGATATGCTGGAGCGTATCAACGTTCGTATGACCAAGTAATTCTCCATGTGTTGAATCCTCTCCTCGTAATTCAAATATTCTTCTAGTAATATACGATCCAAAGAAATCGGAGCTACTTCCCACTTCTATCACAACCTAGTCAAATCACTTTAAACATGCGGAAATATTAGTGGCAAAGGGATCCCGAGATATTTGACATCTGGGATCCTCATAATAACTATATATTATAAGGCAAATAAGATATCCTTAAGTCCAATATGTTCTATTATCCCGATCTTGATTTATTTCAGGATAATACAACACTAATGATCCTGCAAAATAAGATAATATCCCTATCGAGATCCTGCAGTATAACAGTCTAAACAGATATTCTATATGATTATTATATTTATATCGTTATAACAATAAGAATAACATATTTATACCTGAGGATCCTGCATATCATGACAAATCAGAATCATATCTTACCTTAGCATAATTCTGAACTCAGTATCCTGCATATAAATACTGGGAGTAGTCCAGGATCCTTGCAAGTCATGAATATAGTAACCAATTCAGGGTCCTCCATGGTTAGTGAAAATTCTACCCACAACAATTGCACCTGAAGTTGTATCATATATCAGGATCCTGAAGATGATACAACGTCAACTAACTACGTATTAAAGATAAAGTTAGGTGAGATAATTTTACTGATAGTTATTTAACGCTCCATCGCATCATATCTGTAGGTATTCATTTATCACCTATCATCTTCGTTTTCCTCTGATAACAAAATGCAAGAATATCAAGTAAGTTTCTTTCCGTTTCTCCTGTTAATTTTTACTCCATATCCTCAATCAGTTCGAAACTTTCCAGACTGCTTCACACTGTCTGATATTGATCCAGAGGCTCCCCATGGAAAAGAAATAATCGAGATCGATGGTTCCATTTTTCCATATCCCCCGCCTCGTTCTGTTTCGAAGAAAAGAAGAGTCGATGAAGTGTATGATCTTGATGATCCCGACGCTAACCTTCTAATGGTAATATTTCTGAATCCTAATATTTATAAAATTAAAGTTCTGATTCAAAATTCCCTTATATGCCACGGAACTCATGCTGGAGCATTACCACTAGAAAGTCGAGACTATTGATGATATAGTCGCCATTCACTAAAAAGATTCCGAAAAGCTAACAAAAGCTATACAAAAAATCCAAACGCTCAAATCTATGCTTTTCCACTACTCGACTAGAGTCAACGGACTAATGGTTGCAGACAGTATCCCAATCGGAGAGGCAAAGAGAGACGCCACTATTGCCATATTAGAGTCCAAGATCATAATGGCCAAAGAAGTTGCTGAGAATGGGATGGATATTAGTCTGTGGGATGTTGATACATGGAAGAGCAGGTTAGCAGAGATATAAAATAGATCATGTGCCAAATTCTTCTATATTCATGCATGGAGGATCCAAGGCCCCAAAGAAGAGAGCAACCATAGCCCCAAAAAGATGGATCACTGAATCTCTAACCAAAATCAAATGTGAGACTTCCAATCCCAGAGATAATGAAGATCCGGCAATGGTAGGTGGCACTGTTGGCTGTGTTGGTTCATCGGGCGAGGATGGCATATGACTAGCCGGAGCCCAACACTTATTTTTAGGTTTTATTTCCTATGGTTTTTGTTGTTATCAAACAATTATCTTGGGGTGAGGTCAGCCTGGTATGGCTGACCATGGTGGTGTTTGGAAGTGGTTTATGTTGGCCACTTAGTGTTTCGTTTTGAATATTTTCTGAACTTTTATCCCAAGATAAGCTAATCTTGGGATCTTTTGATAATTATATTAGGATTTATATTCATCTTCTGTTATTCTGGATACTGAGGAGATTCCCTAAGTATTCATATATCTATTTGGCTTTTGCTTTAAACCAGGATCCTGAAGAGATTCGCTCAGGATAATGGAAAGATTCTTCCATTATGTATCCTGTATTAACACGATCCCGAGGAGATTCCCTCAATTGAAAAAATGTAAGTCCCTCAGAATAATGAGAATCTTCTTCACAACTTCGGGATCCTGAGAAAGTTTCCTCTGAATAACTTGAAATAATTCACCGGGGTAAAACCCTTTACCCAAAAAAAAACTTGAGATTATCTTGAAATCAGGATCCCTATATCCCAGGATCCTAAAGAATATTATAGATTGATAGGCACACAAGTGATATCCTGCAACACAAACATACGATAATTACCAAATATAATTGGTAAAAGTTATTTGTGACACATAAAATGCCCAAATCTTTAGCAAACAGTTTTAAGATCATTATAACAAGTTTATAAACTGTTCTTGATAAAAAATTATAAACCCTTAGATCTTTTCAAAAGAATATTTTTGATAATGTGAAAACATTATAAGCAATAGATTTTAATAAGTGGTTGGGCAAAGCCAACAAAATTATGTTTTTGCAATGTGACAACATTACATTAATCCTTGGGCTAAGCCAATACTTGGGATAATCCAGCTTTTGTATGGTATGAAGATACCAATATGCTTAGGTAATGTGAATACATTACAAACATTGCATAATAGATAATGTAAAAACATTACAAGCCTTGTGTACTTAGTGACGTGTATACGCCGAAACCTTAGGTAATGTGAAAATATTACAAACCTTAGTTGATGTGAAAATGCCAAAAACCTTAGGTAGACACGTTTGGTGCACATCAGTGTCGACAATACGAAAGAGTTTGATCTATAGCATCAATGGAAGTGAAGTTTTCGGATACCAGAGGCATCACCGATTCCCTAACCTTGACACTATGATCAAACGTTGTGCGCTCCAGGCGTGAGTGTGGAAACCCATATACTTAGAGAGGTGTTTATGCGTTCGCAAACCTCTAAACCTTAGAGGAATCCTTGGGATCCCTAATCGGGGGAGAGAGGTGGCCAACCTCTTATCCTTATTCCACGATCTCCAAATGTGCTATCTACAATAAATACAAGATCTTGGGTAAAGGTGGGTGTTAGTTTGCCTAACACCCCTCCGATGCTTAAGTCAGTACGATGTTCATATGAGAATACTAAAAAAAGAAAAATTAAACACACACATATGTACGTATAGGTAACAACAATACACACACACACACACACATATATATATATATATATATATATATATAAGAAAAATAAATGAAAAGTCAATGATCATAGAAGTACCTTTTTATATTGAACATAATTATTCAACTTACGTATGAAAAAGCTTTAGATGAATGGCATTCTAGGATCTTGGAAGCAATTCTTCATTCATATTAGCTAACCAATATGCCTCCTTTCCAGCATCTGAATCAATCAAATATGGACCTTCCCATTTTGGTGCTAGCTTACCCTCTGCATGATTCCTGGTATTCTGAAATACTTTTCTTAATACCAAATCCCCAATTCGGAATCTTCTTATCCTGATATTCTTATTATAAGATCTTGAAATCCTCTGTTGATATGCTGCAATCCTGAATTTAGCACGATCCCTGATTTCATCCACAGTGTCCAGATCCTGAATCAATGCTTCTTTATTCGCTTTTAAAGTTTGCATCCAGGATCTTGTCTTTGGGATCACCATTTCTGTCGGGATCATGAATTCAGATTCAAACAACAAAGCAAAAGGAGTTTGCTTGGTTGCTTCTTTCTCAGTAGTACTATCAGCCCATAAAACAAAAGGTAATTCCTCAGCCCATCTTCCTTTCTTGGCATCCAGCCTCTTTTTAAGGTTGTTGATGATGATCTTGTTACTGGATTCCGCTTGACCATTAGCTTGAGGATGGACTGGCGTTGAAGTTATCATTTTGATCCCCCAACTATCACAGAATTGAGTTGTTCTTTTACTAATAAACTGAGATCCATTATCACATACTATCTCCGCCGGGATCCCAAATATAGTCAAGATATTTCTCTTAATGAATGAGATCACGTCCTTTTCTTTTACTTCCACAATGGCTTCAGCTTCAACCCATTTTGAGAAATATTCCGTCATTGCAAACCTTTCCTCCAGGAGCAGTAGGTAACTTTCCAACAATATCCATTCCCCACTTCATAAATGACCATGGAGAGATAATTGGATACATCGGTTCTACCGGTTGATGATCGATGTTCCCGTGCCTTTGACAATCATCACATTTGCAAGCGTAGTCCAAGGAAACCTTCCGCATAGTAGGCCAAAAGTAACCCATCTCAAATTTTTTGAAAATAATGCTCTGCCCCCAGAGTGATTTCCACAATCTCCTTCATGTATATCCTTAAGTACAACTTGTGTTTCAGGATCCTCGAGACATCGTAGTAATGGTCTTGCAAGGGATTTACGATACAATATTCCATTTTGAATAGTAAAATGAGATACCTTAAGTTTGAAAACTTTGAGATTCATTTCATCCTTTGGGATCACATCATTCTGCAAGTATTCCATGATCGGTTGCATCCATGATCCCGATTTGCCCCGAGAAGCTGATGTATCCAAATTATCTCCAGTATCAGGAACTTCAATTTCAAATATTTGTTGCTCTTGATTATCTGCTATGGCGGGTGATAGAACATGAGCAATAGAAATCCTGACATCCGGCGGGATCCTAAGTGATGATTCCAAATTTACCAATGCGTCCGCTTCTGAATTGGCTTCCCTTGGTATTTGTTCTATATTGAATACCTCAAAGCTACCTGCAAGCTTCTTAACAACAGCCAAATACAAAGCCAACTTTTCACCTTTGATGGCATAAGTACCATTATAATGATTAACAACTAGCAAAGAGTCCATATAAACTTGTAAATATTTTACTCCTATATCTTTAGCTTGAAATTCACAATTAACCGCTTGAGGCATTATGTCTCCCTGCGGTGATCTTAATATTATCCCTAATCCGATTCCATTCATATTAGAAGCTCCATCCGTGTACAGGATCCATTTATCTTTTAATTCTTCTAGTTGTTGAACTTCTAGATCTACTTCATCTTGAAGATCACTAGTGAAATCGGCTATAAAATCTGCTAAAGCTTGGGATTTTATGGCATTCCTAGATTCATAAATTAGATTATATGCACTTCACTTTACTGACCATTTAGCCATTCTTCCTGACATTTCTGGTTTTCTTAGCACATATTTTATTGGATAATTAGATCTAACATGCACAGGATGTGTTTCAAAGTAATGTCTAAGTTTTGTAGAGGCCATGATTAATGCAAGAATTAGTTTTTCAAGATGGGAATACCTGGTTTCAACATCAAGTAGACTTTTACTTACATAGTATATAGGATGCTACTGACCCTCATGATCCTTGACAAACACCGCACTTACTGCATTTCGGGATACTGCCAAGTACAGAAATAGTGGTTCTCCATCATCTAGTTTCATTAACAATGGAGCAGATGATAGATAACTCTTTAATTCTTGGAATGCTGCTTCTTGTTTATCTCCCCATTCAAATTTCTTATTCTTTTTCAAGATGTCGTAAAATTCTTTGCAGCGATCTGATGATCTTGATATGAACCTATTAAGCGCTGCAATCCTACCAGTCAATCTTTGTATATCTTTTGGGTTGGATGGAGACTTTAAATCCAGGATTGCCTTGATTTGTTCAGGGATGGCCTCTATCCCTCTCTTGGTCACCATATATCCCAGAAATTTTCCTGCCCCCACTCCAAAATGACACTTAGCTGGGTTCAACTTCATCTTATATTGGTTTAGGATATCAAAATCAATTTGAAGATCCCGAAGATGATCCGCAACTTTCTTGGATTTGAGCACCATGTCATCAATATATACCACCATGATCTTGCCCAACTGATCTTTGAACATCATATTCACTAGCCTCTGGTATGTTAAACCTGCATTTTTGAGACCAAAAGGCAATGCAATATAACAATAGATTTGCTGAAATCCCAAGGATGCATCCATGAAAGTCAGGATCTCATGTCCAGCAGTTGCATCCACCATTGAGTCTATGTGAGGCAGAGGGAAAGGATCCTTAGGGCAAGCTTTATTGTGATCAGTGTAATCTACACATACTCTCCACTTCCCATTTTTCTTCTATACCACCACCATGTTTGCCAACCATCTCGGGAATTTGACTTCCCTTATCATGCCAACTTTAAGCAAATTTTCAACATCAACTTGTATAATAGCAGTTCTTTCCGGAGTGAAGTTTCTTCGTTTTGGTTGAATTGACCTGAAACTATTATCAATACCCAATTTATTTGTAATAATTATATCCTTAGATTTACCTGTCATATCCTGAGGTTTCCATGCAAAGGTTGCTCTTCTATCCTGCAGGAACTTTATAAGATCTTGTTCAAGATCCCTAGGAATTGCAGATCCTATAAGCACTTTTTCTTCAGGATCATCAATGTTCAGTGGCACTTCTTTGACATCCTGTTCAGTTGTTTCCAAGATGCCCCGTGCTCGCGTCTTTAATTGCTATGCTGGCGTAGGCTTGGTACTAGATTTCTGTGAAGTAGTATAGCAATCCTTAGCTTCTTGTTGATCACTATTTATCCCGACAACTCCCCATGGAGTGGACAATTTCACGCATTGATTATAGGTTGACGGTACTGCCTTCATGTCATGAATCCAAGGCCTGCCTAGAATAATGTTATAGCAAGATAATGAATCCATAACACAAAAATGTTGCATAGAGTTTACCCTCTTAGTATAGATTGGAAGTTTGATTTCTCCCATAGTATTTTTGGATTCACCGCTGAATCCCACAAGAACGGTTGACCTTGCAATTATCTCTGACACAGGGATCCCCATTCTTTTAAGCGTTTCTAGCTGGATGATGTTGACAGAACTACCGCCATCGATCAGGATCATGGGTGCAAAGTGATTGGCTACGTATAAGGTGATAACAAGCCAAAAGTCACTAGCTTTTCAAGCCAAAAGTCAAAAGTCACTAGCTTTTCATCTTTCAAAGTCATAGATCTTACGGGCTTATCATGTCTTTCTGTTTTAGATTCCTTTGCATGTCTCTTCGCTGCGGAATAAAATGTACCACAAATGTCAGAACCACCAGAATTAAATTTAATTACCTTGGTGTTACGGGGTGGTGATCCTACTCTTTGTGGGATCTTGGTATGATCCTGGATCTCGGGATCCCTGGAGTTATGTTGATCTCTTGTCTGATCCTTCTTTTTGCCAAAGAGCTCTTTTAAATAACCCTTGATGAGCAAATAACTTATCTCTTTCCTCAAGGCTATGCAATCTTCGGTTATATGGCCAAAATCCTCATGGAAAGCACACCATTTGGATTTATATTTCCAGCCAGTGCTCCTTTCATTCTATTTCGGCCATCAAGCTTTATCTTCAAGATTTTGCATTGCATAGAGAACCCCTATAGTATCAACTGCAAAACAATAATCATTTAGTTTAGGACAATCCTCATCATCCTCATCCACAATGTTAACCCTGCGATTCTCATTTCTGGAATATGGTTTATTTCTGTTTGATCTGAATGAAGATGATTATGTCTTCCTGTTAGGTTTATCATATGTTAAAGGGATCTCTAGCCTTATCTGGATCATTGCATCCTCTTCTAACGGTATGAATCTCAAAGCCCTATTTCTGACTTCATCCAAGCTTCTACAAGGATTCATTACGAGATCTTCATAGAAGGGGGAATCCCTCTTGATCATCATCTTGAATGCTTGAACATCAGTCGCCAAATCCAGATTTGAGATATCCAAAGATTCCATGCCAAATCTTCCTACAAAATCTCGAAGAGTTTCATTTTTCCTTTGAACAACCCTATACAAATGAGTAGTTAGTATTTCAAAAGTCCTACTGCAAGAAAATTGATTATTTAAAAGATTAACCAAATGAGCAAAAGAAGTAATTGAATATGCAAGAACATTAAGTAGCCATTTGAGGGCTGATCCTGTGAGAGTAGACACAAATCCTTTGCATAAGCAAGCTTCTTTGAGATCTGCAAGGATCGGAATGATCTCTATCCTTTCTCTGTATTACGCTATAAGCTCTTCAGGATCCGTGTTCCCGTCGTATAATTTCATGCTTGGAGTCTGGAATCTCTTAGGGATCTCGGCGTCGCATATTGGTGGTGCAAATCTGGAGATCTTGTGGGCAGTCGGAGCTGCTTCCGAGATAGGTTATACTACACCAGGGACACTCGATATCATATCCTTAAGCTTTTGCAGTTCCCTCGCCATAGTAGGACTCACTCCAGGATCCTGCAAAATGTTAGTGCCAAAAGAATAACCAGAAGATATGTTACCACTGTTCGTTGCCCTTGGTTGATGCCCGACCAGGATCTCTGGATGTAGAAATTCCGGTAGCATATCTGGATCCCGGGATCCTGATACTCCCCTGCATGGATATGAAATCTCCAGAATAATTTGATGAGGGAAGAGTATTGAAATCCAGGATGCTGCTCCGAATGGGAGTAGTGACCCGAGCAACGGGAATATCTAACCTAGGCCTCATGCTTTCCACATCCCTTCTGAGTGATGCATTACTCATTTCCATTCGTTCCATCTGTTCCCTTCCCTCTAAAAACATAGACATAATATCACGGTTAGAGATAATAACAGGATCATTATCTATCGAACCTGATCCTATATAAGTGGGTGCGGTAGAAGTTGCCCTTGGATAAACATGTTCAGACCTCGGTCTTGATGATGAAATAGGTGGAGGTGGTGGCAAGCTAGTCACGGCAGAAATGGATGATGGTAAGGTAGAAGATGTAGATTGTCCTTGAGTCGACATCTTCAACAAAAACTTTTGAAAAGAGTAATTGAACAAGGTTTTTAACAAGAATTTGATTATAAAAAACACCACTTGCCCCACGGTGGACGCCAAATTGTTTTGGTCAAAAATTACCCAAGGCAATTTAGTGATCAAATCTAGTTTTTGAGGTAGTGTGTTTGTATTGATTTTCAAGATAATTCTACAATAAGTGCTAGTTTAGATAGAAAACGTTATGTTCCAAAGTACGAATGTAAATCCTCGTTGAAAATGCCACTTGATGCTTTATAAATAGCTAATTTATGATAAACAAGTGTTTGATAACAAAAATGAGTATAAAAATTGTGACACCCGACCAATTAGGGCTAGTAATTAGTGCCTAATCATAGAAGTAATACATGTAATTAGGATTAATTATGTGTATCATTATGTGTAATGATATATTTATTATATATACACACGTACACGATTTGATTAAATCGTGCATTTTACATTTTCGATTGGATATTTAGTAAACTCAAAAACTCAAAAACTCATAAATATTATGTTGATAATATTTAATATGAAATTATTTAGTTAAATCAAAAACTCATAAATATTATATTGATAATATTTAATAAATCATATGTATCGTATTAAGTACCCCGTATATTACAAAAATGCGCACAATGTGCCCGACAGTCATATAAAAGCCAAAATAAATTTTATAAATTTAAAATATATCACTTCAAGTAAAACTTTCATTTAAAATATCATATTTTAAAACGATAACGAAAAACGTTTAATTAAAACGTTACACGAATAAACCTCCATATAACGAACACGCAAATCGAGGCCAATAAATAAATGGAACATTTTTTATAAATGTTTTTAAGTATTTTAATGAATAATTCATTTAAAAATATCGAGATTTGAATCGTTATCTAAAACGCGAGCATTAAACATTTAACGTCTAAATAAACGTTGAAACGAACTAGTACACGAACATCGCACGGAGCGCAAATCGAGGGAATAAAAATTTGAACATTGACCAGCCCCTGTGGGCCCCCTTGGCCGGCCC